>JALJVW010000158.1:7328690-8590534 GCA_024865655.1 Emberiza elegans
AGGCAATGGAACAGGAGGAAATGGCCAGAAACCTCAGGAAGTTCCACCTGAGGAATAACTGCTTTACTGTGTGGGTGGCTGTGCACTGGAACAGCTTGCCCAGAGAGGTTGGAGAGATATTCCCACTGGAGATACTCCAGAAATGTCTGGGTGCAATCCTGTACAATGTGCTTTAGGATGACCCTGTTGGAGCAGGGAGGTTGGACCAGATGACCCACTGTGGTCTCTTCTGACCTACCCGTTCTGTGATGGTAGAAACACCAGCCAGCATCAGGACCTGCTGGAGCAAATCCAGAGGAGGCCACCAAGATGATGAAAGGTCTGGAGCACTTCTCCTGTGAAGACTTCCCCTGGAAGTGTTCAATACTGGCCTGGATAGGACCTTGAACAACCTGGTCTACTGGAAGGTGTCCCTGCCCATGGCAGCCAGGTGGAATCTGAGGTTCCTTCCAACCGAAAACCATTCTCTGATTCTATGATTTTGCTATTTAAGCAGAAACTTTCTTTTACAATGAAAGAAGTCAAATTAGGAAAAACACTCTTTATTTCTTTATTGCACACTCTGCTTTCGGGGCATAAATTTCAGAAATATGGAAAAGCCACTACTTCAACACCAAAATCCTCAGATAATTGCTAGCCAATTCTAATAGTAAACACCACATGCATCTTAAGTTGTATTTTGTCAATTATAAAATTTACACACAAAAATTACTGTTGTCAAATACTAGATGACTCAAGTTTTAATTCATTTTGAAATACTTCAATGAAGCCCATCTTGGATGGCAGATATCTGTTCTGGAAGCGTTCAATACTGGCCAAGATGGGACCTTGAAGAACCTGGTCTACTGGAAGGTGTCCCTGCCCATGGCAGCCAGGTGGAATCTGAGGTTCCTTCCAACCCAAACCATTCTCTGATTCTATGATTTTGCTATTTAAACAGAAACTTTCTTTTACAATGCTGAACTCTGCAGTCAAATTAGGAAAAGCGCTCTTTATTTCTTTATTGTACACTCTGCTTTCGGGGCATAAATTTCAAAAATATGGAAAGGCCACTACTTCAACACCAAAATCTTCAGATAATTGTTAGCCAATTGTAATAGTAAACACCACATGCACTCAAATTGTAGTATTTTGTCAATTATACTATTTACACACAAAAATTGCCATTGTCAAATACACCATGACTCAAGTTTTAATTAATTTTGAAAGACTTCAATGAACTCCATCTTTTTGGCAGAAAGATGTTCCAATGCTCCAGCAGGTTGAATACAAGTAGGCCATGTGCTTAATTTGTTGGCTATTGATATCACAGGGCAATTTTTTTGCCCTCAGTGCCATCAACCATAAAGATATTTCAAGTACACATAATTAGTTCTTAACAAAAGACAAGTAGATCCAACAAAACACCTCACTTGCTGCAAGATTTTAAAAACTGAGCTTGAAAAGGGTGCTAGTACAGTAAGAAAAAACTCAAGGAAAAAAAAAGAGTATTGCAGATGATTTTTTAAATAATTGTTGAGATCTTGGTGTTTGGCTTTGGTATTTTTCTTTTCCTAAACCCATATTATGTTAATATGTATTTTCTGTTACTTACACAAGATTTAATGACCAATTTAAGTACTTTTGCAATTGTTAATTTCTCTCAGTTAAGCACTCAAGAGTGCTTGAGTAAAACAAAATCCAGGCTTGCATACTATAGAATACATTTGGGTAAACAGATGCTCAGAATTGTGCTCTCTTAGTCAAAATATTCTAATCAAAATATATCAATGGACAGGGCCTTTATGTAACAGTTTATGATATATTAGTTTCTCAATATATTAGTTTTTTCTACTCTTTCATTTTACTTTTTTTTAATCACTAATCTCTGCTTTTCATTACCTCTTTGGCAAAAAAATATGCTGCTGTTGTCCATTGGAAATTTTCTTAATTTTTATACTTCTCTACAACCTAAATATTTCATACCAATGTTAAGTTCTCCCTATGTTACATTGATTGGTTGTTCTCACTAGTTCCCTGTACAAAACCAGAATCAATATCCCTTTCTGACAGTTCTTCTAACACATTCATAAATAAAGGGTTATGTCTTCCTCTGACACACATGTACTTACTTGATTTATAGCAGCTTAAGTGTCTGGGAAAAATCACACACTATTACCTAGGCAAGTACAAGATTATTGTTCAGAGTTTCTATGGGAGAAAATGGGGGGGAAATCCTATCTGTCAGCTCTCCCTGTAGCAGAAGAGCTGCATGATGAATTCAATACATGGGATTAAAATAAATAAAAGCAGTGTTTGGAGCCACATAATCAGAACTGCACACCCAGGCCTCTTCTGCATTACTGTCGAAAGCATTCAAGATTAACCCGGGGCAAAGGAGGACAGGCCTGTGTACATTCTTCAAATTCTGCTGTTACCCAAATAGTCTGTCTCGTTCACTCTTTTCCCACTCCATAAAGCCACACATAGTGCTTGTGCACACTCTGCATGGTGAGGTAATAAACCAAGAGCAACTCCAAATGACAAAATCACCTCTCTTTCCAGCTCAGTGAACTAGGTCATGCAATAAGCACAATAATTTGCATGATGATTGTAACAAAAAAATTAAAATAAATATTTCATACATATATAATATATATATATATATTTAAATTAAAGGGAAATGTTTCATGCATATATAATGTGTGTGTATATATATATATCCCTGTAGAATTGGAAGAGATTGCACCAGAAAGAAAACAAACCAAAACTATGTTTCAATGTAATAATGACCAACTGCTTTTCAAGCAGCAGTTTGAAGTAGTAATTAGAATATGAAAGCTGGGAAGTATTTACTACAACATATAAACACATTTATAAACATATTTATAAACATATAAATCCTTCTTAAGCAACTCCTTTACCATATTCCCTTTGTTGTCAGGTTCTTGAGTTAAACTGTGCCACCCATGAACATGACTTAAAACTTACTTCCACAGAAGAGTCGAACAAGAAAAATTACTGTATTACCTGTTCAGTTTGTGCCAAGCCTGGATTTCAGGCAGCATCTTGAAACTTAGAAAAAATAATTTGAAATTACATGGATTTTTTAAATATTTCTGTCTCTCTGTTTTCTATGCTCATCCACCAAACCAATCATATCACATAGTCATTTCTGAAGCTAAGACTTCTATAAAAAAGCAGCAGTGAGTCATACAGAATACACTTTGCTTGCTAGTGTGATGATATCATTATTACTGTCTCAGTGACACTACTGTAACACCACTGCTATTGAATGTCTAGGGATGATCTCACTGGTCATCAATTTATTTAAAGTTGGAGCATTTTAAAATACTTAAAATATTGCTGTTCACAGGAATAGGTTTTATTCAAGTGGAGTTAACTGTAAAATCCCAAAATAACTTTCTCAGGAAATAATTTCAGCAATATTTTAACTTTTCAACTAGGAACTTTATCTCAAGTAATGGTACAGGATGTTCCAGTTTCACAAACTTGTGTTTTTGTGTCTGCATCATGTTTTTATATTTTCATAAATTTTTGAGTCTGAGAACACCAGAAAGCATTTTATTATCAGTGTAAATGGAGATGATTCATATAATAATATTTAAGGAAAATGACCCTGAAATTCAAAGAAAAATGACATGGTGGTCAAGAATATATTTTTTCATTATATCTTTGCACTGGATGATGTTAAGTCCTGACTAGTTAAAAATAATATAAATGTCATTCTTATAAATAAAAATAAAAAGGAGTAGATGTTTCTCAAACGTGAAGAAATATTAAGAAAAGGAGGTGTGGACCAACAGATTTCATCTTAATTTCTAGTGGAATATCATTCAAAAGGAATAAAATGCATCTCTTTTATAAAGACTATCTGAATTTAGTAGATTAGACTACCTGAAGAGCACTTTTTAAAAAAGTTCTTAGCTAATGGTTCTATACTAACAAAATGCAACAGACCCCCTTAATCAAATCAAGAATGAATTGAAACACAGCTGGATGTTAAAAACACATCTTTGTCTGTGTGACATAATAAATAGTACAAATAACAAATGATTGACTGCTAATAAAACAATCTAAACCTCAAATATTGTGTTTAAAAGAAATTTGGAAATCCTGGTAAAACCACTCTTATAGAAGTTGGTTATACATCAAAATTAAAAGGGCTCTGTACCATGGGGATATTGATGATCTCTGCTGATACAAACGTTATTTAATACTATAGTAAATGTCTATTAAAGTGGTAAAAGCTAGGGGGGAGAACACATTTTCATTCTTTAGATACCACATTAATCAGGGGTTTGGTGCTGTTAAAAATGCCACAAAGGACTAGCACTGGAGCATTCAGAGGCCTCCAAGTTGGGAACCACACCTCAAGCTGGAGCTCTGCTTAAAAGTAATTCTCTATTGCATACATCAACATCCCTGTATGTAAGCTGCACATGAACACAGGTAACTTACAAAATATAAACTGCTTTTCTCCTTCTTTTCTTTCTTCTAAATCTTGTTGAAGCTGGTGAGCACAGATGCTGATGCTGAAACTTTGGCAATCTCCTGACATTAAGTCAAACTGCAAATAAGAACAAAGAAATGTAAATGGGCATGTTATTTTCACTCCATTTATTATAACATTTTAGAAGTGTTACCGGGGGTTGGTTGTTGTGTTGGGGTTTTGTTTTTTTGTTGTTCTTTTTTTTTTTTCCTGCTTTGAAGTTTCAGGTTTTGTTCTGAAGGTGGTTCCCACACAGGGATTGTCCTCGCCGCTCCCCTTCCCTTCAGACCGACCCACCCCTGCTGTGTCAGCAGCACATGAGCTGAGCGCTTCTAAAGCTTCCTGTAATTAACTTCACCTTGTTGCATTACAGGCAAACATGTTCAGACTTATTTTGGGTACATTTGGGAAATAATAGCTTTTCAGAGTCTGCAATGAGAAGCAACTCGGGCTGCTGAAATAAACTGTGGTGAGGACTGTGCCTTGTAGCGATTTTACAGGTGGCAAATTCCCTCGGTGCCTTGGTACTTTCATCAGAAAATAAGGAACATTAATTCCTTTTGTTTTGCATCAGAACTGACATAAGTTTACAATAATGCTTGTGTCTATAGTGTATTGCTTGTGTGTGCACCTAGGATGGGATTTAGTTCACAAAAGCTGAGTATGTGGTTCCATTTCAGACACAATTTGGGCACCCTGCCTGGACTCCACTGTCTTTCCACAAGGCTTCTGGTCCCCCCCCAGTTCATTTGTCTTGTCTCCAGTCCCCATAAAAACATTTCCAACATCCTAGGGCAACTTAAAGTTGCACAAGGCACGTAGGCTTTGCCAGTAGATTCCAACCCACTCAGAATTATGTAAACTACAACAGACTAATTTTCTGGCACATTTTTATGCATGTGAAAAATTCTAGCCCAAGATCCTTCAAGGGACAGTGTCTTGTTTCATGCCATGACACAACAACTAATAGAGCAAGGGAAAACTGGGGATGTACAATTATCTGGGTATTTCTCAACCCTAACAAGATGTTAATGCAGTTCATTGCTGGGTAATAAGAAGTTGACTTTCTTTTGCCAGCTGGGATGCACAGCTCAGCAGTCAGATGTTTCATTGCAAGAATTTCTGCCTCAACAAAGAAAGAGGAAAATACCCACAACAAAACACAGACCCAGTGATCCTGTGGCTTGTGCCAGGCTGACATGCTGATGGGGCCAGCACTGAGGTGACACAGAAGTCACCTGTCAGCCTGAGAGGTGGCATTTTGCAGGAGAACTGCATGCAGCTCTGGGCATGGACCAGGAAAGACATGGACCTGTGGAAGCAGCTCCAGAGGAGGGACACAGAAATGGTCAGAGAGATGGGATGCCTGAGCTGTGAAGACAGGCTGAGTCTGTTCAGCCTAGAGAAGAGAAGGTTCTGGGGAGACCTTAGAGGGTCCACCAGTACCTGAAGGCAAGAGAATCACAAGAGTCACACTACAAGAGAACCACAGAGGGACTTTTTACCGGGGCATGTAGTGATAGAGCAAGGGGGAATGTCCGTGGGTAAGTTATGTCAAACGTTGGGAAGAAATGCCTCACTACTAGGGTGGTGAGACACTGGCACAGGCTGCTCAGACAAACTGTGGGTGCTCTACCCTGGAAGTGTTCAATGTGGGAATCACATATCCTCTGAAGAGAGGGAGACATAGGTTTCCCAAGATTTTCCTGGGAAGCTGTGAGAAGATGTGAGAAAGCTCAGAGAAAGAATTAAAACAATTATTATCTCAATCTCTGCACCTAGCAAGCAATCTCTGTTTGTCAAAGATGTTTACAAGAAGATGTTGTCCCTTCTGGACCAGTAAATGAGAAAAAAATTCCTAAAAGCCAATCAAGTCTTAAGTCCATTATTGTTTCTATAAGAACTGCAGATTTCTAATAATAAAGTACTTTTTCATACCTTCTAGTAATAGAATCTCTGTATCACCTTTGTCTGTCCCCGATACCCCATCAGTGATAGTTCAAGGCTATATTGGATAGGGATTTCAGCATCCTAGTCTAGTGAAAGGTGTCCTTGCCCATGCCAGAGGGTTGGAATAGTTGACCTTTGGAAGGTCCTTTCCAACCCAAAACGTTCTATGATTCCATGTCTTGCCCTGTCCCCAGCAAGGGCAAGTGAAGATGCACCATCATGGCACACACAGCTCTGGGACAGCCCTACCATCCCCAAAACATGTATTTTATCCTGCTCAGATGGCAAATGCCACACCAAAGCCTCTCAGCTACACTGTCCAAACAGCAAACACACCAGAAAGACCGTCCTGGATCTCTGCAGCTCCTCCTCTCTCCTCCAACCATGATGAGAAACATCAAAACAGGGCTGAAATCTGCTTTTGGCCTCCCTCAGGGGTTTTGGCCAGCCTCGGGGGTTTTGATCTTTCTCTGCCTCAGAAAGGGAAAAGAAAACCAGCCACTACTGACACAAATCCTTTGTATCCATTTTCTCTTTCTACAATGGTATGGAAATCAGGCTTTCCTAAAATACTGCTATTTCACCCTCATTGCCCTGACTTTTGCTTTGGCAGTGTAAATTAGAGCTGGTGTGGTTTTTCCACATCCTCAGACAACATGTTAGGAGACCAGATTCCTGCTTTTTTAAAAGGACTATATCCATCTGCAAGTTTAGGAGCCCAAACAGATCTCCTCCTGGAAACCATCATTACATCTGCTCTTCTGAGTGATCATTAGGACTGGCTGAAACTATTACTGTAAATGGGCCTCCAACTACAAAGTTTCTCAGGGAATAGCTGCATTTCTTAGAGCAAGGGAGGTGGTGGTGGGGGAAGCAGTAAAAATCTTTCAGTTCATGGCTACTTTCTAGATTTTTTTTTTTTTTTAACTATTAAAAGAAAGCTTTCATATTTCTGTGGCACTTTCTTTTAAAATCTCTGTGAAAGGAACATCTTCATTAAAGCTGGCCTTGAAAAAGCCACTAATGGGAATGCTCAATTTTAAGATCCTCCTTTGAGGGACAGATTTACACTCCAAGGCAAACCACATAGGCATTTAAAATATTTTCAAAACCAGGGCACGGAAAGCTGAAGAATCTCAGCATCTGCGAAAATGTGACTCTAATTTGTAATGCTGAGAACACTTAAAAACAAGGTCTTTATTAAGGAAATAAAAATGAATTCTGAGTCATTGATGTTAAACTGGTATTAAAAGAATCTGGAAGCCACACTAAAGCATTGAAGAAGAGAAAGGAGAGAGATACAAAGAAAGTACATAAGAACAGAGGAGATTAATAGATTTAAAGGAAAGAAAACCTGATATGTTTAAATATAAATGTACTATGAGATGCTATTCCTGCCTGTTCCCTTACTTTGTAGGTCTTGTTCAGATACATGGCAGAAAAGGAATGTGCTGAACCTTTTTGAGCCATTCAGTTTTAATAGTAAAAGTAATTTTCTCAGGTGGGCACTGAACAGTTGCAATTACAGTTTATTTTGCCAGAGAAATTCTTTTAAGACACTAATGGTATGAGACAGAGGGTAAGGAATGTCAGCACAGCATGTCTCCTAAGCTTGATACCAGCAGATTTGCAGAAGACCCAGAGACAAAAAATGGTATTTTTCTGTTGAAATCTCAAGGTGGTTTATTTCAAATGCACTTTACCTGTGGGTAGTGAAAAATAATGAAAATATTCCAACTGCGGTCATGCAGATATTGCTATTCTTATTCTCAAGACCCATTTAAGCTCTAGCCTTTGGGCTATCAAAACCATAAGAATTTCCTTCCATGAAAGACTAAAATTTTCACTATCTACTTTTCATTCCCATTCACTCCATGATTGCTTAAAAACTTAACCCCCCTTCACACCTTAGCTAGTAATTATGCTATTTCTTGTGAAAGACCACACTAAAGGTCTGTCTCTTTTTTGAAACAAAGACTGCTGAAGCACTATATCATACATGGCAGGTCAGTTCTACAGGCAGGAACTTGCAGCAGAAAACTAAATATTAAAAAAAAGTTGGCTTCTTTTAGCCCATTGATGTCACCATATCACAGAATCAATTAGGTCAGAAAAGACACATGAGAGCATCAAGTCCAACTGTTGACCCCTTTTGAAAATTCTGTTGGGGTTGGGATTTCTTTTTCTGGGTTAAGACTTTTTCTGGGTTAAGAGGTCTTGGTGGTTTTTTGGGTTTTGTTTTTGTCTTTTTTTTTTTTAATTATTTGTCAACTTCTTTCAACAAGTCAGTGTTTAAAACCCCCTTGTCTTGTTACCTAAGACACACTGGCAGCTTTTTTCTCACTGTTGGAGTAGTTCTTCATAAACATCTATATATAATTTAGAAGTGAACTTGGTTTTATAAATTACTTTCTGCACACCCATTAAAAGTATACTAGAAACCAGCATCACAATATGATAAGTGAACTACATGGAAGATATGATAAAATCTTATTTTTTGAATTATTTTTTTTATTGACTAGACCTGAATAAGGACAGAGGTTGATCTCTGCTATACAGGCAGTTCACAGGAGGTCACCTCATCACTGCAGTGTTATTTAGCTTTGGCTTGGTTGAACTTTCCCAACATCTTTATGATAAACAAAACAATTTTTCCATTACTAAAGGCCACTCACCTGACAGCTCAGGGTCTCAGGACTTGTATGGTTTGTCTTCACTTGAGCTGATTTTAGCCTTAAAAAAAAAAAAAAAAAAAAAAAAAAAGAAAAAGAATAGGATTTTTGATAGCAGTTGTCTGGTGGTCAGCTAACTACCAACTACTTTTTTTTTTTTAGATTTCCTTTGGTTTACAGTGATAACTAGCAGCCTCTCATGTTTGTAGAATAAAATGAAATGCAAAAGGGTGCACATATGCAGGACAGTACCAGAGGAGCAGGGGATCTGGCAGAAACCATTGGTTTAATTCAGAGGTCACTATGGGATTTCAGCCTTCCATTGTTCAGGTAAACCCAACAAAAAGTGAATGTTTAGGAACTAAGGACAAAAGTGAGCACCTAAGCTGTGCTCAAAAAAAAAATCCAAAAATGAAGTCTGTGGAGGGCAGGACTATCATCTGTCTTCTCCCAGAAAATGGAAGAAACTCCTTAAGACAAGACCATATGCCTCCCAATTATGACTGGATGCTGATGGCTCATTCTGAGTCCATCTCCTTCTTTCAGGAAGGCTGAAGCCACCAGTCTTTGAATCCAGAGGGTTTCTAGAAAGGACTTTTTATTTCCCCCAAAAAGCAATATAACTGCATTATGATTTTTCCTATATTAATTTGAATTATTAATACATTCTATTGTAACTAATAAATCAGACTCTTATGCTGTTAAATCATTAACTGGAGTAAAAATAATTTCCCAGCTTCACCTGTGACTGTGCTCCTCTTTTTGCCCAAGCAAGAGTTTTGTATAATAAGCATAAAGCATGATGAGTCTCTCTCTCTCTCTCTCTATATATATATATATATAGAAACACAATAAAAAAAACCAACAAAGGAGCTCACAACCATGTCTTTAAAAGATGCACATCATTCTAATTGACAAAGGATATTAGAAAATGAAAAGAGATGTGTGAACACCTATAGTTCTTCAATCACAGGTGTATTTACTCTGTCAAAACTTGGCAGGAATAGTTTTTTTCATTTCAGCTGTAACTTGGGAGGTTATTTCATCTGTAAACAACAGCAAAAAGAAGATATAAAAAAATAGCAATATCATAAACTTGCTGCAATCTGTCCTAGAAGGATCAAATGAGTTTTCATCATCAAATCTTTTCAACCAGAAAGTGATTTGTGTTTTGTACAAAGTATTTAACTGAATACAGTGAAACAGTGATGAATTTTCAAGGATATGCAGTACTCATTTTATAGAAGTGCACTTTAAGAGGCAATTTTGTGGAAATACACATATTCCATCTATGCTTCAGAAAAAGCCAAACTTTGTGAGGACTTCTCTCCTTTTTGTTGCACTTACTGGGTGCAGCAGACAAGCTTTTGGGGAGTACAAGTCTTTCCTTAGACCTAAAATAAAACCAATAAACTCAAAGTTGAGAATTATTATGGTAATTATTTATCCAATTCAAAAGAAAATGGTGGTTAGTAGCAGCAGAGCAGAGGGAAACATGCAAAGCAATAATAAGTTCAGTAGGTCTGATGGGACAGAGAGGTCAGGCAGAGGTTCCAGCTGGAGAGAAAGGCCAGATACCAGGGAAGCAGTATCTTGATGGTTTTTAATGTCAAGTACAGCTGTGAATGTGAGCTATGAATATACTTTTTTTTTTTTTTAATACAGTTACTCCTTAAGAATCAGGGCTGAAAGTTCAGAAATGCAGTCTTCCTTTTCTGAGATACTGTGCTTCTGGCAAGCGCACACATTTTACCTTAATAAATTAATTGTTTAAGGCAATTGATGGCTATCTGATTTTGTCCATGGAGTTTCTGCAGGGGGCTTTTGGTGCAGTGATGCCTTGTGAAGGCTGACCTAGGACAGAGGCTAGACAGAGTTAAAGAATAAAGTAGGGATTTATTAAAAGCCCTCAATGGATCCACCTTGGGCAGCACAAGAACCCAGCCAGGGCTGCACCCAAGATGAACCAAAATGGGCACAAAATGTACAGCTGGTCACGGGGTCTCTCACTTTTGTAAATTCTGGTCCATTTGCATATTGGAGATAATTGTCCTGTTATAGCTTTAGGTTATGAAGTCCCATCCTTCTTGTTTTTCTCTCTTCAGTTCACATTGTTTGTGCTCTTGGGCCTGAGATTTCAATTGTGTCCTTGGTCCCCATCTAGAGAAGGAATTGTTCTGTCGCCCTGCTCTGTGCAGAGAGCTCACCATCCCCTCATAGGAAGCTCAGACCCACACACTAAAGTGGTACAGCATCTGAAAAATATAAAAGCTAAAACCTGAGGCATCAGCAGTACAGGAAAATTAATTTTTGATAGCTTTGCTCTGAGAGACATCTAATGCTTGGAAGATATGCCCAAAGTTTAGCGTATTCTCAGTTTCTTCAGGCTGGTATCACCTGGTGGACTCTCACCTCTGACACACAAGGTTAGTAAGCCACTTTAGTGCCAGTAGAAGGGCTGGAATTATGCCAAGGATGTTGGCATGCTTCACGTAAGTGCCAGTTTTTTTGAGGCATTTATACTGGTCTTATTTAAAGTAGATGGTGTTCTTTCTGCCTTATGAGACTCACCAGCAGCACCATCATGAAGGCTTTGCAGAAACAGTTGAAGGTGGTAAAGCTGCTAAGTTGATGTTCTTATTTGTTCTAGAATTAAAATCACAAATCCACTTCAGAATATGATGATTTTGTGAATGATTTTAAAAGAAAATAGATCAAAAAATCCCATATCCCACTCTGCCTTATTCTGGATTAAATGTATTCAAAACGAAAATAATTTTGAGTAAGGATACTGTCACTTTGAAAATTGTTTTAAATGTCCTATGTACTCAGTGGTTTGATTTTTTAATTCAGAAGATTCAAAACTTACATTTTTGCATCCCCATAAAAAGCTTTATCAGAAATTCTCCCAACAACCCTATTAGTGATACATATGCAATCATCATCACACTGTATTTAATTGGGATAGATACAAGAGGCATAGCTGTTTCCATGAGAGTTTCCAGCTAAATTACATTTTTGATTGACTTACTTGAGTGGCAAATCTCCATTAGTCAGTTATATACTACATGCTGTGCTATCACTCTCAGGAAAGCAAAAACTCCATTAAGCATTACTAAAGCTCTCTATCAAACAGGTTTTTTCATATGCATTCATTGCATAATTTCTATTTGAATATTCCCCCATAAAAAACCCAAACCAACCAAACAAAAAACCCACCAGAACTCAATAGTCTTTACTCTTTAAATTATTATAGTAAATGTCGCTCTTTTTAATAAATAGTTTGCTCAAGTATTTTTCAAGTGTACACAAATAAATAGTCTCTTTTAATACTTGCAACTAATCTATGTTAGTTTATAAGTAATAATTCTGCTAAAATGAGAAGAAAGAAGATTGGATTACAAGTCCCTTTCCAAAAGAGCCAAATGTGTATATATGGAAAAGCATTAAAAAGATGAACTTTATATTAAAGTAAGCAGTATCAGTACATTTACCATATAAATACATTCCTAAGTCCATTCTTTGGTGAATGGTTACTGAAAAGACTGAAAAAGATCCATATCAAGTTAATGAATTCCACTCTGCTGACTTACAGAAAAGAATTTAAAATAGAAAAATCTACATATATTATTCCCAACTGCTTATTAGATAGACTTATCTATAATATATATGTTAGGCACAAATTACATTAAAATAACATTTACAGAACTGCAAAGGAAAAGTTTCATGTGTTAGACAATGGGAGGGGGGGATGAAAAAAATCAAGGTTGGCTGAGTAACCTCAGCTCACCCCTTTTGCATAGGCAGTATTTCATGATCTTTATATAAAACACATGACATAGCAAACGTTTATTATAACACAGCAAACGTTGGAAGCCAGTGCAGAAGAGCAATGGTGGGAAGCTGGGAGACATGGAGCAAGGATAGATCACTGACATTCCCCCTTAAGGTGTTACAAGGGTGACGCCACAGTAAGTCCTGAAGCCAGCAGAAAATACTGCTGCTCCATTAAACCCAGACCTAGGAATCCACCCGAGGAATTTGTGGTTTATAATTCCCAAAGCATACCATAATTAGGTTCCGTGTAATCTGCTTAACGCCATAGGTGATTCACTGCCACTGTCAAGTTAAATAAACCCCCAAACTCCCAGAAGAGTGGTGGTAAATCACAGGCTAAAAGGTGGGGGGCTTAGAAACACAAAGCAAAGGTTTCAAAGTGTTGATAAATTTTTTTTGAGGATCATGGTCACCAATTTGCTGAGAGAGAAAACTAATGTCTCTGGGCAAAAGAACTTTAAATTGGCAAGAAAGAATAAATCCTCAGGAAGGGGACAGGAAGAAACAGGAAAAACAAAAACCAAACAAAAACAAGCAGTCAGTACACAAGAAAATCAGTAAGATGCCTCAATCAAAGAAAGAACAGAGGGCACCAAACTGGGATTCAGCAGGCAGGTAATTTAAGAGTGTTTCTAGAAAGTGGCAAGAAAGATAAAAAGCAAAACTCAGCAAAATGAAATAATGAGAAATAACGAGAAGCGTATGAGGCTACATGAATTAAAATGTTCCAGTAAATCAAAATGTTCTGTTTGGGACAATAACAGGAAAACTCAGAAAACCTTACTGTGGGTTAAAACTAAATAATTGAAATGTTAGCAGAGGAAAAGCCCATGAGACAGAGGAGTGACTATTACATATGTACACACAGGAGGCATCCCCTACTCCAAGGTAACCATTGAAATAGGAAGGAAAATTATCTCTTTACATCTCTGGGTGTAAATAAAAGCAGAGAGACAAAGAAAGATTTCTCTAAAGATTATCAGCAAAACACACATGAGATGAAGTTCAGAAAGTGACAGCACATACTGAAATTAGTTGAAGAATCATTAAAAGCAATATTAATTGCAATACTGAAATTATTTTAGTAATAAGTTTATACAGAGTAGAATCAATTATTCTCACATTTGTTTAGCAGACATGGTTCCTACGCACAGTGCAGGGAACATCAGGATCCTGGAAAAGGAAAAGTCAAGGAAAAATGCTTTTAAATGTCCTGCCCCCTGGAATTTCTGTAGGTGAAATCATAGCTGCAATGGCCTGCAAATACCTCCTGTCAGAAATTCTGTCCTTTCTGAGGCAGGAGTCTCTTGAAGGATCAAGTGTTTATCTTGTTTTGTATCCAAATCCAAACAACATCTTCATGCAGCTAGACTATCACCATGCCCAAGCATGTAAAAGCATTTCCCACTAGAAATTAATATTTATTCTGCTAAGGTTTATCTTTATTCCAGGCAATGAAGTTTTCTAAAAACATCTAAGAATTCCTTGGCAGTGTTTTCATTGTGCTCACTTTTCTCTGCAATCAGACATATTCTTAATTTTTATGTGAATAGCATCAATCAATGGTTTTGCATTAGACCTCATTTTTGTGACAGAATTGTACTTTAAAGTGGCCCTACACAGTGACCTGGCCACAGCCCTCAGTGAATTCAGCAAAGGCCATGACCTCTTGCAGTTGTCCCTTATTGTGACCTCCTTAATTGCACATGTTAGCAGACACCAGAGAGTCAATAGCCATCAATCTCTTTCCTCCATTCAGCTTCTAAGGCCACATTTTAGACTGCACAAAACACCAGAGTTGATTTTTACTCCTAAATCAATGGCACTTAGGCATATTAAATATCTTCATAAACACAGGGCTTCATAAACAGCACTCTGACACTGAATAAATATCATTTTCTGGTGGGTTTCCTCTTGTATGTAAAGTCTGTGTAGAACAACTGAGGGACTACATGTATCTTTGCTAGATGATCCTCAATAAAGTCATAACTTAGAGTAGAGCAACAATGTTCTCTCTCTTTAGGAGTCACACTCTGATAACACTTCTGATAAAAGAAGATAAATAGATGAGCTGCAGGTTGCTCCACTGAATTCATGGCTCTAATTCTGCTAGAATTTTGACCAAAATCCAAGCACTGGCAGACAGCATTTCATCTTTTCCTACTCTATCAGATCTCCATATTGCTGTCTAATTTCTTGCATATTTATTAGGCTAAGTTCTCTCAAGAACAGACTGTGATAGAGTAGAATACTTAGTGTACTGTTTTGTTGGGTTTTTTTTAAATCCCTCTACTGGGGAGAGTCACACACCAGAAGATTTGAAATTGGTGAAAATGACCTTGCACAGATCAGTCTAAGGTGTAGCTAGCTTTTCTGGAGCAATGCTGTGTGAAGAATTGTAGCAACTTACCTGGATAGCTCAAAATATTTTTATTTTTCTATTTTTTTGAGGGAATGAGCTGCTGCATCTACAGAGAGATTCAATTATTATTTCTCCTTATCAGGCCTGAAGTTCTGCCACCTAATACATCATGTCTTCCTGCATCTTTGTCATGGAACTGCAGATCTCATAATGTTTCTTGACTCAGAGGATTTTTCATTTTGCTTTGGTGGCAGTTTTTTTACACAGACCTTGCCTATTTAAATTGGGATGCATTTTCTGGCTTGTGGAGCTCTGGTGTTATCATGTGGTTTTACAAAAATGGTAGCGTCTCAGGTGTCTCAGTTCCTAGATACCCTTACATAATAACATCATAAATGTGCTTGTGTGTATATATAAATATATATATGTTCCTAATGACCTATCACCATTTATTCTATGCATAAATATGCAGAGAGCATTTGTAAACATTGAACTCAACGACACTTTCTTGTGTTTCATTCACCTTAAGATTTCTACCTAATCTGTTGCATTTCTTCAATCTGAACTGAGGACATAACTACCTTCAATTAAGAATGAAGAATATTTTGGATTACTCTGCCTTTTTTTACTAGTAAGATGTATAAGGAAAAAGCATTCTAACATTTTTAGCAACTTTAAATAAAAGTTGTTGTGTTTTTCTGCTCCTGTTTCAGCACAGCATTAATCTAAAGGCTAAGTATACTTGTTACTGTAAAGCATTGAAATTTTCAATGAAGAATCAAGAATATTTTGGATTCTACCACCTTTTTCACTAGTAAGATATATAAGGAAGAAGCACTCTACCATTTTTAGTAACTTTTATTTAAAATTGTTGTTTTTCTGCTCCTGTTTGACCACAGCATTAATCTAAATTACTGTTACTGTAAAGCATCGAATCCAAATAACAAATTTATGCTGGATATTTTAAAAGAGGTAGCAGTAAGAATTATTTGATGACTACCACAGATTTTAAGAGATGCTGAAAAGTGTAAAAATAAATGTTACCTTTAAGTTAACTTGATGCTTAATAGGAAAAAGTCATATTTGTAGTAATAAGAAAAGGATTTTCTTTTTCTGGTACATCCCCTTTGTTCATCCTGCTCTCTGTGCCCACAGGTTTCATTTCAAGCTGCTCTTCGAGACAACCAGGAAAAAAACCCATGGATTTTTAATCTGTGATTAAGAGAATTTAGCTCAATATATACAGGGGTTTGCATATATTTTCAATCTTTTAAGGACAACCTTGAAACCAGCTAAGGAGGTCATCAAATTCAATGTTTACACATGCTCTCTGTATATTTATGCATATAAGAAATGGTGCTAGGTTTTTAAGAAGAGCTGTTCTATTAAGCTAAACTCTCTTGCACTTCACTTTGCCTGGATACCATTAGCTTTCACCTCTCTTCTCTCTTTCAAGAGAGTGTTTTGGGAGTCATATGGTATAGTACTCACTAAATTATTTCATGACATAATAATAGCACTTTAAAATCTTTTAAAAAATGATAAAAATGTGTCTCTTTCTTAAATTCTCACTTTTCAACAATCGTTGTGAAATCAAAATATTTTATTTCAATTTTCTCTGTAGAGAAATTTTGTAGGAGATGGGTTGATTGTTTTTGAAATTAATTTATTTATTTTGAGATACGGTTTGCATATGCATTCAGTCCACTGCAACTAAAATTTTCCTCAGAGACTTTGAGTTTATAAACTGGAGATTTGGAGTGAGGTGTCTTGATGCAATCATTTGGAACAAGTTAAATCATTATCCCAAAGTGGATAATATATGTTATCCTACACGCGCTCTCTGTGAAGACAAAAAAAGGAGCAGAGAGGTCCCGTGTCACCAGTAAGAAAACATCATATTTGTTGTCTAAAGGCAGATTTCAGACAAACTTTCTACCTATAAAAAACTAAAACTACTTCTGTTCATCCATGCCACTGGTCCTGCTTTTGGCTCTGAGATAAAACAACACAACTGACAGCTGTGAAGTTTCCATGAAAACAAAGTCTCAGAAAGGAGATTGCTTTGCATTATCCATTACAATCCCATCATCCTGCTGCTCCAGACACCACTTGGCTGTCCTGCAATCCCTGAAGGAGAAGACTCATGGATCTATTGTGGAGAAAGCTTTATTACAACTGTCTAATGGGTGGCAATGAGGGCCATGGGATAGATGACTCACTAAACTCTTAACAAAAGATTTATGTCTCAGACACAACCACAACCACAAGCAATATATTTGAGGTGATTTACTAGCAGTGTGAAAAATGACAGCAACTAATTAAAATGAGAAGTACAATCCTGAAAGTGTTCCAATAATTTCCACTCACATATATCTGGCATACAATCCCAGGTAGCCACAGGGAGCACGCAGAGCGAGCACACCAAGACACAGCCACGTGTGGAAAATGGAAAACATTCCCACCTCCACAAGGCAATTGGAATGGTAAGTTGAGCACAAAATTTACCTTTCATCAAAGGGTTGAGTACAGGAAACCTCCCCAAACAGCAATGTTGGTGTGCCTTTATGTTGCAGACATCTTTTATGGAAAATCCTTTCCTTAGGATTTTTCCTCCTGAGAAGCTGGGAGGCCTCAGGAACAAAATGCAAACATTGATTATCTGCTGCTGTGGAATGCAACAGGTGCATCTGGGATTGGCCCATGTTGGTTGTTTCTAATTAACGGCCAATCACAGCCCAGCTGGCTCGGACAGAGAGCTGAGCCACAAACCTTTGTTATCATTCTTCCTTTTTTTATTCTTAGCTAGCCTTCTGAGGAAATCCTTTCTTCTATTCTTTTTGAATAGTTTTAATGTAATATATATCATAAAATAATAAATCAGCCTTCTGAAACATGGAGTCAGATCCTCATCTCTTCCCTCAGCCTGAGACCCCTGTGAACACCATCACACCTTTGCTCAGTTCTCCACACACAGGGCAAAGCAACACGAGGTGGTGATGAGTAATTGTCTTGTTTGGCTTCGCTTCATTGCAAACCTGTTGATAAGCTGCCTGATTGTACTGTATTACAACCAAGGAATTATCTCAGTGATATGAGTCAGAGCACTTAAATAGATAATAATTTCTTTGTGACAGAATCTCACCTACCCTAATGTAGAGGTTAACTCCAGGAGGCACAGCATAAAGAATCCTGTCATTAACTGCAACAATTACAAACCACAGATCAAGCCAGACCCTGAAAGGAACTGCAAACACCTTTACAGTCAGTCCTGTTACAGTCTAAGGACAGGGAAACAGGAATCACCAGATGAAAACTGTTAGAACAGCTATGTCAATCCATATGACACAAAGTTCAAATCACACAGAACAATTATTGTGTTATCAGGCACAATATTGTGTTATCAGAGTTGTTGAAATGCTTTAAATTCTGTCACCAAAAATTTGTTTCACCACAGATTTAGCTGCATACAGAATGAATGGGTTTAAGATGTTCCTTGAGTTGCATGGACCTGTAACCTGCATTTAAGTATTCAGCATATATCAATAGAAGTTCATAAAATTCAGGCCTAAAATAGCAATGCTGATAAGAAAAAAAAATATGGGTTTTTTTAAAATTATGTTTCGCTTTCCAAACACAGACTCTGAAGGCACATATTTGTCCTTCATAAATAATTTGGGAGACTGAAACATGAGGAGGAAGAAATACTTCTGAAACCAGAAAAAAAAATCACCCTATGGAAAAAGAGAAAAAAGTGAAGATTATTGCTTGTAAGAGGAATGCCTTTAATTTCTGCAGCAGTAAAGTTCCTCAACAGGATGGAATCATATTCAGAGGATCTTTGATCTTTTTATACAAAGGATGGGGTGATATTGCTGAGAGCAGGACAGACTTGATGACACTTAGCTGGTCTGTCCAGCTGATGTTAAAATAAACCAACTTAAAAAAAAAATATAGAAACTACTCTTTTAAAAGGACCACAAGGAAAATAACATGTTAAACAAATTGTTCATGAATAAATAAAATATTGTGCAGAGGAGTAATTTAAGTCCCGTATAATCCAGGCTGAGTTAGCACATTCATTTTGAAATGTCTGTGCTCAGCTTTAGAAGGAAAACCCTCAGCACATTTTGGGCCAAAAACAAAATTCTTGTGCTTTTCCACTTCTTGTAACACTGACCCTTGGTGTTTGCAGGATATGCTGGTACCATGTTTTCCACAATTCATTTTGATTTATTTTCACATTATCAGATACCTGTCCTTCAGATAAAATTTTGTCACTGTTTATTTTATTCATGACAAAGTCTCTTCATCTGCCTGGAAACACTGAAGTCACACTGATGTCCAGTAAAATTTCTGGATGTGGCTGCCATGTTGATACCTCTCCACACTGACTAAATTAATTCAGTATTCTATTAATAGTTCCAAACATTAGGTCCCTTGAAAATTATCTGAAAGAAATGTTCATTTATTTAGTTGGGTCTTTTCACAGTGTGTTAACTTGCAGAGGTTGTTGACGGTGTGATGCTTAAAAATAAGAACAACTGTATGAAAATATCAAATTTTGACTAATCATTAAAATCTTTTCAGCCCACAGTTTATGCCAACAGTAAACTGGATCATAATCACGTGCTCAAACACATCTTCATAATATATTACATATTTCAGCCAAACCTAAGGAAGTAATAAAGTACTTAAAAGTGGTTGCCTTCTCTTTCACTGGCTCAAAACCACTGCCTACTATTGAATCTTGTCCTATGCCCTTTCTTCTCTTCTTCTTCTCAGTCTCAGAAAAAAAAACCCCAAAAAAAAAAAAAAAAACCCACAAACAAAAAATAACCCCCTCCCCCCAAACCAAACCAAACCAAACCAAAAAAGCAACAAAAAACCCCAAAAATGACAGCAACAAAAAAATCCCAACCAAACCAAAAACGCTGAAAAATGTAATTTCTGGACTGAAAATTCCTTTCTTTTCCAAACTTCAAACTTGTCAGATTTGTCCATGAGCCACAAGTGCTCAATTGGATGTTAAATATCAGCCTATGTGCTTAAAATAAAATCTTTCTTAAAGTCAACAAGGTGTCATTTCAGATATATTCCAACATCTTTCAGTATAGCAGAGGTTCAACCTATTTAAGCTAAAAGTGGGTTTGTTTGAACAGCTAAAAATTATCAGCATCACAGCATTACTCACCAGTGCCTGAAAAGTGCAATTATTTTTCCTTCAGAGAGTTCACAGCTTGTTGTTGTCATTAAAGCCTAAGTTTCATTAAAGACTGGTCTTAATTTCCAGGTATTTTTTAAAATTGCGCTCACAACGTTTGCATTATTCTTCAGAAAAGTTCCTACTTAATTGAGTCATCTCATACTTGGGTCCTCTGGCCCCCATTTGGTAATATTTTAAAGCAAATATGTGTTGAAGAAAAGGTTCACTAAGTCATTTCCTTGGTAACATAATTTCTAATGATTCATATAATCACGCATATCTTTTTAAATATATTCCGAGCAATAAACCATGATTGAAATTAAGTAAAATACACTCTTAAGGTTGATTTAATCTCTTTTACTAAATAACCATTAAAAATAAAATTCTCTCCCAGGATGCTCAAGTCAAAATGACAAACAAGATAATAAACATTTGGTAATAAAAATAAATTAAAAATCAAAGCTTTATGATATATTTTCCTATCAAAATGAAAGTGGCAAATTGAAAACAATAACGATGCTCATCCACAGTTACAGTTCCAACAGAACACTTCAGAGTTTGATTTACAATTAGCAGCAGCTTGAAAATGAGCCGTAATTTTACATTTTAAACTGCTACTGCTCAATCCATCAAGTATTAAAATCTTGATGTTGATTGATGGCATTCTCTCACGCTGTTTCTCTTGATGAAGCTGCACAGAAACTGAAGCAGCAATATTCACCATGCTAGGAGTTTGCACACCTCCTTTGTTCCCAGTTCAGTTGCTACCACTGTGTTCACGTGCACCAGGTATTTTTTTGGCGGTTTGACAAATTTTAGTATCTTCACCGGGATACAAGTATAGGACACATACTGCAGTGGCTTTCAAGCTGCTGTTGGTACAGGTTTCCAGCAGCTGGAAAAGTGGGCTGAATACAATCAGTAATCAGGTTTCCAGCTGCCATGCTGGCTCCTAAGAAACTGCAGTGACCAAGAGATACAATTTGGTTTTCTTACGGAAGTTTCACTGCCATGACAGGACTCAGGGACTCAGATCCTTGGAGTTTTTATCCCTGGTGCAAGGTGAAGGGATAAGAGCAGTAAAATACTGCCTGGTCCAAGCAATTTCCCTAGTGGCATTTCAGGTTTGCTCCTCCTGCTCAGTTTGTCTCAGGTTTTGAGGTTTCACCTCCCATCCAAAGTGCTGTTGCAGTGGGTTATACAAACCCTGCAGTTTTATTCACACTGACCCACTTGCTCTCAGCATCATACCTTTTAATGGCCACAGGAAGAGCCTAAACTGCCTTTCCTTGCTTTTTCACTTATTATTATTAGCTTCCATCTGGGTTTGTAGAGTGGCAAAAAGAAACTAGAAATTAGAAAATACGCATATCCTGAAAATAGTACCTGTAACATCAGTTCAGACTATAAGCAGTGCAGTTTCCTTTAATTTGCAGAAAAACAGTGAACCATAAACCTTTTTTACTGCTATTTCTTTTAAATGTGGATATCACCAAGAACATTTGCAGCTCAGATATTTCAAGAAACACCCAGGCCAGTTCATAAACTTTTGACCTGTGGGATGACAAGGACTAAAAACTTAATTCCATGAATATTTTCAGGAATTTTTAATGCAAAGGAATAATAGGCACAGACACTACAAGTTAAATAAGAAAAATACAAATGGAAAAAAAAAGAGTACTTATAAATACCACCATAGTTGCAGGCTATTTCATCCCTTCATTCTTTATTACTAAACAACATCTAGGTGCTAAGCTCTCCTAAAAAAGACACAGTTATTTGAATTGGAAAAAACACATGATTTTTTGCCATATGTAATATTATGTAAAACTGAACTTCATGCGGAATATTTAATTATAATATTTTATAGTTTTAATAAAATTTTAAATGCATTTAATGATAGGCAAAAACACCATTCCATTTTAAATATTATTTACTCATTTGAAGTGGCACTCCTAGACTATAAAAAATAATTAAAGTATAAAACCAAATTAGTAAATATTACACAGTCGATTATACAAACTGACAAATTGATTTTGTGCATTATATTGTGACTGGATTAATTAGTATAAAATAAACAATGAAACTGTCTGCTAATGGCTCTGGAAAGAAACAGATTTTATTTTACTTTGAGCCTGTTCCAAATCTTCAAGAAATGTGAATATCACCTTGAGTGGATGGATGATAAGATCTTCAGTGCTTTGAAAACAGCTCTTGTAAAAATTTTCAAAGGAATGATCCAGGTCTTAAAGTGGGAATATGGAATGGCTGTGACTAAACAAGCAAGAAAACACCTTCAGGGCTTAAATCGGCTACACCCTTTTGTTTGAAGTGACAAGACCTATCATTAAGAAGAAAAATTTTGCTTCTCCAGCACAACAGAGACACCAACAATGCATTCTCACTTTTTCTTCCCTCCTGTTATTACCTTTTCAAGTATAATTGATTTCACACATTTCTGAGGAGCCTGACTTGAAAGCCGTTTGTTTCCCAACAACACGCCCAGCCCTGAACACATCTGATGAAAGTCTTCCAGTATTCCACATCCCCAACCACTGCTCTATCTCTCTAGCAAGTTTTTCCTTCAGTAAAATGCTTCCTAATATCAAGATTTCTTTATCTTGTTTCAGAGTAAATATCTATCTATACGCAAATATTGCTTTTCTCCTTTAATTTATCACTGTTTCTTAATCTTTCTCGATGAAACAGAAAGGGAAATGGTTGTTAATTGCTGGGAGAAAATCTGATTTGAAGCATGCACACAGAAGTTACATAGAATCCTGTATGGCCCCAAAACTTGCACTGTGAGACTTTTTAAAGGACTTTACAATTATTCATGCATTCTGAGTTAGAGGCATGGGAGAAATACTGACAAGATATTCTCAAGAGGTCAAAACAACAATAAAAACTTTAGTGGCAACTTTAGAAAATCAGAAAACTTTGGCAAAAAATTTGCTCTAAAAGAGCAGCATTCAATCTACATAAAACATTTCTCAAAGAATTAACGTGACCCAATCAACTCGGCAAATTCTAAGCCCGTTTGATTTTAAGTTACTTAAAAATTCTGAGGAGAAAGAATTAGAAGAAGAAAGCAAAATGGAGAAGGACAGAAAAGGTATAGAAAAGAACAAATATAGCTACCAGTCCTGGTTCCAGCAGTGTTCAGCTGATAGAAATTGCAAGAGGAGGTAGGGTCAAGACATATGGTCCTAACTTTCTATTTCTAATATTCCATAAGTGTACTACAAGAATTCTATCAAAAAAGAAAAAAAAAAAGAGGAGGGAGAAAGTAGTTTCAAAATCTAGACAAAAATGGAAAGAAAACATAGGAAACTAAAAGTCCTTCAAAGAGAAAAGATATGCAATCAGAGCTGCACATGGATGACGGCCTGGAAAACCCTGGTGGCAGTAAGGAGAACGCTGTAGCACAAGTCACCTGTGTAAGGAATAGAAATACTCTTACGAAGTGTAGGACATGGCCTTAAACCCTTGTGTGATCAGCCTGACAGGATCTAATGCTCAGTTTCCCTTCATTAGCAGCATATCTGGATGTACAATTAGGGTTAAACCCATCAGTAGGGCAATAGCTGATACAGGCAGTAACACATGCATGCAGTGTTGTGTGCTGAAAACACATGCTGCCTCAAAACACAATAACCAGGTGGATTTTGGTGTTTGAAAATGCCTAAATTTGTGTCTCCACATGCATTCAGTGGTGCCTTGTGAAGGCTGACCTAGAACAGAGACTAGACAGAGTTCAAGAATGAAGTAGGGATGTATTCAGAGGCTTCAATAGATCCACCTTGGGCAGCACAAGAGCCCAGCCAAAATGAACCTAAAATGGCCACAAAAAAATGGATGACTGGTCATGGGATCTCACATTTTTATATGTTTTGGTCCATTTGCATATTGGAGTTTGAAATTGTAGTCTCCTTGAGCCAGGTCTCATAAACTCTTGGAGATCTATTTCACACCCGAGATAGCTCAGCTACCTTAGAAGGCATAAAATCAGCAGGATGGCTTCTGTGGCAGTGTTGGAAACAAACAGGTTTAATAAAAGGCAAAATAACAAAACTTTTCACAGAGAAAAAACAATCCAGGTGCAAGAGGCCCTCCTGCCCCTGGTAAAACACCCCCTAAAAGCCATTAGTTTCTTTGTTCTTTTTTCTAGTAAATTGCCCAGGTGGGATGTTTTTTAGCTCCTGTCCATTTGGCTATCCTTAAGTTTGAGGTGAAGTCCCCCAGGCCTATGAGATGCCTTTTTTACCTTACTGAGGGAGAGAAACTTCTGGGCTTATTTACTCTTTAAGGGGACTAAGCATGGTTTTGTCACTCTGTCAACAGGGGGCACATTCCTATAGGAGTTAATTGTCCAATTATAGCCTTAGGTTATTAAGTTCCATCCTTGTTTTTCTCTCTTCAGTTCACCGTTGTTGGTGCTCTTGGGCCTGAAATTTGGATCAGTTTTCCTTGGTCCTCAGCTAGAGAAGGAATTGTTTTGTCTTCCTACTCTGTGAGGAGAGCTCACCATCCCTTAATATGAAGCTCAGAACGAAAGCGGAACAGAATCTGAAAAATGTAAACGCTAAAACCTGAGGCAGAAACTGGGCAGGTTCAGGATGGTGCTGTTGAGCTGCAAGTCCTGGGCTGAGACAGCCAGACATCTGCCAGCCACGGAACGAGGGACAAAAGGTGATTCTGCCAGGAAGAATGCAGGACCTGCATTCATTCCCTCTCACCATCCCCAGAAACAAGAGTGAAACAGCCAGCTAGACCCCTGGGGAGCAGAACAAAGCAAGAAAAGTGACAAAACCACAAGACATGAGAAAGAAAAGCCGAGGCTGTCAAGAATATGACAGAGCCTGCAACCAGACTGAGAAAGCTCCAGAGAAATTACAAATCTAAATACTGCACGGCAAACAAAGCAAAGAAGGAGTTGTTAAATGCTTCCAAAATGCCGATGAGATCAAGAAATCCCCAAGGAACATCAGGTGCTTTTACAAAAAGCAGAAGCTTTTCCTAAAAAAAACAAAATAAACCTAAATTAATAATGTCCATGTAACTGATGAGAAAAAAAAAATAGGTTGATATGAAGGATTATGACTTTAAATTTGTAAAATAAGCATTTTATCCCTACCCACAAATTCCTCTGAGTCAAAAACTTATTCTTTAAATTATATACTGATGACACTGGGACTGAAAGCCATCCAATCACCCTTGCTGCCCTGTCATGAGAGGAAAGACATCCTATGTGACATATACAGCCATACAATCAAGATATCTATCAAGAACTTTAATAAAGCGAAATATTAAATGCCATTTTGTAATCAAGAAAACAGTGTTTATGCTTGTCTACCCATTTCTCAATGTGTACTTCATTTACTCGTTTTTTCCTCTCTAGCATCTGTTTCCTTTCATTCCTTTTTGCTGCTTAATTTCACTGAAAATAAGGATTTTTCCCTTTAAAAAAACAAAACAAAACAAGCAACCATTTTCTGCTCTTTTCATTTTGTTAAACCTAATAATCCTTTTCCCTGTGTTAACCACTTTGCCACCAAAATGACTTTGTCTGATATTCTTCCTTTGCAAGTAATAGTTCAAATTTGGAAAACATCACCTCTCATAATGGTATGTTCATTACCTCATCTCTCCCTGTTATATTATCCTGCCACAAGAAACACAGCAACTTTTGAACTTTGAGACTTTTCCAGCCCTACAGGAGCTGATGATCAGATGATTTTTGCTTTGTCTTCCTTTGCATTGAATCAGAATAGATTTAGCATCATCTTGACCTGGAGATTGAATTGAACCATTAGCTAAAATTGAATGCATCTAGAAAATATGTAAAATAGTGTAGTGATATATAATGTAATGGACTCTTTTGAAAGCTCCTCCATATAATTGTGCAGATGTTAAGGAGGTTATTTACTGAGCCCTAGACTTTCATTCTATTTGTTCTTTATGAAAGCTTCTAAATAAATTCAGACAAATTGTAGGGAAACCTTTTTTTAAAAAACAAGATTTGCAATCAGCAAATTGTCAATGGCAGTTCATCACACTTAAAAAAATGAAGTAGCTAATTTTATTTCTAAAATCCATTGATTTCCAAGAATTATTTTTTACCTCAATTAATACTGATAAAAACATACCTTCTCCATACATATATATTTTACTTTCATAGACTTCTCAAGCAGCACTTTAAAAAAATATTACGAAGAAAAAAGCATAAAGTATGTTGCATTCTGTATAAGACACCAATTGACATGCCTGACCTATGATTAAGTATTTCATTAGTGTCTCATTCCTCACTCATGGGAGGAAGCTTTTCAGTTTTTTTGTTTGTTTGTTTGTTTGTTTTTTCTGCTGGCATCAGTGATCAGGTGAAAATGCTTCTTGCACAAATCATGAACACCATTAACCTAAACTGCCAGTTCCTGGGAAAACTTGTACAAAGAAAGTTTCTCCTCAAATTTGACCCATAAAACTGAAACAGACGTGTAAGAGACAGGACTACCTGTTCCTTGTCATAAGGATATATCATTTGAATTAAAGTCTCTTGCTTTTAGTTACATTATTTTCAGCTCTGATTCTTCTCTAATTCAAAGTCAATTGGGTTTTCTGGCAGGCATCAATAGCTTTTTCCCTCTGAAGTGCTTTATACTTGAGTATAAAAAGCAATAGTTCATTTGGTTTGAAAATGAGATCATTGTCTCCATGGCCTGATAATAGACTAACTGGTGCAAATAACACATTTTTTGAGCTACAGAAGTGAATCAGATGTACTCTTGGAGTCCTTCTGGACTATCACATCTTGGGTCTTGTGTCCTGTTTGCCACCTCCTCCTCTCAGCGAAGAAGAATTTCGTTCTTCACCTCAGCATAACCAAGATTCCCCCTTCCACCAGGATCTCTTTTTCCCCCAACATCTCCTGATATGAAAATGCTGCAAGTACACCAATAGAAACAAAAACAGCTGAAAAAAACCCCCACTAAAATATTGTTTGTAACAAAGACTAGTAAATTTGGTATTACAAAGACAGCCTATTTTACTTACCAGATGCTAAATAGCTGGAAATACCTCCAGAGCCACCTAACAGCTTATATTTTTTATGTGTCCTGTTGGAAATTGCTTTCATTTTTCCAAAGATTTCTGATATTTTAACAGCTGAGACCTTTTCATATCCATTTGCATGTTCTGAGTCAAACCAAGGGCTGAAGGTGCATCCAAAAGATCTCTTTTCAGCTGTCTGAAATTACTACTCTGAGATAAAATCAATGTTCTATCAACAACCTGTTTTTTAAAAGTAATTTCAAAATATAATTTTAGCTATTGACTTCAGCCTGTCCTTTTTTCTTTCTCTGTGTCCTGTTCTTTAAATCTTCCACCCATTCTATCTCAAAAGCTGAAAATTAACTGAGAGACAACTGCTTAAAACCAGTAATAATTGTATAGTTTACATTTAGCTGTGATTACCTATTGCCTTCTCACAGGCAGATCAGACTGGAGTTTGTTTCTTGTCAATGCTTGCTCCTTCTGAAAACCTGCATTTCCAGCTGTGAAATAACAAATAACCAATCTTCCTCTTCTCTATCTCCTGAATTTTCCAGGACTTTCAGATGTGAAAATTAAATACTGTGTGTCTGCAGACTCTCATTAAGGGTTTTTTTGTGGTTTTTTTTTAGTATCTAGTTGTGGAGAGCTTAATGTCAACACAAGTATGGAGGGAAGAGGAAGGGAGCAGATAAACTGTGGAAAGAGATCAGTTCTGACCAATTCTAATGTTCAATAATCTTCTAGTTTTGCAGATAATATACAAATCTCCAATACCTAAATTAACATAAAACACCTCTGATTAGCTTGAAAAGCACATTGATCTCATTTTTAACGCATTCTTACCTTTCCTTATGTATTCATTCAGGGGTGGTGGTCAAAGATGTCTGCTGCAATCACCTGTAAGCGTGTTCTCCCATGGACTGTCCTCATGCCCACCACTCCCAAAAAACACACATCATCTTAATTTTCATCCCCTTTCAGTTTCTACTTATATTTTTTTTAAGAAAGTCCATGTGAGAGTATTTAGCTGTGAAAGCTGCTGCAATTTAACACACAAAAATCACCCACTAACACCAGGCAATGATGTAACTATCTTTAGAAAAAGAAGTCCTTTAATACCAAGCGTAGAAATGTAACAAGATTTTTGATACTTCAGCTTTAAAACTTTGTTTGTTTTGGGAGTCCTTTTTGGTTTATTTCTTCCCTCTCCCCCAGTATTTCCTAATTGTACACATGGTAATAGTCTACAGTGTTTCCTAACTGGCAAAATTATGTTTGATTCAGGAAAGTCCTTTCAGGAGGTGATCAACAAATAACTAAAATCCTTAAGGGCCTTATCCCGTCCCTGCATTTATGAAAGAAAAGTGTCTGCATATTTTTTACCTGCATTTTAGGTACATTTTTTAGCAAATAAAACTGCCTACAAAGTAAACAAATTCCCTGTAAATGTTCATCATCCCTCATTTTAGCTGTTGCTTAAGGTATCTTTGAGGAATTGATAGGAACTGCTGTCAGTAAGAGAAATATTGGTTTTCTAAATAAAATTCAATTTTACTTCCAGGAGTTGAAAATGAAAATAAAACCCATTCCTTTCAAAGAAATTATTTTTTTACTGTGCTAAGATGCAACCTCCAGAGCCACTGCTGTGAATCCCTTTTTATCCAAAAAGGAGTTAATCAGCTTTACATAGCAAGTGACAGCAAGTGACAGTGCAGTGTGGTGACGAAATCCTAACTTTGTCTCACACTGTTCCATCAGAGCACCTGCCCACACAGGTACAGGGGCACACCAGCTGCATTTCCAAATCCATCACCACATGTTGGCACATAATCACCCTCCAGCCCCTGTAGCTCCAATGCAACATGAATTTTGCAACATTAATTATGGCTGATAAGCGTAATGTGAGAAAAATGTTTGAGTGCAATAGTTATTAGCACATTCCTATCTGAAATCAGCACATACTTCCATATTTATAAAAATCAAGATGCAATAATTGAAGGTATTTTTAATGGTGTTTGGGAGAAAACATGTCATTTTTCTTCATCATTTTACTTATTTCACACATAAAATTAAATATAAAATGAAGTCTCAAGAATCATTGACTTAAAAACACCAAGGACCCAAAAAGACACTTTTACTGAGAAGAAATTTTGAGTTGTGACTTGAGTAGGACTTGAGTGGGAAGGGGTTATTTATTTCAATAGCTAGAGAATATCCATAAGGCTCTAAGGAAGTTAATAAGGATTATAACAGTTCTCACTCTTTCTTCACACCACTTCAAAAATCTGCAAATAAAAATGAGGATAAGATATTTGCTGTTAGGAATCTGGAATTCAAATAGACCAGAAGAGGCATCAGTACTAAGCCATTAACATTAATACTAGCACAGAAGCTATGATCTTGGTTTTTTAAATGGGAGACACCTCCAGGCAGATTTTACAAAGAATTCTGAAACCAGAAGCACAATTAGCCCAGAGTCAACAGCCTAAATTATGACTCAGTCCAGGGACATCAGATCATAAATCAGTATCTCTGATAAAAAGAACAAAAGCAGAATTAAGCAGGTTGCATACAGGCAAAGACTTAATGAGTAGCAATAATATCTTAGCTTAAGTTTGAAGAGGAAGATAAATTAAAAACTATGATACAACAGCCCTGTGTTGACAATATTACTATATTTTTCTGGGGGAAAAATATTTTAAAAAATTAACCTAGGACTGTGGTGTTTAATGCCTGGTAACTGTGAACCTTAGTGATCTAATTCCATGCTCAGACTCTATAGCTACAGACTCTCATAGATAACTTTACCCATATCAACAAAGACTTCAACAGGATAAAACATATACCAAACATACAATATTCATCTGAAGGGAATAAGTTCACTGTAGCATGAATAAATAATGCTTTGTGAAAGGCTGGGGTTGAGACAACCCTAATAAAAGAATGGCAGAAAGGCTTGGATTGGAAGGGACCTGAATCATCCTAGTTCCAATCTCCCCTCCACGGGCAGGGATGACACCCAGTAGATCAGGTTGCTCAGGGCCCCATCCAGCCTGGCTTTGGGATGGGGATGAGGAAACCTTATTTTAAAAAAAAAAAAAAAAAAGGACAATTGGGTCATTTTAAAGAGAAGCATGTCGAAATGTGAACAGGCACAATTCAGTCTGCCTCCATTCACCTCAGCTGCCACCACTGAGGGAAGGGAAACTGCAGAACCCCATCCCCTGGGACACACTCTGGAGTATCAGTATCTGCCAGCCAGACACCATGCTTCTCCCCCTGCAAGTCCTCTCCTAGGCTGAGACACCAAGGGAGCAGTAGGCATTGCAAAGCCTAGAGAATTTCCTTTTTCACTCTCAGAAATATGACAGCCTTCCACATTAAATAAGTGTTGTGGTTACCAATTTCCTTCGGTTTTGAACTTGCCTTAAGCTGCTATTAGAGAATTATTTCCTTCTTTGACAGTTTGCTGACATCTTGCTAGCATGGGTGAAGTCATCACTAAATTCCCTCCTCAAGACTCGCTGTAAACTCGATGGGAAAGTAAACACTTTGCACAATGGTGGTTTTTTTGCTTGTGCATTCCTCCAGTTGCTTTTGCAACACAAGCAGCTTTGCTCAGCAGCAAATCCTATTCAAGTAGTTATTGTGATTGCCTGCACTAACATGAGACACTCATTTAAGAAGATTACAAAATAATGATGAAATTGCAGCATTACTACATTGTAAATCTCATCAGTGAGGATAGAGAAAAGCTCTCAGAAAGTAACTGATTGTTATTTCAAGTTTCTCCATTTCTATTATCCGACTTCTCTGAACATAAGGAAGCTAAAGACATTGATATTTTGAACTTAATTAAATATTTCAGAGGTAGTTGTATGTAATGCCTACATTGTAGTTTAGCTTCACCCCAGAGTTAACAGATGAATAGCAGGTGATTAAAATGCTATTTATTGTTCCAGTAACTTTTTTCATAAGCATCTATGTGGGCACTTTAAACCACCTTGTGAAATCAGGGCAGCATCAGCTTGTGCACCGGGCATTTTTGTACCACTTTAACTATTTAAAGTCCTTGAAGCTCTGAAGCATCTATCTGCTGAAACACTCAGTAAGATATCCACTACTTTAAAATTTTATTGTTAACAAATATTCAGCTAAACAAAGTCAAGAGTTCAGATTGATTGTTATAATCAGGCTGGGGAGGCACCAGATCTAGAAAATTTAAGTGCTGGATTGCTTTTACTGCTTACCTGAGAGGCTCAGTTTCAGGCAAAATTGAAGACTACTGGAATTACCTAAAACTTCAGTCCCATCACAGAAACAAACTGGCTGATCTTGTTGTAGGTGTGACACCTGACTCCCTGCAAATAATCTCAGAAAAATATTTCCCTTTTCTTGCCCCTAATTGCACACCTTGAGGGGTTTGTACCTTCCTGTGCTGTGCTGTGGCCACGTGCTCTGCAATGAAAGTGGGAATGCTGGCTGCCTCCAGGACAGAGCAGTGCATCATTAAAAAATGAGCAGCTGCTCTTCTCAGCTTGGATGTATTGGCACTTTTTACATCTCTGGCATCCTAACAGTGTTGTGAGTTACTGAGAGTAGTCAGTGCTCTCACTTGGCCTGAACACCTTTTTTGAAGCAGTTTATATAATCAACAGAGCAATTCATGCCCATATTCACAAGTGGTTCACACAGCCAGGTTCTCACTCAAAGTATCAGAAAGCACATTACCATATGTATAAGGTTTTATGTACAGATATTCTATACACATTCATACCTAGATATGTCTTAATTTAACATGCTCTCTGGAAAGGACAAATATATATCTTATAGAGAGAATCAAACATAGATATGTTTTAATATAAAACACTTTCTCAAAAGGAGAAACCTGAGCAAGTGAAATCTTTCTCCTACTGAAGTTAATAGGAAATAACCTCAAAAATACATCAAGTTTGGGACAAAACAAGAAAGATTATTTTCACAATTAAACTTAGGCAAGGAGCTTTTGGGGGTGACATTTCTGGTGAAGCTAGTGGATAACAAATGGTAGTTGGCAATGAATTTCTATAATCCCCTACCTTTGCCTCTGCTTTGTCTGTTAAAGCAAAATAGGTACTCCAAGGACAGGAGTATGCAAGAAAAACTGCATGTCTTACATGCAGACAGATGATAAAAAAAAAAGAAAAATCTAGTTCTCATTGAGCTACCTGTTCAGGTGAGTTCTCTTGAAAGGATTTTTATATTATACAATTAGCTGAGAGCTGGGTTGTGTCTCTCCTGTGGGTAAGGCAGCTGGCAGGAGCATATCTTTGTATTCCCACTGCACTGCAAGTATCTCTGCCCCAAGACATTTTGGGCTTGCAAAATACACAACTTATGAGCAACTATTGACCCAATTTGTTAAACTTTAAATTTGTTCATCATTAGGAAAGATTCTGGTTGCAGAAGTCGCATTTTCATACTCCCCACTGCAGCTTGCCCACACAGTTCATCTTATTTCCATCCAGAAAGGAAAGAGGCAGAAGAGACCCTAAAGACCACCTTGTTCCAACCCCTCTTGCCGTGGACAGGGACATTTTCCACTAGACCAGGTTGCTCAGAGCCCCATCCGACCAAGCCTTGGACACTTCCAGGGATGGGGCATCCAGAGCTTCCATGGGCAATCTGTGCCAGGGACTCTCCATCCTCACAGCAAAAATATTTCTTCCCAATACCTACTCTAAACATATTCTCTTTCCTCTTAAAGCCATTTCCCCTCTTTCTATTCCATTCCCCCTTGTCCTGTCATGGATAGGGGAGAGTTGCAGGGATCAGCAAGAAACCCTGTCAAGAATTTGCTTTTATTGTAAGGCATATTCTCAGTCTCAAATTCTTGGTCTGGTGATCCTTTTCTAATAATTCTAGTTTTTAAGTAATTTGAGAGATCTCTATTGCTTGGAAATATGCCTTTATTATAGCTTTTATAACCAAATGTTAAAACATCTCAACTTCTTTGGGGGAAAAAAAACAACAACTTAGTGTTGTAGTTAGAGTATGCTGTATTTAAAAGGAGCATTTTCCCCTAAATGTAAATGTTTTACTTGTGCAAAACAAAGTAAAGATAAACATTATTGTGCTTTCAGATTTCAAATGGCTTTTGGCAGATGACATATGTTCCCCAAAAGCATACTTTGGGGACTTGGGCCTTGACAGAAGAAAAGCACTGAAAGGATAAGCAACCAAGAGATATATTCCATCTCTGTTTTCAGTAATGCTATAATTTGTAGCATTTACAACAAAAACAACAACAAAGGAGTATTCACAAAGCAACAGCTGTCCTTCTCTTCAAACTACTCTTAAAGATTATCTCTGTCATGATGTTTACAAAACTTGACAATGGTTAGGCAGATGATATTCTCCAATTGCTTATTACTTGTGCCAAAGATGAGAATAATTTCCTTCCTAAAAAGAGTTTCTTTTATCTCCTTTTTGTGTTTGTTTTGGTGAATAGAGGTTATGTTTTCCCCTATGTTCCAAACAGGTAATAATGATAGAGATCCTAGATGTCATCAATATTAAAGAAAAAGGAAAGAAAATCATGTTTATTTTTCTACTGGAGCCCAAGTTTTCAGTTAAAGACCATTATGGGCAGCAAATGACTCCTGAATTTATGCTAGGTAATAATTTACTCCAATAAACTATGAAATTTCATCTAATCATTTCTCTTAGGAAACTATATCATTTTAAAAAATCTGATGTGCGAAATCAGATTTAAATGTCAAGTTGAAAGAAATCCACCAAGCATATCACTCAAGGTATCACAGGAAGGCTAACATTAAACAGCAGGAAGGAACCCAACAAATAAAGTAAAATAAAATAAAATAAAATAAAATAAAATAAAATAAAATAAAAAAATGCCACTGAACAAAACCAAATCCAAGCCAAAAAATATATCCAGCATAAACCCAGAGGTAAATTTTTTAGATACATAACAAGGAACTTTCAGGCAAATAAAGAACCCTTCAGGAGTACTGCTGAGATTCAGCAATATCAAAACAGGCAGTTTTCATGAGCTGCCTTAAAATTCCTTAGCTATTGCTGTTTCTGGCACAAGTGAAATAAAACCACACTTGATATCAAGGCTGGTATGATTGCAGCTCCAGGGGTACAGGCAGCAAGATTCATCTGTCACCTTGCCTCCACCTAGTACAGATCTATGTGATAGGTGATCTCAAAATATCTTATCACACTGGATTTCTCACCACAAAAAACTGGGAGGAAATGTGGAGGTGAAAAAAGCTGTCCTAAAACTCCAGTGCTTCAAGAACCCTTTGAATACTAAAGAATCAGCTTCTAATTGCACTGAAATGGTGAATTCCTCTCTCTGGGACAGTGATTTCTGACTCCCAAGAAAACAGCCCAACCCTCAGGCTCTGGGCATTCCACAAGAAAACTGGGTTTCTCCAATTCTGAATGTTTGGGGACAGGGAAGGAGGGAAAGCAAATGGAAATACATTCTCCAGTCACCTAAAAACAATCCAATGATCAGATGATTCATATCAGTTGAGTGTTAGAGAGCTATATAGAATATTCTAAAGATAAAAATCTCCTCTGAATATGCATAGAAAAGCTTGAATGATTTTTTGAGTGCTTCAACAACTTCAGCAGTAACCCAAGAAGCACAGGGCTGGAATTGTTCAAACAGTAGCTAATATTCAAATAACCCATCAAAACTGTATTTCCAACAGACTGGCATCATGAAAAGAATTTTGGATAAAGGGGAACAGATGAAGAGAAATAGCAAAAAGAACTCAGAGGAGCTGTCAAAGTCCCCCAGGACAGTTTTAGACAGAATTAGGACACCATTTGCAGGGAAAGTTGTTGTTATGGACACTGAAGGCTCAGCCCCAGCTCTGCATGAAGAAAGCAGTCAGAGAGGAACCTGACTGTTCAGCTCCAATCAGAATTCAATTTACATTTATTTAGCCTCATAACTTGTGGATTCTAAATTTTAAAGTAGCAGTTCAGCCTCAGACTGGACTTTAATATGGGATACACACTCAGGTGAAAGGGAAAAGCCCTGGGGAGCCCTCTTCCTGGGAAATCTGAACAAAACTGGGCTATGGAGGCACATCCAGGACACTGATATATCCTTCAGAGATGCAGGAGTTAAGGAACAGCCCTCCAAGTGAAATACTGGCAGGCAGCATTGGGTAGCTGCAAGTGCAGGTAGGGAGATGCCATCTGGGAGGTGGTAAGGGATTCTTTGGAAAAGCAATTCAGGTGGCACACAGCAGGTTCACAGCCTCAGAGTGGGGTTTCAGGGCTTATCTCAGCATCCCTGGCTGCTGAATCCCAGCTATAAATCACAGCACTGACTTGTACCTCACTTCCCCATGCCTTTGGTGAATGCTGTCGGCACTTTCTCTCCTCCACAGGCCCAAAGCTTGGCCTTGTTAATCTTTGATTAGAGATTAAAAACAGCTTTAGAAGAAGGCAGATGGTTCCCAAAACAGCACAGGCCATGGTGTTGGGATATTCTTAGTGAAAGCAAAAAAACCCTCTAAAATTCTGCACCAAATAAGAGTGACATTTATAAAAATTCCACTGGGACATTAGGTCACAGATGCAGATGATTCTTTTTGCCATGAAAGGGCAATAACCTAGCATAGAGTCCAAGGGGCACTTTCTTCTTAGGAAAAACCTCCAGTTCAGCTGGGCACAGTGTTCTGAGAAGTTGGACCCTGACTTCTCCCCCCAGCATTTCCTAATGGCTGGCTTTAGACATTTCCCCTCCCTGCTATTGCCTCTGTATCACACTCTTAGCACCTCCCTGTGCACAGTGTGATGTTACTCAGCAACTCGAGTTATCTAAATTTCAACAGACAGGGCAGTTTCCAAGAGTTAGGGGACACAGTGACTTCAGTGGCTGGAGGTCTTTTCCAGTATTCAGTATTTATGTAGTGATACAACAAATGTTTTGAACCATTTGCAGAGTAGGTATTGCTAAGCAGTCAATTTATCAAATTACTGTGCTCCAGACTGTGGAATATACCCTGACTTTCTGATGGAGTGGAAGTAGGAGGAGGAGAGTAAATATTTCTCTTAGTAAATACTAAGAGACTGGAGAAATATATTACAAATATACATTGAAATACAGAACACAGGAAAGTAGCAACAAATTAAAGCCTTTACATCTCTCTATTTCTTATCTCTATCTCAGCTCTTATCTTATAAAACCTTTGAATAGAAAAGACCATTCTGAAGGCAGTAAGTGGAGTCCCAAGGTAGATAAGTGATTATAAAGTCTCTGAGAGGCACACAAGGTCTTTAGAAGTAAGGATGAAATTGAGAAATTGATACTACCTCTGAATGCTCAGCCACAAGACTCTCCACACTGCTCTAGGTGATCTAGACACAGACAGCAAGAGTCACCTTGGTTCAGAACTCTGCAAAATTGCCATCTTCCTTCCAGAGAAGGCAGTCTTGCAGTGGCAACGTTCTGCAGGGCACAGAGCTGAACAAAGACTCCTGGTCCTTCAGAAGCAGCTGACACCTTAGGCCAGTCAGCCAAGAGCCCTCACACAGATTTGATAAAATGAAGTGATGGTGCAAAGCCTACTTTCAACAAAAGAAAGTCATTCAGGCCAGTACTTACTGCATTAATTTCTAACAGAAGTTCACTGACTAAGGGCCAGGTAGATACCTACAGCAAGCACAAAACTTAACTTTACCAAAACCCTTCTCTTCTTTAAATCTGTCTCTAAAATTACTGTGTAGAACTTGGCACAGTGATGAGCTGAACTGCAACAATTATTTCCCTAAAACCAGAGCTGGCAACATGCTCTACATTGCTGGCTTGCATAAATACTTCTTCTTCAGGTGGTTTAATGCACCATTCAACAAGTCATCACAGGCTGCTGTAAATTATTTGTGCATATTTCAGGAAGCAGCTGTTAGGAAGCCTCACAGGTCTAGATGTAAATCACACAGCTACAGACTTCTTGGGAGAGGTGAGCACAGATCATGCCAAGATACTTCTTGTATTAAAGAAAGGAGAGGAAATTCTAAAATAATGCTCTAGATTTGGAGCATTTTCTTTCACTGATGAGTTGGAAGTTAACAGACCAGCTCCAGCTAAAGAAACTGACTGGAAATCGTGGTGGTCAGTTTATTCTTTTTTTAAAACATGCAGCCTCAGGATATGGCAAAAAATGTTTTATTCAGAACTAATTTTAAGTTAAAAAAAAGATAAAGGGGAAGATAGTGTCATGTATAAATAAAAATGTTAAAGACAGAAATTCACCTCTCTGATCCAAATCCCAATTAGATGGGCTAACTTTGAATTTGAAAGCTGGATTTGGGTTAAAGCACAAAGGTTTTAAACCTCTTTCAAACTCATGCAAAGTTAGTCAGCTCAAGAAACAAGTTTTACCTGTTCTCCAAAGCCTTCTGCCTTTCCAGCTGAAAATCTAAACTTGGGCACTCTGAAAAAAAAAAGAAATGTGTCATGGAATTAAGCCAAAAAACTTAATGCAAGTTCAGGCATTTAAATATACTAAGGCTGAAAAGCCACACTATACTGGTCATGAAATTCTAGCAATCTTTCACTATCTGCTGGTTCACAGCAATAAAAAAAATTAGTTATGAGTTTCCCCGAATAAATAATTTAAGTATTAAGAAAACTAATGAGGCAGAATGTTGTTGAAAAAGAAGAATGTGTGTTTCAGAGAATTTATGTATGCAAAAACTTTTAAACTTGCATTTACAAACTTTAAATAGATTTTTTAAAAACTAATTTTTTTTATGGAGACCTAAAATCTCTACTGTCTTATTCCCTTTCTCCCTATGATATTGCCTATGTCTTCTGAGCATACCACCCAGACCTTTTATCAGTTCAGCTTTAGTGAACATTAAAATAAAGCAATTCTTCTGTGTAAAGCCAAAATACAGTGTTTCAGATTGACACTGGAACTCACTGGGTCTGTCGAATTCAGCTGCATACATCCACCTTTAATTAAGATTGCTGCAAGTGCAGGTATTCCCAAGCTGTCCAAAGCATGACCTGCTGAGGAAATCAAGCAACCAGGGTCAGAGATTCCACCTGGAAATTATTTTCTCCATTAGGAAGACATGAGAGAAGATAAATGGCTCAGAGAGTGAAGTATTACCCAGGCAAACTCTGGTAGGACAATGCTGCAGGGGATTCTCCCTTGGGAAAGGTGGGAGCAGCAAGAGCTGCAGCTGGGACCAAGCATCTCCTCTCCTCCTGTGTTCAGGCAAACACCTTTCTGTATGTGTCTGAGAATGAATAAGAGAGCGCCAAAGGTTAATCTGGTGTCACAACATGACACACAGTGCCTTGGCTGCTGCTCACCTCTGCAGGCTGGGTGTGTGACAAGGAAGAGCCTGTCCAAAGCCATGGCACTTTTGTTATTCACATCCCCTTCTCTTGAGTACATAGTGAGGAAAATGCAAGTAGGTTTTTAGTCATCTTCACACTGCATGCACATCCATCGATAAAAATACACATACAGACACACACACAGAGTCTCTTTGGAAGCCATAAAAACAGATAAGCCATTCTCAGCACTGCTCCAGAGCCTTCTGGAATTGCACTCCTCCTAACGCAGGCACTCAGACAGGACCTCTCATCACTGTGGGGACCAGTTCACTTTGCAGCACACTGTCGCAGTACGACACGAAATGAACGACACTCACACCCTGAGATGTCCAAGGTAAAAAAAAGCACATTTATTTCTGGACTTCAATACTTATAGAATTCTAAAAGTGACCATGGATTGGAGGATGAAATTGCTACTTCTCCAACCATACTAATCAACTAAAAATCTACTAATTCTCTCCTCCTCCTCCAAAAAAAGAAATACAAAACTGTGACGGTGTTCACAGGGGTCTGAGGATGAGGGAAGAGATGATGATCTGTCTCCATGTTTCAGAAGGCTTGATTGATTATTTTATGATATATATCACATTAAAACTATACTAAAAGAATAGAAGAAAGGATTTTCTCAGAAGGCTAGCTAAGAATAGAAAAAGAAAGAATGATAACAAAGGTTTGTGGCTCAGACTCTCTCTCCAAGCCAGCTGACTGTGATTGGCCATTAATTAGAAACATCCACCATGGGCCAATCCCAGATGCACCTGTTGCATTCCATAGCAGCAGATAATCATTGTTTACATTTTGTTCCTGAGGCCTCCCAGCTTCTCAGGAGGAAAAATCCTAAGGAAAGGATTTTTCATAAAAGATGTCTGTGACACAAAACAATCATTATTTACATTTTCAAAAATGCATAAAAACTCTATTCCAAAATGTAAACATCAAAAACTTTTAAAAAACTTTAAAAAACAAAACATCAACACAACACTAGCGAAGCAAGGTACAAACAGGAAACAAAACTGGCTCCTTGCTCTAGAGTGCCCTATAACCAAAATACAGGATGGTGTCAAGTTGCACCAAGGGAGGTTTTGATTAGGCATTACAAAAAATTTCTTCATGGAAAGGGTTGTCAAGCACTGGCAAAGGCTGCCCAGGGAAGGGGGTGGATTCACCATTCTTGGAAATGTTCAAAAAATGCTTGGATATGGCACTCAAAGACATTGTTTAGTGGTTATCATGGTGGTGGTGCTGGGTTGATGGTTGGACTTGATGATCTTAGAGGTTTTTTCCAATCTTAATGATTCTGTGATTCTCAGAACTAAAGGAAAAATAAAGCCATGCTGGCACTGAAAAAAAAAATATAAACAGGTGTCCTGTTTCAAAACTTCCACTTTAATCTCAAAAATGGAAACTTTTGATGGACATCAGGTTGTGTGTCCCTGAAATGAAATATGGATCTCTAGCTTTTATATTTCAAAGAAGCCATGGAAGAGAAAAGACATCTCAGATATAATGCCTTTCTTCAGGAAAGAGTCTGTCTCACTATCAGTTCATGACACTGCAGACTTTGATGCTGCTTTGACAAATATTTTCTCTAAGGTGAACTTTAAGTTCCTTTAGTTTAGTTTTACCACTTTATTTTTTCCACTTTTAGTTTATGTAGGAATTGAATTGAAATGATAACCTCTATTCCCTCCAAACAGGCAGACTGGAGAATAAAGACCATTTATTTCTATTAAACTGTACCACTTCTTATTAAGGTTATCCAGGCCACTAGCTCATGACAAAATATCTTGTTCAATGTAATTTCAATTTTGACCTGCAAGCAAAAGTGGAAGAAGATACACTTGAAAGAGCACTGCTAGGTTTATTTTTTAAATTTCCTTAAAAAAAAAAGAAAAAAATGAAAAAAAGTTATTTGTAATTCTGAAATTTTAATGAAAAATTACCCTGATATTTTTAATATTTTCTTCCAATTTTGAATGGCCTGCAATTTTCAACATGTTGTTTTAAAATTTTGTCTCAAGTTCTTGCCTTAAATTTTTTGTGAAAGGCAAGTTATCTCCTCATTCCACATTGCTTTGCAATCTCAAAATAGTCATCTAACATGAGAACACAGTCAGAGCTGTAACAAGAAGAGCTGCCAAGATAGCAGCAAGAAATTCCATCCTTTGCTTTCACCTTAGTCTAAAATGTTAAGTACAGCATTTTAAAATGTTTCATTTTGAACTATTATTTGAAGTCTAGATTGAAAAAACGGAAAATGAGCTATGCCATCTGAAAAGCTTCAGTTGAGTTTCAATTCAGGTTTTCTTTTTCTCTTTTAATGCATGAGCTTACAGTAGAAATTATTTCCCTGTTCTTTAACTCAGTCACTCCATTTTCCCTTGCACAATTTTCATGGACTGCCATCTCTAGCTCTTCCAATTTTTTCCTTCCATTCATCTGCTGTCATTTCTTGAAGCATAATGTAATGGCATCTTACACAGTGGCACAAGATAATGGTTTATTTCTTTGCTCTTTCTATGTTTAACAAAGAAAACTTCTCTATGCATATGTTGAGCCTTTTCTGTAAAAGGACTACAACTTTTCAAGTCTCCATTTGAGCTTTGAAATTTTCTTCAAAAAGCTCCCTAAAATCTTTTAAGTGTAATTGTACCTTCCACTGTTTTTTAACATTTTCTAAGAATCAAAAGCACATGTTTTCAGTTTTGCTGGAAAACTTTTTTCCTTTATAATATAAGACTGTGGTTTCTAGTCCCTGTATTTCATGAATTTACAGTCATGAAGTTATACCGACATGAAAAGTTGTCAACAGTCAAGTCTGAAAGTTGCTCATTTACACCTCAAACGGCAGCTGATGTACAGGAAGGAAAAATCTCTCTGTTCTGGACTCAAAATGCTTTGAGCATTCTTAAAGCACTAGTGTAGAGCAGAAACAGAATGAAACAGTTGCAGTAAAACAAATGAAAAAAGAAAACCACCTTTGAGACATTTCTCCAAACTATTCTAGTAGATGTGGCCTAGTGGAAAGTGTCCCTGCCCAATGGAAGAGGGATTGGAACTGGATCATCCTTAGGGTCCTTTCCAACTCAAACCATCCTATGATTCTACAACATGCTCTGATTTGTCTTAAGTGGTCTAAGTGCAGGTTTATATCTTCTTTTCTAAATTCACAAAGAAAGGCAGAAGAATACAAGCACAGCTAAGAAAAGTAAAAAAGTCGAGAAGTAAAAAGTCAAAAAGTAAAAAAGAAGTCAAAAATTAAAAAGTCAAAAAGTAAAAAGTCAAAAAGTAAAAGCAAGCTACTCTTTCCAGCACCATTTAAGAAAGTCCTGATTCAGAATAGCATTATTTCACCAAAAAAAGTGTTTGCAGGTTAATTTCTTTGCCAAACCCCTATTTGGCACAGGGCCATGGGGAAGCATTTCAGCTCCAGCCTTGCCTCCTCTGAGCTACAGTTTGAGTATTCCATTTGAGAGCCAAGAATTTGGTATCCACCAATTCTCCAATGAAAGTAAGAATATAAATAACACATCTAAAGCAAGGTCTACCTCTTTCTCTTCACTTTGTGTCCAACCAGGAGGCATTAATGAGGCAGTAACTGATGGCAATCTGTGTTGTGATGCTTGAACACTAAGAAACAAGCAGAAAATCATACAATTAAGGCTGCTGAGGACAAAACTGATATCCCAGACCACTTGCAGAGCAGTTATCACAATAACATGGCTTAAAATAAATGAACAAACTTTAGTATTCAATTTTGTTTCTGTTACAGAAGTTAGATTAAACTTGACACTGATTTTCTTAAACATGATTAATTTTTTTGAACTACTTTGTTTGATGAAAGGGCTCAAACTGTCTTCTTGGCATGTAAAGCTTACCAGTTGTTTCACTTGAAGAAGGAAACAGATGTAGGGATAAAGAGTGGTTGGCAAACCTTGAACTTATTCCTTATGAAAAACACATCCTAAAATCAAAATAATAAATGGAATACAATGCTACTGTCAGGGTAACTGGGACAGGGAGGACAAAGGAAGCTTGAAAGTTAAAAGAACACTTGAATATTTTCAAAATAATCCACAAAATCCTGTATTTCAAGTAATAAAAAAAAGGAAAAAAGAAGATTTTTAGCTAATATTACGAGGATCAAAATTACAGTTTTATTGGATGTCATGCCATAGATTTCCCTTTCTATTGCCTTGGAAAAGCTGTGCTTTTGGACTCTGCTCAGTGTGAGCCAGCAAGGACCTTAGCCCTGTGTACTATACACTGTGCTTCAGTACAAAAGCAAGTGCTAAGATTTTAGCCTATGATGTTTTGGCTTCTACATCAGCCACATGAAAACAGAAATACCTTATATATATATATATGCATGCATGTGTAAAACTGAAATTAATAATGCTCTCATTTTTGAACCTTACTCTCACCCCTTCTTGAATTTTTAAATGCCTTTTGAATGACTCCTGACCTCAAGTCAATAATTAGTGCTCCTCCTAAATCACAAGTCTTAAGTACTGGAGTCCCCAGACCTTGTCCTTTCTCCTCTGAGAAATATTTTACCACTGGGTTGCTTTAAAGACAAATTTGTAACATTTATGAAACAGGGAGGACATTGAAAAAAACAACCCAAAACAGAAAATATTTTAGTTAAATAATACCACTACTTTTAAAATTTCAACTGCATGATTTCTTTATATTTTGCTTAAAAGGGATTTTATTTGGAACAGAGAAGCATTCACATCATCAAAACATAGAATGAAAGATTAACTCAAAGTCCTAAAGTAGTCTATCACACGTTATTATGAACTTTTATGCACATCTTGGATCTGTGGTGAAACTAGGTCCAAATAATTCTCCTAAGCCAACAAAGAAAGAATGAGTGGTAGGCTCAGTTACATCAAAAACATGCCAGACCTTCCTTACACTGATTCACATCTTTTTACAAGCAGGATTTTAAAGGCAGAACCCTAAATCTGCTCTAAAATAATTTTAGCAATATTAATGCAATGATAAAATAACTGGCAATGAAAATGTATTCCACAATGTTGACCAAGCCTTTTTTTTCAGTCTAACAGACGGACAGCTAGAGAAATTTTCTTTAAAATACTCAAAGCTTTAAACAACAGCAAAATAAATTTTCACCTCAAGAATATTAGTTAATGGCACATCAAACCTTTATATGCCCTGAATATAATATAATATATCTCTGGTAACTATTGCCAGAGAACAACCTCTGTTACTCATCAATATAAAAAACGGTGGCTTGACACATTTGAAAACTGGAACTATCGACTTGTCCATAAGAAACTCACAACAGGGACAGGAGCAATATAAAAATTCAGTTCTCTTCACAATCATTATGACTAATTCTGATGAAGGATTATCTCATGCTTACATTTGTGGAAGTCTGTGATATGCAGATTTTCACCCCCAACAAACCTAAGCTGTAAATATTGCATTTACAGCTGCTCCTGTTAGATGTCTAGCTATACATTTATTTAGGAATGGGAGCATGATAGATACACCCACTTCCATGGGTATAAGCAATGATACATAATGACTAACACCAGCTTAATTTGTTCATTGAAGAACTCATTGAACCTTTACATATAAATTTCCTCATTTTCAAATGCATGTTTTTACAGTTATTGGCATTCAGAAAAGCCTGTGACTCTTTCAAGTGCATCATTTCTTAAAGAATCTGAGTACACAAGATTCAGTCATTGGGGAAAGGATGGGTAGAAGAGAAGGAAAAGGAGGGTTATGATAGTACTTCTCCCTAAGGACTTCTGCAGTTTAAATATTTTATTATGCATTTTTTTAGGTTAATCTAACTTTTCAGCAATTTTATTTTAAATTAAATCAAATTAAATTTAATAAAATTTCACTCATGTATCATTTTAATTTTAAATTACATTTATTTTTGATAAGGAGGGCAAAACAGCAAAGAGGGGCACTTAGAAACATCAATATGCAGCATCCTCTCTCCTTAGATTCAAGATCATAATCGGCTACATTTTCATGACAGGAAGGATGTATTCAGAGCTACCCAAGAAGACTCTGGAAATAAAGAGCTGTTTATGTGCCTTCTGTCAACATACAACTCAAATCCCTGCCAAGTCCTCCTCCTTTCCATCATGGACTAATGGCCTCTGGGCAGCTGCCAGGGAAGAACAAAGGATATGCCCATGTCACTGTCTGAGGCATTTGATGGTAATTCCACATCACTGCACTGGTGTCTGCTGGTGACAGCAGAGCAGCCCAGCAGCTGCTGCCTCTGATGCTGAAGCAGACCCAGCTCAGAAAAAAAAAAAAAAAACCAAAAAAACAGCACTGGCCAGACCTGAGATGAGTATATTAAGCCCAGCTTCTGGAGTTGATCTTGCTCATTCTGCATAAAAACTGGCCCAGGAGCAGCAGATCACCTGGGAAAAGTCTCTTGCTGCATGAACTTTGAGCACACTGAGCTATTAAAAAATCCCCTTTTAAAGGTTGCAGTGACCCTTTGATTCGAAAGTTTCCTTGCATACAAATGGAAAATTCTCCCACCTTCCTCCACCAGATGTCTTACCCCATCCCTTCCTCTAATGAAATTTCCTCTTTTTTTCTCTCTTCCCAGTTCTGTGGCAGTTGACACCATAAAAGATAGATGTAGAACCCTGCAGAACACCACACTAACCTTTCATGCTGATAGAGGAGACCTTTAAAGGGTTTGGCTGCAGCCTGTAGTCTCTAGCAATAGTGATTTGTGCTGTCACCTTTACAGATGCATGATGAATTTCAATTATCTGAACATCTGTACTGGACAAATCTTGTTTGGTTGTCAAAAGAGACACCAGGGACCTCCTTTGACTCCCATTGTACAGATCCTCCACCTGAGGAATTCACAAGTGTCACGGACATATTTTATGAAAAAAACCTTTCATTAGGATCTTTTCTCCTGAGAAGAAACTTCAGCTTCTCCATGTTTTGCTGCTTTGGAATATGGTTTGGAGAATTGTTTACCCAGCATGGAAAATTGTTTTTACTTGATGACCGATGGCAGCCACCTGTGTCGAGGCTGTGAGCAGTGACAAGATTTTATTATCATTCCTTTCAAGCCTTCTGATTAAATCCTTTCTTCTTTTAGTATAGTTTTAATATATCATTTTCTTTTAATATATATCATGAAATAATAAATCAGCCTTCTGAAACATGGAGTCAAGATTCTCATCTCTTCCCTCGTGAACCCCTGTGAACACCACCACACACAAAGATCTGCAGAAACCATATTCAGTTACAAGGACCGGAAATCTTGGGCATTTTTCTTCTTAAATTATTGCAACAATGTCAAAGGCAAACTGAAAGTTCTTTAAAGCACTTCTGACACACCAAGTAGCTTCAAGAAAATCGTATCTCTGACCTCATTCCATACATTTCACATTACTTTCACCACCTTAGTGTCATGCACTCAGGTAATTGAAGTACTTCTGATTTATTTCCTGTTTTTATTTTCCTTTACTTCATTTTGCAGCATCTCCTCAGCTGTGCAGGCTTTGGTGGCACGCAGCTGAAACACATCTCTTGAGCTGGCTAGGAGGCTCTCATGATGAAATCAGAGGCAAGGTTCATTATTTTTATGTTACTGCTATGCACGCTCATCTCTGCATCACAGGCTATTGAAGGGAATTTCCATGTCAATCCAAGCAACATCATACCAAAGTTAATATGATAACTCATGGAAAAATAATAAGAAAATAATTCTGTTTGAGAGGACTACAGGTCTCAGAGTGGAACTGGTGAGAAAGTCATGCAGCATCACAACCTGCAATGCAGCTGCTGTGTTTAAGTTGAACTTTTGCATAGAATAAGGAGCTAATGCCAGCTGTGAAGTTCAAAGGATTAGCTCTGCAAATAGGAACAGTTGAAGAGTTTATCATCATTGTTTTTCTAATATTATGTACACAAAAGACAAGAGAAAGGATTTCTTTGTAAAAAATTAGTAGCCTGTAACACACTCACAGTTTGAGGATGGAATTTTTAGAGATTATTTTAAAGACACTGATCTTTCTTTTTTTATGACATCATTTAAAAAAAATCTATTTAAGATCCCACCAGTGCATACTACCAAATTAAGTTTCCTTTAGTAACCAGCATATTCATCTGATATTAAGCATTTCAGTATCAATACTAGAATTCTGCATTTGCAATGTTTTAGTTGCATAAAAGACACAAGCTTATCAAATATCTTTCAAGGGCAAAAAAAGCAGTTCTATAACATAACAGCCTGGGTAGGTTTTCTAGTAGCATCTTTTCTTGTTGTATTTTCATTTGGTACAATAATTTAATAGTTTCTCATCATCTTTCCCTAATAACAAAAATTTCTTTGCTATAATTACAGAGTTTTTGTGTCGTTAAATGGAAAAAAAACAAACCCAAAGTTGAATTAGACATTTCATAGAGATTTTAAGCCTTACTATTTCAAACTAACCCCGAATAGATAGCAAATCCAATGTTTATGAAATCTGGGATGCATCAGAGAAATATGTGCCATTAAAAGAGACTTCTCTGCATCACTTTATCTTGGCATTGCTTGGAAATATCACACGTGAAGCACAAAGTTGAGCTCCATCCCTCTGCTGCCAATTCCCCCTGACTGGGATGGGGAAAAAATGGAAGTAGCAGCATCTACAAGAGTGTGCCTCTGCCACTTTTATCTCTGAATCACCACTTTCTTCCTTCAGTTCAACTACCCAATTATAGCAGAATAATTTTGTACAGTTTCTGCAATACTGAAAAGATTTTCTGTCTCTCATTTGCATGTCTTTTGGCCACTTTTTTTAAGCTCATAAAGTTAGAAGAGTATCATAGTTTTGAGCTTCCCAGCAGTAAGGAAAAAGAGCATAATATGGTCTCTGTTGGGAGAGCAAGGATGTAGAGGGAATAGAAGCAGCAAAATGTACAATAATTGCTTTAGGGCTTTATCTTTCTGGCTTTGCTGTGAAAAGACCTCATACAAACAAAGTGATTAGCTCATGTTACAGATCATTCCTAAAAAAAAAAACCCAGAACTTCTCCAGCAACAGCTCACTTGAGATAGGGCTGCTTTTTGGAGGCATTTATTGTTCATGCATCACAAGTCCTCCACAAGTAGCAGAGGCAAAAAAAGAAAGTACATGCAAGCACTTCTTGTCCTTTCACAGGAAAACTGAACTGATGGTTTGCACTGAGCTCTACATAAGCCAGCTACAGGACACCCACAGCTGCAGCAACAACAGAAAGATGTGTTGCAAGCTGGTAACAGCTGTGGGAAAATCCATCTAGCAGAGGCGAAGATTTCATTCTTGCACAGCAAAGGGAAAGCTCCAGCCAATTGTCACTTCTAAGCCAGTACAGAGGCAACTGTTCTTACCAGGTGCATATTTAGAGCAGATGTTGAAGACAAATTTCATATAGCAGCATGGATAACAGGTCAATGTTATCTTCAATTTTAAAGAATCTAGAGTTTGATTTTATGTATTAGTGACAAGAGATGCAGTATCCCTAGCTGTAGAGCAGAAAAGGCTGAAATGTTTCTCATAAAAATGTCAAACAAATAGAAATTGTTCAAATGACATTTGGCCTGCATTTTACTGGGCCTATGAAAACACAGGTTACTTGCAGGATTAATCACCATGAGAAAAAAAATGGGGTTTTTATTGCTGGCTGGTATATTTCTCCACTCTATTGCTACATACCTATGTAGATATACCCTGAAATTCAAATTTATATGTTCCTTAAATCAAGATTCTGCTGCTCTGATTTTTTTTTAAGTAGGAATATATTGCTTATGATTATAGGGCAGGGCAATGTGTTCTGCCAAGTCTTTTCTAAGACTGTGCCCAGTGCATTTTCTGAAGAGACTGAGCTGCTGAGTGTTGGATCAGTGCACCTTATGAACTTTAGGAGTACAACTTACATCCAAGGGAAGTGAACACATCACCTCCACAACCCCTGTATCCCATTCTGTGCAGTAAAAAGCCCTAGAGAAATAGTTATGACAAAATTTCATTTTGTTTCATTTAAATACAACTAGAGAAATTAAATACTTCCAAAGCTGGTTCATCACAAGTTTCCTCTTTATTTGGTGGCTTAGGAACTCTAAGGCATAAAATTACCCTCTGTGAATCCATGAGAAACAACTTTCCACTGCCACCTCCTCAAAGCAAAGCAGCAGCAGCCAGAAAGGCACGGTAACACCCAGAGGAAATCCTTGCTTGGAACCACTTCCTTTGCAAACAGTATTTGTTGTGGCCCTTTTCTAGACCTACATAACAGAGCACGAGGTGTTTGGTTAATAAATCTTGCTCGCTTTGGAGTACACTCCTTTCATTGTGACTGGTACTTGGAAACAACATCGTAATTAAATATTTTAAAGGATACGATGCAAAATTTTAAAATGCATTTTAATACAGTGTACTTATAAGCATTAGCAATTACAAAAGAAATGTAAACTATTCTGCATATGTTACAATGATGGAAAAATTATTTTGTTCACTGAGAGAGAAAGAAGAAAAAACATTTTTGCCTCGTTCCTTTTAAACTTTTTTCTCTGCTAGAACAAGCAGTATCACAACAGAAGCATTTAATGGCATTATTAACTCAACCACCTAAAACCAGAAGCTATATTAATTAGTTTCATTATGCTTAATTGAACATAATCATCTAACCTAACAATTCCTTGTACACTAATTAATAAAACAGCATGTCTTTTGGATCAGAAATGCATTAATTGATTTATTTCCAAAGCAAGATATTTAGGGAACAGGATTCATAACTTCCACTATTATTATATTTGGACAGACTTAACTTTTGTAATCACAGCAGCTCTAAAGGACAATGGATCTCATTGGTGGAACTGAAATTTCATGCAAATTTTCCTAGGGGATTTTCTGTCTCTTTGGTGACATTTGAAGAGAAAGATATGACTCAGCAAGGTCATTTCCATAAAAACACTGCAAGGAGTTACAAAAACTCTAAAAACTGTCATCTGTTATAATGTTACATTTTAATGTAATGATGTTCAAGTATATAATGTCATCTCCTTAAGGAGGTAAAGAGTAAAGCATTTATTTGATAAACCTGATCAGATGAACCATCAAAAAATATATATATAAATTGGTTTTCCTTCTAGGAGGAAGCTCATGTTTTCTCATTAATTGCTCTGAGCTCTCATCTCTTCCTCTGCTATCATGAGCCAGGCCTAATTTCTCTACCTTGCTCTTGAGAAACCTGAATATTGCCAACAGATGCTTTGCCCATGATTTCCTTTTGTGAAGGACACAGCTGAACAAAAGCCAGGATCACTTTCATCCTGATATTGTACAGTCAGGGTTATCCTCTGCTAGAGGAAACCAATATAAAGATGACCCTCATCCTGGGAAGTCATCCTAAAAACTAAACAATGGACATCTCTAAGGCAGAATTATTGCCTAACCCTATTATTAAAATTATTGTAATGTCTAATAGCTAAAGAAGCAATGGGCCAGAGGGAGAAAGCTCTAACCACTTTGTCATTTGGTAGCTATGTAGGTTTGCATCCTAAAGCATGCATTTCCTTTCATATTGAATAAATAATTTCAGTCATATTAATAAGTAATCCTTGAAGAACAAAATGAAGGAACCAGACCTATACTTCATAATCAGGACACTTCCCTGGGAAGGGAGAGCAATGTGTGTTTGGCCCAATTAATCTTTGATGTTGCTCTGCTGTTCATAACAAAATTAAATTCAAGAGCTAGGAAATACCACAGACTAACTCAGCAAAATAGTTTAGAAGGCAAAAAATTAAAAACAAACAAACAAACAACAGCAAACTCCCTGCCTGAGGAAACTGGCACCTCGATTTCACATCCTGCCAAAGCAGGCTAACCAGTGAGCTACATGTGGTGAATTAAGCAGGGGAGGGGTGGAAAAGAGGATGGGGAGCACATGCTTGCATTCCTAAATCTCTCAATCCACTAAAGACACAAAACAAAGTGAGAATAAAACATACTATACATCAATATCCAGAAAATGACTGTTTTGTCAGTCACAAGATGAAAGTGCATCCCTCAGAGGAATGAAGAAAGGGATCTAAATTTTAGCTTTACAGGAGTTCAAAGATCCATTCTCACAGTTAGCATTTCCCTCTGGTAAGTTCAGCAATGCCTGGTCAGCATGACATGAACTGACCCAGTACTGCAGGCAGAGGTGTCCAATCCTCCACCTACATCATATTGGAAGTTTAGATCCAATTCCAGATCTCCCACTGGAAACTGACTGCCTAAACCAGCAGCTGCTCACCATGGATTGGAGCAACTTTCACACATCTACTATCACCCCTTGAAATTGTTCAGCAACTTTGTGAACAGGATTTGGTGCCATGGACATATTTTCTGAAAAATCCTTTTGCCAGGATCTTTTCTCCTGAGAAGCTGAGAAGCTTTAGCTTCTCCATGTTTTGCTGCTTTGGAATGTGCTTTGGAGAATTGTTTAGCCAGCTTGTGAAATTGTTTTTACTTGATGACCAATGACAGCCACCTGTGTCGAGGCTGTGAGCAGTGACAAGATTTTATTATCATTCCATTCAAGCCTTCTGATTAAATCCTTTCTTCTTTTAGTATAGTTTTAATATATCATTTTCTTTTAATATATATCATGAAATAATAAATCAGCCTTCTGAAACATGGAGTCAAGATTCTCATCTCTTCCCTCATCCTGGGACCCCTGGGAGCACCACCACAGATTTGGTGTTAAGTGGATGGTTTGAGGGACTTTTTTTTTCTGCACATAATGATCAAACACCCTTTTGTTTCAGTACATGCATTGCATGATGCATGTTCTTTCCCTGGAAAGTTAGACAAGCTACACATTGGAAAGGATAAATAAATATACCTGTTTTCATAAAAACATAGAGACATGGCAGAGGCCGAGGGGTTGTGCTACCCAGCTCTCAATTAATTTAACTAAATTACACATCCTTTGAAGACTTTCTTTCTAACTTCCTTCCTTAATAAGAGTAACTGAGCAAAAGTTGCATTTTATTCACACCAGATAATTAAAACTTTTGGTATTGGAATAATTTTTTAAAAACTCATCTGTTCCAACATCATTTGTTGAGTTCTAGCAACACATTTTAATTGAACACGCTTCTGAATTGCTACATTAATATGCCACATCCTGCTTGAGGAATAAAAAACCCCTATTTTTCTCATGAATCTCCTATCATTTTCCTTCTCCTTTTCTCCCTACACCTATTTCACTAAAAAATCTTTTTAGGTCTCTCTCTTTGCAACCATTGCCTCTTTGAACAAGTAAATGGTGGCGATCATCTTCCCAAACTTCACCCAGGCTGTCCACAAGAATCTTTGAACTGTGTACTAAACACCTGCTCTTAAACACAATACAAACAGATAAAACACATGAGAACTTTGAGTCCCTCACCTGAATTTACAGAGAGCAGGCTCATGTGAACAGCCATGCTCACCTCTTGTGAATTCATCTACATAAACTTGATTTCAGACCAGCCACTCATGACCTCCCTTCCCCTCCTCAACACACAGTGTTTGTGATCAAGAGACAGTTTCAATATCCTACTGTTTGAGCTGAAAGTCTTGCAGAGACAGCATATCAATTTTCAGGCTATACCAGATCCAAATTACCTATTCTCAACTCTGATCCCTATTTTGGATTCTAATCCCATTTACTTAGTCTCTAATTAGCAATATTACTTTAGTACCTTATTAAGAATAATGCCACAACCTAAATTATCATCATTTCAATAAAATAATCTTTGAAATCCAATAACACAAACAGTGTAAAACATTTCCTAGCTGCAGACAGGTATGCCATAGCATGCAATTTTCAATTTCATAGGCATAAACAGATCAAGTTTCACTACCCTATTATTAAGTAAGCAATTATAGTAATTAATGAATTAAGCAATATTACAAAAAAAATAATAATTTATAAGTAGTATACATGAATCACAGGTTCCAGAGCTCCCAGCCTTTCCCAGGGAGCATTCTGCAAGCCACACCCAGAGCCAGGTCTGTTCTGTCTTGCTTTTGCATCTCAAGCCCTCAGGGCTGGTGTCTTTTGACACTCGGAACTGCACAACATCACACGATCTGCAGTATTACACACCATGAATAGAACAATTTTTTTCTGCAAGGGATTTCAGTGTAATTTTGGTTTTGTTAAAAACACTAAATCCTGTTAACAAACCTCACCTGATGCACTGAGTCTCAGTGGTGCAACAGGATTTCTTTATAAGGACTTTACAAGGAGGAATTCAAGGCTGGAGGGACATTCCTGTCCCAGAAATATTGAACATCTTGGCAATTCCAGCAGTTCTATGTCAATGGGAATTACTTATTTTCCAGCAAAGCACTATCTATATTAGAAAAAAGTTAGAACAGAAAAAAAAAAAAAAAAAAAAACCACAGACTTTTAAATTTTAATTTATTTAGAAATGTCTGTGGAAATCAAAGCTACCAGACAGATTTGAGAATGGCGTGGGTTGCATTTGTGGTGGAGATGAACAGAATTGGGATATGTTGAAACTAGCTTAGTTGGCTCCAAATGTAAACACAAGATATGCTTATTGTATGCACTCTGAAACTACAGAAAAAATTCACTTAGTGCTGAGAAGCTGAGGCTGGAAAAACTACTTTCCTAGCATTGTTCCTCCAAAGTCCAGAGGAAAATTTTTAAATATAACCCAAATCAGAGTTGATTCCTGCCCCCACGCTCACCCTTCCCCAAACAGACAAATCACTCTCAAGGCATGACTTGCCTTATTTAACAGCCCTGTTAAGAAGACAATTGCTGTAAGAGTTTGGCATCATTAATTTTTCCAGGGCAGTCTGTCAGCATGTGAGCCAGTACAAATGTGGAAGTCATGCATGTGTGTTACACGGTACAGAGCTTGCCTTTAGCAGTTCTCCACTTCTGACAAGCAGGAAAATAATTATCAAACTACTTGATGCACCAGCCTGAGGCTATAGCAACTAGCTACCCAATTTAAATTTTGCTGGTTTTGCCAATATGTAATTGGTTAGTATTTTAATTTTTAAATTGACAGGTTTTTTTCTGTTCTATCAGACTTCCCTGTATGTAACAAAACATCATCAAAGGAACAAAAAAATAATCATTGAGAGTTCCAATTTTTTTTCTCTCTAGGAAAAAAAAAAATACCACAGAATCATAGAATAGTTTGGGTTAAAAGGGCCCTTAAGGATCTTCTAGTTCTAACCCTGCCATCATAGACAGGTCCACCTTCCACTAGACCAGGTTGATCAAAGTCCTGTCCAACTAGCCCTTGAATATTTACAGGGTGAGGCTTTTCTGGGTGACCTCTGCCAGTGCTCACTACCCTCATAGTAAGGAATTTCTTCATTACACCCAAGAAAATATTATCCTTTAATGACCCTCAATTAAAGAAAAGAAAAAAAAATGCCTGTGGATTCAAAAATATGCATATTCATCATATGCAATTTTTGTCTATCATCTCTCTATAACTGTGAAACTGTTTTTTCCACATTTGGTTGTTCCTTAAACAGAAACTGGATGATGGCTTTACAGTTTATTGCTGTCCCTCTCTGAACCTATTGCTGATGTACTGTATCCTTTTCAAATCAGCAGGAACCAGTGCCACATATGGCATCCAATGAAATGCAGGCAATCCTGGGATTAGTACATTATGTACTCTTTTGTTGTTTGTTTGTTTCTCAACAACCCCTAACATTGTGCTTTCTTTTTTGTTTATTGCTGCCCTGAGGTTTCCACGAAATTATTTATCATAAACTCTGAGATTCACTCCTTAGTGATAATGAGGCTTCAACCTCACCAACAGAATAAACATCAGAGCAAGGACAGCAGCAGGGCAGCAGGAGAGAAATCTTTAAAGATGCTTTGAGAGCTCTATCCCATGACTGGGTTCTTAGTTTAGGAAAGGTTACATTAGGAATTCTGAATTTATTTTCATTTTCCATGAATGAAAGCATCTTTAAACAAACGTCAGTGAAAAAAAATACAAGAGTAATGAAGCAAGTGAACAAAGATAAATAAGAAAATAACATCAAGAATGACTAGTGAAGGGCAGATGGTTCAGAGACCACTGAAAGTTAATGGTTCCTGTGTTTCCCACATCCCAAGCAAGGGTTGCTTCTCATCCCTGCAAATGGCACCTGATCCTGAGGAGCTACTGCTGAACCAGAGCTACTTCCAAAAAAAACCCTGCAACAGCTCTCTTATGCAAGAAAAGCTGAAAGCATGACTCTAATTCACTCCCTCTGTCCATGCACTGGGCTGAAATGCAGGCCAGCAAGATTCCCAAATTCTGGATAGTGATACTGATTGAATTGCTTCACCTGAGCTCTGAAGGTTCCTCTCAGCAGGATTTATGATCTCTGCACATCACCATGCTAAATGCAATGACATACCTGCCTAGTCAGTTCCCCAGAGGGCAGGAAATGTGCTGAAGGCTGGTAGGAGAAGACCATAAAGACAGACCAGGAGGACATGTGTATCTTTTTTAGATGGGGACTGCTTCTTAGTGGACTGAGCAAATCCAGATGCTAGCCCCTGCTTGCCTGTGGGCAAATAAGCAAGCATCTTTCCTGCATTAAATTAACTATAAACTCAGGGATGAGATAAAGAATGACTTGTCTCCTCTCCTTCAATGCTGGCTTAGCTACCAAAGAACTGTCTAGCATGTGAGCAGCAGCACACATACCAGAGCAAGTTCTTTTTATAAGATGCTGTTAACACTCCAGAAATTTTACTTGGTGATAAACCACTTAGAAGAGTGCAGGGAAATTGGTGATCTAACTTTTACAGTTTGAAAAAGACTACTTGCATCCACAGGAGCAGGCATCTCGCATTCAGTGTTGAACAGCCAAATAACATCACCAAGAGAATAGCACACATTTGATACTTGTAATGCTTTCTTCTGCGAAAGGCAGATAATCTTCTTCCAGTCCTTTCCAGGGGCACAGAGTAACAGGAGTTCTGTTGAAGAAATTACATAGCTAAAAGGATTCAGAGACTACACTTGCTCTTTTGGTGGCACACAATGCAAGGCTGTTCTCGGGTCAGAGTCTATTCTGGTGCAACATCATTCATCTTTACAGCAGATACTGCTGAGTCAGGAGATGAGGTAGCAAGAGAGACCTCATAAATCCACTGAGCAACAAACAGAACCAATAAAGCTTTTGGGAGAAGGCTGCAATGGAAGACTATAAAATCTTTTTCCCTATAAACAAAAGACAGGCTTTACTTACCATCAGATCAACTACCTGCATCAACGTCTGATGGATCAAAGTTGACAACAGTGACTAAATACTCTGCTGAAGTGTTATCTGTGCAAGAATTGGCTTGACTTGTCACTTTATAAAGTCTGGAAAGCATTGAAGACGGTTGATAAATAGCTGCCCACCAATAAAGATCATAACTTAATTTCTAGGCTTGTCCCAGTAAATGCTAACTTTTTCTTAGGCTCTGAAGCACTTTATCAAAATGCAAAGTATGCTAACTAATTCAGGTATTTCAAAATTACCATTTTATCTTAATTCACTGTATAAGACACTTGTCAGGTGTTTGGAAGAAAAGTTGACATAAACAAATCCTGAGGGGTGGAGGAGTGGGCAGCATGAGCAGGAGGGGAGTTCAAGAAGACTTGAAGACAATTTTGCCAATGAATCCTCAGCTGAATATATCCAGAAAATGGCATGGGTGTATCCAAAACTTGACACAAAAACAATCATGTAAGACATGAGCTTTATCTGATGTGTTCATTTTTCTTGGACTTTCAGGAGAAGATGACAGACAAGATTATCCTCCTTTCAGGTCATTGACAGATTCTAGGATAAACAATGCAGGAAGCTGGAAATTCTTATCTAAAAAGAAATTAGTATTATTATTTATAAAGGAGCTAAAGAAGCATGCAGGTCTAGGTATTGTATTTCACGATCATTTAGCCAGCTGGAAATCCATGCTCAATTAATGGAACTACAAATCCTTTTGGGTAAAGGAAGCATAAAAGGTGAGGCAGTTTCATGTTTTCTGGAGCATGGGGTAATTTAGCTCACGTGCTTTGCTATTGCTTTGTCACCGAACCAGTACAAAAACTGGTTATTTGCACTGTGACAAACGCTCAAGCACAGATACCGATTCAGTCCCACACCACACTTGGTAAGGCTGACAGCTTCAGAAGGGGGAAAATCTGTAACTGCTTATTTGGCCAGATTGTCATGAAATGATGTGGGCATTTGCTGCACAGCGGGGGATGGCTTTTACTAGACAGGAGCTCAGCAGACAGGAAAGCTGTGTTTTGAAACTTGCAGACCTTGAGTTTCAATCCTGTTTTCTAGCGCAGGTCATATTGAGACAGACGTCTCTTTGTAACTTGTTCCACACTGTTGGAACTGCTACTGCGAGTCTATTTGCTCACATACATTATTAATATCAGCTTCTTGTGTCATCGCCCTTCTAACCTTCAGTCCAGCTATTTGAATTTCATTAGGCTATAGCCAGAGCCAGTCGAAATTTGGGGCTGAAAACAGACAAATTGCAAAAAATTCTCATACCTCATTATTAAAGATTTATATTACAGCAGAAAAGATAAAGTTTACAAACTTCATGATTTTAAATGGGAAGAAAATGTTCTCTGGTGAGGACAAAATGAAGCAGTTCTAAAATACCATTTTCTTTTTAACATTATTTTAGAAGACTGGAAAACTTTGTCCATTCCCTGAGAAGGTTACAGTTGCAAAGAAATATAGTTTTCCAAATGCAAAAGCATTTGTTTTGGTTCTTCTTCCAAAAGCAAGACACCACAGTAAAATAAGGATGTTTAAGAAATACAAGAGAGGAAGTGTATAGGGATTTCCAGTCTTGGCAACTATTCCTTGTTCTCTTCTTCTCCCAAGAAGCCTGAGACATGAGAGATCAGAGATACTCTACCATGTGCAGTAGCAGAACACACAGCATTTCCTCCAAAGAAGAAAAGCTATGACTATTGTTTTGCAAGGTTTTTTTACATTTTAAAACAGTGCCTCAGCCATTGGCCAAAAATAAAAAAACTTCATAAACTAGCTTTACCTTAAGGTTAGCATTTGAGAATTTTTTTTTGCATTAAATAGTTTTACACAAAGTTGGGTGGTTTCCACATCCACCCAAGCAACCAAGGTTCACAAAAGATTTTTTTCTCTTTGCATACTTTCACTCTCTGAAAGGTCCTTTTTTTGGACAGTAGAGAATTACAACATTTACGTTTTTGACAAACATCCCTAATATTACAAAACCAGGAGTTGTTATTCTTTCTGTTAATCCTAAATTCTTTTTATATACAGTTATAATGATTACTACAGTAATTCTCCTGTAGTTTTCTTAGTTGGCTTTCCCTTTTCTTCCATTCCCATTCATATACTCTGTGGTGCACTAGCTGTCCTTGACATTTCCTTATTAGGTTTACAAATAATCATTAATTTGTTTTGTGTTCTGCCTCCTGTTTCAGTGATGTATAGGCATGTCACTACCTTTCTAAAGTGTATTCATTATTTTTCTTCAAAAACAGCTCGCTACTTCTCACACAGGGTTCAAGGCAATTTGCATTGTGCACAGGTAATGGTGTGTACTGATCATTGCACCTTCACTGAAGTGTGTGCTATCTATTCTTTAGCTTTCATAATTAATGAACTTGTGATCTGAGGTCTCTTTCACTGTTTGATTGTTCTGTCCCTTGGCCTCTTTGAAAGGCATAGCACTGTAGGCAACAGAATACTAAACTCTGACTCAGGCTTGTTTGCAACTCCTCTTTTGTCCCAGGCCTTTTGATTGCACCTTCTCCATGGCCCTCCCACCACTGAGGAACAAGACATACATGAAATATGGTTTTGTGCAAGGTGGGTCTTTTTTGTGTGGGGGATGTGAGTTAGTGATCACCAGACTTGAGACTCTTGTGTGCCAAGAAGCTGGCCTGGGAAGGCTTGCTTAAAGTCTCTGCAATCTGCTGTGCTTGACTTGATCAACATTTACTGGCAAATAATGTGAATTTGAAGCCCTCAAAGAAAAAAAAATAATCTTTTTGTTACACTTTTTTCCCCTATCGGTTTTGGCCACTCAGTTTATAAAGTACTGTTTTACCTACCATTTTGAACTTGGTGAAAGTATACTTTTAATCAAAAAGTTAAAACCACCCATAGCAGTTCAAAGTTTCACTCACATTTTTGATATTTAGATGGCATATTTTCAAAATTAACAGAATTTTAATAGCCAAACGAAGAAAAAAACTATGTTTTCTTGAAGGTTTCTATTACAAAGAGAAACTGAGAGATCAAGACAGAAGGCAGTTCACCCTCTCAGTGATTTTAAAACAGCAGAAGTCAGATGACTTCAAGAAAGGCATGTTAAAAAGAAAACAATTAGAGCAAGACTAATCTGATTTATAGCAGAGAACCAGTATGAATCCAGATCTCTTATGTCCTGCCTTAAAGAAAACATTAACAAAAATCAGTTGTCATGTGGATTACATATTTTTTTACTCATGCACAGTAAATTAATATTGAAAAAGTGATGTGCTTTGTTATGTTATAAACAAAGTCAGACTTCATATTCAACCAGAGAAGTTACCTGTCCTACACTCCTAGCTGTGCAATTACCTGATCCATGCTGAGCATCTTATTTCTCTTTATACTACTTTTCAAGACACCATCCTTTATTTTGCTCTGGACCTTATGTCAACACCTGCATATGTGCAAACCAAGTGTAAAACACAATCATGTCAGCAGTGATGGCATTTCCCACCCACTCTGTGAAAGGAATTATGCTGTGTTTAAGGCTGTTGGGCAATCTGCTCCAGAGTATCTTGTAGCAGCCTTTTCCAACACAAACCAATTAAATTAAGCCCTGTGCTGTTCTCCATGTGATGCTCTGAAACTATAATGTCAAAATTAGGCACCTTAGATTTGAATGAGATTTATTTTTGAGGTGTGTCTCAATTGTTAACAGAGTTGAGATGACTTAACTGCTATCTTCATTTCTTCCCAAGTGTTGAAAAAGGTTAGTTATTGCATTTCTTGGAAGTAATACCTTGCAGTGACAGATTCCTTTTTCCCCTTGTATACTGTATTTGTACAAATGCCAACAAGAGCGTGCAGCAGCATGTAGGATATTTTCAGCTTTTTACTAGGGAACTATATTTGCAATATATTTGTCAGCATTTTCCTAATAGATCTCTGTATTCAGGAAACTCTACTGAAATTTCAGTCTAATAGCCAAACGAAGAAAAAAACGATATTTTCTTGAAGGTTTCTATTACAAAGAGAAACAGAGATCAAGACAGAAGGCAGTTCACCCTCTCAGTGATTTTAAAACAGCAGAAGTCAGATGACTTCAAGAAAGGCATGTTAAAAAGAAAACAATTAGAGCAAGACTAATCTGATTTATAGTAGAGAACCAGTATGAATCCAGATCTCTTATGTCCTGCCTAAAAAGAAAACATTAACAAAAAATCAGTTGTCATGTGGATTACATATTTTTTTTTACTCATGCACAGTAAATTAATATTGAAAAGTGATGTGCTTTGTTATGTTATAAACAAAGTCAGACTTCATATTCAACCAGAGAAGTTACCTGTCCTACACTCCTAGCTGTGCAATTACCTGATCCATGCTGAGCATCTTATTTCTCTTTATACTACTTTTCAAGACACCATCCTTTATTTTGCTCTGGACCTTATGTCAACACCTGCATATGTGCAAACCAAGTGTAAAACACAATCATGTCAGCAGTGATGGCATTTCCCACCCACTCTGTGAAAGGAATTATGCTGTGTTTAAGGCTGTTGGGCAATCTGCTCCAGAGTATCTTGTAGCAGCCTTTTCCAACACAAGCCAATTAAATTAAGCCCTGTGCTGTTCTCCATGTGATGCTCTGAAACTATAATGTCAAAATTAGGCACCTTAGATTTGAATGAGATTTATTTTTCAGGTGTGTCTCAATTGTTAACAGAGTTGAGATGACTTAACTGCTACCTTCATTTCTTCCCAAGTGTTGAAAAAGGTTAGTTATTGCATTTCTTGGAAGTAATACCTTGCAGTGACAGATTCCTTTTTCCCCTTGTATACTGTATTTGTACAAATGCCAACAAGAGCGTGCAGCAGCATGTAGGATATTTTCAGCTTTTTACTAGGGAACTATATTTGCAATATATTTGTCAGCATTTTCCTAATAGATCTCTGTATTCAGGAAACTCTACTGAAATTTCAGTCTCAACTGGAACTTCACAAACAGATCCTCCACTCAACAAATCTTTCTCATGTGAGCTTCAAAAAAATTAGCCATTAGATGGGAATGCACAGTTGATTACAGAAATGACACTACAACTGAAAAGAAACAATACTTATTTTATTAGTTCATACACTAATGGGAACTCCATAAGCTTTAGAATTGGAAATTGTTTCTCAATAAGAAAAAAAAGCTACAAAAAAAAAAATAATTCTCCCTTCCTGAAAGGGGAAATTATTAGTGCAAGCTTTAGGAGAAGAATAGAAGACTTTTTTGAAAGGCAAATTATCACATATCCATTCCGTTCTTTGAGTTAGCTGGCTCACAATTATCTGTACCTATGCTAATAGTGGGAATGTCTGAAATAAATTACATGCAAGTAAGATATAATCAAGAATTATGTAGTATATTCAAAGAAAATTTGAAGTGAAGTTGAAAAGTCAGACTCAACCCACAAAAGATTCATAAGCAGAAAAAAAAAGTTTTTTCTATAGATCCAAGAAATTGATTTACAAACCCAAAATACACTATTGCCATGCATTAACAGAATTAAAACCTGTTGTTCAGTAGGAGTAACACAAAAAAGAAAAGAGCAGTCAACACATAGCAAGTTTCAGCTGCTTTAATCCAGTAAAACTTGAGTGTCACAATGCAGCCAGTGTCAAATACCAAATGACTGAGCTGCCCCACAGCATTTCCATGGAATCAAAATCTATTAACTGCCTGCACATCAAAATTCCTTTGCAGTGACCACTTTAAATCTCAAGGCTAGAGACACACTCTCAAATGAAGTACATCATCAAGTACCAAATAATTTAAAAGGTCATGAAGAAAGTTATGCTTGAGTAGTGTTGTAACAAATAAGCAAACCAAACAAGCAATAGCTCAATCCCTTCCAATTTCTGCCTCACTTAGCACCATCCCTCCCTTCTTCACACTGGGGTTTGAAACCTCAGATAATAAAAGCTGTCATGTGTTTATTAAGGTCATGAACACTCAGCACCTGAATGATCTTAATGTCCTTGCCACAACTCCCGAACCACACAAACCAGCCACACCTGGCATTTTAAGAGCATCAATAGTGCATGTTTTATAACACATGTATAACTTTGACAGTGGCAATATTTGTACCCTTCCTAAATGTTTTGGAGTGGGGAAAAAAGTGGAATTCAAACCTCTTCCATATTAATTTACTTGCATCAGATCTTACTGAAGATGACCTCAAAGATTATACGTATCAGAATTCTCTAAGCATAACCTATAGCAGCATTGAGAATCTAATTCAGACAGGCTTTCATGCATGACTAACATTAATCAACTTATAAATCTTGATGTAGAACTTCAGCTTAAGAAAAATACAGTAATTTAATCAGTGTTGTACACTGTAGTTCTATTTTGCTCATCACTACCCATAATACTGTATCATTAAGCTCATTTAATTCCACATAAAGCAGTCAAGCAGTGAACGCTAAAGCCTTCCTCAGACATCATTTAACCCAGCAAGCCTCAGGCACCACTGGAAAAAGCCTGCAATCCAAGAACAGGCATAAATCAAATCATAACATGAGTTTGGAAATATTTTATGTCTCAATGACCAAATGCAACAAGACTGTATTAGTAACAAAATCCTGACATTGAAAATACTAATTATTCGTAGCAAGACATACTCCAACAGAGGACTGTGATGTTCTGAGGTATATATTAGGATGTTAAATACATAAATCCAAGATAAATGCAGGCTAATTTGCTACTCCATTACCCTCTTCAAGTTCCAGAGCAAAATGTGGATGCAAGACTTGAAAACTCCACCCCAGCATGGGGAAGCCTGTCTCAATCACTCTTTCCTTCTGAAGTGATCAAAGAGGAACCTTTCAGTCTCAGCAGGATGTATAAACAATGTTTACTGCTCTGTCCCTCACAAGTCAATCTTCTGTCCTCAGTCAAAAATAGTGCAATAGGGAGATTAAAAAACAAAACATTATGCATCTATAGGATGTTTTTTTAAAATTTCCTGAAGGTTTATCTCAAAATGTGAAACAAAAACTGCACAGCATCCCCCCTTTGAAGTAAGAAAACCGATGAGGATATCCTTATTTTCCTTTTATGCTAAGAGTTACAGATGACCATTCTCCCACAGCAACAGAATCCCATTAAAACCAAACCCTCCATCGTCCAGCAATGATACGGGAGAGTGTAATTCTTCTCGGAGAGCAGACTATCAATTGTCACTGAGCAGTGACAGTGGAGAAAGTGCTGTCCTGCGGAGACCTGAGTCATCAGCCTGAATTTCTGCAACATTCTTGCATTAGGCATTTGCCTGCTGAGCAGCTATTTGCCAACCCAGCAAGGGATAAACGTGTTAGCCATGAGATCAGCAGGGGACGAGGGGAACCAAAAAAAGCTTAAAAAAAAAAGTGAGGAAACTGTATAAAATTTTGTAAATATCTGAAACAAGAAGTAGAAATAATCCTCACCCCAGGACTCATAAAACACAAAAGGTTTTGTAACATGCTCCTTCTAGGGACTTGTCTGAGAACTGAGAAGTACTTGCTCATATACTTCAGAATTTATACCTCTATTTCCACATGCTTTTTGACCCAGCAAATTTCTGTTTGTTGTTTCCTTACACTCCAAGTACCAGGCTATAAAACCCTGAATGAGCTGTTCAGACCACCAACTAAACTAAACAATTTCATATCAACTGAACTCAATTATTCTGTTTTAATTAACCACAAAAAGATCTAACCCCTTAGAAATTAACAGTTCTTTTATCTTCCAAGCAAGTAACAGAGTACAAACATCAATAAATTCTAAAATGTCAGTTAAAGCTGAAACTTCCCAGATGCTTTATTAATTCAATATGTGTAGATGCCTGTTGGAATAATCAGCATTCAAGAACTCCCCCTCAGCCACACCACTTCATTAATAGCAAAGCCATTGATGCAGTAAACAAAATGGGCCACAATGACACAAAAAAAACCCACTTCCAAAACCCCATGGATCAAGTGATATCAAAGCAGAAGTGTTGATAGGAAGAAAGGAAAAAGAACACATGGGAAGAAATTATTTGGGATAAAAATAAGTGGATTATTTTGAATTTTGGAAGAGTTTAAGAAGGGAGGCACTACAAAAGCCTACACACTGGTTTGTCAAACCCTTTTATTCTATTTTTTCCCTTTTGTAGTAATTTTCTACAGTGCTCTCTCAGGTGTGACTGCTTAGACCATGCAGCCTGACCAAGCCAGCAGAGGCTGTGGGCATGTTGGCATTATATGACAGACTTCAGGTTTTACACTAAATTATATGCACAATTATGCAATGGCCTGTTTAAGACATGGAATGTAAAATATAGCAAGGGAAATATAGGTTGGATGTTAGGAAAATGTTTTTATGCAAAGAGTGATAAAGTCCTGGAATGGCCTGCCCAGGGAGGTGGTGCAGTCACCATCCTGGATGTGTTTTAAAAAAGACTGGATGTGGCACTCAGTGCCATGGTTTAGTTGAGGTGCTGGGGCATGGGTTGGACTTTATGACCTTAAAGGTCTTTTCCAACCTTGCGATTCTCTGTGATATAGTTCCATGGAGAGCCTACCATCAAGAAGTATAATCCAGTTTTTCTTTGGTGAGAGAAATCTAATTATATGTTCAAATCTCCAAACAATTGAACTGCAATTTAAAAGAAAAATAGGTGAAATAAAAGCAAAGATAATAAAAATTAAACATTTGTGAGTGCCTGTAATATGGCTACACAATGTCTGTTTTACTCAAATCATACATATTTCAAAAAAATCTCTCTTCACAGATTAACATTTTCCTTGCTCAACAAGAAGGAATGATCCAGTTGACTATGGCAATATCTAAAAGAGAGCTTTAAAAATATTATATCAGACTGCAACTTAATTGAAACTTGTAGAATCAGTGAAAGGTAGAGGGAGGAGATAGGCACAATACTGAGGATGTCATTTTATTCAGTTTAATGCAATCAATGTGAGGCATCATTCAAAACGCATAAAGAGTCTTCAGGGACTCAAAAGGCAAATATTGAACCTGTGGGGAGATTAATACCATTCACAAAGCTATAGTCTTATCAGATGATAGAAGTGTCTTCAAATTCATTCTCCTCTAAAAAAAACCCCAATTGCTATTTGCCATTGATGAAAAAAGAGCTGAAATTCATTCTTACTCCTAGAATAAATTCACCTCTACTTGGTGACTATATTTATTTCAGGTAGAGATGAACAAACACACCCATGGAATAACACTGAAAAATGTAGATTTAAACTCTAAATCCACTGTCAAAATTATAAACCATCTAACTAAAAATGTCCTACACTGTGGTATTAGCAGATATCTGCACTTAGTTTTCATGGTGCCTGTGTCAACCTCAGCTTTCATAAACTCTGCAAATTAATTCTGAATTATTGTTGAAACAACTCCACCACAATTTAGAGCTTAGCAAGTCTCTTAAACACCTTTCAAATATGCATAACTAATCTATAATTTTACATTCTGAATCTGTGATCTTGTTATGAGGACACACAACTGCACTGCAGAGAAATCACAATTCAGATGACCACAACTCCTCCCGCCTGTCTTCCATTATGTGAAGGATAAAAAATTATTTCACCTGCAAAACTTTCTTGAAATGTTTGGGTTTATTTTTTTCTAGTTTTTATTTTTAAAAACTAAAAATTGAGCCTTTTAAGGTCTGTTATGTGAAAAAAATGTTATTGTCAAATTTCAAAGCGTGTTTGTGGTCTACTTTGTATGGGAATATACTCAATTATATCAGCCATAAATTAAAAAGAAAAATATAGACATTATTATATTTTTTAAAAGCTGTACTTTAAAGTTTCTTCCCCTCTTTACTACCTTTCATAGAACAGTTTCATCTTATTACATGCCTAATAAGGAAGGACTAATGTGATGCTTTTTATAATGCGATGCTTTTCAGTAATTCCTGCTCTTTTAATTTTTTCAAGATAATTTGACAGCACATGTTCCTTCCATATGCGACTTAATGACAGTCTAGTCTAATCAAGTGGGAATGAAGATCCTGTCCTCTTTGCCAAGAGCAAACTCAAGGCCTTGTGTGAAGTAAACCTGTTCATACAATGCTTCCTGGTGAGCAAGTAGGGACTGAAGGATTTTAGGCCCCTGTTGTAGTTAACATATTCCGTAAGTCCAATAGCATATTTAATCATATTAGATAAGTCCCATGTTGTTATAGCTATTATATTTCATAAGTCCTGTACCTCTCATTGTTGTCTTGTGGGCAGCAGATCTTCACAGCACAGGATCAAGATCTTCCTTAGTCAGAGCTCCATCATGGTTCTGCCTGACTAAGTAGCCCACTCCCCTTTTATCCCAGTTACCTTGACAAGCCACAGCTGCAGCCCAATGAAGAACATCACAGCTGCAGCCCATCAAGGATAACTAGGACCAGCCAGGGTAAAGATATTCAAGTACAGGTATAATATATATATATTTAAAGCCTCGTCCATTTATAACACATATATTCACGTCCTCCTACAGGCCCCAAGAGCCTTTCAGAGAAAATGCTCTTTGCAAATTAATTCTGATTCCCTTACAGCTTGAAAGGACTGAAATACAAGGAGAGTAGTTTGAATTTTACTCCTGAAAAAATACATCTGCTACTTCTATGTCATATGACAACATAGTAGTTACACATCTAATTTAGGGACATAACTGGTCATCGCCCAGAGCACTTAATTCTAAAAACTCCAAAATGAGTTTTCAGGATTAAGAACTGTTTCAAAGGACAACTCTCTTTTTATTGGAAGATGCTAACAAGTTGCTTGCACTAAAGGCATTACTAAGAATGCCACTGACTTTGAGAGAAAGAATACAGAAGTGCAGATACGTCTAGAAGAAAAATAATATAGTGTGCTGATGAATCACATATGCAGTACCTAGGTCTTACTCAGTGTCATTCTAGGTCAGTTTTCTTCATTAGAAATTGCTTTTCTACTCTTTCTAAACTTAGTACAAAAACTCCAAAAAAAAAGAGATAAGCTAATGAAGACTTGATTAGTAACTTGCTCATCTTTCAAGTGTAGGGAATTGCAGTTATAGCCAGTGGCAAAAAAAAAAAACCCAGAATATAATAAAAACTATGATAGGACTTAAAAAACCATAAAACCCAGAGCCAAAGCCCAAAAATTCTAACATACTTATGTTAACATTTAGCCATCAATTAGTGGAAAACACAAGCAAAATCTACTACAAATATACCTCCAGCAAGATTAGCTGGACCAGAAAACTAAAACATAAGTGCAGAGAAGTAACTCAACACAGAAATACTCAGTGTTTGATGCTGGTAGTGCTCCAACTGAGCACATCAGATATTGGGATTCTGGGAAAAAAAACAGAGCCGTGAAACTCCTTAAACTAAAATCCATGTTTTCTACTTCTTAAAAATTTGATATCAAAATTTAATATAGTAAGCATCTTCTTCCTTTAGTAAGGCTTCACAAAACATTTTCAATATCTAGTTCTTGAATAATCACATCAGGGCACACAAAGAACATTATGAACTGTGCTGTATCATTCAAACTATTTTCATGTCACAGTAAAATGTGTGAGCAAGCCAGGTGCTCAAAGAGTTAAGTCAAACAAATTTAAAATGTATAAGTTGAGCGTCAAAGCACTCACATCAGGAAAAAAATGGGCTTAACAAGATTTAAACGCGTCAGGTTTAGGGTCTGTGCAGCAGAGTGTTTTTAAGTCGCAGTTATTTCCAAGTCAAAATCACCTCCATCTACATTTATTTCAGAAAAGGGAAATATGTTTTGATTACTTGTTTTAACTCCAGCTGTAATCCTAAGCAACACATTTCCTGACTTCTTGAGAGGGCAGCTATTTACAGGAAAGCAAGAGATTTTACGTCTTTAATACATGTTTGCAGTTTGTTTACATTCATGAATTGCTTTTTATGCCCATCTGAAACACTACAAACTTCTCCAAAAGCATTACAGATTCGTGTAAAAAAACAAGCATTAATGCAAGATGATTTCTCCAAAGAGAACTCTTTAAAAGCAGGCCATTCACTTAAAACCAAAACCTGTAAATTGTATATCTGTCTACTCCATCCTGGTGGAGTTAATAATAAAGCATGGATACAGAAAAAAGCATATCCACAGTTTAATACACAAAAAATATATTTTTCTTAATGATAAATTTTAGTAGCTCCTCATTTCAGCCACATGTACATTCTACTCGTTCATCTGATCCTGTAGTGATTGTTTTCAGGGATTTTAGATTTTGTCTTTAAACAAGCTGAAAAATTTCAAAACCTGGGAGGCAACAATATCACACAACTTTTGAAGTTTGAAGTTTGCTCACTGATTTGTGAGCAAATCAGTTCTACATCTGCAGCAGTACTATATAATGGATTACAGAAGAAAGGTTCATTAGATCTCTATCATGTGAAGACCTAATATTGAATCAGTAAGCACCTAGCTGGGAAGCAAAAACTATACAGTAATTAATGTACTATAGTATGCATGCATTGATTTTTACATGGACTATATTTTAGCAGTAATAATGTCTGGCACCAGACTACAAATCAATAGGAGCCACTATTGTGCTGTTGGTTAAAAAATTAAATAAATAAAGGATAAAAACCTTTTTGTTTAACTGGCATAATCAGAGTTCCACACCTTAATTTTTCTATTGTTGTACCTGACATTATTTTAAACAAGATTTTCATCCCAAGTTTATTTGAAATGCATATAAATACAAAGTTTTCTACTCATTCTGATAATTTCATAAGCAACACACACTGTCAAATTAAGAAAAAAGCAAAATATAAATGACAAATGGAAAAGGATTAAGTCTCTTTCACGTGAATATTCATCGAGATTTGTGTTTGTCATCCCATTTCAAACACCATGTTATGCTTTGCTTTCCTTCACTGTTTTCTCTTAGAATTGTTGAGCAAGTTTCAGACTAATACATGAAGACAAGGTGGGAAAGAAACTGCACGAATTTTCTGAAAAGGTGACATTAGGAGTATATTAAGAATCAAAGAAAAATTAACTCTGAGAGTTCAGTATCTTGTTTATCTCTTGGAAGATCTCAAGGGAACAAAGTGTGTAGTATCAGAGCCCAAATTCCATCTTGAACAGCTCTTTTATCACCGTCATATTTTTGGGAAAATCCCTTTGCCAGGATTTCTCTCCTGGGAAGCTGAGAAGCCTCAGAGAAAAGGAAAACAATGTTATCTCATTTGCTTCTCCTGTGATTTGCTGCTTTGTGGTTTGGAGATTGTTTCATTGGTTTCATGTGAATTGTTTTTTCTTATTGGCCAATCAGCGCCAAGCTGTGTCGGACTCTGGAGATAGTCATGAGTTTTTTTCATTTTTAGCCTTCTGCAAGTATCCTTTCTCTATTCTTTAGTATAGTTTAGTATAGTATTCTTTTATATAATACAGATCATAAAATAATAAATTAGCCTCCTAAGAACATGGAGTCAGATTCATCATTTCCTCTCTTTGTTGTGGGTCTCAGAAAACACAACAGTCTTTGGTGTAGACCCATAACATTGCACAACAGGTTTTCCAATTCACCCACAATATAGAGGAATAAGTTAAGGACCAGCTCCAAAAAAAGCTTTACTAGAGAAGGTGGCAGGCAAGTGATTCAGGATGGGAGGCTACAGGGGCCAAACAAGAAAGGCCTGTGTGTCTGGACCTGTGCAGTCATTTCATGAGCTTTCTTCACAGACTTAAAAGTAAAAAAAAAAAAAAAAAATCAGTTTTTAAGTTGTAACTTGACAGAAGCCCATGGAAGTGACAGATGGAAAGAAAATCTTACTTTAGTGAGCATTTTAAGGTGTATAGGAATCAAGGACAATTATGGTACATGTGAAGGTTTTCTTGCCCTCTGTTAGAAGTTCTTTTACTTAGGACTTGAAGTCAGAACAACCTTCAGAACAGTATAGCCAATATTGCAGCATGCTAAAAATTATCATGGCAGACAAAAGAATACTCAATTAAGATTCACATTACTGATAACACAGCTCATTTTTAAAAGGAAAGCCTAATAAAAGAAAAATAATATTAATTTAAGGAGAAAAAAAAATCAGCCTATGTAATGTTTCTTTCTCCCTAGCACCTACAGTTCTTTTACTTCCAAGGCAATACCAATGTTGCTTCCACTGCTTTTTTCTATTAGCAGTATGCAGCCAAGAAAAGTTGGCATGAGTAACTTGAAATTCATTGTCATTAGCACACAGAATGAAGCTGATGGAAGCAATGTATTTTCTACTTTTTATACTGTGGTTAGCATTTCAGTACTTTTAAAATAAACAAAATAAATGGGATTATTATGTGTGTTTATAGTATGAGGAAAAGAATGTAAAAATTAAATTAGCATAATAACCTTCAAGAGAAAGAATGCATGCAACCTCTATAAAGGTTACTGTTAATCCACAGGAGAAAAAGCATTATTTATTCTAGAGTTTCTTTAGATTAGCCAGGTGGTTCTCTTACAAACCAAAAGGTTGGAGTTTAAAGGCTATTACAGACCTGGAGATGCTGTTTTGCTCAGCAGGTGGTACAAAACCACAGTTCTGGGGGAAAGAAAAAAACAAAAAAAAACCAGAAAGAACTCCTGTGATCTTACCTTATAATTCTTTTCTAAAATACACTGCTAATTTCAGAAATATTCAGCCAATGTTTCCAGAGGGTTGTGATTTAACTATTTTATCATATAACAAAAGACTTAAGCCCAGAAAGTAGTTGATTATTAAATCAAAATTAGGAAACACTCCTAATTTGAAATTTTACCTTAGAATGAGGATTGAAAGCATTCAGCAACTCCCAGCATTGTACTTGCTATTTTTAGCCAGGAAAATGTGTGATCCAGTGCAGCTCCATTTGCTTTTTTAAATTGATTGTGCTGTCTTTTTGCTGGAAATAAATATAGTATCCTAACCCCATTTACATAAAAAATATGGAACCCACACAGTGTCAAGCTGAAATGCAGAACAGCAAATCTGTGTTTGAGTGACCTTTACATATAGTGTGCCCACAAAAACCTACTAACAAAATCAAGCTTTTTCAGGGCTGCCAGGTTTCACCAACACAAGGCTGGAAAGGATAAATCAAGATACAGTAGAAAGAGTAGTATATGGTGAGGAAAATAAAACAAAACCGCACTCTTCAAAAGACAGGTTAGTTAAAGAGAATCCAGCATTACACTCATTTGATCTGCTGGGTTTAGCATTCAGGTGGTTGAGACACTGATGATTTACATTTCAAAGGAAAGAATGAAGCTTGCTGATGATCTTCCTCAGAGTATGGGTGAGCCTGCCTAGTTCTGCATGACCCATATCCATGGAGGCAATGCCAGCACCTTCAGTGTCCACCCTTCCCAGCCCTGCTCTGAAACTCAAGCCTTGTCTCTCTCACCCCAAACACTCACATTTACCAGTTTAAAACTTGCCTCAAGCATAAAGGTAAACTGTTACAGGATTACAAGGTTTCTGGTACACCCCTTTGTGGGAGTATCAATAAATCCAGGGCAACTGCATCTAGGAAACAGATATAACAGCAGGTTGTTCACCTGCAGATGAATAAACAAAGTGAAGTGCTTCAACAAGCATTCATTTTGATTTCATTAATTTTATTTTTTTCCTGCAGGTGCTATTAATACAATGAAACCAACAGTCTCATTGTTGATTTCTCTCCATGTTCTTTTGAATTTGAATATATCTACAACACCAGATGTCAACATATCCCCTAACACGGTGTATGACTAAAGTTCTCAGAGGAAATATTTGGTGCCTAACTGCCAAATTTCACTATCTTGAACCCTTTTTTAGGGACACCCCCCTGCCCCCTCAGATAAGCTTAAGAAAAGTTTTCTAATGGGGGCAAATATCTATTGTGTAAAAAGGTGATATACACAAAAAGAGTATTGGCCATTCTTTTGTTAAATTTGATGTTCATTGCAAAGTTGAGAAAGAAATTTGCTTTGGTTGAGTTTCCTGGCAGGTTTCTCCCTTGTTCCCTGATAAAAAGCAGATTACAAGAAATTAGGTCTGAAAGGGTTTTTTAGGAGAATAAATGTATGTGAGATATTCTCTATAGAACCATGGTTGCTTCTGTCAGATATCATTGAACAGTTTGGGTTGGAAGGGGCCTTAAAGATCATCTTGTCCCAAATCCCCTGCCATGGGCAGGCACACCTCATACACCTATATGGGGAAAAAGGAGGGCACTAATTTACTTTCCCCACTCCGAAAGGCATCAATTTATAATCAACAATTCTTATCTGAAAACTTTTTCCTGCACTCTTAAAAATAACATATAAATAGATATGAAAAAATAAGTAAACCAAAAGGACAACCAAGCTTTATTTCCTTCTTGAAAACCTAATATTTTCCAAAGAACATTTTTGAGATTTTTCCTGCCACTGACAGTAAAAGACCAGACTTCTCCAGCTTCACAGTCCTATTAAAGTAAATTGGGCACAACAGTTATATCTGCTTTCTCCACTGCAATTTTAAGTTCTAGTCCTAAAACGGAGTGCAAGTGGGGTGTCTTATCTTCTTCACTTCAAGAAGTCCCTCACAATCAAAAATAGCCTTAGTGAACTTCATATCAGCTTGATAGATTAAACAAGAGCATTTACATTCATCCTGACTCTTTCTCCAAACTCATCTTAAAAAAAAAAACTGCAGCTACAGAAACCCCACTTGTGTCTGTCTGGAGGATTGCTTGAACACAGTATTTGGTCATTATAGGTTAAAATAAATTAATTGAAAGTTAACTTCTAAACATTTTGATTCTTTGCTAGGACAACAGAAACAATGTTCACTTCCCCACACACACATCTCTCCTCTTTCCTTGAACAAGAATATCCTATTTTCTTCCACAGTCTGAAAATGACCTTTCATTTCAACAGCTCTGTGGACTCCACTATTTGCCGAAACAAACAATTTCTTCCTGGCACAATAGCAACTATTTTAATATTCTCTTCAGACTTTCTCTTCCTTGCAATCCTAATAAATGCATTCAGGTTTACAATGAAGAGAGATCCTACCAGACAAATGGCAGCAAGGTTACAAGCACGAGCTGCTGACCTTCTGAAAGCTTGTTTTCCAGAGCTGCCTGATGGGGTGAACATTCCAGTGATGTTATTCATTGAAACAGGAACTCCCAATATTCCCCTTTTCTGAGCAAAGTCATTTTACCTTGACAACATATCATCATCACTGGCTTTCTTCTGTACATCTCCTAGGACAGGAAAGAAAGGTGAACAATTTACCAATCATGGATTCATGATTTTGATGCAGATATTAAGTGAAATCCAATTTTTATTGAACACATATTTTGAATATTACATACACATTCATATGCAGTGGCTTTAAGGCACAAAGGCTAAATGTATCTGTCATCTGATCTGAACTGGGATAGAGATATAGCATTTTTTAACTACAGTATAAAACACTGGTGACTTGTACTTCACAAATTCCTGATTTTTCTAAAACCTTTAAGCCATTTAACCTTTACAAAGCAAACAGTTTACCAGGATTTCTAGTTTTATGATTCATTTGACTTCAGCTTGAAAGAGTTAAAAAGGCATCAGGTCACCCAGGCTCAGTTATTCTGTATACCAAACCTGTAATGATTTGTCTTTCCAGGAAGTTGGGTTACACCCCACAGAGCTGTACACAAAGGTGTGCTTCCATATCCTAATCTCCTTCTTTTAGCAGAGATTTCACGCCTAAAAGACTCCCTGTGTGACAGAGAGGGGCCCACCACTGTTATGTCCCACACTGGGAAAGCTGAGGCCATCTCTTCACATGAATATGGGGTTTTCATTTGGGTAACGCTGCAAACCCAAACTCAAAAGCTACCTCATGAAACTTGCCTTTCTCTTTTCTGCCTGAAAAGCAGACAGGGTCAGTCCTTACCTAACATCCTGAAAGGGCACTTTCAATTTGCTGGGAAAGAGGCAGAAATTCAGCTTGCTTCAGCAGAGAGAATTACAGGGTACAATCCCAAGCAAATTAATAACACACCAGGGCTACGGAAATAAGGTCACAGTGTCTTTGGCAGGTTTTTGAATAGGACACTCACAGTCAGTCTAGATTCTTGTGCTAATACCCTCTTTGAAGGTACACTTTTTCCCACTGCAGCTAGTTAAAGTGGGTAAGAGAGGTGTGGAGAGCAAGCCTCATGTTTCTTCACCCGCTTTAAGTTAGAGGAGTTTGGTTTTATAGTGTTCTTTTGATACAGCTCCTTCCAGATGCTTGAAGGAAGCTCAGCCTTGAGCTGAGTCAGAGTTTGGTCCCTTGCTGAGGTGAACTGCTCTGGGGCAGGGCTGTCCACAGTAGGGCAGGGATGGGGGCAAACAGGGGCTTCCTTGAGCAGGGGGAACAGCAATTCCTGACCCAGAGTGGCTGAAGCACCATATACCTTTCCTGTGGTCAATGCCTGCACCCAGAGAGAGCTGTAGAGGAGAGAGGCTACAGAGCAGACCACACTGAGCCCCTTTTCCCGGGGCAGGGACAGGCAGCAAACCTGCCTGCAAAGCTGGGCCCAGGTGGAGAACCTGCAGGTGGCTGAGCTGCATGGGGCAGTGAGGAGGCAGTGGAACCTCAGGGAGACTGAGAAAGAATTAGGTGGTTCAAAGCACAGTCTGCAGCTGGACCTACAGCCAAACAGGCAATACTCCTCCCAAGCACATGCAGAAGGGGATGGGAGGCAATAATGCAGAGTGGAAGTTGGCAACAGCAAGATGCTCACATGGCCAGAGCACCTCTCCAATGAAGTCAGAGTTGTGGGTTTTCATCCTGGAGAAGAGAAGGCTCTGGGGATATCTCAGAGCACTTTCCAGTACCCAAAGAGGCTACAAGAGCTGGAAGGACTTTTTGCAAGGGCATGCAATGGCAGGACAAGGGTGTTGTCTTATATATCAAGAGTTGTATTATCATTGTGGTGCAAGGATTCCATATTGCCAGAGCCTCGTATCTCCTTGATGTCTCCCACAGGCAGCTCCTCCAAGCACTGACTGTTCCTGGTCCTTGCAGCAGCCATCTGACTCCAGATCCCACCAATCCACTCTTTTATACCACTGTTCTCATTGGCTGCAGGTGTGGCCTGTTAACATCAGGCCTGCTCCTGATCTTTAGTAATTGGTTCAGCTGCAACTCGTTGGGGGATAAGATTACATTCTATACCACCTTCATTTACCCATACTGTATCCCCCTACACAAGGGAGAATGGCTTTAAACTGGAAGACCGTATGTTAAAATTAATTATTAGGAAGAAATTCTTTACTGTGAGGTTGGTGAGGCCCTTAACAGGTTGCCCAGAAAAGCTGTGGATGCCCCATCTCTGAAAGTGTTCAAGGACATGTTGGATAGGGCTCTGAGAAACCTGGTCTAGTGCAAGGTGTCCCTGCACATGCTGTAGGTTGGAATTACAAGATATTGAGGGCCCCTTCCAACCCAAACCATTCCACCATGTGATTCTGTGGGTACAGAAGCAGCATCTCCATCTATAGAGATGTGCATGGTTTTCTGTAGCTCTTCACTAAGTACATCAGCTACCACCCAAACGAGCTGCCAAGCTTATCCTGCAATGTTGGGGACTATAAAATAACAGAACAACAGGACACTGACTTACTTTGTCTTTCTCAAGATTATCCCAAAGGTTTTACAGACCCATTCCATATTCAGGTCTGTACTTGTATATCTCCTTCTGTTAAATTCTGGTAAGAAACTGTACACATTCTAAATGGTGCCTTACTCAAGTTATTAGTATTTTTCTCAAAAAGAAATTTTTTTCCCCCTGCAGTGTTAAAATAATCTTTTGTTGCCATCCTTTAAACTAACCAGGCTGCTTCCTGCCAAGATCTACAGCTCAGCTGTTACCACTATAAAGGTATTTCTTCAAAACATTAAAATTTATTGTAGCTTTATTTGTTGACCCAGTTGTAATCTTAAAACCACCTTTGTCAGTGCGTACTGCCCCTACTAACGTGCTGTTCTCACTGCATCAGTTCTAAACAATGCAGTACCTTTGCCTGCAGTTACACTTTGTATAAAGGAGCCTGTAACTGGGAAATGGGAATGAATTATATCCCAGCAATTCCAACAATGCAGAGAAACTCCTGAGATCAAAAATGTCAAAGTTCAGTGTCAGTTTTTCAGAGGGTAAAACAGAACAGGAAGTTAGCAAAAAAAGATCCTGCAAAGTAAGCAATAGGGCACACGTGCGCAGATGTTTGTCAAGCAAACAGGATTAGGTGAGGTGCCTTAGAGCTGAACTCTTTCTATCCAGGTATACTCTCCAAATCACAATCACTAAAAAATGCTTGGACTTATAAGTCCACTAATATTTTAAAAGGTAGTTTTCTTCCTCTGTTAAAGATTAGAGGATTTAGTTGTCCAAACCAACACCACTTAAGACACTTATCTGCATATGACTGAGGATCAGCCTTTATAAAACAAACCTTTAACTTCAAAATTAAACTAGAGGTATGTAGTTGAGCTCCAAGCAAGGAACTCTCACCAAGCAGGTGTCAGATCAGAATGCTGTGCAGTGTATTTGACAGAAAAGCTACTGTAGTAACAAGAAACAAACCCAAGGTTTGGTAGCGGAAGAACTCAAAGACTGCCAAAAGAACCACACAGTAAGCGCTCTCTGTAACAGCTTTTGGGATTCTTACTAATGCATGCCTATACTCTCACATTTAGGATCAGGCATCAGATTGTTTCAGGGGCTCCTCAAATTTAGATTTAAGAGATATTCTTAGGCCACTGTTAATAAAAAAACAAACATGCATTTTAAAGGAGCAGGGAAATACCTAAAGATATGAGAAAAAAAAGCACATCACCCTCAAATGCTTGGTACAATAGGGCTGTAATCATAGAGCACAACTACTCTAATCTGCATGATTAGGACATTTTTACAGATCCAAGTAGTCTTTGCATGTGATGGTGTTCACAGGGGTCTCAGGTTGAGGGGAGAAACAAGAATGTTGACTCCATGTTTCAGAAGGCTTGATTTATTATTTTATCATATATTTTACATTAAAATTATACTAGAAGAATGGAAGAAAGGATTTCATCAGAAGGCTAGCTAAGAATAGAATAGCAAAGAATGATCACAAAGGTTTGTGGCTCGGCTCTCTGCCTGAGCCAGCTGGGCTGTGATTGGCCATTAATTAGAAACATCCACCATGGGCCAATCACAGATGCACCTGTTGCATTCCACAGCAGCAGATAATCAATGTTTACATTTTGTTCCTGAGGCCTCCCAGCTTCTCAGGAGGAAAAATCCTAAGGAAAGGATTTTTCATGAAAAGATGTTTGTGACATTTCCATTTTAACTGAAGGTCTATCTACATCACACTTAATGTCCTTTTCCACTTGGCCTCCACCCACCAAACTTCTGAACTAAAATATAGGCACACCTTACTGGTGTGAACCCATTGAAGTTACCAGGATTAGTCATTCTGATGCATATTCCTTTTGCCAGTGCATCTGTATTAGGCAAATGCATTTATATTGATGCAAATGTCTTAGTGGAGACATACTACAAACTGAAAGGAAGATATAAACATTGTAATGAGTAGAACAAGAAAACATCTAAAAGTGGGGCATTAAATATAAGAGGACTGAAGCCAGAAGTCAAATTAGCTCAAGGGCTTAACTACACTCCTAGAATGAAGTGGTAGTCATGGTAAGAAATACAAAGCAGACTCTGACAAGTCTAATTAACTAATCAACAAAGAGAATTCCAGTAGAATTCTTTTACAAAGGACCTGCAAACCATTCCTACTCATCAGGCTCAAAATTGTTTCACTGGGGCTCTCGGGGGCTATTGAGGTTGAATAGCAGCTATTTTGTTCAGTTCATCTCACATCATCTCAGAATCCCTGAAAGTTTTGCACTGCATGCTAGCATACTCCTCACCCCATCCCACCAAAAAGTAAACTGAATCATAGTATCCAAATGAAAAAATCAGGAAACAGTTCACATTGCTGTTAAAAAAAACTTTTGAACCTAATAAAACAGCTTTCAGGTTTTACCTTTCCCTCCCTTATCTTGCCCAGGCATGCCTCAGGGAAGCACAACCTTCACACAGTCACAAATTCCCATATCCGTAGCTCCCAAAACAGAGGTCTGTAAGGAAGGCGGATTCATTTTTAGTTTTCCATGCACCTATCAAATATTTTCTGAGCCCTGTAAAGAGTGCTAAAGTAAGACAGGTCATCTAAAGTTTATTAAAGCATCTGTGCCTTGCAGCATGGAGTTCACATATTGTGAATGCAACATTACTCAGCCAATTTAACAAGATTAGCCAGCCTGCTTTTTCCACTTTCTGTCATTTCTTCATCCATAACAAGCCAGCTTGTAGCTAAGGGCAGCCAAGCTCTTTTAAAGCTTTATTCTTTCACAGCTAGAAAAGTACAGCATTTACAATTGGGAGCTATCATGTCAGAAGCACAGTAGCAGTTGCTTCTCACAGGTCATTCAAAGTGTGCTACACAAACCAAAAACAGGAAAATAGAAAGGAGACTAGAAAGAAAGCAGACTAATTAACAGTTCTAAATTTTAGTTAAACTCTGCTCAACCTTCTGCTTCTCAGATCCAGCTAGACAAGTAATAAGCCTCATGGAATCCTGGCTCTTAATTAACACACAATTATTTCCCCAGAAGGATTAGAAGTTTCACCAGTTGTTCAAGAAGTCAGTTTTTACAGCTCTGGTTAGATTACTGTCCATGTTTAGGAGCAAGGGTTACTGCTCCATATTCTATTGGTAATGAACTACCTTTTTTTTTTAAATGCAATTACATCTTGAAAAAAATTCCTGCCTTTTCACTGTACAAGGCTTCTGTGTGAGCACGTAACATTCTCAGGCAATAATTCAGTCACTTGACATGAAAAGCCAACAGCCAATAATGTCAGCATGCTAATTATACATTAGCTGTTTGAAAGGAGAATAATATGTGAGCATGCACCTCCCTGAAAGGCCAGTCCAACATTTTGTAGGCCAAGGTCTGAGACTCTGTGCTCCCTAGCAAGGAGCTGATCATCACAAGCAAAATGCTAATCAAAGCAAAACCAGTTTCACCCGCAGCTTGCTGCACTAATTTCCACCAAAGTGAGAGTTGTACCTTCCCAAGGCATTCCAGGGGCTATTAGTCCTTCTTGGGCTTCTGCCTAAACACACAGCTCATTTTAAAGCCCTGTCTTAGTTTTGTGGGAGCAGGTATCACTTTTAAACCACAAGGCTGAAGCATTTGTCCTTAATTTGTCAATCATCAGACCTTCATCTTACTTTAAATTGTTCACAGCATCTTCAAGCAAAAGCTGGCTATGATGCTCTTATGGTCCTACAGATTTCTTTTTCAAGGTACAAGAGCGAAAATAACCCTAAATACACTAGCTTTCTTCTGCTCCTCCTGGCTGCTCCTCTGTGCTGAAAATTAATACATATCACATACACACAATACATATCAACATATCACTTGAGGAATTTGGGTGCACTATGCTAAAAAGGTTTAGAAAACTGACAAGTCTGGCCATCTTTACACTTTAAAACTCTACAAAGCACAGTTACTGGCAGCAGCAGGCATATGGCCAGCCCTTACACCTCGTCCATCACTTTAGCTGAACACAAACCTGTTAGTCTTTCACACTATTGTAAACCAGCTGTGACTGGCACACAAGACCACACAGCTGATGGAGGTTCATGAATGGGATCTGGCCTGACTGAAGTCTCCTCCTCAGCCAGGAAAGGTGGGTCTGAGGAGATGCTGCTGCTAATATTCTTTTGCAAGGAAGGTTTAGGAAAATGTGCCCCAGGTAATTAAAAAAAAAAAAAAAAAAAAAAAAAAAAAATCACATGTGCCACCATGATATTTTCTGAAAAATCCCTTCACTAGTATTTCTTCTCCTGGGAAGTTGAGAAGCCTCAGAGAAAAATGTAAATAATAGTCATCTGATTGCTTCTCCTTGCTGTTTTGGAATGTGGTCGGTGATTCTTTCATTGGTTCCATGTGAATTGTGTTTTCCTACTGACCAATCACAGGCAGCTGTGTCAGACTCTCTGAGGAGTCACAGGTTTTTATTATTCATTCTTTTCTAGCCTTTTGTCTGTATCCTTTCTCTTTATTTAGTATAGTTTTAGTATATAATTTATTTTAATATAATATAATATCATAAAATAATAAATCAGCCTTCTGAGAACTTTGAGTCAAATTCTCATCTCTCACCTCATCCTGGGGACCTCTCAACACCACAGAAACACATAACCAATTAATCACCTGAGTTTGCAATCAAAATGCAATGTGACTTCAAACACCTAAGCCTGCCCCCACAACCCTGTGTCACCTCTGTCCCTGTCAAGCCAGCTACTAATGCCACCAGAGACTGCTGGCTACAGACCAGCTACTGTGGAAATGCTGCCAGACAGCAGCAGAGTCAGGAAATTATGTTTTGGGAGGCCTGGGAACCTGGAGAGGAAGCCAAAAAGGTTTTCTGTCTGTTCAGTGCCTGGATAAGTCCTGTAATGAAGTCCACACAGTGAAGATCTACCTCTAAAACTGCCAGCCTGGCTCCTGCTCCCAAGAGACCTGTGACCGTGTTCACAGGGGTCTCAGGATGAGGGAAGAGATGAGGATCAGACTCCATGTTTCAGAAGGCTTGATTTATTATTTTATGATATATATTACATTAAAACTATACTAAAAGAAGAAAGGAGTTCATCAGAAGGCTAGCTAAGAATAGAATAGCAAAGAATGATAACAAAGGTTTGTGGCTTGACTCTCTGTCCAAGCCAGCTGGGCTGTGATTGGCCATTAATTACAAACATCCAACATGGGCCAATCACAGATGCACCTGTTGCATTCCACAGCAGCAGATAATCAATGTTTGCATTTTGTTCCTGAGACCTCCCAGCTTCTCAGGAGGAAAATCCTAAGGAAAGAATTTTTCATAAAAGATGTCTGCGACAGAGACCTGCAAATGTGCTGAGGCTGCACTCAATATCACTAGCTATGGCATTAAGGAAGATGATATTCAGCAGCAGCAGTCCCAGTGGAGACCCCAGGGTCTGGCAGGGTCTGGTGTAGTTGCCAGACTATGCTGCTGCTGGTGCTCTTTTACCTTTCCAGGTTGTGGCTTTCTTGTTCATGCTGTAGTTTACCTTGCCAAAAAAAAAGGAGTTTCCACCTTTCAAAAGTTTCTCTTTTCCTGAAACAAATAAGGTCTCTCTCAAGGAGGCCACTGGATGGTTCCTGAGGGTCAGCCATGGACTAAACTAAGGAGTGTCTTCGATGAAGCATTTTTCTCTGTGCAAGTGTAGCTCTTCAAGTAGCATGCCTACTTTTGCCAGATCAAACCTGCTGCCACAGGCCCCTGGTTATCCCTCCAGAATGGTGTTTGGATGCAGAGAAGCTGGGCTCTGCAGCCCCCATGCCTTCACCCTGGAAAGGACACCACTTTTCAGTCCCATGGCCTGTCACAACTGCTTGGCAGGGTGTCCTGGGTTGACTCTATGATGCTTTTATGCCCAATCGTCTCGTTCTGTTTATGCTGAATAACAAGTTTTGCACCTTTAAGCCTTGTCCCAGAGAGTGAAGGGGGCAGAAGAAGCAGCAGTTTGTTTTCAGACACTGCACTCACTCCTCCACATTCCTGCTCCTGACTGTGTTGTCTGCGGATGGACAGACAGCGGGACAGAGCTCTCCTTTGCTTGTAGTTACTTTAGCCAGCTGGGGCAAAGAAGTTCCCTGGACTGTGGTTTTTTCCCTTTTCTTTGGAGCTGTTCAAACCTGCTCTGGCCTGAGCACCCAGGGCAGCACCGGCAGCTGCACCTGCGGCCACCGGGCCGGGCCTGGCCTGCGACATTTCCAGCCCTGAGGGACTGACCCGAGACTGGGTGAGCTGAGCTGCAACCCGGGGAGGGACTTGCTCAGTTTGTCCTCTCTTTTGGAACAACAAGGGGTTTTATTGTTTAATGTTGTTTAGGTTTTATTGTTTAATAAACAGTTTTTTCCCACTTTTCTCCAAGGAGGTATTTTTCTCCCAGACTGGTTAGGGGGAGGGCCCGATTGAATCTGCTCTCCTAGGGGAGTCCCTTTGGGGATTCTCTCCTAAATTTGCTCTAAACCAGGACACAGGGCCAAGTCCCTCCAGCCCATTTGCTCTTTGACCAAGAGGGGGTCTGCAGGAGGCTCTCCCAGCCCCTTGGCTGCAAAGAAAGGCAATGAAGGCATCAGCAGGGTCACTCTAGTGGAGTTCAGGTACCAGCAACCTTTATTTGGCACATTCTCCTTAGCTAAGGCAGTCCTTGCCCCTGCCGCCCATTCCTGGCAGCTCTCCTGTTGGAAAGGAGGCATTCTGTGACACTTGTCTCTGCAGGGCTGCTTGCAGCTTCCTGGCAGGGCTGGCAGTCGCTGGGCCTTCTCCTCAGCGTTCCAACAGACCCGTCTGCACACCCTTGCTGAAGGAAGCAGGAGAAAGGGCCTCAGTTCTGTAGCTGGGCAGAAGGGCTCCCCATGCCCCAGGCTTTGGTGGTGCTGCCAAAGCCTTCCTCTGTTCTAGAGGGCCTGTTGTGGGTCTTCCCTCCACCTCACTTACTCTTCCAGAACTTTGCCAGAGAGCTGCGTCTCCTCCTGCTGCTGCTCCTGCCCCATCTCCTTCAGCTTCTCGGCGTAGGCCTTCCTCAAGACGTGGGGAGGGCGATAGGGATCCTCAAACACGTAGGGACAGGAGGTCTGCAAAGGCAGAGGAGGCTCTCCTGAAGCACTGCCACCAGCAGCTGGGGCTCCTCTCAAAGCTTCAGCCAAAGTCTGTGCCTTGCAAGGCCTGGCTCAGGGCTCAGAGAGGGCACAAAGCAAAGAGCCCATGCCACAGTCAGCTGTACATTCCAGCCCGGAGCCTCAGGGACAGCAGGCAGGGCAGGAGAGCCCTGTCCAGCCCTTAGCCTGGCACCACTGCTATGCTAGGACACCTTCCCTGCTCCTCTGCCACCAAGCAGAAAGGCAAAATATCCTTTTCCTGGGGGCTGTGTCATACCTGTCCTCGCTCAGCGACTGCTCGGTTGCCAAAGTATTTGCGATACACGTCTGCCTCCACCTCATGGCGCTTGGACGCCAGCAGCAGCTGCAGCTCTCTCTCTTCCTTCTCAGTGTAGATGGGGTACTTCCCCTGAAGGCCATGCACAGGGCACACATGCAGCGTTATCCACCTCGAGTTTGGGCAGGGAGGGAGGGCTGGAACCATGTGCAGGACTGGCAAAACCCCAGGATGGATGTACCTCTTTTGAGCGTTGGGCAGCACTTGCAGAGACCTTCAGGCCCTGCTGAGCTGGAGAGGTGGGGTGCTTCATCGTATGGGTCCTCTCCAGGATTGCAGGCAGGTACCTGGAAAGGACAACCAGCAGTCTGAGCCTGTATCTGTGGGATGGCAGCCTGTTCTCTGGCACCACCCAGCAGTTCAGTAGGTGGACCACATGTCCAGCAGGATTGTCGGAACTCAGTGCATCCCTTCTGGGTGTCCAGAGTTGCTGAGGACCCCACCGGGTGTCGGAGACCTTGGCATGCTGCCCAGAACACCTGGGGATTTGATTTTGACCCCTGGAGAAAGTTGCCAGCTTTGTAAGAGGACATGAAAGTCACACAGGTTTGAATGGTGTAATAACAAAATGATCACAGGGTGAAAATGTAGATGTTAGGATTTTTGGTATGGGGGTTATGGGGACAAGATGGAGGAATCAGGCCATGTCTAGACTTCCCTCTTCTTGTTCTCCATTTTCTGCTGTGATGTTGGCACTTTGGGATTGGTCTAGAGTAAAAGTGCACTGTCTAACATAGGTGATAGGTATTGGGAATTAAGTGTAAATCTGTTATACGTAGTTTGTAATATAAAAGGACAACACCACCTTGGGGGCAGTCAGAGTGCTCGTGGCTGCCCTGCTGAGCAGAAAGAAAATTTTGTAGATAAGAATTAATAAACAACCTCAAGAGCAAAAAGGGACGAGTCCAGACTCGTTCTTCAGTTGTGTGGGCCAAAGCAGAGACATCCTGCACATCTCGGGGCAGCAATTATCAACAGCAACCCGAGACAAGACAGTGTCTCCAGGGCTGTTTGGCATCAGCACAAGGGAAGCATCACCCGTTATCACAAGTGATAATGACGATGATAATTAGGGTGTGCCCTCAGCCACACCACTCCCCTACAAGGCTCACCCCCAGATAGCTTCCTTGTCTCTAGCGTGATCCGATTCCACCGACTGCTGACTGGCCTGAGAAACCCTCTTCCGAGCCAGGAACACGGGATCCAGCACGCTCACTGCAAACAGGAGGAGAGGGAAGAGCACACAATCTTTGAGATCATGTGGGACAGCACGGGTGGCAGAGTCATGCTACACGAGGCTCTCTGACAATCCTTGCCATTCCTAGGAGTCCCAGACAGGCCCTTTTCTTTTGTCCACACTGGATTTGTGCGGGAATCCACAAAATCAGAGGGTTTTGGGAAAGCTGCAAAAGGCAGGCCTCAGAGGCAGCAGAACTGTGATTAGAGCTCAGCAGCAGCCATGAGATTGGTCAGCAGAAAAATTATTTAAACTGTAGAAAAACAAGGACAAATAGAACAATGGTCTGTGTATTAACACTTGTCTAGAATAACTCTCTAGGCTACAGAAAAGTTTATCAAGCAAGATTTTAGGAAGGTTGAAGCTTAATAATGGAGCTCTGTGCATTGTGTTTTAAGGCTTACAAGCAGGTATTGTATTTGAAATAAGCAAGCATTGTTTAACCAAAGGTACATGTGATTGGATAGAACTACTGTCAATGTGCTTCTGCTTTGTGTGATTGGTCAAAGAACTTATAAAGTGAGTTGTAACATTCAGTTCTGTGTCTGCTGCCTGGGATGTGAGCTGCTGGCATCTTCCATTGTCATAACCATGTAATGAGACTGATGCTGGAAAATCAAACAGCTCAAGGCAGTTCCACAGCAGCCCCGTCCCGTTTGTGATTTGTACACAGACCCCGGCCAGCGATAGATTTGCTCCAGAGCTGAATTCCCACCCAGCCACCCACCACCCCTGGGCATGGTTTTCTTCATCTCCCTCTTATACCTTGCCAGCAGAAGCGACCCAGGAGTGGGAAGAACTGGGAGGCACTGAGGAATCCCAGGACCCCACTAGGGAAATTGGGTTGTAGGGACTTCCCACAGCTCAAAGCCTCTTGCAGAAAAGGTTCCCCCACAGTGACCTCAGACTTTTTTCCCCTCATGAGGACAAGAGCACAGGCAGTCCCTGCCAGCTGGGACGTACCTCTGCGGCTGCCCCCACCCCACGGCGCCGACTCTCTCCTGGGCTTCAGGGAAACCAGCTGGCCTGATGGCTGGTGCGGGGCCTCGGCCACAAAGCTGCAAACAAGAAGGCACCAGATGGGTAAAGCTGGGGCAGCAGGCTTTCTTGGAGGCTGGCACACATATTTGAGGCACACTGCCTGGTCCTTGGAGGACAGAACACATGCTGTCCTTGCTGCCTGCACAGACCCTCTTGTTGTCATCTTCTTGCAGGGGTTCCATACTGTTGTCTCCTTATCACAAAAGTTTCACACCTTTTTGGTGCTTCTCATGGGCAGCTCCTCAGAGCACTGACTCTCTTCTTCACAAAGCAGCCACTCCAGTTCCCTACTCAACACCACCCCATTCTTTTATAGCACTCTTCTTCTCATTGGTCACAGCTGTGGCCTGTTAAAGTCAAGGCCTGTTCCTGATCTTTGATAATTGGCCCAGCTGCAACTCCTTAGGGCTAAGATTACTTTCTACACTATCTTTATTTTCTTGTAATCTATTCCATTACAGCCTCTTGCCCCTCTTGAAAGCAGGATGGCCACTTCATCTGCAATCTCCAAAGCCAGGGAGGAGCGAGCAGTGGAGAGGGAAGTGTTCCTATGAAGTGGCTGCTCTTGCCCAAGTTTGGCTGGAAAGGAGCCTTGGCAGGAGGGCACCTGTAGGGGGATGCAGTATGGGTAAATGAAGGTGGTATAGAATGTAATCTTATCCCCCAATGAGTTGCAGCTGGACCAATTACTAAATATCAGGAGCAGGCCTGATGTTAACAAGCCACACTTGTAGTCAATAAGAACAAGTGTAATAAAAAAGAGTGGATTGGTGGGATCTGGAGTCAGATGGCTGCTGCAAGGACCAGGAACAGTCAGTGCTTGGAGGAGTTGCCTGTGGGAGACATCGAGGAGATACGAGGCTCTGGCAATATGGAGTCCTTGCACCACAATGATAATAGAACTCTCGATATATAAGACAACAGGTACCCCCAAAACAGTGGCTGAGCAGGCACTCAACAAGCTGGGGGCTCACCTTGGCAGTATGACAACCTCATCTTGACTGACCCGACTAAAATTGTTTTGGCCTGGAAAGGCAACAGCGCTCATCAGGTTGGGGTCCTGGAAGGGAAAAGCAGTACATCAGCAGAAACCCAGAACATGTGCTGGATTTCTGAAACAGAAAGCCTCACACACTTTCTTCCCTTGATGTCATTAGCCATTTCCCTCAAAGGGGATGAGGCACTCCTGAGACTTGGACTCATTGGGAGTGTGCCTAGGCTGGGTGGTGAGGAAGGTGACAAAAGCCCATACGAGGCAGCTGGAACATTTTGACAGCACACTGCCACAAAGCCGTGAGGAGGTACCCCACAGAAATGACAGGCTCACCTCGAGAAGGGCTTTCAGCATGTTTCCTGTTGTATCCATCTCCAGCAGGCAGCTATCAAAGCAGGTCATGCTGATCACTTTTTTTCGCACAGCAAGGATACCGATGCTCCTGAAGGTGAATTCCACCTCTTTGTTTTCTCGGAGGGCCCCAGCAAAGTAAAGTAGGGTCTCCTGTACACACTGCTCCACAATTTCGTGGCGAAAGTGGATGTGTGCAGCGATGTCTTCAAAGTCTGGCTGAACCACAGGTATCCCCTCTGGTGAACAAGCACAAAGTAGCAGTGCCTCCCTCACCACAGTTCAGCCAGCTCAGAAACTAGACGTCATCAGCACCCAGCTCTCAGGCAACACTGCCAGACAGTGCCCTCCCTTCCTGCTTCATCAACATCTCCAGAATGGACACAGGAGACAGGAAAGGGCAGGGAAACCTCTGCCTCCTGCTGTGAGCAGCCAGATGGAGCACAGGGGAGCTGAGCAGAGGAGGCTGGCTCCTCAGGGAGGAGCAGGGTGCTGGGCTGTCACATCTGTGCCCATACTCAGCACTTTGCATGTTGAAAGAATTTATATTCACTATAGTAGTGAACCAAGGCACCAAGACAAAATGCAAGGCCTGTGTAAGGAAAGGATCCTCTCTTCTTACCAGGAATTTTGGTCTCATCGCCCTCAAGGTTGTAAAACATCTTCAGAGTCTTGTTCATAATGAACATAGGTCTCTCAACAGGCAAAACCTTGCCCTCTGCCACATTGGCCTGCACTGGGATAACCGCAAAACTCCCAAATCCGATATCCACTGCCTAAGAACACAACAAGAGGAAGTGTTGGAAGGGCTGCCCAAAGGTAAGGAGGCTGCCAGATGACTGGCATGGCCCTGGGGATGGCACTTTGGGACAGAGGGGCAGGAGGAAGCCCATGCAGGAGGCAAGACTCACCTTCTTCTTCAAGAGCTGTTTGTAGATGTGCCGAGACATTCCAGACCAGACTTTGCAGATTTCTGGAAAGCAAGTGGAAGCCATACGATGCTCTGAAGTCAGCACAGACCACCATCCCCCATGCCCCTACCTGTGCAGCTGACAGTGGAGTGCTCTCAAGCTCCCCCTTACTCTGAATAAGCATTCTCACTGACTGGGGGTGCGCCCAGCTGTGTTCTAGACTGGCCCCAGGCTCAAAGCCTGCCCTATGTCCAAGACAGGCCTGAAGAGAAAAGGCAGGCTGTGCTTGCAATGGTGATTTCCACCTTTAGACACTGCCAGCACCTGGAGGCCTGGGCTACTGTAGATGGATGTAATGTGTATGTCTGAAACACCCATAGCTGGATGGCTGCAGAGGGTTGCAGCCATTAACACTCAGAGGGAAAGGACAAAAGGGGGCTGTGTCGCAGACATCTTTTATGGAAAATCCTTTCCTTAGGATTTTTCCTCCTGAAAAAGCTGAGAGGCCTCAGGAACAAAATGTAAACATTGATTATCTGCTGCTGTGGAATGCAACAGGTGCATCTGTGATTGGCCCATGTTGGATGTTTGTAATTAATGGCCAATCACAGCCCAGCTGGCTCAGACAGAGAGCTGAGCCACAAACCTTTGTTATCATTCTTTGCTATTCTATTCTTAGCTAGCCTTCTGATAAAATCCTTTCTTCTATTCTTTTAGTATAGTTTAGGGCATCATCTTCTTTTAATATAATATATATGATAAAATAATAAATCAGCCTTCTGAAACATGGAGTCAGATCCTCATCTCTTCCCTCAACCCGAGACCCCTGTGAGCACCGTCACAGGGCTGGAGGAAGGGGCCATGTAGAAATAGACAAGCACTTTCCTGGGAAAAACATCCTTGTTCTAGATCCTGGAGATAAGCACAGCACATGAGCTAGAAAGAGGCCAAGAAATGGGCATGGACTATAGGGGAATCAAGACCATCAAAGACCCCCAAAGTCCTCTGGCCTATTTCTGAAGAGGTGTGAAAGAACAGACTGCACATGATAACTCATTTGTGCAGAAAGCAAGAAACCTGTCTTTAAAAAGCTACCCCTACCAAGCCTGGTCAGAGCCCCCAGGACCCTGGACTTATATCCATGTGCTTATTTAGCAGTAAGTCAGGACTAAATAGAAATTTCCATGCCAACTGTGTAATTTTTAAAATAAAACTTTTTGAGTTTGTGTGGACCCTCTGATTTTTGTTGTTCCCTGCTGTTGCCTGATATTATAAGAGAAAACTCCTTGCAACACTGTTAAAATAGTAAAACAAAAAGCAGGCCTTTATTTTGAGGCTTTCAGGTGTGCCAGTGGTCATGGACACAGATGTCTACCATTTTATAAGTTTGGCAAATCATCATATCTAACAAACTTTGTCCAATTAGAAGAACAGTTGGTTATGTAATTTTTCCTTGGATACTGCCCCATTGGAGTTGGTCCAGGGCTTCTTTGCTCCACTTCTTGGGGTGTCTTCTCAGATTCTGATTGGAAAACAAAATGTACTTCTAGGTTCTCTTCTTGAAAATAAGACCAAACAGTATTTCAGGAATCTGTTATATGGTTAATTTATAACTCTAAGAGAAGGGTAGGAAAAAAACTGGGAGCTATACAACTACGTAATAGTAACCTACAGACCTATGAATATATGAAAAATACATAAAAAGCAAGTGATCTATAGGCATCACTAGCATCTATGAATCTTGGCTGTTCCCTTCTCCTTATGGGTGGAACATCACAGCTACCAAAGGCACCTTAGAGCTCCAAGGCACAACAAAGCAGGGCTCTCCTTGCGGCAGTCTGCACCCCCCAGAAGGGTCCCACCTACGGCCCCAGCCTCAGCCTTTCCACAGCTTGTCTCCATGTGATCCTGGAGGATCCTGCTCCTGCAAGGGACCCCTGGGGCCTTACCTATGGTACTGAGCTCCTTGAGGGTTGGGAGCTCCTCTGGCTCCACAGTGTTATAGAGTAGATACTTGTGCATCTTTGCCCCGCTGGGCAAGAGGGGCTTTTCCTGCTACAAAAACTCTGCTCCTCTCCTCCCGATCAACACTTCTCAGGCAGTGTCTCCAATGCTCTGCCACAGCCTCCTTTCACCTCCTGGCAGCAGGACAGCTCCTGAGTGGCAGAAGGCTGGTGACAGCAGCCCTGGTGTCACCCCAGGCCTCCCCAGGGACAGTGTGTGGAGCAGGAGCTGTTGCTGTGGGTGTACTGCTGTGACATCATGCCATGGGGCACAGGCCTGCATGGAACCTGCCACCAGCCAGCCTCACCCAGCAAGAGCAGGGCAGCCCCACTGGGCAGCCCAGGCTGCTGCACTGATGGTCCTTCCTGCACACCTCAACTCATCCTCCCTGGCTGGCCACTCAGAAGGTGCTGAAATTAGTGCTGAAAGGCTCTGAGCACTCAGAATAGGGCTGGAGACCCCCCTGGGCCTCAGGAGAGGTCCACCTCAGGCCACAAGAGAAATTAACCCTGCTTAAAGGACAACATTCATCCCCTCCTGCTCCCTAGGGCCACTGGGATATACCTCTTTCACTACACCAGGATCCACAAAGGAAAATGTAATTGTGCATAGGCTGCTGCAAAGACACTGTGTGCCTTGCAGCTGCATCCTCCAATGCACAGTCACCCTTCTGGAAGGATAACAGCCCCTTGGCCATGACTATTGGCTTCCCAAGCTTCCCACTGAATTTGCAGAGATTCTTTGCACCTGGGTGTACACACCCCAATTAACCATCCCACACAGGGACTGCTAACCATCTGCAGGTGATGCAGGGAATCACCGTCTCTGAGACAGGAATTTTGTTTGGCCATCAGATTGTCATTTTCTCCTAGTCACTCTAGTGACATTAGCCCAACTCACCGTTCAGGAAAACAAGGCACAGCTGAAGCCCTGGAGGACCATTTTCACCTAGCCATAAGAACATTTGTCCCCACATTGTTTCCCACGTGAAAGCAGAGTGCCAGGCTCCTTCATGGCTCAGGTGATTGCCCACCCATCAATTCTGCTCCAACACTGGCCAGACACAAAATAAATGAAAACCCATGTATAATCCAGCCACTGGGTATTGCACACCAGGTTTGAAGGAACGTGGACATTGTGGCTGTTGTTGTCAGGTAGAATATAAATAACTACCATGAGCTGATGGCCACTCCAGATTTATTTTTCTTAATATAGGCAAACTAACCTCAACTTCTGGTTCTTTATTTTTAAACTTTGACCAGTTCTTTTATTTAATGACACATGACTTTAAAATACTGTTCATGAAAACTTCTCAAATTTCCATAATACCTTGGGGGTGCCTTCCATTAACATTTCTTAAACTTTCCATAAAGGTGTGATTTATGGCCTTATTTGACAACTACTCATTGGACAGTTCTTGAATTTACTGAGACAATATCTGTGAGTAAATGTTATTCATGTACATTAGTGGTTTCCAAGTCAGGCAATTAACTTACAAATATTTGCAGGCTCCTTCTTATGTTTTTTTTCACAACATAGTCAGGCGCAGTATTAATATCCAGTACTGAGTCTAATAAAATTTACATTGCCTTCTGGGGTTAATAATGAACACAGCAGGGACAAAATCAGCATCACTGTATTAACTATCATTAAATAAGGTATCTAAACATTAGCAACATAGCAATTGAAAATTTTGGTGTATATAAAAAATTTGTATTTGTCAATTTAGGTCATTCAAATTCTAACTTGTACATTAAGCCTTGGATTTTGAAATTAGCAACGTGCAAACACATTCTGCATGGTCAATTAAACTGAAATCCACTATTTCACATAACTGCAGGAACTGTAAAAACCAGAACTAAACTTCGTTTCAGTCAGTTTCAAACAGGTATTTTAGAGGTTTTTTTTTCCTTTAATGAAAATAGTTGTTTGAATCAATTGATTTTAAGTATGAAATTCTCTGAAGAATTTGATCCTACAGCATATATCCATGTAATTAAATACTTAGAGTCATCAAACCTGAGGGATGTACTAGGTCTGGTCTAGCAAGTCTGTGGTAGAGGACTCAAGGCTTATTCCCCACTTGAGTTAAGCATTTGTGTGGACAAGTGGGTTCCATATAACCTGTCAAGCCAACAAAGAGAGGAGGACACAACCCACCTACATCTGAAGTCACCTCAGTATGTAATAAAATCCCATTTGGAAAGCTGGAAAGAAAAAGAAAATGCCTTAGAAGGGCATCAGTAAAACAGAAGAGGAAAGACCAGGGATCACAGCTCCCCATATGCTCAGAGCAGTGAACTCACCTGAGCACTCCCATAATCCCATCTGAATTATGCTGGGAAAAAGGAAAATGGGCACTGTTAACACCTTTTGCAGTCTTCTCCCACTATGGACTCTGGATATAAATAAAATCATGAGTTCATAGGTTGGACAGGGTAAGCACAAGCCAAACTTAGATGATGCCTGTGCATGGGTTTTCCCTGAACTCTTTTCTGTTAGAAGATTGATGATGGAAGGAGAGGCTCCATGTGAGCACTGATTAACTTCAAAATGCCTAAGTCTGCATGGTTCTGTCTGAGAAATTTTATTTATGGATGACCCCCGCTTGGGAAGACCCACTACCTGCTCCTACTGCTGCAACAGACTGCATCCACTCTGGTTCTAAGAGTAATCCTGCTGCTCCCAATGTGAACCACACAGCAACTCTGTAATTAATATTAGTTGGCTTTATTAGCAGTTTGGGCTAGTAACTCTATGGGCTTAGAAAGTGTGGCCTCTTAAGGCAGGACTCTTCAGAAAAAAAAGAGGTGAGACAGCAGAGAAATACAATGAGACTTTGTTTGCAGCTTCATAGTATGCGTGTTCTACAGATTGGAAGTACAGGTGAAATACACAGAGCAATAAAATAAAACTTCCAAGGACTAAATCTAACCATCCTCTACGCTAAACATATTTTAACATACACAATTAAAATGAAATAGTTTCATAAGAATTGCAATTTATCTTCTCACACAAATGAGAACAAAATTAGTTTTAAATGTGTCAGAAGCAAATTTGTTGCTCCTTCAGACTGAAGCAGGGCTGGGGACTTTTGGAACAAAGGCACTTACAGTGAATATCTGCAAGTACCTGTAAGCACTTGCATTTCTCATTTCCATCTTGATTTTTCTCCTTCTTCCTCAAAGCAATTAAAATCTTCCTTTTGCTGGAAGGCCTGTGGGGAATAGTCACAGGGAGTTCTGAGAGACAATGAGGTCCTGAGGTGAACCAGCTTCCCCTGAGTATTTCCTCAGCATCTTCTCCACAGTACTCCTGGTGGTGCTGTGCCACTGGTAAACCTTTCTTGGTTTCAGCAAGCACTGCTGGCACATGGAAATGCTGTTTCCATTGGCCAGCAAGTGACAGAGCAAGAGGACGCTGTCTTAAGCTGCACCAAGGGAAATACAGGTTGGATAGTAGGAAAAAGTTTTTTACAGAAAGAGTGATAAAGTTCTGGAATGGTCTGCCCGGGGAGGTGGTGGAGTCACCATCACCAGAAGTGTTTAAAAAGAGATTGGATGTGGCACTCAGTGCCATGGTTTAGATGTGGTGGTTTTAGGCCATGGGTTGGACTCGATGATCTTCAAGCTTTCTTCCAACCTTGTGTTTCTGTGTGGGAATCCAGGTTGGTGCCTCTGGCCAAGGGCTGACTCACTCCACTCCCTTCCACCCTGACTGACCTAGACTCATTTTGTCTGGAAGAGTCAAGCTGCACTTTAGGTAAGTGCAGCTAAATTGGGGAGATGATAACTCTGTTTCTGCATGTCCACTCAATTAATCTGTTCCTGGACTGTCAGTGATAATAATTCTCCAAGAATTACCGATTAAGTCATACCCTTAAAATTATTTTCTAAAGCCTCCTCTTGTCATCTGAGAACTTTGATGTGGACTCTTGCTATTACAGATCATTACTGTTCAGCATCATCACATCCAAAGTATGGATTTTGGTTTTGCCTGTTCATTCACAGGACTATAAATGTACCAAAGGAATTACTACTTCATATTCTAGTTCTCATTTGCTAGAACTTTCCTTGCCTAATTTTCCCTCTGAAATTTTTGCAAACTTCTGTTTCTTTATTCTTTTATGGTATTTTCTGCAATTTTCCCCATCTTCATTTTTAGTACTGAAACTATTCATTGTCTTCCTCTTTCCATTTTGCAAAAAACCTGAAATTCCCTCCCCCCACAAACTGTTTAAGGGCTTTCACTTCTGGTTTGTATCAGATGGGCTACAGCTCTAGTTTTTTGTTTTGCTAAATCCTAATTAAACTTCTGGCCCACATACAAATTATGCCTATTACCTCTGTGGCAGCTTTTTTCTTTTGACTAATCTATGAGACATACTCATTTTCCTATATATTTTGTACTAAAGGAAATTTACAGATGAGAAACTCTGCTCTTCAAACAATTAATGAGTGAATAGCATGCAGAGATGTAATCTGCTTTCATACAGCCCTCCCAGCATCAATCCCAGATGAGGAGTTTTCTGCTGTCTACCAATCAGAAGACTATTTAAGATCATTTTACCAAGATAGGACATATATATTCAGATTGAAAAATAAATAAGTGAATAGACAAAATTTAAAAAACCCCACAAAAACCAAACCAAAAAAACAAAATGAAAAACAAAGAAAAAGCAACATCAAAAAACAAACAAAACCACAACAAAAAAAAAAAAAAAACAAGGGGAAAATAAATGCTGATGTAAAGCCAGCTAATTAAACTGTATTCTTGCTATACAGCCACCATAGGCCAATCCCTGCAGTTTCCAGATGTTTATTACAGGATATGCCTGGACAAATCTTCTTTCATAAAAGCTCTTTGACACAAAGACATTAAACTTTAAGTACCTTAACACAACAGTGAACCTCTAAAAGGGATTTACTTTAGCTTTTTATAGACAAAAACAGCTGGAAAGGGAACAGAATGACAAAGAAGTAAAGCAATACTTACAGACAACCACTTAGTAAATCTCCACCTTCTTCTCCCTTAGGCACAAGAGAGAATTCCATCAGCACCATTTACACAATAGTCCTATTAAGCTTAACATTTTCTAAAAGATTAAGGGTCTGATCAAAATAATACTAAAATCACTGGAAATCTTGCTATTTTACTTGAACAACTTTGGATCTGGTCCATACTGATTCCACAAGAGTAACTGCTTATAAGGACTCAGATTAAATCTGGAGGAAAATAACTCTGGTTATAACCTCCATAAAAATACAACAAAAAGGAACACATCCTTGCTTTCTATTTACTTTACTTCCCATATATTTTTAAAAAAGGACATTTTCAGCATTTTGCTCCACAATATATTCAAATTAATTTGGTTTGAGGAAGTGAAATGAAGATAAGGCATAGAAGTTGCTCCCAATGCTGAGATTTATCATTATTTGCAGTGAAAATAACCACTATTTTATCCCTCAGTTTCATGCTGAAAGAAAAATTAGTTGCCAAAAACTGGGGTGAGAACAGGACTTTCCAAAAATGCTCTCCGTATTGCCAGTTTTGTCCATGTCCCAGTTACCTATGGACTTTTCATCATTACTTCACATGTTCACAAAATTCAAGACCAGAATTCTGTAACTGAGAGTTTTACTCCCACTTGTACACATTTGTATGTGTGTTCATGTACCTATACTGTAGACCAAGGCCTTAAAATGAAGATAGCAGCCAACATTAAAAACAAGAAACATGATTCCAGAATATTTTAACCAAAATGTATGTTGGTTGGATACTGATCATTCCTAATTTCAGGCAAGGCTTCTTTTGTTTTGCCATAAGTGACAGAGAAAACACTTTTTTTTTTTGTCCCTGCATGAGAAAAATGAAAAACAAAACCCAAAAAGTCATGATCAAAGAACAGTTGTCAACTGGCTGACAAACACACACAGATTTGTAGGAAAAATGAAGCCATGGCTACAAGCAGGAGCTCACCATACCCAACAAAAACCCCAAAACCAACCAACCAAACAAACAAAAACTGTCAAAAACTACACTGATATTTAATTGGGACTAGAACAGATGCCAGAGTCTCAATGCTTTTATAGCCAAAAAGGTTAAACCACATTGTAAATTTTTTCAACACTGTCACAGACTGAGAGCTATTATTGCTTAATGCCACACTTGGCAACCAAACGGTACAAAGGAAACCTCTATTCTAATTTCATGAGTATTTCAATGAACTTCTGCTAGGCTTTTTAGATTGCTAAGATATCTTCTATACATGGATGGATAGATCACAGACATGCTATCTCATCACCCAGCAATAACAAACTGGACAGGCTGCATCAGGTTCCAGATTATCTGACAGTCCCAGTTTTAGCAGATTAGACAAATCAAGCAATAAGGAACATCTACTGATTTCTTCCACCTTGGGACAGATGGCAGCTACAATCCAGCATACAGGGGACAAGCAGTGCAACTGCCGCTACAAAATTAATTTCTCTCCTAGTCTGAAGACATTTGAAGAAAGCAAATGTGTTTATACCAGGCTGTATTTTGGCATGGCCACAGCATTTTTGATGCAGCACTCGAAGCTCTAACACTGCATTTTTCACACTGTCAAACCACACCAAGTTACTACAAACATCTCCCAAACTTCTGCTCTTAGGATGCCCAAAGCACACATTTCTGCTTCTATCCCATTTCAGGAGGGAGGCTTAAAGAGAAACCTTCTCAGAGTAGGCTCATGTGCAATAATGAAGTCCAATTCCTGCATGGAATCTTTTTTCTTATGGCCTTAATTCATTTTGTCTTTTTCATAAGGGAGAAATATTATGCCCATTTATACATATAAGGATAAGGCAGTTCTTCCAAGTCACCACCACTAGCAAAGCCAGAGCACAATCCTGTCTTCTAACATTGGTACTACATCAAATGACAATTTCTGCCATTCCCTAAAAGCACATAAGCTCTGGAAACCATTTTATTACAGCAATCACCTCTAGAAATTTGCGGTATCACTTTATTACCCAGAAAGCTCATTTTGGGAGGGAGGAAAAAAAAAAAAGCAGTTATATACATCTTTTTTCCTACCCCCATTTTTTGTAATTTCTCAGATCAGAGTGCCAATCAAGTATTATTCTCCTCCTTCCTGCCGAGACCACAACACAAGGTGGTTATTTATTACCTGCTGAAAATTCTAAAAAGGGGCACTAAAACTTACAGTTTTACATAGTACAGTTCTGTAGATAAAGGACTTCTGATGATGCTATAATTTTCTGAATTCTGCTCGAGGATTTTCAGTTAATATTCTTCAATACTATCCTGTAAGACCATACAGCTACATTGTTAAATCAATGTATACAATTATTATTTGGATTTGCTATCTTGACTTGCAATAAGAACTGCATTTCCAAAGCTATTTATCAGCACCATGGTCATGCCATAAAAGCTATTTCTTCCTTCCTAATTGTGCTTTTGTTCCTTTCTGTGCTGAGCAAAATACTGCAGAGGGTCCAATGTCTATATGCTTTCTTTCCAGCAAATTGAATGTTACAACCTCATTTCCTGGTCAGCTCCAGGTTCTTGGAAACTACACAGGGGTGGAAACTGGGGGACACAAGTGCTCCCCACATCCCTACTGTCCAGCATTACAGCAGCAAGGGAAAACTACAGACAACTTCCTAATACATCCTTCCAGGAGAAGCTTTTCCAAATAAAGCCAGCAGTAGAGCCCAACCAGTGAAAGCAGTAAGTTCTTCCAAAATATTCCCACTCTGCTCCTGACACTGCCTTTTACAGGAAGCAATGATCCTCTTTCACCAAGTCTCGCCCAATTACAGGGAAATCTCTGAGAAGCACTGAAAGCCAGCAAACTCTCAAATGCTCTTCAGAGCTAAGAAAATCCAAGCCTTCCTACATTTCTGACATCTTTCCCTCTACCCTAAATCACATTTACATGGCTCATTCTTCTATTTAACACTTCCCACAACTTGAGTCCTTCCTGTCCTCACTTCCTTTTCCCTCCCTTTCCTGCAAATCTCATTACTTTCATGCTTAGCTCACACAGAGTTTTCACAGCACCCATGGGATATTTTTTTTCCCCAACTGATCACTTCTTGAAGTCAGGTCTCATCCTTCCTGGAGACAGACACTCCCCTCCTGAACGCACAGCAGCGGCACCCTGCACCTCCACTTGGATTTGTAATAAGCACAGCTCCTCTTTTTGCTTGTTGGCAATCCAGCTGCTGCCTCCCACAGCTGTGACAGTGCTCACAGGGCTCTGAGGTTGAGGGAAGAGATGAGGATCTGACTCCATGTTTCAGAAGCCTTGATTTATTATTTCATGATATAAATTACATTAAAACTATACCAAAAGAATAGGAGAAAGGATTTCATCAGAAGGCTGGCTAAGAATAGAATAGGAAAGAATGATAACAAAGGTTTGTGGCTCAGACTCACTGTCTCCAAGCTAGCTGGGCTGTGATTGGCCATTAATTAGAAACAACTACATGAGACCAATCACAGATGCACCTGTTGCATTCCACAGCAGCAGATAATCAATGTTTGCATTTTGGTCCTGAGGCCTCTCAACTTCTCAGGAGGGAAAAAAACCTAAGGAAAAGATTTTTCATAAAATGTGTCTGTGACACACCTCCACTTTGATTTGCAATAAGCACAGCTCCTCTTTTTGCTTGTTTGCAATCCAGCTGCTGCCTCCCACAGCTGAAGGATTTTCCAGACCATCCCTTCTTCAAGCAGCAGGTGCAGCAGCTTCCTGTGAGCTCCTGGGAGGTGATGCTCTCCCTCCTCCCCCGTGCCCTGCCGCACTCCTTGGTAGCTGGGAAGAGAGGCCACGATCCAGCTCTGTGCAGAGCAGGGTGACCCTGCCAGTCACAGGGGGAACGTTTTGCTGTCTCCAGTGGCTGAGCTGGTCAGCCTCTCCCCAGAGCTCAGAAGCACTATGAAAAGACTCTCGCTAGAGGGAGGATGGGGTTTGTGCTGGCCATTGCTCCCGCTGAACTTGGCTGCAGCTATGTGCCCCTTTCCCCCAACTTGCACATCTTGCAGAACTATCATTTCTCTCCAAGCCTGACATCAAGGTTTATTGCAAATTAAAGGTGACTCTGACAAAAGGGAGAGAGAATGATATGTTGTCTTACATGTCAAGAGTTCTATTATCATTATAATGCAAGGATTCCATATGACCAGAGTTTTGTACCTCCTCGATGGTTCTTGTAGGCAGCTCCTCTGAGCACTAACTCTTCTTGGTCCTTGCAGTAGTCATCATCCAACTCCAGACCCCACCAATCCACTCTTTTATACCACTGCTCTTCACTGGCTACAGGTGTGGCCTGTTAACATCAGGCCTGCTCCTAATCTTTAGTAATTGGTTCAGCTGCAACTTGTTGGAGGATAAGATTACATTCTGTACCACCTTCATTTACCCAAACTGCATCCCCCTACTGCATCTGACTCCATGGATATCAGAAGGCTAAAGAATTACTTTATTATACTACATTATTCTATACATCTAAAACTGAATCTGCCAAGCACTCAACCCTTCACACGCTGCCCTTAAACTCGTGACTGTCACCCAACAGTCTGACACACACACACACACACTTGGCCCTGACAGACCAAAGAAACAAAACCCCATCACTTTGGGTAAACAATCTCCATGTTGCTTTCCACTTTTGCACAAACACAGGCACAGCAAATGAGATAAGAATTGTGTTTTCTTTCTCTGAGGTTCAGAGAATGTGAATCCCAGAAATATTCTTAGGAAGAATTGTGCCTTGCTTTTCTCTGTAAAGAGAAATGTGGGGCTACTAAGGTTCATGTAATTACATGTAAGCATATGCATAGGATTGTGTATGCTTGTGTTACTTCAAAAAGATTTGCGTAGCAAAGCCTGCAAAATGAGAAAACACCAGCATTAAAGGAAGCAGGTGTGATTCAGCAGCTTGTTGTGGGCATGTGAGGAGACAGTCACATGCGGCTGCAGACTTCTTCAGAGCATACTGTGCCAACCTTCCACTTCCTCTAAAATCATAATCACCTCCGGAGCTCTTCTCAGTGTGCCCAAGTTCTCCCCAAGTATTCCTCTGCTCATGGCAAAATAAATTTGGCAACACTGTTACAGCCTGTCTTAGAACCAATGAACTGGGACATGTGTTACACATGGTAACACCCATGCTAAGCACAGGGCATTCAACATCCTCAGCTGCAGGATTTTCCCTTTCCTTTTCCCTTTCCCCTTCCTCTTCCCTTCCCTCTGCACTGGATACTGTACCAGAAGCCAAAGTGCTGCAGGTATGAACCAGCTCTCATTTAGAGCTTCCCCTTCCTTTTCCCTTTCCCTTTCATTTCCTTTCCTTTCCCTTTCCCTTCCCTTCTGTCTGCACTGGATGCTGTACCAGAAGCCAGAGTGCTGCAAGTATGAACCAGCTCTCATTCAGAGCTTCCCCTTCCCCTTTCTTTTCCTTTTCCCTTTCCCTTTCCCTTTCCCTTTCCCTTTCCCTTTCCCTTTCCCTTTCCCTTCCCTTCTGTCTGCACTGGATGCTGTACCAGAAGCCAGAGTGCTGCAGGTATGAACCCGCTCTGATTCAGCACCGCTGCCCATGGTGTGCACTGATCCAACAAGAGAAGATTTATTGGGAAAGATCTTGTCCCAGGACACAAGCTGGGTGCCTTTTGAGTGTGTCATTCCAATGCACAAACTGCAGGACTGACAGGCAGCAAAGAGGGATCCTTTAGTGACAGATCACCGTGATTTACAGGCTCACCAGAAGCCGCAACATCAGGAACTTTGAAATCCAACATTTCCCAAATCTGCTTATGCAACCTGCATACTTTGCTAATCATGTTTCCAAAGTTTTGCTGAGCGAGGTGTATTGTCCCTGTGCCCTGTAGCTGTGAGATCCTGCTGAGCAGAGCAACCTTGCAGCTCCGTGAGGCAGCAGCAGCAGCCAGGCTGGCTCAGCCTCTGGAGATCCCACTGCTGCACACGCTTCTGGTGAGGGAGACAACCTTCTGGTTTTGATTTTTAATTGAAAAACTGTAATTGTAGCAACGCCAGGCCCCAACTTGCATAATGAATAGAGAGTGGACCACTGAAATCTATAGCACAGACGACTCCTGCTTCACCTAATTAAGTAACAGCTCACAGTTAGGAGCTTTTCCATATGCATATGTAAAGCATGCTAATGAAAAGAGAAAGGAAACTAACTTTTGTTGTTGTCAGGCTGCAGGAACTTAGGAAGCTGCTGAAAAGTCTGGCAGGGTATTTAGCTTTGTGGTTATAGCCTGATTGGTTTTGCTTTTAAGCTTAAATATGGGAGGGTTTGTTTGGGTGCTTGGTTGGTTCTGGCTTTTTTTGTTGTTGTTGTTTGTTTTGTTTTTGTTTAATTTTTCTCTCTTACCATTTGTTTTGCTGCAGTTATACTTTTATAGCCATTTCCCCATCCTTTAGTAATTGTGATCATCCTTTTCTGCTATTCTCTGTTGCTCTTTAGTGATGCTTTTCCTTTTCCACTCTCTCCTGCTTCCTTAGCACCACTGAAAGTAGCAAGTGTATGGGTAAGTGCGCACATGCTTCATATCCACATCCAGTTCTGGAAATAATTACTCTGAGAAAAACTCTGTTCATCCTCCCCAGCAGTTGTGGGGAACACATGAACTTGCCCAGTTTCTGTCACACAGTCCAGCCACCAAGAAGTTACGAGAGGAGGTGTCTAGCACAGATTTTTCAAAGACCAACCTATAAATTTCTGAGAGTGTGGAAGTGTTTCAAGGAACAGCTTCTGTGGAAGAAGTTTTGAGGACTTATCCCTTTGGTATCTCTTCCTGAGAAAGGCAACAAGTACTCCTGAGACCTCCATCTGCTAAAGTCACTATTCCAAAATGTGGAGGTGGTAAGATTTTGAATTGAGTATTGCAATATTTTTAGCATAGACCAAAAAAAAAAAAAAATTGTGATCATTGCCTCATAAGACTAAACTTTCCAAGTGGAACTTCCTCTGAAATTGAGGTGGGTAAGACTATGGAAAAGTTTTTCCCAGACAGATGCAATTTTAGGAGAAAAAGCAAGCACCTGAGCATATGATCTTACCAAGGGAAGCCTCAAAAAATACAGTCTTGAATATTGGTAGTGCAAGTAGCTCCACCAAGAATAGGTACAAAAATACAGATGTGCACGCTCTTCCTAAATGCCTACATAATTATAACATCACTTTTGTCATCTTGTTCCTTTTCCTTCCTAGTTGGTGCTATTGTTATCTGCTGCATAGTTGGCACGATGACTCAGATGATAGAACTATGCTGGAAATTATATATACATGGAACACTGAGGCCCAAGAATGCAAATTCTTCTGGGCAAACAATCTAGAGTTTAGGGCTTTTTTGTATTTATTCTGTCAAGCACTAGAGTGTTATGTCTAAGAATAGAAGTTTTGTGTTTGAACTACTGCTTTTAAGCTGAACCTCAAAACAAATTGTGCTTTAGTTCAAGGTTTGAACTTGCTGCTGAAAAGAAAATCAACAGTGCAATTTTCTTTATCATGAGCAACTACATCTACCTATGGCTTTGAGTGTATTATAAGAAGCTTAACAGAGTCTCAAACAACTGGAGTTTTCCACTGTAGTTTTTGTCCTCATTTGCTCTGGTAATCATTCAAGCTTAGCAACATTGGTTGAATTCAGATACAGGTCAACTATATTTTGATGAAGTTCAAGGAAATGGGTGCAGCTGATTGAGCAATACCATAAAAAAAAGAAATTTTTTAGAGAAAAAAAATATGATGCCTGTCCTGATCAATGTGATCATATTTTGTTTTTCATCTGATGCAGTACTAGGTTTCTATATATGGATTAAACTATTTTTCTTTCTGAAAATTCTAGCTAGATGGTAAGTAATTTACCTTATTGGAAAATATTTTGTTAAGAAATATCTTCTGTGATGTTAGATACAGATGTCACCTCTTTTCTGCAAGTAAACAGATAAAATTCCATATTTTTGACTGATCCCCTTGTATAAAGTAATTTTCATTTGTTTGTAATGTATCTGCAGCGTGACAATAAAAGTGGAGTTAAAAATTGCCAAATTTGTGGCTATTACATTAGTAGTTATGGGACATGAGACAAGCTTATAGGAATCAGGCCAATTGTTAGTGTAAAGCCGTGCATACAGAAACAACTGTTTTGAAGTGACCAGGACCTTGGCTGCTCTGACCAGGACACTGTAAAAGGCCTGACTGATAGAAAACATTCACAGCTTAACTGTGGATAAAAAATAGTTTTATTCTGTTTATTTCAATGCAGCCTTGAATCAGCTAAAATCACAAGTCATTGAAACAGGCTGGGATTTTTTCTCTTTGTGATAAACATTATGATAGACTCTGAAAGCTGGAGAAGGCAGGATAATAGCAGCAGGCTGTACCAATCTACTGTTTCACACTGAACACTTTCTTGTGCTTGAGTTTAGTCTCCCTGAAATGTGCAGTGAATGTCTGGGGGCAGGAAAAGGAGGGAGAAGCTGGCCTTAAGAAATTCCTGTAGGATGCATCCACTGTCATTCTTGTTCTAGACTCCTGGCACCTCCTGGAGAGGCTCCATCATATCTGATGGCTGGTGGAGCACAGAGCATGTAATGAAGTCATATTTGATCATCACTTATTAAAACAGCCGTCTGAGGTCATAAATACAAGGAACTGTTTTCATCACCAGGAGCGCTCCCAGAAGTGCGAAGGGGATGATTAACGTTGTATCTCTAGTTCTGATTATATCTCCAACCTTGTGGCAGATGCTTGTCTCTGGGGTTGTTTAAAAACCATCAGAAAATGTCTTAATCACTGGTGACCCCTGAAAGAACTTTGGTGGCTTCCACATCGATCTGACATACAGAGTGCTCCTGAGGCAAACATGAAGACAGGCTTTTTTTATTGATTAGCCAGATTGTCTAGCCTTCCTGTTTTGTCTCCTCATTGGCAATTAAGAGAGAAATCCATTGAGGGAGTGGTGGCAGTGAACCTTCCCCTCTGATACTTTAACCAGGCCTCTTAGTTAATTTGAGAAATTGTTCTGTATCGACCTTGCTTTGAAGCAGGATTTCATCCTCTGGCCCCATCAGTAGTACATATACATCTTCCTCTTAGGAAGCAGGGTTTTTCTAACCATAGCACCTTTTGTTTCTTATTTACAATCCTAGTCCCATCACTGATTCCAGTAATCCTTCCTGCACCATTAGCTGTCATTTCCGTGAGGGAAAACCTGGGTAGGTTTTGGGGTTGGTTTTTTGGGTTTTTTTGTTTGTTTTTTTAACCAAGATAATTAATATTAAAACAAGGAATAACAATCTAGGACCTTTAAGGGACAAGGGAGGTCAGTTCTTGATGTGTTTTTAACATCCAGATAGTAAAGAGGCCACAGTGTTCTCCAGCCTGAAACTAAGACTGAACCTAAAATAGAACCCGAACATCCATTTTGGTGACTCAACTAAACTATGTGGATTAGCTTTCTGCAACCTAAAATATGATTGTGCAGGTTAGGATAGTGATTGTTTATTCCAGAACACAGCATTTGGATGTTTTCTTATACATGTGATTCTTTTGAGAATGGAAAAACTGTACTTGGCTAATGAGAAATGAAGCATTTCCTCACCCTTTCCCCAGTAATCACTAATTTAATGCCCTACTCCAAATGAATACATTAATCCTTTATCTCCATCTTCCCCATTTCTGTTTTTTGTCTCATGGAAGGCCAGAACTTTCTTGTCCTTCTCAATGTGAAAGTGATTATTTTAGACTTGGAACCATTTAGATAAATAATTGGGATTGTTCACAGTTTATGTCACCATGACTTCACTGCAGCTGTGATGAAGGGCAAAAGAACTTGGCTGGGGCAGAGGGGATGCCCTGGCCTTGGGGCACCAGCACAGGCTGGACCCGGGGCTGAGCACCCTCCAGATCTAGCAAATCTTCCCCCTCTTATGCACATGTATTCAGTTTTGTGTGTGGATGATTCACCTTCCTGCTGTGTATGAGTTAAAAGCAAAAATTTTGTCTTTAAAATGATCCTTGAGATTTGGTAAATGGAGGTGCCAGGGAAGCTCTGTGCGAGCAGAAGTAGGATTTAGCATCTGTTCTCCTTGTTAGAAAGTGCCCCGTTGTACTCTTGGTGCCAAGGAGGATTTGGCAGGGGGGAAAGGTTTGACTCACCCAGGTGCCATCCCCATCAGCACGGAGCATTTACAAACCTGGCACCCTCTCTCTCCATCTCCAAATCACGGCACAGAGCGAAACGCGGTGATACGAAAGATTAGTCTTCATTCGACAAAGCAATTGCCAAATTAAACGATGCCAGATGGAAAAACGAAAGGCCACGGTGTCAGGGGTCTGTCCATAGCCCTGGGCTTTAGGAAGAGGTAAATACACAGCTCTCAGCTGCAGGAGGTACGTGTCCGGCGGGAAGCCGGTGCCGAATCGATACCTGCTATCGAAGGGAGCAGCGCGCAGCGTTCGGGCCAACCCAGTGTTATTAGAAAATGATATATTGCACATTAGGATGGATAATTCACGTCGCCTTCATCGGCTCAGACCGTCGCGAAAAATCCATAAATCATTTTCTCGTTCACGTATCGCCTAAGTGCGATTTGTCACTCGGCATTAGCGGGAGGGCGGCCGCGCATCCCCGCCGCTTCCCAAAATGGAGACCCGGCTGCGCTTGGAATCGCGGGGGCGCATCGGATCCCGGGGATGCGGGCCCCCCGGGAGGGCGGGAGGCGGCTCTCCCCGCGCCCATACACGTGTGTGGATATAAATGTGTGTGTGTTCCCGGGCGGCTGCTGCTGCTGCTGCTGCCCCCGCATCCCGCCGTCTCTGCGGGAGCCTCGCGTGGGTGTCGCGCCTCGGGAGCGCCCCGAGCCCGGGGATGTGTTCCCCCCTCCCAGCCCTACCTCCGGCCCTTCCTCCGGGGCACGGACGCGGACACGGACTTGGACACGGGCTCGGTCGCCCGGGTTTCGCCCGCTGCGCCCGGGCCGCCCGCGTTCCTCGAAGGCAGCAGAGGTGGCCGCTCCGGGGGCTCCGGCGGCGGGGAGAGAAGGGCTAGAACTGCCCCAGGGCGCGTTCAGTGCCGGTCAGCGGCCGCTTCCCTACGGGCATCCACGGGGTCGTTCCCCAGGAAGGCAGGAGAGGCAGGATCCCCGCTGGCCGCGCCCGGAGCTGGCGGCAGCGGGCGGGCAGGTGAGCGGCGGCGCTTCTGCATGGGCAGGCAAGGCAGCGAGCTCCCCGTCCGCATCCCACGGGCAGCGCCAGCAGCCGGGGCACTGTGAAAAAAAAAAAAATTCCAATTTGTCTGCAAAGCACCCACCGGAATCACCCCGCCACAGAGCCCGGGGGTGGGTAGGGAGCCACGCAGAAGGGGAGAACAGGATGCCGTTTGGGGGAGACTGGGCATCGCCCTGCCTGCCGCGCCGCTTGCCGCGGCCTCTCTGCCGGCCAGGGGGGCGCAGGGCTGGCCGGAGAGCGGCGGCAGGGCCCGGAGCGGGTCCCGGAGCGGAGCGGGGCGCGCTGAGTGCCCCGCGGGGCGGCGGCGGCGGCGGCGCTGGCGGGCGCAGTGCGGCGCTGGGGCGCTGGGGGCGCCCGCCGCCCGCCACAGCGGCCGCGCCGCCGGGGGCGGGGCGGGGGCGCGCCCGCGGCTCCGGGCGCTGGAGCCCGGCTCTGGACATCGCGGAACGGCCGGGATCGCCGGGAATTGCTGGGAATTGCTAGGGAGCTTCCAGGCCGGCTGGTTCCAGCCCCTCCTGACACGGGCAGGGACGTCCTGCACCAAACCGGGTTGCTGCCAGCCCCGTCCAGCCTGGCCTTGAATACTTCCAAGGATGGGGCATCCTCAGCTTCTCGGGGACTGCTGTGCCGGGGCCCCTCCATGCTCATGTGGATTCCTGCGTTTCCCGCAGGAAAAACGCGCCTGTAGTTCACTGAGATGCGCGGACGGAGCCGCTGCTGTGTGATGGATCAGTGGTGGGGTTGGAGCAGGAGGTGCACGTCCCTGCTCTGTGCTGCTCTTCAAATAACATTTGAGGGGGAAACCCTCCACAAGAATTATCACTGCTGTATTCTTTTACTCTTAATTTATTCATTCGGTAGCCTTAGGGACGTGCATCTCTGTGCCAGCACCGACAGCCGGTACCGGAGCGTTTCCCTTGGATTGCTCTGGTTATCCCTGAGAGAATATCTCACTCCAGGGATATCCGCCTGAGCACCCAATGACAGGCAGTATTCCTCCTTTTCCACCGCGCCTCACGGTCTCCTGTTGCACCAGCGGAAATTCCAAAATGGAAATAGGAAAATACCGGCGCAGGCTCGCCGCGCTTTAAATTGGCCGGAGCTGCAAACACCGCACGGGTAAACAAATGACGGAAAGTTGCGCTCTCTCCACTGTGGAACACACCGAGGGGCGGGGAAGGGGAATGGAACAACATCAACCGCAAGTTCCCCTTTGTTTACGCTTTATTTTTTTTCCAAAAAAGCTCCACTGGAAAGGAAAGTTGGTGGCGGCTGGGTGGAAAATCCCTCTCCAAGGAGCGGGAGCTTGTTGACGTTCACCCGGGTGCGTGTGTGTGTGTGGCAGGGACGAGCGGCGGGGGAAAACCATCACCCGGGGAGAGGAGAGAGGCAGGGGAGGAGGCACGGAAGGGGGGAAGGAAGCGGGGATTGAGGGAAGAAGGCAGGGACTGAGGGAAGGAGGGAAGCGGGCGCGGAGCGCTGAGGCGCTGAGGGGACTGAGGCGGCCGGCGCGCGCTCTGCCCGCCCAGCCCGCGCGCAGCTCGGCCCCGCCCAGCCGTGACGCAGCGGCCCCGACGCGCGACGCGGCCAATGGGACGCCGCCCCCGGGGGCGGTGCTGGGCGCCGATTGGTTGGCAGGAGCCGGGCGCTGCGCAAAAACAGCGGAGCGGAGCGCAGCCCGCTCAGAAACTGCTGGCGGAGATCGGGGCGGCCGGGCCGGGAGCGGAGCCGGGACGGGAGCGCGGCGGCACCGGCACACACACAGACACAGGGGCTAGGCGAGAAAGCAGCAAGAGAGGAAAAAAAATAATCCCCACCGCGATCGGCACCGCCGTAAAAGCAGAGTGATGATGATGATGAACGTACTCGTAGCAATAAGAGAAGAAAAGGGAAGAGCTTTGACAGAGGAGAGAGAAATCTAAAATCTTTAAATTAAAAAAAAAAAAAAAAAGGAAATACCAGGGACATCGGGGAATGAAAGTTTTGGGTAGCTAAGCTGCTCTCTGCCTTTTTTTTTCCCTTTTTTTTTTAAGATATGAAATATTTTTGCGGGTAATTTTTTTTTTTTTAATTTCGCGGTTTTCTGCCTTTTCCTTGCATCCAAAGAGGGCATGCCCACCGGCTGTTCCAGCAGCATCTACCCTCCAACTCTCACCAGGAAGACAAACCGAGGACAATCTTGAAATACAAAAATTTCCTCCTTGGAATTTGCTGCTGCTGCTGCTGTCTCCGCCGCCACTGCTGCTGCCGCGGTGCAGTGCCAAGACTCTCGGAATAAATAAAAGAGGGCTACAGTGTGTGTCTCTAGCTACAGCCGGCTAATAGCTATTTTAGTTGGCCGGCACATTCCGAAGATCACAGATGAAGCGGGGACGCCTGCCTTCTTCCTTTGCTCAGCGTGTGAAACAATAATCCCCGTAACAAAAAGGAGGGAGATGGGGGCGAAAAAAAATCCTAACATGAATCAGAAGAAATAGTATCTAGCAACCCCCCCCCAGCCCCCCCAAACCAACCCTCTCCCCCTCCCCTTCCCCCGATCCCCCTCTCTCTCTCTCTCCACACGCTTGCAGGCGCGGGCGCGCGCGCGCGCGCACGGACACACAGACGCGCGCACACAGACACACAGACACGCACACACACTGTACTGTGTATTTTCGGAGGAGGAGGTGGCTTTTGGAAGAGGAGGCAGCGGTGGTGTCGGGGAGGGGGGAATCTCTTTCCCCGTCTGGAGATGGTTGTGCTATTCCTCTTTGCCTTGCTCTGGATGGTGGAGGGGGCTTTTTGCCAGCTCCATTACACGGTGCAGGAAGAGCAGGAGCATGGCACGTTCGTGGGGAATATCGCCGAGGACCTGGGCTTGGACATTACAAAACTTTCGGCTCGGCGCTTCCAGACGGCGCCCAACTCCCGCAGCCCTTACCTGGAGCTTAACCTAGAGACCGGGGTGCTCTACGTGAACGAGAAGATCGACCGGGAGCAGATCTGCAAGCAGAGCCCCTCCTGCCTGCTGCACCTGGAGGTCTTCCTGGAGAACCCCCTGGAGCTGTTCCGCGTGGAGATCGAGGTGCTGGACATCAACGACAACCCGCCCTCCTTCCCGGAGCCCGACCTGACCGTGGAGATCTCGGAGAGCGCCACGCCGGGCACCCGCTTCCCGCTGGAGAGCGCCTTCGACCCCGACGTGGGCACCAACTCCCTGCGCACCTACGAGATCACCCCCAACAGCTACTTCTCCCTCGACGTGCAGACCCAGGGCGACGGGAACCGCTTCGCCGAGCTGGTGCTGGACCAGCCGCTGGACCGGGAGCAGCAGGCGGTGCACCGCTACGTGCTGACGGCGGTGGACGGCGGGCAGCCCCAGCAGCGCACCGGCACCGCCCTGCTCACCGTCAGGGTGCTGGACTCCAACGACAACGTGCCCGCCTTCGAGCAGCCCGTGTACACCGTGTCGCTGCCCGAGAACTCGCCGCCGGGCACGCTGGTGCTGCAGCTGAACGCCACGGACCCCGACGAGGGGCAGAACGGCGAGATCATCTACTCCTTCAGCAGCCACATCTCGGCCCGCGCCCGGGAGCTCTTCGGCATCGCGCCGCGCACCGGGCGCCTGGAGGTGAGCGGCGAGCTGGACTACGAGGAGAGCAGCGTGTACCAGGTGTACGTGCAAGCCAAGGACCTGGGGCCCAACGCCGTGCCCGCGCACTGCAAGGTGCTGGTGCGGGTGCTGGACGCCAACGACAACGCGCCCGAGATCAGCTTCTCCACCGTCAAGGAGGCGGTGAGCGAGGCGGCGGCGCCGGGCACCGTGGTGGCCCTGTTCAGCGTCTCGGACCGCGACTCGGAGGAGAACGGGCAGGTGCAGTGCGAGCTGCTGCAGGGCGACGCGCCCTTCCGCCTCAAGAGCTCCTTCAAGAACTACTACACCATCGTCACCGAGGGGCCGCTGGACCGCGAGCAGCCGGGCGGCGACGCCTACACGCTGACCGTGGTGGCCCGGGACCGCGGCGAGCCGCCGCTCAGCACCAGCAAGTCCATCCAGGTGCGGGTGAGCGACGTGAACGACAACGCGCCGCGCTTCAGCCAGCCCGTGTACCAGGTGTACGTGAGCGAGAACAACGTGCCCGGCGCCTACATCTACGCCGTCAGCGCCACCGACCGCGACCAGGGCGCCAACGCCCGCCTCGCCTACTCCATCCTGGAGAGCCAGATCCAGGGCATGTCCGTCTTCACCTACGTCTCCATCAACTCCGAGAACGGCTTCCTCTACGCCCTGCGCTCCTTCGACTACGAGCAGCTCAAAGAGTTCAGCTTCCAGGTGGAGGCCCGCGACGCGGGCGAGGAGCCGCAGCCGCTGGCCGGCAACGCCACCGTGCACATCATCGTGGTGGACCAGAACGACAACGCGCCCGCCATCGTCAGCCCCGTGCCCGGCCGCAACGGGACCCCGGCGCGGGAGGCGCTGCCCCGCGGCGCCGAGCCGGGCTACCTGGTCAGCCGGGTGGCGGCCGTGGACGCCGACGACGGCGAGAACGCCCGCCTCACCTACAGCATCGCGCGGGGCAACGAGGCCGGGCTCTTCCGCATGGACTGGCGCTCCGGGGAGCTGCGGACGGCCCGCAGGGTGCCGGCCAAGCGCGACCCGCAGCGCCCCTACGAGCTGGTGATCGAGGTGCGCGACCACGGGCAGCCGCCGCTCTCCTCCACCGCCGCCGTGCAGGTGGTGCTGGTGGACGGCGCGGGAGAGCGCTCCGGGGGCGGCGGCGGCCCGGCCGCGGGCGCCGGGGCGGGGGGAGGCTCCGGAGGCTCCGGCGAGCATCGCCCCAGCCGCTCCGGCGGGGATAACTCGCTGGACCTCACGCTCATCCTCATCATCGCCCTGGGCTCCGTCTCCTTCATCTTCCTGCTGGCCATGATCGTCCTGGCGGTGCGCTGCCAGAAGGAGAAGAAGCTCAATATCTACACCTGCCTGGCCAGCGACTGCTGCCTGGGCTGCTGCTGCTGCTGCCCCTGCTGCAGCCGGCAGGCGCGGGCCCGCAAGAAGAAGCTCAGCAAGTCGGACATCATGCTGGTGCAGAGCTCCAACGTGCCCAGCAACCCCGCGCAGGTGCCGGTGGAGGAGTCGGGCAGCTTCGGCTCGCACCACCACAACCAGAACTACTGCTACCAAGTCTGCCTCACCCCCGAGTCCGCCAAGACCGACCTGATGTTCCTCAAGCCCTGCAGCCCCTCTCGCAGCACCGACGCCGAGCACAACCCCTGCGGGGCCATCGTCACCGGCTACGCCGACCAGCAGCCCGACATCATCTCCAACGGCAGCATTTTGTCCAGCGAGGTAAGGACCCGCACCCCCGGCATCCCGCACCCGCCCAGCCCGCGCAGACTTCATCCCCGAGCATCCTTCCCCAAGCTCCCGCTCCTCCTCCTCCTCTCGCGTCGCGAAAGGCGTTGTGCATTCCCAATCCTGCTCGTTTCTCCTTTAATCCGTCCGCTGTCTCTCCCCGCTTTGCCCTCTCATCTTTGGGGGGGTTTTAGGGACAGGCGGGGGTAGAAACACGCACACACGCACGCACCCCGCCGGCTCCCTCCCGCTCGGGCTGAGCAGCTGTTGCAGCCGAGCGTGTTCCCCCTGGGTGCCCCTCCCACCGCCCCGCGGTGCCTCTGGAGGAATCTGGGCAGCGTCGGGGCGCAGAGATGCCCCCGAGGCTGCGGGAGCTGTGAGTGGATTGTCTGTGGGTTGGGAGATGGGGCGGGGGTCACAGCCCTTTGCAGCATCTCTCCGCTTGACAAGGCTGAAGTGACGTGGGGTGTGATCACAGGATGCTCCGAAGGAAGGCTTTAAACCCGTGGGGTGTAATCACAGGATGCTCTGAAGGAAGGCTTTAAACCTGCGTGTTCTTCAGTCCTGAAATCTTTTCATGTGCGAGTAAAGCTTTGGGGGAAGCCCTCTTTGGGACTGTGACAATCACTGTAGTTAGCAGCAGCTCTAATTAATTGGTGAATTAGGGTTTTTGACTTTTCTTGGCTCTGTCTGCACAGCTCTTTATAACCCCAAAGTTTACGAAGAAGAGCAGCAAGAAAGAGTTTCTGTAAAATTGTGTGCTGAGACTTAACGTTCCTCTGCAGTCTTGCCCATGTTGTGTTGCCTGGTGTGTAGAGAAATTTTACTAAAGCATTTACCATGCCATATCACTCCCCATTAATCTTTTTATGCTGGCTTAGCTCATGTGTATGGTCAGCACCTCTCTGCCTGTGCATTAGTGAAAACCTCACCTTCTCTCTAAACCTGAGTGTTGCCCAGTCTCACAAAGGTGGTTTAAATGGTCTGTTCTAAGGCATTAAGTTCTGCAGTGAAATTTCTAATATTGTTTTACAGTACTGCCCTTGCCTCAAAATGTCTACAAAACTCTTGACTTCTGCTGCCTTTTCAATGACTTGAGGGTATCTCAATGTATGGGTGTTTTTTTTTTTTTCCTTGTGGTGCAATACCAGTCCCATCTAAGCAGTCCACAACTCTAGAAATAGTTATGCTAATTTTTTTGTGGGAGTCCTTGTGATGCTCAACAGTGTGCACTGTGAGAAAACGTCAGAGTCTTGTCTCAAAACTCCAGAAAAAAAAAATCCCTTGTGCCTTCCCATCTGTGTGACTAAGAGCTGATTCTTTCCCCCCTTACATTCTAGAAACAGATTTTGCAGGCCTGCTTTCAGCTAAGCATTGCCATTTTTAGTGAATGTATAGTGAGCTGCTCCCTTGTGTATTTCCTGCTGCTGGTTACAGAAATATCAAGTTACAATATCTCCCAATAATTTGTTTTCTCCTAGACAAAGCATCAGCGTGCTGAGCTCAGTTACCTAGTTGACAGACCCCGACGAGTAAACAGGTAGGAGCTCTGCAGCCTTGGTTTCCTCATGCATGCTTTAGCAAGTCTGAGCGCCTGTGCAGAACTGTATTTACTACAGGTGTAACTGGGTAGTAAAGCAGTGGGAAGTCGAATGGGTGTAGATGCACCAAATAAGCTCGAACTACGGCTTTTCTAAGCTGGTTTCCAAACTGACTGAAAAGAGAACAAAATCTCGGTTTGTACGTGTCTAAAACGTGCTTCAAATACTTAATAACATGCTTCTGTAGGGTCCCCCAGAAAACATTGTCTCAGCGAGCTAAAGTTCAGCTTAAAGAAATGCTACCAAATTACTTTTACAGACCACATGAAAGCCAGGAGGGGCAATAACCCTTGCTGGCCCTTGCAAGGTGTGAACATTGCTCGTTTTGCTCAGGGTGGGCAGGGCACCTCGGTGGAATCCGTGCAGGAATGGGAGTGAAGGGGGGGGGAATGCAGCGCCGTGTTTGGCCATGTGATGGCGGAAGAATGTTTTACGAGCTCCCCTTTTCATGTTCGTTCTAATGTAAAGATGTTTCTGTGTCTAGCTCTGCATTCCAGGAGGCAGACATAGTAAGCTCTAAGGACAGTGGTCATGGAGACAGTGAGCAAGGAGACAGTGATCATGATGCCACTAATCGAGGTCAATCCTCTGGTAAGTCTGATAAGGGAATGGAAATATTGGATCTTTGAGTAGGGAGACTAGAGGGAACAGTTACTTATAGGAATATAATACAAGAGAGGCATAAAGAAGGTGAGCATATTTGTCTTTTGGGAGGCTGGGTTTACATTAGCTTGCTGCTACAGGAGGCAGTTTTGAACCTCTTTTGGTTACAGGGCAGAATTCATGTTATTCACGTGGCTGGGGATGGGAATTGGTGTGTTATACTCCATCATTCACTGTAGCAAAACTTCCTGCACGTTAAAACAAAGTTACTGGTACATTTTATAGTACATTTTCTCCTATGGCAGATTTAGAGAATCTCAAAGCATTAAGCTGTTCTGTTTAGTAGGCACTTCAGCTGGCACAGCAGTGAGAAGCGAAGGAGGAGTTCCCAAGGGAAAGAATGAACTCAGTGATTGAATGACAGCCAGACTTTGAGGGGTTTTTTTTTCAGGGGATCAGTGGAGACACATTGGGTGCTCTGAATGTGTAATACCTTCAAATTTTTGGAGGATTGTCTGTTAATTCAAATTGAGGCACCATATAGAGCAAGTGGTCTCCATGTTAATAAGATACTATTAAATACATTTTCCTGACAGAGGAAAGAAAGGCTTTAAAGACTATGAATCACTTAGGGAATACACACATTGCAGTGTTATGCCCATATGTAGGGCTTGCTGTCTCAGTTCTCATACTGTCAGTTTGCTTCTGAAAGGAACATTTGTTCAGAGCTTGTGCATTAGAATTCACGCTCACCCTCTCACTGCATTTTAGCTACAAATGCTGGGCTTTCTTTCCTACCACAGCCTCCCCAGGTCTGGTCCATCTTTGTGCAACACAGTGCTGCCTTTCCCCTTGCTCCCTTTGTGCTCTGTCACGTATGGAGATTTGCTACAACCGTGTCACACAAAATACTGCCAGTCCTCCTATTTTTAATTCCCCCCACCTTAGGGGACACCAGGGCAGGGGAGCCGGTGCTGTCACAGCAGTGCTGCCTCACCCTCCTGCTCTGTTCATGTCCCCTGTTCTCTTGCTGCTGTAGTCGCTGTGCCCTTAACGATGGGAAACCCAGGCACCAGGGGAAGAGGAGGCTGCCACAGGGCCTCTTTCTATTGCTGCAAGTCATTAATATGCAGACCTAATGAGACTTGAGAAGAGCCAAGAGTCTCTGGAGCTCCCTGCTTCTTGCAGGGCTTCATGCTAAGTGAACAGAGTGTCTATTTTGTGTCTGGGAACCTGACAACAAACCAGGTCTTGCCAGAAGTTTACATCTGAACACAGAGCCTCTTTCATTTTTGGCCTATATATGGCGTATGATTTATTATTGTTCGAAAAAGCCATGTATTTAGCCTCCCCCCACCCCTTTCTTTTGCACTGTTTCTGATGCAGCAATCAGGGCTACTGGGTTATAAAAAGCTCTCTCTCCTCCTGCCCTCCCTGCATTCCTGTTTTTTTTTCTCCTCTTTTACGCATTTTACTGCAGCAGTCATCTCCATGAACATTTCAATCAGCTTAGTCCCTCAACATAATGAACCATAATAACCAAACAGGAGAGAAAAGAATAAACATCTGCAGAAGGGGCTGGGTTTGACTGATGGTGGGAATATAATCACATAGTTGCACATCAACTGAAAGCTATTTTCTTTTAGATGCATTCTGTGCAGTTGTTGTTGTGCCTCTGTTCTTTATGCTTTCCCTCCATTTTAAAAGTAGACTAGGAATACTTGTCATATTTGGCATTGATCCTTAGCAGGGTAAATTCTTCCTATTTTATCAAATAGTGGAGAAAAATTATTCTGTACTTTTAAATAATTTCAAATCATTTAAGAATCTGATCTGTGATCTGTGAACTTCTGTATCTTCACTGGTGATCACATAGTCAGTAATGAAAGCTGGACAATTAGGCTTGGTCTACTCACAATTAGTAGTTTGAACTGAAAACTCAGAACACACCAATTTCATATATTGCTTCTGAGATTTGAGAATAATTTGCATGCACCATTTTTTTAATGCTAGTCCCAGATAAACATTTCAATACAGATCTCTGTAGAAACTGCTTGAATCTTCACACATTATCTACTTTTCCTGTAAGTTTTGAGCTGAATCAATATGCCTAAATGCAAAGAATGTGCCCTTTAACCTCAGCGATGACAATATATTTTGACATAAATCTTCACTCTTGCTATGAGCTTTAGGGGATGAATTTTATGGGGAAAAAAGGAGCATAAATCTTGTTTGATCTCAAATGGCTAGAGGAAATATAGAGGGAATGCCTTCTCAATTGCATTGGTCATTCTGGTGCTCTATAATCAATTATTTCTAAATTACAGAAGGAAAACACATTGATTGATAGCGTGGCAGCAGTTTGGGCTGTTTTATTTTCCCAAGATGTTACCTGATACTATGCAGCATCATGTTTGTTTTCAAAAGCATCTGAAAATATTTAGTAGGTAATTCACAGTGGCAGACAAAACTCATTCCCAATCAGTTTTAGTCAGCAGTATGTTCTGCTGGCGAAACATCTTTTTGCTGTTCAGCACAGGACCTCTGTCGCTGGTGAGCAGTCCTGTGGCACACAAGTAGCTATTCTGTAGTAGTACATTGACCTGTCATGGTCAGTTATTAATTGGGAAGGAAAACATGTAGGATGAAAATCCATCCCACTGCCACAGCTTTGTCTTGTAGAATTTAGTGAAAAATCTGAACTTTGCTGCTCTATGTGTCATGTTTTCTTGGGTTTTGCAATTAGATCATGGTTCACCTTTTCACAAAAAATGTTTTCTTAAAAGTGATTTAATCATGTTTTAAATGTGCTGAAATGCATGTAAGGGATTCATTTTTTTCCATTAAAGTAACGTATAAATGCCTCATAATTATCCACATTCTTACCTGCCTTAACAGTGACGAAGTACTAAAGTACTGTCATCTGCTTTTGGCAGGAGTGAGATGTTCAAGATCCTATTTTTTTGTGGATTTAATAGTTATTTCATTGACTGGGTTAATAATCCAAGCTTTTTGAAAAAAAAAATGGCTTTACAAAGGTGAAGAAGTGCTGGAGGGTTTTGGCAAACAGAGGAGAGGTTTCTCAGACCCTAGGTTCTATAATGACCTATGCTCCCCTTTGAAAATGTTTGAGAGAAAAGCTGCTACTTGTTTGAGAGCAAACACAACTCACACAACACTTCTACCTCTTACTAACACACTGCATCTCAGCTGTGTTCTGTAGGAGTAATTCTCAAGCATGAGGTTAGTTTATTTCCCATGGTTGATTAATTTCTTGGCCTCCCTTGTGGAACTGCCAGCTTGGGTGCCAATTAATGCTCTGCATGTGTGTACATTTAAATTGTATGATTAGACACCTGTCCCGTAAGATTTGGACTCGTGCCATCAATTTATTTCGTGTATGGTTGCTCACTAGCTACTTGGCTTTCCCAAGCAGAGTCCTTCACAGTATTTTACCCTTTTTTTTTTTCATGGAATTGGCACAGTATCTCAGAGGCACTTCAGGGAGGCATGCCCAAGATGAGGAGCCAAGTAGATGCTCTGCCTTGTATATCCTGTAAAATGCATTAAAATATCCTGCCTTGTATATCCTGTAAAATGCATTAAAATATCCTGCCTTGTATATCCTGTAAAATGCATTTTTTGATCTGCTTTTGGACAGTTTACTTTGGGGCTGGCTGAAACCTGAAATTAGGCTTTTCCTGTTGGATTTTATGAAGGGAACTGGACAGGGCTTAATGCAAAGGCACAGGGTGAAACACTGGCTCACACCTTTTCAGTACAGATTAGCTGAATGCCAAGAGGGTTCATTATGGCAGAAGAGCTGCAATATTTCAGTGTCCATAAGGAGAAGAGTAAGAGAGGTCAGAAGAAGAATTTCAGTGATAAAGGGACAGAGAAAACCAGTATTTCCTCTGAGCCTATGCAGACTGACAGCTAAATCCTGTTGTGAAGATCACTTGGGCAAAAAGTCTATCTCAGATAAAGTGAGAGTGTACATGAAAATGGCTTAGAAAAGTGCTTTGGCTGAAGCTAAGTGCTACTTCTATTTTTTTTTTTTTTTCCCTCTTCTTCCTTGGCCTGCATGCTTAATAACATTCACATCTCAGTGGTCCAGATAGGCCTTTGAAGCTGAGATTTGGAAGAGCTGAATATTCAAGATATTTGAGTCTTTATTCATGTTCTGATGCAGATGAAGTCAGTTTTATCCAAGGCAGCACACCAATTACTTAGCAAGAAAGAGTGATGATAACTTTATTTCTTAAAGTCTGATTCTAATGTAGATGACTACTGAGTAGTTTAACATCATTATCCTTATTTACCAATACAAAACATGAATAATGGGGAAATTAGTAACTTGTTCATGGATAATGTAACCAAATGGATGGTTGTTCTGGGAATGGGAGCTCGGAGAAGTTCTGGATCCCTACATCACACCTATCTCACATCTAACTAGCTCAGGAGAAACAGAAATGTCATTTCTTTCCAAGTAAAAGGCAAGGTTCTGAAAAAGTAAAAAAAAAAAAATCCACACATTGGAGAAAAACCCCTCTCAATAATGGTATTGCAAAAAAACTTTGTCAGCATTTACTTTGTATTTTTATTTTTTGTAAGATCTACTGAGTAATGTATGTATATGAAAGTGTTCACTTGTTGCTCTTGGTGTATGGTTCTTCTACCTTAGTTAATTTGAGAAAGGACACATGATTTAAAAATTAATTTAGGCCTAATTTTTTGCCTTGACAAAACAGTCTTTCAAACCAATTCAAACTCACAGAGAAATTTTGATTTTTCTCCTTTTGAAATATGAAAAGGAAGCAAATTGGGAACACGCCTCCAAAATGCAGTGCTGCCAAGTACGTGGTTCAAAGCACCTGAGTTCAGGTACTTCAGACATCAAACTTAATCAACACCTTTCCTAGTTTGTGGCAGCTTTTGAGGGAGGGACAGGGGTTTGTTTTCCTTTAAAATCTGCAAAGTCAGGGTTGTGGGAGGGCTTATATTGTCCACTGGCCCCTTTGGTAATAAAATAGGAGTGTGCTGGTGGCCTTTGCCATGAGCTGTTCTGTGTATGCTGCATTTGGAATAGTGCAATGCTGATCCCTGTCAGAATTTCAGTGCACTGTCCTGTCTGTTTGTATCCACAAAGGACATTTGAAATTCCTAACTCAGAGTCACCTTAAAAATCTCAGTTTGTCTGTAAGTGCAAGGTCGAACAGCATAACTAAGGGAAAAATAAAAATACAAAGCGGTTTTCTTTAATGTGGATGTGTAATTATGATGGGTAGTTGAGTTCAGAAGGATCGTATATATATATATAAATATATTTCTATAGCCAGATTTATGAGAGAGATGAGATGGAAGTGTTAAACTAGTGCACATTTACTTCTTTACCATGTCCTTCCTTCTTGGAAAGCCACAAATAGCCCTTACTTTTCCCCACCCATGTGTTAAATGTTTTTCAATTAGAGCCAGAAAATTCTATACTATGACCCACAGGAAAAAGGTGGGGAAGAATAGCCAGCATTCCTACCACAGGCAGTGTAAATTGCATGGCTGCCCAGGGATTTTGAAAATAAGCTGCTAATTTGAATTTCTTTTCTGTCAAAATACTAAACCCGAGGGCTTGGTTCTGCACCTGTTAAACTCTTAGGGGCTGTTGTGACTGCTTCAACCTGGAACAATTCCTAACCCTTCCCTCTCTGAACATTTTGTTCCCATTCTAAACAAGCATTTACATTTGGCTATGTGCTCCAGCAGGGTATATTTAAATTCCAATATATATATAATTTGGGCCTTTTTTTTTCTTTTTACAAGTTCTCCTCTCAAAGAAAGAAAAAGTTTGTAGTACAAGCTCACATTTTATTCCCCTACATTCATTACTTTGTTTATTAAGAATCCTGATTTATATGGCTATAACATCTCTTTTATAAGAAGCTGTTATATAATACTATTCAGTGCACTGCAGTAGACAAGCAGTATTCAAAAGGGAACAAAAAAAATATTTGTATAGAGACATTTTGCAGTTTAGCAGCTGATGTGAGAACAAAATAGTGAAATGGAAGGTAATTTTCCAGGCGAAATAGAGATCCATGATGGCAAGAAAAGGGTATATGTTTGAATGTGTATACTTAAAACAATATTTTTCTAATCTTTCCCTTCCTATAGACTAAAGAATATAATTTATTGTTTACCTCTAAGTTTTTCTTTCTCCTCCTGTCTTTCAGGAAATGTTGAATTAATATGGTCCCAGATACATTATCAGCAAAATGGAACTGTAATAATTTTCTTATTAAATGTAGGGCTATTTGGTTTTTCACATGTAGCTTTGCCAAGAAGTCTTCAAATTGAAATAAATATTTTATGTTTATTGTCCCTTATATCTTTGCAAAGGCAAAAAATATTTTTCTTCAGATATCTCCATACATGAGATACACACACAGTTTTATAAACATTGTTAGATACTAATTTCTTTCTGGGAAGCCTGCATCTAAATATTTCTTTTCAGTCTTTGATAGCTACTAGCAGTACAGAATTTATATTTGCACTATTTTTCTCTTTGCCTGATGATCTTCATCTGATCTTTTAAGCAGTTTTGCAGTTCACATTTGCATTCTTCAACAGTTCACTGATCAGAAATTTATTTTCAGGCTTCTGCATGCCAATTATCAAGGCAAGCTTCTAATCGAAACTGGACCTGGCGTTGTATATTGCTTAATTTAAAATTAAAAAGTCATTATAAAGTGAGATTAATCTGAGACAAAAACCTTTTATTTCTCATTTCCTCATGATTTTTTTCTGTCTAAATGATTGCCTTTCTTATTCAAGCACTTGTTGATAGCTCATCATCATTGTTCCTTTCTGAAGAGATTGTTTTTTTGTAGTAGGAGATATTACATAAATATTATTAATATAATTCAAATTAGAGAGTTCAAAACTGTGGTAGAATTCTTAATATTAATCCTCACACTGGAGATCAAGCTAATCCAGTTCTTTACAATGTTCCCTGGTAAATGAGCTACATTACATGAATCTTATTACAAGAATCAGCTAGGTTGGGAAAGATCTTTAAAGTCATTGAGTCCAACCTGTGCCCTAACACCACCTTCTCCACCAGACCGTGGCACTGAGTGAAAGTTGAAGGCACATCCTTGAGTCTTCCCTTAAACACCTCCCTGTTCCATTTCTGAGTGGAAATTCCTCCTGATGTCCAACCCAAACCTCCCCTGGCACAGCTTAAGGCTGTGCTCTTTTCTATATTACAGCTGTTCAAATTTTTTTTCCTGTTTCTGTTACAGCCAGTGTTATTTTTTTGTAATTCTAATGAAGTGCTTGTAAATGCAATGTTTATAACAGATTTAGTCCAGTTTTGATACACAGCTAAGATGCTCAGTTCTCTTTATAAATACAAGAAAAGGAGTTATTTTTATTGTTCTGCTTTTTAGTGTGATGTTGAAGATTGTATTGGTTTAACCCAAACAGCATCCAAGCACCACACAGTTGCTTGCTCATTCTCCTAGGATGGGAAGGAGAATCAGAAAAAAGTAAAGTTGTGGGCTGAGATAAGAATAGCTTAATAATTGAAATAAACATAATAATAACAAAATGGAGAAAGAGAGGGGAAGGAAATTGAATGCAGAGAAATGATGCACTGCACTTGCTCACCAGGCACTGACTGATGCTCAGCCCAGCCCTGAGCAGTGCTGGGCCCCTCCCTGCCACCTCCCAGTTTATATGGTGGGCATGATGCTCCCTGGTATGGAATAGCCCTTTGGCCAGCTCACATCAGCTGTCCTGGCCAGGCTCCCCCTCAGCTTCTTGTGCATTTCCTCACTGGCAGAGCATGGGACACTGAAATGTCACTGATCTACTGAGTAACTACCAAAACATTAATGTGTTACCAACATGATTTTCCATTAAATTCCATACGTTTCCATATATTTCCATTAAATACAATACCATGTATTTCCATTTCCATACTCTTTTCATGTTAAATCCAAAACGCAGCACTTTACCAACTACTGGGAAGAAAATGAACTCTATCCCACCCAAAAGCAGGACAAACCAACTTGCAGATGCTGGTGTTTACTTTACTCTGTCCCTGTGATTTCATACACCATTCCTCTCAAGTATAATCCAATGACTGCATGACTCTTAGCCAGGAAATATTCCTTTGGAAGGCTGATCTGAAAGCGGTCAAAAGCAGCATAGCTTGTCATTTGAGATCTTAATAGCATTAAAGGATTTGTAAGCAAACAGTTTGATGTTGGCATGGATAATTGTTTGCTTATATAGGGGAAGCATTAACAATTTTTTCAATAGTATCTACAGCCACATCACACTGGACTGCAGTTGCCTTTGTACTGCTAATTGCAGTATTTTATTACAGGGTTCTGTCCCATTTCTTGGATGACTTGATAATAGCAAGGTCTACTGCAGCAGCAATGAAAACTGTCTCTGAAAAAGTGATGTAATGATTGAATAAGCTCTCCTGATCGCTTGAAAGCTCCATTCATACTTTGTAACATCTGCTTTTAATATCAATAGGCTCCATCTGTACATTGATGTATGCACAGATAGTTCTTTTACAGGACTCATTAAGGTTTCATTTCATAAATGAAATCTGTGATTTCTAAATCCAGACTTTCAATTTCTTTGGTCAGAGACGCATTTATGTAGAAACAATTCCTGCATGTTCTTAAGCAGGTATTTTCAACCAGTAAACCACAGACATCAACCTACAAGCAGAATTGAACCTTGTAGGAAATGGGTTCTAAACAGTGAGATCTGCAAGGGATTTTATAAGACAACCACTGATGCTCTTCTTCTTGTGGTGTTTTTGTGTGTGAGACATTCTGGCATTTAGTTATTCATGTTACAGGATGTCTTTGACTTCTGAAGACTGGACAACTAGATTTTTTCGTGTTGTTGTTGAGGAGATGAGCTAGTGGAAGAAGCTCTTACGGCGTTTCTTTTTCCGCTTCTCTTTCCTTGGCGTAATCTTTCTTATCTGTCAGCAGCTGCTGTTCACGATGCTGAAGCTTATATCTGTAGTTTCTTTTTCTTTCATGCTCGCAGGCATGGATCTCTTCTCCAACTGCACAGAGGAGTGTAAAGCCCTGGGCCACTCGGATCGGTGCTGGATGCCTTCCTTTGTTCCGTCCGATGGACGCCAAGCTGCGGATTACCGCAGCAATCTGCACGTACCTGGCATGGACTCCGTTCCAGACACTGAAGTGTTTGAAACACCAGAAGCCCAGCCCGGGGCAGAAAGGTCCTTCTCCACCTTTGGCAAAGAGAAGGCCCTTCACAACAGTCTGGAGAGGAAGGAGTTCGATGGACTGCTGTCTAATACACGAGCGCCTTACAAACCACCATATTTGAGTAAGTACTGCTCAAAAAGCTCTCTGGAAGAGTTCCCTTTGCAGGAGCAAAAATTAGCTCTTTCTGCTTTTCATGCTAGGAATAATACAGGCACAGTCTTAGGAATGGTGGGGGGAGATTCTTCCATTAGATTCTTCTATTAGATTCAGGCACCAGTGAAGAAGGCGTTGTCCAGTGCTTTTTTTAAAAAAGACAAAATTGTGCTTGTTTTTAGTGTGACATCATTGTCAGAAACAAAAGTGCCAGCTAATATTAGTGGGGGAGTTACTGTATTTGCAGGGTTGCCCTGACGAAGGCAGGAATGATGTATCTGACTCCATGTTCTCAGAAAGCTAATTAATTACTTTGTTATACTATATTATATTAAAGAATACTATACTATACTAAAGAATACCGAAAAGATACTTACAGAATGCTAAAAAGCTAATAATGAAAACTCGTGACTTTTGCTAGAGTCCCGACACAGCTTGGCCCCAGTTGGCCAAAGAGTCAAAACAGCCCACACCAGAAACCAATGAAACAATCACCTGTGGGGAGACAATCTCCAAACACATTCCACATGTGAGCATAGCACAGGAGAAGCAAATGAGATAAGAATTGTTTTCCTTTTCTCTGAGTCCTCTCAGCTTCCAGGATAAAAATCCTGGGTGAAGGTATTTTTTCAGAGAATGTGAATGCCACAGGGGAGCCGCTCAGTTTTTTTTTCTGATGCTGGAATATTTCCAAAATTTCCTTCAGTAGATGGTTTAAACGTTGGTGTTGCCAGGCTAATGTTTTCTAAGACTAGGTTAAATTGAGAGAGCTTCTAGGAGCTTCTTTCTATAATTGAGAAGGATCTTGTGAATAAACAGTATGTATATTATTTTGAAGTAGCTGTTTACATAATTTGGAAGGAAGAGCCTCAGTCTGATCATCTTTCAGCCTACAGATTATTGACTCTTGTCAGTGCTCGTCTGTGTCTTCTTTCCCATTCCAAAATCTTGCCTCTTTCTTTAGTCACCTTTTGACTATGGTTATGTGGCATGAAAGAGTGTGATAGATCTCAGAGACCTTCATAATTCCTTTTGGAGTCTGAGCCAGCTGTAGAACCCTTGAATAGCACTTTGATCTAATATGTCTTTTTTATTCTATTTGATGCATTCTGTATTTTATTAGAGACTGTAATTTCCTTGACTTTGAGAATTTATGATGTTTATCTCATCCAAATAAGCCAAAGACATTAACAGTGCAATATTGACCCTTTTTTAAAGCAACAGAGGTCTTTTAGGACAGCAGATTGGGGGTAAAAGAGAAAAGAATCTCTCTGAATGGTATTAATTTATTTATTTTCCTAAAGCATTTAGTTGTTCTCAGGGGTGGTGTGCTGGCACTCCTGATATGTGAAGATCTTTGGTACAGATCATTCTCAGCACAGACAGCTCAGTTCTCCCCTCTAAACTGGCTGTCCTGGTATTTTCATTCATTTAGGAGAGGTCTTTTACCACTCTTCTCTTTAGATTCACTTTACTGACAACTTGGAATTTGGCTATCAGTTCTGATCTGTGAAAGCCCTTCCTCAAAACCCGTCCTGAGACAATCAGCTTATTTTGTGGCTGAATTACTTATTTTGGGCTAAAATGTCATGTGCCAATCATCCAGTCATATTCCAAAGGCTGGTGTGAAATTTCAGTACAGCCTAACAAATTTCAGTCTTTGGTGAACTGATCTTTCATCATTTATTTCTGCAAAATATTCTTCAGCACTAAGGCACAATCTAGCAGCACTGATTTCATCACTGTCACCTCAGTTAAAAATCTAATTTTAATCTAACAAGTTTGGTAACATCTTTAGATAGATGGTCTCACCACATGTGGGTCCTGGTGCAGTGTGGATGTTGCAGTGATGATTGTTACCTGGTGACACCACAATGGTAGTTCTGCTCTGATTTGTTCTAGGCCTGGGAGTTTAATTTCAAATGGCAATGACATACTCATTTTATTGATAGTTTAGGGGTTTTAAATGTTGTGACATTAACATAAGTAGTTTTGTTGAACAATGTCTTTACATAGAGACATTGATCTACATCTGGCAATTTCCTGGCACAAGGCCATAAGCAATTGGAAGTAAAATATCAGAAGTAACCCATATAAATGAGTGTTACTACATAATCCACACTTGAGAATCCAGATTTAGTTTTGCTTTTTTTTCTTGAACCTCAAAACTAAAATTTCTATAAAACAAGACTAATACTTCTCTGATTTATTTTCCCTTTTTTGCTGAGGTTTTTTTTTTTGTTTGTTTGTTTTGTTTTTTTTCTTTTTTTGTATTTTAGATTATAATTTTATAGCAAAGAACAAGAACAACAAAAAGAAAGTGAGCGCTACTTGTAGAAATGAGTAAATGATTTATTATTAATAATGTATTAAATGAATAAGGTAAGAAAAGTATATAAGAAGAATTTGATTTAGGAAGGGACCTTAGTTGATTCACCAGATAATTGCAATTAAAAATAAAATTAAATTCAGCTACTTAACACAGAAGGCCATGTCAAGATCAGTTTGTCAGCAGAATGACTTTTTAGGAGAAATAATTAAAATGTATGAAACAGAGCCCTCATATTAAGCAAAAACACTGTGTAAAAAGTTGAAGCATGTTTGAAAATGGCCACGTGAAAAATGAGCAGCAAATAATAAAAAGTGTATTGCAGAATGCAAAAACTGTTTGAATTTAAAAGGTGTCTCAAAAAAAAGATTCTAAACAAAATGATCAGAAAAGAGCAGAAATTCTGGCTCATGACTTTGAGGATAGTAATTAGTGAACATAAAAGGGACACCTTAGAGCAAAATAGCCAAAGGGATGCAAACAATATAGACAACTTCAAAATACCATGTGTAGTAAGGTAGGAGAGAATTGGTGAGTCTCTTGAGCTGCAGTTAGTGAGGACAAGGATCTGGCAGAGATTCTAAACTGTGTCTTTGCATCTGTATTTACCTGAGGAGGGGCAGAGAAGGGCAGGCATATCTAGGAAGGCACCCATCCCAGGTAACCATTTTAAATAAATGTGTGAAAAATGGAAGAGGATGTTGTTGAAAAAAATGACTAAAACAAATAGAAAAGAGTCAGTTGATTATGTGTTTTGTTAATTTTCAGCTTCTAACAAGAGCTAGTAACCAAAAAAAGTGTCAGGAATTGTGTTTGTCACTTAAAAATGTACCAGAAAACATTGTGAATTGGAGACCAATGAGAAGCCTCAGCATAGGACATACATTTGTAATTTAGGGGTTTTAGGAACAGGGTAGCTGGCATCTGACCAGGAAAGTAATGCAGGAAGATTGTCACTCTCTTAGAATTTTGATAGAGTGAGAGTTAATCAATAGAGTGTATTTGAACTGTCAAAAAAAAACCCTTTAGCACAATTTCTGTGTAGTAGAAGAAGCTCCTAAAATAATCAAATGTTGTCATAGGTCAACGCCTTACCAGACTCTGTCCCTAAGAGGAAAAAAATCATGAGGATAAATGGAACATTTCAGCAGAAGCAGAGTCCCCCAGGCGTTTATGCAGAAATCCATGGAGTTAAAAAAAAAAAAATTATCTAGAAACAGCAACCAGAAAAAGGGGGCAGTGTCTGCAGATGTCACGAAGGGGTTTGGGTGCACTGGCTCTCAAGTAGCACGCACCCCTGATGTGCAATGAAGTGTAGGCAAACCTCATCTCCCTCCCAGGTACCTGGCTCTGGAATGGAAAGCTGCAGAGCCCTGTCAGCACGCTGGGAATGCTGAGGAGCTCAATCCCTGGGGCTGTGCCCTTAGTCAGTGGCTCCAGAGGTTAGCTGGTTGCTCTAGGTGGAGCTTTCATGGTGCCACAGGAGTGTGTCTGCTCTGGGATTCCTCCTGTGTGTACATTCAGTGCAGAACCTTCAAAAAGATCAAGAAGGTGGTGCATGTTAGCATGAGAAATTTGAATTCATCCTTAGGAAAAAAAAAACAAAACACCGTGGAATAGCTCCCTGAGAAGTTTCCCACAATGCACAAAGCCAGCAAGAAGGAAATAAAATACCAGGTTGTATAAAGGGGAATTGAATTGAAAATGCACTGGAAAAAAGTGCTACAAAACCCCTACACAGATCGTGTCGCCGTGTTCCTCTAGACAGTCTATTCATCCCATAGAAACACATGGCACAGCAGCAACAATGCTGAAAATAACTCTGTGCAAAGTCATATCAAAAGCTTGGTGCTGATTAATGTAGGCAAGCTGTGATAGGGATGGCAAGTGAGGGAGGCTGCATGAGGTCTGGGGAAATAAACTGTGTGCTTTTGTTTGCTGGGCTCAACAAGAGAGCAGCAAGGCAGAGAAACAACTGCAGGGCAACAGGGTCATGAGCTGATCATCCACATTCGATAATACACCCTACACATTTGATAAAATACACCTAGATCACACACATTTGATAAAATGATACCAATTTGACATGAATTGCAGTAACCTGTTGAACTTATGCAGCATGATTGAAGCTTGAAGGCTCCATATAGAGGGAATTTGGGTATTTGGTTCTTCGTGGTTGGAGGTATTTGGTTAAGTAAAAACAGCAGGTATATTACAAATTGTTATGTAGAAAAGTATACAAATCTCATATTTTCTTTTTGTTCCATCATCAAATTTTCACTTAAGCCATTGGACTTACTCAAACACCAATTTCCACATCAACATTCATATTCTGTGTATTATTCTGAACTAAATGTAATGTAAGTAGATTTCTAAGTACTTAAATAATATATTTTGAAGAATATATTTATTTCTGTATGTTTTATGTAATTGCTATGAGTAAAAATTACAAAGTTATGATTGGATCAGTAAATTGTAGGATTTTTGAAAATAGTTTCCTCAGAGAGTGACTCCAGGATTCTCCTAACTTACACATTTTTCTTACTGTGCAACTTACTACTTGTTGTTCATCCACGTGGTTTGAACACTGCATTTCTGCAGACAGCTAAGAAATTTTTATAATGACTTGAATGTTCATAAAACATGAAAGAAATTCTGAACTTCACTGGAGAAAATAAGTGAAATAACACTGGTGAGGAAAATAAAATGTAACTTTTAAAGAATTCCTACGTTTTCAATTCTAACCATTTATAGCAATTTTTTTTCTTTCAGTGGTGGTTATATTAGCCATTATTTTTATAAATAATGTTGTTATAGTTACCAAAACCCCTAATCCAAGATTCAAACTCTGTTGGACTAGATTCTGTAGGATATATAACAGAGACTATCTCCACACTGAATACCTGATCAGTCTGATTCTGCTCTATTTATAATACTTTGAACAAGGTCCTGAGATGATAGCAGTGGAAACAGCACCATTAAATCTACCTCAGGAGTATTTTGGTCTATCATGAACAAGAAAAAACTTTCATTGTTTTAAATATAATTTCTGGTTCACTCTAGATGGGCAATAATTTTATAATGCTTTAGAGCTTTTCCTGAAGTTTCATACTGACATTAGGGACAGAATAATTTTTGTTCCTATTACAGGGTTTGGATTTTTTCAATATACGAAACCAGTCAAAAATTGCCGTAACACCTGAACTTTCTATGTAGAAATGCTCATTTTGCTCTAAAAAAATTACTTTGGCAAAACTTAATCTCCTTTGAAAGCAGGAATAAAATAAACTACATAAGGGCACAATTTCTTGCATGAAATAACAGTGTTTATAGAGGGAGACATTCTGGAATAATGATTGTGTTCTAGAGTAGCCCCCCTGTTAGCTCTGCAACATTTTCTACATACACTCAGGCATTTTCATCCTCGCTGATGAAAAGGTATCATTATCATAGAAGGTACTGCCACCACCATCAGCATATTTCATACGTGAATCAGGATTTTGTCATGGTAGGTAGGACACAGAAGATAAAAATATCTGCTCTCTTACCCAAAGAGCTGGTGTCTAAGCAAGGTGAATTGGAAAGGGGGAAAGAATCCCCTTCTACTTGAACAGTTGTTCAGTGTTTATGAATTGGACCATTAATTTATTTAAAATAAACCACCACAGAGCTGACACAATGCACAGTGTAACTTACAGTTATTATCCACATCCCTGAATTAGATTAGAATAAATGACCTAGAGGAGAAAAATGTTCACGTATTTATACCAGGACAAGAAGTGCCTCACAATCCTTTGATTATTTTTCAAAGGAATAAAAAAAGTGCATGTAAATATTTATTGTGTATTTTGATCTAGTTGGGATCATAAAGGCCCAATTCTGTATGCCAGGATTTGTAACACAACATTTTCTGCTGATGTCTAACATAAATATTTGAAAAGATGTTTTAAGCAAGAAGTCTTCACTGTCTTGAAACAACTTTCCAAAAAAAAAAAAAAAATAAAAAAGAGGGAGAGAGAAATTACACTTTGGTACAGTCAACATGATGGAAGAAGACGTTTCTTTCATTTTTTATTTGTTTAGTTACATCTCATTTCTGGGAATTATTTGGGTAGCTGTGATGGACATAATAGTTTTCCATTTACATAAACATCAATAAGAGCTTTTTTGAATGGGACACTCGACTAATTTTAAAAAAATGAGGCCTGCCTGCATTTTTGCTTTTAAAATTAGCCGACGTGATTTCTAATACAGATCAGGTATAAATTTGTGAGCTGTCTGATCCCTTCATTAATAGGTTTTATAATTCAGTTTGTGATTTTTGCACCCACTTGAAGTAAAAAGGCACAGAAGTAAAACGCAAGAAATTAGCTCCAGTAAATTGGAGTTCTTGGTTTAAGAAGAAAACATCATCATGCTGGATTAAAACAAGTTGTACAAAACAAAATTTTTGAAAGAAAATTTTTTTATTGGCAAACATGTTACGTGCCTACAGTAAGAAGTTGTTCCTTTGTGAATAATACAGTTTTGTGGTCAAAAAGAGTTAAAACTATGTGGCTGTCCTGCCAAAGTGAAGCTCCTGACTCATATTCAGGGGTTTATCCCTGGGACAGACCGGCTCTGATTTCTGCACGTGCAAAATTGCTCAGCAGAAACGGAGGATGAGTTGAAGGGCCACCATCCAATAATGCTCAGAAACCTAATGGAATTATTTTTTTTCTTTTCTAAAAGGTCTAGTAGAGCATTGGCATATTTGCTGTATTTGAAATGCTGAGATTTATTTCCTCATACCTCAAGTTTGCCACTCCAGATTCATCACCCCTGTTAGGTAAATGAATCTTACAAGAAACCTCCTACACCTGAAATAAAACTTAAACATGTGTGCTAATTGCATTATAATTGAGGGAGAGCAAGACTGATGTACTTTTACTCATAATAGTAGGTTCTTTAGGATCTTGAGTAAACCACTTCTGATGATTCAGCTGTTCAGTGTTTGTTGCATAACTTCTGAAAGTATTTATTTTTGTCTTACACTCACGACTGGTTCACGTTCTTCTTCTGAATATATGCCTTTTGTAGCTCCTGCTCAAGGGGAAGAACACTTAGAGAGCATTATTGCAGCAATAGAAAGGATGTGGATAGTTCAGAAAGCCAGATTAGAAAGGAATATATAAATGTGCAAAGAAAACCTGGCTGTAGCCCAATAAAGCCTATAAATTACAATATTTTATTCGATTTTTATGGAAATAATATAAGAAAGTGAACTATGTGTTCTTTTAATTTTAAAGCACAGGTGATAGCTATTAAATACTATTTGCTTCAATCTGTTTGTGGTCTTGGAAAAGAATTAACAGTGTCTGCCACTGTACAAAATACTGATTATAAATTGAGTTTACATAATGTCTTTTATCTTAGATAACTCTAGAGCTCTTTCCAGCTACAGTGCAGGAAAGTAATTGGAAAAAGTTAGAAAAAATTAGTGAGTTTTATTTGAAAGAAAATCATACTTTTAATTAGTCTTAAAAATTACAGAATTTCAACTGCTTGTTTTCCTCTCCTGGCTGTAAAAATCTGTATTTGCCACTTCTGACTGGAACGCACAGAAGTCTCGTGTATCTTAGCTATCTCAGACTGCTGCTATATTTATTCATTTAGGTCAATTTTGGCAGTGCTTATGTGTGCTGTGCATATACCATCTGTGGAGATTTTTTCTTTTTAAGTGATGAGATGCCATTTTCTGTGTTCCAAACCAGTGGAGTCCGAAAAACCTAGCAGAAAGCTTGCTTGAAACTTTTGAGTAATGTTTAAGATGAGTGTGCTATGCTGGTTTAAAATTCCAAAATGCCTTTTGTCCCATCAATTTAAATCCTATGCCAAAAGCAATTTAGCCACTTAGGGACACGAGTCCCTCTGGGAAGCATGGAGATGTTTGCAGTTAAAATTTTCAAAGGCACTGAAGTTATTTATTTTTGATAGGCAAAAATTCTATTCATTATAAATAAATGCTGTTCTTCAATGCACAAAACCTCCTTGCTGTGACAGTCAGGAGCTGGAGAATTGAATGTGTGCCTGATCCTGGGTCTGTGCACAGCAAATCTTTTCCTCCCTGCGTGCCTCTGCCCAAGGAACCCCTTGGCCTGCAGAGCAGAGGCAATTATGCTTGCTTTGGGTCTTTTCCTGTACACAATAACTGTGATTTTCTATGGTAATTCCCACTGCTTTAATTTTTAGAGGGTTTTCCTTTCCTTTCTCTCGCTTTTTTTTGCCTTGACCTAAGTGGGAAAAGATAGGGAAAACCATTTGAAGAGTGCAACAAATAAAGCAGCGAGATGGGGAAGCGCATCTGTTTATCACGTTTGGACAAGCACGCTGTAGGGATCGGTGTTGCTGTTTGTCTGGCAAGCCTGTAAACAGCTTTATTTGTGCATTAACCACTGAGAATCCACATTTCCATGCCTGTAGTCTGATGACTGCTGCTGGGAAGTAGCTGTGAATATATTTGTTTTAGAAACATAGCATGGCGAGGTCAGAAGATTGAAAAATGAGGTGTTGGGTACCTTTTTGGAGAGGAAGTAGGAGAAACAAGAAGAATATTATTTTTCAGTTCAATACTTGTTGGAAAAACTAAATATGATGTGGATTCACTGAAAATCCAAACTCTTCTGAGGCAATTTGATTTCTTTCTTTGTTAGGATAATGGTCTTTATTGGTTGAAGAAAATCCAGTGGACATGGAGAAGCAAGTTTTCAGAACTTGGTTCCTAGATTCTGCCTGAAAATCACATGCTTGTATGAGTCCTTGGAAGAGTAAATCTGCATTTTTTGCATACACATGAACCTATCTCATATGTGTAAAGGGTGTTATTTTACATGACATTTTTACACGTCATCAGAAGTAATGTGGCTTAGAAAGGGAAAATAAAGGATGCAGAGTAGATCCCCCAAAGAAGTCCAGGCATGACAGACTCCTGGTTTTGCAAGTGAGCTGAGTCTTCTGACTTTATCTTTTTCACCTTCAGCATCACAGCTGCATTCAGCCCTGGAAAATGATCCATTATGAAACTGCTTGAACACAACCTTTCTTTATTCATAAGGGATTTTATAGATGCTGATAGTGTGAATTCATCTTTTGTCAGAGTAAAATTCTGTCACTTTGTGACTTTTTTAGTTGACTGTTTGGGCTTTAATTTAACATCCATTTATGCTCAATTGGAATTTAGATGACAATTGAATAGAGCTGCACACAGCTGTGGGTATTGATAGGAACTGAGATCTAAAAAAGTTCTACCTTACAAACGAGATGCAGTAATAACTTTTTTTCTGCTCCACTTGAGATAAAGGACTGTGTGCTTTGTACTTCCACGCTCCTTTATGGCCACTCTGGTGAATTAAACAGGATCCTTTCCACCACTGGAAGGTCATGGTCTGTACTCTCACACTCTCTGGCCTGTCTTTAACCTGTGTCAAGCAGCTTTTTTCCCTAAAAAGTCTGGGACATGGTGCCAGGGACCACTCCTGAAAGCAGATTGAATATGTTCACATGCTGTGGCCCACGTACATTGCTTGATTTGGCTGAGGAATTTTAATGATGTGGGCATAAATCATTCCATTCTGGTAGTCTTAACTCTAAAGAATGGTGATGGGCAAACTTAATTCATGGATAGAAACAAGCCAAGATGTGATTTTGAAAAAGAGAAGCTTTGAAAGGCTTGTGAGAAACCTTTGATACACTTGAGTGCGTTATCTTGGTAAACTGGGAAAGACTCCCTGAAATCACAGTGTGTGCTGCTCATGACAAGCAGTGTGCTTTAGAAACAGAGAAGAAAACATTCAGAAAAAGAGTGGCAACATATTTGTCAGGTCCTAATGCCAGCTAATCCCTGCTAGGAAAGAGGAATGCTGGAAAAAACCATCATGGCAAAGACAAATTGGGTAGGATTTCATAGTGTGGTGCTGATGTCATGCTGTAATGCATGTTACCTCATGTAGGAAGAAGTAAATTTAATTATTTCAGGCCAAACCCTGCATGAATAATTTAGACACCTCTGAAGGCCCCCAAATGGTGATCTACATGTCTGCTTCTCCCTGGAATCTATAGGGAACTGAGGCACTTATGAGCAATTTAGGAGGAATGGTTCCTATCCCTCCTCTTCTCCCCAGGGCTCTGAAAATTTTAAGTCACATTGTAGCTGGCCTTTAATGTGTTCTGCATTGGTTAACCCTCAAACTGAAATGTTCATTTCCAGGTTTGTCAGCTGAAAGAAATGTGTACTGCAGACTTTGTAAGAATGCAATAAAAATGGTGAATTTTCAAAAACAAGGAAGAAAAAACAAATAGAGAAAAAGAAAAGAAGATTGGGGAGAAGAAATTACTGTTGCAAACACACATATAAGCAATTTTTATTTTAAAAAAATTAAGAAAGGAATCAAATAGGAGTTTTACTAAGCATGACACCAAAATTGTTAGCTTATAGTGAGTTGCAAAGAATGTGAATTGGTACTACAACATGGATGCAAGTAGAATAAGTTGTTGACAGAGAATTTGGAAATATTCTTAGGGAATATGCTCTGTGCTTCAAATTTGACATACATCAGGAGTAATTTGGGAGAGTTATTTAATAGGCCTTAACACAGAACATAATTATAAGAACTCTTGCAAATTTAAATATTCCGTGGTTCTCTGACTTAAGTGGTGATGTCATGCATTACCTTTAGTGTTTTCAGGTAGATAATATGGTTATAATAGTACAGGAAGACAAAGAAGCTTTATTCCCACTGTATCTTGTGGAAAAAAAAGGGTCTTTTGTGCTCTTATGGTACATTATAGAACACAGCTTAGTGCTTTTCTCTGCTGAGTTGTAGTAACTAAAAAGCATTGTTTCGGTAGTAAATAATCAGAGCCAGAGATAAATCAAATCTGACATCTACTGTGCCTCTGGCTGTTGCTGGGGTGGAAAAGAAAAATTCTCTGCATTTAGAACAGAAAATCAAATGCACATGAAAGTATCCTGTGTGCAGCAGAACACTGATGACAAAATCCAGGGCTTGATTCAAAAGTCAATCCCTCTTAGTCATGTGCTTGATGTAAAGCACATGTTGATTAAGGTCACTGCTTACATGAACTGGGAATTGGGTAGTTGTTCCTAAGAACTGAAAAGCTTTTTTTTTTTTTTTTTTTTTTTTTTTTTTTTTTTTCCTTTTCCAGAGGATTAGCAAAGTCCAGGTAGCAAATAAATCTCAGATCACCCATTAGAAGCAGAGAAACATTATTTCAGTGGCTGTCATGATGTGTCAGCATTTGTATCATCTCACTCGCCATATCAAAATAGTTGCATGTTCCAAACATTGAAAATACCTAAATACCTTTTAAGTATGTATTTTCCAGTCTCAAAGGTAAAAGAAGTGGCAATATGTGTAAATCAGCAGTGTGGTCAAAAATGTTTTTCTAAAATTAATGGTAATCTGTTGTTGGTCTGGAACATGATGTTCAAATTTGAAAAGTGGCAGTTTTGTACTGAAGTGCAAAGGACAAACCTCTCTCCCCCTTTTCATGGATTAGGTAACACTACTTGTCAGGTTTAATGCATTGTGGTCAGTGCAGTATCCAGCACTGTCAAATTTTGGCATGGTTGAGAATCCTTCCTTCCTGAACTGATTGAAATGAATATAGACATGGAAATGTTATGCACTCAATGAAAGGAGAAAGAAAAACAGAGTATATGTGGTTACATAGTTTTCTTTAAACAAAAGACAGGGTTTTTTTTTTTTTTTTGCATAATAAGAATAAATATATACTCTCAAATGAAGGAAAGATTTTCATGGCCTGTGGAGATTATTTATTTAGCTAAAATCAAGCCTGTTTCCAGAAAACTTTCAGTGCAGCAATAAAACCTTTTGCATTTTGGCCTACTCTAGTTTATCCACAGCCTGAAGACCCAGTGCTCACAATGGGTTCTCTTGTTCCACGTGAAATCTGGGCAATTGTACCCATCAGTCCCAATGCTGTCGGTTTATTTTAGGCACAATATTTATGTCTAGGATTTTGCAGATGCCAGATTGGAACGTTTCAGCCATACTGAATGCCATATTGTTATCAGGGGGAAATTCTACCCTGGGGCAAATGACAGGTTCACATGCAGCAGCTTCTCCTGCCTTGCCTGTGCTGTCACACGCCAAAATTCAACAGGCAGAATGTGGTCTCATTGTCACCTGACACCTTTAGTGGCCTTCAGGGCCATTCAAACACATCCTAAAGCACACAGACAGTGATCACCAAAGCCAGCAGACTCATTGACATTAGGGGAGATTTGAGCTTATTTAATTATTTATCTATATTTTCAAATACAAAAATAAGTATATTCCATCTTTCCTCTTTTCTTTCCCCCGCCCCGAACTATTTGATATAATGCAGAGTTCAAAAGTATCACATTAATTGTGTAAAATCAAACCCACATTAATTGTGTAAAATTAAACCCACATGAACTGTGTAAAAAATTAAACCCACATTAATTGTGTAAAATTAAACATGGGCATCTGGAATGCAAGGCGTTTTATCCAAGATTTCTCTACAGAATACATGGATTTGAAGAACAAAATCTCTGCACTAAAGCCTTGAAAGAAAAGGAAAAAAGTTCCCCTTAAACTAATTCATGAGGAAAAGATATAGGAGTAAAATATTATTTTTATATTTGTGTACCAAAGTTTATTGGCCTGGATGAGACACTCTCTTTTTATAATGCCATTAATGGAATATTTATAAAAGAGTATTAGCAATGCTTTAGCAAACTTCTTTAAGTAACAGATCACTTTTAAAAGAGAAAAAAAAAAGACTTTATGGATTGCAAAATATACTGAATTGACACTTGCAGTGACTGGAATGCTTTTTTATCCACAGAACAGGGGTGGCAGCAGAGTAACCCCCATCCTCCATCCCCCAGCCCCAGCCCCAGCCGTGTGTCTCACCCTTTACCTGGATGCACCACTACGAAGGGTGAGGGAGCTATGGCAGTTCGCTCTGCATTCCCATTCACTTGTTGACCTCTTTCCAAAAAACAAAACCAAAACCATACGTGCTGATTTTTGGGCTCCAAGCTGACAGGAACAGCCAGGTTATTTCTGACAGAATGCATTCCACCACTGCTTAGGCCTTGGGCTCTGTTTGCTTGGGCTGAGTTAGAGCAGGAGTGATGAACTTGCAGTCTGGTGGGCTGGTTGATCATTAGAATTACCATTTTCTGGTTCTGGTGAAGCTGATGGGACTTAGTGAAGAGCCGTGTTTCATATGCTACAGTTAAGATGTAGACTGTAAGGCAAACCTTCCAAATATGAAGGAGAGTTAAAATTAACAATGCAGATTTAAAACCAGCCGTGCTGTAATGCATGTGAGGTGATTAACTCCTTTTTTAAATTATTGCTCACTGCAAGTGAAGCCAGAATAGCTGGGCTGTTCCTGAGGGAAATGCAGGAGGTTACAGCACCCTGTGCTCCTTCATCATTTGCTCTGTTCTGTGGGGAAGGCTTGATCTGCGTGGCACACAGTTTGTACAGGGCACCTGCAAGAGAAGACAGTGAGTTGAGTGCTTGCACAAATGCCCCTCTGTGAAGGCAAATATTGCTTGCATATTGTCTGAACTTAAGGAATGCAGATCTGAAACAAGAAAAAGAGTTTACATAGTGGCTTTACCCCTGTTCTACTGTTGCAGGGGGGTTTTGATTTAAAAGAAAGGGGTTTATGTCATCTTTCTCCTAAGTGAAGGGGGATCAGGAATATATCTGTAACAGCAACAGCATGCCTGGTATTTTATATTCTTTGGAAATTTTATTGTCTAGCAGCAGTTCCTTTGGATCTTTAGGCTGCTGGCACTTCTAGGGGGACTCAGCAGTTGTTCTGTTAAGAGCAGGAGTAATGCTGTGGGAGCTTATGGAGCTCTTAAATACAGTCCAGAGGGAAAGTGACAGTGGTTATAAAAGGTATAGGATGGGTTTATAGTATGGATTTTCTTTTGCTGCTTGGGTTGCCAGCTGTGGAGAGAAGCACTGAACCCTTTCTCTGTCCCCTTTAGATTAGCTAGCACTGCTAAGCAGGAGCAAAATTTGATTTGGAGAGTTTGAAGGTGTTCCAAGAACAGGCAATCCCTTCTAGGCTTTTCCATGAGAGGAAGTGCTCCTGCCTGTACTCACAGTTATAAAGTAGTAATCCAACATCGAGTCTGCATGATCTGCAGCAGGGTGAAAGGAAGATTTATTAAAGAGACAAGGGCTTTACAGTATTTTCTGTTCATTTCTGATCCATGAGCTAGGAATAATTACTGCATACTTTACTTTCTCCTTCCTATTTATTGTGTTAATATTTTTAATTTCTTTTTTTGTTCAACTACCACTGATGTCTTGACATGTCTTCCCTTATCAGTCTACACAGAATTAGCCCACTGTGGATGGGAGGCTTATTAGGGTGTCTTGAGCAACAAATGAATCTTAATATATTTTTACCAGTTCTTATTTTATTTTATTTTATTTTTTCATTTAATGTTTTATTCATCTTATTATATCTTATTTTATTCCATATAAATTGTATGCATTAAGTACTTTTACTGTAATTCTCAGAATCTTTGTTGTCCCGGGAAGGATCGATGCAGCACAAATCCTGTACCCCAAGAATTTTAATTGTAATGCTTGTGAATCTTTAATCATCTTGCTCACCTCAAATGATATTAGAATATATGTACAATTAGTATAAATTGCATTCTCAGAATTATGGAACTGCTTGTGACTAAAGCCTTTTTTCTGACTACCCATACTCACACAGACTTGAAGGTTCCCTGTGTACTAGTTTGAGAGTTTGGAACAGGTGATAAAATAGGGATGCAAGAGAGAGCTGCGATCTCAGAGGAGATATTAGGCACCAGAAATTATGGTGTTCTTGTTCCAGCTCTTACACTGACTGTGATACTTCCATTTCTATAGCACTTGCCATCTCTGGATCTCAAAGTGGATTATAAAGAATAGTGATTTAAACCTTCCTGCACCTCTAGGAGATAGGTAAGCAATATTATTCCCATTTTACAGATGGAGAAATTGTGATACAGAGAGGCTTAGTGTTTGTTATTTCAAAGCTTATTTATGAACACACATGCATGCACACGCAGAGAACTGGAAACAGATGTCAGAACTTTCATTGCTCTCTTTTTTAAGTTGAGTCCACCCTCCTTTCCATTTAACCTCTCTGATTTATATTCCCCATCTGTAAAAAGACGGAAACTGGTATAGACATGCAGAGATTTGCTTGCACATAAATTTCCGTGCAGAACCGGAAAACAAGCCAAAAGTTGCCTTTAAAATCCAATGTTTTTTATGTGTTGGCAGAGGATATTTTAAGATTTGGTACAACAATTTTTGTAGGTGGGGAGAGTTGCAGTAGTTCTGCAACTTTAATGCATAACATTTAGTTATTGCTATAAAAGGGCTTGATTGTTTTGTAATATAAGCATGTTAACTGGAGATTAAAAATTTCCAAATGCATCAGTTTACATGGCAAAAGGCCAGACACAGCCAGTAACTCAGTCTCTGCATTATCTGGAAGATGGTGCCACATCAGTACTCTGTGTCAGACAGGAGTGGGGCAGTGGTGCTGCAGAAAAGCAGTGATTGCCCCAGCTGCATCTCTGTTTATCTTTCTCCCAGAAAACTCCTACTGTGTCTGTAGTGCAGCACGAGTTCCTCAGTGGCAGACACCAATCTAGACAACTTTGCCTAAATATTTACAAGAGAACAGAAATTCTGACTGAACTTTGGGAAAAAAAGTTTTAAAGACCCAATATAAGTCTTGTTATTTTTTTCTACCATTATTGGAATGATTGTTTCATGTAATATTAAAAATATACTTTAAAAGATATTTGGATACTGGATTAATCTGATCATTCACATCATCATGAAGGTTCCAATCTCATTATTCTTAAAAGCATTGTTTAAAAAACATCTTGCAGAAGCTTTTAAAAATTCTTTCTAATTCTGCTACTAATTTGCTACAGAACTCAAACATTGAAAACCTCATCTATTAGATGTTTTATTTTTAACAACACATCTGGCAAATTTGTGTATGTTCAACAGACAGCTTATGCAGAAATGTTTTTCACATTTTTCTGCATGCACCCTGTAGCATAGGCAGGCTAGATTAGACAAACATCCGACACCCACAGTAACATTTTCCTGTAAGTAATCTTCCTTGTGGTACAGTGCCCAGATTTCATACCTTTACTGGAGAATATATACCTGGGAAATAAGTATGGCTAATGTATATATTTCTGTTAAATGGAACGGAGACTGGATGTGTTTATGTGTCACCACGCAAGCATCAACCTGTACACGACTCAAAGATCCATTTGAAAGTTAAGATTCCTTTTTGTTTCAGCTATAAAACTTCACACAGAGAAGCAGACTGAGTTTCAGGTAGGGATTTAGTTGATTTGGAGCTAAGGCAACTCCTGATTTTATCACTCTGAGTTTTACCAGATAAGAATGGTGCTGATGCTAATTATAATACTTGAGTAACTGAGTTAGTTCGTTGTTTAATGTGTGACTGAGATCAGAATTTAACCTGGGGTCTTCCTGAATGCTGGTACAAATCACTTGTTACTTTTGCTCCCAATTACAGTTAAATTAACCAGTGTCTTGAGGTAATACAGCTACTGCAGCTGGCAGATTAGGATATGGCTTTGCTAATGCATTGACCTTCTCCATCTGTGTAACATGAGTTAATTCTCAGCCTGACAGTAAAGGCTGAAATTTGAATTGTAGCACTAATGCACCATTTTTTTCATCTGTCAAACCAGACTGAAGGGTCATTTAGTGATGAGGATAATGGTTCACTCTGAAAGAGAAGGAAAACTAGCTTCTGAATTTTAGGGGGCATTCTAGATCTTGCTTCAAAAAACAAGCTGAACTAGGGGAAAATTAGCCTTTGACATTCGAGTAATACTTCTCCCATAAGTGTGAATATTTTGCCTTATACTGATTCTGTGCAGGCACATTGGAATATTTGCCATGACAAGTAAGACAGAATAATAAAACAGCGTATGAAATTTGGTATTCAGGCTATCAAGCCTCAAAAAGAGGCTTTCTCTGAAAAGTGAATCAACAATTAAACTGCTTGCTATAATGGGGAATTTCCAGCCTCAGTTTGTGACAAGTTTTGATTGTTTCTCTACACCCTAAGAAACCCTAAACCTAAGAACTGTTGGAGACTGAATTTTTTATTTTTGCTCCTCTCAGAAGTGTCTCTCTTTCTTTCCTGCAGCACGGAAAAGGATATGCTAGTCACTTCTACAGGACTTACCTGAAGCAGCATGATTTGCACAAAAGAAAGTCGACCAACAAAAAGCATCAGCTTTCAACTTCATTATCTTGGCCATCCAGTTCTGTGTAACTGAAGGATTTGTGTGCTGTTGGAGACATCCTGGCCAACAATAGGACCTAATTGCTCTCAGCAGGCCTGAGAAATGAGTTGAAATGTGTAGAACTGTAGAAACTTCAGAGGCAACTGATCTTGCCTCTCTGATCAGTGTGTGCCTGTTTACAGCACTATATATCTTTCTCTCTCCAAAATGTCACTGAGCCCTTTAGATGTTTATATTCACCACAAAAAGCCAATCGTACAGATAAAAGAGATGTGCATTATAAATGCAATATCACTGTTTTAAACTTGACTGTTTTATATTATTTTTGTGTGATCAAGTGTTCCCCAAACTATTCCAACTTTACAAGAGAGATTGTGATCATGTTCTTTTCACCTGTGGGTCATAAAAATGTTGTTAATCTGAAGACCCACAAAATTATCAAAGACATTTCTGTAGTTTATACACCGTGTTGCAAAGTGTTTACTGTACTATTTCAAAGCTTCTAAATAAATATAAAATATATATATATTATATTATATATAATTTTCCGAAAAACATGGTACAACTTAGTTGATTTTCAGGTGTGTGCCTGTTTACAGCACTATATATCTTTCTCTCCAAAATGTCACTGAGCCCTTTAGATGTTTATATTCACCACAAAAAGCCAATCGTACAGATAAAGAGATGTGCATTATAAATGCAATATCACTGTTTTAAACTTGACTGTTTTATATTATTTTTGTGTGATCAAGTGTTCCCAAACTATTCCAACTTTACAAGAGAGATTGTGATCATGTTCTTTTCACCTGTGGGTCCTTAAAAATGTTGTTAATCTGAAGACCCACAAAATTATCAAAGACATTTCTGTAGTTTTATACCGTGTGTTGCAAAAGTGTTTACTGTACTATTTCAAAGCTTCTAAATAAATATAAAATATATATATATTATATTATATATAATTTTCCGAAAAACATGGTACAACTTAGTTGATTTTTAAATGGATTCATACAGTCTACACCATACACTAAAGCGAGAAGATAATTCAGGGTTCCTAAGCTATCCTTGCTAAAAACAAAAATAAAATAAACCTTTAATAGTACTTCCCCAAAATTCGTATTTTGGTCGATCCTGTTTTTCTTGTTAAAAAAAAAAAAAAAAGCTGTAAGCAACAACATTTTGTCTAAAAAGTTGTGAGGAATTTTCAATGCCAAAGATGCAGCTGTCAGTATATTACCCCAATGAGCGCTATGTACTATCAGAGGTATAAACCAGTCTCCATTATTTTGATTATGTTTCTATGGTTTTTAATTTGGATTCACAAAACCTTTTATAAGGCTCTATAAATTCACCTGTATATGTTGTTAAAAAGAACACTGGGTGTCTGTACATTTTGCAATGTAAGATATAATGTAAGTGAAGTTAAGTATTTTAAGAAAATCATCCCAAGCTCATAAATATGTATACATACATGCATAAATACATACACACACACACAAACACCCACACATCTCTCTTTAACATAGTTTTGTGAAACTATACAAATATATTGCCTAAAAATATTTCTCTTGTGGCTAGGAATAGTTGTTGATAGAATTCAAATTACAAAGGCAAAGTGTATGCCAGACTCTTTTATCACAAAGGAGATTTCCAATTAGGAACATGGCTCATTCTCAGCTGACCCCTGTCCCATGGGAGTTCAAATGGTGTTGGCCACCGTCTTTGTTGGGAAAAGGATTAAGCCCTTGCATATAATCTTTATGTTCTGTAATAATTCTGTGGTCTGAAACAGTACCTTAGAGCATTTCTTTTCTATGAAATATTGAAAAAAGTAAAATTTCAAAGGTAAAGTTTAAAACTACTTTCATGTCCATGGAGTTTAAAGTACCATTTACTAAATGTAAAAATCTAGTAAAATTTTTTCTTTTTTTTTTTTTTGTGCTGTGATTTTATTCCCCCCACTGTACCTTGATACGTCAAATAATGGAAGCGAATGAGAGCACACCTTGTTGTCAGCCAATGCCTAGCCAAATTCAAACCAATTCCTTCTGATGACTCAATATTAAGTAAAACAAGAGCAAATGTTTCATTGGTTGCAGTGGGATTTGGATCATGCCGTTACATAGGAATTCTGTTGTCCCCACCAATGCTGCCATGGGATGAATGTGTGAGAGGTCACTGCTATGTCGTAATAGAATTTGGGTTTCTTATTTTTGTTTGTTGGTTCTGGGGATTTTTTGTTCTCTTTAATGGCAGTTCTATTAGATAGGAGTATATAAATCACCTGTATGAAAGCCATCTTGCTGTGGATCCAAATATACACATGGAATCCAACATTCCTGATCAAATTCCACGAGTTCTTTGTACAACTAGTGGATTGGGCCCTACCATTAATAATTTAATATTCCAAACAAAATAATATGCTCATTAAACACTTTAATGTGCGCACCTAGTACATTTGTGTAATGACAAATTTTGTTTCATGAGATCCTTTCAAAACGTGTGTTATAAAAAAACCTAATTCAAAAATCCCCCAAACAACTTCAACAGCTATTGATCTGAGCAAATACAACAGTGAAATGTTCCTCCTGCTCTAGGTAGCAGACCTTTTAGTTGCCTACAGGCTTCATTTATTTTATGAAGAAAAGCAATGGAATTCGTGACAAATACTTCATTTAAAGGAGATTGCTAAATTCTTGTTTCTGCTTCTAAAGCAAGAAAGTCCTTGCCATTCTGAAGCCTGTTTCTAATTAAGTTTTTAATACAGACATATATTGTAATTTATGGTTGTTTTTTGGTCTTTGGGAGGAAAAGGAAATTGTTTTACTTTCTATTTCATAGAAAGCCAAAGTATTTCTCTTTAATGAAACTCTCTTCACATTTTGCATGCCATTTTTTTGTGAAAAATTATTAACCATATCATGTCCTGTCATTCATTCCCAAAACGGAACTCTTTCCATCAAGTATGATATACACACAGATTTATTAATCTTTTTTTATTCTTATTTAATGTTAAATACCATTGGCATTGGTCCATATATACACAGAAATCCTTTTGAGTTCACTGGGAGAGTCCTAGAGGGAGTCATGGTAGGATGCAGAAGTGTCAAGAGAAAGGAAGAATTGAAGTACTACAGCCTGAGCTTTTGAGATGAAGCTGTAGCTCCTGCTGATTTCCCTTGCTCACTGTGGGTTTTGGTGCACTGACATTTGCTGGCACAAGCCTTGGGACACATTAAATCCCAGTGCAGAGCTGCTGTCCCAGGAGAAGGGCAAACTGGGCAGTGCAGAGGCTCAGTTTGTCCTGTTTCTTTGTTTTAGTGGGCAGCTGGCCCCTCCTTTGAAATTGCCTTGTTCAGCATCTCCCAAATATCCCATGCCACTGCTGGGAGCAGGGCAGGTCTGTCAATGCCTCCAGACCTCTCTCAGTGTGTGTGTGCTTCCTCCTCTGAGCACAGGTGATGCAAGTGTTGAAGGATGCTCATCTGTATATTGGACCCAACAGCGAACTGAAAGGGATCAGGAAATGTTTAGGTTGGGTATGAAGGGGAAAGATGGATGCCCATAAAACTGAGATGAGGAAAGTTTTGGAATCTCCTTCATTGTAGGTTTTCAAGGACAGTGCAAAAACAAAAAAAACCACCTGTAAGGGATGATCTAAGTGTACTTAAAGCTGCCTCAGAGAAAAAGCACAGAGGAGGCTCTCGGTGCTGCAGTTCTGTAATGTTCCTGGTGGGGCATGCTGAGCTTTGGGGGGGGTTAATCCGTGCACAGCTGTAGGGATAAGAATGTTCTATCCTTCAATTAGTTATTTGAAGCAATATTTAATGTCTCAATTTACCATTTATGAGCATAATAGAACAAGCTGCCTGTGAGAATAACTGGCTTTGGAGTAAATTAGAGTTCAAGCAGAGAAGACAGGGTCTTATAAAAGATAACAATATGGAATCAGGTCTGTGAATCCTTTTTTTTTCTTTTTTAAACTCCTGATTTAGATATGTAGCAATAGATTTCCAAGCAGCTTGCCTATCAAAATTCTTCAAAATCAGACTTTAGTTTCTTCCAAAACTTAGAAATACTAAAACATTTCACTACTTGAAATAGAATTCCAATTTTTTAAAGCAAGTTTTCGCTAACATGCCTATTGAGGGAAGATATTTCCATGAACATATTCTTAAATTAATGGAACAAGGTGTAGTAATTTAAGCAATTTTTTTTTCATTAGTGTTGTTGCAAAATTAGGTGAAATTAAATATACAGATAAATACAATTCTTAAAGATTCCTGCATTATAGCCTCTATATAGTTGTGGGGGAGATACATGTATGTGTGTGTGTGTGTGTGTGTGTGTGTAACTATAGTTCAAATTCTGGGGAGTTGCCATGGGATTATTTTCTTACAGCTCCTATCAGTAAATATAAACAAAAGGGTAGAAACACATGTTAGGGTACTACAAAACAAGACTTGTTCCTTAGTGTAGAATGGAGTTTTGCATTCAAGAATTAAATTCAGCCCCTTCTTCATGTGTTATACCCACAATCAAGCACACAACTAGATTTTTTTTTTTTTTTGTACTTCCAAAATGTTACCTGCTCATAGAAGGGTTTTTTTTTTTCTTTTTCATTCTTTTTTTAAAGTAATGCCATTCCTCAGGGTAAAGGGTGGATAAATAGATAGTCTTCCTAGGCTGATAAATTGCAATTGCAATTTTGCAAGGCTGTTAAATATTTGTATGTCTTACCTGGAGAAAACCGATCGTAACCTGCCACTGTTCCATGTTCTTCTAGTCTCAAGTTTTATGGCATTTGGACTTGTGAATTAAAAACCTACACAAAGGTGTAGGGGCCAAAATAAGCATCTTTGATATGCATTTAGTTATTGCAATTTGATTGCAAAAATTGGCATCAGATGTCTATAAAGGGTGGAAAGTTGTTTATCCTGTTCTGTTTGCAGTAATGCAAAAAACAGCCAGTAGGACTTTATTATAATATTGTGCTATGACAAATTCTGAAACTGTGAGTCAAATCTTTGCACTGATCCCTACAATCATAGATCAAATTCTTCTTAAGGAGCTCCTTCATTTTATTTTGTCTCTAAGAAATGGATACATATATATAGGCAAATATACACAGCCATTACAATCCATTGATGAGCATCTGTGTTTTTGTAGATATCCTCATATGTAAGAAATAAGCAAGAACTAACTTGGACAGATTTCTTGAACTGAAATTGTTTTTGAATTTGAATTTGTTAATAAAGTTCATGATATTGACAGACATGGAGGAAAATGAAATCTCTGTGGGTGTAGCTCTCCAGAAGGCAAACGCTTCACTTAGGAAGCATCCCGTCAAAAAACTGTGTAAATGCAACTGCTGGAAATCTTGCTGAGTCAAGATGAAAGATGCTGTGCTAAAGCTTTCTTGTTCACTGTGTCAGCACTGATTAAAGTGTCCTCTGGATGGTAACCACTTTAGGCAAGCAGAAGATATCAAAAATTGCAAGCAGGATTGAGATAATGTTTACCATTCCTGTGGAAGAGAGGCACAGACAAATAGGTGAATTTACACTGAAATACTGATCTATATCATACAATATGGAAAAAAACAGTTAAATCAAACATTTAAGAAAAGTGAATGCTTTCAAATACATGCACATCAAAGATTAAAGTTCATCTGATGCCCAGCTTAGAAGCATATTTTGGGTAACTCATCTTTGATTTGCACTAACCCTGGAGAGCGATGTATTGTATGACAAAGCCTTACCACTGTGTGATAAAGGGAAGGTAACCAAACCAACCTTAATTTATAGAAATCTTGGATCAAAACATTCAGGCTGCAAAACTGAGCTGTATTTTATATGCATCAGAGCCTAATTCCATTAAAGGCAGTGGCCCAAGTTGCAGTGATACGAAGGAGAGCAAAAGGAAGTTTTCGTTTCTTTCTTTATGCATTTTTTAAGCAAGAGCAGCCTGCAATAAAATTTTTGACATCAGAAAAAGGGAAACTTCACTTGCTTTGCTTTTAAAAAAGCTGCACAATCCAGTTTGGAAATTTGAAGCTTTGGACATGTCTATGTGTCAATGTAAAACAGGTATTTCTGATAATTTTATCTCAAAGTAAAATAACACAGAATATAAATGAAGTGATATAAATGTTTAGGTTTTCTATTAAGATAAAGACAGAAATGCAGTCCTGAAAAGACAGATTTGTGTTTTTATTACGCAGAAGTTCAGACAACTAACAATTCATTGGAACAGAGTATTCTTACACTGCCCTAGTTGTTGGTTGAAAATGTGAGCAAAACAACTGAAAAAAAAATCAACCTCAACCTCATGGGTGTTTCAGGACATTTTGCTCTGGAAGGTGACAGATCCTGAGAACATTATTTCCTTTCAGACTTGGCTGAAAGATGCTTTCTATCATCGTTGCTGTTCTAACATACTTGGAGTGTAAAAGTTAAGCCCTCTGAATGGTTTGCACATTACCTCAGAGGAGAATTCCTCATTTGTTGAGAATAATCGAAAATGACCTAGGATGAAGCTTCTGATGTCAAAATTGTTTCTACTCCACACCCATCACTACAGCTTTTCTAAACCAGTATCAGAATAATGTTTCAGGACATTTTGCTCTGGAAGGTGACAGATCCTGAGAACATTATTTCCTTTCAGACTTGGCTGAAAGATGCTTTCTATCATCGTTGCTGTTCTAACATACTTGGAGTGTAAAAGCAGCCCTCTGAATGGTTTGCACATTCACCTCAGAGGAGAATTCTCATTTGTTGAGAATAATCTGGAAAAATGACCTAGATGAAGCCTGATGTCAAAATTGCCTAGTAATTCCACGCCCATCACTACAGCTTTTCTAACCAGGTATCAGAATAATTTAAGGCTGAAATGTTTTGGGATGCTGATGGAAAAGCAATGGTGTGGCACTGTTCCCATGTGAAAAAAAAAAAAAAAAGAGAGAAAGAGAGGGAACATTCTCTGCTCTTGCCGGACTCACAGACATCATTAATTGAAACTTAAATAGCGTTTTGTTCAGGAATATAAATATCACAAAAGGAGAAGGATTTCACTATGAGAGCAATATATTTGTTGTGGCTTGTGCTATATTAAAAAAAAAAGAAAGGAAGAATGCAAGCAAACATTCTCATTCTCAACCCCCTGAAGATGAGGCTAAATGATGCCCTTGGAGCTCACAGCCATTCAGTTTTTGAGAGAGGCTCTGTTTGATTTATATTCTGGCTGTCAACAAAGAAAGAAAAGAGAGACTGTGCTGGAAGTTAAAGATAGGTAATTAATATAATCTAGGGGGAAAATGCAACATACCTTGTAATAACATCATTAAACCTCACTGAGCTGCCTGAAACGATCTGTTGAAAATTAAACAAGCAAGCAAACAAAACCCCCAAAACAAAAAAATAAATCTCTTTCTTGGCACTCCAGGTACACATTTACATTAGACCACAGCTTAGCTGAAGTGAAATGGCTGAGCTATATATGGGAGGGATCATATTTTTCTTACACCTGTTTCCAGGGGATGGGAAGGGGGGCAATCCTGGCCTCCAGCACTTCCTTGGAGACAGGGACATTCTGGAACATTCCTCATCCTATTGTGAAAATTTACGAATTTACATATATTTCCCGATATATTAATATATATTCTTCTTCGAATACAACTTTTTCAAGGATGATACTTCACTGTGTTTTGACCATTTATGTCAGCTATTTGTGAGGGCTCCCTGTCATTAGCAATAGTTAAGTAATAGACTTACCAGTCTAACTTAAATAATTTTCCTTTATAATTATAGATGGAGTTCAAGCAGCCCTTGTCATATAGAAACTGTGATTAAGGCTCCCAGGTTTAATTTTGCTACTTTGATTCCTGTTGTCACTTCCTGTGTTACAAACCAGGGAATTAATTAATTTTATTATGAAAGAAATACAGTTTTATTCTATTAACTAAGTCTGATGTAAGAAGTACCCCTTAATTAGGAAATGATTGAGGCAAAATCAAGTAGCTAGCTGTTTTTCTTTTCTTATAGAAATAATATCCAGACCTACCACTGTTCAAGAAGGACATAAAATGCAGAAACAGAAAATATTTGAAGTCTGCACTTTGATTCACTGGACTAGGGAAATTGCTTTCCTGTTTCCTTTCTGTCTGGAGCAAACTGGAAACCACTGTTTGCATGCAAACTTTTTAGGTGTTTAATTCTTCATTCACAGATTTAAATCTACTGCTTTACCGAACACGTTGCTAATATTCACAGATTTAAAGCTTCGGGGAAAAAAAAAATAAACAAACTCAAAACATCTTATGTTCTCATCCCAAATATAACTTTCAGCACTGGAAAATATATAGAAATTGAAAAAATATTTATTTTAAGGATGGATATTTTTACTGATAGATTTTTTAAGATAGATTTTTAAAGATAGATTTATTTGCTGCTGTTCTGTGTGGTTTTATATTCTTTATTAGTTACAGAAATATAGCCCAGTGTTATGACAGATGCCTGCATCACTATCCTTATTTTCCTGAGGCACAACTGAGAAACTTCATACCGCAGAGGTGGGAACAAAACCTAATTCCTAAATCAAAATAATAAGATAAAAAAACCCCACAACAATCACTGTGCAAGAAAATAATGTAAAATCACATGGGTCCTACCACGCTGAGCTCTCCCCACAGCCAGGTTAATGAGCTAACTAGCAGTCTAGAGAGCAATCTGCAATTTGGTGCCCTTGGTCTCTCTGTCAAAAGAATATATAATTATTCTTTTCAAAATGGGACAGCTTCAAAGAGAAAAATGAAGAGCTCTTCATCTTTCCACTCAGAGCCTAAATCCTTTTGGATTTGATGATTAGGGAGGGTTGGGAAAAGGAAATTGGGTTTAGAGCCCATCATATTAAAGAAGCATTTGTCCTCAGCAGCCAAGATTATGAGCAAATGCTATGATCATATGGCATAGAAAGGGCCTCTGACAGCATTTCTTTGTCTGGCTGTTTTCTGCTCAATACTTTTTTTTTCTGCAAACACCAAAAAACAAGATTCTGGTTTTGTTAAGATGTTTGTTAAGGTGTTAAAGACCAAGATTTCCTGGGCAGATGGTATGACTTCTAGAATATTTTACCAGGATGTGAAAAATCTGTATTCAGTTCTTTCCACCTCACGGAATTTCTGCATCCACACCCAGCCTAGGAGAATTTCTAAACAACAAGTTGGAGAATTTTCTCCTTTTCTACTGTTGCAGTCTGCAAGAGCATTTAAACACCTCTTGCACATTTGCCACCTCCCATGGCTTAGCACTGATTAAATACAGACTCATTTGCTTGCTCTCCAGTGAGTGTGGGATACTGTGCAAGAAGTTTTGCTCGGTAGGTGTTTGGAGATGGCACAGAGAGTGGCAGTAGGAGTAAAACAGAGAGCTTTCTCTTCTTCCAAAGGGAGAAATCGAGAATAAACCACCTCTGAAATGCTGGTCATGTAGATGAAAGTCTTACCAGAAAATATTTGGACATAGCAGTGGCAAGGGCTGCGACCGTGTTCACAGGGGTCTCAGGATGAAGGAAGAGATGAGGATCTGACTCCATGTTTCAGAAGGCTAATTTATTATTTTATCATATATATTATAATAAAACTATACTAAAAGAATAGAAGAAAGGATTTCACCAGAAAGCTAGCTAAGAATAGAATAGAAAGGAAAGAATGATAACAAAAGCTTCTGTCTCAGAGAGTCCAAGCCAGCTGACTGTGATTGGCCATTAATTACAAACATCCACCATGGGCCAATCACAGATGCACCTGTTGCATTCCACAGCAGCAGATAATCAATGTTTGCATTTTGTTCCTGAGGCCTCCCAGCTTCTCAGGGGGAAAAAATCCTAAGGAAAGGATTTTTCATAAAAGATGTCTGCGACAAAGGGCAGTCTTAAAATTCTACAGTAAGATCATGCATTGCTGGGAGGGACTTACTTGGTATTTACTCAGCAAATGTTGAAAAGTTCAGAGATTCTGGACAATTGAATACATTTTCTGCAAGTCATACTGTTGATGACAACAAAATTACCATAGCAGTTGAGTTGTTTCCCTCGAACACGTGCCTGCACTCCAGCATCATAAACTGCAAAGGCACAGACAAGACACAAAGGAAGAATGTGGCTCACAGAACTGCTGGTAGAAAAGAGGATTTGCCCACCCCTCAGTGCCCAGCGTTGGGGATGTCTCCCCCTGCTCTCTGCTTGGGAGAGTGGGATATACCCTGTCCTGCCACCCTTGGGAGGCCCCATCCCCAAAGCACCTTGACATGAGGCAGTCATTGCTCCCAAATCTCTTTCCTTGCAGCAGGATCAGCACTTTGAAGCCATTACCAATACAGGTTGACCTAACCTGTTCCTAGAGACTGTAATAAAGCAGGCATGATATGCTTCAATCGTGAAAGGGAGATCCCAAACGTGGTGGAAAAAGAATATTTCATTTTAAGATGCAGCTTTGTTTTGATAATTTTATTTATTTGATATCATATTATTATGAAATACTGGAGTATTTAGATTGCAAAATACTACCTGTTCAAAATAAATCAAACAAGAATGTTTCCTGTGCATATGTTGTCACTAATATTACTTGAGGTCTTCACTTTACATACTTGGTCCTGGCTTGCTCTTACAAATGAAAATCTTATAGACATGGAACAGAGCTCTGTCTTCCTCTTTACCCAATTTCCCCCTTTCTGTGACATTTAAATTGGCCTGACCAAGTATTTTGAAAAAATAAGATAATGGGAGATATATGAAAAGAATTTCATTTAAAGAATTTTGTGCGCTTGTTGACGTGCAGGTAAAATCTTACTTCAATTCCTGTTTTATCCAAATAAACAAGGAGCATAAAAGTAGATTCTTAGCCCACTACAAGTCAACATCTTGCCCTGACAGGCCCATTGTAAAGAGGGCAAATTGATACATTAATCAAAATACCAAATATCTATGTAGAACTACCATGGTATATTTATATTTTATAACTATATCTAGAGACAGAGTTATAAAATATAACTTAAAAGTCATATTTTATATTATATTATATATATATAATATTATAATTATACATTTAAAAATATAAAAGTATAATATATAATTATTATATTATAATATATATCATATTATATATTTTTATATAATATAATATATTAGTATATATGTTTATATAGTATATATAAATATATTTATTATATTATATTATATTATATTATATTATATTATATTATATTATATTATATTATATTATATTATATTATATTATATTATATTATATTATATTATATTATATTATATTATATTATATTATATTATATTATATTATATTATATTATATTATATTATAATTGTAATTTATATATTTATGTATAATAACTAATCAATGAATGCAAACTGAATTAAACAGTGAGACATGGGGTTGTCCCTCTCAAAGGCATAGCACAGAGCTTACAATTTAGAGAAGAAGAAATGAGCTAATATAAAAAAGTATCTGAATGCATCACTCTGCATCCTTGAGATAGGCTGATTATACTAGAAGTTTGTCCGTCTGTCATCAGCCATCCAGACTACATTAGATTATATCATTCCAGATTGTGTTATCAGAAGTAGAGATCTCTTTTTGCTCCCATCCTATTCCCAGGATTTGTGCTCCCTTAGGGCTTTCTAAAGAAGAAAGAGGAGAGCAGCAGACACTGTTCTGTCTTGGTGCTGGTGAGAATATCTCTCTGGACTGATCTTGTATTTTAACACCCTGTTGTATTCCCCCTGCACTTTTTCAACACACAGGAGCTAAATTGGGAGAAAATGTCTTTCTTAAAAGATCAAAACCGTAGTAGGCTTTGAACCCTTAAATAATACGGAAGATCACAAGAAGCCTGTTCAAGTCAGAAGGATCTGCTTATCACCCTGAATTATATCAGTACCATCTTTCTCTTTGTTGCCCTGAGAGTGGGCAGAATCAAAGATAAAATAGCATAAAAAATGACACCCTGTGGCCTGCTCATTTCTGGCTGCCATTTGTATGTTAAATCACCAGCTGCTGCCATGATCAGAAAGTGTGGGAGTCTGGGTTGGAGGGGATAAACATACAAAGACAAAAATTAAGGCTTACTACCTTAAGGGAAGGCAAAACAAAGTAGAAATGGAGTGGTATGGACAGTACAGGTGGTGAATGAGTAACTAACAATGTTGTTTGAGGAATATGAGGCAAATTCTGTGTTCTTATCTCAGTACTTCTGTCTGCATCACTATAGTGTATTGCTTCTCAAAAACGGAATGGAGAACACTTTTAAATGCCATTTTATCAGGCATTTTTATTAGGTTTGTTTACGTGTGCTTATGTCGTGCAAGAGCTACAACCATAAACAGAAGTTTAGAGTTTCAGAAGGCTGCAGCCAACTCTCCTGTTTGGGGGATAACACCATCCACTTCTTTGCACAGCGAGCTCACTTTGCTGGCACTTCAGCATGGAGCCTGCCTTTGGTTACCTTTCTTTGAATGAACTGGGGAGCAGGCCATTCCTGCTGTGGAACTGTGTGGGAAATGGATTTGTAGAAAATTCTCAAAGCCTGACAGAAGGCTCACATAGTATGTGCCTGTATGGAAATCTTGAGATAAGAAATGCTGACTTAGAAGTGCCACGGAATAGGACAAACATTGTTGAGAGAGAAATGGAGCTAGAAACAAGTTTCAAAGGATGGCCTTGCAAATGAGACTAGGTACTTTGGGAAAATGGAACTATGAAAGACGCATTGTAGTAAGACCCATGAGGGGTAATTTTTGATGATTGGCTTTAAAGCATTTACAGGATGGTGTGGCTAAAGCGGATAGGTGAAGAAACATTTATAATGTATTGTAATGAAATAGTTGGCTTCTGATTGTGATGGTGTGAATTATAGCATCTGTATTGCCTCACCCTTCTCATGAGACTGAAAATGGAATGAAAGTTTTTAAAACACCTCTCAGTTGCCCCATCTCTAGGTCAGGAAAAGGGATTAATCTGACAAAACTGTCCCTTGGTCTGTACTCAGGCTGAAGGGTGGATCCTTCACAACTCACAGCCAAAAAGAAATCAGCTGTGGGAAGTAATTTTTATCAAAAAGTGCTTCATGGCTGTGGCAGTTTATGGGTGGAATCCTCCAGTTTAGCCACTGAAACCGCTCCGAACCATGCGCTGCTCACTCCTGCCCCCTCTCACTCTCCCCCTGCAGCAGGACGGACAGAGCTGGAGGCACAAAAGGAAAAGATCACCTGCTGAGATAAGAACAGCTTACTGGTAGCAGCAAGGAAATAAGGAAATAAACAGCAACAGCAACAATATTAACAGCAAAAGTGTGAGGGGAGGGGTTGAGAATCACATGCAAACGCTCGCCACTGTAGCATGTGGAGCCTGACAACACCCAACCACAGCCCTCTGCCCCAAACTGTAAGGCAGCTCTGCCCCTGTTCCCCCTAAAAATGGTACTAGGTGGCATGGAATATCCTCTGGGTCCTGGCCAAATCCCTGTTCCTGGATACTGCAGAAATTAACCCTGTCCTGGCTGGTACCAGGGCATTGTCTCCAAACAATGATTTTAAAAAGTTCTGAGCAATCGCAGGTCAAAGGGTGCTGGGATTATCCAATGTTTCTCTAAAACAAGTCGCTACATTAAGAAAGAGCCTGACTTCCTTTCTCCCACAATTATGGATGCAGTATTTCCATCATCTTTATTTCAACATTAAACTTTTCTTTGTTCAACAAACACAAGACACATTTACAGATGCCTGCTGGGAGGGTACCGTGAATTTTTCTGTCTCCCTTAGCTGCATATTTATGCAATCCATACTGAGAACTGTTTTGCAGGTAGGAACTTATGCACGAAACAATGTTGAATTCCACTTGTTTGTAGATTGTGTAACTTTCAACTGATGGAGTCTCATGTGTTACATCTGTTAGCACTTCACTGGGAAGCAGCTTTCCTTGATGGCCTGCCACTCTTCAAGGAGGATCCTTCCCTTTTGTTCCCAATCTCTGCACAGCACTGCTTTCTCTTTGTTAGATGGATCACTTCTCCAGAATTCACAATCTTTAATAAACACATCATCACACAAAATGCTTTCATCTATTCTTTAGATTTTGTAACATCTCTAGAAATTATTTTGTTCCTTCTACGTGTTTTGCATAAAGTTGTCAGCAAATCTATTTACTTCACTCTTGGAGAACTAAAGTTTTTACTTTCCCTTTGTTCTTCTCCCAGTTCAGTAACTCTTCGTCAGATGGCTTGCACTCTTTGGTGGTGGCTTTTTAGCCATTCACTGTGACAACTGAATCAATCACACACAAGCCCAGGGCTCAGATATCCCACTGATGTCAATGTAAAAGAAAGATCTAAGATGCACATTTTATTATATGCAAAATACTTGCAGCAGAGTCTTGAATTTTTACATTTCAGCATGTGTTACAAATTGATGCCTTTCAATTTCCCCATAAAAATACATTTGGCATTTTGTAGTATATACAAAAAGGTAACTCACACGTATAATAAAAATTCTGCTACATATTGTGTGATTTGCTGATTAATGAAATGCATGCAATGAATCAGTACAAAGACAAAATATCTTGTCTTACCCATACTGGGTGTGGATAAACAAAAATCAGATTTTTGTTTATCAATATTTTTTTAAAAATAGCATATAGGATACCCAGTTGTAACAGTTTGACTATTAAAGGCAGTAGCAGGATTTAGACAACCAAAAAAAGAAGGACCACAAGGGAAAATACCCAACAACGAGAAGTGGGAACCCAGTCTATGTGATACTGAAGTTCAGCTGTACTTCATAAAAGATGTGTAGGAAATATGGCCCAGTGACAGAGGGTAAGCAGGGATGGAGAAAGCCAGGAAATTTGAGCTTTTCTTCACCAAAATATAAATTCTGCAATTCCACTTCTTGTGTAAGAACAGAGATCCATCTGGGGACTCTTAGCCTTCAGAATTAATGAAGACAAAATACTCAAGTTTAGGTGTGTCTGACCTTTTGGAACTTTGCAAGTTGGAATTGTTGCATGTCGTAGCCTAGATTGATCCCATTTAAGTTTAGACATCAACATTAGATGACCCCATTAGGATATGGCAGTAAGCTGCTAAATAATGCAAGGAAAGAGAAAATTGTATCAGGGAAAGCTAAAATTGAAGAAGCGCTGGAATGACTGGTAGTGCTGCCTGGTTCCTGGCCAAGAAGCAGGTCAAGATTACATAGACTTCAAATGCTGATGGCTTCATTTAGGCACAAAATCTTAAATACAATAAACTCAGTCTTAAAAAGCCTCATCTTCCTAAGGCAGAAAGTTCTCTGAAGAGTTCAGAAGCTCTGTGTTGTCCAGAGAAAGCTGCATTATTTAAATATTGGCTAAACTGAGTATTTGCATTCCTACAAATCAATCAGGTCACAGAATCACAGAATATCCTGGAAATGACTAATCTGGCTCCATGTTCTTAGAAGGCTAATTTATTATTTTATGGTATTATATTATATTAAAATAATGCTATAATAAACTATACTAAAGAATAGAGAAAGGATACAGACAGAAGGCTGAAGGATAATAAAGAAAAACGTGACTCCTTCCAGAGTCTGACACAGCTGGACTGGGATTGGTCATTAAGTAAAAACAATTCACATGTTGGATAAACAATCTCCAACCACATTCCAAAGCAGCAAAACACAGGAGAAGCAAATGAGATAACATTGTTTTTCTTTTTCTCTGAGGCTTCTCAGCTTCCCAGGAGAAGAAATCCTGGCAATGGGATTTTTCCAGAAAATATGACAGTGGCAGTTCAGAAGCTTTTTCCAGGCACACCTGGACACACAGACATGCACACAACACCCATCCCCTCGATGCCACCAGACTTCCAGAGTCTCCCAAGATGATGCCTGCCCAGAACTGCTTCTGGGGTAGGTATTGGGGTGTTTACTGGAAAAAAACCAAGGTTCTAAAAACCCCAATTTTTGATGTGTACATTGATCTCCACCCCAAATGGACCTAGACTGTATGTTGCAACCCTAGACAACGATCATACTGGTGTGGAGATATTCCTCTAGCTCTTCTTCTACCTGTCTTTCCCTACTTCTCCCTTCACAATTTCCTCTCTTAGGGTGACCATACATCCCATGATGGCTATACACCCCTTTTCCAATCAATTATTTTATTTTCCCGGCTACCGTTTCAAAGCAGTTCTAATGAAATTTGTTGCTCCGTTATTTAACATCATTTTGCTTTAAACCATCCCAGGGATTCTTTAACAATGAACCTGGTTGCCCTGCCTCCGAGGTGGCTTGCAGCAGTCCTGCCACTGGTCACCAGAGGGAAGAGATCTTTGCCTGCCCCTCCTCTTTCCCTTGTCAAGGAGCTGCAGCCAGCTATGAGACCCCCTCTTCTGCAGTCTCCTCAGGGAATTCAGCTGCTGCTCCTAGACCTTCTCCTCAAGACTCTTCACCATTTTCATTTTTTGGACATTTTCTCATAGCTGATCATGGTTTAGCAATGCTATTCCCCAATGCAGCGTTCCCAGTGAAACCCCCAAACCACACGCTGCTCGCCAGCTCCCCACTCCCCCTTCCCTTCTCCGGTGGAGGGGTGGGGAGAAGAAGTGGGGACACAAAAGGCAGAGATCATGGATTGAAATGAGAGCAGTTGCTGAAAACAGCAATGAAACAAAACCAAACATAAAAGAACCAATCATGATACCAGTGGGTAGAAGAGAGGTGGAAACTCACATGTGATTTTTCACCATGCAGAACCCAGGGCTACCCTTGCTGCTTTTTTCCACCACTGGAACAACTGAAAGGGACCCTTTTCCTCCTCCTCCCCACCCCCTGTGCAGAATGAATAAACAGGATGAATAGTAGTAGAGAATAAATAAACTCAGGGTCCTAGCCACAGCCCCTCCTAGACACTGCAAAAAATTAACCCTGCCCTGGCCAGAAGCAGGACAAAGCTTTTTATATTTCTTATGTTGTGGTGCCTGAAACTGGACACAATGCTCAAGGTGAAGTCACATGCAGGTGCTGGGGCCACAGCTGGAGCTTTTACCAGGGAAGTGACATGTCCATCTCTGTAAGCATTGCTCAGCAATAACAAAAACATCACTGAATTATCAACACTGCTCACAGCAGAAATCCAAAACCACAGCCCCATACCAGCTACTGTGAAGAAAATTAATTCTACCACCACCAAAATGAGCAGAAAATTTAATTTCTTTTTTTAACATTTTAGTTACTTCTAACCATTATTTTAAAACAGAAAATAGCAGCTAAAATTCTAAATCAACAATAGAAACTCAAGTAGTTACTGCAGTTCATTATTAGCTTGGAAGAAAACAGAGCAGCCACTATTTCCCTAATTGTCCTTAAAGTCATTATTACATATGCAAGTACAATTTGGTACTCTCCAGAGCCTTTCCCTCATTACACTCTGTGATTCACTAAATTACACGATTGTGATTAGTGAGGCAATGGGTGTCCAAGTGGTATCAGGCAACTACAGGGCTCCTTTTGCCGAGGTCAATTTAATTACATTGTGCATGACAGAAACCAGGCCAACTGAGTACTGCCTTTGCCATCAGCAATTGACACCTGAGTGTTAATGAGCTGGTAATTAAGACTTGGCACAGACAGGCACATTTTAGTGTTTGGGACTGGGATTACCATATGCTTCAATGTCTCTGTGCTAAAAGCCTGAAGTTATTCAATTTTTTTTTTTTAAAAATATATGGGATTCTAAAATAAAGGGAAATTGTGGCATTTGCAAATAACAAGCAAGAAAACAGTTTTAATCAGGGCTGCATGCTGCCTGTCATAATCTTCGGAGAAATCCTCTCCTCCTACTTGTAATCACTTTACCAGCATTTTATTTTCTGTAGTACATGTTGTGTTGGGTTAGTGTGGCCAGATTTTGGTAGTGGGGTGGGGGGAAGAGGGGACACTACAGGGGTGGCTTCTGTGAGAAGCTGCTGGAAGCTTCCTCCATGACCAGCAGAGCCAATGCCAGGTGGTTCCAGTATGGATGTGCCCCTAGTCAGAGCTGGGCCGATTGGAAATGGTGGTAACACCTCTGTGATAATAGATTTGAGAAGAAAGGGAAAAAAAAAAAAAGTTGTTGTGCAGTTGTAATTGTGGCAGAAAAGAGAGGGGTGAAAAGATGTGAGAGGAGCAGCTCTGCAGACACCAGGGTCAGTGCAGGAAAAGGTGCAGGAGGTGCTGCAGGCACCAGAGCTGGGATTCCCTGCCCATTTTCATTTTTCTGTTCTTTGAGAAAGATATTGCATTGATTTCCAAATTTTAAGTAAGATTTTTCACTACAGGTTCAGCTCTGATCAATTTTTTTCTAGGCCAAACAGCAGTGGTGAAATTAATAACAATGCTGCTTTACTCATAAACAAACTTTGAAACATGCCTCTGATTTTATATATATAATATATATATTTTATATATATATAAAAATATATATAGTTCCAATGTGAGCATGTATTGGTAAATTTGTGTAGTGGGCTGATCCTGCCTCGATGCCAGGAAGCCACCAGAGCCACTCCATCATTCCTTTCTGCAAATGGACAGGGGAGAAAAAGTATATGAAGTTTCATGGTTGAGCCTGGGAGAGATCCCACACCAAATATTGTCCCAGGGAAAACAGACTCAAATTTGGAATATTAATTTGATTTATTAATAACAAAATCAGAGCAGCAGAAGGAAAAGTAAAATATTAAAACCATGAATAAATTCAAGTAATATTCCAAATTTGGGAATAGTTTTCCCTGGGACAATATTTGGTGTGTGATCTCTCCCAGTCTGTCTCAAACCATGAAACTTCGTATACTTTTTCTCCCCCTGTAGCCCATCAGAAGAGCGTAATAAAAGAGTGGATAGTTATTGGTTGGTTGAGGGGAACTGGGGTCAGTTGGCTGCTGTTAGGACAACGGAAGAGTCAGCGCCTAGAGGAGCTGCCTACAACAAACATCAAGGAGTTATGAAACTCTGGCAAACATGGAAGCCCTTGCAATGTAATGACAATAGATCTCTTGTAATCTATATGACAACACCTTCCCACTGCCTTTACTCTCCTCTACAAACAGTCTCTACAGACTGCCCAAACTTACAAAGAGAGAAGGTGATCCTAAGGAGAGCTAAAAAGTGGCTGGCATGAAGGAGAGCTTGATGACAGTTCAGTAGGGGGGAGGTGGGGAAGGAGACTGGAAAATTAGAAGAAAAAGCTATATGGTAGGGAAACACCTCTGAAACATAATCCCAGAGATGTAATCCCCATAATTCCCAAAAAGGATAACCCCAGAAAAGGTAGAGAAGGCTAGAAGGATAAAGTATGTGGTAGGTAAGCCACCACTAGAAAATAACTCTGGAAAATTGGTACTACCAGCACTCATGTTGAAAATATTTCAATTTTAATTGATTATCATGTTCCTCAAGTCCTGTAACCCTTTGCAGCTCAACTTTAAACTTAAAGTAATAAATATTCCTATCAGAGAGATTTTAAGACAAGTATGTAAATGGAGTAAGGTGAATAAAAAACACCTGAACGACTTTCAGCATTTTTGAGGTAACCCTGCATCTTCAATGTAAGGAATATTATGAAAAAAGTGATTTCTGTGATGCAGCATGTGGCTATAATTCCTGTATCTCAATTTTGTTAAATAGTAGTGTGATATGATACTGTCAGACTATTTACTAGTGGGTTTTTTCTTGGACCCTGGCTGAGCACCCAAGCCTGCAGCAAGCTTTAGAGCCAGGTGTGGCGGTGTTCTCGGGGGTCCCAGGATAAGGGAAGAGACGAGGATCTGACTCCATGTTTCAAAAGGCTTGATTTATTATTTTGTGATATATATTACATTAAAACTATACTAAAAGAATAGAAGAAAGGGTTTCATCAGAAGGCTAGCTAAGAATAGAATAGAAATGAATGATAACAAAGGTTTGTGGCTCAGCTCTCTGTCCGAGCCAGCTGGGCTGTGACTGGCCATTAATTACAAACATCCAAGATGGGCCAGTCACAGATGCACCTGTTGCATTCCACAGCAGCAGATAATCAATGTTTGCATTTTGTTCCTGAGGCCTCCCAGCTTCTCAGGAGGAAAAATCCTAAGGAAAGGATTTTCCATAAAAGATGTCTGTGACAGCCATGGCTCCTTTGTAACAGCTACAATTCCTTTATGCACTCAGACTGACTTAATGCAGGGGCTTAGACAATTTTTTGGTGGCTTTATGAATCCACAGGCTGTTCACATCAGGTGAAAAGTGTAGTAACTTCACGGAATCTTACTTGTAGGATTAACTCCTCATTTTTTTCTTCAATGGAAGAGGTTGGGTGGTGGTTTTTTTTTTTTTTTAAGCAACTGAACACTCTGTAGGACATACAGCCTTTTATATGCAGATTGCTATAATTATGCTTTGAAATAGCTTTGAATTCCCAGTGGCTTAAAGGAGAACATGAAAGGACAAATGGTAGGCTGAGCTGAAGGAAATGAAAGTGGCATGTATGTCCATCTAAAATTAGATGTTGGGATGAACACCTCTTTACATAGCCACTTATAAACTTATAGAAGGATCTCTGCAGCCACAGAGGAAAACTTGGGTGATAAAGGAACACTGCCTTGGGACAGATTATCAACTTATATTTTCCTTTTTTAATATCAAAAGGTGAGCAGGGGCTGAGTAAGGCAGGAGGAGGAGACCTCCAGGGAGGCTGCAGTGCACCACTAATCCTCATGTCCCAAAGTACCACATATGCACACATGTATTTTTGATCACTTCTAGGGATGCTGATTCCACCACTTACCTGGGCAGACTGGAAAAATGCCTGACCACCATTTCAGTGAAGAACTTTGTCCTAATACCCAATCTAAACCTCTCCTGGAGCAACTGGAGGTCGTTTCCTCTTGCCCTATAAGCCCTTTTTAAGGTGGAGGTTTTTTCCCCCTCTATTCATGACAGGCTGAGACAGATGGAACTTTTTCATCTGGAGAAAGGGAAGGCCCTGGGGAAACCTTCCAGTACCTAATGGAGTGGAGATGGACTTTTTACAAAGGGTATGTGATAGGACAAAGGGGAGTGGCTTTAAAGAAAGAGGGAAGATTTAGACTTAACTATTATGAAGAAATTCTTCACTGTGAGGATGATGAGACACTGGATCAGGTTGCCTAGAGAAGCTGTGGATGTCCCATCCCTGGAAGTTTCAGCCCCAAGCTGGATGGGGCTTAGAGCAACTTGGTCTAGTGAATTCTTCTGTTGCCAGGGCATTGTGTTTGTCATGGCCAGGGCATTGTGGTCATGCACTGCAAAGGCTTCCTGTCCTTACACAAGCCTTAAAATCCCCCAAAAACCCTACCAAAACCCCACCAAGATGCCTCAATGGTGCTGATGTAGGCTCAGAGCACTGTAGGATGGTATTTTGGAGCATTCCTGTGGATGCATTTCCTTTCAAATCAGTTCCAAACATTGAACCTCAAAACTGGGATGCTGTTTTTGGTTGACAAAAGCCAGCCTCTGTTCTCGGCTTATTTTTAGTATTGTAAAAATGCTACAAAATCAAGGCATAATAAATGATGAAATGAAGCTGAGCAGGAAACAACTGCTCTAAAGGTAATATTTTCACAGACTTTAAGTTTTCTATGCATATTGATAGAAGATTTTTTTTGAAGGGTGAAGCAGGAGGAGATTTGCTTCAGTTAAAGACAGGCTGAAGTCTAAGAATTTCAGAGACTTTCTCTGCCATGGTTGAGTGGTGGTGGTTGTGTAGAAGCTTTAGAAATATCCCCCTTTTTTCATTCAATATCCATGGAAAGCCACTGCCTTGATCTAGCCAGTTTGAAGACTATAACAGAAAGCTTCATTTTCCTCAAGTACTTGAAAATGGATTATCTCAGTTCAGAGGTTATAAAGAAACAGTGAGGAGACTGAACATGAGCTGGGATTGAGCTGTGCTATAGCTATATGTGTTTAAATGGTACTAATATTGAATTGTTTGTGGTTTGGAATGGCTTGGAGATGGAATAGAAAATTGTGGTTTTGGATGTTTGAGAATAGTGTAAATACCCTACAGATATTAAGATTGTTACTCTTGGGTGGATGAACCATTTAGAGCAGCTCTCCAAATGTTTTGACTACATGTCTGTAAAAGGGAAAAATGCATGTATTATAAATTATAGGAATGCACTGCTGTGCTATTATGGACATCATAAAATGTACACGAAAATAGAAAGGGCAAAAGATAAGGTAAAGAAGAAACAATCCTTTTTAAAATATATTTTTTTAATTAGGTGTACAAAAATATTTTTCTGGACACCAGCAGATTGTCTTGCACAGTCCCTAGGGTGCATCCACCCCACTTTGGGGGCCACTGACTTAGAGCATGTTTATAGTTGAGCAAGTAAAACAACTAACTCTCAGTGTGGAAGAAACAAGCAAGGGCACAATTTGAAGTACTTTTATGACTGTGCAGTTCATTGTCCTATTTCTAACATGCTCATGTCCTTCACCTCTTTGTCTGTATTCAAATTCTTCACTAGATTATCATCTTTGTGTGGTCATAAATATCTTAATTCAAACACACTGGCAGTGAGAACTGAGTTTTTCTTGGAAATACTCAATCAACCTAGTTCCACCCTTTGCTATGATCTTATCCTGCAACTGCTTCTAGAGTTCTGAAAGGCAAGACAAGTTTTAATGAAGTTTTTTGATTGCAGCAATAGCTGAAATCTTGGATATTTGAAGTATTTTGAAGGGATCTTGAGATCAAGACCTATTAATTTCTGGGAAACTGGACACAAGTTGGTCTACTGAAGGTTAGGCTAAGGTTCTACTTTCATTTTTAGATGCTATTTCTTTTCCTGGCTTCTAGCTGTTCTTTTGCAGTGAGAAAAGTTACAAGAACACCAGTATGAACAATACATCTTCCCTGCAACCAACACATTTCTGGCACTGGGAAGAGAGAGGGAGCTTAGTGAGGAGTATGATTTTTCTGGTAAGATCTCATATCTTGCAATTACTTGGTTTGTCTCCTTGCTTTTAGTCAAGGAAATTATTTTAAAAAAAAAAGTTTTCCTTGGATTAACACTTTAGAAAATCCTCATGGAAATGAGAAGGAAATAGGTTGTGTGTTTTCATTATGAAAGTGAATCCTTGCTCCCAGCAGGCGTGTAGTGCCTTCACTCACTCTATCAATTGAAAGATGAGCAATTAAAAAGGAATATTTCCATGTTCAGCAGCTGATTGGTTCTATAACTTTACAAAACCCAGCTGGTGTGGTCAGGGTGTGCTTTAGAGGGCTGAAATCAGAAGGGAAGACACTGCATGCCCACTGTAACACAGTGTAGGGATCCTTGAGCCCAGCTCAGCTGTCTCCAGCATGAAATCCTGCCTTCAGTGAGCGGTTTTCCTCCTTGCTCCCCAAAATAGGTGCATACCCAAAAAAATAGATGCAGATCATTCTGTGGTTGCTCTTTTACTTCTGGGACCTGAACAGGTGTTTTTGCAGGGCAGTGCACTGTGCTGACTCCTTTTATTGACCCCTTTGAGATCTTTCAGCCGATTTGTACACACTGATGCCTGCAGACTGTGTGGCTCCTGACAGCTTCTGCTTAGTGGAATATGCAAAAGTTTTATTCACTGAAAAGTCTTTATGTAGTATGGAGAGCTTGTTAAAAACTGGATTCCAGAGTGGAATTCCTGAACAGCAGACCTCTGCAGTCAACTGACAGGGAATGCTGACTGAAAAGAGGATACCAGTGCTTTATTTTTATTTTTTAATTTATATGTTATAGCTATAATATATATTATATAAATATATTTTGTATAATATATAAATAATATATATATATAAATATATTTTATATAATATATAAATAATATATATTATATAAACATAGAAATTATATATAATATGTATCATATAGAATATATATAAAATAAATATATATATAAATATATATTTTATATTATATTTGTTATATATATTTATTTACATATTATATCTAGAATATAATATATATTATATGTATAAATATATTTTTATATATTATATTTATTATATTACACAGTAAAGTAAAGGTTCTGATTTGGGCAATTATCATGCAAACTGGCATTGAGTTCAGGTGGAATTTCAGGCAATAGGTTTGTTGCTTAGCATCTGGAGTAGTGCAATCGGGGTGCATGACAAATATATTGCTGATCAGGCAAGCTGCATGTAATATTAAATGTATGTAATATTAAATGTGTGTAATACTAAGTCATGGCTGCACAGGGGAGGGAAATTTTATTTGATATCCTGGGAGCTGCTGCACTCTTGGACATATTGTACTTTCCATGGCAAAGGATGGGGAAATTGCTCCTTTCCTGGTGTTCTCAGGCTGAGGAAGGCCCTGGAGGACAAAGTGAAGTGGTGAGCTAATGAGAAAGGAAGAAAATGGAGATTCTGCCTTCAGCAGGGAGCTGCTGGCCAAGCCCAGACTTTAAAGACCTAAGAGAGGTTTGTCTGATGGCTGCTCAACTTGAGAATGTGCTGAAAGCTGTTGGGCTGCTAATCAGGACTCTGAGGGACCCCTACCCCTATTTCAGAGATCTGAGTAGAGGAAGAGAAATGTTTCACTTTCTTATTCGTATTAATTATTTTTTCTGCTTATGTGTTGCTTTGCAAAAGGATGTCTGGGTGCATTCTGAGGCAATACTGTTTCAGTCTGTGAGCCTGTTCTCTTGGAAGAGGCATAAAAGGATCAGGCAGCCACCCCTCCAAGTTTTGTTGAGCTCAAATTTTGGTAAGATCATGGACTTTTTTTCAACCTGGTCTTTTTCTTTTAACGTGGAACAGAAATTTGATTTGAGGAACTGGAGATTATCTCTTTCAATAGCAAAGATGCTTTCTTGGAAATTTAAGTTACAGATACATAACCATTTACTTTTTGTTATGTAGGCAGTTTTGTGTCTTTTGATGCATGAAAATCTTGGTTTTCTTTATTTAAGAAAAAGACTACTTTTAAATTGCTTACAGATTTCTTTTTTTATTCATAAAGGGTAAGGTCTCTGAACTTTTCTGATGGAGGTAACCTCACTTAATTTGAAAGAAATTTCATTTCATACTGCTGTCTATAAGACACCTCGTTATTGTTGTTGCATACAATAAAACTGTTTCTCATAAGTCTTTTTCTGTGAAAATGCCTTTAATCATGCTGGGGAGGAAGTTATTTTCCCTAGTGCCACTTCTTGCTTAATATCTGTCTTCCTTCACTACGTTTGGGAGCTCAGATGTAGGTAAACAAACTTGCCATTGGAAGATTCAACAAGTCGTTTAATTATTGCAGCCCTTATCCACCCTTTTCATTGCTGAGACTACTTTACATTTATATTTTGGAGATGCCACACTGATGGCTGTGTGGGCTGGTATGTTGCATCTCACTCACCAGTGATTTATTTCTTTGAAAAATCAGTGCTTGAGAACTGACGGTGTAGATATGGAGGGAGGTGTCAAGACTAAAGCTCTCAATCCCTTGCCCTCTTACAACAAAATATGAACAGGTGGGCTGGTAGGTCCCTCTTGCAGGGCAATGTCTCCAATGGGCTCAGTCCTGGGGTTTGCAGATACTTAGCTTTAAAAAAATTTTCTGATGGTGATTAACTTCACGTCAAGGCTTAAGATGATGACCTCTAGCACATGGTGTGCTGTTCATCCCTTGAAACTCTTCCCATTTCTTACAGATGCTGCAGGATAAATGGGCAAGGGTAGGATTTGGATGACTGAAGTGAAACCTTGGTAATTTTAGAGTTATTTTTGTTGGCAGAAGAAACAAATATAAAACTCTTAAGCTATCCCTCTCTGTGACGGTGTTCACAGGGGTCTCAGGATGAGGGAAGAGATGAGGATCTGACTCCATGTTTCAGAAGGCTTGATTTATTATTTTATGATATATATTCCATTGAAACTATGCTAAAAGAATAGAAGAAAGGATTTCATCAGAAGGCTAGCTAAGAATAGAATAGCAAAGAATGATAACAAAGGTTTGTGGCTCAGCTCTCTGTCCAAGCCAGCTGACTGTGATTGGCCATTAATTACAAACATCCACCATGGGCCAATCCCAGATGCACCTGTTGCATTCCACAGCAGCAGATAATCAATGTTTGCATTTTGTTCCTGAGGCCTCCCAGCTTCTCAGGAGGAAAAATCCTAAGGAAAGGATTTTTCATAAAAGATGTCTGCGACACCTATCCATTCTGATTTTTCTTACTGTTTTTTAGCAACATTAAAGTTAGATCTGAGGTCTGGGATCCCTTTCATCTCTCCTCTCCTCATTTGCTTTTGGCAAACCATCCTTCTTTTCACTTTGACTCGTGAGACTGGATTATCTTTGACATGAGAGCTGTGGCTCTGCTGAGAGGCAGGAGTGGTGAGGCAGGTTCGTGCACCCACTGGTTCACAAACCAACATTTCCCTTGAAATGCAGCTGCATGGATTAACCTCTGCAGACTTGCCCAGAAGCACACAGGGTTGTGGGATGCCTACAGCTGGCTTAGCTGCACCCTTTTCTATATTGGGATCAATCAGTTCTGTTGATTTTGCTGTCTCAGGAGATAAACTGTGGTACTTAGGGATTCAGATCCTGGGAAATAATCACGTCAAAGAATTTGCATTCCTTTGCAGGTGAGAGTTACAAGATTTAGCGTGTTTATTCCACTGTTCTTTGAAGAAATCAGACTAAAATGCTGCTTAAGAAATTAGGTTCTGTGCTAGGGATGGTACAGCACTCAGAGCAGTAGAGAGGACAGGATTCCAGGTGCTGTTGTGAGCATTCCTCATCACACTGAACCTCAATTTGCTTGGAGCCTCAGAACCATTACCTGCTTTTCATTCAGGAAATATGGACTTACACATGTCTGTCAGTCCCCAGGACAGGCAGAACTTGTTTAAAGCCCTCTCTATCAGTCCCACCAATTCATGGTCTAAAATCCTTTTGCCCTTGTTAGGCAGATGGAGCCCATCTGATTCTAGCAGGCTGATGCTAAAAAAAAAATTGCCCCATGATCAAAAAAACCCCAAAATTTCCACTGAAGACACCAGCTGTTCATTCATAGTGTGGGTTCTCCTGCTCCTTCCATCATTCATCCCTGCCACTGAAGGGACTGAGCAGAACACCACCTGTGTGGAGCTCCTGTTCCACCAGTCAATTAACCCAGAGCCTTGAAGGGCTTTTTAATTACCTTGGTGCCCTTCTGATCAACCTCAGCACTGCCAACCAAGAGCAGATAATTTTAAGGGGGCTAATTACATTATTATAGCAATATATTCATGTATTATCAATATATTATTATAAATTATGACAACAACGATATTATATTTATTATATTATAGCTAGGAGAGAGATGGAAGAAGATTGTTAGTCTAGATAGGGAAGTATATTCGGTTTCTTCCCATGTTGCTCTTAGTGAAGAGAATAAGTAGCATTTAGAGAATATATATTATATATACTTAAGTGTATATATACTTATATATAAGTATAATATATATAATATATATAATATATATACATATATGTAAGTATATATACTTATATATATAAGTAACATTTAGGGAATATATATTATATATATTATATAAGTGACCCATCTGCCTGTGGGTCACTTATATTCTTCAATTCCAGGAGCAAGGAGGACTGCAGAAGCCCATGCAGGAACAAAATGGTTTTGAGTGACCTGATACATTGCTTCTGAGAGTTAATTTTTAATTATTTTTTAATGCTACATACTCTTGTAGAAATCTGTTTACAGTGATAAAATATGTAATTTTTTTTTAAAACAAAAAGTTCTTCACTGTGAATATTCCAGGCTGACTTTAAGGGAGATGTACAGAAAACATGAAAAACCAGAGGAGTTCTAGAGTCTTTTTCATGGCTTTCATTACATACCTGATGAAAAATTAGAAGATAACTCTTCTTTTTCTGATACTTTATCAAATGGATTATAATTAATGAAGAGTGGAGCAAACTAGACCTACTGCCATTATTTTAAGGATGGAAGAAGTGGTAAGCTTCATTCCCTGCAGTTTTGACCCTTACTAGAATAACTAGAGTAGTTAGTAGTAGTTAGTAACTCTAGTAGTTACTAACTAGAGTACTTGCAAAATAGCAAACAGGAAAGAGAAGAAAGCAATAAGAATAACCTGTGCTATTCAATAAAGTCATGTGAACTTTCAGAATGTATTTGCACATATGGCAATAAAATGTTTAAGGAAAAAAATCCTTATTCACAGTTCATTCTGAACTCTCTAGACACCTGAAGAACCTGATCCTGTATTGCATTACTTTGTATATTGAATTTGAAGTTCAGTCTTTAATTTCTGGTATAACTTTGGATTACATAATTGCTTTGAAAATAAGACTTAGCTGAAAATTATTTGAGCTGCATCACTTTGAGCAGCAAAAAAGGTGACTGTTATCTCTGAAAAGTATGAAGGACACGTAGTGGAGCAAAGAAGGCACTAATGTACTCAGAGCAAATATGTATATATCTGACATTACAGAATTGCTATAGAAGGAGAACTGCTGGGAATTTATTTACATAACCATAAAACACTTCCTATCCCAGAAAATGTGCTGGACTGGGAAAAGTTGTGAGCTATTTAATATGACAGAACAAAAATCTGGCTGCTGCTGGAAACAGGAGGTGAAAACGCAGAATGGACGGGTGATATTTAATGAACAGTAGCTGTGTACTATTGAACATCAGAAAAGGATCTATATAGCCAGATTAAAGACAGATGACCTTTTTAGAGTTTAGTTAACCTTTTGGTCACTTTTGAGAGTTATCACTTAGGAAGATAAAGGTCAAGCTGGAGCTTGGTCTTCATATATTATTTTTTTTTCCTGTGATGAAAGTTATGCCTCTCTGTTCTGCTTTCTTAGGGAGCTGTAGGATGGGTTCAGTTTAACCAGAATAGTGTGTGGAATGCTTTTATGTTTTCTTAATCCTTGTCAAATTGATTTTTGAAGAGGGAATCCTTGTGTACTAAATGGATGGTCCTTGAGCTTTAATCTTTTCAGTATCTTCCTGTTGGTGTAAAAAAAAAAAGTTGTGAAAGAGATCAGTGTTTTATATAAATTGATACATTACTTCAAAATAATTGCTCAAAATGGTATCAACTAATCTTTGGATGGGAAGAAAGACCAAACTACTGTGCTCATTAATTCCAGAATAAACCTCAGCAATTTTATTACAGTAATATTTGGATTAATGGGTGTACAGACTACAGACTCCTGACTGGCCAACTGTTTGTAAACATGGCACACTGATTTATAGCTGCTACAAAGAAGTCCATGGCTGAGCCTTTACTGGGAAATCTGTCTAACAGTTGCTGGCTCTCTGACAGGTTACTGGTTTGATGTCCTGGGAAGGTTTTTTGGGTCGGGTTTTTTTGGGTCTTTTTTTTGGTCGGTTTTTTTGGTCGGTTTTTTTTTGGTCGTTTCTATTATCAATTATTTTTTTAATTATTTGCTTGTTGTAGTCTAGTCCAGCATTTATGTAAAATTGCAGTCTTGCTTCAAATAGTTATTTGACGAGTTTCAGCATTTAGGTTGCTGATAGAGGTGGGCAGAACACGTTCTGAATTTTTTTCAGCTACTTGCATCTACCCTTTTCTGGCTGGCATAGGATCAAAATGAGGTGAAATTCTGTATCACACAGGCAACAGATGCATCTCTATCTAGGTATCCAAGTATTTGTCTTGGTGGTTTCTATGGAAGTTGATTAGTTCCCTGGAGAGTGGACTTGATGCACAGGGAAAGGGGGTCTGTGGGTGAGAGATACTGAAGCTGGCACTTCTGCTTTTCCTTCTGCCTCTCATGAGAGCAGCAGAGACTGACAGTAGTTTTGAACACAAAGACTAAAATGTGTAGAAAATAAAGAACTGTTCTCTAGGTGCAAACAATGAAATATCTGGCAATGACCAGTTGTGGGGTTTTTTTTCCTGAAACTTTAAGGTTTACAGTAATCGAATAAGTCCTATGCTAACATTAGTTTTGATGAATGTTTTATGGAAAGCTTGAATTGAATAGGAAAAAAATAACTCTTCCACCAACCCTCCTGGAACGTTATGTAGGCTGTGGAATTCTGTGTTGCACAAGAACTGGCCAAGGGGAAGTGTTTCTAGGCCAGCTTTTAGAACCATTAGGGTTGGAAAAGACCTCCAAGACCATGGAGCCCAACCTTTGATCAAACACCACCTTGTCAGCTAAAGCACAGCACTGAGTGCAGCATCCAGCTGTTCCTTGAACACTTCCAGGGATGGTGATTTCACTTTCTGAGCAGCCCGTTCCAATGCTTTCCGTGAAGAAATTCCTCCTGATATCCAACCCGAACCTCCCCTGGTGCAGCTTGAGGCCATTTCCTCTTGTCCTGTTGTTGGTTACCAGGGAGAAGAGACTGACCCCCACTTTACAACAACCTCCTCCTCTCAGGGAGTTGTAGAGAGGGATGAGGTCTCCCCTGAGCCTCCTTTTCTCCAGGTTAAACCACTCATTAAGCTCAGCTGCTCCTCAGAGGACTTTCCCTCTACACACTTCACCAGCTCTGTTGCTCTCTCTGGACAGGCTCCAGCACCCCAATTTCTATCTTCAAGTGAGGGCCAATCACTGCCTTGGTTCCACTGGCCAGACCATTTTTGATACAAACCAGGATGCCAATGGCCTTCCTGGCCACCTGGGCACACCTGGCTCATGATGATTCTGCTGGGGGTACCTATTTCTTCCCCTTTGCCCTAGGTAAATCTCCTCTTCAGCTTCTTTATGCTATGTGCAATTTTGCAGGTTGCTGCTCTGTCTCTCCCCTAGTTTTCAGATAGCAAACTAATCTACTTAATCCTCTTCCAAAGAAGATTTTCCCATATCTTTGATTATCCTCACAACAACATTTTGCATATTTTCTACTTTTTCGATCTTTCTGAAATGGGATTAATAGGATTTGATGCAGTATGGGTTCATAAATGTCTGTATGGTCTGTAGGAGGAATGGTGTGACAGTGTTCGCAGGGGTCTCAGGTTGAGGGAAGAGACGAGGATCTGACTCCATGTTTCAGAAGGCTTGATTTATTATTTTATGATATATATTACATTAAAACTATACTAAAAGAATAGAAGAAAGGATTTCCTCAGAAGGCTAGCTAAGAATAGAATAGCAAAGAATGATAACAAAGGTTTGTGGCTCGGCTCTCTGTCTGAGCCAGCTCACTGTGATTGGCCATTAATCACAAACATCTAAGATGGGCCAATCACAGATGCACCTGTTGCATTCCACAGCAGCAGATAATCAGTGTTCACATTTTGTTCCTGAGGCCTCCCAGCTTCTCAGGAGGAAAAATCCTAAGGAAAGGATTTTTCATAAATGATGTCTGCGACAGAATGGCTTGCTGTTTTTTGTTCCTTTCCTAATAATCTCAAACATTTTATTTGCCTGCTTTTGAATAATGAGCTAATTCCAGTATTTTTTAAAGTGATAACTCTCTCCTTAATTTGTTTTTGTGAGGCAAAAATAATTTTTTCCCCCTCAATGTACATCTTTGCATTCATCTTCATCTTTACTCATGTGCTTAAGGTACTCTCCAAACTGTCACAGTAATCCTCAGCCCTTAAACTATGGACTCTGTACCCTCTTGTGCTTTGTGCATCATCTTCTCTCTGCCCCATCTTGATCACTTGAGTGCACTGAGCAGTGAAGAACCATATATATTTCAAGGACTAACTTAGCAACTGCTTTGAAAGGGCAATTTACTTTTTTCATTAATAAGTGATCAAAAGATAGGAAATGAAGGGTGGGATCTTCTCTCATCTAATTACAACTCGGTTTCTTTAGGAGCCTTTAATGAGGATTTGTGACAAAAGCCTCTAGGAAGCACGAGTATACTTTATTGACAAGATTATCCCTGTGTTTCATGACCTCTTTGAAGGGCTTCAGCTCAAACTGAGAAGTGATTTCTTATCCCAAACACATCAGTCTTCTTTCCTTGGTTTGTGTTCATGTCTGCTAATATATTTTTTTTTTTTTAAATAAGTGGGTTTTCCTTTTTACTTTGCACACAAGGGATGGATTAAAATTTACTGTTCTCTTGAAACCAGTTTTAAAGATTGTTACATGGCAAACAGACACAGCTCCACTTCTGTATGTGCTGTGCAGGTGACAAGTAACGGGATGCAGCTATTCAGCATCCCTGTATTCAGATTCCCTTAGGACCATTTGGAAGAACAGCTGAGTGGCTGTCTGTCATTTGTCTTTTATGTGCATGTTGTGAATTTGCTCCAAGATGTTTTCTGCTGATAACTGGGTCAGGTGTTCAGATTCAGCTGTGAAATAGCAGTGTTGGTGAGGCAGTGAGGATGTGAGTGAATGGCTCTGAGGGCTGTGCTGCCATAGCCTGGTTGCTGTGGTTAACATAATCTCTCCCTGTGTGGATATTAAAATACAGACAGGAAGAGATCTTGTAAATCTTGCAAAGATTTGCCTAGATTTAAATGGGCACTGCCCCGTCCAGAAAATGAATGAGGTTTCCTACAGAGGGCAGGGTTTTCTCCTCTTGGCTGCTCTGACTGTGTGAAGTGATGTGAACCAACAGGGAGGGATGTACAGAACAAACTGGGAGGAGCTGAGGACCTCACATGCATGCTTGAAGCATATCAATGTGCCTTTTGTCCCTTTTGTTTGTTTTTTGTTTCATTTTAATCTGATTCCATGGGCTGGCTATCTGCTTGACAGGGGGATAAGGTGTGCTTGGATTTAGCTTGCCCAAAAGGAGCCCAGTGTCCACCCAACTGTGCAAACTGAAGCACAGTAAAAATGTGTGTTTGAAACCTTTTTAAAGAGGGTTTCCAGTCTGCTGATAACTAAATGTGGAAGTGCCTTGTGTTGGGATGGGTACTGTTAAAAGTCTGCTTCAGTCTGTGGCAAGGCAGGACAGATTGGCTCTGGGATTAGCTCTAATTGGAGAATGGTGCTGATAATGCCAAAATTGTGGGATTGATCCCTGTCTAGGACATTCACTTCAGAGTTAGAGGAGCCTTCTGGGTCCCTTCCCACTCAGAGTGTTCTGTGACTGTGGAGGAGCTTTGAGGAATTTTTCAATAACTCTGTTTCTTCATGGATGTGTTCTTGTGGTGTGTGCAAAAGGATGACTCAGACTCTCTGCATCCAAATTGGGGCGAGGTTTCTTTTCACAAAGCTGACACTGAAGTCCTACCACAGACCTCACCTAAAGACCATTGAAAACTGTCTCACTGTAAGAGGAACTGTCCATTACAAAGCTTCGATTGACATGGAGTGACCAGGGACTTCATATTGAAACTGTCTAGGCTGAAATTAAAAGCAGATTTACCCATGTAAGAGATGCCATAGTGGACATTTATGTTTTTATTTAAATGGTGTGTCCTTTTGATTCTACGTGTTTGATTCTGCAGTTTTGGAATATAGTCTGTGTAGGCTTTGTTAAGAAGCTTTTTAATGTAGTTCAAAGAGACTCCTTTTACTCCTAAAAACCAAAAAAGTAAGAACCATTCAAGTGATTACATCAGTTCTTTGTTACTTGGCTTTTTTTTCCTTGGTTAGAAAAGCAATAAAGTTATGAATTTTTCATAATATTGGAAAGGTCGGGAACAATTTGCATCAACTCTTCTTCAAAATTAGAAGAGAGGAGATGCACATAAATTACAGACTGTTGTGCCAGACTTCATATTGATGGAAATTAATTTTGACAAGTCTTTAGTTGCACAAAGCAGGACTTACCATGGAAATTTGGACAGACATTTAAATCTATTGCATGTTTTTGAGGTGCCACTCATACATTTTGTTTTATCTTTAAGTGTTTCTTGTTTAAACAAGGATAGGATGTGAAAATATCTCTTATAATTTTGTCCCGATTCCTGCCTTTGGAGGTCTTTATGCTTTCTTAATTCTCTGTTCTGTATTATTTGATGACACAGTGAAAATAAAACATTGCCAAACATCTAGTCCATAAAATGAGATTGACCTCTTCCAACTGGAAGTCCAGCACAAAAAGTTATGTAAGTAAGTCGAGGGTGACTTTTTCTGGAATGGCAATAAAAACAAATGGGGTACATTCTAAAGAGCTGACATAGAAAATTAAATGAAATAAACAGAACAACAAAAAAAAAACCCTCCAAAGGAATGCATGCTGATCATTGCATATTAAAACCCTGCATAAGTCAATATGTGAAAAGATTTTATACTCTGTACTTCATGGCTTGTAGAGATATGTGCTGCACTTGAAATAGGAGAAACTCAAGCAGAGTGTTTTGTGTAAGATTAAAAAAAAAGCCTTTTAATATCTAATGGCCAGAAAGGCCTCCTGGCATAAGCAGGACACTGCTGGAACAAGTGGTTGAGTTCCATGTGTTGCTGTTGTTTTCCAAATACACTCAACCCCAGAACAGTGCATGTTATTTCTTGTGCTGGTGCACTGTGCTCATAGACCTTTAACTGGATGTGTGGATATTTAGTAATTAGCTGATAGCCTATGTGAGGTAAGGAGATTTTCTTGGAAAAAAGCAATTTGAACTACAAAGGATTGACATAGTACTTGTAATAGTACACAGTGTTTTCCACACTTCCATACTACCTTGAAATGGGATTTAAGCACTTAATCAAAAAGAAAGTCTATCTAATTATCTAATTGCATTTCAGTGTCACTAGCTTAAGTCCCATGCAAAGATTCAGAAATAACTTTTTTTAGTAGATATCTGGCAAGTGCTGGTCTTAATAGAATTTTTTTCTATTAATGTTGGTCTGAATTAGGAGTGTCTTTAAATAAAACATCTGCATCTTAATGAATGTTGAGCAGATTTATGTCCTTTATCTATCCTTTGACCCTAATCCTTATAACTCATCTGCGTGTCTAATCCAGAAATTCACATTAACTCACTTATTCTGTTTTTCCCTTTTCTTTGGTGTTTGAGTGAAATGGGGTAAATAATGTATGACACAATTTTTCCTGTGTAGACAGTTCCTCCCCTCTTCCCCTGACTTTTCGCATCATCATTATCAGTTTAACACTTTATTAATAAAAGACAGTCTAGTCTTTCCAAAAGAGAAGATATTATGGAGAATAATGGAAAAGTAAGGTAATTGAAACAGTTCTTATTACATTGGTTGGAAATGGCATTAGTTATGTTGGTGTAAGGCCCTTAAAAACTCACTTGACAGGACTCTTAAAAGGGCTTACAGCTTTTCATGCACTCTGTGTTAGTCAAACAAGAGAAATACCAACTTAAAAAAAAAAAACCCAACAAAAAACTTTACTGACAAAGTTGAGAAAATCAGAGACTTGACAAAGGTTTAGAGCAACATTAAATCAACATGAAACACTTCAGGAGATGTTAATTTTAGCCCATTCAATTCAGCAAACTCTAAGCCTATCCAATTTTGAGTTACTCAAAACTCTGAGAGGAGGGAATTAGAAGAAGAAAGACAGAAAATATATAGAAAAGAGCAAATATAGTGACCTGAAAGGTTTTGAGACCATAATCTCCTCCAATCTCTGCTCCAAACCTTGCTCCTCCAATGCTCCTGCTGGACTTGGCAGGAACAAGGAATAGTTGTTTTTGTGAAACTTAGCTTTGAGTAAAATTAATTTTAATGAAGGCCATCAAATCTATTACTAAGCTTAACCTCTTGAATTGTCACTATTTGCAAACTAGCAGGTGGGATTTAGGTTAAACTGACTTCTATCAAAGAAGTGTCACTGTTTATTAAAATTGCTTGGAAAACAAGATTCCCTAAATGTTTTAATTTATTGCTACAAGGATAATCTTGCCTCAAACATTTTTCTGCATGCTGAGAGATACATGGAATACTGCAAAAGAGATCATCAGCTGCCTTATGACAGCAGTTGTTTCATTATCTGGCTCCTGATTCGAGTCTCCCCATGAAGTACTTCACTCAATGCTATTACATCCTACAGTGTCAGATTCTGACTATGAAAGATGTGATTTGCATAAGCAAAAACTTAATTTAAAATTCTCCCTTGCGCAGGGCCTCGGTAAGAGACTTTGCACTTCAAATTCTGACTGCTGCTCCTACCTGAAGATATTGTGGGCCTAAAGCCTGCCAAGTCCTGATGTGCACAGCTGTGATGACCGGCAGGAGCTCCGTGGAAGAGCAAGTGCATAAATAAATTTGTCAGCCTGCATTGCTGGGTCCATGTGTCTGTGAGGATCTGTCTGCAGGGATGAGGTTCTGACGCTTGGAGCTTGCTTTGCCCCTGAATCAGGGGTGTCCGATGGGAAAGGGAGCTGGTGGATTGAACAGTAGGAGTACTACAGCTCAGCTGTGCCTCTTCTCGAGGAGAGAAGAAATTATTTAGAAATTGTAAGAGTGATTTGGTGGTTAATTCTAACAGTATTAATCAAGACCAGTCATTCTAAAGATGTAGACGACCATTCAAAAAATTTTCAAACATTATGCATTTTTACAAAAACATAAGTCTACCCACAAACCCAAAGGTGGACACACACTGAGGTGTACCTCCTATACCTTAAATTTTGTCAATGACTTTGTAATTTTCATCCTTGAATGAGAGCAGCTGCCAGTAACTTCCTGTCACACTTATTCTTCAAACACCCCCTGACTCCCTATGAAGTGCTGCAGATGCAACAAGGTAGACACACAGCGTGGTTTTGCAGGCATTAAATCCAAGTCTGAGTAGCAAAAAGTTAATATAACATCAAATGCAGTCCCTCCTAAATGGTTCTTTACACATTGCTCATCTAAAGCCAATCCTGGCATTTCTGAAAAGTTGTATTCTTTGGTTTTGGAATGGGCCATCCACGAAGGAGTTGGAAATGTCTTTTGTTAAGATCTTGTTAGCTTTTTCTTGATCTCTAAGATCATCTTATAAGACAGCAGGATAGATCACTTCAGCTGAGTTCCCAGGGCCCCTTTCTGGGCTATGCCCAGTGTTTAAGTCTGAGATTGCACAGGTTTGGCTCTGTTGTAGGTAAGATTTATAGGGGCTTGGATGCCATGTTTCTCAGACAAATTTCTTTGTGGTAAACGGGAGACTGAAATATTTTGAATCTGTGGGGGAAAAGAGGCCATGTGGAACTGAATTAGAATTTGACTGCATAAAACACTTGGATCCAACAAAAGACTTTTTGCACCTCAGGGTCTTCCAGCAATGAGCAGGATTGGGTGTTGATACCATAAATTTCTGTAGCTTTCCTTAGTCATTCCAATCTTGATTTGGTTTGCCATGATTTGGGAAGGGTAGAAGAAATATGTCTTTCTTAATTTAAGGATATCAAGAGAAGGGCTATGATTTTACCAGGCTGGGAAGCATGCTTACCAAAGCCTTTCCCATGTCTCCTTTATAGGAGTGCTTCTCTGCACCAGGTCTCCAGAGATTTGGTTTACTCTTTTGCCTACAGCCTAGGCACTGTGGTGTATGGAAAAGAGTAAACAAAAAAACAAATTCCCTATTCTGGGTTTTTCTTTTATTTTAAATAAAAAGAAAATTCAGCTTGGCTATTAAAATCCCCCATTAATCACAATAATGTTTTTATTTTTGACTGCAATAGATAATTCTGTCTGTGGTTGCTAACTGGTGAGCCCTGGAGAATCCTGCTGGGGTGGTTAGCATTCCCCTTCCCACTTCATTCCTCTCGTCAATCTACTCTCCAAGGCATAGTGGAGAAATGTATGCACTTCATTCTAAAGTGTGGAGGTTCATTTTACATTATCTGTTAAGGTGGCTTCATGTGAGTAAGCTGCAATCTGGAGTGATGATTTTCTTTTTTTCCCCTCTCTGGTAGATAGGAAGAAGGGGGGGTGTGTGGGAATTCAGATTTGGCAGCTGTAAGCTGCAGGGGTAAGTTTTTCCAGTTTCCTCTGAGCACCCTGTTGTGTTATGGGATGACTGCTGGACATGTTGGCAGAAACTCGTGTGGCACAAAGTCAAAACCTTGGGATTTTTGGTGGTTGTGTACTGCTGCATGCAATCCATGCTTATTTGGTGTAAGAACTTCTCTTCAATAAGCTGGCTGTACCATACAGGTGTTAAAAGTTGTTGTCTCTTTAAAAGCTGTGTTAGGATTTACTGAAACCTGAGTTAATTTTCCCTGCCAAACCCTTTTGCAGAGTCCCAGACAAGGCTCACACTGAGCAAGTGAAAAGCCCAGTTAGTGTGCGGGTTTTTCTCGGAGCACAATTAGAGATATGACCCCAAACACTCAGTGGTCAGAACTGGACAAGTGTGTGGGCAAAAGCTTTTATCTCACCTGGCTCCTCTGTGTATTATCTGTGACAGTGATTTATGTCTCCCCTTTCAATCTCTCAGGAAAAAATGAGATGACTGTGGGTGAGTTTTTGAGTAAATACAGGAGTTACATTTCTCCCAACATGTGGGGTCCAGCAGTGCCCTCCTGGCTGGATCAGTAGCTGGGGAGGCTGTGTGATGTTTTTAGGTCAGTTTCTGCAATCTAAAGCAATTGATCTGAAAAAAAAAATAAAATAAATAGCTGAGCCAGTGTTCTTATGGTTCATTAAAGGCTTAAATATGTCTAAACTGGCATCTGATCCAAACTTGTATCTATTCATGAATGAACATTGGATGCAGTCAGGATTTTGAGGACCTGATAGCAGTTCCTAACACACACACCCCCCACACCACCTGGCATCTGGAAAAGAAAACATTCTGATTGTCTTGCTAACAAGTTACTTTGAATCTAGTTTTATTTTGTGGCTCTCCAACCAGTGTTGTGAGTAAAAGGTATAAGGAAAAAATACAAATGAAAAATTCTGTGCACTACAGAGGTAATCCATATTTGATCTTTAATGTACCATAAATGCAGAATGCCAAAAAATGAAGCAGTAACTGTTATGGGTTCTCTGGTCTTCCAGAGAGCTTATTTGGATGGTATAAAAGAGCACACCTCTCCATATCAGAATTTTCTAAAGATTTATCTTAAAGCATATTTGTGGTTCTAAAACAGCATAATTCAAACATTTTCAAATGGTGAATTTCTTGTGTTTTAATAGTACTCGGGGTGGGGTTTATACTCTCAAAGATGGGAGGGGAAAGACCATTCATTAAAACCAAACTTTCTTTTCTAAATACTGAAGTTAGGGTCTTCTGGTGATGGAAGGCATGGTTAGGTATAAAACAAACTTACTGAAAGGTAGACTGTTTCTGTCAATATCTTCTCCAGCCTCACTGTGCATCATTCAGGGCCCTGATCTTATCCATCTGAGCCTGCTTCAGGCTCTGAAAGACAAAAAACCCAATGCTGATTAAACCTAAAATCTGTATACAATTAATTATTGGCCATTTGCTTATGCTGGAAATAATTTTGTGGATAGATCTCCATGCCAAATCTTATATCCTTTGCTGTTCAGTTACTGCTCTGCCAAGGTAAGTGCCTGCACTGATTACTCTATATTTGCAGTTGGGATTTTAGTAATTGAACAAGATTTTTAAAGAGTAACAACTCTTGAATAAAGAGAACATAACAATGGAAAATGCTTCTTTACAGAGCAGGACAGCAGTTTGACGCATGGCAGGCTTCCCAGGGGACTGAAAGTCAGGTCCAAGCTTTGGGTGATATGTTTTTGAGCCTGGTTGGTTTTCTATTAAGAGAGCTAGGCTAAGGCATGTTGTAACCAAAGAGGGAGGCTGTGATATGCTTTTCACCTTGCAGAGAGGCAGACTGATGCAGGCCAGGGTCTGTGTACAAATCACAAACGGGACGGGGCTGCTGTGGAACTGCCTTGAGCTGTTTGATTTTCCAGCATCAGCCTCATTACATGGTTATGACAATGGGAAGATGCCACCAGCTCACATCCCAGGCAGCAGACACAGAACTGAATGTTACAACTCACTTTATAAGTTTTTTGACCAATCACACAAAGCAAAAGCACATTGACAGTAGTTCTATCCAATCACTATAAGCACACGTACCTTTGGTTAAACAATGCTTGCTTATTTCAAATACAACACCTGCTTGTAAGCCTTAAACACAATGCACAGAGCTCCATTATTAAGCTTCAACCTTCCTAATATCTTGCTAGATAAACTTTTCTGTAGCTTAGGGAGTTATTCTAGACAAGGGTTAATACACAGACCATTGTTCTATTTTTCCTTGCTTTTCTACTTTTTACCTAATTTTTCTGCTGACCTGTGACAGTGGTCACAGAGGTTTTTCGGATGAGGGAAGAGACGAGGATCTGACTCCATATTTCAGAAGGCTTGATTTATTATTTTATGATATATATATTACATTATAGCTATACTAAAAGAATAAAAGGAAAGGTTTCATCTCAGAAGGCTAGCTAAGCTAAGAATAGAATAGGCAAGAATGATAGCAAAGGCAGCTGTCTCGGACTCTGTCCCAGATAGCTCGGCCTTGATTGGCCATTAATTATAAATATCTAAGATGGGCCAATCAAGAATCCACTTGATGCATTCCACAGCAGCGGATAACCATTGTCCACATTTTGTTCCTGGAGCCTCTCAGCTTCTCAGGAAGAAAAAATCCCAAGAAGTGATTGTCATAAAAAGATGTCTGCGACACTGACCAATCTCATGGCTGCTGCTGAGCTCTAATCACTGTTCTGATGTCTCTGGGGCCTGCCTTTTGCAGCTTTCCCAAAACCCTCTGATTTTGATGGATTCCTACAGCAGACCAAGTGCCATGAATTGCTGCAGCCTGAGTGCAAAATGCTGCTGTCATGACAGGGACTCTTCATAGAGCATTGTTTTGTATAACTTTTGGGTCTGGTTGTGTGGAACAGGCTGTGAAAAAAGGGAGCTGGGAACAGGGTTTGGTCAGTTGTCCAATGCATTTATGAGCTGGAGGGTTTTTAGTTGCTCTGAGTTATTCATGCCAGAGTAGCAAAGCTGTTGTGTGTACCGGATCACAGAGAGGGATTTGGGAACATTAGAAATGATTAATCCTTGTGCGTTCTAAATTCTTTCCTGCAGAGGATGGGACTCAGTGTAAATGTCAGGAATCAGATCTGGGGAGGGTGACACAGATATTGTGACACGGTATATTGCCTTTCTTTAAACACAACCTTGTGTTTGAATAACTGAGATTTCTCAGTGCCTCTGAGTCAGGCACCTGCATGTTTGCTGTGATGGTGGAAAAGCCTTTTTACCCCAGCAATTTTGCAGTGCAACCCAGTCCTCTAGGCTGCAAGGCAGTAAGTTATGCTGTGGGGAAATACTTCCATGCAAATAAACTCTTGAAGGGGAAGAACTGAGATTTTTCATAACTCTTTGCCCATGATGAGATATAGCTGTAGCAGCCTGGAGTGACAGCTGCAGCAGTTCTTTCACTCAGTGGCTGGTTTGTTAAAGCACACACTGGAGCTGTGGCAGTGCTGGGCTCAGCTCTCTTCACCTGAGGCCAGTCAAACCACCGCCTCTCAGGAGAATTTTGCCTGTGACTGCTGTGAGATTCATGCTCTGGAGCTATTGTGCTCCAAATGAAACCTGGATTCCTTTGAGACAGAAGAGGTGAGGATGGTTTGAGGCCTTTCCTGGAATATTATTGGACACATCCTGAAGCACATCCTCTCTCATCCTTTCAATGTGAGAGGTTTTTTTCTGTGGGCTTAGGCTGTTCAGCTAGGAAGCCCTTTCTTTTTCTACACTATTCTTTGTTTCAATATTTAGAAAGGGAAGAATCCTCAAAAGGCAAGTTTGCGATTCAAGTTTGGTATTTTCTCCTTGGTATTTGGCTTGGCTCGTAGCTTGGTACATGCAGCAATCTTTTATTATCAATAACAGTTGCTGTTCTATGTAATGGTCCTATAATTAATTACACAACTTCAGCAAAGCTTTTTAATGAAGCTTGCTCTTCACGTGGTGCGACAAAATGAAAATAAAAGGCCTCTTACTGTGTTGCAGGCTTTCTTCTGACTTGTTTGTGTGCTCTTTTGTGGGCAGATCAGAGGCAGCAAACAGAATAATGCTGGAAAGACATGATCTTGGACCAATGTTTGGTTAACAGAGTTCCCTTGGGATGTGGGCAAGGCTGTGTGACGTGTCTGATTGCCCAGCAGGGTTCATGAATAGGCCTCAGTGGGGAAATGTGTGTTTGTTACAATTTTATGTCTGTCTGACAGCAGTTCCAGCTGCAAAGAGTGACAGAGAGCCTCTGAGGCTGTGGCTAAGTGATGTTCTTCTGGTTTTTAGATACGAGCATTTTTTCTGTCCTGTTTCAAGGTAATGCAGGGCCCTATGATGTGTGGGAGTTACCTTTTTTTTTTTCCCTATTTCTCTTCAGACTTAATTTTAAATTGGATGTCTGAGGTCAATTTTAAATTGGATATCTGAAGTCAAAGGCACTTGAAATTGCTCTCTCAATTTAACAGCAACTTTTTTTGGTAATTCTTACCAGCATGCCTCGTTTAGCTCTTGGTAAAACTTGGCCTTACTTGCTTTTTTTTTGATGTATAGTGCAGCACAGAAAAAAAAAAAAAAAAAAAAGAAAAAGGTATAGTGCAGCATAGGAAACAGAGAGAAAATAAAAATGGTTTTAAGCATGCTATACTTAAAATAGTTTAGTATTGGAAAACAGCTCTGTGCAGATTGTTGTCATATTTTAGAAGTTTAAAAGAAAAATTGGTCCACTGTTACTATCTTTTTGTAGAAATATGTTGGTTGTTAGCTTGGGAGATCTAACGACATAAAACCATGCATTTACTACGTTATCTTGGACTCCAAACAAAAATAAGGTGCACATGCTCCACATGTGTGCTTTTAGCACAAACTCAAACGAGTTTGACAGAGGTGAAAGCCTCAACATGTAAAGAAGGATCGTAGGCACTCCATGCATGCTTTCCTTTGGTGCCAGATGAGGAGGAGAGAGGAATAAATAATCACCAAAAAGAAGATGATAATCAGCTGGATTCAGCTGTTCCTGTCAAGGTATGTTGCTGGTTTTAGAAGGCAATGCATGGGGAAGTAGGAAAGGAAGCTTTCTCTTACTCTAAAAGGTATATTATGTGAAAGAAATTTAAAAAAAAAAAAAACCTCAAGGTGGGATGCAAATTTGCAATGTAGATGTTTAGAAATAATTTTTGTGACTTCGCACAGAAAAAATCATCACTTAAACATATTTTGATATGACTGTTTATCTGGAAAATATTTTAATGCTCTTAAAGGATAATTTACCTGTCAATTTTGCTACACTTTGTTGTGTTAATTAGTGGCTGTAAGGAAAATACTGAAGCACAGAAGGGGGGGAGGGGCATTAGAAAGTGGTATGTAAGCTTCAGAAGTGTAGAAATAGGTTATTTCTGAAAAATGTTAATACCTCACAATTAGCATATCTTTTACATGTTTGATTCAGTTTCTCAGAGAACTGAATGCAGACAATCCTGACAATCTGTCTTGGGACTGAGTCAAAGTGTAAATTCTTCTGTAGCTGATAAAGGTGGTGCTACATGGGAAAGTTGCCTTACTTCAGACGAAGTTAGAACTTTTCACAATAATGGGGGTTTGATATTGTTGCAGACATCTTTTTGTGAAAAATCCTTTCCTTAGGATTTTTCCTCCTGAGAAGCTGGGAGGCCTCAGGAACAAAATGCAAACATTGATTATCTGCTGCTGTGGAAGGCAACAGGTGCATCTGTGATTGGTCTGTGTTGGATGTTTGTAATTAATGGCCAATCACAGCCCAGCTGGCTCGGACAGAGAGCTGAGCCACAAACCTTTGTTATCATTCTTTGCTATTCTATTCTTAGCTAGCCTTCTGAGGAAATCCTTTCTTCTATTCTTTTAGTATAGTTTTAATGTAATATATATCATAAAATAATAAATCAAGCCTTCTGAAACATGGAGTCAGATCCTCGTCTCTTCCCTCAACCTGAGACCCCTGCAAACACCGTCACAGACATTTTTTCAAATAAATCGCTGCTATAAGCTCCTGGTTTTTGCATGTCTCATGTAAGACTCTTGAATATTTTAACAGCATTTTAGTGTTCTAGCTGCACAAGAGCTTTTTCTGCCAGTCAAACGCGTTGTGAGTGAAGTGCTGGTTTGCTTTTCCAAGAGACCGAAGAGCAACCAAGCTCAGATGGATTCCTCTTGCATTACACTGATGATTCAGGTTCTTGGAAGATTGTCTTCTTGAATTAACATCTCAGCTTGTCACTCTGCCTCTGGGCAGAGACTGTTTTGTGGGAAGAGCTAGAAAATGTGGGATTTCTTTAATTTCTTACTTCCCTCTTTGGTGTCTGAACTTGAAGAAAGGCTGCATAAAAGAATTGTTTTTCTGAGGTTGGAAGCTTCTTCCTCCTTCAGACATTCTGATTTTTGTTGTTCTTCAGACCATGGTGGACACCTACAAGAGTTCCATGAGGAGTTCAGAAGAGAACTTGGATTTGTTTTCACTTTTTCTGTTTGCCCACCAGTGCTGCACAAATAACATACGGCTGACCTGATTCTAAAACCCCTACTTCCTTCATTCATCATGAGAGAGAGGGAAGATTAATTATTGTATTTTTTTTAATATCAGTTTTTCATATGCAAATTTTCATATTCAAATTTATGCTTTGATTTATTTTGCTGTTTGTTTAAAAAGGCATCACTTTCATTTCACATGCACGTTTTTATCAAAGAATTTTAGGGAAAAACACAAATGCAGCCCTTGGAAGAGGTTTGAGCCTCCAGTGACTTACAGAATCCTGCTTCCTCTTGGTAAGGTTTTCTTCTTGCAGCTTGGCTTCTTTCTGCAGCCTAGAACTTGCCGATACTGATACCAGAAATGTTGCTGACTCTTCCTCTCTGAGACTGAGCTTTGGTTTTATTACCTGTCTGTAACAGATGTGATTTGAGTTAAATGATGCCAAAATCCTTGTTTTGAATCTATCCTAGTGCATCTTCTTCCTAGTACAGAAATTTTCCTTGTAAATAACAAAATTCAGCTGATATAATAGCTTCCTCAGAATCTTTTAAAATATAAAAGTCATATATGTAAATTTTATAAATTACATCTCCTACTTGAGATTTAGTGATCATTTCTCAAAACAAATCATTAGATTTAAAATATCTTGATCTTTAGATGTTTTGGTTTAATCTCCTTTTCCTGTGTGGTCAGTGATCCAAAATCAAGTTCTCCTTTCTTTCAGACTGGGCCTCACAAAGAACCTATCCCACTCTTCATTTCCTTTTGTTCCCTCAGTCGTTCTCCAAATAAATATTATCAAATGACTCAATAGTGTTAACATATGATTTACCTCACCTAGAGTGCCAATTATGTCAAACATATATTGTTTGAAATTTGGACACATACAGTGACTTTTTCTTGTAACTTGACATCTGGACATACTATGGAATGCTTTTAGGAAAGATTTATTTTCTTAATGAATTTAGACTTAAAATTAATGGCTTCTTTACCTTTTATACCCAGTGCTCAGCTACTTGCTTTCATCTTTTTCTTGCTCTGTTTCTCACTTGGGAAAAGAGTCTTCTCAAAGAAATTTTTTTCCCCATTTGAAAAAAAGGTCAAAATAGGAGTCTCCAAATTCTTCTCCTGTCTCTGCAGATTTGTGGGATACCTCCATATATCAACATAAGATACTTCCCAGCTTATTCTGGCAACCTCAGTTCTGTTTTATTTATTTCGGCATACTGGGCACCAGTTTTTTGCATTTGGTCTCATGCCAGTATTTTTTTGTCTTCTAATTTAAGTGCATATGGGAGTTGCTCCTAAGAAGCTCTAGGATAAAATCCCTGTTTTTCCAGCCAGGATGCCATCCAGGTGTGCCTTCTGTAGCTTTTAATTTCCTTCTGCAGAAACACCATTTCCAAAATACTTAAAACAACTGATGCAACAATTAACATATAATTCAGAATATCTTTATCTGTCTCTTCATTTATGTCTTCATATTTAATTTAATTATAAATAATTTGTTTCACAGTTTGCCTTATGTCACCTCCAGAATAGCTGCAGACAAGAGAGAAGGAAATAATGGTGGTTTTATTACCTGTCTGTAACAGATGTGATTTGAGTTAAATGATGCCAAAATCCTTGTTTTGAATCTATCCTAGTGCATCTTCTTCCTAGTACAGAAATTTTCCTTGTAAATAACAAAATTCAGCTGATATAATAGCTTCCTCAGAATCTTTTAAAATATAAAAGTCATATATGTAAATTTTATAAATTATATCTCCTACTTGAGATTTAGTGATCATTTCTCAAAACAAATCATTAGATTTAAATATCTTGATCTGTAGATGTTTCAGTTTAATCTCCTTTTCCTGTGTGGTCAGTGATCCAAAATCAAGTTCTCCTTTCTTTCAGACTGGGCCTCACAAAGAACCTATCCCACTCTTCATTTCCTTTTGTTCCCGCAGTCCTTCTCCAAATAAATATTATCAAATGACTCAATAGTGTTAACATATGATTTACCTCACCTAGAGTGCCAATTATGTCAAACATATATTGTTTGAAATTTGGACACATACAGTGACTTTTTCTTGTAACTTGACATCTGGACATACTATGGAATGATTTTAGGAAAGATTTGTTTTCTTAATGAATTTAGACTTAAAATTAATGGCTTCTTTACCTTTTATACCCAGTGCTCCGCTACTTGCTTTCGTCTTTTTCTTGCTCTGTTTCTCACTTGGGATAAGAGTCTTCTCAAAGAAATTTTTTTCCCCATTTGAAAAAAAGGTCAAAATAGGAGTCTCCAAATTCTTCTCCTGTCTCTGCAGGTTTGTGGGATACTTCCATATATCAACATAAGATACTTCCCAGCTTATTCTGGAACCTCAGTTTTGTTTTACTTATTTCGGCATACTGGGCACCACATTTTTGCATTTGGCCTTATGCCAGTATCTTTTTGTCTTCTAATTTAAGTGCATGTGGGAGTTGCTCCTAAGAAGCTCTAGGATAAAATCCCTGTTTGTCCAGCCAGGATGCCATCCAGGTGTGCCTTCTGTAGTTTTTAATTTCCTTCTGCAGAAACACCATTTCCAAAATACTTAAAACAACTGATGCAACAATTAACATATAATTCAGAATATCTTTATCTGTCTCTTCATTTATGTCTTCATATTTAATTTAATTATAAATAATTTGTTTCAGTTTGTTTGCCTTATGTCACCTCCTTGTAACAGCTGCAGACAAGAAAAGGAACAATGGTGGATGAATTAATATCCTAAAGCTTTTTTTATTTTCTTGGACACTACTTGATATTGACTGCTCTTTGGCAGCATTAATATTTTCCTTTTCAAGTCTGTATTTCATGCACCAAAAACCCCACCACACAATCCCCTGCTATTTGAGTAGAAAATAAAATCCACTGCTTCCAGGGCAGAAATGGATGAGTAAATCTTTTCCAGGGGGAAATGGATGAGTAAATAATTTCCAAAGATAAAGCTGAAGGATCCATGGTATGTGCTCAGCCTTACATCTGCTCCATGTGTTTGTCTTCTCAACAACCTTCTTTTATCAATGGCATTGAATAAATAAAGTACTTGAAATACTCAGAAAATAATAGATTAGCAAGTGAAAGTCAAGTTTTTGGGTCTGAACAGAGACTTAACATCTCATTCTTAATTCTTTTGACACGAGCACATCAATCTCCCTCACCTGGGCTTTCAAGAAACTGAAATCTCTTCCATGCATTTGTGATGGAAACAAACTGACCTTGCTAGGAGAACCTCTACTTTTCAACACAGTATCCTCAGTTTGCCTTCTTTTGTCATCAGGGATTATTTTCTCTCTGTTCTGTTGTAATTTTTGTAAACCCGGTATATTTTTTGCCTCGTCACTGAATTTTGCTTGACAAGAAATTGGGGCCATTGTTTCAGCTGCACTCAAAGTTGAAAGGAACATCTACATTTACTGAAGAAATTAAACTAGCCTATAATGTTAAAATAGGTTTTTACCATTATAGTTAAAAACCTATTTAAGCTGTGAAAATAATGTATATTTTGTATAGTCTGTGCGCATGCTGTTCCTTCATTGCTTATTGCCTGGTGTTGGTAAGTGTCTGATAATGTGTCTTCCTCACACTCTGATGCTTGAGGAACTCTTTCCTCTCTAGAGCAACTAATGTTTAGACAGTTTAGCTGAAAAGCATCCCTTTGTCAGCATTAAGACATCACTGGTAAAATTATAGAGTAGCACAGAGAAACACGACGGAGGTAATCAGACTATCAAGGTTATAATCTGTTCCTCTGCTCATGGCCACAAGTCAGAGTGGCAGAGGGGAACATTGGGGTGAAGGCATAGGGAGCCTGCAGTTATAAACACACAAAGCTATGAAAACACCCCAGCATCATTTAGAAAATGGAAAGTGCTGTTGTTTCATCTGGTTCATCTCTAATTGCTTTAGCCTTTGGCGTGAATGGCCGTGCTGCTGAATCAGCAGTGGCAGGGCTGGATCCACACTGGCTGAGTTTGTTTTAGGGGAAATAATACATAAAAGGTGTGTGTGTGTGTGGGTGATTTTTAAATTAAAGACAACTGAGTGTAAACAAGAAAAATTCATTCTGCCAAAATATGCTAAACACACATCACAGAAGCCTCAAGAAACAATAGAATTCTGTTTTGGTTACCAATGCTTGAAAACGTGGATAAATATTTTAAAGGAGGGATATGCCTATTGAAAAAAAGTGTTTGTGTCAGGGAAGAAAAACAAGAATTTTCTTCTGTTTGTGGGCTGCCATTTTGATTTGATTTAGTGCGGAGCTGAGTTTTCAAAATCATGGTTCTTTAGAATTTCTTCTAAGACTTACACGGTAATATTTAGTTTCCACTGTGGAGGCTTTTTTTTCATGTGTGTTCCAGCTCTTACAAACAAGTCAGTTTCACTTTTAATGAAATTTCATGGTAGTTTTCATTGTTGCTGTGAATCAAAGACAAAGTTTACCTTTCACATACAGTAGAGAATTCTTTTCATTTGGTAGGCATGTCCTGTAGCTGTCATAAGTGAGTGTATATTTGAAGTAAATTAAGAATTGAATAGATAGCACTGAAAACTCCACCCCCTCATCTCTGTACCCAAGATATATTTCTGTTAAAAGCAGGGGGGGAAACCAGCTCTTTCTCCTTCTGCAATTACTATCAGCTTTAGGGTTTCTGAGTTTATGCAGGCAGTAGAAATGCAGTCACACTGGAATTTTCCTTCTCCTATTTCATCAGCAGTATGTCAGAAACAGCATTTCTCAACAGGACAAAGGAAGTATCCTATTGTTTTCATTGTACAGATCAGAGGACAGGCCAGTGTGCAGCCCCTAGGAGAAATGAGTAACACCTTTCAGAAGTGGATAAAGTTTTATTTGTTGTTGCAGTCCAATTGTAAGTGCATGAAAAAGCATAGATTTCATGGTTTTGTTTTTTCAAGCCCATATATTCCAGTTTGGAGTAAATGTCTGTTTAATGAAACAACAATTTTTAACACAAAATTTACTTGGAAAAATGTGAATATTTTACTGCCCACAGGCCATTTTGGTTTTAATGTATTCAGCTATTTGCATGCATTGCTTTAATAGAAAAATGTGGGGTGAATTCCATGTTCTCCTCTTGTGGGTGCTGTTCCCAACTCTTTAATCTAAATCCAATAGTTGTAAGCTAAGAACAGGCAACATTAGCACCACCAGCAGCAGTTCTGTACAAAATGTGATTATTGTGTACCTATAAAGAAAAGTGTTGAACATTGATGTGCTGAGCAAGAGGCATTACAGGCTCTGGATGATTTGTCTGTTCCTGCTTTAGGGTGACTGCACACCCACCTGCAGTGGTGACAGTGTGGGTCTCCTTCTGTGCCATTAGATGAAGTGGCATCATTTTAATGCTTTGGCATTAGTTAACTTCATGTGCTGCCCGATCAATGCCTCCACATCCAAGTATCTCCAAGACATTTCAGTGTGCCCATTCTTTGTCAAGACCATCTGCATGAATATTTCAGTCAGGGTAGGCAAATGCCAAAAGTGCTAGAGCATTGTCCTTAGTCATACAAGACTCCTTAAGAGATTTATAATTACTGCTATACAAACTGATGTTACTTTACTCAGCATCAGCAGCTTTCACAGCGCTTGCTCACTGGTAACACTTTCTGGAAGTTTTAGTGAATGAAGATCTTAGTAGAGCCAGCCCAACTTCTTATGGTTTTATTATTTGTATTGTACGTCTAACAGGCTGGGGTGAAAGAGAAGAATTTGTGCATGCTACTAATGTGTTTTGCCACTATCTGGGTGCTGTGTTCATTTTCAGAGAACAAAAAAAGAAATTGAGCAATATTTTTTTTCTGTACAGTATAAATGATACTAACTATATCTTAATGCATTAGGTTGTCTTTTTTGCAAGGGTGTCAGTTTCTCCAGGCATTCCATTTTAGTGATCTTGGGAAGATCTCCTTGGGAAAATTGCAGCTGGTGATAAAATTGCCTGGCATTTATGAATGGGTCTGAAATGGGCCACTTGAAATATGGCAACCATGTTTTAAGTTCTTGATCAAGCTTGGCTGGACTGCTTGGCTGGAGATTGACTAATCTGATGAAATAGGTCTTTTTTTAACAACTTGCTGTCCTTTAGGCCATGGATTGAATGTTCAATTCTAGTCTGTCCCCATGGGGAAAATTGACAGTCGCTGCTTGTATTTAATAGAACTCATACAAACTTATTTCTGTATTAGTACTCTAAAGAGATTAAAAAAAATTATTCTGGTCTTATCCTAAAAAGGGAGAGAACTCACTTGAATATTTATTCAGGCTGAGGCACAATTAGAATAAACACTGTATGTAAAATGTGAATTTCTTACACACTAGTTGTGAGGAAAAAAAAACAACTTCTGAAGTATTTAAGGTAAAGATTGCCATAATAAGATAAGTGGGAATAGAAAGAAATCAGTCTGCTAGATTAGGTAATGATGGGGTTCAGGTGTTGGCCTTCTGTCAGTCTTGGTATCTTAACGTGTTTTGGTAAAGTAATATTGTTCAACAAGTCTTTGTTCAACAGGTCACATCCTGCAAAGGGAGAAAAATCTTTTTGCTGGTGATAACCTGACCCCACTGGAGAAGGGAAGCAGAGGGGGAAACCTACCAAATCTGTCCTGGAAGGATCTGGGGTATTCCCTGCATGATGATGTTGTATTAATTCAGTAGATGATATCAAAAGAGTTTTTCCAGTATTGACAAGTACAAAATAGAATGGTGTGAGATGCTTGGGGAAAATGCTTGGTCTCACAATAAGCAAATCCGTGGCACAATTGCTGAATTTCCCAAAGGAAATATTAGGAAGGGGTGCATGGCATTCCATTAGCCTGAAGAGTTGTGCCGTGGAGAGAGGCAGTTTTGAGCTGATCCTGGTAGCTCTTCCCAACCCACAGGTCATGGCAGTTGGTTTTTCTCCTTCTAAAAATTAAAACCTAATTTGGCCTGACACGAGTCACTAAGCAGTCTGTTACAAAAATTTTGTTTTGCTAAGCATTTCCTGGTACTGAGTGCCAAATAAAGGGGTGGTTTCACAAATGTTTGAATGAAACTGGGATAACTCTCTGACTTTTATGGGCATTTTGGAGTATCCTACACCACAGTTGAACAGATTCGATGATAATGACCTTTCTAGTCCATATGTGGACTTAGATGCATTGAAATAAAATTTTGGAGAGTGAGAATATTGGAAATATTGGTTAAGTCTGGAAGGGACTTTCTCACAAAGTCCTACCCAAAACTGTGCTTTGCCACACTTTCATTCCTAAATTTTTGTATAATTTTCTGATGACTTGTATAATATTGGAAAAAAACCCATCCAAGGAAGTGTGTAGAACCCTCAGAACCCAAACTTAAACCAGTTTGGTCCTCTGAGTAAACGACACTTAATGTGTGAACCAACAAATGACAGTACAAATGCTGCAAAAAAACCCTACTCAAACCCAGCAAACCTAGAACTACCAATTACTTTTCTACAGATTCTTGGCTTCTGCTCATGCACTGCATTTCTTCCAAGAGAGAAACCTGGGCCTTAGTGAAATCTGTTGTGCTTATGCCATTGTTTTCACAGGAATTAACTTTATAAGGTTGACACAAGTGACAAAAACGCCTGCCAATCTTAATTTACTAGTTTTAAATCATACCCTCTGTGTCCCTGTGTGTTGAAGAAAATACCACAAAGAGGAGTCATGTTGGTGGGCAGATAGCTGGTGAATAGGAATATTGAATAAACAGTCTGGGTTTGAATATTTTCTTCCTGTAATTAGGATCTCAGTCTGTACTACAAGTTAGTGCTCTTCCTTGAGAAATATATAGCAAAAAGCAAAAAAAATACTCTTCTGTATTAAAGTGTTAGTCAGCATATAGCTCTGAAAAAGGCTGCCATGAAGAGTCATATTGGCTGAATTTTAATACCTCCTGCATGGTAAATGCTGAAATTGGATATGTCACTGAAAGCTGCTCTTTGGCAGTTTCAGCTTGCATGACCTGCATTTACTCAGCAGATCACTACAGGTCCTGCTGATCTTCCCCTGACACCACTTGAACAAGATCTTTCTAATGGATAACTTTTTTTTTCTTATTTTATTTTTTTAGTGTTCCTCCCCCCACCATGAAATAGGTATTAACATGCTTTCCTTGCAAACTGGAGCATGCATTGCATTTCCTACTATTTCCTCCTTCAGCAAATTTATTTCAGTGTGAGGGAATGCTCTCTTGTGCTGCTCACTGGTGTAATATTCAAATGGGTGATATGCTTGAGCTGCCATATTGTGCATTGGCAAAAAGAAAAAAAAAAAAAGTAAAAAGGGTCTTATTTTTTTGAGAGAATTTAGCCCTGAAGGCACAGTGTATCCTGTAGCTGCCCTGGTCTGTCAAGGGGAGCTTAGCAGCAAGATATAATCTTAAAATTCAGATGGCAGCAAGTTTCTGATGTTTGCAGCTGGCCAAATCTGGGGTGCAGCTCAGGCAGGCCATGCTGAGCAGCTCTTTGCTTGGCTCTAGTGCACACAAACACTGCTCAGCTCAGCCTCTTCCATGCAGCTGGAAGCGCTCTCCAGTGAGGATGGCATGAAAAGTGTGTGTGTGTGTGGGGGGATGCTGTCTGTGTCCATGTAGGGACTTTTGAAGTTTATGCTTGTGTTTTGAATTTGCATTCAAATCAGTCAGTCATCGTTAAAAAGAAGCACTCATAAAAGAGTTTGGACTGAGAGACATTTTTTATAACATGCCATGTTATAAAATCCATTATGTATTGTAACATACATAGGTAGGAACAGACTGGCATTGGAAAAAATGACAACACAGCTAGTTTATGGAGTCAAAAAAAAGAAGAAAACTGTGTGAGGAATCTTTTTGCTATAGGTTTACTCAGCAATGTTGAGCACAGTGAAAGCTGCCGTAGGATTTGGGTTTTATCAACTAATGTCAGCAATCCTGTAATGATATGCAGAGTAGCAGTAAAAAAGCCACAATAGAGGTTTACTTTTTCCCCTGTGCACCTACCTATGAACATTACAAGCTTGTTTTACTATTATTTCAGACTATATATTGTAGTCTATCTAACTTAGTCATTAGACTCAGTGAAATTATATTTGGAAGATCTTTCTGAGGACAGCCAGCAATTTGAGGTCAAAACCCATGAAGAATGGCAAGTGATGAGTTCATGTGTGATTTGGGTCAGGATTTCTGAGGCAGGATCTCCCCAGAAGGATCACAACTCTGGTTTTTGGATGTAGCTTTTAAGGAAATTATCTGTAGTATTTGGGAAGGGAACTCCTCCTTCTGTGCTTGTTCTTAACCAGTGTTCATTATACTGTGAAGTGTTCCTCATTAGCAGGGGTCTCCTCTTAATTTCAGCTTTTAGGATACATAATTGCACTGCCTGAAACACTGTTCTTCACAGTCAGAGCAGTACCCTGTCTCTAAAAGAAGGGGCTAAATTTTAAAACTTCCTAGGTAATTGCAGATTATGCTACCTGTATGTACTTGTGCTTTGTAGATTGACCTCCGTCTCACCTGGCAGAATTTTATTCCAATGTCATTTTTTATATGAAAGAAGGTAGGAGATGTTGAGCTCTGAGCTGGTGGCACAACAGAGTTCTCAATAAATATTGGCATGGATTGGCAGTGGTTTTGTGACAGTCTTTGACAGCAATAGGTGATTTATATCTCACTACTAATAATGGAATGTATATCGCATGTGAAATATTTTACTCAGCAACATTGCTTTTGAACATTGGGTTCTTCAGTTTGAGTTTTTTCCCGGGCTATGTTTGGACACATAGAACTTGGAAGGGTGACATGATTTGGTACTATACATATTGCTGCTATGACAGTGGAGATGTCACACAGCTGTGTTCTCAAAAGCCACATCTTTGCTACTGGTTAAATATTCAAAGATGTTGCAGCAGTTCAGTTCATAAAGCCATAAAGATAATGATGTTGAAGAATGTTCATAACTAATGCTTAAAAAGAGATCCAATATCTTGGACTGTTTTAGTAAATCATTAGGGGAAAGAAAATGCCATGCTGGAAAGTTCTTTAACCTTCTCACATTTTTAGTGCAAGTACAGTCCTACAAAGCTGCTTGATTTGGAAACAAATTTACAGAAGTAATTGGCATACATGTGCATATAAATAGGAATAAATGCATTTAAATGGCAATCTTCCAGCCTATATTTAGCAGTGGATCAAGTGCAGAATGCTCTTTCCATATCCTTTATTTCCTTTGAAATAGTACTTTGCTTGACGAGTTCCTCTCTGTAGATTGTTCTGTTAACTTTCTTCCATCTGTATCTCCCTTTAGCCCCAGGCTGTTAAAAATGAGACAGTTTTTGAATGAATAATGCTTATATGATGGCTTTTTATATGATTAAAGAAAGTGTGGGATGATATTTTGGTACCCTTTTTTTTTTCCACTTCACTAATGATGATATATATACTGTAAGATTTTCTAAGGAAGAAAGAAGAAATAATACTCCTCCTGTTTGATCCTTTTTCTTGGTAGGAATCAGGTCCTGTTTTGCCTTTGTTCATTTGGGCTCAAGGTTTTTCTAAAGATCATAACTGATACCTGCCTTAATGTTGATTCAGCTAGAGGAAAAATATTATCTGCACTTTTGCCACATTAAAAGTATCCTATAACTTGAACATGTGGAAAGAAATATTGCAAGTGTTATTGACATAAACATCTTAAAATTTAAGAGCTTAATCTTCCTTAATTCAGTATCAGGTTACAATTATATCAGTGGTATTTTGCTGCTGAACTCAAATCTACTATTAATACTGTATTTCAGTAATATAGGCTGTATAGATCTCTGCTGACAGGGTTTGTGAGTGCCAACATAAAGAAATGAACATTTTTTTCAAAAAAATACCTGTAGCTCATATTACATTTGGCCTTTGAGTTATCCAAGCAACTAACGAGGTGAAAGTTAGTTGTTTCATGGAACAGGCGTTCAAAGGTTTTAACTATTCAAAGCATCGTGAAGGCAAGAGTCAAAAATGTAGTGTTAAACCATGGATCCACTTCATATCCCTGAACACCCTATGGAGCTATTTTGAAGTTAATGGACCTCTTTGTTTCACCCTTATCTATCTGAAAGAAAAGTAAACAAAACCTGTGAACTACCCTCAAAGAAATGCTTTCACTGACTCTAAGGGAGCTATTGGCATTAGCAAATCTCACTTTGATTTAAGGAATTAGCACTCTGTCCTCTCAATTTGTGTTCTGCTCAATGAAATGTTGAGAAATGGATAGGCATACAGGCTGCCAAGGCTTTAGGTTACTGAATTACATATGTTAAAGTAGTTGGGAGCTTTCGGGCGTTCAAATTTCAAAAAAACCCAACCAACCAACCAAAAAATTCCGAACCAAAAAGACCCAAACAAGCCACCTCAAACCACAAGGTTTTTCTATCCACTTGGAGAACATCTGGGATGTTCTGTGACTGGGAAATTAATCCTCCTTAGTTTTTTTTAATGGAAGTCCTAATTTACTTTATATATTCAAGGGAGTCCAGAATAGAATTTAAAGTATTGGTCAAGGTTTAATAAAATACATACTAAGTGGGGAAAGCAAGCAAAGGCTTTAAAACCTTTCAGTGGTTGTGATGGAGTTTTATTTTCTGTTTCTCTGTTTGAAGCTCTGGGTTTGACTCAACGGAGAGTCCTCCAGCATTTTGGTGTCGTGCTGGTCGATGAAGCACTTGGGTGATACAGAACAGATGGAACTTGGTGTGATCTTCACCTTCCCTTCAGCAAAGCAAACGAGATAATTTCATTATTCCACCAGTAACACATCTCAGTGGTTGAACTTGGTGCTGGAAATGTGCCCAGGGGTCTGGCATTTGTTGCTGGCCCCTGGTCCTGTGTGGTGGCAGTGGGGGAGGGATCTGTGGGTGCTCTGTCACTGCCACTTTGCCTTTTTTTGGGACAGCAGCACAAAGTTTGCAGCCTGAACTAGAATTTATCTGCTGTGTTTGAGAGAAACTTGAAATTAATTTAGGGACTGAGAGGCAAGGAGAGAGTCATTAAATTTTTAATGAGCAGAAATGATCAGGCACATCACTTTGTTAATCACATTTGTGTCTAGTCTTTTTTATTTTATACCTATGTCTTTCACATTCTCTGATTAAGATGTGTAGGCATACAAAGACCTTTAGAATTATGGTTCTGATATGAACTTATTTTCTTATAGCTGTAAGGTCAGAGAACAGCGAGTTATGGTGACTTCAGCCATTTAAGGAAACTCTTTGCAGTGATGTTTAAAAACAAACAGTTTTCTCTGTGTGAAATGAGTAGGTCTTGGTTCAGTTGCTGGTAAGGAAAGGAAAACATTGCATATCAGATAACACAGCTGGGATTTTTCCATGTAGTTCACCATCTCTGTGTTAATCTCAGACATTTAAGAGGATTAGTTTTATTCATTTATTCATTCTCCAAAGACATTTCATTCACAGCAGATACAGGTATGCTGACATGAAGAGGCTTTGGTGATATGTCAGCAGAGTTCAGATGTGTTTTGCTACACTCATTGGACTACTCACACTAGAAATCTCTCAGAGCAAAGCCTGCATCTATATATATTTCTCCTGAGACCTATGGGGTGTATTTAATGATTTTTTAGAGGAATTAAAGTTTTTTAACTCTTTTTCTAACATACTCTGGTGAAATAGTTCAGAGCTAATCCTGGGGAGGAGGTTAATTATTGCAAACCAAAGTAACAAATGGTACTAGTTACAGAGGGATTGAAGGATAGCAAAAATAATAAAAAATAGCATTGATGCATCAAGAATAAAATGAGTTGTTCTTGCCATGCTTATCAATTTTAGATACAATCTCATAGAAACAAGTCTTTAATATATTGTGATTAAAAACCTCCCGAGGTTTGATTTTATGCTGTTATGCTGTTTGTTTTATGCTGGGTAGGGCCTTGTGCACTTGTACCTGAAATGTTTGCTTAGAAATAGCACAGAAGTGTAATGAATGCCCTTTATCTGTAGTAGCTTTTTGTTTTAAAACCAGCTAAGGAATGTCTGTCCTTTGTACAAGTGTGTGTATATAGCCATATTTGTCTCCTGCTATCTCCCAGTTGATGCTCTTGGACCTTTTTGCAGCATGTCAAGCAAGTTATTAACATTCACTTCAGTTTATAAACATCCTGGTAATTATGTTTCTGATTTCCTACATCTGTGAAATACAACAGACAGACTTTTCTTTTGGTTTAAAAATTTAACACCGTGTAGGATGATTTGGAAAGGAAAGTCACGACTCAAACCGTGTTCTCAACGTCTTTTAATTGGCACCGAATAGTCCGGAGATTTTTTGCAGCTCCCAGCTTTCATCTGGCACTTAAACACTGAGCCCATTCTGGGCTTCTCAGCACATTTCCCACTGGTCCTCCAGTGCACCTGCTGTGCTGCCATCAGCCATTAATGTTCGGGCAAAGCCAGCAGCTTGTTAGGATGTGTCTGAGACGTTCAGTGGTGCAGATGGCGCGTTCTGTCTGCCTCTACCTGCAACATCTGGCAGCAGTCAGATGTGAGAAAGCCCAAATGAGAAGGAGGGAGATCATGTTTTTAAGTTGAATTGAATAAATAATTTTTCCAGACAAATTATTGTGGTTTGCTTGAGGTCATAAAGGGAAAAAAAAAACCAACAAAAAAACACCCATGTAAATGGAGGGCAGGATTAGCTTGCTTGGTTGAATTAATTTAATGTATTTATATATTGTGTGGACTTCCAATTCAATTTTTGAGAAATTCTGTGAGCTGGTTTAGAGCTTAACAGATCAATGTTGTAGTACCTAGAGAGTTTTCTCCTTAACTATCCCCAAGAATCTATCAAACTACAGACTAGGCAGATGGCTGGGAACAAGTTTTTCTATGCTGTTAGCAGCTTTGCTGTTGGTCTTGATGCAATTTTAAAATAGTTTCTAATTGTATTTGGGATTGTTCAGGTCAGATTCAAATGGCATTGTTTCCTTCTAAATGACCTTGGTGATGTTATGAAGAGCCTGACAATACAATGACTGGTTAGCCATCTCATCACATGGACAAGAATATGCACATTTATTTCTTTCTGAATCAAATTCTTCTTTCCCCTCACACCTTATCCTTCTAAAAAAGCCTTAGTGTGGTAAGATGTAGCATCCTTCACAAAGCTTTTACCCAGGAAAAACTGCAGCTTGGTAAAAAGTAAGCATGTGTATACAAGAGCAGAATCTGTGCCACAGGGAACCAATAATCTGCCTAATTCTCAATCATCTCAGTTTTGATTGGAGAGAATTTCTCATTCTTGATTTTTATCAGTTAAGACGGTGAGAGGGTTTGGCTTCTGAGATGGGCTGAGTGATTTGGTTGTCTTTCCCCTCCACTCTCCAGTTTTCCTTCAGTTCTTAAACTGTCTTGGTCTTGATCCATGAACACTTTTGCTTTTGCTCTCTCTGATTTCAAACTGGGAGAGGGCAGAGAGCTCTGTCACAGCATTGGATGGGATGGAACATCCCTCTGGCCAACTCAACTCACCTGTCCTGTCTGTGTCCTCCTTTCTTACTCCCAACCTACTTGTTGAGGAGGGGAAGATATTAAGAAATAGAGAATACCCTTCATAAAATGCCTTTTTTTTTTTCTTTCCCCCCAGCTTTTTTGTGTCCACTTCATTTTTCAGAAACAGCCATGACAAGTGTTGTGTTATCCACACAGTTTTAGCCACAAACTCAAAGCACACCTCACCATACAGGCTGTTGTGAAGAAAGTTAATTCTGTTCCAGCCAGATCCAGTATGGATAGGAAACTCTGCCCAAGTTAATTAAAGACAAACAAATCTTGTATAGGTTTGACAAGGCACTTTTTCCTCCTATATAGACAAAGGATGCTAGAAAGTGCTGAATTGTGCAGGACAGGTGAATAAGATTAGAGTGCAGTGGACACAATAAAGCTGTAAGGTCCCACTCCATCCCCCCCAGTTTTACTAAGCTCAAGACACTTTACTAGATTTGAAAGATGGCTCATGTAAGTAAATCTCAAGATCTGTTGGCCTGGCAAAGAAGGAGGAACAGAATAATATGGCTTTTCACCTACAACAAATTTTGACAGTGCTAATGAGTGCAGAACAAGTAAGGAAGACTGATTTCTGATATCAAAACCTGGGGAAAGATCTCATCCTGTTACTTGCAAAGTCTCTTGGCTTTCAGAATAAATAATACAGCCATTTAAGATACCTTTTTTTGTTTTTCAGAATCTGTATGGAAGAATCTTGACAACACTAACAAAAACTGTGACACAATAATCATCCTGAAGTTTTGAAGAGCTATTAGTAGAGAGGCATATTTTGTGTTAGCATTTATATTATGAAGTTAACATAAGGATTGCTTGAAAGTCCAATGTCCACTTCTTTTATGTTTGCAGTTTAGCTTCTAGGACATTTTTGAGAATGCAAAGTTGCCAGGTGGTTCTTCAGCCCTGTGGTATGAGAACAGAGTTTTAATTATTGCTTCAGCAATAAAAATGCATCTCTATTCTGTGTCATTGCATCCTTAAAATAGTTGTCTTCATTTTCATTTGAGTTGTGATTTTCTGCTTTTTACACACCCTGCTTTCTCCAGAGTAAGAACTAGACTACTTGAGAAACAATGGCAGTCTATCACCTAAAGCAAAGACTGCAGATAATTTGCATTTTGAACTGCTGACCTGTTTGCAGGCCTCATTTTCTCTCTCATTGAAAAGCTCCAAAAATGCCTGTTATAACCTTACAGCTGCTAGAAAGGGGAAAAGGGGAGTATGTAAAGCAGGGTACCAGACCTCCTCCTGTCAGTACAGCTGAGTAGATTCAGCTATTGTCAGTCAAGTAGATACTAGTGCTATTACACTTACAAACCTGATGTTCCTAATCAAAGTCAAGTGTTTGCCATTTCTCTGAGTGGAGAAATTTGACAGCCTCAGTTAAAAGTGATAGAAATAATATGACAACAAGCAGGCTCTTGGAAAGGAGAAATTAAGGAAAAAAAAAAAACAACCAAGGAAATGGTCACAGTGGCAGATTTGGCGTGGGTTTTCTCTTTTGTTTGCTTCTATTTCATAAACAATAAACTCTCGGAGTTGCACAGTGCAGCAGCCAAGAAGTGATCCCATCTATGCAGCAAATCGTTTCCTTGTGTTCAGCATTCTCATAGTGGCCAGGATAGGGGTGGGGAGGAAAGGGCACCTGGCCATGCTCTTGATTGACCCACGTCATGAAGGTGAGCTGCAGCAAAAGGAATGAAGCCTTGTCATGAATGCTTAGCAGAGAACAGCCTGTGAGTGAGCACAGGGGAGCTAGAGGAGGCTGCTCAGTGGGACCAAACAGTTCTTAGGTGTGTGTGTGTTACTGCTGGGCTGGGCTGGGGCTTTCCAGACACAGCTGGAGTAGTCACAGCTAAATGTAGATATCCCCTTCTGAATGTCATAGGGCCTTATTGCTTTGTAGGCTTGAAATGTGCTGCTTCAAAATAGCATCTGTATCCTCCTTGAAAGAGGGGTCTGCCCATGTAAAATGGGCATACCTGCCACATCCAGAGGGAATAACTAAAAATCCGTAGGCTGGTTCCTGTTCCCTTTTATATTAGATTTAAAAACAAAGGTTTCCTCATATAGTTCCTTCCCTCTTTTTTCTCTCTGTGAACTGTAGTGATTTTTTTTTTAAAATGAGAAACAGTAATATAATTTGGTTGTACAGAAAAATACAATATGTGCCAAATGATTGATCACTTTTGGCCTCGGAATCCTCAGGCAACTATTTTGCAGTACATTTTAGGAGTAGTTTTGAAGTTATAAATAGATCATCACAATCTGTGGCAATTAGCAGATAAGAGGAAATAACAATCAGCTCTATATACTGGATGTGTAGTAAAGCTGGATTTTAAAACCAAAGGGAACACACAATTTCCCCTTGCAGCTCATGATTCAGTCCTTCTGTGTTGGAATGCAGAAGACAATAAGCTGATTTTTGGGATACAGTTTAATGATGTGTTGTGGTTTAACCCCAAAAGTAACTCAGTCCTGTTACTGCTGGCCCACTCTTCTCCAGCAGGAAAAAGTGAAAAAACTTGTGGCTTGAGATGAAAACAGTTTAACAGGTAAAGCAAAAGCTGTACATGGAAGCAAAGCAAAACAAGGAATAAATTCACGCCTCTCCAGGGGCAGGCAGGGGCTCAGCTATCCCAGGAAAGCAGGGCTTCATCACCCATAATGGTCACCTGACTTTCTATTCTGAGTGTGGTGCCATATAGATCATCATATGGAACATTCCTTGGGTCAGGTGGGATCAGATGTCCCAGCTGTGTCCCCTACAAACTCCTAGAGCACCTTCAGCTCATTTACTGGTGAGATAAGGAGAGGAAAAGGTCTCTTCTCTGTGTATATGCAGCTTAGCAATTGTGGGAATCCACAAAATGAGAGGGTTTTGGGAAAGCTGCAAAAGGCAGGCCCCAGAGACAGCAGAACTGTGATTAGAGCTCAGCAGCAGCCAGGAGATTGGGCAGCAGAAAAATTAGGTAAAAAGTAGAAAAGCAAGGACAAATAGAACAATGGTCTGTGTATTAACGCTTGTCTAGAATAACTCTCTAAGCTACAGAAAAGTTTATCTAGCAAGATATTAGGAAGGTTGAAGCTCAATAATGGAGCTCTGTGCATTGTGTTTAAGGCTTACAAGCAGGTATTGTATTTGAAATAAGCAAGCATTGTTTAACCAAAGGTACATGTGCTTATGGTGGTTGGATAGAACTACTGTCAATGTGCTTCTGCTTTGTGTGATTGGGCAAAAAACTTATAAAGTGAGTTGTAACATTCAGTTCTTGGTCTGCTGCCTGGGATGTGAGCTGGTGGCATCTTCCCATTGTCATAGCCATGTAATGAGGCTGATGCTGGAAAATCAAACAGCTCAAGGCACATTCCACAGCAGCCCCGTCCGTTTGTGATTTGTACACAGACCCCGGCCGGCAATAAGCAATAGCAGAAACAGCACTGTGTCATTAACACATGCTCAGCACAAACCCAAAACATAGCTCCGTACTAATGCTGTGATGAAAATTACCTCTACCCCTGACAAAACCTGTGCTTGATGCAGTAGAAGATGTTGCCTTGCCCTTGGTTATTTATTCGTGCCTCCCCTCCAAGGAGAAGACATAACTTCTGATGAAGTGGTTGTCAATGCAGTTCTTGAAAAGCCCATACTGTTTCTAATGGAGTAACATTTATTGGTTTATGTTTGACCTTGTCTGGGTTACAGTGACACCTGTCAAAGTGAAGATCTAGGGACCTTTGTTTACATGCACTTTAAAGGACTGCTCTCAATGAGAGAAGTTTGGGGGTTATGTGCACCAGATCCATGCAAGCTTTTCTTGAGGCCTAGAATAGAAGGAATAATACCAACCTCGTATTCCTGGAGAGGAGCTTGATGGCTTTTTCTCAGCAGGATCTTTCAGTGTCAGACCCAAAGAACAGCTTCTGTGTGTGAAGACTTGTTTATTGAGGTACATTAGCTGATTCTGCTCCGTTTTCTCTATACTCTGCCTCACTTAGGCATTCATGACTCAGTGGGAACAGCACATTTCTGTGCATGTCTGTCTCTTGCTTAAAAAGCTTGACTGTATTATATGCTTTCTAAAATTGTTTTAATCTAGAAAAGATATGTTTTCATCAAATATAGTGGAACAGAAGTCAGGTTTATATAAATACATGGCTTGTATGCACATATAGGAGGTGAGTGTTTTTGGTAAGGAACCTTTCATAAATCTCTGTCCTGAAGGTAATTTTAGTAAAATATGTTAAGGTTGCCAGTTTCATCTGTTGTAACATGCCCATTGCCAAGTGTGTAAAAGGAAACATCAGGAGTTATGGACTGATGATTTAGTCATGTGTCACTTAGTTACAGCAACTTGAGGGCAGATACCCAGGGGAAAAATAGGCCCCATTTGTGGAGCTTCTGGTAGAATATGATAAAATCCAGCACTGATCCAGACAGAGGATTTATCCTTGGCAGCAGAGCCACAGCACACTGGTAATTCCAGACTGGAGTCTGTGCTTCTGCCCAGAGGATTTCTGAGTAGAAGGGTGGGGTGTGCATGGGTGCTCACCACCTTCCTCTTGAGGCACCTCGAGTTTCAGTGTGTGGTTGATGAAGGATGCATGTCAGTCTCCTCTGGCACTGCCAGAGCCTTTTTCTAACATACTGTGGTGAAATAATTGGGTGTGTGAATATCACTGACTTTGTTTCACACAATTCTTAGTAAGAATCATAGTTCCTAAATGGGGTTTGGTAACTTTGGGGTCTCCCGTTGGAGGAAGGAAATGATGAATCTGACTTCATGTTCTTAGAAGGCTAATTTATTATTTTTTTATATTAAATGGTATGATATTAGGTTATAGAATTCTATACTAAACTATACTAGAGAATAGAGAAAGGATACAGACAGAAGGCTACAAAGAATGATAATGAAAACTCGTGACTCTTTCTCCAGAGTCTGACGCAGCCTGCCTGTGATTGGTCATTAAGTTAAAACAATACACCTGTTGGATAAACAATCTCCAACCACATTCCAAAGCAGCATAGCTTTCAGTCTTTTCTGTTAATTAATCATCTTGCTAGTTGAAAATTGGTACCTTTTCTTAAAATGAAAGCCCTTCATCAGTTTGTTTACTGAAGTGTTGTCGTGACAACCAAAAACAAAACACAGGAGAAGCAAATGATATAATACTGTTTTCCTTTTTCTCTGAGGCTTCTCAGCTTCCCAGGAGAGAAATCCTGGGCAAAGAGGATTTTTCAGAAAATATGATGGTGACAAAAACAAAACACAGGAGAGGCAAATGAGAAAATATTGCTTTTCTTTTTCTCTGAGGCTTCTCAGTTTCCCAGGAGAGAAATCCTGGGCAAAGAGGATTTTTCAGAAAATATGATGGTGACAATGGGGTAGTGTTCTCAAGAGGCATAAGCCAGTACATTATTTTATCCCAAATTCATTATTCTAATGCGATCATGCTGTAAGAAGAAGATGCAGCAAAATTCAAGCATTGAACTTACTGGTTGCTTTTTTTTTTTTGTTTCCCCTTCAGTAATGAAATTTATAATTAGCATGTTCAAGATGCTAAAGAGAATGTGAGCATGTTAACAACTCTCCAAATGTCAAAATGATTTTGCAGTTGTCATTGGTTGTTCACATTAGGGAAGATGCTTTTACAACTTGGTGAGTTTCTTCCTGTCACAAAATAGAGCAGGGAAATATTGAAGTACATCATTCAAACCTGCAAAGCAGCAGGGGTTGATGCTAAAGGCCATAGCTGTCCATAACTTTTAAAAGCATCAATTCATAACAATTGGTGCTAACATTACTTGCTCTGGTCAAACTTATCTAAAAAAATAAATCTTCTGTATTAGAAGATGATTAAATAAGCTTTAAAAGAAACCTCTCAATAGTGTTACCAGTCTTCTGAAAGACACCCTAGGAAATCACATAAATAATTTCACATAAAGAGTATGTATCCTTATTCTATTAATGGACTTCCTTTAGAGCAAGAAAAAACATTCAGGACGATCTCAAGGTAGTTCACTTGCTTGACCAAAATCTTACTAAGATGTGTCTTGATCCAAAGAAGCATAAATAAAAAAAGCATAATCTAAATAATTTGCTTCACAGAGGTGAACTGTGTTGCAAATATGTTGTTACATTATAGTTCAGTTATTATCTGAAAAGATTATAGGGGTCTATCACTCCAAAATGAAAGAGGAGACCTGGCATATTTTTAGGATGCAATCATTAGAGTATTCTTAGACATTAGTCATGAGAAAAAATATGTTTTGAATATAATTGCAGCAGCATGAATGCTGATGAAAGATTAAGGTACTGTCATGTAGCCAGAAGAATTACTGATTCATATAAAACACTGATTTCTTTGCAAGTCTGGAAGATGAATACATGTAGTAGATGAGAACAAAAGCTCAGTTGGGTAGAGCGTGATGTTAAAAAGGCAAATGTTGTGGGTTTCATCCCCATCTGGGCCATTTTCTAGAGTTGACTCAATGATCCTTGTGGGTCCCTTCCAACTCAGAATATTCTGTGATTCTGTTTGCAGGCTGGAAATCACAGTCAGTTCCCTTAGGAGATATTAATGTTTTCTTGAATTCTGTTGTAACTACATCCTCCTGAAATTTTTAGTGTATTGTTCACAGTAGCCTAACAAAGTATATTTGTGTTAAATGAGCCAGATTAATCTATCTGCAAAAGACAGTTAACAGGTTGCTTATCTTTAAAAAACCAAAAATTTTTAACTATGGAGTTACTACCCAAATGGTACCAAAAATTCTATTACCTTAAGTAAAAGTGCAGAAGAGCAAGGCAGAGTTGTTGATGGCATCTAATTTAATCCAGGTGAAGCTGGTGAATGATGATTATGCACTTTTTTTTGAGAATCATCAACTTTGTCAGAAAAAAAAAAAAATATAGCATGTTCTGTTGATCTGTTTAGCATATCTGATGTTGACACATGAGATACACCCTGTTTCTCTTTTCAAAAACTTCTCAATCATCTCTCAGCCATGTCTGGACCTTGGAAAAACATCCTATACATGGAGGAAATTAAGCTCTCTCTGCCCTAGACCAAAGTTATTCCTCCCTTTATTTTTGGCTAAAGTGTTTTTCTAGGGAATATAAGCTGGAATAATTATGAAGCCTCCTATACCAGTAGCTTCACTGACTGTAAAAATACCAGGATGGTGACCTGCACTCCTGAGACAGCCAGAGAAACAAAACCTTGTCTCCAGTGTCTGCAGTGAAGCCACTTACATAATCTATAAGTAAAATATTTTACTAAAATATTACCTTAAATCCAGTAAGGCATAAATTCATCAATTAGTTCCATAGTGAATAATCTCTAACATTCTCAATTTCTCTACAGATGCAGAATGTGTGTGGGTTGATCAGAGTAGCACATTTGACTCAATCAAAGTATATGCCTTGGTTACTGAATATGGATAACTCCTTGGTAGCTTTCAGTCTGTTCTGTTAATTAATCATCTTGCTAGTTGAAAATTGGTACCTTTTTTAAAATGAAAGCCCTTCATTTTAAAGTTACAGCTTGTTTACTGAAGTGTTGTCATGAAAAAATGCATCTATTAAACTTCCAATTTTTCCTACTATTTTCAAATGATCCTTATTTCTAAGGACAAGAGTAATTTTATGCTATTGAACTTTTAATCAATTCCATAAAACATAAATAATTATGATAGTGCCCATAGGTAGATCAAGTAAGGATTTTGAGTAAGAGGTTTTATCTATTTCAGCGAAGGATGAAGGTAACACTCAATTTTTCTACATTGATTATTTTTTTAGGTGGCTTCTTGAAACTTATTCAGGGCTGAATCAAAGGGATACCAGTGGCCTGAGTTTGTTTGTTGCTGTGGGTGATGTTGGAAGTCTGCAGCTGCCCCTTGATACACCCTAATGCTTGGGCAGTGTGAGATTGACCCCAGCATTAGCTCTGTGCTGTCCATTTGCTTGAAGCCAATTTCCATTTCCTTGTCAGAGACATGTCTTGACTGGGCACGTTGCAGCCAGCGCTGTGAAGGCAGGAACTGCTTCAAGTGGAACTAGATGAGCCCAGTGGTCTTTTCCTTAAAAGAAGCTGCTGTCAGCTCCTTTGGAAATAACCCAACAAAAACCCCACAAGGTCTTTTCCCTGAAAATTGGGAAAGAGAGACCCTGGATTTCATTTATTGTTGGAAGATGCTTCCTTCTCTTCAATTCTCAGAGTTCAGCACTACTTTTGTTGAATCACATCTTATTATTTATCTGCTGAAATGCTGCACGTGGGATGTGAAAGCATGTTCTTTCATCCCTGATAGGCAGAGACTTCATCCTTTGGTAAACAATTAGATTCTCAGCTGGAAATTACCTTTCATTCAGAACAGATTAGGTGAAAATACAAATGGAACTACTCACAGCATTCAAAATAGATAATATGGGTGCTAATGTTTTTACACTTTAGTGGAGAAATAAGGAAAGCATTTCTACACAGAAGTAAAATTGGCAAGATTACTCTCTCTACTTGCATTCCTCTGACCTCCTGATCTGCCTCCCTGACCAGAGTGTTGGAGTGTATCTCCTAGAGTAAATTTCCTTTTGGTAAATTCTAAACTGCTTCAGGAACTCACTTGAAGGCTTCCTTGGGTTCAATTTCAACTCGCTCTTCCTCCGAGGCTCACTGATTTGATGGAAGTGAGAGATGCTTCAAAGCCCTGACAAATGAGAGACCAGTGTGCTGCTTTTGGAGATGCCAACACTGGCAGAGCAGCCCAGAGGCCACGGCCAGCAGTCAGATCAGTGAAGTTCATCCTCTGGCCTGCATACCCCCACTTACCACTTGAGTCAATGCCTGTATCCATGGGCACATTGATGAACATGCAGGGATGTTCTAAACAGATGATATTAACACAAAGGGATTGCTGCTAGCTCTTGGTTGATGTGGGAATCCACGAATTTTGAGGGTTTTGGGAAAGCTGCAAAATGCAGGCCTCAGAGGCAGCAGAACTGTGATTAGAGCTCAGCAGCAGCCATGAGATTGGGCAGCAGAAAAATTAGGTAAAAAGTAGAAAAGCAAGGACAAATAGAACAATGGTCTGTGTATTAACCCTTGTCTAGAATAACTCTCTAAGCTACAGAAAAGTTTATCTAGCAAGATATTAGGAAGGTTGAAGCTTAATAATGGAGCTCTGTGCATTGTGTTTAAGGCTCACAAGCAGGTATTGCATTTGGAATAAGCAAACATTGTTTAACCAAATGTACGTGTGCTTATGGTGGTTGGATAGAACTACTGTCAATGTGCTTCTGCTTTGTGTGATTGGTCAAAAAACTCATAAAGTGAGTTGTAACATTCAGTTCTGTGTCTGCTGCCTGGGATGTGAGCTGGTGGCATCTTCCCATTGTCATAGCCATGTAATGAGGCTGATGCTGGAAAATCAAACAGCTCAAGGCAGTTCCACAGCAGCCCCATCCCATTTGTGATTTGTACACAGACCCCGGCCGGCGATAGTTGAGAGGAGATGTAGCTGTGCTTTGTAAACTTGAGGATGCCAGGTTTGGAAGGAGACAGTCAGTCTCTAAGGGACAACACGTTTCCCCACAAAACAACAATTTTGCCTAAGACCTCACTTAAAAATAAGTAGATGTTTGACACTGAATAGCAATTCTGAAGTGTTAATAACTTGGAAATGTCGCAGACATCTTTTGTGAAAATCCTTTTCTTAGGATTTTTCCTCCTGAGAAGCTGGGAGGCCTCAGGAACAAAATGTAAACATTGATTATCTGCTGCTGTGGAATGCAACAGGCACATCTGTGATTGGCCCATGTTGGATGTTTGTAATTAATGGCCAATCACAGCCCAGCTGGCTCGGACTCTCTGTCCGAGCCACAAATCATTCTTTCTTTTTTCTATTCTTAGCTAGCCTTCTGAGGAAATCTTTTCTCCTATTTTTTTAGTATACTTTTAATATAATATATATTATAAAAAAATAAATCAAACCTTCTGAAACATGGAGTCAGATCCTTGTCTCTTCCCTCATCCTAAGACCCCTGGGAACACTGTCACATGGAAATGTTGCAGAATGAAAACATGCAATGTACTCTTACCTTGCTTGTAATTTAATTAGTGAGTTTTGATGAGGCTTTTTTTTATTTCTTCCTGGTAGGTTAAAAATGTCTTCTAACAAGACTAAATAGAAAAATTGCTAATATCAACAAAGCTGTGCTTTTCTATCATGTCGAAGATAAATTCCCAGTATTTCCTGGCAAGGACATGAAAGCAAGCAATCAAGCAATTATCTATATATGAGCCACGTGTCTTGGAAAGCAGGTGTTATACTGGAAACACTTGAAAAAAAGATTATTTTTCTTTATAACTGTTCCTATTTTAGCAACTGCTAGTCAACTTGAAGTATGTCCTTGATTCTCCAGTCCTTAAACAATGCACTCCTCTATCTTAGCTAGAAGTACATGTTGGAAAAGAATAGGGATGAAGAAGAATTTGCAGGAAAAATAATTTGAAGTTAGCATGAGGCATTCTGGGGATTGGCAAAGTAGCAATGCTTGTTCTTGGGATTCTATTTTTACTATACTTTTCCTTTAATGCAAAGAACTCTGCAAACATAACTGTTTGAAAATTATTTTAACATGGAGATGGACATGGTTTGAACTACTTGCAAACAAACTTAAGTTTAATTTATTCTTCAGTATATTAACTTGGTTCTAATCACTGAATTCCACATGACTGAGTTCAAAGGAAGATCATGCACCCTTGCTTCTTCCCTAAATTTTAATTTCTTCTTAGTGTGCTTCAAAACCTGAACTGCTTAGACACACCATACTTGACCTTTAAAACTTCAGTGTCAGGGGAATCATGACAACTGGATGAAGCCATACAATTATTTGTCTAAAATGTTTGTACAAACGTTAGAAGCCCCATAAGAGCAGTTTGTGGGAATGCTGTAGCTTCAGAGGCATGGGATGCTGCTGAAAGCTGCATCTTCATGAATTATTAGTGCTTCTGCTCAACATGTTTGAATATCTTGCCTGTTTTTAGTGGAAGTGGATTCCACTTTTCTTGATGAAGCCTGAAAATATTTCTTCTTCTTTTTTCAGGCTTGGGAATAGCATCTACCCAAATATGTGTACTCTGCTCTTATCTCCTCCTTATGATATCTACCACCATGAGAGCACAATTTTCCTTCCTGATGCTGCACTTCTCAAATAAGCACCAATGTTCATCATTTGCTGAGCAATGTCTTCTGTAAATAAAAATGCATGGTGTGTATAGCAGGAGAACTATACCTACAGAACAATTTCAAATATAGCTGTGCTGAATTTTATTTGGTTTTTATTTGTAACAGCTACAGACCTCTGGACTGCCAGTGCAACACAGAATTTAACCATCACACTCTGTTAACATGTTGGAGCTGGCAGAAAAGCACCAGTGTAGGTTGGCATACTTACTGTGAAAATACAGTAACCTCTGTAAAGAGCAAAGAGTGGTTTTCTTTCTGTCAGTGCAGGAGTGAACCAACAGAGAGAAATTAGTGTGCCTAATGCATTAATGCCATGGAAGCCATTTGCTAAGGGGTTTAGACTTTTCTGCGCTCTTGCTAAATTTCAAATGTGTAACTGGGTGGGGGGCTAGGAAGATGACAGGAGCTAAAGAAAACATAGAAGACTTAAGCAAAAAATAAGCTTAAAAATGAAAAGAAGAATAAGAAACTATATGAATACCTAGTTGTCAGCAGAGTAATTCAGTTTGAATACATGAACAGTTCTGAGCATCTCTTCAGAATAAATGTAAAATGTGTTCCAGGAAGGACTGTCTCCTCCTCCGGTCTTAACCTAGTGGCTGCTGCTTCTTTGAAGAGGCTACCACAGAAGATAAAACGCATTGCTGGGCTGCACTGATAATATTGATTTTACTTTAAAGAATTTTAAGGTTGATAAACTGTACCCTGTGGAATAATCTAAATTTGAGCAACAAAACAAAATGTATTGTTTTAAATTGTCAGAGCTGACCAGTGGTAAATTTACGTTTTGGTGTTTGAAAAGCCTCTTCAAATTGCTGTCAAAGAAATAATTCTTCTTTGGGTTAATTCATCTTAAATTGCCTCAGATTAGCTCAAAAATATAGAATCTCTGCAAATCACCAGTCAGTGTAAAAAAAAAAAAAATATATATATATCTTCTGGCTATAGAGCTTCCTAATGAAGGACTAGTGAACAGCCAGTACTTAAGGGGTTATCATCAATTTTTGAAGTACAGAGAATCCTAACAAGGACGTGTAAGGTCCCTTTGGTCTCTCAGTAGGCATTTGAGTTTTCCTTGGTATGGATGGAAGAAGCATGGACACTCTCACCAAAAATGTGTGTCATGAAGGTTGTGGAACAGTGACAAACACTTGTGCTTTGAGCATGAGTGTGAGGGATAAAATTGAGCCAAGAACAGTTTCTGAAACCTTTTGATAATTCACTGGCTACCCACCCTCATTAAAACATTTAGGAAACATCTATGGACTCAGTTTTAATTCTGAGCTGAAACAAGAATGAAAGATGGAAGAAAAAAAATCAAATTCATCTAAATGTAGTCACCTGAACATGTAATTTAAAAGAGTAGTGAGCTTTATCCACCCATTATACACTACCCAATGAAAGACCTGCTCATTAACTAGTTTCATAATGAAGACAAAGATCCTGTGGAGAAGGGTCAAAAATCTGTGCTCTGGTCATAATGAAGAGTGGGTGGGGATATGGGAGAGAGATTGATACTTGACCATGTATGCCCTGAGAGATGCTGTCACTTTTGTGTTCAAAGGAGGAACACAAACAAAACCCCACAACAATTCAAGCCTAGGAATGTCGTGCACTAAATCTAGGGAAAAAAGGAAATGGTTCCTTCTGTGTAAAGAAGTTAAGTTGAATTTAGTAAAGTTGAATTTAGTAAAGTAAGTTGAATTTAATGAAATTGAACAAAGTAGAATTTAGTTAAGTAAGTAGAATTTAGTTAAGTAGAATTTAGTAAAGTAGAATTTAGTAAAGTAGAATTTAAGTAAGTTGAATTTAGTAAAGTAAGTTGAATTTAGTAAAGTAAGTTGAATTTAGTAAAGTTGAATTTAGTAAAGTTGAATTTAGTAAAGTTGAATTTACTTAAGTAAGTAGAATTTAGTAAAGTTGAATTTAGTAAAGTAAGTTGAATTTAGTAAACTTGGATTTGGCAAACTTGGATTTAGGAAATTAGTTCATAAGGAGTTAGTTAAGGAATATAATTTCATTGTTTCTGTGAACTTCTGATCATTCCTTCAATCTAGCCAAGCTCTTAAAATATTTTGTCTTCCTGAATTAGAATATTTTTTAAAGCAGGACAGTTGAAATGGGGAAAGCCAAGCGTTGAGTTACACTAGACATGATGTAAAGCCTTGTGTAGAAATATAGCAAAAAGAAAAAAAAAAGACACGGTTTTGTGTCGTTCAAAAATAATGTCTTCTGCTCTCAGTCTACTGATCTTTAATTGCATTGCTACATTATCTGTTGCAGAAAATAAACTCTTGGGGTGACTTGTGTTATAAAAGATCACCCTATCAGTAAGAACAGGCCATTGTGTTGATGGGGAGTCAGCTGCTGTCCTGCCATCCCTCTGGAGATTTTCCTCCAACTCTCAGAGGGGGTGGCAGCTGTGGGCAGAATAAAACTCCACAGAAGGCACCAATCATGGCCATACTTTTGAGTTAGTGAAAAACTGGAATGTTTTTTTAAACTTATTTGGAAAGGAAATCCTGGTTCCTTCTCCTTTCCCATTTATGGAGTCTTTCCTTATGATGAGCAGCAAGTGGCTTATCAAACATTTCCCCCCCTTAAGTGTGAGCTGGTTTTGGATTAGGATTCTGATGGCTTGAGAAAGAAACCAGCCAAATATACTGGTTTTTGGATTTATATGACGTTTGGTGGAGTCTGCTTGCCCTTTTTGGTTGAATAGGTGGGCAGGGCACATAACCTATCCTATGCTGAGTCTGTGACTCTGTACAAAATAATTGTAAATTAAATTTGAAAAGCAAATTGAAAATAAAAACCAAAACTAAGAAAGGTATAGTTTAAAAATTATTTGGACTACATCATTGCGCTACAAGTGTGATATTGAGACTACCAAATTGTACAAAGAGATTTTCCAAGACAGTGTTTAACGTCAGTGAGCCAGACTGGAGGAGCAGTGTGAAATCATCTAATGATGCATGACATAAGATTTTGTTTTGTCGGGTATGTAAGCACTGTGTTGATGAATGTCAGAAGTTCAAGACTTACATCAATTACACAAAAAGAAGCTTTAGGGCTTTCTCCAAACAAAATTTTGACACAATAGTTGTTCATAGCTCTTTCACTGGGCTACTCAAAGGCTGAATTCTGCAGTCCATTACTCAGGCAAACCACTTTCTGTTCAGTAGCATGTGAACCTGGTCCAAAACCAAATATCCCCTCTCATGCTCATTTAATTTAGGCTTACTAAAATCTGAATAATAGACTCTGTATTTGCCAATTAGCTGAAAATGTTCTGATTACTAAAGACATACCAATTTATGGATATGAACATTTTTCTTCCCTATGAGTGAAGGGAAAAGTGTGTTAGATGCTGCAAATGGGAGAAAAATCTTGGTTTAAATATTTAGAAAGGAAATATAAGCATGTGTAATTGAGAGAAAAAATATGTTGATGATTAGTTTTGTGTTAATGAATCATCAAATAGCAAAATGTACTGGGTTAGGCATAGCTGCATATGTGTGCAAGTATATATTTATATATTTTATATGTATTTATAAATATACATACACATACAGTTTAGTGTGTATTTCTAGTTGGTTTACATGTCATATTCTCCACTAGATTGTTATGGTGATATTCAATTGATTTGGAATAATGGCACCATAAATGTTTGAATTAGAGAATTTAGGTGACAAATTAGAAATATTTGTGTGTAGGAGTTATATTGTGATGTTATCTAGCAGGCTGAATACTGTCCTCTAAGCGCAGTTCCAAGGAAAAATGATTCAGACTTATTTCTGAATCACAGGTTTTCTTATCCCCTTCTCTTGTCTGCTCTGAAAGGGCAACATAAAAGTGTAGCACTTGCAAAATGGGTCTTTGCAAGAACATTTTTTCTCCCCTTTCTTTTTATGTATCAGAACTGTTCCACTGAAAATACTTTCTGTAGTCATACTTGGTCACACTTTTTTTTTTTTTCCTAACTAATTAACACATTGAAGTTAACTCATTAGAGGTGGGGATGCATTCTCATTGATGCCTCTGTAGATGTGCTGCTGACCTGTAGCACCACTGTTCACCTTTTGCTCTCCTGCCCTGACCAGATGCCAAAAAAGACCAAAGCACTCCATGATTTGTACCTAGAATGACTCACTGAACATGCAAGGTGTTTTATTTTCTTTGCCTAGGTAGCACCAGTTAAATCAGTCATATCCTGTATAATGCTTTCAGATCACTGATGTTTCTCTTGTACGTGTAAAAATAACACAAAGTGATCTTAGAAATGTGACTGTTCTCCCTTCCCTGTCAATTTGTCAGCGTCTGATGGAAAACACATCTTTGTTTCAGGTTAGTGGTTTGGGTTTTTTATTATTTTTATGCATTCTGCTTATAAAGTAAAGAGAAGGGAAAAAAGAAATAGAAATGCTTTTCACTAATTATGTTGAGCTTCAAGCCATTCTGAGTGAAGGTTTTTCATGCTGTAATTTGTTCTCACCCCTGGGGTGTATAGGCCATCTATCTGCATTTCCTAAATTTAAGTAGATAGTATTCAAATCATGCGAAATCAGACTTGTTAATCCCGTAGTTCCTTTCAAAAGAGCTCTGGGCTGTTCAGGGAAATTGGTGCTACTGCTGGGTCCTGTGCTGGGGGCTTTCCAGCCACTGCTTCTAAATGGTGCTCTTCCTTGCAGGGGTGTTGAAAGGCTTTCTGCTATGAGCTCATCTCTCTCTCTGTCTCTGTTCAAAGGGCAAGGATGATGTGTTTTAGAAATTCATGGATTTCCTGAAGTGTTGAGTCCCTGAGCATCTTTCAAATGAACACAGCACTGCGTTTGCTACCCTAAGCATGTATATTCATTTGACTTTTGTCATTTTGAGACTTTCTAAAATGCTTAGGACTTCCTATGCTTTATAAATAAATCGTGGGGTTTTACATATGGAAGCTAAGCCAGCTATGTCAGTGTTGTGCTTTTGGGAGGATAGTATAGTTTCTGCTTCTTCCATTCAAATTTCTCACAAGGGCAAAGGGATGGAGCAGGGAGAAGGGAAACAATACTGGCATTATCAGCCCTTTAAAAAAGGCTGAGTTTGCCCCGTGTTTAGAACTGTGTATGAAGCAAATGTGCATTTATTTTAAAGCACTTTATTTTCATCTCTGATTTCACATTGTAGCAACTTGGGTATGTATAAGGATTGGGGCAATCAATACCCTCAAACAAGTAGCATACAGGATTTATCAGTAGAAATCTCAAAACACGACCTTTTCTTCGTGCTTTTCATTCATTTACTCTTGAGATTAATGCTTCTATTGTGATTTATTAATCAAAAATGCATTTGTTTTTGTTAGACCTTTTGTTAATAAGTTCATGCTTCCTGCCCCTCATGGCCAGGGTTCATGTTTCAGGAGGATACAGTACAGCAGAAAGGTTTTAAAGCAAATGCTTAATGCCTTAGTGATTTTAGCATTAGAGGCCTGAAGCTTGGTAGCTGAAAGTTGTACAGAAGGGATCAAATCCCCGTGGAGGATTACATAACCTGCTGATGAGAAAGGGCCTGAGGTAGCCTGCCCCTTGCACCTTGCTTATACAGAATCACAATTTTTCCTTCAGGCTAGGCAAGGCAAAAGAGTAGCAGTCCATCTAGTTTTTGGTATTAAACATCTATATGACAATGCTTAAGTAATTTGATTTCTCTGGTCATGATATTAATGATATATTAATTCTATATGATTATTATACATGACACGTTTCTCTGGCTTTGCTATTAATGTTTTTCAGGCTCGATGCAGTAGCCATGAAGTTGCTGAAGCAGCAGCAGTGGCTGCCCAGTCCAGATGTGGCACCGAGAGCCCTCCCCTGCAGGTAAGGACAGCCAAGTGATGGGAGAGGCTTGTGTCCAGATTTTCAGAGAAAATGGGAGTGAAGGGGAAAACCAACACTTCTGCCTGCCAGTCTCTAAAAATGAGAAGAGCTACAATTGTTTTTTTGGGGTGGGTAAATTGATTTTGTTATGGCCTGTGATTAGCATAATTGTGTAACTACCCTAATGCATTCCTGTTAACTGTAAAAAGTTTTTTCCAAGGGCTTGAGCAAGTACATCTCAAAGTGCACTGCCAAATGTCTTTACTAGAACAGAAATCTCTGAAATCTTTGCTTAACTTTGACTGCAGTTGTGCAACTGATTCTGTGGATTTAGCTACATGAACTATTCATCCCTAATCTCAGAAATGTGTATTTTGATGAATAATTTCTAACAGAATGGCAAAAGACAGGAAGCAGGAGTGATATACTTGTCATGTGGAGTGTTTAAAAAACCAAGGGAGACAAAAGAGCTGTCTTGCATTTATTTCACTCCACAGGTTTGCATTAGCAGGGACTTGGGAAAGTAGTTCAAGAAACGTGTTTGTGCAATGAGGACTGTTACCATAGCTGTTCTGGGGGGGACCAGGCTATTGCTGACTTGTTAAGCAGCTTTTACTCTTCAAAAGACAAAGCTGTGTGCAGTCTCTGAGAGCAGAATCCTAATGAGGCTGCTACACTTGCGCTTCTTTTTCCCCCCGCCCTCCTGTCAATCCCGAACCTTTGTAACGTGTTGTGATCTATTGAGAGGTTCATTTAAAATGTGGAAGATGGATGGGTCAAAGGCAGGGCTCTGGGTGCTCTCCCCAGCCTCCTTTGTGGCCCAATTGCACCAGAAGGTCGAGCAGAGGCACTGCCTGGCCCTCGGTCCCTGCCTGTTCCCAGGATTCCATTTCAGAGGAGGTCTGCAGGCAGTACTGCACATGCGAGGGATGCTGCTGATGATTTGTGAAATGCAGGAATTCTGATACTGTGTGATGCTAGCAATAAAAATTAATCTGCAAAACGCATCAAATTAGTCTAGAAAACATTGAGTATGTACATTTATTGCCTGGAGAAATGAGAAATCTGTCATCTCTTTGGCAACGTCAGTTTATCATCCTGATCGTAGAGTTCCTCTGATTTTGTGACTTACAAACCATAGTTACAGATTTTTTGGGATTCTTCTACAGCTTACTTCCTCTAGGCGCTGCAGAGGCCCTAATTTTTGGTACATTTGCTGATAGCATCAGGATCTGCAGTGGCTGCACAACTGGAAAGTGTTCATGGTACAGAGAAAGGTAGGAAGTAGAACATTTACAGACCTTTTCTGTGGAAACAGGGAAATAATTTCTCAAATCTCTGTGCGTACTTTTTTTTGTTCTGAAAGACACGAGAGAAATATCCAGGTCTCCTGGAATATGTATGGACTATGGCATGCCTTGCTGGCTAAATCATCTTCCACTGATACAACTGGGAATCTCAGCCTGCCCATCAGCAATTATACCATAACACATGCTGCAGTGACCTGGGTACCAAGCACTAGGTAACATTTTTTTTGTTGGTTCAAGAATTAGGTATCAAGTGTCACAGCTATATTCCTGCAGGGAAAGACATTAAATTTATTGGTTCAAACATGACAGTTTTTCAAAAGAGATTTAGAAATCCTCCAATTTTCAAATATGATTGAAGTTTGGGATCAAGTGAACAGTAAAAGAGATATTATCCAGAAAGATTCTCAAGGAAATGCTAATATTAACTTTCAAAAAAAGTAACAATCCGATTGTGTTGGTGAGGGAATTTGGGCAATAGGTGGCAATAACTTCCCTGATTCTGGCCAGGACAGGGTTAATTTTTTTTTGCAGTAGCTGGGAGCGGACATGGCTAGGACCCAGTGGTTATTCTGTAGCCCTGACATTATTGGCAGGGGTCAGGGACTGTTTTCTGGAAAGAAGGGGCTCCTTCTGGTCAAGAAAATGTGGTGCAGGGAGCTGTTGGTACTGTCTATCATCAAGGGTTTTTATGTGTGGATTGTATCTTTTACCCTGTGTCATTAGAAGTGTTGATGTGAGTGTTTTGTGTTTTTTTTTTTTTCCTTATCCCATAACTATTTCCAGTAAATTGTTCTTATCTCAACCCATGTTCTTTGCTTTTGTGCTTCCAGTTCTCTCCATCCTGTCACGGGGGAGGGAGGAGGGCAGTGCTATGGGGCCACTGAGTTGGGGGATCCTGTTCCAAAACCCCAACAGCCTAATCTGGTGCCCAGCGATGGGCCCAAAGGGTTTGGAGATGCCAGATCTGCTGGGATGTACCAGATTGAATTTCTGCCTGGTAGTGCTGCTGAGGCAGTAATGAGCAGGGTCCTGTGCTTGCCATGGGGCTTGTTTCCATGACTGTCAATGAGAGCCCAGGGCTTGTTAGTGGCTGTCACTCCTTGCTGTGGTGCTGTGCCTCTTGTCACCTCACTGCATTGTGCCTGGGGATGTTTTGATGACAGCCAGGGATGTTCCTAGGCTGGCAGGTGGCCAGGGTATGGCTGCTGTCTCTGTGTTGCTGTGCTGGACAGGCTGGCACTTGGGTCCCAGCTTGAGTTGAAGGGATTGTGACTTGGGAATGAGCAGTCAGTGGAGGAGATCCACCTGGAAACTCCATGCCAGAGCAGGTGGATGCCTGAAGGAGGATGTGACCCCATGAGATGCCTGTGATGGAGCAGGTTTGCTGGCAGGACTTGTGACTTCACGGGGGATGCGCGCTGGAGCAGTTTGTGCAGCCTGTGGGAAGGACAAATGCTGGACAAGTGCAGGGAGGACAGTCCCCCCTGTCTGGGACACCAGGCTGGAGCAGGGGAAGCAAAGATTCCCTTCCAGCCTGTGGAAGCCCATGGAAGACACTGATATGGACTGTTCTGGGGACTTCAGCAGGAGCCCTTGGCTGCAGCCAGGCTGGGGAGAAGAAGGGCAGCTCATTGCAACATTGCACCAGATTAACATGGCCCAAAAGGACCAGGGGTGAAGATTGCAGTGAAGGTACCTTTAAATTGTTGCAAACCATGATTTCAGTTGTGTGTTACAGGAATTACTGTGACAGAAGCCACACAGACCTGTGGAGGAGAAGCCTTACAAGGAGCAGCTGCAGGGCAGTCGTGACCTGAGCTGAGCTGGCTTTGGTGCCCAGTAACCCCGTGTAACACACCACTGTCCTGTCCTGAGGGACCACCACTACAGAAGCACCCCAAAGTCAGGGGCTCAATGAATTAATAGACATTTTGTGGGCATTTGTGTGTGCCCACAACAGTGACCACCACACAGCAGCCCAAAGTCATGGGCCAAATGAGTTCAATAGACATTTTGTGGGCATTTGTGTATTATAGTAAAGAAGGGAAGGGGGATGGTAATTAAGTTGTATTGCAGAGTGGGGGATCTTAGCATGATGTAAATAGTACAGGAGAGGGATGGAATGTGCTGGATTTGGCTGGGGTAGAGCTGATCTTCACAGTGTACGGGGCTGTGTTTTGGATTTGTGCTGAGCACAGGGTTGATAACACAGAGATGTTTTTGTTATTGCTGAGCAGGGCTTACACAAAACCAATGTTTTTCCTGCTATTCATGCTGCCACACTGATGAGGAAGTTGGAGGTACCTGGAAAGTTGGGAGGAGATACAGCCAGGACAGGTGACCCCAAATCCAAAAGGATATTCCAGGCCATAGGAAATTATGCTCAGAATATAGAGTGGGGAGAAGGTGGAGGAAGGCAGGGACATTTAAAGGGATGGTTTTGTCTTCCCAAGTCCCTGTTACCTGTGATGGGGCCCTATTCTCCTGGAGATGGCTGAACACCTGCCTGCCCACAGGAAGTGGTGAATCAATGCCTTGCTTTGCATTGCTTGTGTGTGTGGCTTTTGTTAAACTGACTTTATCTCAACCCACAAGTTTTCTGGATTTTTCCCTTCCCATTCCTCCCAGGATCCACCTGGTGGGGGAGCAAATGGCTGTGTTGGGCTGGGATGAAATCTCAACAATAGCTTACGTGCACTTGGATGTGTCCCTTCTCATTGAAGACTTATGTGAGAAAACTTATAATTCTTTCCTTGTTCTGTGGTTGCAATAACTAAAGAAATGTTGGTTTTGCTTTGGAAGTTCATCTAGCAAAGTATCACAGTTACAATCCAGCCAACACACAGAGATTGTACAGAGGAAAACAGACTGAACTGCTGTCTTAAGAACATTATGTAGACAATATATTTTAGGTTTCTAGCTAGAGCCTCACATAACCCTACCTTTTATTAAAAAAAAAATCGATTTAAGAGGATTCCACTATATATCTGAAAAGTAGCCTGCATTGCGGAATTTAATAGGATTATGCTATTGATTCCATCTTTACAATGCTAGCTACTATTTGGTACTTGTGAACTGCAGACTATTATGTGGCTGAACACAAGGGAAGAGGGATTAGTTTGTAAAAGAATAAGCAGCTTTCCCTTAAACTGCCCTGATTCAAACATACACCTGTTTTGGTCTGTTTAGTAAATGCCAACTAACAAAACATCAGTGTCAGCACTCCCTAAAAATGGATCTCTTCTTGCCGTCACTTACTCAGTCTCCAAGTAGAAGGTAATCAAGCCCCTTGTGAAGTCATATCTGTTGCTATAATGCACCTGTTTACAGTTTCTTCAGGACATTCTACCTGCATGCCTTTAATCAAAGAAAAGCTGCAAAAAAGTTATCTGGAAACCCATGTCATGCATTGATACTAATGTATCTCCTGGCAATAGAAAGTGCTTTTGGCTCTTTTTGAACTTAATGGAATAAATGCCCAATTGAAATATGGTTTCCATAAAAGTGCATTTTCTGGAATGTAGCTCTTCTTAACTGAGAAAATAGTTTTATGCACTAAGTCACTTCCTGACACACCAGCATTCTCTGTTTATTATTATTATATTTAGTGACCATGGCCAATCCTTCATGTTTGCAAAACCTGTTGACCTCTGATGTCTGATACCCTTTGTGATGACAAGTATTTTGGTAGAATCCATTGTGTAAAACTTTGAGGAAAAAAAAGCTTTTAAATTAATTTCATATGAGATAGTCATCTTCTCTTTCTCCACTTCCTCTTCCCTCTTCTCTGTACTGAAATATTTCTCTTTGGTGCTCAAATCTTTTCATCTTTCTTTAGCACTGAAATATTTTTCTCTGCCTTTGCTAGTCAGGGTCTGCTAAGCTGTTGCTTTCCTTTAGTTTTAGATGGCTCTGCTTCTAGAAGGCAGATGGCCAGCTGTGAAAACACCAGCGCAGCAGAGCTACACAGAACTGGCTAAGGATGAACACCAGCAAAATGCTGAGGTCCCAGAACACAAATTATACATCTCTCGGATAAAATTTGAATTTGATAAAAATTGAATTTTCACTGACTCAGCAGCCTATGCTGAACTGTACCAGAGAAATGGTTATAATGTCATCTTTATGGCATGTATCTGTATGCTGAACTGTACCAGAGAGGTGGTTATGATGTCATCTTTACCTTTGAGATAGGTGGCAACAAATGTGGAACAATTCTCACTTTCCTTTCCAGTTTGGTTAATAGGTGAGGATGTGGAGACAAAGAAACCTTCAATAATTCACACATTATCCCATCAGCTTTGCATTTCTGAAGGCTGCAGGTGATAGAAAGTGCTTTTTGGCTCTTTTGAACTTAATGGAATAAATGCCCAATTGAAATATGGTTTCCATAAAAGTGCATTTTCTGGAATGTAGCTCTTCTTAACTGAGAAAATAGTTTTATGCACTAAGTCACTTCCTGACACACCAGCATTCTCTGTTTATTATTATTATATTTAGTGACCATGGCCAATCCCTCATGTTTGCAAAACCTGTTGACCTCTGATGTCTGATACCCTTTGTGATGACAAGTATTTCGATAGAATGCATTGTGTAAAACTTCAAGGAAAAAAAAGCTTTTAAATTAATTTCATATGAGATAGTCAACTTCTCTTTCTCCACTTCCTCTTCCCTCTTCTCTGTACTGAAATATTTCTCTTTGGTGCTCAAATCTTTTCATCTATCTTTAGCACTGAAATATTTTTCTCTGCCTTTGCTAGTCAGGGTCTGCTAAGCTGTTGCTTTCTTTTAGTTTTAGATGGCTCTGCTTCTAGAAGGCAGATGGCCAGCTGTGAAAACACCAGCACAGCAGACCTACATAGAACTGGCTAAGGATGAACACCAGCAAAATGCTGAGGTCCCAGAACACAAATTATACATCTCTCAGATAAAATTTGAATTTGATAAAAATTGAATTTTCCCTGACTCAGCAGCCTATGCTGAACTGTACCAGAGAAATGGTTATAATGTCATCTTTATGACATGTATCTGTATGCTGAACTGTACCAGAGAGGTGGTTATGATGTCATCTTTACCTTTGAGATAGGTGGCAACAAATGTGGAACAATTCTCACTTTCCTTTCCAGTTTGGTTAATAGGTGAGGATGTGGAGACAAAGAAACCTTCAATAATTCACACATTATCCCATCAGCTTTGCATTTCTGAAGGCTGCAGGTGATGGAGGGTTTCAAACCTTCAAGAAATGAAGAAGCAAAGAAAAATTTGAGCACAGTACATCAATGTGGGAATCCATAAAATCAGAGGGTTTTGGGAAAGCTGCAAAAGGCAGGCCCCAGAGAGGGCAGAACTGTGATTAGAGCTAAGCAGCAGCCATGAGATTGGGCAGCAGAAAAAATAGGCAAAAATTAGAAAAGCAAGGGCAAATAGAACAATGGTCTGTGTATTAATGCTTGTCTAGAATAACTCCCTAAGCTACAGAAAAGTTTATCTAGCAAGATATTAGGAAGGTTGAAGCTCAATAATGGAGCTCTGTGCATTGTGTTTAAGGCTCACAAGTAGGTATTGTATTTGAAATAAGCAAGCATTGTTTAACCAAAGGTACGTGTGCTTATGGTGGTTGGATAGAACTATTGTCAATGTGCTTCTGCTTTGTGTGATTGGGCAAAAAACTTATAAAGTGAGTTGTAACATTCAGTTCTGTGTCTGCTGCCTGGGATGTGAGCTGGTGGCATCTTCCCATTGTCATAACCATGTAATGAGACTGATGCTGGAAAATCAAACAGCTCAAGGCAGTTCCACAGCAGCCCCATCCCGTTGGTGATTTGTACATAGTCCTGCATGGAACACTGCTTGCTGACAAGCCAGGTACCTCCATTCCCCCCTCAGCCTGAATTTAAACCAACTTCACATCAACATAGATTTTTTAGAGCTCTATAAGGGTAGCTATTTTTCATTTAGTTCAGCTTTTTATGCTCTGTTTCTTTCTTTTTCTCTTTGGCTCTATCATGTCCTCATTCAAAACAAAGTGTAGTAATAGGAGGTGAAAGGAAAAACAAGCTAGTGACCTTTGTAGTTAGTAGAGATTAAAGCCATGTGTGATGTGAATGCTCCTGTAAATCTTACTGTAGGAATGATTTATTTTTCTTTTCTTTTCTTTTTTTTTCTTTTTTTTTTTTTTTGTTTGGAAACTAATGTTATTGGGAAGTGTCTAACTTTTGTGCTACTTTATTGAATTAGCATTTAAAGTACTTTGAAAATCTGAGACTTTATTGAGTATCCTTGCCTGTGACTGGCCTGTCAGTCCTACATATTAAATATATGGTTTAAAAGCAGGCCAGGAGCATGTTGCTTTTGCACAGTAGAAGGAACAGCACTTAAATTGCTTCATGGGGATATTTTGCTTAAGAAGTCTGTTTGCCAAATGATCTATGTGCAATTAATGCTGATGATTGCTGCTAACTCTAATATGAGCTGTAAGCAGGAAGCCTCCCATTGCTGTCGAGCAAGAGGGAGGCAGTGCCAGGTAATGGCATTCAGTCAATGTTCTCTGTCTCATCAGTCAAGGGAAAGGGTAGAGGGGACAGTGTATCACTGCTGGCTGTAAAATATATCTGGAAACAATATGCCTGAGTGCATGGGCTCAGGGAGGACACTGAGAAAACATCATGAAGTGTATCCTGTCCTTTATGTGTTTCTGGCAATGAAAGTTGGATTTATTAGCAGTTTGTTGCTACAGTAAAAAGCATTCACAAGATTTACAGCTGAAACAATAGCTGCAGATGTTCCCTTCTCTTGTATTTATTGAAGGTTTTGTTGAGCTCATGGCATCCTTTGAGTAATTGCCATCTGAGGCATGTTTTGCAACAAGGACTGTGTCAGAGTTCTCTGTCACTGTATTTCATGAAGTTCTATTAGGTCTTTAGGAAAAGGCAGTTCAAAAACATTAACAAAAACAAATGTGTGGGCAAGTGGTAAAGGTGATAAATAACTGGCTGTCAGTCAGGATTTATAAATTTAGAGATCATCTCCTCAAGTAATGATGGGGTTTGCATTTTACTTAAACACAGAATAACCATTGTCTTGTTGCTGGAATGAATTTACAGAGTGTTTGTGGACACAGCCCAGAACATTCTCCACCATTTGAAAAGAAGACTGAGAACTATACTGTAGTCTGAGATATTTTCCTTTCCTTTATAGCAGAGTGAAAAGGTAAGAATGTGTGTAAATCATGGTAATGGAATAACGCAGTGTTTAGCTTTTAAGAGTTCTTGCAGTACGTAAGGCACACACTTGCAAAACTGAGGATCATAAAGTGTTTGGCTGAATTTTGTAGAAGTTAGAGAAGTAAAGGTAACTTTGAATATATAAAATGTTTTCTATTCAGTATCATTCTATTATTTTCCCCCTCCTTTATAATGGCTTTTGAAACATAATTTAACCCAGAATTTAAAGATTTAGCTAGGTCCATGCTTTGTACAAGTTGTTTCCATAAATACCCTGTGTGAGGCCACAAAGTCTGGCAGAAGACCAGTTTTACTGTTATTGCACAAGTGTCATTGATTTGTATTTAATGGGGAATAAAAAGTAGAAAAATGATGTAATTTTGAAACCAAATACCCATAGAACTCATGTATTATAAGGAACATACTTTCTGTATAGCTAATTTCAGAACTCTTACCACTTCATGCGCATTGAACTTCTATCTTTTTGTACAAAAAAAATCAAATTCAAACTGGTTTGGTTTTTTGAGTGTACTCATTTCAAAGTGCAGGCCTTCTGACTTTTCTGATTTTTCCCATGAAGTGAACATGACCCTTAGTGACTTGTATCTTACTAACTCATTTGAATTGTGTGCTTAGATCCAAGCCCCCTACCTTCAGCATCTCTAATGGTGTTTGCCTTTACATTCTCTTGATCTGAAAAGGTGCACACTCAGGAGTTGTCACTCTAATATTTCAAAGCCTGAAATACACTGTTGACTAATTCCCTAGTATTTCAGAGAGTTCATTTCTTTTTCTGTCATTGTCACAGGAGAAAATAAGCCCAAAACATAGGGGAGGAAGGCGAAAGACTTGGTTTAATCCTGTATATTGTCAGAAGTTTTCTTATCTTTGTTACTGGAGGATTAGACAGGATTTGGAATGGATATTTGTGTTAGCAGCACTTGGGTCCCCCGCTGAACCCCAGCACTGCTCTGGGATGTGTGGCCAATTCCAGGGCTCTCAGGGCAGCTCCTAGGGGGAGCAGGAGGAAGAAGATTCAGGAGGGAAGTTGCACCTGGGAAGAAGGCAGGAAGGTGGTTTTAGCTTTTTGGGATTTTTGCTAACTGATGAGGGAGATCCCTGTCCTAATCTACACCCTGGATATTTTTTTTTTTTTTTTTTTGTTTTACAGTGTTGCCCTGTCCTGCTGAGAAGGGCAGCGAGGGTGGCTGACTGACAGCCAGGGCTAACCCACCACAGATCCATCTATAACCATTTTTCTAGAAAAACAGCACCAAACAAGCAACAGACCCCCACAACTCTGAACAAACAAAAAAAGCTGCTACTGAAAAATATAAAAGAAAAAAAAATGTAGCAAGAATGATGGCAATCACTTTTATTTCCTTTTCAGAAGGAAATGAAAATGGTGCTGTTTACAAATGCCAAGTAAAATGCCTCCAGCATTTAAAATAAGACTTTAAAATATTACATTAAAATTAGCATTTTTCACCAGTTTCTTTTTTAAAAAAAGAAAAACACCGAGACTCAAAATAATTACTATAAATAAAATATTAAAGAGAAGTCATTTTTATTGCACTGCCTGCATTAGCAATGCAATAATTTCTTTTGAAGAATGCCATTACCTCTAGTAAATATTTAGTCCCTGTGCTTACACAAATCCAAACTGACTTTATCTGAAATCAGTTGGACAGCCAAAGGCAGTAAACTGTTGATGCACGTGATAAATGGTATGTAATTATTTAGGCATCTTAGTGCAAATCCATTTCCAAATAAAGCAAAGGACACTCAGCTAATGGGCTTGGCACAGATTCCATCTTGGGCACCAGATGGAATGTAGAGGAGTTTGCAGGAGCCTGGCATTCCTGCAGCTGCTGTTAGGACAGGGAGAGGACAGGTGTGGCATTCACATTCTCTGGAAAAATCCCTTCACCCAGGGTTTTTCTCCTGGGAAGCTGAGAAGCCTCAGAGAAAAAAGGAAAACAATTCTTATCTCATTTGCTTCTCCTGTGCTGTGCTCATGTGGAATGTGTTAGGAGATTGTTTACCCACAGGTGATTGTTTCCTTGGATTCTGCTGTGAGTTGTTTTAACTCTTTGGCCAATCAGGACCAAGCTGTGTCAGGATTTTGGAGTCATGAATTTTTATTATTATCTTTTTAGCATTCAGTAAATATCCTTTCTGTATTCTTTAGTGCAGTTAATATAGTATTCTCTAACATAATATAGCATAATAAAGTACATAAATTAGCCTTCTGAGAACATGGAGTGAGATTCATCATTCCTTCCTTCGTCGGGGCATTTCCCAGCAAATACAACAGACATGAGTAATGCCATGGCAGCAGCTTTCTAGTTCTCTCTCTTCCTCTTCCGAGCCCAAACCTCCTTGCACTGGTCCATTGTGCAAATGAGTTAAATCATGGAAGACCAATTTAGGGAAGCAGCCAAGTAACCACAGGACTGATGATGCTGGTGTATGCTGCTCTTTGGTTGAAATAAATGAAAGTCCTTTCTCTGAGACTGAAAATCCTGGGAGCCATTTTTCTGGCTAAAGATTTGTTTAAGTTTTCAACTTCGAGGGAAAAGGCAGAATGAAAGACAGTTTTCTAGCGCAGAGTGAGGAGAGGGTGAGGAAGGACTCTTTGTACCTATGGAAAAGTACAGACTGACAGTGGTGGCAGAGCACAAGCAGGCAGATGTGTCTCTGTTTAGGGGACAGGAATGTTGTCCCATGTGTGCAGGACCAGTTTTAATCTAGTGGTTCAGTTTTAACTTGTGCCTCCATCTAGCTTTGCTGTTTTCCTGTTTAAAGAGTCAGCTGAACAGTTCCATTAGTGTGTTGCCTTTGAAAGTAGGAGGAGAAAAATGCTCTATAACTAATGTAACAGACTAAAATTACTTATCTTGAGAATTTCTTCCAGTCTTTATTCATAATCAAAGCATTTTCAAGACAGTTACAAGTCACTGTGAGCACATGGGTCAGATCTGGTTAGGCTGTGAGGGCCTGGAGAAGATTATGTTCAGAGCAGCTTTTGTGTATTCTTTAACTCTGCCATTTATAAGTGAATATTCATAGATCACTTCCTTTCAAATATTTACTGGATTTTCTGTTTTCACATTTTTAGTCTTCTTTTGAAATAATCCAGATAATTTGGAGAAAACGTTTTGATTACAGCCAGAAGCTAAGTATTTCACTATTTAATAAAATAGTGCTGCAAGATGCAAACAATTAAATGGAACATGTTTTCGATACTTTAAATTGCTAAGAACTTAAAATGACATATTGTTTCACACTCCCAGATGAAACAAAACCTTGATATATTGAAACCCATAATTTTTGTTTCTCAGTGACTTAAATTATTTTTTTCCCTCTTTTCTCCAGTGGGATACTGTAGGAAATGGCCCTCCTTTGCTGAAAGCTAAAATACAAGGATTAAGCCATTAGGAAAAGAGGTAGGCAACTTGGTTTCCAGTTTTATCTTCAGCTTGTGGACTATTTGTTTAAAGAATGATGCAGTCTCTTTAATTATCTTGAAAGATCATAAAGAAATCATAAGTGGTAAAGCTGAAAATAGGAGGCATCAGGGTCAGGTAATATGATTTAGGAGCGTTGTGAATACAGGCCAAGTCTCATTGTACTTCCCCTTACTTAAAAGGTCAAGAGTGATTTTTGTTTAAAATTCTGAATGTTTTCTATTTGAATAATGAAAACAGGAAATGAAAGGTATAAAAAGATCGGGTTAATGCAAAACAGCTCAAATGTATGTTTTCCTTCAGAGCTGTGAAAAGGTTTGTGTTGCAAGAACAATATTATTCTCAGGGTTTATTGCATCTGTATTCAATTTCTGCTGCTTTCCTTGCTGAAACACAAAGCTCAAGCTGCATTACTGTGCTGTGAGAATTTTATCAGAATTGAATGCAGCTCTATATTTGCATCCTGGCAGTCTGGGAAGGAGGGTCACACGTTTACAATAAGTACAAAGCACTTTGATGTTCTCTTTTGTCCCTGAGAAGAGGGCAGACTGTGTGAATGGTTTTGATGGCTTTTTCATGACAAGCTTGTGTGAAACTAAACTGCAGATCCTGCTTTGAAGCAAAGTCAACAATCAGGGAACACAGATTTCTAGTTTAAAATGAGAAGATGAAATAATTAAAAACAGAAGTAAGGGTAGAAAAAATGTAGATTAAGCAAAGCAGATAAATACATAAGTAAGAGTAATTTGTGACTTGGGATCCTGGGCATTGATTATGGCTTTCTTATGTCCCTGGGAATCTTTTTACAAAGCACTGTTTCTCTGTTGGGGTTGCTTTATTTTTTTTCTTTTTAAATCTGAAAGCAAATTCCTGTGATCTCAAAGTCCCAAGACCAGCTCTTATATTATGTTCCCAGCTGGAAGTTCTATAACAACCTGAGACTATTTCCCCTTGGAATAGAAGTACATATGTCGTGGTTATGTTTTGATAATACATCTCTACAACTAATGTTCAGATGTTATTTGCTGCCCTTACTGTCATCTTGTTTGCAAGATGACAAAGGGATAAATAAAATGATATGGATTCTTTGACATCCTATGTGATTTTTCAAGTGGTATTTTGACATTAAATTGTGAAATAAATAGTGAAAAGTAATTACAAATTACCACCAGGAATTGTGAAATAGATAGTTTTGTCAACTGTGAGAAAACTTGGAAAAAAATGTTTTGTTTTTAAAAGAAACTTTTACTTTAATCATCTATTTAATATCTATTAAATAATGCAAAAGTATGAGGGTTAAAAACATTGTGACTATGGAAGAGAATGATGTACATTCCTTGCTTAACATGATATTGGCAGTTGAATAGTTGAACAGCAAAAAATAAACTTTTCTGTCCTAATCTGCTACATGGGAGTCTGGGAAAAAAAAAAAAAAAAAAGAAAAAAAGGTAGAGGCAGATTTAGTATTATAAAGAACAGCTGCTAAATACCTGTACTTCATCTCTCAGTACTTTGAGACTGAACCACACACAGAAGTACAAGGTAGTCTTAGGGATATTACAAAGAGAATCATAAGACAGATGGCAGCACTTCCCTGCACCTGCCTTAGACAGATGAGCTGCCTTTCTTTGGATTTTTTTTCTATTTCTTTAGAGCAAGGCATCTGGAAATTCAGCTATGTTCTACTTGGCCTTTTTAATGCCAGTGGTTATAAGGCACAGAAATTTTGGTAATTTCACTGAGGTCATCAGAACTATGTCCTTGCATCAGTGGAATATGCTTTAAATATTTAAACTCCAGAAACTTTTGTTAATCTCTTTTGTAGGTTTTTATTTGCCCAACACATTGTAGTAATGACACAAATTTTGTATACTTGTGTAAGTTTTTATTGACCTGGAAGAATTATTAATCCATATTTCATAACCTTAGCTCTGTTAAGATGAATGGACCCTGGCAGAAGGAGGAAAAGCATAGAAGAGATCAGAAAAATCTTTGCTGTAGCAGTAGTATAGGTACAAATGAATAAATAGAATAGAAAGTCTAATAAAGGACTGAAGACATGAGTCAGAATCATGCAAATGAACAGCTGCCCTGCAATTACTATAAGAAGAGATGGGTATTTAATTAAACAAACAAGCAAAAAAAAAGTAGATTTGGGTAAAAATAACATCTGCAAAGTTTATTTTATGGTATCAGAGCAGCAGGTGTTGTTGTGTGGCAGTAGCTTAACTCTGCTTTGAAAGTATTTTGCAAAAGCCAGATTGTGACAGGACTACTTCAGCTGTCATGTATCCTGCTCCAAAAGTGGTCCCATTAGCTTCACTTGAATTCATGCAGTGTTCCTGGTGATTTCAAAGGGAATAGTTGTTGCTGCACAAACTTGGGAACTCCATCTGAGTATTAGACATGCCAGCTAGAATGGACAGCACTGAGAGCTTGCAGGTCCTCACATATTCTTACTTTAAACACAGTTGTTACTGCCCCACAGAGGGAGTAGAGTAATCTTGAACCTCAAAAGATATGCATCTAATTTTTCCAGTTTTGGAAAAATAAAACCAGCCAGACTTTCCTGTTAACTCTAGTTCCTGTCACCTAATATTATTCAGGTGAAAATTTTAAGATGTACTGTTGCAGACATCTTTTATGAAAAATCCTTTCCTTAGGGTTTTTCCTCCTGAGAAGCTGGGAGGCCTCAGGAACAAAATGCAAACATTGATTATCTGCTGTTGTGGAATGCAACAGGTGCATCTGGGATTGGCCCATGTTGGATGTTTGTAATTAATGGCCAATCACAGCCCAGCTGGCTCGGACAGAGAGCTGAGCCACAAACCTTTGTGATCATTCTTTGCTATTCTATTCTTAGCTAGCCTTCTGATGAAATCCTTTCTTCTATTCTTCTAGCATAGTTTCAATGTAATATATATCATAAAATAATAAATCAGCCTTCTGAAACATGGAGTCAGATCCTCATCTCTTCCCTCTTCCCAAGACCCCTGTGAACACCATCACAATGTACCCTGATTGTCCCCTGACTAGAAGCTTCAGCCCTTTGCTTGTAAGAATAGAATATATCGACATTAAAATGAAGGACTTGATCTTCCACACTACTGATGCTGGATGCACTTCCCTGAAATCAGCACCAAGACCACAGGAAGATGTAGAAGCTCTTAATTCTGTGGGCTGTTTGCCTGAAGAAACCCAATGATGAAGAATTTTGTCCTTGATTCTGAAAGGAGGAGAATGGAAGTTTGGTGAAGTAATTTCCTCTCCTAATGAGGTAAATGTGGTTTCCTTTTGAGCTCTGCAGCAGTGTTAGAAGGGACCAGTGGTGGAACTGGATTTCAGGTGATGTGCGGTAGATCATAAGCCTCTCTGAAACTGTGAGATGGTGTGTGACTGTGTTCACAGGGGTTCTTGGATGAGGGAAGAGACGAGGATCTGACTCCATGTCTCAGAAGGCTTGGTTTATTATTTTATGGTATATATTACATTAAAACTATACTAAAAGAATAGAAGAAAGGATTTCCTCAGAAGGCTAGCTAAGAATAGAATAGCTAAGAATGATAACAAAGGTTTGTGGCTCTGCTCTCTGTCCGAGCCAGCTGACTGTGATTGGCCATTAATTACAAACATCCACCATGGGCCAATCACAGATGCACCTGTTGCATTCCACAGCAGCAGATAATCAATGTTTGCATTTTGTTCCTGAGACCTCCCAGCTTCTCAGGAGGAAAAATCCTAAGGAAAGGATTTTCCATAAAAGATGTCTGTGACAATGGTGAAGCATACTGGCGAACTGGTGGGACTGGCTAACACAAGAGGAGCAGAGGAGTGAGGTGAAGGAAGCAGCTGGCAGAATGTGTGGCAGCAGCAAACAGGAAAAGCCAGTGTCTGCTGCACTCCTTGCTCCAGAGGATTTTAGAAACACACCAAAGCAAGGTTTTGCCTTCTTCACTGAGGAGCCCTTGGAACAGCCTCAAAGTGCAGTTCCAGTAGGAAGAGTTTGAGAGTAAAAGAAGAAAATGAACTGTAGCAAATCTAAGGTTAGCATAGTGTTACCTTAGAGTCCTTGGGAAACTAAGAAATTAAGAGACTCAGAGAATGGCTGTGGAGCATGACCTTGCACTAAATCAGCCCTGATTTCAAGGGAATGAAAGGTGGTGACTGCAAATACTGCTTTTATTTGACTTTGTGGAGAGCACTCATAAAATGCAACTAAAAGTCATGCAGATCTGCACTGTTCATAAATGCACAGTAATGAATGCACTTAAGGACAAGTTAAAACAGCTCCACTGATAGATATGCAATGCTGGGCTCTCATTCAGTTCTCAGCAGTTAGGAAAGGCAGCTGGATATTACATTCAAAAACCAGATGAGGCCCAGAGCAGGAAAGAAGAGAGGTGTGGAAGAGGGGAAGTTCTTAAAAGAAAGATGGAACTGACTCTTCAAATGACAAAAAACCTGGTGAGGTGAAATATGATGGAGATTTAAGAAATCATGAGAGTATAGAAAAGGTGAATGGGGAGTGATTGCTCACTGCTTCTGACAATGCTGGTTCTAAAAGGTGCCCAATGCCATTATTCAGCCTCAGTTCTAAAGTGGAAAAATAATATCTCTCTTCCCCCTTGGGGAGAGGTTAGTCATTCAAACTTATGCTTTCTAGAGGTAGGGAGTCCAAGAGAACAAGAAAAAATTTGGAAAATCCAGTGTCCATTAGAGGCTATAAAACATCCCTAAAACTGATTGTCAGGTGCTTGTATGTCGTTGGAGGGAGGGGGGGTCTTTCTCCTGGAACACCTTGCCTGTCACGCTTCTGCTCTTTTCCTGAATTTATTGCTGGAAGTGGGGTCACAGGGGAAGTAAACCTTTGTTCTGATGATGTAAAAAAAGTTTCTCCTTTCATGTAATGTAGTTCTATTTTAAAATTTAGGTGTCCTGAAAAAAAAAAAAGTGTAAAAATATGTTACTTAATCAGGGCAACTTTCAGAGTTACAGCTGATGGGAAGAAGTTGTTCAAGTGCACCTCGAAGAAAAGCAAGGCTGGCCTTCAGCAGTAGGCACGGATCTAGTAGTTTTGGCTCTCTGCTGGTACTTTGCTCTATGGGTACCTGAATGGCTTTGGTAACTGCATATGCTGTGAAACTGTGACGAAATAGAGCAAAAGCTGAAATTAAAGCTCTGCAAATTGCCTGGTTTGCTGAGTAGGAATGCTTTGAGCTGGCAGCTCTGAACATCTCTGATCCAGATGAAATTGGTTTACAGTGAGCCTGAGCCACCATGCTGGTTATGACTGGGAACAGTGTGTTCCATGTGTAAAGGCATCAGCTTTTAAAAGGTTGGGAATAGGCACCAGCTGATCAAAAAGTCTCAGACCCATGGGAGATCTCTGCCATCTAAATAGCATTTCAGTGCCCAATGGAATTTGTGGCTTTTTCCTGTATTCTAAATAATTATTTCTCTAATTTTCTCACTTTGACACTGTCTCAGCACATAATGAAAGAAAAGTGTCTCAACACTCTTGCTTTCTTTTGTTGTCTTCACGGCTGATTCAAGATACCTGAACAATAATCAAGTTGGTTGCATCCAAGCCTTATATTTAGTAAAAGTTTAAGCTCTAGTAAAGCAGATAGCTGGGAAAGATTTTAAAATATTTTTAAATATTTTAAATATTAGCTCTCTGCCACTTCTGTCTCCAGTAGAATGGCTTGGCAGTGAACTTCAAAATAAGAAATTCTCTTAAACATTCAGTGTTCTCTTCTTGTCAGAGACCTGTTTGCACCTGTGACTGTATGGCTGCTGTCCCTCTACCCAGCTATATTTGAGAAATGATTTTTCCTGTTATCTTCCATGCAGCTCTTCCCAATCATCTCGAACAATCCTACAAGTGCATCTGATGACTCAATTATTAGGGTAGGGATTATGCTTCTGTTAGGCTTGGGATAGCCAACGATAGCTGTTACAATGAAAAAGACGATCTCAGTGTTAAACCTGTAGAAAAATGTTGGTTTAACAAGTTTTTCAAGCAGAAAACTGTAGTGACATCAGGTATTTCAGGACTACTGCTGTCATCTGGATTTACACTGTCATAAAAAAAGCTTCTTGTTTTGGATCTAAAATTTGTTAATAGACTGTAAACACAGGAATTCTAAACTATTCTATTGTTTTTTTTGTAGACAATTCTCTCTGTGCATACAATTCACATGTATTTAGGTGTTCAAATTAATTTTTTAAACCATGTTTATATTAGTGGTCTCCAGTAGGGCAAATTACAGGGTTTTGCTTTCACAAAAATGATGTAATATTCTTCTGAACTCTGTGGTTTGCTGTTATAATGTTTACAAGTTCTATTTTTCCTGAATTTATGTCCTAAGTCAGGCTTTTGCACAGGGGCCTACAGAATAAAAGTTAAGTGCAGGTTTATGCCAACATGCAATTATTTTGCAGGCTAAATGTTGAGGTAATATTTTAAAAGGAAAACAGGAGAATCAAAGGAAATACCAAAATGATGGAAAAACTGAAGAGAGTGAAATACATTTTGTTTTGTTTTGCCTAATGGTACTTCAGACCTGCAACCTTTCATATATTGATTCTACTGCTCTCTGGCTTTGACAAGGATGTAACACTGTAGTAATCTTTAATTTCTTTAATTTGCTTTCAGATAATTATATTAAGATGCCTATGTTGCCTTATTCTCTGAACTAAATAACTAAAGAACAATTTTTAATTGATGGAAGGTATGCTAGAAAAAATTATTTAAGTCATTATTATCTACTGATGAAAAGAAGGTAAAATACTTAAAACACATGCTTTTTCTAACTAAGACCTGCTTTTACATAATGATATTTTTAAAACATATTTAAAATATATTTTGAAACACATTTAAAACACAAAAAAAATTATTTTTCCTTGATGCCTGTTTTGTATTTTTCAAATGTGAATACTTTTATAAATGGCCACTGATTAGTATTTTCAGAAAAACAGACTTTATTCATATTATAAATGTCTACATTAAAATAATTTAAAGGTCATCCTCAGGGTAGCCAGTCTCATTAATTCAATAATTATAAATAACATAAACTCTTATTCATCAGAAAAATGGATTTAGATAAAATGGATTTGTTTGTATTCACAAATTCTTCCATTTAGTATTCTTATTTATTCAGTTGAAGCAGCTAAAGCAAAGTATATTAGTATATAGTAAGCAGAACTACTGTTTAATGTTGGTTTTGGTTTTTTTGTTTGTTTTAATATTTTATGCTTACAGCACCACCCAACAGACCAAGAAGTGTAAAGCTGATGTAAAATTGTCTTACCTTGTCCTCCCATAGCTTCTTCCTTAGCAAAGAACTCTGGAGCTCTACAAATTAAGCAAGAGAGCAGAAGTCATGGAAAGCAGTTCTTGATTTCTTAGGAGGGTGTGAGTTACTAGTGCTGTGGTAGTATATAAACCTTTACCTTCCCTATAAAGAAGGCTTTTCTCTACCTGAAGAATTTTCAGAAGCTGGGAGTTGATCAGAGAAGTAGCTGGTGGCCCTGGCAGTTCAGTGTCACTGTCAGGGTGTTTTTGGCGCTTCCTGCTGTGCTGTATGAAAGCTGTGCTCCCCTCTGAAGGTAGGAACTTGTTAACACCTGGCCCTGCTGAATGCTGCCTCACACAGCAAAAGGACAAAGGTTTGTGCACCCCTCCACTGAGGCTGGTGAAAAATCAATTTCCCACTTGTCACACAATGGTCTGTAGCTCTGAGACACAGCTGAAAACCCCAGCACGGTATCCAAAAGGGGATATCTGTGTCCCCTGGTGCTGTTCTGGTTGTTAGGAGCAGGGGCCAATGTGTGCCTTGTCCCTTTTCATCCTCAGCTTGTCCTTTATCTTGACTGGTAAGAGGTTCTCAGAGCCAGGAACACATCCCACATCCCTGATCCCCAGAGAGAGTTGTGCCCAGAGGTATTTCACACACGCTCTGCTGTCTCTGTTGAGATGGACACGTGACATACACACACACTTGTGCAGCGACAGCAACGGCTTCTTCTTTATTGCAAGTTGTTCCTAAGCTTTATACCCTGAACAAAGGGTGATGTTATGTCATTGGTTAAATCAAAGCTCATTATATTCATTGGACAAAGCAATTAATGGCAATAATTAATTGACATGAGTTTACAACAAATTATTAAGGCATGGATCCTCTGACTGCAAGTATCCCTTGTGTGTCTATTTTATCAGTGTCCATGCTAATGGCCCTGCTTTCTTCCTTGCTGTGGATAAACTCCTATTTTATCAATTTCTGCTTCTGTTGACTCAGTTGTTTGGCCTGCAGACCAGCTGCGAAGCCCATCCACACTCCGTGGAGCCTCTGCCAAATGGGACATCCCAGTTTTCACGCTCTGCTGCTGTGTGTTGGCCCGGCTCAGGAGGAACCCAGTGGCTCTCAGGGAAGTGAAGAAACACAATGTCCTGTGTCCCTGGTAGGAGCACTGTCCTTCTGTGCTCCATACCCTGATGTGCCTAATCCATGGAGCAGCACCAGAAAATAACATGGATTCTCGCTGCCTTTCTCCATATTTGTCATTTTCACACACAGGCATGTTATCTACACACAGACTTGTGCCCAGGAAGACAAGGAGAGGGAAGATTATTATATTTATTATAATAATATAATTAAATATTAATATACGTAAATATCAAACTATAAAAATATATATAAATATTCTCTGTATAATATATATTTATTATATATAAAATGTATGAAACTATATATTTATTATATATATAGTAAATATATATTATATATTTATATATATAAATTAATACATTTATATATATAAAATATAATACATTCATTATAAATATAATATATTTATAATGAATTTAATACCAAATTATATTCAGGCTGAGGATTTCTCTGCTTTGTATAAAATACTTCTCACATTTGAGGGTTGACCCCTGGTTTAAACCGAGAGAAGTTTGTTCATATGTTTGTTTGTGACCCTGTGATCTTTCAAGAACATCTTGTGCATTGCTTTCCCTTTAGATAATAAGAAACAGCTGAAAACCCCAGCACGGTATCCAAAAGGGATATCTGTGTCCCCTGGTGCTGTTCTGGTTGTTAGGAGCAGGGGCCAATGTGTGCCTTGTCCCTTTTCATCCTCAGCTTGTCCTTTATCTTGACTGGTAAGAGGTTCTCAGAGCCAGGAACACATCCCACATCCCTGATCCCCAGAGAGAGTTGTGCCCAGAGGTATTTCACACACGCTCTGCTGTCTCTGTTGAGATGGACACATGACATACACACACACTTGTGCAGCGACAGCAGTGGCTTCTTCTTTATTGCAAGTTGTTCCTAAGCTTTATACCCTGAACAAAGGGTGATGTTATGTCATTGGTTAAATCAAAGCTCATTATATTCATTGGACAAAGCAATTAATGGCAATAATTAATTGGCATGAGTTTGCAACAAATTATTAAGGCATGGATCCTCTGACTGCGAATATCCCTTGTGTGTCTATTTTATCAGTGTCCATGCTAATGGCCCTGCTTTCTTCCTTGCTGTGGATAAACTCCTATTTTATCAATTTCTGCTTCTGTTGACTCAGTTGTTTGGCCTGCAGACCAGCTGCGAAGCCCATCCACACTCTGTGGAGCCTCTGCCAAATGGGACATCCCAGTTTTCCCCATTTTCACGCTCTGCTGCTGTGTGTTGGCCCGGCTCAGGAGGAACCCAGTGGCTCTCAGGGAAGTGAAGAAACACAATGTCCTGTGTCCCTGGTAGGAGCACTGAGCTTCTGTGCTCCATACCCTGATGTGCCTAATCCATGGAGCAGCACCAGAAAATAACATGGATTCTCACTGCCTTTCTCCATATTTGCCATTTTCACACACAGGCATGTTATCTACACACAGACTTGTGCCCAGGAAGACAAGGAGAGGGAAGATTATTATATTTATTATAATAATATATCCAAATATTAATATATATAAATATTAAATTATATGTATAAATATATAAAAACATTATCTGTGTAATATATAATTTTATATAACATGTATAAAATTATATATATTTAATATATATAGTAAATATAGATAATATATATTTATATATATAAATTAAATATATAAAAATATATTCCATTCATTATAAATATAATATAATATATTTATAATGAATTTAATACCAAATTATATTCAGGATGAGGATTGCTCTGCTTTGTATAAAATACTTCTCACGTTTAAGGTTGACCCCTGGTTTAAACCGAGAGAAGTTTGTTCACATGTTTGCATGACCCTGTGATCTTTCAAGAACATCTTGTGCATTGCTTTCCCTTTAGATAATAAGAAACATTTGTTCTCTTTTTTTAGTAATGATATAAGAAGAAAATATTAATATTAAATGTTTATTAATTTATGCTAACTCCTGGATTTATTTTAGGCCTAAGCCTACAAAATGAATCATGCAGCAAATGTTGCTTTTTTCTTACCTGCAGCAGGAGTCAGGCTGAAGAGTGAAGAGGTAGAATAACCTATGGATTGTAGCCATCTTCCTTCCTACTCCTTATTTTTTGGTATGGTCATAGACCTATAAATGTGTAATGGAATACTGCCCTAGGCTATAGCAGTTAATACAATATGATTGCATTAAAAACTAAGAAGAAATTTTAAAAACCTAAAGATTTCATGTTGCTGAAAGGTAGAGTTTCAAACACAGTGGATATGTTTGTAGTCTGTATTTAAAACAAGCTGACTTGTTTATACTCTGAGGAATCTGAAGATTAATTGAAGTGAATATTCACTGGAAATATATTAAAATGTCAGTATATTCAGTAATTTATGAACTATATCTTCCTCTAAATTCTAATCAGTTCTTTTATTATAGAAAACCTACTAAATACAATTGATCAAATGAATACATACATTTTTCTATCCTTTTTGTTCTTTTGTATGTGTTGAACAATGATTATAGTGCAGTTAACATTAAAAATATATTAGTAATAATAATGCAGTAAATTATGCAGGTTACAGAATTAGAACTGTTCAGGCAGTGGATTTAAACAAAACTCTTTAAACATGTATTCATTCACCTTTTAAGATTGTATTTAGTCATGGATTATTACTATCTGAAGCTTTCCTGCATTCCGTTCTTAAAGCCTGTAATTTCCTGCTGATGAATTAGCAATTAAAATAAAACTCTAAGGTGTTTGCAGAGGCAGACTGAAGAGTCCAGGAGAAGAGTATTTGGTCTCTAAGAATAAATTGCTTTCTGTTTTGAATTGTCCACCAAGTAGATTGAAGGTAGTGAGGTGATTGCACCGATAATTCAGCTCCTGTGGTGTAGGAGCTGATGTGTAACTTGTGTGTGCTCTCTCTCCACAGGGACTGTAGGACATGGGGTACATGCAAAGGCTGCATCACAAATGACCATCTGCTGCTTCATCCAGCAAACGAGATTTTTCACAAAGTTTATGAAAAAATAGGCTGCAGAACCAAGCCTTGCTCCTCCAGAGTCTTCACTTATTGAATGTAAAAGTGAACAAAAGCAAAGGTTTAATTATCACTATCTCAAACATTTTAAATACAAGCAATATTTTCCTATTTAATCTTTGTCTTTAAAGCTTCTTCACAGCCATGGGACTGGACACCTTACTGATCCACATGAGAATCTTGTTTCACTTTTGCATTTTAATGCTCTGATTCTTGGCTACAGTCAGCTATTCTCCCAGGATGTTCTGACTTGCATCTGATCTGTCCAAGTCCCTGTGGATATGTGAAACCAAAAGTGGAGGTTTACCTCTGCACTGAGAGAACTTGCTGAAAGGAGGAAAGGAAACCAAAGCTTCTGTGTGTCAATGCTATGTGTCATTTAGCTCATATAAATAATCCAGGAGCAGAATTATTAATTTCATGGTTTTTTTACCTTTATTAATTTCATGTTTTTTACCTCAAGTATTAATTTCATGTTTTTTATCTTTCCTTGTTAAGAAAGGATAGGTAAAAACATAAAATTAATACTTGCCCTGGTCTTCAGGTCCACGTTCTCCTGTATGGCAAACTTAATTGCACCTGCATGACAATTCTAAAATAAGAAAGGAAATACTTTGTTATCTAAGCTGAAGCAAGGTTTAGATTTTGGTATATTACCATTTTTCAATTACATTTATAACTTTAATTACAGAATGCAATTTTACTAAATTTATTAAATTTTACCAGTGCATTTTTTTACTGGCTAAACTTTTCACTTATTCATGACAGCATATCTGAGGATTATTCAGTGTTGCCTGTTAATTTTAGAAGCTTTTTTATTCTGCTGATACATTTTATCATAATGACTGTGGTTTATCTTGAAACCATGTCATTTAGGAAGCATTTTGGTGAGATCATCCTTGCTTTCTTTAAAGACTATTTATACAACAATTCTCCTCAAGCTTCTGCAACTCTGCTCCTAGAACACACAGCCTCTCTGCTCTACTTTATGTTTGTATTGGTAGATTTTTCCCATCTGCTCTTCTTGCACAGCTTGCTTCTCCCTTTCTTGTGAGGCATATTTAAAAATTGCAGGCAGGACTGTCATCCCAGGCTGTGCTGGCTGGTGACCTTCTTTCCTGTAAACCTTGAGCTGGCTACATTTTCTTTTGCGTTATTTTTTGTTTGGTTTGGTTTTTTTTCTACTCCATCCTTGATTCCACCAAGATCTTCAGGGGTTCCACTCCTTGTTTCCTTTTTAGGCTTTTCCCATTCCTTCTGGTTCTTAACTGTGAGACTCACAACTGAGGCTAATAATAAAAATGTTTAGATGGAGTCCCAGTGAAATGAAAAAATGGAAGATCACAGACTTGACCAGATCAGCCAAAATTTTATAATTCTACCTATTCTAAAAAATAACATGAAGAGAGTTTTCTTTCAGAGAGGTTCTTGGTAATTTGAAATTTCATGTCTGTGTAGAACTTCTAAGCATTTCTTAGAATTTTTTTTGAGTTTCAACAGCAAAGAAGGAGATAAAAAAATCCCATGTTTTATAGTTATAATAGAGACCCATGATAAAATTAACTGGAATTTAGGAAAAGTGTTGAGGGAAGGTCACAGACTTGACCAGATCAGCAAAATTTTATAATTCTACCTACTCTAAAAAATAACATGAAGAGAGTTTTCTTTCAAAGAGGTTCTTGGTGATTTGAAATTTTAGGTCTGTGTAGAGCTTCTAAAAGTTTCTTAGAATTTGTTTTTGAGTTTTAACATCAAAGAAGGGGGAAAAAGTCCTGTGTTTTATAGTTATAATAGAGACCCATGGTAAAATAAACTGGAATTCAGGAAAAGTGTTGAAAACTTTTTAGTTGTGCACTTGTAGAAAATGTTCTGTTTTATGTGGTATATTTACATTTAGAGAGATCCAATAGTAATCCCATGTAAGAATCACTCATTTGCTTGATTTGTGTAGGAATGCTGAAGATTTTGTGCTGCAAGACTTCCTATACTTGCTAGTTAAAATGTGCCAAAAAATGCTTAAAACTGCAACAAGAGTTTTTAAACAACATACAAAGTTTAACAACATACAAAGTAGCATTGTAATTTCTGGTTTGGTTTTTTGCTTAGAAACCTCTGAATATCCCACTCTTTTATGGTGGAAAATTTAGAGCTCTTTAGAATTTATTCATCTGAAAGACGCAACTTTTCCAAAACTTTCAATTGACAAATAAGTGGGTTTTTTAAAATTCCATTGATTCTGAGATGAAGATTATTTTTTCTTGCATATGTTAATGTTCTGGAGATGATTTACACTGTGGCAAGTGCTGAGATAGCACACTCTGTAATAGGGTTATAAAACTATTTTCTTATAAGCCAAATGCAATTCTATTCATTTGCAAAAATGAAAGCCATTAAATATTTACAAGCTGAGAGAAAATTGAGATTGAAGAACAGCAAGGCAGGTTTTTAAAGGATTTTGGTGGTTGACTTCAATTACAGCTTTTTAATAAAATCATACTTTGTGTTGTCAATATCTGTTAATTAATCGAGATAATTACATTATGAAGGTTTACATGCCATTTTTATTTTGTTGTCAATTGTTTTGGCTTCCTGAAAATCAACTTTTTGTGCGTTTCTACAAAACAGAGCCATGTTAAACCAAAAAGGTCTTTTTTTGGATCCATAAATTGTTCTCCTGACTGCTACCAGACATGCTAGAGAAACAATCAATTTCATTCCCAAACAGATCATTAGGAAGAGCTGCTTTGCCTTGCTTCTGGATTTAAGGAATATCCTATTATATGTGCTTCTGTTATAAGCAACCCTTCTGTGGTTTATCTGGTGAGTTAAAAAAAAGTCAAGTTACTTTTTGTGAAAATACCCAAAGATTGAGAAGTGGAGAAATAAACTAACTGAATTGCTTCGACACTGGATTGTTGCTGCTCAGATTGCTGTGTTTGGTTTTTTTCATCTAAAATGACATGGTTTTCTTCTGTCTAAAAGATTAGGAAAAATACTTCAGATTGACAGAATTGCCTGTGTTTTGCATAGTATTGAAGGAAGTTATTGTTCAAGTAATAGGCAACTTTAAGTACCCTGAATCAAAGGAGTTCCACAAAGAGCTTTGAGAGAAAATGTAGAAAATTATGATTTATGCAATTAAGGGAAATTTTTGTGAAATGCAGCGAGAAGATAAGTTTTTTTCCTTGAGAATATTTCAGTACAAAAAGAAATTAGAGGTTTCCTAGAAGCCCCTAAGTGCCCCACCCCACCCTTTCTAATATTTATGTGCAGGATATTTATTACATCCACAATTTCTGGGTCCTTTAAGTGTGATGAAACAAGGTAAATTTTGTGGAGAGAAAGGAAAGAAGCGAGATACATCCAGATTCTGTCACTTTTATTGGTTTTGAGTATCATGGGAATGAGGGCAGTAGACCTTGGTGTTATGGTTAATGAAATACGTAAAATGGAGTGTTAAAAGGGTCATGGCTTAAAAAATCAACCTCAACCAACGAACCAAAAAAAAAAAGTGTGATTCTCTAGTGCCTTTCATTTTAAGAGCCAAGTGGAAAAAAAATAAACTCTTCAAAATGTTCAGGCTGGAGGTGAGAGGGAAAAAGGGTTTTGGGGGAGCTTTTCAGGTGACTCAGGAGGCAGCAGGTGGATTAGCAGAAGCACTTTGATATCTGGCCCTGCTCTGGGAATCTCCTGTTTCTAACTCCAGAGGAATGCTTTGGTCTGGTGAATGCAAAAAATAACAGAGTATGGGCTTAAGTTTCAATTTATTAAAGTGTTCACAGCATGTTTAAAATTTCTACAGGAGTGTGATAATATTTACTAATATTTTTGTGTTAAATATTCCACCCTTCATGTTTTTCCTTGTTTTCCTTTCATTGCTTCTTTCTTCAACTGAATGAATTAATTGTTATATATATTTTTAATCATCTGAAATTGGTTGTCTAGTCAAATTTGAAGATTCTTAAGGTCTTTGTGGGTCATCAGAGGTATATTACAGTAATGATAGTTCAGTCTCCCTTTTGCTGGAAAAATAAATTGTAAATAATTGAAATATCTTCAATCCAGAAAAATTGTAGCATTTTCCAGTACTAGCACCTGCAGATAAAGGAATTTTTATGTGTATAGGATATTGGTTTACACAGAAGCTCGTTACTTTCACAGATGGCTACAATATTGCTGATTTTTTTTTCTGATAATTATTCATGCATAAATTTGTGAAGCATATGTCAGAGAGGATAGTTGTTTTCTTAGTGTTTGTCCTCCATTGTTAAGGAGAACAGTGGATATGTGCCTATGATAGGGAGGCATTTGCAGTGGAAAAATTCAATTTGCTTGGTATATACGTTATGTGATTTATAACAAGTTTCATGACAAGTATAGCTACTGGCTCAACTGCTGTTCACAAAAAAAAATCAGTTCATTAATCAATATTCATTTTTTATACCAAAACATTATTATTTTTAGGCATCTAAAGGCCATGAATACCCAAGAGTCAACACATTATTAAAACTGTTGAGTGTCACACTCATCCATTTGTTTCAGTTTAAAGGCTGACAAAAGATTTTTTTCTGGAATAACTGGATCAGAATTCAATGTGCCTGTTTGCAACAACAGAACACCCTAATGATAAAGTGCAAGAGTATGTAATAGAAACGAATGAAGTGTAAAATAAAATAATAGAATAACATGACAGGCTAAATGCTTTCTGCAATGCAGCATTCTTGAAAGTGAGTGCATCAAAAAAAAAAAAAAGTTACTTTCATGTTTCCTAATTTCACATAGGAGATAGTTCTGATTTATCATCTACCTCTTTCAACAATATTTTGCTGTTGTTTATCTATTTTAGCAGATCTCTGGATCTGAAGTTCAGGATTTAGTAGCCATGGTAGCTTCTATGGAATAAATCTTAACTCCAATATGCAGCCGTTCGGGACTAAATATTTTTTGTTCTTTCTTTTAATATATTCACTATATAATTGGCAGTGCATTTGCACAGTTTCAAAAGAGAGGCTTGAAATCACTCTGAAATTTGACAGCTTATTTCAAGTACTCAAAAGTGCAACATGTATTTTCTGCACCATGCCATGTTGAGGCTCAAGCTTAAATCTGCAAAGGTGAGACCCCAAAAATCCACAGTAGGATAAGGAATAATGAAGGAAATGCTGTGTGATGTGGAAAATATCTACAACCCCAGATTTACCTCACTAGTTTTGAGGTCACTATTCTCTCTTTATACCCAATTTAATTGTGGTCAGCCTGCACAATTAGTCTACAATTAAGGAAATGAGGCGATCTTAATAAGTGAGCAGACCACTTGCCTTGAAGCTCTGCCACCCTCATTTGTGGAAGATGAGAGTCAGCAGTGGCACTGGGGCTGCCTCTTGCTGTTGAAAATTCTGAAAGTTCTGAAAAAGCACCGAATTTTCAGGGCAGAGGGAAGCACAGGGGTGAGGGTGGGGGTGAGGTCTGCCTGTTTTGGCTGCACTGTGCATCTGACTCTCACAGACAGATCCTTGACCTGCCAAAGCAGTAAATGTGCAGTCTGGAGGGTGCAGGGGGCAACAAGGAGACTTCACAAGTCCCCCATACTTTATGTTTAAGATTCTCTGTGAATGGGCAATGAGGAATTCTGAAAACGAAATTTGTTTGCCATCCAGAGCAGTTTCTTCATCCTTCTTCTCATCCCTTTGCCCCCTCTGAAATGGCAAACCATGGGTGATGTGGCATTGTGCCTGGGCCTAAAAGAATGGGGATTCCTTCCCTAATAGCCACAGGTGGTTGCCCTGTAAGCCAGAGATTTGATTACCCATATCATTGGCTTAGCTTGCATAGCTGCAAATGCTATTAAAGGTAATAAAATTATCCAACCTTTACATCACTGTGCTGTGGGCAAAGGAGATTGTTCTCAGCAATCAGCATTTATGTCCAACCATTTAACACTGGTGAAGCTGTGCTAATGGCTTTCTGTGACATTTGTGAAAGGACAGCCATTAGATCCAATGAGCAGATATGCACCTAGAAAAATGGAATGTTCAAATATTTGGGAAGAAACAGAATTACCAACCTTGTTATCAAATTAAATTAGTAAACAAGGCTGAGCAGGTCTTAGGTGCAGGAACAGATCTCTGGCTCTTTCTTTTCACAGTTCAATAACTCTCTGCTGTGGACTGAAATTGGAGTTGATGGTGTGATTGGATTTGCAGAATGATATAGTTTGTAAGGCTTCAGATTAATAGAAGAGTGAAATGAAATTGCAAACAGGTAGACAAAATAGGCAAGAAAGGCAATTCATTCCTTTAATTATGAGAAGTTTGAAAGAAGAGAAGGGTTTTATGGATGATATCATGGACCATTCACATTGCCCCTGGCATATGTGATACTTCTACCAGGAGTGGACATCAGCTCCAGGGACAGGTACAGCAATGATCCTACCATCTTATTGCCTGGACTCACACATTACCTGTACTCAGATTTTGCTCACTCTCTTTGAAAAACAAATTGCTTTCTGAAATTATTTTTAATATCTGAAGGATATAATGTCCAAGCCATGGCCTTTTAAATTATACTTCTCTTCCTCCCTAAACATTGTGTGTTGGATCAGAATGCTTGTGTGATTTTGGAGGTTCATTCTGGCTATTCCATGTTCCCTGAAAAACCTAATATCCAGTGTATGCCTGTCAAATCCTAAATAATTCTCGTATGTTACAGAATAATGTTTTAGATCAATGAAGGTTTGCTCTTTTCTATCAGTGCAGATAATTGAAATATTTAAGAGTACAGGAGCGACATAAATAGTATTCATTACAGAAAAATCTAATTTTACCTATATGAGGCAGTCAGGATTATGGTTTGATTTGGAGTCTCATCCTACTTTTATTCATTTGACTTTAACAGAAATCACCTTCTAGTCATTATTTAATCCTGAACACTGGTAGTACTGCTAAGGTCAGCATGTATTCCATAGAAAGTGAAGTTAATGCTAGAAGTGAAAGTTCTCTGAAATTACTTTTCAAGTGTTAGCGAAATAAGTGAGGAAAATGATTACCACCATATCAATTTGTAACTTTTAAAGCACTTAGAATATGTAAATATAAAGCCATAAAATATGGCTGTTAATACCATGACTTCTAAGTATATATGATAATGTAATTGAAAGGTCAAAGAGAAGACCTCTTCTTGTAAATACTTAAATGAGAAATCTTTGCTCATGAATTATTCTTTTTAGGTGAGCAGGAATGGGCATTTCATTAAGTATTGCTCATGGGAATAAGCACTGCAGGATCAGACCTTCAGTGCTTCAGTGTATTAAGCAGGAACTCTATAATGTCACTCTGATAAATTTTTTAATCAGTTTTTTTGTGATGATCTGGTTAGTTCCCAAAGCAACTGGAATAGAAATCAGTCCAATTCCAAAAGGCAATGTAGATCTGCTTCAATTACCGAGTGCCATACCATTAGTCTTGGTTGTAGGACCAAGTTGAACGCTGCACACTGTGGAAAAGCAGCTGATTCATGATCCATGAGAAATTATTCCACCCCGCAGGCTGTTTTAACATGGAACCATGCTAGTGATAAAATATAAATCTGGTGTCTTAGTTGCTGCTTAGATTTCTATTTTTCTAATGAGTCAAGCCTTCCTGTTGGGTATTTCATCCAATTCTAATGTTCTAATGTTGAAATCTTGGCGTTAGAATTTGAGCCTTCTGTACACCCAAATGGCTGCAAGAGTGTTCTGTCTTCTGCTGTTTTCCATCTGTGAATCTGTCTTGCTCAGCAATTTTGGCCACATTTGAAGGCAACAAGAGTAAGGAAAAAGTGAAAGGTTGGGAGTTTTTTCTCCTGCTGAATCCTAGGGATTAAGAAAAAAAAGCAGAATTCCTTCTTCAGTATCCAGATAGTAGTTTTGTGTTTGCTAAATTCTAATGAAAGGTATAAAAATTCATATATTGCTCCAGCTGTATAATGCAAAAATAATTTGAAGATTTTGCCGGCTTTATCCTGAGGTAAGCTATGAAGCTGGATTTTGCTTTCACTTGTGTGGATAGAATATTACAGAAATTCAGTCTAAATCTCCAATTAAAAAGTGACTGTGAATGGTCAGGTTTATATTTCAGATTTGTGGAGCAATTAACCCTGGGTTTCTCAGGAAGAGCAATAATTAACCCTTCTCTCTTCAGTCTGGTCCCATAATCTTTATCTTGTCTGTGTTAAAATATTTGAGGGCTAATTAAATAGATCACCTTCAAATGTGTAAAGGGCTGGTTTCAAAGCTGTGAAACAGTGCATGTGGTATTTTCTACTTGGTTAACATCTGGGTGTAAATATTTTCAGTTTCAATTACTGTGTTGAAGTTAGACATATATTCAGAGGATAACCCTGCATTTCACAACTGTTATCAAGTTGTATATAGACAGTGGAGTCAGAACGTCTGAAACTTTTTTTTATGTTTGCATATGAGTTTGCATACTCACATGCAAACAAAATAAACCTCCAGAGAGAACTGGAGAATGCAGGAAATGTATCACACGGGCTTGTAGTATATGCATGCTACAATATGCTGCTTGCAGTGTGAAGATATAGACAGCATATGTTTGGGGATGGGGAAGAGATTATTCCAGTGCTGGAATTAAGAGATTATTCCATCACTCTAGATGTGGGAGCAGAAGGACTTAGATTATATCTCAAAACCATGGACAATCAAAATGACTGTTTGGGAGGAATTTGTTTGGCATCACTTTGTCCATTACCCACTGTAGAACCCCAGTTCTTGCTCAGCGAGGTTATTTAATAGAGGCTTGAGGTACTACTTTTCCTTGAAATGGGCACACAGGAGAAATGCAACAGCTTTTTTTTTTTTTTTAAACAGGAGGTCAAAACCCAAACTTTACTGGCAAGCTTTAGGAGATCAGAAATTTGGAAGACTTAAGACAAAACCTTAATCATTTCACTGAGCATCAACTTAGCAAATTCTACCCTTCCAATTTTAGATAACCATACTTCAAGGAGAAGAAACTAGGAATAGAAAAGAGGAAGGAAGTGGTGGAAAGAAGTGGTGGAAGTGGCGGAAGGAAGGAAGGAAGTGGCAGAAGGAAGGAAGTGGCGGAAGTGGCGGAAGGAAGGAAGTGGCGGAAGGAAGTGGCAGAAGGAAGGAAGGCAGGAAGGAAGGCAGGAAGGCAGGCAGGAAGGAAGGAAGGAAGTGGCGGAAGTGGCAGAAGGAAGGAAGTGGCAGAAGGAAGTGGCAGAAGGAAGGAAGTGGCGGAAGTGGCAGAAGGAAGGAAGGAAGTGGCAGAAGGAAAAGTGAGCAGAAGGAGCTAGTGGCAGAAGGAAGTGGCAGAAGGAAGGAAGTGGCGGAAGGAAGTCTCGCTAGATCCGGATCCTAGCACAGTCTCAGCTGCCATAAATCCAAAAAAAGAGGGATGTGACCATGTGTGCCTCAGGGCGATGATTTTTACCTGCTCTGGCCTCCTGTGGTCATCTCCTCCCCCCAGATGGGTCTTCTGGTCACCCATCTGCTCTGGGGCTGGGCTGGGGCTCCAGGGTGGGCTGTGGGGCACTGCTCCCAGTGTGACAGTGGCTGAAAGAGTTCCAGGCTGGACTAGATTTTTTAAATTTGGGTGTGTATTTCCATTATGGATGAAGAGCAGCATTCTTTCTAGCATAAATATAAGAAAAATTATATTTATGAACCACAACCCTAAGCTTGAATACTACAGTCAGTTCCAATTCCTTAATGAACAACATTTAACTTCTTGTGTCTTTTCCTAATTTTGCTGAAAGAATAGATTTCCTTGGTGCCCTTCTCAATAGAATGTATTGGAAGTGTAACACAAGTAGCTTTCTGTGGGAGGCAGCAGCAAAAGCCTGTGTGGGGAGAAAGGAACATTCTCACTTGTTTGGTGTTTTGTTCTTTTACTTTTCCAAATCTATGAAAGTTATCCGTGGTTAATTTTTTTTTCCCCTAAGTGCTTTAAAATATTGATTGAAGACATCAAAGGAAGCTCCCTTTTGGTACTAGTCTGATTTCAATTGCAGGCTGGTACTCCACACCACCAAACAGAGAGACTACTCAGAACAGGGAGATTTTCTGAGGGCTGCAGCTTCTGGGGGTTCAGAAGGAGACCAACCAGGAATTTTGGAGAAAAAAAAATTAAAAATGGACTGAAGTGGAGTTCAAGAGGTTCAGGAATCACTGGACACATTCCCAGCAGATCTGTGAGGAATCATCTGGGCTATAGTTGAAACATGAGAATTGACAACTTTTTTTTTTATTCTTATTTATTTTATATAGTTTAATACATTTTAGGATCTGCCTGAAGTAACATGGAAGAAACACTCAAATGCCATATAAGGGGTACATGAAAACTGTTCAGGGAAATTAAAAATATCATGACTTTCTTAAAGCGTTGCTCCCAGTACCTCCTGAAGTTCACAAAGTAATGGCAGAGTACTCTGTCAGAAAAGAGAATCCACAATGCAGTGGTATTCTGTTTAAAACTCTGATGTTTCAATAAGAATCTGTTTTTGTATGGGCCCATACTTCTAAGCTCTTAATGATTATTGAATCATTAGTCTAATGTATCCCCAGGGTCTTGTTGTAGAAAATTACAAATAAAACATCCACTTCCCACAATTTTAATTGTTCAGCAAGTAGTTCCTTACTTTCATAAACTTCTGTAAATTTGCCCTAACTTCACTTCTTATGCATTGTTTCATTGTCAGAAACAATGACATCAAATCTAAAAGATGTCATGTGGGGGAAAGTAAAAACTATTAATAGTCAATCTGTGGCATTTCACCCAAATTCAGTATTTTTCAGGAGTGATGTTTGATTTTTTTTTTCTGGTCTGTGTTTAAATATTGCTGCTTTAAGCACAATTTTCCTTAACTCTTAAAGTGAATCTTAGCTATCAAAAGTACTGTAAATTGTTTGAAAGACTGGTTGTTTACAGATTGTGTAGGTGTAAGTAATGTGATGCTTCATGCAGGTCTGGTGATCTGTTAATTATACTGGTATTTGAGAGGCTATCAGTCTTGAAATTAATTCACTTTAGAGTAATTTCAGGTTCTTGGTGAACACAGGCAAACACTTGGGTATCAAAGTGCATAGATCTGAAAAGTTTGCTTGAAAACCCATTTAGGGAGTTGAATGTTTTTTCTGCCTGAACAGGGTGTCATCAGAAGAGAAAATTTTGTCTGAAATTTTATTTTCAGTTCTGTTTTGAAAAGTCTTTAGAATCTTGGGTTTGATCAAAGAAGAACTAAGTATTGCTAAATTGACAAAACTTGATAGAAATAATCTGGTAACCTGGAGAATGCTGAACTACACTTAAATTTGATGTGCTAATTAACTAGTTTTTTTCTACATGATACAGTGATCTGCACTTTACCAGTACCCTATACACAACCCCATAGGTACATACACTTTAATAATTTCATTTAAAAGGGTGTAAAGTGGAGTACTTCATTTTTCGGAAGTGCTACAATCAAGATGTGCCACCAGAAATTATCAATTTTACACAGTCAGAAGCCTGCTAATTTATGCAATTACAGAGCCATGTTTATGGAATTTTCCAGTGAACAGCAAAGAGAAACCAGAATATCAAATGCCCTTTGGTAGGTAGGTAGGTATCAATTAATTTGGAGGAATAAAAGTAAAAAAAAAAACATGGTTAAAACAAATGCATTATGATCTGCCATACTGTTTTTGATGGTCAGCCTTCAGGAAAACTCCAGTAAAATTAGATGTGATTTGTGCATGTCTGCCTCCTCCAGAAATACTAAAAGGTTTTGTCTTCAAATCCAGGAATTGCCCACAAACCTAGAAAAGGATCAGGATAATACAGAGAGGAAAAAGAAGACGCAAATGAAAAAAATGGCCCAAACTAGGATTTTATAACTTTGGGTTGTGCTTTTCTAGCCATTCCTGGCTTTCTTTTGGGAGTAAAAACTTGCATGTAAAAGGTCAGGTTTTTCATCTGTTGAGGTCAATGGTAGGCTGCCCACTTACCTCAGCAAACAGTGAATCATGTCACAGATTTCCACAGCTGATAATGGTGCAAAAATAGGTTTGCTGTCCCAAGCCGCAGGAAATAGGAAATACCTTGGTCAAAGCATCACCCTCAAAAAAAAAAAAAAAATTGTAGAAAGCAGACCAGAAAAGATGAGGTTTCTTGGGAAATAGTTACTATTTCTCTATTTATCTTGGAGCAGAGATGAAGGAACCGGCAGTTGTGGTAGGTCGATCCCAGCGGTGACATGGTGACAGGAGTGGCACAGTCTGTGCTCTACATGTGAGGAGCACGCTCCTCACCAGGCAGCCTGCTCATTGTGCTGCTGCTGCTAATGAACCCAGGAGTGCTTTGTGACAGCAGCATGCCACAATTCTCATTCTTTCTGCTTGCAGGAGAGAGGACAGCATTTCACACCAGGATTCATTTCAATCCTTAGCCTGGCATGATGTGAAGAACTGAAGGGATGTGCAGAACAGTTCTGAGCCAGGAAAAACATCTAGCCCAGTTTAAAACAGGTATGTGTACATGCACAGACTTCCACCAAACACTGGCATTTATGTTCTTTAATATTGAGATTTATTTTCAGCACATAAATTTGGCCTACAGCCTAGCCACAGTCAATATTCACATCCTGAATCCAGAATTTGTGATGGCCAAAAAATAAACTTACTCTATTTCTTAAAACTTTACCTCTAGTCAGGGCTGTATATGAAAATAACATTGCAAGCTGTAATTTCCATTTAAAGTGCATCTGATACAGGACTACACGTATGCCAAGCAACCAAATCATAATTTTATTTTAATGTTGGTGTATTTAGCTTTTTCCTATTATGAGTCTGTGGATTTTGTGGGAAGGACCCTTTCACAGGCAGTAAAGTGTGGTTTCAAGTTTTGTTTTGGTTTTGTGGTTTTCTTAGCCTAGAAAGAATTCAGAATGAAAATACACAGTTCCTTTTCATAAATGCAAAAACATAACAATTACATAGCCAATTATTTAGTAAAGATTAGGCTTTAAAAAAAAATCTTTTGTCATATAGTTTGTCAAAGGAGCTGTAAGATGAAATATGATCAAGAGCATTCATAATTTGAAACCTACTGAATGTTGAATGCTTTGATTTATAATTGATGTTTTAGATACATTATAAGTGTGAAAACTTCAGATAACTATGGTAGTTTACACACAGACATAAAGGACTGTGCACTAAAAGCTCTATTTTAATGGACCTGATCCTGTCAAAATATCATCAAGAAAGAAATAATGCTGCTAAATACTGAATTCTATTTCACTCTACTGATGAAATACTCTGAGAAGAACAGAGCATTTTCACAAAGAAGCAGCTTCACTTTTTTTTCCTAAAGAAGACTAGCTGTGTTTCATAATTAAACAATCAATACCATGCCTTAGAGGTGGGTGATAAAGTAGATCCCATTTTATCACTCAAGATACCCCTGCCAACTTGCTGACCATAACTCTTTAATGGGCGTAGGACAGAGAAAATTTGGGGTGAGTATAGCAAGAGTTTTGGTGTTTGTGCCACTATTTCACTTTTTCTTACATTTAGGCCATTAAAGCTGAAATATGCCTATCCTCAAATGGAACATGAGCAGCTCTGTCAGAGAGGCAGGTTAATAACTGAGAACAAAGGGTACCAAGAGAGGATTGAAACTTTGATGAAATGGGGAAATGGGAGCACTGGTGCACCTATCAGGGGTCAGCTGGGAAGGAAAACCTCCCAGTAGCGAGGCATTGAAAAGATCTGAGGAGCTGTGCAGCAGATCAAAATGCAGCAGATTCATCTGCACAATGTGTGTTTCAGAGGGAGAACTGCAGGCAGAACTGAGGTGGTTCAAGAGGCCAGCCTGGTCCTCACTGCTGAAAACTCCAAATCCAGCGCAGAGCACTAATTAGTAGTAGGCCTGGCATGGCATTCTGCAGTCTGTGTTTTTGAAGGTTTCCTCAAAACTTGTTATATTCAAAGGAGGGAAAAGCTTCAATAAAAAAAAAAAAAAAAGCAAACAGCTTTTGATTTTTAGCTTAGTTTAAAACTCAGCCTTTTATAATGTTACTGAAAATGAAGAGCATATTTCTAATAAAAGAGCTAATTTTTATTAAAATTCTGGTGTCAGCAGAACACTTCATCCTCACAGACAGAAATGAATTAGTAGTTTGCAGATATTTATTCTAAGTTTCCAATAAATACTTGGCAAAAATTCAATAATGTTCATTAAATACATAAATGGAAAAATTAAAAATAAAGATTTTTCCCTTGTGATTTATTATATAGTGTTTTTGAAAAGCAAAGTTGAAAAAAGAAGTCGTTATCTGGCAGAAAAAGTACTACAGAACTGTTAATTAAATTGTATAGTCATAAGCAAGCCAGTGAGCAGGAAAAAAGCTCCCTGCTTAGAACTGGGAGCCATATTTATTCTGGCTGGATGCTTAAGGATGTGAAAAGATTCTTTTGGATATTAAAGTGAAATTTAAATAAAGCACACATGTAAGAGCCTAAATGAGAGATGCATGACTCCAGGCAGCTCTCCAAAATGCAGTTTATTCCATCCAAGGTGTTACAGCAGCCCAGAGTCATGGGTGACAGAGCCTGTGCCTACAGCTGTCAGCTCCAGCTGCAGGCAGGCCTGGAGACCCTTTGGGTTTGGTTACAATGCATTGTAAACTTTTCTTTGCTGAGCATCTTCATACAGTAGAACCAATCTATACCTTAACTATTATCTATAGCCTATCATAACTACTGTAATTACCATATTCATGTTACTGCTCTCCAGTCACTAAAAGTCAGTACATTACAGTTTCAGCTAGAAGTTGTTTTTCAGTTTTCTTGCAGTGGAAAATTCTGAGACCTTTTTTCTACTTGCAGCTTTGCTGACTTGTTTGCCTGTGCTCTCTTTGTGCTTGGTAAAAACATCTTCTTGTTTGGGGTGGGTTTATCCTTTGCTCTAAGCCATAAAAACCCCTTCTAACCAACACACCCTTTGCCTCTTTGGTTAGCCAGTAAGACTGGCTCAGCAATTCTTTTCTTCTATATCAAAACTTGCTTCCATCTCTATTCCTTCATCAGACACTACATTTAAAAATCTTTCTGCTAAGCACACATATCTGTGAGACTTTTTGTCAAACTTTCATCCTTCCCAACACACACAGTGCTGTATTGCTGGGCACTTTTCTTTTTGAGTTGTCCAAATGAGGAAAACCAATTAGGATGTGTTTCATAATTGAGAGGCTGGAAATAAGCATAGGGGGGCTTTTACAGACACATCTGTGGCACAATTGCATTCTGGAGTGATTACAGAAAAGGTGAGGTGATGCACAGGGAGCTGTTGTCACTGTGACTGGTAGGAGCAAGTTGGGAAGCTCCTTGGACTGAGCTTGAGGTGCTTCAAATTCATGAGGCTTCTGAACTCTCAGCTGGGATTAAAGCCAAAATTTTTTACTTTTTTTGCATGCCTGTTTCATTTTGCTCCACGTAACCCTGCATATTGGATGCTGTATTTCTTCTGTGAGTCTAACACCTTGAATATAGATTTGAGAGGGCATATGAAAATTTTAGGTCTGTCTTCAAAAATGCAAAGCCCTGCCCACACAAAATCCCCCTACGCAAACCACACATGAAGCAAAAACAAAACCCAGGAAAAAAAAAAACAAAACCAAAAAAAAACAGACCAAAACTTTTATTTCTGTAGCTCATGATTGTGACGGTGTTCACAGGGGTTCTTGGATGAGGGAAGAGATGAGGATCTGACTCCATGTTTCAGAAGGCTTGATTTATTATTTTATGATATATATTACATTAAAACTATACTAAAAGAATAGAAGAAAGGATTTCATCAGAAGGCTAGCTAAGAATAGAATAGCAAAGAATGATAACAAAGGTTTGTGGCTCAGCTCTCTGTCCGAGCCAGCTGGGCTGTGATTGGCCATTAATTACAAACATCCACCATGGGCCAATCACAGATGCACCTGTTGCATTCCACAGCAGCAGATAATCAATGTTTGCATTTTGTTCCTGAGGCCTCCCAGCTTCTCAGGAGGAAAAATCCTAAGGAAAGGATTTTTCATAAAAGATGTCTGCGACACATGATAAAATTACAAGTCTCTTTTGAAAGTGCATTCCCATCAGTGTAATGAGAGTCTATTTTTCAACACAACTGCAACACCCCTCAGCCCCAATTTGCTTAATTTAATGCAGCTTTTAAGTAGCACTGAGCTTTACTTTAGGGAAAAAAACCCCATAAAAATAAACCAAACCCTCTGTTTACATTATACTTCAAAATGGTTATTTACTTTAAACTGTTATATTAAAAGGACTCCTCAGAAGGGTACTCATCTGCTTCTGGACACCTGGTTAACATTAAGAACAGAGTTTTGTGTGGGGATGCAGAGCTTACACTGAGAATTTAATCAAACATTTGGCCAGCCTTACGTGGGTAGTTCAGCAAGGCACATGAATTGTCCCCAGCAGGATTACGGCAGCTCTCTCTAAGAAAGTACACAGCTTTCTTTTTTACATCACAGGGTTTTGTAGCACTTTTTTAATAATAAATATTCCTCCTCTCTGAAGGTGTTGCTTTGTACAGCTGGAGCTTTCAGATCGGCATCATTTCCTGGCAGTGATTGCCAGTGCTGCGGTTTTAATAAAAACAGTATCAGAGGATCGTGTTCTGAAGCATATTTTGTAAAGTGAAATGGTATAGGAACATTCTGCACAGGCTCTTGTTTTCTAAAACTTGACATTTGTCGAAGTTATTTGAATAGTTTGAAGGAGCTTACTGATCCATTCACAAGGACTTCTTGTCTCATCTAATGTGAGGGATATGTTTGACAATTCTGATGGGAAATAAGTTTCAACCTAAAGAAAATAGTGGGTTTATTGGGTTTTTTTGTTTGTTTTGTTTGGTTTTTTTTTTTGTTTTTTTTGTAGTTTTTGTTTGTTTGTTTGTTTGTTTTACTTTCTGTGGTGAACGCAGGGACTGAGTAGCTTTGTTCTCACTCAATTTTGAACACCTGTTAGATAAGAAAAGAAGGGGTAAAAATTTTTCTTTTACTTGTTTCTGCAAAACAACATAAAATTTTTATACCTAGAATTGGTGCAAATTTCGGCCACAATACTCCCAAAATTGCAGCCACGGACAAAGCTGGGAATTGGTGACAGAATATGCAGTGGCAGACTTCTCTTGTGGTAGGGATTGCTTGCAAAATGAAGATTTGGGGGGTATTTTGTTTGGCAGAACAAATTTGGTTTGTTTGTTTGCTTGGGAGGGGTTTTTTTGTTTGTTGTTTGGGGGGGGTTGTTGGTTGGTTGGGTTTTTTCTCGCGTTTTTTGTTTGTTTGCTTGGGGGTTTGAGAGGGTTGGTTTTTTGTTTTCTTTGTTTTGTTTGGTTTGGATTTTTGTAAATAATAATAATAAAAATATAGCTCTCTAACAACTTCCAAATAATTTTAATGCAGGTGGTGGGAAATGTTTAATTAACTGGCACATGCATTTTGTGTGGTTTCTGGAGCTTGTTTTCTCCTTTCTCCCTATCACCCAGGTACACATTGCAGAATGTTCTGTATAAATAACAAACAGCAATTTTCATTGAGGGATGGGGAGGAAGAAAGGAGAGAGAGGACCACACATTTTGTAGGCATTCTGAGTGTCTTGTAAAGTTGTCTGGTTGGGATTGAACTGTATTATTGCTGTGAAAATGGAAGGACACAAGGTCATAGGTGCAGAGCTGAATTGCATGCAAGTGAAGAGATATAGATGCATCCAACACCATGACATAAAGCTGACACTTTATTCTTTTTTTATAAATACAAAGCAAAGTAGAGCTGATCAAGTATCACAAGTGACTCATAAAATGAAGTAGGAGCATAAAGGCATCTAAAAACATCTGTAGAAGTCTTTGGAAATTTTCTGTGAAATTTCACACACTACTTGGTTTTGATTTTTTGCAATTTTATTTGTTTCTGTAAAGAGAATAAAATTATATGTGCTTTTAACCATCTCGATTTAAATAAACAGGTAAAATCCAGACAAGAGCTGATTTTGGTGTGGATAGTCATAATTAAAATATATACAGCCAAGGTAAACTCACTGTTGTTTATTTTCATTTTGTAGTGTAGCTTTATTGTTTCACTGTGTTGCTTAAACTGTTCTTGTTTTCTTAAACTGGCATCATTCCTCCAAACTTGCTTTAGGCTTGGCTGTTTCTGATTATTCCTGCCTTCCTCAAATATTCTCCATTTTTAAGAGATGCCACTAATGTTTGTTCCTTTACTTTCCAGGGAGTTGAAGGTATTTTCAGAAATTGTCTGGATAAAACCTAAATGTCAGCTTCTCTACGGCAGTTAAGTACCAAGTTCAGTGGGAGTTAAGTGACTTATAGAAGACAGAGATACCTTTGGAAATAGGGGCTTGAGTGCCTTTTCCTATCTCAAGATAGGAAAAGAGACAAAAGAGACAAAGGCTTCTATTATTTGTGCTTCATAAGGCCAGATGCACTGTGAGTATAGTAATTGCAAGTCTAGAGAGCCTGTCAGAATTTTGTTTGCATTTGCAGCACAAACCCCAAATATATCTCTTTCACAAATAATCATAGTCAATAAAGCCCTGAATCATGTGCATTCCAGGTGATTTCTGTTGGGATTATGTGCTCTTTGCTTGTGCTTGTGGGTGTAAATATGGTTGGGGGCAGAAGGGATCTTTTCCTCTTGCTACCCAACGTTGGGTAGTTGTGATAGAGCAGATCTTCAGGGGAATTGTAGGGTAACCACAGCAAGGAAGGCTTGGGTCAGCATGTAGCCATTTGCCTTTTTTTCTTCCTCTGGCACCTTTTTGGAGGCCTTGTACCCTCTATAGCAAAAAAAAAAACAGATCCTTTATTTGTAGTGAAAGCTCTTCTGGCTCGAGTCAACCCTTGGTTGTCACAGTGCCTTAACCCAGCAGCACCTTGATCCGCAGGTATGATGTTAGGCTTTCTCTCCTGAAAAAAAAAATTGCAGAGGTCTGATGTGGCACAAACCTGCACTGTTTGCACTTGGAGAGCCCTTGCAGTTGCAGAACAAATGGCAGAAATAGCACTGAGCATTGCTGGAGGCTGTCCTGCAGATTCCAGCAAAACAGCATTTGGCTTTGACACCATTCCTCTCTAAATGGATGAAGTGACAACAAACATCTTCAAAGCAGTTTGCTTTAAGTTCACTGCTTTCTGGTGAGTTTTAAGAGAGTGCCAAGAGGGGATATAGCTATCCACCTCTTGGGATTAATATGTTATATCACATCTGTCTGCCTAATGCAGAGGAATCTCTGGTAATGTAAAGTGCCTGACACTTCAAAGGCAGCCAGAAATCACCCGTTGAGATATTTATAGAGTCCTTCTATAGGGAAATGTCTCAATGTCTCCAGATCAGTAACTGCCTTAGATCTGAAGCAGGACAAGTGATTCTGTTTTTATTATCCATTCCAGTGCCTCATTAGTCTTTTTTTTTTTAGTTTTTTTTTTTCTCGGATTGGTCACATGAAATGTGCAGGAAGGCACTACTTGTAGGTCAGTTGACTCAGTGCCACATTTCAGAGAAAAGTGTAAGAGAAGGAGAGAAACAGACAAGGAAGGGAGAGGAAAGCAGATCTACAGGGCAGGAGCAAGATGTCTCAGCACAGAGCTCCTTGAAGCTCAGTTTTGTCACTGAGCAGCACCACCCATGCAATCGGGGATTCTGGCATGCTGCTTTTCCAAACACATCCAGGTGGGAACAGAGTCACGCACTGCCAGGCAGGGTTGAGTGATTGAAATATTCAAAGCCTGGAGTACTCTGCTCCATGCTGGGGGAATGTTTTGGAAGTAGGAGACACTCACAGGGCTCTATCTTGTCAAACTGCTTCAGAGGACAGGGAGACTACGTAAAGACAAAATTGGGGGGGGTTGACTATGGAATGGTCTATGCAGCACAAGGTGTGCTGGTATCAGATGGGACTCCCTTTTTTCTCAGTAGAGGGAGGAGGCTTTGCTCAGGAACTAGTGGGTCTCACTGTTGTGGGAATCCACAAAATCAGAGGGTTTTGGGAAAGCTGCAAAAGGCAGTCCTCAGAGACAGCAGAACTGTGATTAGAGCTAAGCAGCAGCCATGAGATTGGCCAGCAGAAAAATTCTTTAAAAAGTAGAAAAGCAAGGACAAATAGAACAATGGTCTGTGTATTAACACTTGTCTAGAATAGCTCCCTAAGCTACAGAAAAGTTTATCTATCTAGATATGAGGAAGCTTGAAGCTTCATAATGGAGCTCTGTGCATTGTGTTTAAGGCTCACAAGCAGGTATTGTATTTGAAATAAGCAAACATTGTTTAACCAAAGGTACATGTGCTTATAGTGATTGGATGGAACTACTGTCAATGGCTTTTGCTGTGTGATTGGTCAAAAAAACTTATAAAGTGAGTTGTCATTGAATGAGCTCTGTGCTCTGAAATTGCTATTTATCAAGCAAGCCGCGTGTCTACAGAAAAGTTTATCTATCTAGATATGAGGAAGCTTGAAGCTTCATAATGGAGCTCTGTGCATTGTGTTTAAGGCTCACAAGCAGGTATTGTATTTGAAATAAGCAAACATTGTTTAACCAAAGGTACATGTGCTTATAGTGATTGGATGGAACTACTGTCAATGTGCTTTTGCTTTGTGTGATTGGTCAAAAAACTTATAAAGTGAGTTGTAACATTGAGTTCTGTGTCTGCTGCCTGGGATGTGAGCTGGTGGCATCTTCCCATTGTCATAACCATGTAATGAGGCTGATGCTGGAAAATCAAACAGCTCAAGGCACGTTCCACAGCAGCCCCGTCCGTTTGTGATTTGTACACAGACCCCGGCCGGCGACAACACGCACAGCTTTAAACTGGATGTGAAGAGGAAGCAGGACAGCACCAGGCTTGTCCCTGGCAAGCTGTACAATGAGAGTGTGTTGGTTTAAGACAATTTATGGGGCAGACACTGCAGTGTGAGTTACCTCCCCTTTCAGCTTTAACCACTACCCTTCACCAATGAGATGTACATGAGAAGATAAAAAAAAAAAAAAAAAAAATACTAGAAAAAAACCAAAACAACCAGCAACCACGTGGTCCTATGGAGATGATCCAGGGAGACTCTGGAGATATTAACCAGCAGGGAAACACCAGGGAATTATCTCAGAGGAATTAAGGGATGTTCCCATAGGAAGGTGACACACAGCCAACAGCCAACTGAGGTGCTTTTACACCAGTGCACACAGCATGGGCAGCAAACAAAAAATACTAAAAAGGAAAAGTGCTACTGGAAAGCTACAACCTCGTTGCCATTACTAAAATCTGGTGAGATGAATCCCATGACTGGAGTGTGACTATCAATGGCTGCAGGCAGTTCAGAAGAGACAGGGGAGGAAGGAGAGGCAGAGGACTTGCCCTCCACATCAAGATGGCACTGAGATGGAGTGTGGAGAGCTGTCTCTAAAATATTGCCATGGGGAGTCAAAAGCCTGTGGTAGGAACCAGAGAGCCCAGCATCAAAGAGAACCTTGTGGTTGACTACAGGTCCCTGAAGAAGGGAAGTGTTTGACTAAGCCCTCTTGCTCCAGCTGCAGGAAATATTGTGCTTGCAGGCTCTTGTCCTGCTGGGAGACTTCAACCACCCTGACATCTGCTGGAAGTTGCACATCGAGCTATAGGCTATCCAGGAGACTCCTGGAAGATATTCATATTTTCTAGAAAATATGTGGAAACTCCTTGTTGTCACCTTCATATTTTCTGGAAAAATCCCTTTGCCCAGGATTTTTCTCCTGGGAAGCTGAGAAGCCTCAGAGAAAAAGGAAAACAATAATTATCTGATTTGCTTCTCTTGTGTTTTGCTGCTTTGGAATGTGTTTGGAGATTGTTTACCCACAGGTGATTGTTTCATTGGATTCTGGCGTGAGTTGTTTTCACTCTTTGGCCAATCAGGGCCAAGCTGTGTCAGGGGCTCTGGAGAAAGTAACAAGTTCTCATTGTTATCTGTTTATCATTCTTTATTCAGCCTTTCTGTATTCTGTATTTAGCCTTCCTGTATTTCTTAGTATAGTTCAGTACAGTATTCTTTAATATAATAGCGTATAATAAAATAATAAATTAGCCTTCTGAGAAGATGGAGTCAGAATCATCATTCCTTCCTGCCATGGGGCACCCCACAAATACAGCAGAGCTATCAATTCCCAGAAGCAAGAAACTGGTCAAGGAATGTGAGACATGGGCATGGCCCAGTAGGGACAGGCTGGTCAAACAGAAGGGAAAGGAGAAAATTATGAGTAAAGAGTTGAAGCTGGCATAGGTGACCTGGGCAGAGTATAGAGATGAAGTACAGGACAGGGAGGGGGTGAGGAAAGCCAGGACAAAGGTGGAACTGAACCTGGCAAGACACATCCCGTTAAGGCCAGGCTAGAGGTCATTTCCAGCACGGGTTTCTCTGCCTCATTGCACAGTTTGCTGTGGATTTTAGATGAGGCCAGCAGGCAAGCAAAGTGGGAGTCTGATTAGTTTGGGACTAAGCTGCATGTCAATCACCAATCTAACATGACAGGGCCACAGCACCCCTAAAACTGGTTGAATTTTACACATAGTGCCTTGTGTTTCCCTCTGCTACAGTGATGCAGCACGGTCTCTGTGCAGCTGTGAGGAATCTCTCACTTTGGAGCCCTGCCAATCCTGCTGCTGCACAGTTTTGGGGAATTAAAGTCCACGTGCATCCCTCTATCCAGATGTCCTTTTGCTTTACTTACACTGAAAATGTAGGAGATGCAATAAAATTTTATCTCCCTGCTGATGAAGATTTAGCGCAATATCAACATTTATTCTAGCAATTCAGTGCTCGGTGGGCATTTTAAATTATCTTTGCAAAAAGATGATGCTGAGATTGCCATGCCTGGGAAAAACTGAGGATAATTCTGGATTTGTGTTTGTAGCATTTCAGGATGATGTTCTAGGATTTGTGCAGTGTAGTGCAGCTGTGTTTTATTTGAGGGTCTGCACATACCCATGCTATTGCTGCAGATCTCTCATTTTCTGTTGGACTAGCACCAGAAACTGGTACTGTGGTAGTAGGAGTGATATCACCTGCAAGAAGAATACCTTGGGCTGCAGGGCTTTTTTAAAATGAATCATGCTACTTTCACAGTCTACAATTTGCCCTTAATTTAAAGGTTGTTTATAATCCACCCTGGACCCTTCTTTTTGTCTTGTTTCTTTGATCCAAGAAAAGACCAACTTAATGACTTTTTTTTCTCTTCTGTATATAAATATAATTTTATATTTATGTACATATATATGTATTTTCTAAAAAAAAAAAAAAAACAACCTTTCTAGTTGGTTGTAATAATTTGAATTTTAATTTTGTTTTTCTCCCCAAAATTGCACTTTCAAATACTACATTTTCAAATCTGGTTTAGCTAATGCAAAAAATTGATTTTTTTTTTGGTTTTTTTTGGTTTCATTTTTAGGAGATGACACAAATAATTGCAACTTAGGCCAACTTAGAACAAAACCAGAGTCTTCCCACCAATGAACTCCCAACTTGTGCTTGGTCTGTAGTTCACGTGAAGGAAAAGCAGCTTTGATTCTCATACTCACAGGCCAGTGCTTAGCAACATTCAGACAAAATCTCTCTCTGTGAGAGGTGAGGAGTGCTGAACCTTTATTTTGGTACTCAGGTCTCATGGATTACATTGTCTTCTTTAAGGAGAAAGGCTTGTAAGCCTTCTTTTCATCTTTGCCTGCTGAACTTTTAGCTTTTGGGTCTCAATTACTTGCTATTCTGTAAGCTTGCATGGATTCTGTAAGCTTGCATCATTGATGCCATTTATTCATTTGTCTTTCAAAGTATTTAGCTGCACTGTTGTCCCATCTTAGGCTTTTTACCATGTTTTATGGCTGAGATGAAAGCATGAGATTGAAGATAACCCTTGTTTTAGGAGTGTCATCATGAATCCATTTTTCCTTTTTAGCTTTGTTTGCCTAAAACCTGCAATTAGAAATCCTTGTTAAGGAAAAAGAAAAAGTATGTATTTCTAAAAAGAGAGCTCCAAAATTAAATGTATGTTTTGCGATCCACTTTGTCACTTTGAAAAACATTTCTTGGCCTTCACCAATCCAAATTTTTCCTGATGAATTACTTGCTGTCATCTTTGTTTTCTTGGAAAGAGCCTGGGTTTCCCATTTGGTGGCACATGGATGTCTGATTGAGCAGTGGTGTTGTGCAGGATCTTACAGACCATAATTTATGGAATTCTTCAGCACTAACGTCTTGCCATACTAAATTGTGGGTTACCTTCAGCTAAAGCAGTGAATTAGGAAAAGCATGGTTGAAACCAGAAATTAATGTTTCTATGTAATTAAAAATAAATTCTGTAATATATAAATATATAATATATATTTATATATTATTTATATTTAAAAATTATATAATTTACATAATATATTGTATATCACATATTATATAAATAGTATAATATAATATAGTATAATATATATAATATAATATAATATAATATAATATAATATAATATAATATAATATAATATAATATAATATAATATAATATAATATAATATAATATAATATAATATAATATAATATAATATAATATAATATAATATAATATAATATAATGTAATAAAATATAATCTAATACAATCTATATAATATAATATATAATATAATCTATAATAAAATATATATATAATTATACAACATTATATTATTAAATTATATATAATTATATTTTATATCATTTAATTATACAATAATATATTATACCTATATAGTATAATTTTTATATAATATAAAATAGAATAATTTATAAATTAATATTTCTAAACACTGGAGCTCCTTCATCCCAACTAAAAAATGACATTACATTTTAACCATCTTTAATCTCTTAGCTATCTGTGGTTAATTTATAAGTAGTTCATTGGGACACAGGTTGTATGCTGAGATGACAAGACAAAACACTGACACTTCTAAAGACACCTTTCAAGTGGAAGTGTGGGTGTTTCTCTTCTCTTATGACACTGCTTCCTCCTTTTTTAAACTAAAAATCTCACTTCAGTGGAAGGACAAGGATATATTTTGGTTAAATCACTGTAATACCACTGAAAAAAATTACTCACTTCAGGGTATTCCTGAATACATAAATACAAATAAGTCAGGCCTGAGCAACAGTTTTAATGCCAGCATGTTTTTTTGAGCTGAACAAAGCAAGAGCATATGTAGGTGCGTACAGTGGTGATGCACTGCAATGGGTTAGTTATGAGACTTTTGTGAAGGAAGTACTAATGTTCATGTTTTCCTGTACCAGAGTCAACAAGGATGTAAATATTAGCATCTACACACAGCTCCATTACAAAATGTGCTGATTTTCCCTGTCTGATCTGCCTCCTGCTGAGTTAAAGAGGCAGCTGTAAGGTCAGCATACAAAAATCCTCATGCATGATACATTTATTTAGCGTCTTTACTGCTAAAATCTACCTACATTCCTTGATTCCTTTGGTTGGCAGAAAGTATCCTGGATAAAATTCTTCACCTCTTCTGTCTAATAGAAACAAATTCTGAGGTTCTCTTGTTTAACAACTGTGCAACCTCTTGCATCAAGATTAAACACTTTGTTTTGTCCCCAGGCAGTTGTATATTTATTACTCTTGAGGCAATGCTATTTGAAATAAATGGAATTGAAAGATCCTGAGAAATGGTTTCTGAAACACATATATTGAGTTATTCTCTCCTATGTGAGCAGAAAATGCTTCTGATTCTTCTCCCTGCACTATTGCAAAGGAAAATAGCTGATATAAAAATATCACATGATGGGGGTGGTGAAAAGGTAAGCATTTTTATCCTCAGCCACTGAGGCTTTTTGCTGCTTATTGTCCTGAAAATAATTAGGTTATCTTTATGAAATGTATTACTATTCACTAAAGATAACATAGGTAAGGGCATAATAAAGGACAAAATAAAAGATAAAAGGAAAAAGTCTCTCCTTTTCTGCCTCAAAAGGTACAATATGAAAACAAAAAAAAAATAATCCATGGCTTGGAAATAGTCTTAAAAACTTCTCAAGATTCAGATATACATTTTGGGCTGGTGACAGGGCTTATCTCTTCTCCCTGATCAAAATAGTAAATGCTCACCCAGAGAAAAAGTTCTTTTATGTTATAAGGAAAACAATTTCCATGTAGCTTTTGTGTGTGTGTACGCATATTCATAAAATATGGATTAGCAGCACTAGGTATTCAGCTAAGTAAATATTCATAAAATAAAGGTGAAATTGATATGCATTTCCCAATAGAGAGTAATAAGCATATTTTGATTTCTTAGTAAAACAGCAGACTAAAAGAAAGCACTTTCTTTTGCCTGGACATGTTTTATTCCTCATTCTCATTGTGTTGATCCTGCTGGCAAAGATTTTCTGACATTTCGAATATATAGTATTGCTAATATTGTTAAATGTAGAAGAAGCAGGTCTATTGCTCAGAACATAAAATAGAAAGAGGTTTTGGGTTTTTTTTTTTTCCTTTGATTCTAGGTTTTGTCTTTGGGGTACATTAAAGTTGCATATTTAGGTCTTTTTATATTTTTATATATATATCTGAGAGATAGATATGCCTTTTTTACTGAAATCTTATATTCTAATAAGGGTAGGTTCTGGTGCCTTGTTAGCAATATGTGCTAACAACTATTGGAAGACTCAATAAATAAGATATGTGCTGCAGTCATGAGCTGTATACTTGCAGGTATTCCTGATGGCTTTCTTTGCAGTACACATCATCATTTAGAGTAATAGAATGGAACTGGTTCTGAATAAACTGAAAATTAAGTGGATGTTCTAAAGCTCTACCTGAGAGGTCTCAGGAACAGCTCCATTTCAAACATAGGCTCCATTTCAACAGGCTATTTCGAAATAGCCTGTTGAATGAGGAAAAATTTATATGTTGGTGTTCAAACAGGCAAAAGTTTTAAAAAAAATCAAATCCTTGAAGTAAAACAGAATGCAATTTTTTTGCTATTGTTTTTATTTAATGCCAAAAGAGTTTTCTTAGGCTCCTGTTTTCCAGAAACAGAGTGTTTCAAACCCAAAGTTGAAGAATATGTCCTCCTAGAATAAGTATTTGATGTAAAATAGGTTTGGAATGTGTCTCGTTCTTTACCAGAGTTTGCCACAGACATCTTTTATGAAAAATCCTTTCCTTAGGATTTTTCCTCCTGAGAAGCTGGGAGGCCTCAGGAACAAAATGCAAACATTGATTATCTGCTGCTGTGGAATGCAACAGGTGCATCTGTGATTGGCCCATGGTGGATGTTTGTAATTAATGGCCAATCACAGCCCAGCTGGCTCGGACAGAGAGCTGAGCCACAAACCATTGTTATCATTCTTTGCTATTCTATTCTTAGCTAGCCTTCTGATGAAATCCTTTCTTCTGTTCTTTTAGTATAGTTTTAATGTAATATATATAATAAAATAATAAATCAAGCCTTCTGAAACATGGAGTCAGATCTTTGTCTCTTCCCTCATCCTGAGACCCCTGTGAGCACCGTCACAAGAGTTTCTGTTGGTATCGATTCTTTCTTTCATTTGGGCCTGTTTGTAGAAACTATTTCACCCCCTTCTTCTGTTTTGCCCTCCTGCTTGGGTCAGTTGGGTCAGTTCCCTTTGCAGGCTGGGGAGATGGGTTGATTTGTGCATGTGCAGAGCTCACATCCTCACCCCTCTCTGCTGCTGCTGTGTTTTGCTCTTTGAACACAAGCAGCACTTTCTGACAGCAGCCATGCTTTGGGCAGCCAGGAAATGTGAGGGCTTTGTTCTACTCATTTTATGGGCTTTGCTAAATCCTGCATTTATTAATGCATGGGCTATGTGTGTTCAGTAGTGTAATTTCAGTGTGTTCATTGCCAATAAGGAAAATAAACTCAAAACTGTCTTTGGCAACTGGCATGGAGCTGGCCTGAGCCAGTAAATAAATGTTATATATTTAAAGGATTTTTTTTAATTTTAGAGCTGTTAGAAGAAAGATGAACATTGTCATATAGTTTGAAATTTTTTGTCTAAATTAGACCATCATCTACATGCCACTGATCATTTTCACACACTGAGTAAATTAGAACCATCATAAATGATGGCAGCAATCTCCACTAACAGAGCTTGTTGATACCTGCTTGTTGAAGTCTATTATTTAAAATAATTCCTTTGGCTTTGTCAATGTTTACACAGGCCAGCATCTTTAATGTTGATTTAAGGTTATCTCTATGTTCCATAACTAGAATACAGAACATTTTTATTGATTTCTTAGCCACACTCTTCTACTTTACTATCCATAAATGAATTTTGATTCATAAAAGAAAAACCCTGGGAGTCAAATGTCAGCTATCATCCAATATATTGCTCTCTGCTGCAAGTAAAATAGTCTGCATCTCATCTTGAAAATATAATGCATGTAAGTCTTCTCTGAAAGAATTTCAATAAAATATTGATGTAAGCACTTTTTTTTTCATTTTGTTTGATAAGGTATTTTGAAGATATAGACAGCAGCACAAAACAAAGCCTGGAGTCATTCCATTTTGTATTTTGTATTTGTTTTGAGCTTTTCCACAAAAGGTGGATGTTTTATTTGTGTTAGAGAAAATACTCTGTGGTGGAAAATACTCTGTGGTATTGTCTTGAGTGATCTGTCTTAGTAGATTTTGTGCTGGGAGATATGATCAAGGCTAGGAAAGCCTAATAACATACAAAACAAGTACTGTACACACTCCTCTGGATATCACATCTGTTACTTATATCACATTCAGGTGCCCTGCTTTTGAAGAATCTGTTTCTAGACAATGCTTTTAATATTTTCCTTCTAAGTGTCTGGCTTGCTAATATGTGTTATTAGAATATTTTGTTTGGTTTAAAGACAAGGTGGTAATTCCATGAACAATCTAACTTGATTTTCTCTTCATACTTCACAGCCTGAAAACAGACAAAGAAAGGCAGCTCATAATAAGAAATCTGAGGCCACCTGGAGAATTTGGACACCACAGAAAAATGCCACCTTCTAGGGACTTACACACTTGGAAAATGATGCATTGCAATTGATGTGGGATTTTTGGGGTTTTTTTTGGTTTTGTTTGGTTTTTTGGGGACCTCACCTGACAGAAATTGGGTGACTGCTCTTCATTCTTTTTAATTCTTTTGCAGAAAGCAAAGGCAAGTTGTGGGATTTTTGTGGAAGAAATTAAAAAATGGCCATCACTAGCATTGCAGTGAATATCAAATGAATATGTAATAACAGAACATTAGGAAACAATTAGAAAAAGTGCCTAGGCATTATTAATTCATGCACTATTCATTGTACCAACATTGATCATGTGAAAGAAGTGTGGTGTTAGTTACATTTTAATCATTCAGTGTTGAAGAAGGACTAATTATTTTCAAATAGCGATGGGAAGGATCCCGTTTTATAAAAATAAAAATAAAAAAATCATGGAATGTCTCATTTACTCACACAGCATTTTAATAGGGGAAACGTAGGGCTGCCATTATTTGTAGGACAATGGAGGACATCACAGCAGTTGATCATGTTTCAACTCTTACAAAGAAGGCAGAGGTACAGCTGCCCTCACAGGAGGCTGTGTTAGCTATGGGATGGCTCATTCCTCACCCATCCAGAACAGGGCTGGGTATTATTGTCCCTTCCAGTCGAACCGCTTGGATTTCTTCAGTGCTTCAGAAGAGTCCTGGGGAATGAGAGCAGCAGGTAGGACTCGGGCTCAGTGAGGGATGTGCCTGCAATGGGTACAACTGGACCATAAAAGGAGTAGCACTGGGCATGTCCATCTCCCTGCTGCCCTTTTCCTCCACTGGGGAAAGCATTTAGGGGCTTCCAGTCCCCTCTGAAGAAAGAGGTTGCTCACATCTCTTTGGAAAATAATCTCTGGTTTTGCACATTTCGCCTGAGAGGAAAACTGAAAGTTTGGTGGCTCCTTCATGGGAAAGTTTCTTGGGTTGAGGCTTTGTGAAGATGCTGAGATAAGGTGCTCAGGGGATTCAGAGCCTGGTGGAACAGCTGTGAGTAAGAGAAGCAGACACTGACATACTTCATGGCCAAGATGCCAAACCCCAAGCCTGTTTGTATGTTTTGTATAGGATAGCTCCTCGGGTTTTGTTCTCCCTTCTCTAGGCAAAGTACCTCATAAAGGCTTCCAAATGGAGAAGGGGATCTCTAGGGACTTCTCTGCTACCCAAATGCAGTTCTGTGAGATTTCTTCCTGGAGCAACATCCTCGTGGGTGAGGGCTTGGCAGGCCTGCTTCAAAAATAGCTTATGTCTCACTCTAATTTCTGTATCTTGCCATAACTTGTGGTTTAGGAGACCTCAGATCAGGTGTAATGGCACAGCCAAAACACAGAAGGACAGCTGGGTGGTGTATTGTGGTGTTGTGTGTCCCAGGATGAGGTGAGAGATGAGAATCTGACTCCAAGTTCTCAGAAGGCTGATTTATTATTTTACATATTATAGCATATCATATTTCATGTTATATTATGTTATATTAAAACCATACTAAAGGAAGAGAATGGAGAAATCAGAAGGCTTGACAGGAATGAATAATAAAAACCCATGACAGACCAGAGAGCACAACACAGCTGGACTGGGATTGGTCATTAATTAAAACCAATTCACATGGTACCAATCAAAGATGCACCTGTTGGTAAAGCAACCTCCAGACCACATTCCAAGCAATCAGATAATTCTTGTTTACATTTATTTTCTGAGGCTTCTCAGCTTCTCAGGAGAAAAATCCTGGCAAAGGAATTTTTCAGAAAATATCCTGGTGGCAGTGGTGGGAATCAGTAAGCTAAATCTGGGATGATTTAAGTGGTAATTTTACTTTAAATGAATATTGCTTGGGAAAAGCCCAAGAATATGAGTTCAGATCAGTGGAAGCAAAGCCGTACTGTAGCTTTTTGCTTTGTACTTTGTCTGTTTTGCATGTTAGAGGAAGGTAAAGATGAACCTATAAGCCATAGTAACATACAGTTAGTTTTGCATCAGGTTTACTTTGGTATATTGTCTTTTTTGTAACCTCTGGGTCTGTTGTGGTTATGTTATTTGGGGACAAAAATAACACATATTTTCTGTGTGTGGATTGGTGGGTTTAAATTCACTAAAAAAAAAGCTACATGTTCTTGCTTTGGTATTGGATTCTTGAGTGGATGCTTTTCATTATATTATCTCCCATAGTTTTATATAGTATTGATGAAATTGAAAATCAGTGACCTGACAAAAACAAAATAATACAGCATGAAAATTGCTACCATGATTTCATGCTGTGTTAATGCAAGGATGTCATTCCTGCTTCAGAATAATAACAGTGTTTTGCTTCTGAACTTACAGCATCTGTCTCTCCCTCTCTTCCTCTGCCCACCCCTCCTTTTCCCTTTAAAGAGAGTTGATGCCACAATGAAATTCTTTTTAATCACATATCTTGGTTGTTTGGTAGTGAGTAACCACTACTAACAGGTAATTTTTTTTGAAGCAGAGTGTGGAATCTCTGTATTGCATAAGCATATGTGGAAATGCAGAAAGAAGCAGGCTTAACAGTCACTATAACATGGCTAATTGCAGAATCTGGGAATTTTTTAGTCATTCTTCCTCAAAGAACCATCACTCAGGCTGCATGGCAGCACTCGTTAAATTCCCACAGGGCACTGCTTGTCTTGGAATATGCAGAAGTGATATTCACTCTCTGTTCTCAACAATTCCTGTTCTCCTACAGGTGCCAGAAAAGATTTGAGGAAAGACAAATCCTGATTAACATACACACTGAACTTGCAACAATGTGATCAGGTTTCATATTTCACCTGGTTATCTTGCCAAAGGTGGTAGAACCTACAAATGAGATGCAATCCATTCCATGGAAGGTGAGGAGGTCCTGGGGAAATTGTGCCATGTGGGAAGCATGTATTTCAGGTCCCAGATAACCTGGTCATAAAAACTTCTCTGTCCAGAGGGGGAGGGAGAAAATGTCTAGTCTCAAGTTAAAGGACAGCACCAGCTCCTCCTTGTTTTGGCTGTCCCTCTGTTTCTTCACTGCTTGCAGAAGAGGCTAGGCCTGGCTGTTCACGTGTGCACAGAATGAAGGGTCCATCCTTCCTGTGCTTCATGGAGGAGATGGAAAGGGAACGGGAAGAAACAGCACTGTGCCCTCTCCTCATGCTCTACCTGACTCCCCTCAAGAATTGAGGTCAATCAAAAAAAAAACCCCAAACAGACCTGTCCCCCCTCCCCTGTCACAGACACATGTCAGGAAAAATCCTTTCCTTAGGATTTTTCCTCCTGAGAAGCTGGGAGGCCTCAGGAACAAAATGTAAACATTGATTATCTGCTGCTGTGGAATGCAACAGGTGCATCTGTGATTGGTCTCATGTGGTTGTTTCTAATTGATGGCCAATCACAGCCCAGCTGGCTCGGACAGTCTGCAAGTCACAAGATTTTATTATCATTCCATTCCACATTTTTTCCTTGCTAGCCTTCTGATGAATTCCTTTCTTCTATTATTTTAGTATAGTTTTAATATAATATATATCATAAAATAATAAATCAGCCTTCAGAAACATGGAGTCACATTCTCATCCTTTCCCTCGTCCTGGGACCTCTGTGAACACCACCACATTCCCCCACCCAAGAAACAGTTTATTGCATGGAAAAGTTTATTCAGCACAGAGCTGAAGGGTTGCTGGTACAAAAGTCTCTTTGTGTGTTTAGTTGTTCACAGTTAAAGAATTGGCCCACAATAATTGAGGTCTGAACTGGTTCAGAATCTCTTCTAATGTACAAGGAGTTTCCTTGACCTTGGTTATTTTAGGCAGAAAATAATTTATGATTGAGTGAGCCAGAGAGAAAATACATGTGAACATGAGGCTTAGTGGTTAGTATTCACCTGAGGGCTCCAGTTTCCATGCTAAGGACAGGCTCAGCTCTAATGTCAGCTTCTGACACAGCGATGTGATGTTCTCTTCCCAGCTAAGGTGGTTCATATCCTGCAGAATTCTCCAGTTTGGATTGTCCTCTATAACTTCATAGCCTCCATGAGGAGATGGGGAATATCCTAATGGATATGGTAACCCACCTCTTTAAGGACAGATAGGAATATGGGGTTGAGTTCTCTGACCCTAGGAAATAGTTCAATCAGCCTGGAAGATGGTTCTGACTGTTTATGAGCTGTTTTATAGGGTCAAATAAGAGGTACCTCATCCTGTAGCTTAATTAAAAAAAAAACAAGGACAACCTCTCCTTTATTTTCAAAGAGGTAATATTGATCACTTCCTACTTGAAACAGAGGTTTTTGTGAAGTCACACTTCTATTCTGGATGCTTCTTACTAATAATCTCAAATGGTTCTTCAGTGAATTGGCTAGTTTGGCTCACCAGCTGACTTGTCATCCTGTCACATTCTCAGAATGATAATCAGAATTTTCAATCTCTATCAGATAGCATTAGGACAAATATGAAATAGGTACTAAAGAAAAAAAAAATCTCCTTCCAAAAGGTATTTTTTATTGCTGAATTAATTTCATTCTGGAACCGAGTGTTCCAAATCATTCACTGACTCCTGCTTGCCTTTCAGCCTGCCTGAAGCTCTCTGTGCTTTGTCTTGCTAATAAAGCGTTGTGTGGCTCAGTTTTATGTTTGTTTCTTAAACTGCTCTTCCCCGTTGCCGCTGTTTGTTCTGGTTGTTTGCGGTTTCAGCATCTCTTGTTTGTTCTCCTCCCCTGCTGCCTCTCCATTCCTGCAGCCCTCTGGGGTTTTGCTGTGAACTGCCCATCTGATGGGCTTCCTGCTGCCTTTATCTGATTGCTGGAGCTCCGGCATTAGCTGCACAGGAGGCTGGAGCACCATCCCTGGCTTCCACACTGCCTGGCGCTCCAGCCACTCAGCTCCAGTACCTGCCCTAGCTCTGAGATTGCCTGGTACCAACCAGACGGCGTGAAAGGAGTTTTTTTGGGCTGTTCTTTCATTTTTTTAAATATATCTGTGCCAAAAGATTCTCCAAGTGTGGTTATTTAGTTATTTGGATAGCATAGGAGATTGTTGTAACTTAATGAAAAGTTCTAATCTAAGGAAGGGAATGTCATCTGAAGACCTTAATTGCTTTGTGTTTTTTACTAAATATGATGAGGGTTTTTTTTTTTTTTTGTTTCTTTTGGTGAGCATTTTTTTTTCCACCACAGATAGAATCTTTTCAATGAATATGATTTGTTCATAATCACTTGTTGTGGAAAACAGATTTTTATTACTGATAGAAACATGAGGTGAAAAAAGAGGTGTAAAGTTTACCATTCTTTATGACAGAATTTAAATTTACCATAAAATTAAACCCTGAATTTGAATTACATGAATTGATTTAAAACCTTTGTGGAGTTATTAATTCAGTCTGGCATCTTGAATCTTTCAAGAATTTTGGGATTTTTTTAGCATTAGGATATGTACATTATTGAGGTTTTCACTGGGATGGAAGTAAAAGTCAAAAGATGTGTTTTATATAATATCCTTGCTAATACATTTAGTCAATATAGTTATTGATATTGAAAATTTTGTTTTACAGATTTTTAGAACTGCTCCCATGCTGTTATTTAAATTAATAAATTTACTATATCCAAAAAAGTGAAAAAAGAGTCTGAAGAAGGGAATGAAAAGAAAAAGAATGATAAATAGGGTGACTGCAGTTCTTATACCAGAACATGTGGGCTTTGATTTTTGGTGTTACTTTTCTTGTCATCATGGGAGAGATCTTTTTCAGAGCTTACAGAGTTTTGAAAATGTTTTACTGGAATTTTTTGGGGAGGATTTTTCAGTCTTCATGAGGCAAGGGGAGATCATAAAGGGAAAGAGCGGGGTGAGTAGAGGAAGAGGGAGAAATGGGAGAGGGTGCAGGGGGAAGGTGGGGCAGTGCTGGGGCTCTGGGGGCCAAATGCATGAAGGGCCCAAGGGAAAACCACAGAGAGCAGAGTGCTCCTAGTGGCAGTGCCAGGTTTCAGTCTGGGTTTCCATTTTCTTCCATCAATAATGAGATTATTCACGACAGAGCTGCTGAATGCACCCCTGCCCACACCCCCCTGCCCACCCCAAATCATGTTCATACCTCCCCAGTTTCTGAGAAATCAAAACGACACTGAGGTTGTAGTTTTCAGACTCTGTGGCTGGGTCATTTTTGAGTTCTTGCTGAGAAGAGTTTTCTTCCCGGTGTTTTAAAATTCTTCTGCAGCTAGAAGAGAATACCTTTTCTAATGCTAGATTAAATGCTAATAAAATGCCACATTTAAAACCAGGTGGTTTTAAAGGCATTAGGACAAATATGAAAGGCAGGTGGTTTCACAGGAACTGTGAAGCACACAGCTGGTTCCAAATAGAAGGGGTAATATTCTGATTTATTTTGTTTATATCTATATATTGTTATTTTATTGTTTTTTTGTTATATGTTTACTTATTTGTTATATATATTTATATGTTATGTTTATATTTTTATGAGTTTTGTTTCTATTTATTATTTATATTATTGTTTATAGTTATTAACTATATTATTTATATTTTGATAGTTTGTAATTTATTTATATTTATAATATAAAAATAGATATTTATTTGTTATATATTTTTGTTATTATTTTATTATTATTTATATCTATATATTATTTTGTCTATATCTATATATTGTCTTTCAGTTCAAATACAAGAATGGGCAGTATTCAAGTACATTGTGAATGCAATGGGTCAATTTCACATTTAGAAGAACAAGTTCAGACAAAAACAAGATATGTGTTATTAATGAGCTTAATTTGTCATTGAAACGATGTTTCTTCAAATGTGGTGGTTATTTGTTGTTGGAACCCTAAATTGCACCTGCGTATCCTCCTAAAAACAACAGCAATTGAAGCGGCATATTTTGGTTCGATGCAGAATTTCTCGGATTTTAGGTGAATTCTGTAGAAGCTATCAGGCTAGATGAACAGATTTGTTCTTTCTGTGTTTTTAATTCCTGGAGGCACACTCTACAGCAGCTTTACAAGTCAGTTGCAGCAATTGCATTTGGCCACTGGGTCCCCAAATGGAGCACTCCGGCCAGAGCCGAGGCGCAGGCTGCCCTCACCCTCTTCCTGCAGGGAGGTGAAAATCTGGGAGCTCCCCACCTCTGTGGGGTCAGATGCAGAACAAACTTGTCTGCACAGAGCCACATCGGCTGTGGGGGAAGCTGTCTGCACAGCCACGGGTGGGTTTTTGTTCTGCACGTGCTGTGGTGCTTTAGGGGCGATTTCGAGCGCTGCTTTCCAAGAATACACAGCAGTGGTTTTCCAAAAGCCTTCCAGAGATCCAAACTGATCAGCCACAGTACGCACCACCTCCTTGTGGTATCTCTGTAGATAGGAGCTGCTTTGCTGCTTTTCCTGCTTCCTCTTTTTGAACATGATGTGTTCAGAGAAGGTTAATCCAGAAACCATCCATGTCTTCTGCAGAAACAGGAATGTCAGTTTGGCCAGTTACTGACACAGGATTTAAATGGCAAGCAGAAAATTCCTCCTGGTTATGATCAGGAAGGTACCTAGCAATATTTGTTTGTAGGTGCAGGGCTGCAAATGGCAAAGTAGTAAATCTGCTCCGGGTATTTACGTTTTGCTTTAGGTTGCAGAAAATTCCACAATATTTCTTTATTGTGTAGCTTGCTCTTGCTAGTTGCTGCACAATTACTGAGTTAGAAAGTCTGGGTGAAATTATAAAATAGTGCAAAGTAGGTGTTTCTTCATGGATACATTTGCTTTGTTGTTGGAATATCTGTGTAGTGATGCAATGCTTTGTGACACTGGTCACAAAATAAAAATAGAATACATTTTTCTCCAATTTCTTCCATTTTAGGAATTAAAGACATTAACCTTTGTTTTCTTTTACGTGTATTTTGCGGAGAAACTGTAATCTCTTAATCTCTATGAAGCTTCTCCCTGTTGGTTTAGCCATTGGCACTGGCTGACATGGAGCCTGTGGAGCCTTAAGCTGGTGTTCTGCAGCTCAGAGGGGTCTGCTCAGAAAGCCAATGCTAAATTTTGCATTCCAATATTTGCCTATACATATGTGCAACTCGCTTTGACTCCAGGGCAGGTGATTTGCATTTGGGCCACACAATAAATTGATTTGTTAGTTCAGTGACTGACTTAAAAATAAATAAATTAAAATGGTTCCAGCTGACAAGAAACAGATCTCTCTTTACTCCTCCCCACTTCTTTTCCCCCAGCTAATCAAAGCAAGATGCTTTTTTCAAACAAAAAATAAATTAGTTCCCAGCCTGTGACGGTGTTCACAGGGGTCTTAGGATGAGGGAAGAGATGAGGATCTGACTCCATGTTTCAGAAAGCTTGATTGATTATTTTATGATATATATTACATTAAAAATATACTAAAAGAATAGAAGAACAAATTTCATCAAAAAGCTGGCTAAGAATAGAATAAGAAAGAATGATAACAAAAGCTTGTGGCTCAGACTCTCTCTCACAGCTCACTGTGATTGGCCATTAATTAGAAACAACCAACATGGGCGAATCAAAGATCCACCTGTTGCATTCCACAGCAGCAGATAATCAATGTTTACATTTTGTTCTTAAGGCGTCTCAGCTTCTTAAGAGGAAAAATCCCAAAGAAAGGATTTTTCATAACAGATGTCTGTGACACCAGACATTTTAGATGAAAGCAAAAGCTAGATTTTAAGGCTATATATGGGTGCTGCAGTTTTCTTTTTTATATTGGACCAGAAGCAGTCCAAATCTCTACTGATTTTAAGGAGATGTATTTCCCTCCCAGTTAACTTGAAAGAAAATTACCTCTCTGTGGAGTTCTGTGCTGTTACAGAATGTTGTACCTTTCTGTTGGAACACCTCTGCTATGTATTGAATGCTTAAGCATCTCTTTTGGTCAAAAAGTAGCTCTGCAGCCTGCTGCTAAGAACATTCTGGGGATTCCCAGGTTCCTGTGTTAATGAATCCAAGTGCTCAATGGGAGAGAAATGATAGACTGAGAGGGCATTACCCCACAATTCTTCATTTTTCTTGATTTGGTTCAGAGAGAGGTTAGACTTGGATCTGAGCCTCTGACATCATGTTTTAGTTGTTGGGCTGCAAAGCCAGAAAGCTCCTTTTTGGGCAAAATATTGTGAAACTAAAAAGGGTTAAAATATTGTGGGAAAATAAAAAGTAGCCACTTTGACACTGTCTAGAACTCCCTGAAAGGAGATTGTGGTGAGGTGGAGGTTGATGTTTTCTTCCCAGATGACAATTTATACGATGAGATGAAACAGCCTCGTGCTGCACTGGAGTGGTTTAGATTGGATAATAATAAAAATGTCCTCACTGAAAGGCTTGTCAGACATCAGAACAAGCTGCCAAAAGAAGTGGTTGAGTCTCCACCCCTCTAGACTTTTAAAAGACATGTAGACGTGGCACTTGGGGACATGGATTAGTGGCAGTGCTTCACAGTGCTGAGCTAACAGCTAGACTCAGTCTTAGAGGTCTTTTCAAATGGAAAATTTTAGTGGTTGTACGAACTAATCATTGGTAATCTTGTTTCTTTTATATTATTTGGTGGGAGCTACTCAGTGTGGACTTGCCTTGATTTTCTATTTGCTTGAGTTTGGAAAAAAGACATAAAGCTTCCAGTTTGAGAGTTTAATATATCTGAATTGTATGGTGAAACTTTTCTTGGTCATGAGAATGGCCTTATCTTGCCTTGTTATAAGTTTAGCATGGTGATATTTTAATTCTTGCAAAAATTAAAATTCTCTACTACTTTTATGCATCCAGAAGATATTTTCCCTTTTAAATGCAGTAAGATGACACAGTATGTCTCTGAAAGTAATACTCTCATAAAAAATTGTAAGACTTAGCTCCAGAAAGTATTCTTGAATCTAAATTTCTTAAGTAAAGACAATTGGTTGTATGGAGACTTTATTCTTTTTATCCATTCCTTTTGTTGAGACAAGTTAGTGCAAAATCTTACCTGCCTGGTCTGGCATAATGATCTTAAGTCAGTGGACAAGCTGTCATGATTTCAGTCTCCTTTTGAGTTCCCCTCTCACCATTTTCCAGGCACTCCTAGTGCCTGGGATGGTATTTTTAAATAGCTTTTGAGCTGTGCTGCTTAGGATTGACGTTTCACTCAGTTTGCCCAGCCTTCCTTTGTGTGACAGTTCATTTAAACCTCGTGGTTCTGCTCTAGCATAATTTCCCCATGCTCTTCAGGTGGGCAGCCCCTTTCCTGAAGCCACAAGCCACTTGCTGAAGAAATCTACTTACATGACCTTGAATGATTTATCTGCTTGCATTTTTTCCAGAATTTGCAGAACCAATGGCCTTGGAAGACAGTGGTGCAGGGAAAAGCACCATTAGGAATGTTCAGCTCCTCATGATGGAGGTAGCACTTCGTTGTGTGAGGCAGGCACTGGATTTTTGCACGGTGTCCTGAGATGGCTCCGTCTGCTTGCAGTGAGTAAAAACCAGCTCAAGACAGCTTGTAAGGGCTCCCTCTTTGGGCTGCCTTGGCTCTCTAGGTCCCAACTCCTTTTCCTCCCTGCCAGAAGGTTCAGGGGACAAGAAGCTTAGGCATCTGTTTCAGAACAGAACTCCAAGCAGCTTGTGTCTGTACCCCAGAATTGTGTTTGTGGGCACATGGGTTGGATTTCTCCCATTCTTTGAGCAATAAAGTGGAAGAAAGCTGGTTGGCTTTTAAAAAATATAATATTTTAAGTGCACTGTCTGTCTGAGTCATGCAAAATTTTAGTGATTCCCCACTGTGAATAGCGTTGCCTAAAAATGACTGTAAATGTTCAATTATTTGGTATTCCAATTCTGTGTCTCAAATTTTTGAGAAATGTACTTTATTCTGCTAACTATATTCCCTCCTATACTTGGTAGGCTTTATTATTTTTTTTTCTCCTTGTCTATGTACTTATTTGCAAATGCTCAGTAGACTAATTAAGGTTCCTGAAGGTTTAACCTTGTCTCATACAGTAGATCCTGAGATTTGCCATGGTGTCAGCTCAGTAGGCTGGAGGGAAGGGTTCCAGAAAATATTGTGTAATATTGCCAAACAGGGCTTTGCTGTTGAAATTACTCATTTCACAGAGCTTAGGTCAATGTTAATGTGACAGGGGAGATTTAATCCTGTGGGAAGGTGTTTACATCACATGGTTTTAAAGGAAATTTTATCACCTGAGTCTAAGGGTAACTGTGCTGTTTGTATTTTCCTTAACTGTTCTTTAATTTGTGAAAGAAAACTCTACACTTTTAATTAATTTCCAAACAAAAGCAAATTATACACTTTACTTAAAACTGAGCACACTGGAATGGATCTGCATCAGCAGAGAATATTCCCCTATTTTTGTGCAAAGGAAACATATTCCTGAAATATTTGCAAACATATTAGGGGGACCCTCCCACCCTAGTTATTTCAAAGGAGAGGCCAGACAATTACAGCAGCTCAGGTCAGCCAGATCCTGCTCTCCTTGATGTCATGCCGTGATGCCATCAAACAGTGTTAGCTTCTGGTGCTCTACCTTTTGTTTGATAAAATGAAAAACATTTAAAATGTCACTGATCTTACCTCATGGAACTATTTCTGGTCCTTTTAATTGAGATTTTGCACCCTAGCTCTGGAATAATTATTATTTTCTCATAAGAGCTTCTAATTCCCTTCTATTTGTGAGACAGAGATCTTCACTGGATTTGCAGTACCCAAAAATAATAGAGGGCAGCTAGATTTATATTTTGGTTTTTTTTTTAATTGTCCAGATAGTAGATGATGTCATTACCCTGTGTTTGGGCCAAATACACAATGTATACACATCCTAGAGCAAAGATTTATGCCAAAATTACACCCTTGCCTATAGCATTGACAAGCCTCAAAAAATATACAGCTACATTAAAATGAAAAAAAACTAAAAAAATAAAACCAAAAAAAAAAAGAGCAAGCAAGAAATCATCTTTTGTTGTATAATAGTGAAGAGATGTATCAAAATCCATAAATTAGGCAGAACTTTAAATCCACATATAATTTCAATTACATACATCTGTTTCTCCTTAGGAAGAATGAAGTGAGGTCAACAACTAAACGTTTTACAGCCATCAAGATTCTGGGATGCTTTTAAAGCTATATACATATGTGATTTGTAAGAAACCTATTTATATGTAAAATTTCTCATTTGAACATTCATTCCTTTTATTATGCAAACGCAAAAATTTTTTGGAAGTTCCAGGCTTGGAAGTGAATGCACGTATTTCAGCCCAATGGTATTGCTCTAATTTTTTTTTTTTTCATTTTAACCCCCTAATGTTTCTGCTACCACGAAGAAAAATATCTGTTTAACTTTCAGATCTGCAGATGGTAGGGAATAGATGGGGCATAGATTTTCCTTCGGAAAAGTATGTAAAAGGTTTCTGAGTTCTTTGACAAAAATAAAAATTAAAGCCTTAATGGAGGTTTTTGAGAGAAGATGAGCAAGGGAGGAACATTATATGCTGGGAATCAAGGTAGAAGATTTTTGAAATCTTTGAATTATATGTAATTTCATGTATTGAGTGGCAGTTCCTGTCCTTCTCTCAGTACCAGGCACAGCCTTGAACAGAGCCCAGTTAATTCAGCTGTGACAGCCTCAATGTGACCCTGGAGAACAGAACATACATTTTAACAATAGTATTAATATTAATTATCATAAAGAACATAATTTTAATAATAATATTAATGAAGTTGATGACTTTACTGATAAGGTTTATAGTAACACAAAACAAAATGAAAACATATTTTACATTCATCCTAAATGTAGGGTATAATGTATTGACCCTCCTCGAGCTTGCAGCCTTTTTTTGAATTCCTCAAATATTAAAAAGTGAGCAAGGACTTAAGTAAGCTTGCTCAACAATAAATCAAACAAGAAAGCAGGATTGCTTGGAATATATAATCATAAAACCTTCATGCGTAAAATAAAAAGCAAAATACTGACCTAAATTGTTAATAACAGGAAAAGTCTGTTAATACCTGTTCTATAAACCCCTAATCTTTACAGTTGTTAACAGAAACTGGAGTGCATGCATAAAAAACATCTCTTCACAGCAATACTGTTATCCACATCAATCAAGATAATCCCACAGTAAAACCTTGCTAAGGAAGAAATGTGACATGTTTGGATAATGTCAATGATTAGAAAACATGTCCCAGAAAATGCCATGCAAAACAAGTTTAAATATTAATGCACACCTTCCTAGCCCTTTTTAAACTGAGTCTCAAATTATGCACGTGGACCTCAAGGGCTGAAGTCTGATTTCACTTCCAGATGTGAAACAAACAGAAGTTACTGTGTATTGGAAAGCAAAGTGTAATTCTGTGCAAAAAACTTCACAGCTGGTTTTTTTTTGTTGTTGTTGTTGTTTTCTTTCCAAAAAATGAATTCTCTCTCTGCACAAGGATGGATTAAGTCACAGAGCAGGGACATGACTGATTGAATGTGAGCACAGCACATAACAAACCTTGCTATCTCTTGCTACCACTTCCTCCTCCATGGCTCAAGGAAACCCATGCTGCTGGTTCAAATTCATTCCATCTTAGGCTGACCGTGCATTTGATCACAGCTCATCAAAGAGGACAGTTTTGTTCTTTAGACCACACTATAAATTAAGTGCCTGGAAGATTTTCATAGGGTGTATGGTGTGTTCTGGAGAAATCATTGAAAAAGACAGAATTACACACTAAACCCCTGTGAACAATCATGTCCTTATTTTCTGCTCTAGATTGATGGTAATTGAGTATGATTTGCACTTGCAGGTTGGCACTCATGGACTGCTAATCACTTGGGAAAATACAACACATTGAGCTCTCAAGTGTTGTTCTGCTATTGTTTTTCAGGGCAATCAAAGAATTGGCTCTCCTCGTGTGCTTTTGAGGAAGGTGGTGTTAAAAAAATATGTAAGTGAAACAGAATTAGTTCAGCTAATTTTGGAGGGGTAGAGTTTAGAAGTCTGGATCTTAGCTGATCCTTGCGATTTCACAAGTCTGGAGTATACTGTCTTATAAAATGCCTTTTTGTGTCCACAAACTTAGCTTCTTATGCAGACTCAGGTGAATATGTTGTAGCTATCCAAAGTCAGAGAGATGAGTGTCACCTAAAGTTAAATTGAACAAGACACATTTATGCAGAGCTTAGCAAAATTGGAGCTTTTTGAACTTTCTGGAGCAGTGCAAGAAACCCTACAGAAACCAACAGGCATGAGAGAAACACAAAGGAAAGCATGAACATAGAGTAGAAGTAAGGTTCACACTAATACATAAAAATTGCACGAAAATCTGTGTTTGACTAAGAAAGTGGTTAGGTTTGTAAACGGAACCCGTCAATATTATAATTGTTGGATGAGAAGGCTCACAAAGTCAGAGCAGAATTCATTATTCAACAAGGCCTCAGTTCAATTCAGCTGCATGAAATGCTGTGTGGCTTAAAGGATACAGCTGAAAACGTGGATGATCAGCTGGGTAGCCTTAACAACTAAGAAGGAAAGTGTGAGGAAGTACACCATGCTAAAGCACATCTTGAATAAAGGCCTGCATGGAAAGACCACGTGTAGGAAAAGAACTTGGCTTGTTTGGGTTTTTTTAGGTTTTAATTTTTAAGTAGAAGAAATATATTATCTCTGACCTCCTTTCTGTGAAGGAAAAAAAAAGTCATTACAATTATTTTATTATAATTTAAAATAAAAAATAATACATTATTTGGTACAGGAGTAAGCATCCTACCTGTAGAGCTTCTCAACTGTGATTGAATTACTTAATTGTTTTAGTTTTAAAACCTCCAAACAACTGTGACCAAAAATTTGTGGGGCACCTTAAGCACAAAAGAGAGGAAGCCGTGATTCTGGCAGTGGACTGAGCTGTAGGAGTGCTGCTCTCACTGTCTTTATGGTTCACTCTCTTTAGGTTAAACACTTACGAATAGCATGTGCTTGACCTAGATGGCTGCAGAAGGACATGGGAGACCCATATCTTCAAGAACATCCAAAATCCGGAGGTATGCTTGTGTGGGCCTATGCTGATCAAATATAAACTCTTCTAATAAGTGGGAGTGGACTTGGAAGGCAAACCATGCCTCATTCTGTACATTGCATAACCTTGTTGTTTTGGGGTTTTTTAAATCCATGTTGGCTTCTTTTAAGTCCATGTTCACTGGCCCCGGGGCCACCAGGTGGCATCTGGCAATGCTATTAAACACTCCCAACATCCAGCGGTGGAGGGACTGCATCCAAAATGCCCATGGGGAACGCATGTAACCTAGCGGGCTGCACTGCAGATATCCAAAAAGTGCCAGGTCACTGCACCAAAGGTGTGACAAGGGCAATTTGAATGGTTTAATAACTGCAGAGAGAGAAATTCTTGTGAGTAGGAATGATTTTGGCTCCTGAGTTTACTGGAATAGCTGTAGTGCTGGTGAACTAGGATTTTTGACAGCACACACAGAAAGTTCCTTTAGGAAGCTAAGCACTTATGAAATGAGAATTTTTATTTTTTTTTAACTTGAGCGTCAGTGTTTGTTAATCATAGTAATTATCAGCTGTGATGATTAATGCCTGGTGTAAAGGTGAGATAGAGCATTATGAGTAATGGAAGTATTTACAGGAGATGGATGATACCAAATATATTTTAGGATTTATTTCCTCTGAGAAAACAGTGGACACAACATGTACAAGAAAGGGGGTCACAGGGAGAGCAATAAAAACGTGTCATTACAAAGGGGACTGTGAACAGTTTACTTAGGGGAAGAATAGAGCCCACCTTTTTTCGAGGAATAGGTGTAAAACACGCATTTTTTCATAAAGTTGTAATTAAATTTTAGAACTTGGTTCCAGATGAATGGCAGATAGGCAGTCCAGGAAATCATTACACTTCTGACTGCCAAAAGCAGTGATGTTTGCTAAGCAGGACCAGTCTGTCCTTACCTTGTTTCTCCCATGTCCCCTAAGCATCAGCCCCAGGCTGCAGTTGGAGGCAGGATTTAGCTGTTTCACTCTAGCCCAGCATGTCTGTTTCTACTTTTCCGTAGCCCAGATCATCTGTGTGGAGAGCATAAAAAGGAATGGGCAGCATTTGTTGGCAGCATTTTATTCTTTTCCTTTATCACTCGCTTGTCAGCAGCCCTGAGATGGTTTTAGAAGTCAGCAGAGCAAAGGAAGCGTTGCAAGAGGCATTGGAGGGGATGCTCTGACTCTAAAGCATTTGTTTGCCTCATTATGCTAATTTCTCCATTATCTCTGGGGTAGTGCAGCATCTTGATCCAGGTGAATTTACATCCAGCTCTTCATTCCATTGTTCATGGGTTCTCACTCTGTAAAACCAGGGTGCTGCCTTGAGAAGGAGTGATGGAAAATACACTGTGAGACGCCCAGCTTGTGTCACCATAAAGGCCATCAAATCCTCCTGATACAGTGCCATAATAAGCTGTCAGGGAATAAATCATGCAGCCCAGCCAGGGATTAAACCATGCAGGCCAAGGTTTACACAGTCAGGCAGCAAAGGAATGGTTTTCAGGTTCATACTTGCTGCTGCTGACACAGCAAGGCTCTGGAACTCCCACATACATCCCTGCAAACCGGGCAGATTTGTCACCTCTGTGATTTTGGGCACTCCAATTTTCACTCAGGAACCTGAGAAATGCCTGAAGGAATGAATCCTGTCCTTCAGTTCCCCCAGTTATAAAGTAAAAAATAATTTTCACATTGCCGAATGCTGCGGTTGTTTAAATGAACCTGAGATTTACAGATCAAGCGCATCAAAAAAAGCACAAAATATTTTTGGGTTCAGTAGATACAGCATAAGGAGCTGTACATTGGTGCACAGATAGTTAAAAGAAAAACTAGTTTTGAGCAAATTCATATGCAATTTCTGTAGACAATTGCCATTATCCTGTGAGGCACAAGTATTGCCAAATTATGAAACTAATTACAGATATTAAACTAAATATCAGTCTTCAAACCCTCTGTTGCCTTTTTTTCTTCCTTTGAAGGCTTTTATTATTTTTTTATTACTGTGGATACCTATAAAACTTTTAATTTGAATAATTTAGAAATTTGCATTTAATTTTATTATATTTCTTTTCATGTTACTGCAGTGTTGTCTTTGGGCTTTTAATTGATTTTTTTGTTATTGTCAAACACTTTGAAACTTCTGAAATGAACTGCATGAAAAGAATAAGTAATGACCCAGTCTTAAGAGAAAACCAGCAATATTTTATTAAAGAGAATATTTCATAGAATTAAATCCTGTGATTTTAGTATTTTTTGAGCAATTACAATAGCGTTTGTAGCAGGTCTTATGGAAGTAATGTATCTGCATCTATAGAGCAGGCATAGAAAATGCTGCAAATACATGCCTTTGATCTAAATGACAGAAATAAATTTGCTAGGGACACGGTAGAATTAAGCATGTTTAAACTGACCCATATTGCTTGAAGTGCAGGTAGGGTATTTCTCCTTTTGATCAGACCATTTGATTTAAATAAATAAAATAAAATTGCATAATACATGTAATATAATTTGGCACATTAACTCTTACAGATGGAGGTTAATATTTTATCTATCTCCTATTTTTTTTTAAATTTTTCCTGTTCTGCAGTTAAATTTATCACGAGTCTGCAGGCATGACTTGCTGCTACACATGGACACGAACAATTAGGTTTTCAGTCAGAACTGCAGCGAGAGACTCCAATCCAAGTGAACTCACTAAGCCTTTTGGTAGCTGCATTGATAAGGCAGGAAGAAGTTCATGTGCAAGAAATCTGAAGTGAAGGTGCAAATCTCATGCTTGGCTGGTATTTTGTTATCTAGGAATAAGTTGATCCTGAGTGGCATCAGAGAAGCTTTACTCTCAGTGTTTCTCTGTTTCTTTTAAAATTGTTCTAAATCTTTTGGACCCTTATCATTACAGGGAATTCAAATTTGTTAATGTTGTGATACGAGTTACCATTCCAGGAGGTTTTAAGCAATTTTTCAGAAACTGTTCATTAATATTCAAAGCTTTTTAAAAAAAGTCATAGACTTGTGTCTAATATTCAGTAAGACACATTTTTGTTGCTTTTTATAGATCTGGAAGTTGGAGATGTGCTTTCTAGTTTAAAGCAGACGTAAATGCCTTAAATCATTATGATAAAATTAGAATATTGAAAATACCATCAAACTGGCGTTCGTTTTTTTTCCCCACATATCCAAAGGCTCTATGATTCTAAAATAAATTGCATATAAAATAATGATATAATCAGTAATTTTTTTCAGTTAATCATTAAGCTACTCTAATTGATTTTGAGCACAGCATACTGCTGTGTGTACTCCTTGTTTAAATAGTACAAGGGTAGGCAGTCTGGGTTCCTACAGAGCCATAGTATTTTAAACTCCCATGAGAAGGGAGGCAGACTAAATCTGTGATGACTGTTGTCAGACCGTTGAGTGAGATCTGACGTGTTTAAAGAAGGTGCTTCCATTGTCTGACCTTTCACCTGGTAAATTCTGAACTACTTCTTACCTGTTGAGGTACCCAGCACGCAGAGCTCCCACTCAACGCTGTCAGATTATGGAGCTTTCCTTTCATTCGTTTTGTCACAGCACACACAGTACTTTGGGTTTGAGCTTAAACACGTGTGTTAGAAGTATTCAGGTTTTTCTTGAAGCCTTCAAGAGCTGGATGCTGCCCCAGGGGATAATTCAGGACAGGAATTTCTTGTGACCAACTGTCTAAAGAGCCTTCTGAGTCCAACTTCATGCTTAACATTAAATGGCTGTGTTGGGTTGCATTCAGAATATTATTCCTCCAGAAATTCCAGTGCTAAGTGTGCTCACGGGGATGGGGGCAGCAGCAGTGCCAGTCTGAGTTTGCTGCGAGGACGTTTTTAATTATTTTTTGATTAACAATATACAGACCTCAAAGAAAAAAAAAACTAATACTGGAGGTACAAATCCCCATTGTTGAAAGAATTGCCATAGTGATGCAGGAAGAGATTCTTGTGTAAGACTTGATTTGTAATTATGGATTGTAAGATCCTGTCTGTACTCAGTTCTCAAATACATAATTTATGAGTAAAGCCTGAGTAAGTTTTTCAGCCAATAAAAACAACAGTGAAATTGGAATTTACGGGATTACGAGCACAATAAATTTTATGAACAGTTTTAGCTTTTCAGTCTTTTTCTCCTTTAACAGAAGAGAGACAAAGAAGTTCTTATAACCTAAAAAGTCAAGGAGTTGCATTTCCACTTGAGAGCTTTTATGGGAAGATGCAGTTAGACACAAAAAGTAGAATAAGCAAAACTTAGGTGAGATTTAGTTTAATAGACATGATAATCTGAAATCTCATTTTGTTTAAACAGCAGGAGTCAAGCAAAGAAAGCTCCCAAAAATTTGAGGCAAAATTACCAGTGCTTTTTCACAATGAAGAATTTTCTTCAAGCTTTTTCCATAGGCTGAAAGAACTTCCATACTGGTTTTATCAGTTTTCAGTACACATTGATGTTCAGAACACCTCAGTTCTTGCTCAAAGGTGGTTGCATGTTGCATGAATGCTACTGAGATAAAATTCTAACAATAAATATGCTTTGCTGTTAATAAAGTGTATTGCTTGTTCAGAAAACCCTCTATTATGAGATAAGTCAAAGTGATATCAAGTGCAGTCATGACAATTTGCTTAATGATCAAGAAACCTTACAGTGAGCTGGGAATGAGGATGTGGGATAATGAAGCACAGATGAATGAAAAACTTGGAAAAAAATTGTTGAAATTTACAACCATTTTTCTTAGTGTTTTCCTACAAAAAAGTACTTCATTTCACAAGCTAAAATACTGATTAGAGTGGCTAAAAATTAAGTGATTAAAATTGTGCTTTACAATCTCAAATCAATAACTCGCTTGTTGAAAAGAATTTGAAAAAATGCAAATCTCACTAGAAATTTTTCTGGAAAAATCAAAAGAAAAGAGGAAAGATGGGGAGAATGGAAAGCAGTAGGTGAGTCTCTCTTAATATTTGAGTCTGGATGGTTTGAATATTTCTTAAAAGTCTTCAGAAGTCTTTTGAAAAGCTTCAGATGTCAAAATGGAAACACCTGAAGGCCCATTATCAAAATAATAGCCTCTACAGTCTGTGAACTTGGATAAAGAGAAATGACTCATCTCCAATGATAGGGGACTGATGGATTCCACTGGCAGACAGTGACTTGTGTGACATGACTGGATAATAAGGGCCTTTACAAACTCCTTTGCCTATTTAATGGCCTAAAAATGGATTTTGAATCACAGGCTAAGATCATGCGCCCAGAGATGGATTCCTTGCTATTTTTAAGAACTCTTGAGACTGCAACTACGGATGGTATCTATGCACGCTCTTTGCTTAAGTGGTAAAATATTCTGTCCTCTTTAGTGAACAAGGGAGTAGCTATTCCTGTAATTTTTAATATGAGCTTAGAAAATGTAACTGACAGTGATAACCTCAATGAACCGTCCTGGAGACCACAGGTATTCATTAAATAATAATCACTCTTTGTAGTGCATTAGCACAAGGAGCCTTAGCAGTGGACAATGGAGCTGTTCTGCCAGTTAGTAAAAAACCCCCCCCTGGCAGAAAGACCTTCCAATTTAAATTCTCAATGTGACACAACAGCTGGATGCAGGAGATGACAAGCAGGTAAAATGCTGTAGGTGTCTTTTTGGCAGTATTTCATATTTAACTCATAACATAGAGATCTTCAAGTGAATTCTAGAGGTTTTGAAGTACGAGAATGTGATTAAAAGGAAGGTATGTGCTCATGGATTTCAAAGAGAAATTCAGCCTGTTGGATTCATTGTATTCATGTGAGACCAAGTAAAATATCAAACTCTTTTTTAATAACTGAGTAAATATTTTATTCTGAATAATTAGAGTATTGTTTTACAAACATTAAAAGGCTTGCTAAAATCTATGTCATTCATTATTATCTTAAAAATATTTATATTGGGTCTTTGGAATAATTACAAACAGCAATTCTTCATAAGATAAAGGGGTAGGATTAAAAATAAGCACATACAAAGCTATTCATCAATTAAATAAATCAGCCCATGCTATGAAAACTGCATGAAAAGATACCTTAGAGATTTAGTTAATATCAAGGCATTACTTATTACATGAATGTTGATTGTTTGGACATGGCAAGAAGGAAATCTTAGAAGTACTGTCTAGATAAGACTAGAGGCTGATGTTTTTTTTAAAATACAAGGGAAGTAGTATGGGCACCAAGAGATTATGATCTTATTTTAGAGTGACTCTAATACACCTGTGTGAAAAGCCAGATTATCCTGTATAACCCCATACAGACATAGGAGGGAATCGTGTCTGTTATGTGTTGTATGTAGCCTGTAGCCACATTTCTCTTCACAGAGAAAAGCAAGGCACAATTCTTCCCAAGAATATTCCTGAGATTCCCATTCTCTGAACCTCAGAGAAAAGAAAAACCATTTCTTATTTCATTTGCTGTGCCCGTGCTTGTGCCAAAGTAGAATGCAACATGGAGATTGTTCACCCAGAGTGATGGGGTTTTGTTTCCTTGGTCTATCAGGGCCAAGTGTGTGTGTGTTCATGTGTCAGGACTGTCAGCTGACAGTCATATAATATAGAATAATATAGTATAATGAAGTAATTAATTAGCCTTCTGATAAGATGGAGTGTGATGCATCATTCTCTCCCCCTCATCGTGGGCAAAAATATCCACTATACATGCCCACCCCAAAAAGCCCTTCCAAACCCACCATCCTTTAGTCTCCAAATGTTTAATTTGTGGCCCTGTGTAGGCTATTTCTTACCTAAACAGATAGTGCCTTTGGAAAGCAGAGCTGCAGGTCTTTTTAGCCAAGAGTATGGGAATTCAGTAGGTCCAGCTGTAGGCAAGTGATGTCCAGCAGTCTCCAAGCCATCAGAGACCAAGTCAGCATTAAGAAAAGGGTGAAATATGTCTGCGTTTGTGCATTATGGAGCTTGAGAAAGCAAACAAATACTATCACCCTGGGTGGTGGGGCAGTGCCAGACTGACCAGTCAGCACTTATCACCTTCAGCAGTACTGTGCCTTGTCAGTGTATCAGCCCTCTCAAATGTGCCGGAGGAACTGGTGGTGTAGTGGCACCGGATAAAAGAGAGATGAGAAAAATGGTAGCTGAGGACAAGCCAAGGTTTAAACAGTTTAAACAAGGTTTACCGGTGCTTTTTCACAATGAAGGTTCTTGAAGCTTTTCCATAGGCTGAAAGAACTTCCCTACTGGTTTTATCAATATGGAAGCTTCCCTGCACAGTGTGACACCCATGCTGGGTCCTCTCTGTCCCCAGCATGTCACAGCTGCTGTCCTTTCTCCAATGGTGCCCCAGCCTCCAGCTGTCCCTGGGCTGTGTGAAGGAGTCTCACTGAGACCCTCCTGGCACATTGTATGCAGGGAAACTTCAGAGAACAAACCTCCCATGCTGAGCAACTCTGAGAGTCTGTCCGAATTTTCCCTCATCTGCCTCACGATCATCATTTGGGGACCACTGAAGAGACTCCCCCCTGTGTAGAATCTCTAGCTCTGAAGGAGAAAGTCACATGCCAACAATGCCCTGAGACCTGAGAGCACAGTGCTGTATTATTGTTTTCACAGGTGTTCTTTGCTGTATGCTACACTGAGCCCAAAAAAGGGGGGCACTGTGCCCTGTTTGCAACAATGGCCTTGGAAGCTGTCCCACCTCTCGGCCTGGCTGGACTTCTCCTGAGTGTCAGGTGGTCTCCCACAGAAGACCCTCACCTGTTCTACAGCCACTGTGACAGACAGACTGAGATGTAAGGAGCCTCTCCATCAAGGACTGAGACATGGAACCCCCATGTGAAAAGGCCCCTCTGCTCCTTCCAAGGACTGGGACTGAAGCCCCCAACCGGGGGCAGGTGTGTGGGGGAGGCAAGCTGACCAAAGTGAGATGTTTGCCTGCAGGTTGTGACCGCTGGACCACGAAAACAATGGCTCTGGTTTACTGCTGAGAACATGGACTACCTGTTACATCTATTCCTTATTGTATCTGTTTCAACCCCCCTCACAATTTCCAATAGAGTTATCATAATAAAAACCTCCGAGTTAGCGAGAGATTTGGAGATCTCCCCGACGTAACAGGCGGATCCTCGGCTGGACTGGACCAAAGGACTTCATCTCTACATTTGGTAGCTATATATGCCACCCACCCCCCTTTTCTCTCTCTTTCTCTATTTTATCTCTCCCTTAATTCCTCTATCACTCTCTCACATTTTGCTGTGGTCATTCAATAAATGTGCATTTGTTTTGATTATCACTGCAAACCCCCTGTGCCGTGTAGGTTCTTTGCACCTTGAGATCAAATCCACGAACCATCACGACCCCCGTTCGTAAGGACGGATTGTGACATCAGCCTGTGAGGAGAGTTACACCTTCACCTGAGGTGGAAACCAGCTCTCTCACCTGAGCAAACAGAGCTCTAAGCTGGAAATTCAGAGAGCTTACTTTGCTGCGTCAGGTTACCCTCATTATCACTGCAGGGTTAGTAAATTATAAATATATACCCATTAGGAGAGGGAAACTCATATTTAAACACAAGCTCTGATATTTCTGCTGGGCTTGCTATTATTTTATTATTTCTAATTCTGTAAACAATAATATTTCAAAAGTAAAATATGTTCACAGTGCACGTAACTCTACAAAGCAGCATCTTCTGCTACATACAAACAGCAGTACACGAGCCATTCCAGGCTGTCAAGTCTGATTATGTACTCACTGCACACAGCCTCTAAACTGAAAGAGACCAAAATTTAAGTTGGAAATGCGTCACTTCCCCATATCCATTCTCCAGCTCATTTTTAACTGGAATGAAAGGCAACTGGGTAATGTGGAATGCCTGGGGTATGTTTGTTGCAGGGAATGGGGCTGATGGAGCTTTGCTCCTGGACTGTGTGGCCTGGCAAAGCGTCTGCCATGAAGAATGTGTTCACTGAAAGGTCTGCAGTCACCTATATATGTCTAAATAGGGATAAAAATAGAAAGTCAGGTTGGGTAGTGTATGCAGGCTTTATTTAGGAAAAAAAAAAAAAACCAGCCCAAACAGAATGAGAACAAAAAGAGCTTTTCACTGTCTCATGCCTGATGCTGGCCAAGATCCAGACAGATCCCTGCTGCTGGCTGAAATTAGAGTTGTGTCAGTCTACACTAAACTGTGTCTGGCTGCCTGCTGCCCTGCATGGCTTTTCTGAGAGTTCCAAGTCATCCAGATTTGGGAGTGTGTGACAGTGCTCACAGGGGTGTCAGGATGAGGGAAGAGATGAGGATCTGACTCCATGTTTCAGAATCAGGCTTGATTTATTATTTTATGATATATATTCCATTAAAACTATACTAAAAGAATAGAAGAAAGGATTTCATCAGAAGGCTAGCTAAGGATAGAATAGGATGGAATGATAACAAAGGTTTGTGGCTCAGACTCTCTGTCCGAGCCAGCTGGGCTGTGATTTGCCATTAATTAGAAACAACCACATGAGACCAATCACAGATGCACCTGTTGCATTCCACAGCAGCAGATAATCAATGTTTACATTTTGTTCCTGAGGCCTCCTCAGCTTCTCAGGGGGAAAAATCCTAAGGAAAGGATTTTCCATAAAACATGTCTGTGACAGGAGTGTCCATCTTCTTTTGATTTGCCTTGTTCCTTACATTAATGGCTAAGAGACAGAATGATGTAAGAATCATTTTGGGAGCCTAGAAAATCTGAAAAGCTGCCTGGGACTTTCCCTTTCCAGTGAGAAAGTCTTTTGGTTGGCAATGGTGCACTTGCACTTTTTTGGCATTTCAAGATTAATAATATTGACTTAAAACATGCAGTGAGGAGGAGTAAACTCTTGCTTTCCCTAAATATAGAAGGCATTTTTAATTTACACATTTACAAAATACAGAATGCATTTTTAATGTACACATTTACATAAAGATAAAAACCCCTCTTCCTTTTTTCCTTTTTTCCTTTTTTCCTTTTTTCCTTTTTTCCTTTTTCCTTTTTTCCTCCCTCCCTCCCTCCCTCCCTCCCTCCCTCCCTCCCTTCCTTCCTTCCTTCCTTCCTTCCTTCCTTCCTTCCTTCCTTCCTTCCTTCCTTCCTTCCTTCCTTCCTTCCTTCCTTCCTTCCTTCCTTCCTTCCTTCCTTCCTTCCTTCCTTCCTTCCTTCCTTCCTTCCTTCCTTCCTTCCTTCCTTCCTTCCTTCCTTCCTTCCTTCCTTCCTTCCTTCCTTCCTTCCTTCCTTCCTTCCTTCCTTCCTTCCTTCCTTCCTCCCTCCCTCCCCTCCCTCCCTCCCCCTTCCTTCCTCCCTTCCTCCCGCCACGTCCTTCCTTCCTTTCTTTTTATAAAAATGGACATTTGTTGATGCCTGTTAATATAGATAACCAAAAAAAAAAATCATAAAAATTCCCTTACATGATAAAAAAGGATGAAAAAAAGTATTCCAGGAAATACATCAAATCTGGACCTACAAAATCTACCCTAAGAACACACAACTTTGTGAATAGATTGAAGTCTGGGGGGAAAATCAAGGCCTTACCTTCTGCAAAGATTGATTTTGGGCTTCATTTGTCTCCATGTGTTCTGTAATACACCCAAATTCACTGCTCTATAATCAGGGTGATTTGAGTTTTGAGTGCTGCAAAATGTGGGTAAAACCTCTTCATCCTTGCTTACTTTCCATTTTCAGGTTTTTTCATGTGACGAGAAGAAATAGCTGTATAAAATATCATCCTGGTAGAACACAGGCATACTGTTGCGTGATGGGATCACAGTCAGCAGTCTTGGCTTTACATTTTTGAATCTGAATGTGCACAGCTCAAAATTCAGGTGTATTAGGAGTCATCAATGGCAGTTTATGCAAAGGGCAGACAGTTCCTTTATGGTGGAGCCTGCATGCCAGTCTGTTACACAGTTGGGTGTAGCTGAAGAACAAGTGGGAGACAAATGAGGAAGTTTGATTCCTGAAGTAACTGGAAACATCCAAAAGTATTCTCCGTATCTGTTTATGAGAGCAAAGCACATTCTTGTGAAAAGCCTGGCTCCTGAAGACAGCTTCTACCTGTGGGAATCCACAAAATCAGAGGGTTTTGGGAAAGCTGCAAAAGGCAGGCCCCAGAGACAGCAGAACTGTGATTAGAGCTAAGCAGCAGCCATGAGATTGGTCAGCAGAAAAATTATTTAAACTGTAGAAAAGCAAGGACAAATAGAACAATGGTCTGTGTATTAGTGCTTGTCTAGAATAACTCTCTAAGATACAGAAAAGTTTATCTAGCAAGATATTAGGAAGGTTGAAGCTCAATAATGGAGCTCTGTGCATTGTGTTTAAGGCTCACAAGCAGGTATTGTATTTGAAATAAGCAAGCATTGTTTAACCAAAGGTACGTGTGCTTATGGTGGTTGGATAGAACTAATGTCAATGTGCTTTTGCTTTGTGTGATTGGTCAAAGAACTTATAAAGTGAGTTGTAACATTCAGTTCTGTGTCTGCTGCCTGGGATGTGAGCTGGTGGCATCTTCCCATTGTCATAACCATGGAATGAGACTGATGCTGGAAAATCAAACAGCTCAAGGCAGTTCCACAGCAGCCCCATCCTGTTTGTGATTTGTACACAGACCCCGGCCGGCGTCACTGCCTCTCCTGGAAGGAGCATGCTGCTCTCTGAGCTACTCTGGAGATCTGGGCTGCTGCTAACGATGGCACATGCTTGAAGGCAGAAGGGTCCTGCCAGCCCTCAGCTCAGGAGAGTTGGCCTCTGCCTGCTGCTTCATCCATTCACCCCACTCACAAAACCCCACACCATCCTGCCCCACACTGCAAGAACTTGGTGTTTGATGTCCATTTAATGTCATTGCATCCTAATGTCTAATTACATCCTAATAACCTTACCATTTGTACTCTAACTTGTACAACTTCTGTGGTTTCCCCCTCTAGCTGTGGGTTGTTCTGTTGATGTGGCTCATAAAAAAGCTGTTGGTAATATAAAATGATGTAGGCACTAGGAGTGCCTATCTCTATAGTATATAAAGGATTTCTGTAAAAATAGCTCTTATGTAGATGTTAAACTAAATGCTGATAGTTCTCACCTTTTATTTTTTATATTTGGTAGCTCACTGCAAGATATTCCTATTGAAACTGGGAGCTCCTTCACTTAAAATGTGGAATTAACTTTTTCCTACTATAGAAATGGCATCAAAAATATTATAAATACTTTATGCTTTCAATAAGACTAAAGAATTAGGAAAGAAGAGGAAAAATACTAAGAGATCTTCCAGCTCCTGTTCCACCTGTCCATCAGTGTATCTTTTGTTATATTTACAGCGCTTTGCCCAAATTCCAGGAGAAGTAATTTCCATCAAAGATTTTTCTATAATCCAGAATTTATTATCAGATTAAATTTATTTTTTTTTTTCCCCACTCTTTTCGTTATACTACTAGCTGTATTTCTAGAGTATCACTGACAAAGAAGTAATAATTTTCTTTCCAATTCCTCTCTTCACAAAAATCCATCATTGTGTTGCATTCTTAGTATTTCCTTAGGTGTTTATCTCTTTGCGGTTTAGATATGAAGACAAATTTTCCAGCTGTATTAGGGTATTCTGTGATGTTTTGCCACAAAAGAAAGAAAAAATCCATAAGGTTTACCATGAGGATGTTTATGGAATGCCTGAACAGCAGATTATATTGTGTATAGTTGATATGCATCTTCATTTCTTTCTGGATGAGAACTTTTTATCTATTTCTGAATGAACCTTGACCAGCTATAAAACTATTCTGAGTTTCTCACTGAGTTCCCAGGCAACCAGACTGCTTTTTGAAATCTGTATAGTTTCACTATTCCTTTGGAACAGGTCTCTTTCCTGTCTCCTGTTCACAGAACATAACAGAGTTCATGTCTACTGAGTATTTCATGTGCACACAGTTCCTTTTTCCATATATGTATTTTTAATGAAACAAGACATGGATTCTGATGCTGGTGCTGTGAGAATTTTTGTTATATGAAAAGCCCCTTCATTAAAGATAATATTTAATTTTTATTACAACTTTCATTTTGCAAAAATATTTTTCCTGTTTCTTCTCAGAGTACTCTCTGTGTTATAGGCGTCAAACTGATTGACTCCTGGGTAATTATTTTTCATTTGTGCAGAGTTAGTACTATTGATGACAACTCTGGAGGTTCATTAATAGTCTGATAATACCACACGATACTATTACGTCTTCTGCCAGACAAAACAGTACTCACATCATGAGGCCAGACAGAAGGCCAGTCTTAGAACAAAACAGATTTTTTTTTCTTTAAATAGATTGTTTCTTCAGTTCCTTATTTCACTTTCATTTCCAAAGGTGGAGGAGGTTACATGGAAACACATATAACTGTGTTTGCCCCAGAGAGAAAATCCCTAAACTTGCTCCTTCAGAAAAGTCAGGTATAATGTCTGGGGTAGAAGTCAAAACTGACTCTGTGTGATGAAACTACAGCACTTGACCAGAAGTCTATCCCTGAGTAACCTCTTGAATAATGTCTGAACAAACAGTGGTTCTGTAAATTATTCTGTATAAAAGTACAAACAGGTAAATTATAATATGGCTACTTTACATGTCTAGTCCAGTGTCTTGGGGCCATTTTATTGCTGCTGTGTGTGGAAACCTTGAAGAAACAAAAATTCAATCTAGTGCTGAATATAGAGATCCTAACATCTTAATAAGGCTGTGAAATCACCTGCAATCAAACAACAAATCCTTTGGAAAGTTATAGTTCTTGGACACAATAAATTACTTTTTAAGAACCATTAAGTTTTCAAGTGAATTAAGACAAAGGGTTAAGTGAGCGAAATGAGAGCAGCTTACACTGGTGTTTTATGGGATAATGATCTTTCTTCAAGTCTGATAAAACATTTATGGAGTTGCTGTGAGCTCCCCATAATGTTACTAATATAGTTGATAGTTAAAGAAAAAGCAGACTAACAGGGAAACTAACCATTCTCCTAGAGAAAATATGTTTTGCTGTCTGAGTTCCAGATACTTGGTAAATTATCCATGAAGCTATTGCTAATTATTTTATGGAGTTATAGATAACTTTAACCAGGAAATTAATTAATGCTGTAGCTGCATGTTGGTGTAATGTGAGATATCATTTCCCCCATTCCCATACAGAGGAGAGTGATTACAATTTAATACATATCTACATGCTTTCAAATGATATAACAGTATTTTAATGCTTTAAAGTTTATATCAGATCCCAAGCAATGCTTCAGTGCCTTCACCTGCCTCCTCAAATGCAGGGCAGGCAGTGCCTGTGGAAGCAGGCTGGGAGGAATTCCATCTCCCCCTTCAGAGACCATGCCATGGGTCCTTAGGGGAAGAGCTGAATAGAGCTTTAATTGGTGAAAGGAAGGTAAAGCCGAAATGAAGTACTAGAAATCTCAGTTAAATTCCATTACTTTTACTGGAGAAACTCTCTCCCTTGTTCTGCTGCTCTTATTGAGACAGACTTGTCATTGAAGAAATTTATCTCATTTTGTCAGGTCTGCATTTTTCTATTTGCAATATTTTTGTTAACATTATTCTTTACCAGTCCTACAGCATTTGCCTACACAACCATATCAGTGAGAAGGGTTTTCTCTACATTTTAACATGCAGCATTGTCCTGTATATTTTCATTTAATATCCCCCACACACTCCTGATAAAGTAAAAATGCCACCAAAACGAACAAACAAAACTCCAGTTGTACAAGACCACTTCAAACACCTGGAAGCAGGACACCTAATAACAGAACACAAGGAGCTGAACATTGATTTTCTGTAATTCACCAGCTGGCATATCAGCAAAAAGCAGAAACTTACTTTCTGAATGAATTATCCAATTTTCTTTCCCTTGTCCCTACCCCATTTCAGAATAGGCGTTTCAAAACTATTGATTTGCATATGCTTGATGTACACTATGGGCTGAATAAATCCTACAACAGGACCAAGCAAAACCACTCTTCTGGCAAACACTGCCTGGGCTATTTAGAATAGGCACTGAGCAAGTGAAAGAAGTCCTGTATCAAAATTCAACTTAGATATTTTCTCTTAAACTGTGCAATCTTTAGTGATTGAAGTTGTACTGAATCAGTAAGATGCTTTTATTCCTACCCAAATTCTTTTTGGGACTACTGCCTAACAATCAGTTCCCAACCAACCAATTGCTTTTTGATTTTTATTTTGCACATTAGAAAGCCCATTAAAAGCTGATTCCTTGAGAGAAAAAAAGAGGAAATATAACACCTGCTTAGTAAATGGCATAAAATAGCTCTAAAGTAAGGATGTATTTAAAGTGAGAACGTATGAACACAGATGTGCTTTTCTTTATGTGAATTGCTAATAATGTTTCTAAGACTTTTGGGAAACTTGCCTTTGTTGATCAGTTCATCAAAGAGTTAAAAGAACAAAATTGTGAGAGAGTTTTGCTTCACATCAATCATTTGCTTCAGAATTTGAAGATCACTCTTCCCTTTTAATCAGCACATGGAATATATTCTCTTTTCTTGGAGAGGGCAATTTGTTCATTACTAATTGAAGTAGACTAATTATAAATGATTAGCATTTGAAGAAGGCTTTTAACTGCTATATAAGACCAGTTCAGTGTGCATTTCTCTGCACTTCTCATGAGAGTAACTTAAAATACATGATTCAATAGAGGCCTCAGTATAAAATAGGATTAAATGTACTTATAAGTCTTTAGCAGTCGTTTCTGCTGGTCTTTAATCCTAAACCAAATGATGCTAAATATGCAGAATCACAAAAGACATAAATCAGGTAATTCAGTATAAACATTCTTGCTTTCTGTGACATACTTCTACTACTTTTTCAAGTACCATTTCACTGCAAATATTGTTTCACAAAGAGTATTAAAAATACCTTAAGCTTTTAGTTCAAAATGGCAAACAACTCAAGAGGTAATACTGATCCTGCAAATCCAAAAGAGTCAGAGAAATTTACACTGAAAATATTTGGACAGACTTTTTAGTTACTTGGAATAGCAGCAACAGTATTGATAGGTGCATCAGTTTAGAATAAAGCCATCAAAACTAATTATTTACATAGCTACATATGTCTAGAAGAGAAATAGGTTTGTTAGCTCCCCACTCCTCTCCTTGCTCTCTGATCATGACAATAGATGCTGCATTGCTCTTCATGGTTTTCAACCTGTGAACATGAATGGGACTCCTGCCTTTAGAACAACTCACGTTTGCAAGGCTAGGGCAGGGACAAAGGCAAAAACAAGAAGTGAAGTGACTTTTTCCTAGAAGCCCTTCTGGGAATCCAGTTTTTCTCTTGGTGAAAAGGTTCTTCACTTGACGTTTCTATTTTGTCCTCTGCAACTTGTGTCAGTTCTCCAGACTGTATATTCTTTATGAAGACCTCTATTGCTATAAAAATTCTTTATAATTCCCCCTCTCCTTCCCATGAGACGTTTTAGGACCAGCTCTGAACATGAACAAGGACCAGTCTTGAGCATGAACCAAGAGCTGCAACCAGGTGTCTCCCCCAATGAGAACATTCCTACACAGCATTATAAATGTGGGAGTTTTCATCAATGCATGACTGAACAACCCTGCCAAGCTGATCCAAGAGTAAAATGAAATTCCAGGTGCTAAAAAGTGCACTGCACAAGCACAGTCAAGATATCCTGTACTCACAGACCTTAACAAGACACACTACCAGGTTTTCTGAGGCTTCATAATAAGGGAAATATTTTTATGAATGGGGTGGAGAATGATGGGAATATTTTTTACTTTGTCACCTGAGAGGTGGAGGAGTTAAAATATGGAGACTGAGTCGAGAAGTCATTTGGAGTTCCTGCTGCTGAATTACTGGAAATTCCTGAATGGGGAATTGGATGGGACCCATGATGTTCTTGCCATGAGGAATAAACACAAGGAGATTGTGTTTCATACAAAAAGGTTGTACAAGAATGAAAAGAGAAAGGTGACAGTGATACAACTTTGTAGTAGAAGAAAAATCTTTGCAGCAGCACTTTTAATAAATGGGAGGAGACCAAATTTGTTTTGCATTTATATACAAACATGGCAGTGAAATGCTGGACAGTCAGATTAAAAAATGGTGCAAGTCAATATCAAGATGCCTGTTTTAATTTTGTAGGATTTGAAAGGTTGATAGCTGGTCACTCATAAAAAAGATGTCAGAGACAAGGAGGCAATGGGTCTGGGATGCTGAGGTAGGGCTGTTAGTTGCATTTAAAAAGTAGCTAAATTTAAATTTGCAGGTAGGGGTAGCCTGAGATAATTTAAAGGCAAGAGTGAAGGAGACAAAATAATATGTATTTTGAATTTCCCACCAAGAATCACAATAAAATCTAGAGAGATCTGTAGAAGAAAGACACCAGGAGAAAATTATCATAGTGCGGAGTCAGACAAGCCAAAGGGGGACTGATTTCAAGAGTTACTCAGCTGTATTGAAGGGAGCTGGCAGTTCAAGGCAGGACACAGAGCGCTATTTCTGAGTGTAAAGAGATTGAATAGAGAGGAGAAATGGTAGTTAAAGACCCTGGGGGGTGGGACAAGTGTGTTTGTGCTGTGACGTGAGAGGATGGGAAAGGAAGGCAAAGATTAAAAGACAAAATAAAAAGAGAGACTAGCAAAACCGAAGTTGCTGTTTCAGTTTTGCAATAGGTAAGTAGCAGGGAGTAAAGACAAAATATTGTGATGAAAGAAAATGGAGAGGGCTGAAAAAAGTTCTAAAAATATGTCACAGATGTTTCTTGAATCGCCAGACGGTGATCACTCTGCCTACTGAGGATGATGAAAGTAGGCAGGTCCAGATATTGCAGGACAGACTGCATCATTCTGTGGTGCCCTGATCCAGGCTGCCTTGTTTTCTGGCTGAGGCATTGCAGAGGGAAGCTGGGGGCTGCATTCCTTGCAGTTTGGCTGAGGTGGATCTGAACACACGCGTTTCTGCATGAGGCTCTTACCCAAGATGAGTGTCTGTGACGGTGCTCACAGGGGTTCTTGGATGGGGGAAGAGACGAGGATCTGACTCCATGTCTCAGAAGGCTTGATTTATTATTTTATGATATATATTACATTAAAACTATACGAAAATAATAGAAGAAAGGATTTCAACAGCAGGCTAGTTAAGAATAGAATAGCAAAGAATGATAACAAAGGTTTGTGGCTCAGCTCTCTGTCCGAGCCAGCTCACTGTGATTGGCCATTAATTACAAACATCCACCATGGGCCAATCACAGATGCACCTGTTTCATTCCACAGCAGCAGATAATCAATGTTTGCATTTTGTTCCTGAGGCCTCCCAGCTTCTCAGAAGGAAAAAATCCTAAGGAAAGGATTTTCCATAAAAGATGTCTGCGACAAGTGTCAAGCTAAACCACTGAGAGACTTTCGAAGAGGCAGTGGATTAAACCTGTGGGTCAGGCATGCCATGAGTGGGTGTGTGAACATGCTCTGAGCTCTAAAATGAGTCGAAAAAGCTAAACATTATCCTGTCAATTTTTCTTACTCTGCTGGCATTGAAACAGGGTGAAATTGTGAGAAGTAAATACAGAAATAAAGTTTCAAATCAAAATCAGATTGACAGTGTTTGCAAAGCCTTATTATTAAAGTGACAATGAACAGAAACTTCTTGGATCACAGAGCTGAAGCCAGATATCCAAAGTCCAAACCTCTATTTCAGAAGTCTGAGTCCTTTTAAAAATGGTTTTTAGGCTTTTATCCCTTTCTTCAGAACTGATCTGCCATTTTTGTGTGCTCTTATTAATGTTTAGTAACTGCAGGGATGCTGATGTTCCAAACAAGAAGGTATCTGAGGATGTCCTTTGTTGCAAACATCTTTTGTGGAAAATCCTTTCCTTAGGATTTTTCCTCCTGAGAAGTTGGGAGGCCTCAGGAACAAAATGCAAACATTGATTATCTGCTGCTGTGGAATGCAACAGGTGCATCTGGGATTGGCCCATGGTGGATGTTTGTAATTAATGGCCAATCACAGCCCAGCTGGCTTGGAGTCTCAGTCCAAGACAGAAGCTTTTGTTATCATTCTTTGCTATTCTATTCTTAGCTAGCCTTCTGATGAAATCCTTTCTTCTATTCTTTTAGTATAGTTTTAATGTACTATATATAATAAAATAACAAATCAAGCCTTCTGAAACATGGAGTCAGATTCTCGTCTCTTCCCTCATCCTGAGACCCCTGTGAACATGGTCACAGTCCTTCTTTTCCCTGTCTCCCTTGTAGAAAAGTACCCAGTACATACTTACTGTATACCACAAGTAATGAGATTTTTGTATCATTATAAAGATAGAAGTACATTTTAGCTCCATTATCTACCAATGTTGCCATCTTTTGCACAGGTACTCTCTGCACAAACTAAGACCATCTGTAGGAAAATGTGTTACGGAGCCTCTCCTTTAAATATAACACAGAAAACAACTGAAGGGTAGTATTGCAAAGTGAACTACAAGTGGCTTTCACAGCTTATACTGTGAGTATCCTAACAAAGTCATCAAACCAAAATATAAACACTAAGTATTTAAATATTCTTGCTATCATACAAAACTAAATAGCCTGTAAATTTTTTATATGCCAGGGATTCTTTCAAATGTATTTACCATAGTAATTTTTCCCCATTATCTCCTAATTTTTTTTTTGCAAATTTGAGCTCAGAAATACTTATCTATATAAAAATTCCTGATATTCCCTTTTTTTTTAGTTTCTCTGTTCCACTTTTCTATCTTATTTCAGAAGCAAAAAGTGTATTTGCAGATTTCTCTTTTTTCTCTCCAGCTTTTCTCCACCTGCAGGCCTTTGATTTGAAATTGTAAGGCACTTAAATCTTCTGCCAGCATTCTTATAAACAGATTCAACTTGTCCTTTTGTCGATGCTTCAGCATGTAGCCAATTTCCTCTCTTTTCTTGCAGTTTAGAAGACCTCAGATAATTCTGCCTCTGTTCTCTCACAAATATATGAAATTCTAAGTAGTCATCTAACTTCGCATTCATGAGGCAATTTCATTGCCACCAAATTGCAGACTTGGCAAAACATTGTCCATCTGCCTTTGAAATGATTTAAGAAAGGATTGAATTTCAGAGATGCTGGTACAGACAATCTAATCTGCTCCATGTCTGCTTATACTTTTACAGAATAGCCTTGTTCTTTTGCATATCCCAGCATGGAATGCTTAAACTGCTGTTGAGCTTAGTTAAAGCTTCCATTCAATTCACCAGTGCTTCACATTTTATTTGATAAAAGACAAGGTCAGTGGGATTCATAGAAATTGGCCTAAAACTGCTGATTGCAGGAAACAATGCAGTTCTGAATAGATCTTTAGAAAGGACTGATCTGATGGCAGTATGCACTCTCATGTGGCTTGGCTGCAGTTTTGGGCTGCTGAAGTAGAAGTGGTGAATGCTTTTACTTGTGTTCCAAACTCTTAGTTAATGCCTTTGCAGACAGGTTATCTGGGAAGGGTGTAATATATGAATCCCCCAGGTTTATTTAGATAACCCCTTCTGAAGATTTAAGCAGCTGCTGCCTCAGATTCTTTGGTCTGAAGCCGGTCAGATCATCTGGAATCCAGTTTTTTCCCCCTTTTCATCTTCATTTTAGGACTTTCAGTCTGCAGGCTGTAAGCATCCACAAAGGAATGTGAGCAGCTGTGGTTACAGAGACATGTCTGCTGAGCAGCAATGTGTGTTCACAGTGGCACAGTGGCTTGATGGGTGGAATTCTTTTTTTAAAAAAAGTATTTATCCTGTCTCTTGAACTATGTTTTTAAATGTAGAACAAGCAAAAATTCTGACTTGCTGTCCTTTTTCAGTGGTCACTGTCGCTCAAACAGTGGTAGTCCAAATACTTCAGTGTTAACTTCCAAGCACACTAAATCTGCTGCAGTCAGGAAAGATATTAAATACTAAAAAAAGAAGCATACTGACTAAGTTGCTGGCTCTCAGGCTGAACAGGCTCATACATCTTTTACCCTCAATAGCTTGTAGACTCTGATGTAAGGGAGGAAGAGTGGCCATATACTCGGAGAGAAGGCATTTTCATTATGTCAAAAATAAGAGGCTGAAACCTGAGGTGTGGCTAGTGCTGAGTGTACTTCCTTGGCAGGAGCTGGTGGCATTCTGAATAGCAAAGCCTTTGAGATGTTTCAGTAGTCCTGTATTATTTATTTTGATCACATAAATGTTTATTATCTGTCTCTAAAAATAGATGAAGTGAATTTGAGAATGCTGCAATGTGAATAAACGTCGAGTCGATGAAAACTCCTTTGGCAAGGTATCTAAGCCACATTCAACCACTCACAATTTTTGTTATATAAAGACTTTGGGGAGCAGGGGGGAGTTAATGTCTGTAGGCTTATTGGCTCTGTGTACATTTGCTATGACCCTTTTGTTAGTGAAATTACCCAGGAAGGAGATAGGAATCAATGCAGCACTGCAGGCAGTGTAAGCGAACTTGCGCATGTTTCCAATGTAGTTGTTGAGATCTTATCTTGTCTTGCTTGCCCAAATGATAACAAATCCCAAATACATTCTTACCATGGAGCTGCTCTAAACCAGACTGCAGACGTGGATATTTTGAGCAATAATCCAGAAATTTGTAGCAACAAACTTTGCTTTCTCTTTTTGCCAACAGCACCTAACTGCTGCTGCAAGCTGAACTCAAAGATGCTGATGTGTGTAACTGTAGTGATGGGTTTATGGTAAGTATTTGAAGCTGAATTTTTCTTTTTTCTTTTTTTTTTTTTTGAGATTTATGACCTATATTTCAGTTAGTTGTAGACAAGCCTGAGAGTGGTTATGAGCAATTCTTGTGATTTTTCAGCTATTCTGAAATCTTATTCCTCAGTTTTTGTCCTGTGCAGTAGGATAGCACTTATAAAAACATATTTTAGTGGTTTTAAAATGGTGTAGTCTTCTATATGCTACTAAATGTTTGAATTGTGATCCCTTATTGAATTGTGCCCTTTATTTGATATGTTGTCAAATGCCATTTCAAATTTCTTTCCAATAGTTCATCAGACTGATTCCATCATCTTTTGTCTCTTCCACCATTATAACATAGCAGTAAGAGCAACCAAGTCTGGTTTAATAATCTGTCTACAACATTTCATAGGTTAAATAACATCATTTTTCCAAGATAGAACCAATGTTGTAGAAATAAATTAGACATCCAGCACCATTGAAAAATATATGTTTTAAAAATCTTTAACATTTTGGTTTTCCCAGAAAAGTTAAAAAAAAGAAAGGAAAAAACCCCAAAAATCTATGTAGTTAGGAGAATAGTAGCCCTGAGGTTATTCTCTCTTATCTGTTAAAATCCATTCCTACCAGACATAACAAGAGCTCAACTTCATGGCAAAATTGATTTGAAGTGCATCTTCACTCTTGACTTTCTCTGCGGTGGCTCATTTCCCTTTTCCGTGCTCCCTTGCAATGGCATTCTTCCAAGCTGTGAGACTGAGAAGTACAAGCCCAATGCTGATTTCAGCAGGGAGCTGCAGAGACATTTGCCCTTTATTGTAGATGCAGAACATAAATTGAATCCAGGGAGAGCAGCATCCTGAAATTACCCTAGGAATAATTTTTCTAGAGCAGACATTTAGATGATGAGCATTGTTCCCTTTTGCTAAGCTTTTTTTAATATCATAGAAAGTCAAGCATGTTCCTACTGTAAATATTGTATATCCCTTTTTTAAACATGATTTTTACACAAACCCTTTTGGGTGGCAATACAAATGCAAAATACTTAAGATCCAAATTAATTCAGAAGTAGAAGATCCAATTTGGAACTTTGCACAATAAATAACTGCTGAGTGTGGATTTTGATGGAGCATAATTTATCAGATAAAACTGCAGGTCATGGTGTATTTAAGGCCACTACTTCTAATACTGGATTTTATTGTAAAATCAATTAATTGATCAATTAATTATAGTCAGTCATTTATCATCCTAATGCAGACACTTTTTCTCCCTCAAAGTCAGACTACTCCTCTCTCATAGGAGTCATGCTTTCCAGAACACTTTTTATTTTATTGGATTAGTTTGGAAAGGGAGAAGGCAGACCTCAAAGCCACACAGACAGACAAAAACAATCACTTTGTTTCCTCTATGAAGGCAAAAATCACAGGCAAAACCTTCATGTGCAGGGAAAGAGATACTACCAACCTAAACTAGAATCCTGAGTTTCTTGTTGTCCTTGCCAAATTGAATGTAGGGATTGTGTTCAGAAATGGTTTATGGGACATTTCACAGGAGTTAAGAGTCCATACAGTGTTGCCAGAATGTGTTTCTAATAACACTCAAAAATTCTTCTCAGCTTGTACCAGTTAAGAAGGTTCCTGTTTGATTCGGGTGTGGCCAAGGGGCACACATATCCGATGGCATTTCAGCAGCATGGCATTAAACATGGCACTAACCATTCTAAAACCAATCACCAGGTCAAAAATCTACAAGTTGTCCTTGTTCCATTGGACAAGGGAAGGGTCAGAATGGAATCCAGAGAACCCAGATAAATGATCTCCATTTAATAGGAAATGCTGATGGCAAGAATATGTATGAACAACTTCAGATGGTGTTTCCTATCCTTAACAAACTCTCCTTTTCTGCAGTAATTTATTTTTCTTTTGTCTGTCCCACTGAGGCACAGCCAGAGGGGTGGGATCAGGGAAAATTGAAATCTACACCCTTTGTGTGTCTGCTGTCTTTGTCCAATGGATTTTCTACAATTACTTCTCCTTTTGAATTTCTTCTCTTTTGAACAGTGCAATTAAATATTCAAGGGACCAGAAATAAAAAAGAAGAAAAATATCTGTGATGGGTGCCACCAATCATTCACATGCTGGTATTTGGATCTAGCATCAAACAATTCTTAGCTGGGGTTTATTTATGGACATTCAAATAGTTTTTTTGTATCCTTCTATCACAGTTTAGCATTCATCACTTACCTGTCTATAATCAAACTTCCTGTGATACGTGGAGGTGTATATACACTGACTATATAGAAAAGTTTTGTATATAAGTTTTTTAATTACACACCCCTGATTTTGATGAGGCATATAATTTAAACTACTTTAATTATGAATCTTTGTTTTCCTGCTGTATGTTTTACTTATCATTTTTTGACCATGTGATTCATATATTTCAGTTATTTCTTTCATATAAATTTATTTTTTCCTTGTGAATGCCAGAAAATAAACAGGCATGGAAAATTTATTAAATGTAAATATTCCATTAGAAATTATTTTTAGTGACAGTCTAGTCTGCATTGAAGTAATGCCCATAATAAATTTGATACAATTTTCTGCAAAAACAATAAAAAGGCAAAAGAACAGAAATTCACAGGTTGAGTTTTGCAATTTTAAGAGAAGGCTATCATCATGAAAGTTCTTTCATTCCTAGTGAGATTACATGATTAGAATCACGAAAGAAAACATGCTTTGTACAAATTTAAATAAAAACTAACCATGGGACAAATTGTGGTCTTGTTCTATATTAAGAGTTACTGTGATGGAGGGGAATCATTCGCTGCTCAGGGAATAAAAAGAACTTCATATCTCTGTCTGTAATTTGCAATCTCATTGTGTGGCTTACGTTTGACTTTTTTGCCGTGTTTTTCCTGTCTCTCAAGAAACAATGAGAAACTCAGTAAACTGTGAAAAAGTTCCATCAGGTAACCTCTGTTTTCTGGTGCTTCCTTTTTATTTTTTTTTTACCTTGAATAAGGTCACCCAGCTTTTCTCCAGAATGTTTAACAACACAGGTTGAGAAACAGATTCATAGCGTCAGTGGGTCACTAGTACATTTTTGTCAGTGGTCTCTATTTCTCCTTCAAGGTGTTCCTGTTTTTACACTTGGAAATCCAGCATGAGTTCATTGAGACTGAACTTTAAAATGGAAATAAATAATGATTACATCATTCAGTTTTTCTCTTGTGTCAGGGAAAAATAGGTAAAATATCCTTAAACCTTTATCTCTTTCTGTGTAGTGTATTGTAAAGAAGTCAGCATAGCAGATTTAACCAGGAAGATCCTGAAGGAAGTTTGAGTGAAACCCTTTTTTCACTTCCAAAGTATATTTGTAGTCTGATTATTTGAAAAGCCCCATTATTATGTTGGCATTCAATGTTGTTAATAACATTTTCTAAAGGAGAGCTGGTTATTTAATTCAGCTCCCAAAATTTTTAAGCAGAAAATGGAGTCATATGAAAATGCTGAATATATTCTAAATAAATAATTGAAATTTGCATATCATACGGAAGTGCCTGCCATAGAGAGGTTGATTATAGTGAGATTTATTACACAGGGAAACCATTTTTATATGCTGATTCAATTAACTTTGAAAACTTTCAGTAGTGTGCTAGTATTGCTTATTGCCAGTATTTGCTTCCAAGGCAGCAAATTTATTGCCTGTGTTCAGTATAAGCCCCAGGGGTGGAATCATAGAATGGTTTGGGTTGAAAGGGACCTTAAACATCACCTAGTTCCAATCCCTCTGCCATGGACAGGGACATTTTACACTAGACCATGTTGCTCAAAGATCCATCCAACCTGGCCTTGAATGTTTCCAGGGATGGGGCATCCACAGCTTCTCCAGGCAACCTGTTGTGGTATTCACATTTTTTGAACATGATTTCATTGCCTAGGGTTTTTTCTCTTGGGAAGCTGAAAGGCAACAAAAGACTTCAGAAAAAAAAAAAAAAAACCCAATTTTTTATTTCATTTGTTTGTTCATGTGGAATCTGTTTGGAAATTGTTTACCCACAGGTGATTACTTGATTGGACTCTGGTGTGATTTGTTTTGACTCATTGGCCAATCAGGACCAACTGTGTCAGGACTCTGGGAAGAGTCACGAGTTTTTATTATTATCTTTTTAACATTTAGTAAGTATTTTTTATATTCTTTAGTATAGTATAATATTCTTTAATATAATATAGTACAATAAAGTAATAAATTAGCCTTCTGATAAGATTGAGTCAGATGCATCATTCTTTCCCCTCATCGGGGGTGTCTGCATTTACAATAGCATGTGCCAGGGCCTCCCCATCCTCATAGTAAAGAATTTCTTCCTCAAGTATGATCTAAACCAACTTTCTTTCAGTTTGAAGCCATTCCCCTTGTCCTGTGACTCCAGGCCCTTGTGAATAGCCCTTCTCCAGCTCTCTTGGAAGCTCCCTCAGGTACTTGGAAGGCCACAATCAGACTTTAGTTTTCTTGCAATAAGGGTTGTACCATCAAGTCTTCCAGTTTCAGCTCTTTTAGGGCTTGACCCAGGAGTGTTTCAAAGTTTTGGCCGCTGAATTTAGTCAAAGTGTGCTGAAAATTGCTTTGGTATTCCACGGAGTTTTCAGACCCCAATTAAATATTTTCAAATAGCATATTACTGCAGCCAGAGTTATTCATTAATGCCAGATCCAGCATCCTTTGAAATAAATGTATTTTTGAGGCTCTGAACTTCAGACCAGATACTCAAAGACAAGGAGGTATGTAAATGGAATGTGATTTCCTGTCCAAGATGAATACATGCTTCTGATCATATCTGTATGAAATATTTAGATCCTGGTTTAAAGCACTTCAGTATTTTAACATTAAGCATATGAGTTGTCATTCAGGCTGTTTGGGCTCAGAATCAGCCATGAGGCTGAGAACGTGGTAATCAAGAAAGTTCTCAAACAGTACTTTAAACTTTTCTTTTGGTTAAGAAATATTATCAAATAAATTTTCCTGTTTGATTTTCAAATTCTGAACTCATGGTTTGTTAGGTCCTCACTATGGTCTCATTCAAACTGATTCCCTGAGAATAATAATACCCTATAAAGTGGCCTATTATTATAAATGAATAAAGCACAACCTCTTAAGCAAGAGGAAAAGAATGTGTGAAGTGCAGATTTCAGTCAATCTCTTTCAAATAGAGGGAATTTTCATGAAAATTATGGTACTTCAAAAATTCTTTTTCCTTAATTTCTGCTAAAATTACTTGACTTATGTCATAGAATCATTTCTTCTAACTACCTAAGGGTATCTACTTTAAATGTTAATAACTTTATATTTGAAACTTTACAGGATTGTTCATAGGTAATTCTGCAATATCTTAAAAGAGAACTTGGGGGTCCAAGCAACAAAACAGAATAAGATACTTAAATTAGCAACTGATCTGTTAGTCAGATTAACAATTAGTGTAGTGAAAAAAATATCATAGCAAACTTCATTAATGTGTTGCAGTAGAAACAGCTATTTCAAAAAATTTCTCAGTCATTAAAACTCCTTAAATAAAAATGCATAAAAGCATGTAAAGTTATATAGGATCAGGAAAGAGAAAGATAAGAGAGGAACAAAAACTGAATAAAACTGAATTATTTGTATCTTGAACTGGATGAAAAAGAAAAAATAATAAATGATTTTTTTTTTTAATTTTCCACAGCAAAAGACATACTGGTAGTCTTGATCAACTATGGGAAGGAGCGGGTTTGAATAAAAAAATATAACCCAGTAGTTATTTAAATTTTTAAGGCAGAGACAATAGTCACCATTAGAGAAGCCTCCTGGGTAACAACACACTAAAAACTTTCTGTCTGTATGGGTTGGATAATATTTAATTCAATCCTAAAAAACTCTGTCACTTATGCATTATGTAGCTGATTATGCCAAGTATGCAGCTTTAAAAAGAACATCCATCAATTTAAGGTTATAAGCTTTGGTAAACTTCCAATTAAAAGAATTGCTAAAGTAGGAAGCAAAATTGCTTATTTTGAATGAAATAGGACATTGATTAAATCTAATGACAACACATCTCCTGGCAAACAAAAAAGGCCATCCAGGCCTAATGGTGATGTTTACTATTTTATAATTATTTGAGTTTTCTACTTTTCCCTTGATCATTATGGAATAATGGTCCCAGACTCTGAAGGGAGAGGGAAAAGTGTGTGTTCAATTCTTTTCCTTTGAAAGCATTCTGTAGAAATATCACTTGTGAAAAGAATTCAGCTTTTCTCTTTATCTACTATGGCTTTATCCTCCCTATTTTTTCGTACTATTTAAAATCCAATGTTTATGCATTTTCTTCTTCTGGAAGGTGCAGGAAGCTCAAATTCTCTCTTTCCTGTGACTCTAAGTTTTGCACTTTTTGCCTTTCCTCCGATATATTTTTAGCCAAGTGATATCTTGGTTGCCACCAACTCAGTTTTACCAATATAAGAAGAGAAAATATTTCATATGAAAACTGCCCAATGTGGAAAATTCTCTACCACAACATTGCAGCCTGCCCCTCCAAACAAACAAACACTATCTAACAAAATAGGAGCTGGTGTAAAGCTAATAGTTTTGAAAGATGTGCTACAACCAGATCATCTTTTTTTAATGTTGTTTTTGCAGAGTTTGATAAAGAATGTTTTCTCATGGAGGACATAGGGAATTTGTATTACTGCGCTGATTTTGTTTAGCTGAAAGAAGTGGTTTGTTTTCATAGTTTGGGAGAGCTTGTGCAGTTTCCTTCCTACAAAGTAAAACCTGTTGGCTTTTGCTGCAGGGAAAAACAGAGCCTTTATGACCTGTTATGGAAAACATTTCAGTTCCTTAAGATGAGGCGAGACAAGAGAAGGTTGTGCAGCAGTAAATCAGCTTGCACTGAATCTCCTTCATCATTAGATTGTGTTAGGTTAGTTATGTCCCTCTTCTTGGTGAAATCCCAAGGCTCTGCTTAGTCTTTTGTGGCATTGGAATTCCTTGTGATCTATTATCAGATTATCCTTGAACAAGTGCTGTATCTTTCACTCCCAGAAATAAGCAATCTGCTCTGTAGCACTCACCATTACATGGAGTCATTTATTACTGCAGAACTTTGTCATTCGATTATGCTTTTGTGCAGAGCACATGGCCAAAAATCTCAATCACAGGTGTCTAAAGTTGCTTAAAGAAGTTGTTGCTGTTCCAAACTTCAGAGATGCTGATCTGGTCCATGGCAGAGAAGATCCCACTGCAGTCATTTGCTGACTTCTTATCCTTTTGCTCTCTCTTTTTTTCAGACTGTGAACGTTTTCCTATGGCATGTGAAATACTTTTCCTTCTTTTGTACGCTATTTTTCTCAGCATGCAGTGAACTGATAAAAGTGAAAAATATTTAGCTAAAGCTTTAACTATTTCATCTTACTTATTATGTTCAATACCTTCTTGTATGCCTTATTTCAACTTATTTTTTCCCATGTTTTCATGGGATTATAGGTAACCTAATAGGATTGATTATAGGTAACCTGACTAACAGTAAGAGATTGTGGCATACAAGAAACCTGTCAAATTAATATACTAGCTGTTTCAATGAGATATATTTTGTTATGCTGTGTAGAAAGGAATTTAAATGGGTTGTAATTCTGTTCCCCAAACAGCTTATCTTTGGTTTAGACTTAACTGCTGCTGGTAACTACTTTCTGCCCGAGGCAGGAATTCCTTGTGCCTCAGTGTGTAGATAAATCAGCATGCTGACATAGCACAATGTCAACAAAGGGTACTTGTGTAGCCCAGACAGGTCTGGCTCTTGTTGAACCTTGTGAAATCCACTAGCTATGAACTATTTGCTCTTGCACTTAGCCCATTCCTTTCTTAACCCACAGGCAGTGTAAGAGAATATCATAAAGAAATGGGAGGATGATGTGGAAAAGGTAATTGCCTCTGCTCTGTCCATTCCAAGACAGCAATGGAAACTTAGTCTTTGAGAATATAAAGGGCCTGGAAGGAGAGAACAAACCCTCAGAATGGCACTGCTGAGGAAGGAAACCTTGGATTTGGCCAACTTTTACTAATTCTTTCAAGTCACTCCAGAATTTATTGTACACCCTTGCCCTTCCTTGCTGGCTCTGCTATGAGGTCAGTTGTTGGCTAACACATGCAAGAGGCTCTTAAGCACAGTACAGTGGAGACAAATTGCCTCAGATCACCAGGAAAAATGGTGCACAATCAGGATGTGTATTAACAACAAAAAAAAGATTTTTATCTTTCTTCCTAGTTCAGCTCTTTGAACCTATTTTCTATTTGAACCATGATTCATTTGTATTTCCACTGGAAGCAATAGGTATCCAGATGAAGTGTTGATCTTTCAGGGCAGCTACCAGCTGAAGAGTATTCTTAAGTCTTTTCTGTGCAACATGGTACTATAAATATAACTAACATGGCCTGATTTTCACAGAATCAGAGAATATGCTGAGTTGGAGGGGACCCACAAGGATTATCGAGTCCGGCTCCTGCCCCTGCAGAGGATCATCCCCAAGGATCAAACCATGTGCAAAGAGTGTTGTTCAAACACTTTGTTAACTCTGTCAGGCTTGGTGCTGTCACCTCTTCCCTGGGGAGCCCATTCCAGCACCTGACCACCCTCTGGGTGAAGAACCTTCTCCCGATATCCAACCTAAGCCTCCCTGACACAACTTCAGGCCATCCCTTGGGTCCTGTCACTGCTCACTGCAGAGAGCAGGTCAGTGTCTGCCCCTCCTCTTCCCCTCACAATGAGCTTGTAACTGTGCTGAGGTCTCCTGTCAGCCTCCTCCAGGACAGACCAAGTGGCCTATTCTGCTCCTCATGTTTTCCCCTCAAGGCCCTTCATCATCTTTGGTGCTCTCTTTTCAATGCTCGCTCTTAGCTTAATATATTTCTTGTATTGTGGTGACCAAGACTGGTCAATATGGCATTTATATGCCATATAAATGGCATTTTCTGTCCCTGCAGGCCCCCAGCTGGGTAATAATTAGCATTGACTCCATGATTTGCAGAAGGCTGATCAATCCCTTTATTTTATATATATATATATATATAAAAAAATATATATATATATATATATATACAAGATATATATTTTTATATGTTATATATTTTATAAAAATACAAAATAATATCAAAATTTAAATTTTAATTTTATTAAAATTTTAAAATAAAAAATAAAAATAAAAATAAAAATAAAAAAAAAAATTAAAATTTAAAACAGAATAATATTAAAATTACAATTTAATTATATTATAAAATAATATTAAAATTATATTAAATTAAAAATATAATATTTATTTATTTATTTATTTATTTATTTACAAACCCATTGCTTTTATAGACATTTATGATACACCTGCACCTAATTGGTTCTCCAGTCCAAACACAATCCCCACTGACTTATTAAGAAACCACCCTTTGGTAAACAAATCTCCATAACACATTCCACATGTTCACAACAAGAGGTGCAACAAGGGAAGATAAGAATTGTTTATCATTTTTTCTTTTGATCTCCTCCCAGCCTTTTCCCAGGGAAAGTTATGTGTTCCTCTCTGTGGCCAGAAAGCTGCTGCCAAAATGTTCATATCTTTTTATGCCATACATACACCATGTTCCTACCTTATAAAACTCAGATTACTCTTATTTGTCACTGTCTCGTGTAAAACATTCAAATTGTGTGTGTCATTGTTTTCCTTTTGTGCTGAGAAAACATAATTCCACTAATCATCTGACTCACTCAGCAGTTACTAGCCCTTGGTATTCCTGCACTGCTGCTGCAAGAGTCGTGCCTGCTTCCCTTAAGTCTTAGACTACTCTTAGAGGATGCTATTTGAAGAAGTTAATTTTGCTATTTGAAGAGGTTAATTTTGGTAAACAAGCACTGGTTAGTCTTTTCAGGGCAGAAGTGAAAAGTCACCTAAAGCATTGAGGCGTTCAGATCTTCGTCATTGTACTGGGAACAGGGCCCTGCAATTGCTTCCCAAGGATCCTGTTTGAATCTGGCAGGGAAAAACCAATTAGAGAGGGGCAAGGAAGGTGTGACAGCACCTTGGGCAAGCTATCAAGTGCATGCAAAGGTCAAGCAGTGGATGAGAGAAGAGAGCAGGAATTAAAAGAAAGGAGGGAAATGCCAGCATTATGCTGACGTTTTCATTAAGAAAGTCACTGAGTAGATGAAACAAGTCTGACATTTACTTATATGGCGGTGGAAATCACTACACTGTGTGCGCTGCATGTTTTCCCGTTCAGTCAGCATATTGTACGGCTGTGATAAAGGGGGCTGTAATCATTTTGCAATAACGGTGATACAAAATTGTTCATTGACTCAGCTTTTCCTCCATTAGGTGAAATATGTTGTAACTGGCCATATAAGTCAACTTCTTTCACTATGCCTCCACACATATCATGGCTGTAATCATTGTTTTAAAATGATTTCTCAGATGGTGCTGCTTTCTACACAAATCACCCACCTTTCCTCTATCTTCATTTAAACATGTGTGTTCACTAAATTGCTGTAACTGGGCAGCATACATTGTAAAATTTCATTCTGGTTATATAACCAGAAAATTTCACTGCAGGGCTGCTTAGTGAGAGGAGAAATTCATTAGGCCTGGGTGACAGATAAATCCCACCATGGACTGTGCTGGGGTGCATTTCTGCATCCACCAGGTTAAAATGCACATGGAAGAGTTAAGTCTCCATTGGACTCATGCAAATTACATCACTTTGGTAATATAAGGAGGTCATGAAAGGGTAAAAGCCTTTAGAAATGCTCCTTACTTTGAGAAGTGTTCTGGGGTTACAGGCAGGTTCAGGATGGTCCATTATCTGGCTCTTTTACAGGTGGAAGCCAGAATTTTAAGAACTTTAAGCTTTCTCTAATTGATGCAAGAAGTTCAACAAGTTCCCAGGCAGTGTGAAAATACTAGAAATGCGAAGGTGATTCTGAAAGTTTGGTGGTAAATTTCCCCCCTGGAAACTCAGAAATAAAATTCATACTTTGAAGTTGTGTGTGGCAGAGTGGGGTGCCAGATTTGGTGATGGATGCTTAATCTTCTTGGAAGAAGCTTGTAGCATTGAGCCAAAATCCCCTGGGGTGTGACACATGGCCTGTTCATTTCAATTTCATGTTCTTTAACTTCTGCTCCTTCTGCTGTTTCTTTGTCTGCATCGGAAGTTTCATTTGCACAAAGAATGGCATTAAAATTAATGTTTACGTGGTCTTCCCACATTATCTTGGCAAACCTTGCAGCCCTAAAATATCTTCATATGTCACATGCTATGCCCATGGCACAAAATATAGACTCAGCATCGTGTTAAAAAAATAACCTTCTGGCAGATTGTGCCAGGATTGCTGTTTTGCACATTTTGAACAGGAAAAGCAGCCACCTTTTTTGGGATGTGTAACAAAAGAGCAAAAGGGGCCAAAGGCACTGAAGCCAAACATTGAACAGTGTGGGCTGCAGTAACTTTGGGCAGAGTTAATCCTTTATTGATGAAATCAAACCCAAAGGAAATGCAGATGCAAGTGTACTGTACCACCAGGTGGTCTGATGCTAGAGAACATTTTATGTAGTGTAAATTTAAATAAATGTAACCTTTATTTTCTTATAAGTGTTGCCAAGAAAGACCAAGGTCATGAAAAAGGTCTGTTTGGGGTCTGACAATAAATAGAGGAGTTTGAGTTCTAGACAGAAAAGGCAGAGGCATTTCTTTTTAATGTGATGTTGCCTTTCATGGTATCAAGTTAGTTAGCCTCCAAAAAAAAAAAATGACAGGGTATAGCAAAGGATGTGGCCTTATTTTATAAATGATAAAATGACTGAGAAATATGGGAGAAAAGTTCCATATTTCCATCCTGATCCTTCAGATTAAATTTAAGTCCATACTGATAATTTATTGAATCTGATATTTCTCATTGAAGAATCAGAGCATGAAGAAATGAATCATTGCATTCCTCTCAGTTCAGGGTGGGTTTAACAGGTACCACATATGGAATGTTTAATAATATTCTTTTCCATGAGCCACAAAATTTAGTTTAGCAGGGATTTCTAACTTACTGCACTGTAGTCCTGTGGGCAGAGCCCACTCCATACATGCTGGACTGTAATCCTTGTAGTTAGGGAAGAAATAGGATCATTAATCCAAACACAGTGTCAGTAGGATAAAAAGGAGAGCTCAGGAAAGAAAACTGGTATGTTTCTTTTTTTTTTTTTTTCCCTGGGTAAATACAACAGTAGTACATTGATAATAATCAAATTAACTGTTTCCTAAGAAACAACATTTGCAAACAAATGTGTTTTCTGTATTTGTGGAAGCAATAAGCCAAAACTAAATGTGGCACTGAGGTAAAAGACATATTCTAGGATGTAGCTCTACCAGTCCTATTGCTTCAGAAAATAGGGGTTAGAGTCTGTTTTCTGTCCCTGTATCTCCATAGCTTTAATGTCTTCCACTTTGCTTTCCTATTTTCAGCAGTTTCTGTGACAGCATCACACAGTCATTTCTGTTTAATGATCATAATTGCTAGCTTGAATTTGTTCGGTGTTTAACAAATGTATAAACTGCAAAAATTAATAATAGATTGTGCAAAAGGGAGAAAATGAATTTATTCCTATTTCTCTCTGCTTTCAAACATACTGTAACTAATCATTATCAGTTAAAACTTGAACACTTAAAGAAAAAAGATGGGGGAGGTGAATTTACAATCCACAATCTAACAAAGTGGGAATGAATGCAATTCATATAATATACATTTAATGAGCTAGATGCCTGTTACAATATGAGAATTTTGCACTCATTGATATTTTTGTTATGAAGTTTCATTTGTAATAAGGAAAGTATGTGTGTTGCAGCTAGTATGCATGTATACATTTTTTTAGTATATATTTTAAAAATAAACATGTCAGAAAGTGAGAATGCCTAAAGTATTGATGAAGACTTCTGATTCAGGAAGGAGATTCCTGGAGATGGTGATTAGGTGGCATAGTTGTAGGCATATTATACAAACATAAGAGAAAATGGGTAATTTAAGGGGGCAGAAGACTTCTCAGTGCAACAAAAATGCTGCAAGTAGCAAGTGGGCTTTGAGGAAATTTTGAAAAGATAACATATAATATCCAGTAAGTTTTAATAAGGAGTAATATGAAACAATTTTTTTAGCCTAGGTTATAGTTGTAATAAGTGGAGGAAATTATGTGATGTAGCAGCTGTATATCAACAAACTTGTTTCGTTTCAGGAATGAAAGTCTTTTCTGAGGCTGTCAGACATTTCCAAATGGAAAATAATTACCCAATACTAATTTCTACCAAAAGAATAAGAAATAACCCAGCATTAAAATGCTGATTTATCTGGTAGATCTCACACCCAAACAGATAAAACAGTTAGGGTGGTGCTGGAAACTGAGTTACTGTCCAGATTGTGCAGCACGCTGTCTGATTTTCCTGAGCTTTTTAAAGAGATGTATCTCTCTGATATAGATCCCCACGGTCTACTTACAGGGAAATTTCATTACTATGCTGTGCGGTCCTCACGGTGCTGCAAGTAAAATATTGGATTGACAGGTTCTTGTTGTGGAGCAGGGCTTATTGATGATGGAAAGACTGATTCAATCTCTAATCCTGAAGAACGACCTGCCACCTGCAGTGATAGTATACAGATGGGTGCAATCTAACCTCCCTCCCTGCCTCCAGTTGCATTTGGCTGTAGATTAACAATGTGATTCCAGGTAATGAAGATGGTTGCTGGGTGCAGTGGCAATTTTCCATTACTGACACGCCGTGTCAACAGCTCTGACAAAGCTGTAAGGGCAATGTTTGAAAGTGCTACATCTGGCTGGGATGGTTGCCAGCTTATTAACAGCCCCATTAAAACTACCTGCAGAGATCTGTGTTGGGAGAAGGGAACATAGTGCACTGCTTCCCCTGCAGCTGTTGGGCATGATAGCAGTCCAATATCACACACTTGGAATAATGGTGTTATGGTGGTAGAGCAGCAGCTCTTTTACAGTTTTATTTTGGTGAGGGAATGTTTCATACCTTGATTTGTGTCGAATCCAAATCCTGTGGCCTTACTCAGGCAGATATAGCCTGAATATAGGCTATAAATATATATTCTTCATTCACTTCAAAGTATATATATTTCAGTCACTTCACCACTGAAGTGAATGAAAACTTCACCTGAGGGTGGAGTTCCATGAGTAAGTTGTGGTTTTACTAATGATATTTCCAATGAAAGTACTCTGAGATGTTCACATACATATATATATATATATAAACCATTTTAAAAGAAATTAAAAGAATATGACCATGCCTTTAATTACCCATTATTTTTCTTTCCTCTTGAGTGGCTGTGCAAGGCTCCCAGTGAAGCATATATAATATGGAAGGGGTTTGAGGCATTTTTCTGAGTATGAGTAAAGGGCCGTGCTGTCCCAGAGGATGCTGCAGAAGGCACAGCACGTTTTGTGATGAGGCTCCCCCCGTTCCTTGTGAATGCAAAGGGAGCAGTTGCCAGTATAATGATAAATGGGCTTGTGATCCTAGCTCTCTATAAGCAGTTTCTAGTGCAAGTTGAAACACTCCCTCCAAGTTCAGTACTAGAATGCTGAAGGAGATTCTCACACCCTGCCTCTTACAAATCCGTGTAGCATCTGCCGTAATTCAATTCCAATCCGTGTTTGTTCATGTGTGCCAAGGGATCTCTGCATGCTGAGCAAATCCATGCAGCCTGGGAACCCAAGCCCAGAGCCTGTGGTGAGGTCACCTGGCTGTGCCTGGCCCTGTGCTGTCTCACCAGGTCTGCTCAGGAGGGCTAAACTTGGGACAACACAGAAATGCCAACTGCATCTCTGTAAGAGCCTAAATGAGGGATGTGGGACTCCAGGGGCTCTCCAAAATGCAGTTTATTCTATACAAAATGCAGTTTATTCCATCCAAGGTGTTACAGCAGCCCAGAGTCATGGGTGACAGATCCTGTGCCCACAGCTGTCAGCTCCAGCTGCAGGCAGGCCTGGAGACCCTTTGGGTTTGGTTACAATGCATTATAAACTTTTCTTTGCTGAGCATCTTCATACAGTAGAACCAATCTATACCTTAACTGTTATCTATAGCCTATAATAAGTACTGTAATTACCATATTCATGTTACTGCTCTCCAGTCACTAACAGTCAGTACATTACAGTTTCAGCTAGAAATTGTTTTTTCAGTTTTCTTGCAGTGGAAAATTCTGAGACCTTTTTTCTACTTGCCACATCAGGAGGCTTGTTTGACTGTGCTATCTTCTTGCTTGGTAAAAACATCATCTTGTTTGGGGTGGGTTTATCCTTTGCTCTAAGCCATAAAACCCCTTTTAACCAACACACCCTTTGCCTCCTTGGTTAGCCAGTAAGACTGGCTCAGCAATTCTTTTCTTCTATATCAAAACTTGCTTCCATCCCTATTCCTTCATCAGACTCTACATTTAAAAATCCTTCTGCTAAGCACACATATCTGTGAGACTTTCTTGTCAAACTTTCATCCTTCCCAACACACCCCAGCCTGTAATAGCCCTTCCTGTCACTCTTGGCACCAAATGTCATCTTCAGGATGACTTCAGAGCTGGCTGATCCTGCAATGAGAAAAGGAGCCCAAATGTGGCCATCTGAGCTTATTATGGTTATGGTGATCAGTGGTGTCAGTAAACAGTTGGGGGCACTTCACATGTGATTATAGTTCTCTTGTCTGGTATCCTGGAATGAGTAAATAGATTTCTTTGCAGCCCAAAGGAAGATACAAACCTTTGGGTGCTTTTGTGTGAGAGTGCTCAGGCTGTGGTCTGTGACCCTCCTGTTTCAGCTGCCTGAAAAAGTGGATAAATTTTCAAAAATTTGGGGCAATGCAAGGTCTCTTGACATTTATTACACATGGAACTTTCCACATGTGGCAGAAATAGAACACTATGTTTAGAACAAGCAATATGACTTCATGTCTGTTATGCCATATGTTTTTCCTCCTGCTGCTGTACCAGAGAAAAGGGATGTGGAATGGCCTGACCTCATTCTGACCATGGCTGTATTTGTAACTCCTTAGGGCTCTTACAGCCACAGGAAGGATTATCATTCTGCTGCACCATAGAATAGACAGATAAAAATACACATCTATCACAAAACCTGGAGCAAAGGAAGTACAGTTTTGCGCCTGAATTCTGCATAAAATCTGTCATGAATACTCTGAAACATATATTGTATTTTATTTAATTTTTTTTGAAGTAGCCATGAACTTTTGGAATTGATATGAGTCACAGAAATATACATGTAATGCTTATGTTTTGAGTCATGAGTTGTACGTCTACCAAGTAGGTCACACGAAGAGTTCTGTGCAAAGACAAATGATAAAACACGTATAAATTTTAATTTGATGTGAAGCTTGGTCTCTATGTTCTGTGCTTTAGAAATAAGGAATGAAAACCAGTGAAGGCCAGTTATTTTGCAGTGCTCAGTTCACACTTTGACTCATTTAATTGTCTGCTGACAGCTCAGAAGCAGAAACACATGCCTGTGGTGTGAACTCCCTGGCTTGGGAGATGGGGCTGATGTGACAAATGAGCTTTCCTAATTTGGTTTATGTTTTACTCACGTACTGAGATAGCTGTAGGTCTTTTAATCCACCTTAGGAAAAGAAAGGGCTAGGAAAAAATAATGAAGGGATCTAATTAAAAAAACCTAGCTTTCCCACCTGTGCTGGGAAGTTCCAGTGACTGAACATCCTACCTTGCTCTGTGCACAGAGTGTTGAATTAAAGAGGTGCCATCCAATTGAGATGTTCCATGGGCAGTGTGCAAAGATCTGTATTTACAGGATTTTGTGGGACTTGTATCTGCCTGTGAGAGCAATTTAGCTTCATACTTTTAATGTAAGTATCCTTTACTTACACTGAATTGGAACTAACAAATTACATTCTTTAAATTTAAAAAGTAAACACAAAATATTATACTGCTATTTTTGCTATAACCACCCCTACTTTCCCCATTTGGAAATGGGAACAGTCAATTACAGTCTATTTCACTTTCAAATTCCAATACTTGGAATATATTTTTTTAATCTTTTCTAAAACTAGAAATATTTTACCTTCTGATGGAGGAGGACTAATCCTTATTCCTCTCAAATATATTTCACTTAAATGTATTTCTATGAAACTCATTTGTATAGAAATTAATATTTGAGACAAATCTGATGAAATGGTGTCTCTCCCAGAGAGATATATAAAGAGGAGTATTGCAGGCTAAGTTTGCTTTTTCTTCAAAAGAATCTGAGATTGTTTTAGCACATTCTCACTAAATTGTATGGTTAAATGAGTCGCTGGTGCTCTTGCACAGGATAGGTACAACAGTACCTGTGTTTGGATACTACTCATAGTAATGGGTATGTAAGATGAATTGTACCAGTCCCATTAGTGCACTGTCTAGCTACAGCCAGATAATTCCTTTCTTTTAGAATTAATATGATCTCTGTTTCTCATAGTAGGTCAGGAATCATTTTCATTTCTTTTTCTATCCCTTCTCAGACACTTATAAATAATGATGCTCTCTTACATTTCAGAGTCCTATTGTAGTTTTAGCTGCCTTTTTTTTTCTTTCTTCTTCAATGAGTTTGACTCCGGGAACTCTCTGTTCTTTGCCATTTCCCTTCAATTTTTGTTACTTAGCTTTTATTTAGCTTTGCACCTTGCCTCATCTTGCTGCTTTTCATTTTATTTGCAGTTCTGGATCACTTCCTTCACTTACAGTCATAGTCTTTTCAGGATGTGGGACTTCTAAAAGCCTTTTTTTCTTCATGGTCTGCTAGCTGCAAATTTCTCTTCTTTAATAATCAGCTTGTTTTGTCATTTTTTTCTATTAAACTCTGTCTTTTGTCCTACTTATACAACCTCTAATGGATCTACATAAGATTTCCTCTCATTTTATTTTCTCACCTTCCACTCTAGGATTGTGTTTGAGACTAAGGCAGGTAATGGGATAAAGCAAAGCTCATGACAGCCTAGACACATATAGGTATATGGCTGGTAGAATCCCTGTATTTAGTAATTACACACTCCCTAAAAATCCTTGCTTTCCATGTGGCAATTGGTGCCTAAACCCTCTGGGAAAGTGTCCTCAAGAGAAAGTGGGATATTTAGTAGCAGCCACTAGAGGAAAGCCATGTTCTCCTGACCTACAGGAGTGGCATCTTGCTGGGCTGGTACTACAGAGCTGAGTAAACTTGACTTCTAGGATTGCCTTGAAGTCAGTGCCTTAGTATGCACTTGTACAATGGGCCAAAAATTTGTAGAAGATATATATTTTTAAAATAAATTATTACACATAATAATATAATTATCTATTTATATGTTTATATATATATTAAAATATAATCATATATTATATCATTATATATTATATAAAATTATAATATAAATTAATAGAATATATATATTTTGTCTAAGGATAGTACCATATGAGGTGTCCTCTCTTCCCCTGTACATTGATTTTAACAGCCTTTGATCTACAGAGAATTACAAGAAAGAGTCCCTTCATTCCAGGCTGGAACAGACACCAGCTAGAAATCTTACTCAACGTGTTCTTTTATCACTTATTTTTCTTATTTTTTCCCCAATTCCTCTGCCTGTTTTGCTGTTCTGACATTGTCCTTGCTTTGTTCTTGCCTTTCTTTTCTTCCTCTCCTATTTTTTTAAAAAAACTTAAAAACCCTCGTGTCACCTTTGCAGCCACCATATGGCAAGTATTAGGCTTAGATATGTAAAGTCTCTATGTTGTTTACAAGGATAAACGCTCCCAAGAGTTATGTAATTTCCAAGTGTTGGTGGGAAGAAAAATACCATAAGTAAGGGTGAGATGCAGACATATTTTTTGCATAGATTTCCTTACCAGTAAAGTTTTTGAAAGTAATGAGCATGTTGTAGGAGATCAGTCGTTAAAAATGCAAAACACAAAGAACTGTAAACAACTTTGATGGCCTGATTAATAATTAAGTTAAACTGGAGGTTAAGAGACGAGTCTGTTGCTTCGCTTTAAAGATATGGAAAAGAAAAAAAAAAAAAAAATTAGAAATCAGTTGGGTGAAGTAAACTGAAAATATTAATTTCTAGCATATTTAGAATTTATTGTAAGCAAAAAAGCTATTAGGATGAACCTCAGGCTGAAAAAGATAAATAATAACTTAAAAGACAGTTATGATAAAATCTGAAAGGGAAAGATAAACTAACCAGCAAAGACAACTACCTCATGGTGGTAACTGCTGGGGCAAAGTGAGCACCATTAGTGCTTAATCTGTTAGACCTGAAAAAGGACACTGGATCTTAAAAGCCTTGGAGGAACTCCAGGGTGGAGATTCAAAGGAGAATTCTGGCAGTCCAGCATTCTGGAGCAGTCATTTAGCGATAGCAGGGAATGACTTCCTACTGAACTTTAAGGTAGGCTTTGATGAGCCTTCCTCATCAGACACGCACTTCCCTCACTCCTTTAGCACTTTTCCTGCATTTGTGCAGTCAGTCTTTGAAGTTAAGGTCTCAGACTTGCATGTGACAGTTTATGTCCATCAGACTTCAAGCATTCTTCTGTGATGGTGTTCACAGGGGTCTCAGGGTGAGGGAAGAGACGAGGATCTGACTCCATGTTTCAGAAGGCTTGATTTATTATTTTATCATATATATTACATTGAAACTATGCTGCAAGAATAGAAGAAAGGATTTCATCAGAAGGCTAGCTAAGAATAGAATAGCAAAGAATGATAACAAAGGTTTGTGGCTCAGCTCTCTGTCTGAGCCAGCTGGGCTGTGATTGGCCATTAATTACAAACATCCACCATGGGCCAATCACAGATGCACCTGTTGCATTCCACAGCAGCAGATAATCAATGTTTGCATTTTGTTCCTGAGGCCTCCCAGCTTCTCAGGAGGACAAATCCTAAGGAAAGGATTTTTCATAAAAGATGTCTGTGACATTCTTCCCTTTCCTTTTAACACTTGAGAAAGAACAAAGCAGAAAGTAAAACTAAACACACGTCAGGGTGCAATGAATGCAAGCTAGGAAGGAATTTGTTGTCAACTGAAGGATAAATATATTGGAACAACCTAAGGCCCCAAACAAACTTGCTCAATGAGGCTTTAGAAAGGGCTTTACAGTTGCTCATCTACTCTGAGTGAGGTGTTAGGGATATTCTCAAGAGGTCAGAACAACACAAAGACTTTACTGGCAACTTTAGAAAAATCAAAGAACTTTGGCAAAAGGTTTATTGAAATATTCAATCAACAAAAAACACTTCTCAAAGCATTAACTTTGCCTATTCAATTTAGTGAACTCCAAGACTCTTTGATTTTAACTTACTTAAAAATTCTGATAAGAGGGAATTAGAAGGAGAAATAGAGAAAAACAGAAAGGATATGCAAAAGGCCACATGTAAGTACCAACTCCTGGTTTCCAGCAGTGTTCACCTGATAGAAACTACAAGAGTAGGTAGGATCAAGACATGTGGTTCCTTTGTGCTCAGCCTTAAGTATCCCTTGGCCTTCCTATACCCTTCCCCAGGTGGGATTTCTGGTCATTTGCCCCCTCAGGAGCTGGGTTAGGGGCTCCAGGGGTGGGTGTGGAGCTTTGCCTGTGCTGTGCCAGGGATGGGCAGCCCCTGCCAGGCTGGGATACAGGCTCTGGGGCTGGGGTGCATGTCCCTTCCCTCACACACACACCTCAAATATCTCATCAATCTTTCCAGTCTCTCACAAAAAAAGATAATTTCCATTAACAGCTTCCACCCCCAGTGTTATCTCAACTATGCTGTGATTCATGTTTCTTGGGATTCCTGACTCCTTTTCTGTTGTTTGTCTAACATTAAGTCCACAGCTGAACAGTTCTATATCCTGAAGGTTTGTGTTCACAAGGAGGGACACGGGCACTGAGCCCTGTGCTGCTAGAATTCCATTATTACCATCTATGTTTCTGTCACTTTTCAAATTATGATACAGATTAGGCACCTCTCTTTTTTGTTCCTGATGCCCACCATAATAGGGTTTAGACCTCCCAGAAGCAAACTCAGAATTAACTCTTCATGCCTCTGGAGGGTCAGCTGTGATATCCAAGGTCAGTGTACCTGTATCATCATCCAGTTTCTCAGTGCTAATATGTTATGATGTTATTTTCTGAAATAAATTTCAGATATTTTCTGAAAAAACCCTTCCCCAGGATTTCTTCTCCTGGGAAGCTGAGAAGCCTCAGACAAAAATGTAAATAATAATTATCTGATTGCTTCTCCTGTGTTTGCTGCTTTGGAATGTGGTCTGGGCATTGTTTACCAACAGGTGCATGTTTGATTGCTTTCATGTGAATTGTTTTTATTTAATGACCAATCACCATCAGTTGTGTTGGACTCTGAGGAGTCAGTCACGAGTTTTTATTATTATTCTTGTTGAGCCTTCTGTCTATATAATTTATCTTTCTTTAGTATGGTTATAGCATTCTTTAATATAATATAAAATCATAAAATAATAAATCAGCCTTCTGAGAACATGGAGTCAGATTCTTATCTCCCACCTCATCCTGGGAGCCCTCACAAAAACCACAATGATGTATCAAGCACTTTTCTATATAGGACTTCACTGTGGGTTACCTGGTATCTGGCTGTCCCAAAATAATTTTTACAAAAATTCAGTACATGGCAAAACTACCTCTTTAAATGAGGTTATCTAAAATGGACTTAACAATTCAAGGCAGAAAAATACAAATTCTGCTATTAGAATTTCTCTCAATAGATATGAAAATTTTCCCTCTATTTCTCTTCCTCTCCCCCTTGGTCCCTGGAGAAGGCCTTCCTACCTTAGATCTTAACATGGTTTTACTCTTCCCATGCCCTTGTGCTGTTTGAGCTGTGTTCTGTACCCTGGCTTAGATCTAGCTCTTTTTCACAGGTGCACCTCATTTACCTGACATCCACTGTTGCTTGTCCATCAGCAGCTTCAGCATCTCCCCTGTCACTCAGGCTCACAGCTCCTGTGTCAGTTTTGACACTCTCTTCCCTTCTCGCAGGGCAAGTTGTCAGTCCATCATGTCACTATTCTCTAGCTCTACCTTTAGCTTCCATGACTGGACCCTTTATTTGGGATTTAGTTGTCTTTTGTCTCAAGCAGTGTGGGTCTAATACCAGCTCTCATCCCTTGCAATTGTCCCAGGAACATCTAGGATGCCCTGGCACTGTTTGGCATCTCCACACTGCACATTTTGTCTCCCACAGTGTTCAAATTTCAGGCTTTTCAATGGAGGTTGTTACACTATGGGACTGAAAACTGGCAGCAGACAGAGGCACTGTGACTCATTGCTGAATCTGTTGTGCTGGCACAGTAAACCCAGCAAGGTTTTATTGTCCAAGAAACCTGGGCAGGTGCAGTGTTCTCCCTGAATCACCCAAGTCAGTGTGCATCACTGGCCAGGTGACTTTTTGTGGGCAACAGGATCCTTTGTAGGAGCATCTGATCAGTTCCTCTGACTAAAAAGGCATTTGCCATGTTCTCCAGTCTTGACTCAAACAATAGATTATTTGGGGGTTTTAAGTGTTTTGAAGTCCTCAATCAGAAAAAAAAAAAAGTATGTTTCATTGAGGACAGTTAAACATGATTTCTGGTGCTTATGGTGGAGAAGTTCAGTGTCTGTGGTGTGCCTGTGCAAAGCTGCAGTCAGCAGTGTGATGGGACAGTGGGATGCTGTGCTGCAGTTGTGGCCTGGAAAAACAAAGGCCCCTCATTTGTTTCTACCACTATTGTGATACTTGATCAGAAGTTGCTGTTCAGCTAGTGATTCTTGATGTAATACACCAACAGCAGAAGCTATTTACCACTGTTCCCTTCCTAGTGAGATTTCATCCCAGCCCTGTGACTGTGCTTCCCAAGCACCACAGCACCTCACACAATGTTAGCTGCTCTGACACAGCCTGAAACTCAGAAACGCTGAACTTTTGTTTATTGTTTATTAAATTGTTTATTAAATTGTTTCAGAAACTTAACATGGACTGTAAAAGCTTTCACAAAAAGTGACTATTCTAATTCTGTAAGGTGCAGCCCTCTAAAATTCACTTCTTCTTGGTCTTAGAATACTAAATTACTGTTCATCCTTTCTTGACTGGTTTAAAAGGTTGAGAACTACAAGATTATCGATGTTCTATTTTTTTCCAATGTCTCTTCTTTATTGCCTTTTTTCTTTGTTATCTCTCCTCTACTTAAAGTCTTAGTGTAATCCTCACCCTCTTCTACATGGGAAAAAATACGAGTTCCCTTGACAATAGTTAAGGCAGGGCTCCATAATGAGCTGGCACAAAACTAAAGCAGCAGCAAAATTTTGAGTAAAAATATTGCATCATTTTTGGATACAGAGTATATTTGATGCAGAATGTATTCTGTATGTATATGGATGCAGAATATATTTATAGCATAATTATGGATGTGCCTCTCTCCTGATGAAACTTCCATAAAGATTTTTGAGACATTTATTATTGATAACTAAAGGTTATCTTCAGTTAAGATCCTTTTTTTTTTTTTTTTGTCCTCTTTTTTTTTTGTTTGTTTGTTTCTCTGTGTGTATAGGACTTTCAATCTTTCCAGTCATTCATTTCTAGGGAGGATGACTTCTCTACTGGATGGTGAGAGACAGTGATGCACTGATAAAGACAATTAACAGTGTTCCCAATAGTGGATCACTTTAACATCAAGGGACTGTTTTCAAGATAAGGTGAACCCAGTCAGGAATGTGTTGGTGGAGGTGAGGGTTCCTGGAACCTGTGGTATTGGGGCTCAACAGTGACAGAATGATTGCCAGGCATCTCAGGGAACCTCTGCCCTCACCTAAGTGCGGGTTTAAGGAATTCCATGCAGTTTCCTAAGTTAAGAATGAGAACATATTTGGTACTCATGCATGGCAAATGACTACACAATGTATTTAAAGCTCTTGTATCTATACTTTTTTGTATATGTGGTTTCTTCCCTGGAGTTTGCTCAGGTGTTTCAAATGCAGCTGCCCAAGTATCCTCTGAAACAATGGCAGCTAGAGCTGCCTGGCAAACAGAACATCTGTTTCCTGGGTGTTTTAGCTGAAAATTCTGGTTTTATCTCTTTTTTAAATGTTTACAGCTAAAACTGTGTATTCATGAGGGAGAGATTGATATTAAAACTACCACAATCCCATTTGCCATGGCACTCCCTTGGTGCGTAGGAGACAGTGCTAGCTCCTTCCCTCCTGGATTCCAGCCGTGGTCTTGTGGCTTATCAGCTGCCACTCTCATGGAACAACCCCAGCTGAGCACGTTTAGAGAGGCACAGCACCAGCTCTGTAAATCTGAACGTCTCCCACAGCCTTATATTGCTATGTGCATTAATGAAAATACATGCTATTATGTGTATGAATGAAAAGGCATGAAAGAAAACAAAAGTGAAGCAGAAATTATTAATGATACTGTGATATTAATTTCTGTTTCTCAATTAATTTCACGTTGCCTGAGAGAAAATATTTGGCTGGATTTGCCTGTTTTTTCAGGAGAAACATGGCAAATATTAAATTTACTACTAGCATAGCTTTGCCTTGTGTACCGGAACCACAGAAAACAGGATGGAACAGCAACAATTTGCTATGGCTTAGTTCTGTATTCCAGCAGAGCCTTGAAATTGGCCGTGATTTCTGTGTTCTTGGGTGGGATTTTTTTTTTTTTTTTTGCTGCTCCAGATGAGAGTGAAGAATTCCTTCCTGTAGTTAAAATATGTTTTGGATGAGCAGGTGTTGATTCAGTCAAATTTGCAAGCTAATTTAACTTCCTGGGATTTCAACTGTTGAGGCACCAGGGGAAACATTTAAAAAGTGCTGGCAACAGTAAGCACCTATAGATCATTATTTCAGATTGTTGTTGTGGGAGGAAATGGGATGCAGTGTTTGGTTCTCCAGCTAAAGTTCTATTTTAAAGCATCAATCAGGCTCAAGGAGGTCAGACAGTATCCAGAAAGATCTCTTCTGAAACCCTTTAGCTCTCTAACTCCATAAAAGAATTGTTGGAAGCAAAAAATAGACCATGCCAGATGAAAGTTGGTGTCCTGGCATAGTTCCATTAGCTTAAGTGGAGTGATACTCATTTACACAAGCTGTGTCTGCCCTTAAGTCGATTGTTTAGATGTCATCCAGGAGCATTTTCATACCTTTCAAGGGGAAGTTCAGATGGTCTCTAAAACCTGTGACACTTTAGTAACAGAAGTGTAAAGCTGCAAAAGAGTTACTGAGGCACTTTCTTTTTTAAAATTGCACTCTTAAGAAAAATCAAATGCTACAACATAGCTTTATAGCTAAAAATAGTTCTGCCCTGGTGACTTGGAAAGTTCAGGTGCTGTGGACATAACTATTTGTATTCAAGCTGTGGTAGGCATTCTGCTATTAACAAAGAGCATTACTTTCCATGCTGATAAGGCAAAATGAATGTTTGATCAGTGAATGACATGTGATCAAGCAATTCTGGATTTTCCACACTAATATTATTTATCATGGCAGCAGAAGAAAATCTTTTATGCTATTTCTAGATCAGAGTGATTTTTATATGTATCACCACTGAAGAGTTTCAGTCTTTCTAAGAGAGAGAAGAAAGGCTTGAATAAGTAATGAAACATTCCTTTTTCCTTTCACTTCTATTGATTAGCCCTTTTAGTAATTTTTTAATGCATGAAATCTTTTTGATACATAAAGTGAAATTACAGAAAAGGGTTTCCAAGTCCAGAAATTCTGCACTGGCAAACACGTTCGGACAGATCTATCTGTGTCTTCTACCTACCCATCTCTGTTGACATAATTCATGGTACTCCATTTTCAATCCCCTTTTTTCTCCCTGGAGAGGGCTCTTTGTCTGGACTCAGTGGCAGATGATGCTCTTCCTTTGGGTGGTGTCCCAGCATCTCGTCTTCCCCTGAGAGAGCTGGACCGCAGGAAGAAACAAAGCTCTGTAGATACCTTGATATGCTTCCCTTCGGAGGGATTTGCTCAGATAGAATTAAAAAGCGAAGTAATTACACTAGAATAAAATATGTTTTATCCTTAGAATAGAGTATCCACATGGGGGAGTTCTATCAGCACAGCTATGGCACTGTAATTTTCCTGTTAAAGAAACGCTGCTCGGATTCTCCCTCCAGCTAAACCCCAACGTGACCTGTTACCACAAGTGGGAAGAAAGGGAATAAAGCAGCTTCATTGGGCCCTTCATCACCTCCCACATAACAACTTCAGATAAAAACTGTAATTCTGGTGTGGATTAGAACAGCAATGAATGAAATAAAGTGAAACATAAAAGGGTTTTTTTGGTTGGTTTCTTTTTTTTTTTTTTTGGTACATTATTGAAATGTTCTGTTAAACAAAATGAGCCTGACAAAAGAGAGAATATGATGATACAGCACAGAACCATGCTCCATGGAGATGTCTAGGCAGTTCTGAACACCTGGACTAGTGTAATCAGTAGCTTATCTTATTAGTACATTGAAATGCATTTTTAAAGGCAGTATTTTGCAGTTCCTGAATATTTGATTTTAAAATTAAAAAGACTTTTGAGAGTTGAGAATAATAGATGAGGTGTTTAAAAAAAAAAAGTGCAGTTTATTTACTTTGCTAACAGAATTTGTGTGACAGACAATAAATCATTATTTGAAATTCACTCAAGAGATTAAATATAGGGCTTTCTCAAAGGTCTGAGTCATAATCCTCGGTCAGATTCTCTCTTAAAATTAATTTCTAATTGAGAAATTTAAAATACCCTTCTAATTTCATCTTATTACAGTAACATGTTAGCTTAGTAATTTGTTCTCTAAGGCTTAAAAATTGCATGTTATCAATGTGTATCATAGTGCCTTACTTCACTTTAATCTTGGTGGAATCTAGTGTCCCTACAAAAGGATGTTGTTGGTAAAATCAGTTCCAAGGAGCATTTGTTTCTCTTGTTTGTTTACCTAAGTTGCTTTAAGACATTCTCTTTTTCCTTGTGATACCATACTTTGCAGGAATACACAAATTGTGTAAAAGAGCTGTCAATTATTTGATCAAGGTAAGAGACATTCTCAAGAAGAGAGTTTATTAAAAATGAATTGTTGTCAGTTTATCAAAGAAAGAGCTGATGTAGAAATGATGTGGGTGCAATGTAAGGGTTACCAATTCAGTATGTGTCATTTACAAGTTCTTATAGCACAGTTTGTAAAGCTGCTGCTTCCTTGAACTTCAAGCTCATCAGGGAAGGAGCCATTCTTTTATGGAATGGCTTTTTTTTTTCCTTTTACTCTGTTAAGCAACCTGTGAGAACGTGGATGCTCAGAGATGTGAAAACGATTAAAACACCACTAATTAATTTGACAAAGTAAGAGATTTAAGTGTGAAAAACCTCTAAGAGATCTATTAATGTTGTAAAAATTAGAAAGGGAGTGAATAAGCCCGTGCTTGTGGAGTAGAGAACATACCTCAAAGCACTGGTGGAGGCTTCCTCCTTGCAGTGGGGTCACCAAGAAGTTACTGGACCTTTGAGGGTTGGACATCTCCAAGAGACAAAGCAGAGAAGTGAACGGGCTTTTATTTCCAAATCTTGCACATCTCCAAAGAATTTTATTATCCTTTAGCAGTGTCTCACCTGCAGAATACATGGCCAGCTCCAAAGCCTGTGGCTCAGGGATGACATCAGTGGGGAAGCAGGGTAGGAGAAGCTTTTCCACCCAAGCCCTTTGAGGTGTTGCCAGCAGCAAGCAGTGTGTTCCCCAAGCACAGCTGGCCAGCCAAGCCCAGTATGAGCAGCAGGTTTCAAAACGACTGAAGGAAAAGGGTTCAAACATTTCAGCTGATCTGTTAGGGAGTGCAGGTTTTTGTGGTGTTGTGAGGCTCCCCAGGATGAGGTGAGAGATGAGAATCTAACTCCAAGTTCTCAGAAGGCTGATTTATTATTTTATGATATTATATTTTATTAAAAGAAATGATATACTAAAACTATACTAAAGAAAAAGGAGACATCAGAAGGCTGGACAAGAATGATAATAAAAACCTGTGACTAACCAGAGAGTCTGACACAGCTGGATTGGGATTGGTCATTAATTAAAAACAATTCACATGGAACAAATCAAAGATGCACCTGTTGGTGAGCAACCTCCAGACCACATTCCAAGCAATCTGATAATTATTGTTTGCACTTCTTTTTTGAGGAGAAGAAATCCTGGCGAAGGGATTTTTCAGAAAATATCATGGTGACACAGATAGGCAAAAAGCCTATTCCTTACCTTTTCCTCAGCAAGAATCTCAGGAGTCTCTGTGAATGTTAGAGTAGAATTAGATTGTGCAGTCTGCCTATATGACTGCCTATCCAACCTTAATTTTTACCATTTTATACAACACATACAGACTCCCTTAGACATCCAGATCACCATTTTCCTCAGAGGAATGCTCATTCCTAGAAGGAGTGTAAAGATACAAAGGGCCACACATAAATTCTCAACATCTCTATAAATAAGTTTATAAGCTTTACCTTGGTCACAAATCTCTTTAAAGAGATTGGGTCTGTTCAGTAGATATCCTTTTAGTAAAATATATGTTTTCAATGTTGGTTGTGTCCTTTCTGGGGTAGCATATCTGAAGCAATGATTGTTTTGTCAATGTAAGAATTCTTTATTTTCAAGAAGATAACCCCAAAACATGGAATTTAGCAAAACTAAATAGCACTAGACTATCTACTTGTACTTTTAAGGTAAGAAAACCAAAACTATGATTCATGTCTCATTGTGGATGGCAATTTGATGGATTATGCTACATAAGTGCATTAATTTATCAGTGAGTTCTTATCAATGTGTATTGATTCATCAAATATTTATATTGGATGCATAGTTTGACACATATGTGTCATGCATATTTACTTGTCGAATTATCCCATCAGTGTCTATCAATGCCTGCAGGGAGGGTGTCAAGGGGATGAAGCCAGGCTCTGCTTTTTGCTGTGGTCAACAGGACAAGAGGCAATGGCCAGGAAATGATGCACACTGATGAAATTCCACCTGAATATGAGGAAGAACTTCTTTACTGGGAATAGATTGCCCAGAGAGGGTGCAGAGCCTCCCTCTCTGGAGATTTCCAACATCTGTCTGGACTGAGTAATGTGCTGTAGAGGACTCTGCTTAAGCAGGGAAGTTGGCTAGATGGCCTTCAGTGGTCTCTTCCACCCTTGCCTATTCTATGGTGCTGTTTTTTAAGTAAAACTTTAGAAAATATTCCTAAATTCAAAGCTTAAGGGGTTTTTTTGGAGCTTTTTAGCTATTACCTGCTCTGGTAGAACAAAGCTTAGTTATTCACTGCAATAACAATGGCTGCAGCGAGCTCTCAGATCAGTCACTGCATATAATCACCTAAAGACACAACAATAATAAAAACATATTTTCCCAATAGTTATTTGGCAGTGACTGTGCTTGACTGCATTCCCAGCTGAAAAAAGGGAATGGCTTGGATTTAGCGCTTTCAAATGAATGCAAATTAGCTTAATACAAACATAAACTTCACTCTGAAGTGAACACTGGTTATTAAAAATAAATAAATCTGGAACAAACATGCTCCAGTAAAGAAGATTGGCACGAGAGTAGCACCTACGCTATATTAAATTAACATCCTCTAATCACATAATTTATTGGCTCATTCCATATATAAATATACACTTAAATATATATATACATATGTGTGTGTGTATATTTAGGAAATAATTAATCAGACAATTTCCTTTTCTTAACATCACAGAAATATATTTCAAGAACACTGAGATGCAAAATAAATCTGTGGAAAACAAACAGAATTAGATTTACCTACCCTTAAAGAACCATCATCCAAGAAAGGATCGTATGAAATTTTAACACCCACAGAAGCTACCAATAATCTTTTTTTTTGAGAGGCAGAATGTGGCACTATTTCTAGATAACAATCCACTCCTTTTCTTCTCTCAGTGGCATGGATACCACTGAAATGCAACCACTAGTATGCACCTGTATTTTGCCTCTAATCAGCAGATTTGAGTGTAATTATGTATTTTGCAGGTGAGGTGTTAATGGTAATATGGCCCATCAGCTGTGTGCTGCCACTTGAATTGGTCCACTGGAAAATCTTGAGACAAACAACATTGAATTAGGCTCACAGCCACGAGCAGCTGTGCTAAGTACCACTGGCACTGCCTCAGATGTGCAATTCTCAGAGTGAGCCTACTGCTAGCTGCTTTTAAAATGTGTTTATGGTGGTGACAAAAACTTTCCATCATCAATTCTTCTTGGACCTCTCTGCCTCTTAGCTGAAAAATTACAGCTGCCTGCAAGGGGAGGGATGCTCAGTCCTATTAATTTTCATTGGATGAAAAGGATCTTTTTTCCTTCAGGCTAAAGGTTTAACCTTTATGAGTTTCATGAGTAAGAAAAGGCAGCCAGATTTTTATTATATGGGGTAGAGCTGCACATTTGTTCAAAATAATCAGCACTGGGCAATTTACTGCGTATCGATCCAAAACAAACCTGATTACCCATATGAGCTGTTTCCTTCTCAAGCCTACATTTGGCATAGGAAAACAAACTTGTTTAATCATCAGTTTTCAAATGCTTACCATGTATGTCACCACAGCCTGATATAAGGTTTGAGATTGATGAAAGGGATACTGTCTGGGGAAGTCCATCAACAGATTTTTGTAGGATACTCTCACCCCCTGCAGCAACCTCCCAAATATTTAGAGGTTATTTCTGAGTGCACAAGCATTTCCATGGATACCCTGTCAGGGCCCAGCAGCCTAAAGAGGAAGGAACCAGCAACACCTTTACAGAGGTGTCTTTGCAGCTGTTATAAAATAAAGGCCATAGAGGTTTTTTTGAATTTGTAGACCAGTGTTGGTAGATTGCTTCTGACTTGCTGTGGAGGGTTTGCCAACCCTCATGGAGTTGGAGAGTGGAAAATATACTATGTGGGTCTTTTTGGAATGAATTGCTTAAGCAAGCTGATCATTGAAGTGAGGAGAAAAAAAAAGGAAAGAAGACAAGGAAGAGCATTTATGTTTAGTTTTAGAATTCTCTTTTCATTACAAAAGCCAAAATATTGTATAACCTGTCTTTCAACTTGTTACTCTGTTGAGGATGAGAAAACCTCCAGCTTGGTATAGTTACAAGGACATCGTGCAAGTATGATGGATGAGGCTGTTGTAGTTAACATATTCCATAAGTCCAATAGCATATTTAATCATATTAGATAAGTCCCATGTTGTTAAAGCTATTATATTTCATAAGTTCTGTACCTCTCATTGTTGTCTTGTGGGCGGCAGATCTTCACAGCACAGGATCAAGATCTTCCTTAGTCAGAGCTCCTTCGAGGTTCTGCCTGACTAAGTAGCCCACTCCCCTTTTAGTAGTTACCTTGACAAACCACAGCTGCAAATGAAGAACAAAGCCCATCAAGGATAACTAGGACTAGTCAGGGTAAAGATATTCAAGTACAGGTATAATATATATATATATTTAAAGCCTCGTCCATTTATAACACATATATTCACATCCTCCTACATGAGGCAACAGTGGTTGGGAGATGAAATGAAAACTCAAGAGGTCCTGAGAATATTCCTCAATATTCCTGAGAATGGGAATATTGCTGTGCTGCAGGGACTGACAAGAAACGCTCACGAGGGGAAGGGCAGTTTGATCACAAACGGGAGTTAGGATATGAGAACTGGATTTCTTTTTCTCTTCAGTATCTGTCAGCCCTCTCAACAGCTGAGAAGGCTTTGTTTGGCCTTGATTTGGAACTCTAGGTGGATGCAAGGCGTTGCCCCTTTGTCAGGAGGTAACTGGTGGTGGAGAAATTTACAAGTCAAGCGTAGCAGCCCTGGTGTGTGGGAGCAGGGGAGGGAACCAAGGCATACAGGCACCACTGCCCTTGCAGAGTAAGCACAGTTTACACATGCTAACAGTCTATTTCTAGGTGCTATTAATCTCTGGTTGTTAAAGAAGCCTTTATTTCTTAATTTCTTTTCTCTGAAGGGTGAAAATACTTAATATCTGACAGCCTTGAACTGAGGGGGATGCAGTATTACCTGTCGAGACTCTAGCAGAACACAAAAAAAAAAATTTCCAAATTCTGTTAATGCATTCATTCAGTTTATTCACCACCAATTCATTGGTGGTGCAGCAGAAGTTATGAAAGATGAGAAATCTGCTGAGCAGCTGCTAGGTATTTAAAAACTACAAAAGGGAAAAATAAGAGTTGCGATATCAAAGTTATGCTCTTCCCAATTTATCTGTGCTCTTAAAAATTGGAACGAATCATAATAAAAGAAACCCATAATAAAAGCAAAATTATAAATTTTGATTCTAAGAGTCAAAAAAGGCATTTGGAAGCGAAGAAATCCCACCAATGGCTTAAATAAACTCATCTAGCACACATGTAATGTTGAAGGGATTGGTCTCCGGGCATTTCAGATGTATCTTTCACAGCGTTAATGCACTAATATGTCTTTGTATTGATAGAAATAGTGTGAATGGCTAAATGAGAGCTCTTAGTAGAGTATTCAAGTGAGAGCTTTCATCATACATAAGAATATGATTTCTGTATTGTTTTCATTTTTTGCTGTGTGATACTGTAGGGAGTGAAGAAGAGAACGTGGAACTGAGGCTAGTCCAGCAGTCATATTCTCCTCAAGCACAATTTTAAGACTTAATTAAACTCTTCTTTTCTACACAACATTAAAAAAAAAAAAAAAAAAAAAATCCCAAAAAAACCCAAACAAAAAAAAAAAACCACAAATATGGAATCTGTGATGTAGTTTTGGTAAGCAGAAATTAAACACAAGACTCCTTCTTCACCAGTGATCTTTTAACACTACCTTACTTACACTTAGTAGATCAAACAACAATCAGCTCTATAGCAAAGGTGCTGGATTCTTCTTGTATTTACCTGGATAACATAATCTGGTTCCATACAAAACCATAGTAACTTGTCTGTCATTGCTGGTTTGAGATGTACAGCAACATTCCTCAGGGATTTCCTCTTGGAGGAATATGGTACTTCATAGCCTCGTGTATCTCCTTCTAAGGAAGATGGGAATAAAGTAGATAAGAGCTAGTCTAGTCCAGTTCTGAGTATTTTCAGAGTGCTTTGCAACATTACACAGTTCTGAGTGAAAGCAGTCTTTCCTGTATGCTTTTAACTAATATAATTTATCTCTGTTTTAGAAAGAGAAACAGGCTAATTTTATTCCAAGTATATTAATTTCTGCTTCTCCATTTATTATGATTTGGATTTTCTATATTGTTTGGCATCAGTTCTGGTGGGAATTTTTGCTGTCTCTCTGCATTTTAAATGTAGATTCATCTATATATTTTTTTAATCAGTGATCTCTTTAGGACAATGTGATTAAAATTATTTAACCAAAAATATGAAAGTAGCCTTTAGTAGTTATTCCTCAGAATTTTATTTTCTAAATTTCCATCTGTGGATGATAAAAACTCCTTTTCAAGGGAAGAGTTATTCTGAATCTTTCAAATCATGTTTACAGCCCATTTATCCTCTTCCTCATTTCTCTTTTATTGTTAGCAACATCAATCAACGATATGTAAAATAACTCAGATGACATTTTGGAAATACACAGAAGAATAACAGAAAACATCCAGTGCAAAGTCAGTTGTGATGAAACAGGAGGAACTCAGCCTCAGTGCGGTACTGTTTCCTCTGCCACTTTCAGAATGACCCCCAGGAGAGTTGGTAAGGGCATATCCTGCATGGAGAGCTGTTCTTTTAAGATTTGGGGGTTTCATTGCTGCTTTTTTATTTGCTTTGGAGGCTTTTTTTTGTTGCTTTTTTGTCTTTTCAGTTGGTTCTACTGTTTCAAGAGGAAAGAGACACCACAGTGAGAGGTAATAACCAGTGTCAAGGCCTTTGAATACTTAGCTACACAGTAATGAAAGGTGTCTTACATAACTCAACATCTGCAAGCCCTTCCAAATCTTAGCCTTCCTTTCACAATAGCAATAGGAAGGTTTCTGTCTCATCATGTGGCTAAAGGAGTTTTTCAGCACTCTGATGCTCAAATGAGGAGTTTGTCTCGGAAGTGAGGTGGGGATTTTAACTTGTGTTTTTCAGAGGCTGACATTACCATTTTGCATCTAAAACTATTGTCACTATTCTAAAGGTCATTAAAAGATGGAATGTATTTAAGAAAATAGTTACGAACAAATTGCATTTTAGAGAATGGTTACAAAAGAAGAGGAAAGACTGTATCAAGTGCCTTTCAACAAAAGATTTTTAAAAGTCCATCCCTTTGGCTGACTCAAAAGCATTGAGAGATTATTTAGATGCAGTATATATATAAATGTTTGGATGCCAAGACACTATTGAGTGCTAAGAGTGTTTAATGATTCTTCAACAGTAGTGGGAAAAGGGATAATAAAAGAAGGACTAAAACATTAACACACAACCCACAATTAGAATTGATGAATGTTTAAAATGGAAATTATATTCTTTATGATTGGAGGTGGCAGATTCTCTTTCATATCAGGGTGGTTTCCAATTCCTCTGAGATGATGTTTGCTTTTGAAATGCACCTTTCAGGAAGGTTGATATGGATTTGGCACAGGCATTACTGGTTGATGTTAATGATCTATAGAGTGTAGCCCTGTTTCTTTCACTGTCCTGCTTGCCTTTAAACTTCACTCTTCACTTTAGACTCACTTATGAAATACTATTTGTGGGTTTGTCTTACTGTTTGAAATATTTATTTTTTCAGCCTATGTTAGGACCAAAGATATGATAGCCTTCTTATTTCATATGATTTTATGTTTCTCTGATTTGGCTGTTTTGAAAGCAAGATGCTGGGGAATACTTTTCTCTCTTTTCTCATATTGACTTGTAGAAAGCAGGTGTTTAAAAACAATCACTCTTCCCAGGACAGTGTTAATGCAAACCCAGATTTGCTAGCCCAAGAGACTTCAGTTAAGGGTATCAGAAGAAATAAGTTAGATTCTTTTTGGAAGTGAGTCTGTAAACTTATGAAACTCTTTAACCTCTATGAGATAGGATAAGGAAAAAAAACAAAAACAACCAAAAAAAAAAAAAAAAAAAGCTGTTTTGGATTTGAAAAAAAAAAAAGCAAATACCTATAGAAACAGACACACTTTTATGTGTGTCCCAGATTAAAAAGATATAGAGAAGACAATTTTAATTATTAATTAAAATTTTCTTCTCTATGTCTTTTTAATCTGGGACACTTATAAATTTAAATAAATTTATAAATATGAATTACAATTGAATTAATTGTTTCCTCTTTCAATTGTGAAGGCAAAAAAATCTTCCACTATTTATAGACTATTTATGCATTTACTACATCTTAAAAGATGGTTGTGGTGCTGTTCAGACTCCTGAGAGCACCAGGATCCTGGCTGAATGCCAGCAATGGGCTCTGAGGACAATGAGGCACCTGGATGTGGTGGGAACAGGAAGGTGTGCAGGTGGAGGAGTGTCGTGGGCTCTTCACAGTTTTCCTGCTGAAATAACATCTGAAACTTTTGAACAGAAATGGGATTCTTTGGGGGAGGAAAACATGGCATAGTGGAAAATCTGCGTCCGAATGTATTGTAATTACTGCTGTGCATCAGATATGCATTTGTATACTTGAATTGATTGGGAAAAGGTTTCTAATGGAAAAGAGACTATTTTATCCCAGTAGAGATGAGAAGCAGTAAGATAATGCAGTTTGCAGTAGATAGGGGTAAAGTTTTCTTTTATCTCTCCAGTCTCTACCTGTCTGCGGGTTGTTCTCACACAGGCTTGTATGTCTGCTAACCTGAGGACATCTCTCAGGCTGTTTCAGCAGGAGAAAGTATGACTTAACTGTGTTATCTTGGGGGAAATGTGTTTGCAAGAGAGAGACTTCTGGCAAGAACATTTACTTCCTTGAAGCTGCATGGGAGTTATCCTTCCCTCATAGAGAAAAATGCTTTACAATATCACCACTTGAAATTATCCCCGGGAAGACATGCCACACAACAAATGCAACACAATGAAATGGCTTCTGTGCTTCAGTCATTTGCAAATTCATAAACTTTAAACTATAGTAAGAAGTTTTGTTTTGCAGCTTTTCCTAATATGATGCAGAATATCTTTAAAAATATTCATGGAAAATGTGCAGTGTCCTTTCTTTTGCTCTAATCCTCTGTATTACCTGTACAAAGAACAAGGATTTGCACGCCCCCTCCCCGCCTTTTTTTTGGGCTTATCTATGCTGCAGTCCTACTGTCATTGTTTGATTCTGCTTAAATCCCTCTGTACCTAAAGGTACAGCCTTATCAATTGAAAAGCTAATGCTATATAAGAAGTGAAAAGAACACAGAAAGGTTTCCTAGCAACTACTGTGAATCCCTCTAAAGTAAGTCAGTTAAAACCATGTAGTACGTGCAAGGGGTGTAAATTAGGGAGCTAAGCTGATCCTCAGATTTACAGATGCCCACTATAAAGTACAATAAAACCCCTAATAGAAGGTGAATTGCTCAAGAAGAAAATCACATCAGTCTTGACAGCTTTATCATTATTTAAATGATGCAGCTTAAATTCTACTATGTAGTTAGTAAGGCTGAGTGTCAGAGCTGCATCAAGGGTTTACAGAGCAGAGTTAATGGCATTGGTTGGTGCTGCTGCTGTGATTATGCCTTTTAGAGCTCCCTTCTAAAAAACAACCAGCAAATGTAAACAAACAGACCCAGCTCTAAGGGGCAGTTGCAGGGGAGCCATTCTAAGGTGCAATTATACAAACTCTTGTCTGTGAAAGAGGGTCTTTGTTGCTCTGTTCTGCTCTTGCACACCATTAATTAAATTGGGCTCTTAGGTTACTAAAATCTGTTCAGTACAGTGTGGGGAGGCTAACAATTCTCTGTCGGCACACACTCTGCTCTCCTGCACTCTTCCATCTCTTCAACACTTTTCTGTTGTGGATGGTTTTTTAATGAACTCGGACTGGGATTATTTAGGGAATCAAGCTGAACCCCTCACTTTTATAAAAACAATATCTTTAGTTCTGGAGAATGCTCACTTGACACTTGGCTTGTTTACATAAAATTTGAAAAGTTTTCACAAAAATGTTTGTGGCTCACACAATCAATTTTTTATAATGTTTTCAAGTCCAGTGTGGGGAGGCTAACAATTCTCTGTCTGTGCACACTCTGCTCTCCTGCACTCTTCCATTTCTTCACTCAACACTTTTCTATTGTAGATGGTTTTTTAATGAACTTGTTGGACTGGGATTATTTAGGGAATCAAGCTGAACCCCTCAATTTCAAAAAAGCAATATCTTCATTTCTGCAGAATGCTTACTTAACACTTGGCTTGCTTACATAAAATTTGAAAATTTTTCACTAAAAATGTTTGTGGCTCACACATTTAATTGTTTATAATGTATTCAAGTCAATGGGTGGGTTGTACTTTAAATCAGGTAGTGCAATACCTTTTCATTTATCCAAAATATTTTTAGTTTACACTTAATCTGAAACAACTAATAATATGTATAGGAGAAAACGTGGACCTGCAGATACTAAGTTTGATATTTAAAAAAATTTTACACTACTGGTGAAATTCCTTCCTTATTTCTGAGCAATTTATAGCACTGAATTAGTTCTTCCAAATCTTCAGAAACAGCAAATAATAGAGGAATACAGTGAAGTATATATACAAGCAAGGGTACTATCAAACCATGTTTCCCCATTGTTCCCTAGTAAAAAAAATGGACCTTTTAGTAAAAAGAAAAGAGAGAATGGGCTTGAAGTGCCACCTACAACCTCAGGCTAATAAAATTGAATCTAGGGAATGCCATTTGGAAAAAACATTTGTTTATGGTGGCTTTCTTTTTGTTGTTTAAGTCATCACCCTTGAAATGAGACTGACATATGAAAAAAAGGCCCAAATCACAGCCCTTTTACAACAGTAACACACGTGTGAGTGTTCCAGTTCTTATTATAATAGCTTTGGTCTTTGGTTTCTTCCATTTTGTGGATTTTGATAAAGAAACCTGAAAAGTTCTGGAACACTCTCCAGTACTTACCCAATGCCTGTGACTCTGATCTGAAAAATCAGGTTGAAACAGTCAACAGACTGACTTTTCTCACCTGGGTTATTTCTGCTTCTCATTTTGACTTCTAACAGGGAGGGCAAAGACACAAATGTATTGAAACACAAAAAAACCAACCGATCAACCAAACAAACAAAAACCCAAAAGAGGAACAGCAGCACTCCAAATACCACCCAAATTTAAAGTTGTTTTGAATTCTGGCAGTAGTCTGAGATGTCTTTTATTGTTGAGGTGTCCATTCATCCATTTTGTGGTGTGGAGAGTGGGGAGACTTTCATAACCCTTCTGCAGGGCAGGCATGAAAATTGTGAAGCAGCAGGTTGTGACACGATCTTCTTCATTACCCTCTGCAACCTCACTTAGCAACCACTGCACTTTTAATAGTACTGTGGTAGAAATATTAATTCATTCAGTAGATTGAAGTAGATTCAGCACCCCCAGGTCTTTTTCATCAGGGAGCTTTCACTGCTTGGGGGCATTGCTTTCATCTTCATGGCATAGGAAATAGACTCATCAACTACTGAGATTTGTCACTACAGTACTGGAGAGGAGGCCTTCCAATTGTTGGTGGAATTTAATTTTTACCCTCTCTATAATTAAATTGCCACTCTTGGAGATTTGTGCTAAGCGTAGGGGAATAATTCAGGCACACAATGTAATAGCACGCCCAGATGGTATGTTCATGAGTCTGTTTTCTAATGGTTTAATTAATTATTCTAGTCTTTCATAACATATGAACCATCATTATCCACCACAGTGTCCTTCATCTGAGCCAGAGTCTTGCTCCTTGCTTTTCTTGGTTGTATTCTCTTTGCATGCTTGCCCGAATCAAGGAATAATTGTCAAGCAAAACCAATAAATAACTGGGAAATATCTGAGTGCAAATATCTGTTTATTACTACCCAGTGTGGAAATTATAGGAATGCCATGGAGGGATTGGGTTTATTATCAGGATCTGAATTTTTGTTACTCTGTCTGATAATCTGATACCAGCAGCAACACTGTAGCCATGAGAGAAAGCAAACTTTACCCTCTGTCTTACATGAAATAGGCTGAAATAAATTATGTGTGGGTATTTTCTGCTTTCTCTCTGTGAGTGACTCTGTGTTCTCATTCTGCATGGTTTGCAAAAAAATCATCTTTTAAAAGAAAGAAGTGCAGTATCTGTAAACCTGTAATTGACATGGGATGTTTATTTCCGTTTATCTAAAATTTATATATGAGTGAGAATAAATATTGCTTATCTGCTCTGCAAGTGTGTATATGCACACAGCGTTTATATTTCACTGGTTGCCAGGTCATTTATTTACTTTTGGCAGTTGATATTTTCTAGGATAGTATGCATCTAGACTTTGATGAAATCTGCTTCTTTCAGGTAATGTCTTAAGTTTTAAAGATGTCCTGGACATTTTCTCAGAAACACCCCTAGCTGTCAAATTCTGGAACCTGTTTTCATCAAGATCTTGAGCCCACATTATTATTAATACATCCACGGATTTTGGAACTAGTACAAGACATTTTATTGATATCTAAATGTTCACAGGGTAGAAAAACTATAGAGCTTTACAGATCATTAGACAGAAAGATATATAGGTAATGAAACTGCTCATCTGGACTTGAAACTATTTGCCTTATATTTATGGAAATAAATTCTGACAATTACCTAAAATTCACTTTACCAGGCTTCCTGTTATGTCATCCCTTAGGAGCACAATACTTGGATAGATTCAGGACTGAAAAAAAAAATGGAAAAAGGTTTCTTGCTTTGTCTTGAGAGTTGTTGAGCCATCACAGAACCCTCTGCACGACATAGCAGCTCATTCAGTGTAACTCTCAGTCATACATGAAGCAATTCCCTATACATTAGATTTATAATCTGTTTAATCCTTTCTCCTCAGTGCTCCTGCTCTTCAATCAGGGCCTTTTCACACGCATTTCTCTAATCTTAATCTTATTTCAACTTCCTGTACCCTGGGAATTACAGGATCTATTCAGTATTTTTTGAAGCTGATGGTAGATAAAAGCTGGTTTGTTTTTTTCTGAGGAAAAAAGAAAATCTAGTGCTATGCCCAGCTGTGGTGATAATAAATTTGTGTGCATCAGCCACCTTTTGGAATGTTCCTGTATTTGTTTTCCTGGAAAATGACATGATATTTCTACTATCAGGAATGCGAAATAGCAAAATTAAGGAAAAATGTGCTTGATGCTCTAACTTACACATCACATTGCACCTCACTTCTCATGAGACTTGTATTATCAGCACTGTTGGTAATATAAAGAAAAAAAAAGACTATATTTGCTTTTAAATCTTTTCTTTTTCTTCTTTCAAATAGGAAAAGAGTCCACTCAGAATAGAAGTATATATAACCGAGAAGGAGGGAAACATCAAATTTTACAGTATTATCTCACAAAACTCTGACAGTCCTACTGCACAGTTAAACTATCACAAGAAAAGACGTGGGATGTTCTTTAAAGGTAAAATTCCATCTGTACAAGGCAATGCATCACCAAAGTGCTACTTAAACCCTGAAATAAGTGAGCCTCAAGTAGTTTGTAGACCATCACACAACGATGGATTTCACTCTAAGAAATATCAAGTAGTACTTTTCAATCTGAATCAATGGTCTAAGAAGCACAATAGAGCCAAAATAAAATTGATTTATAAATCTATGCATGTATAGGGCTTACATAAATAGAAATATAAGTAAATATACATGTATAGAGACAAACACAAAATATTAAAATGTATTTAATAAAGCGTTACTGAAGTAACACTTTATTAAATGCATTTTAATATTTTGTATTAGTGTATTTATTATTTTTATTTATTAATTTATTTAATTTTTGTATTAATGAATTTAATATTTTGTATTAATTTTGTTTTATACATTTTAATAATTTTCTATTAATTTTAATAAAATGTATTTAATAAAGTGTTACTGAAGTAACAGTCATACCTTTTTTTTTGTGGGAAACTGCAAATCCAAGCACTTAAGTGAAACAAACATCTTGGAAATATGGACATAATTTCACTTTTTCAACTAAAAAAGGAATAATGTTGCTTTTGTTTAGTATGGTATCTAAGTATTACAATACAGTAATGCTATGCAACTGTTTTGAAAGGACTTAGTGATTTGGGCATGAAAAGACTAAAATTACAGGAAAAGGGCCCTCAAAATTCCATGTTCTCTGGTAATGAAGTCCTTGGTGTGCAAAAAGCAGAATATCAGATATAAGCCTATTATACTAGTCACCTGCTTTTCAGTAGGAACTTGCTGCTAGCCATAAAAAATAGTGGTGTTCACACTGCTCAAGTTTAATTCCATCAGATTTGTTGAAGCTTGAGTCTTTAATAAAAGACATTTTTTCAAAAAGCAAACTTATCTCTTTCCCCTTCAGGGTTTTCTCCTCTTATCCTTTCCTGGTGAAACTCTGCTAAAGCGAAAAACGGGACCACGACTGTCTGCTATCACATGGCGGTTTAAAGTTCCACCATGACATTGTTTTCAGAGATCACTGATACAGATATTAAACAGAATGTCAGCTTCCAAGGATGCTCAAAAAGATGTAAAATGGGTTCTTTAATACGGACTGAATTAATGCATTAACACTTTGACCTCACCTCCCATAAATTCAAAAGGGCAACAGGAAACAAAGCAAGCACAACAAAAAATCAACAAGCCAACTGAAAATATTTACATTTGACCTCAAAGATCAATAAATCAGAATTTCTACTTCACTAGTTCTGGCGGAAAATTGTCTTTTTTCCTTAGGCTGAGAAAAGATATCCTATGTTTTATACTGCATGTGCTTTGTTTTGTGTATATTTTTTTGTCTTTTGACTTTGTAATTTCTAACTAAATCACCATAAAAAAGAGATGTGGAAATCTTCATTTCTGAGGTCTGAGAAAGGGAAAATTAATAACTTTCCACAGTATTTTGTGGATATTGAAGTTAGCAGTGATTAAATCCATGCAAAGTTGCTCAAGACTAAAAGAATGGCAAATGGCCATTGATTTACAGCCTACAGGCTAATTTTATTCTCCATCCTTGGCAATAAGAGTTTATGGAGAAAAATATATGGATATATGCATTTTTGTTCATGTGCACAAAAAAATACTAGCAAACTCCCTTATATTTGTGGCTAAAGGGTGCTTTATTTTGTACCTGTTTCTTTGAAATCATCCTGAAAACAAGCACAAATGATTTTATCATCTTGTTACTTAAATCAGCACTTCATATTACTTAAATGAGCACAATTAACATCCTATTACTTACATTCATAGGCATTTTTCAGTGAGATCCAGCTGTCAGATGAAGTCCTTTGGTTGCATTAATGGAAAACATCTGGATTTAGAGCCCTTCTATAAGCTAGATGTAGAATTTTGAATTGCTTTAGGTTTGATTTCTTCCTCAGCAGGTTTCTCAGTCTTTAAATTAACCAGGAAAGATCCTGCTAGCAGATGACTGCCTGTTCCCTCCAGCCAATATCCCAAACCAGGCTGGTGGCTTCTCCATCCCTTGGCTGAGTTTTGCTTTGGGAGGCAGGACAACATAAAAATCCCAGGGTGATCGCCAAGACATCATCAATTTTAAATCCCATTTGAAATTGTATCTTGCTCATGCTTCTTCATACAATCCCATCACTAGGATCAATGGATTTGAAGGCAACTGACCTGAGTCCTGCCTTGGAGAGATGCTGTCACAGAAAGGTCATGTACCAGTGAATCCTCTATGTCCAAATCTTTTCTCCTTCTGCCAAACAGATGTACACAGGACCAGCAACAGTTCTAAAGTTGCCTTCAATTTTTTTTGATTCTTTCTCTGGCATTAATAGTTCTTAGAGCAAAGATCTTCAGGTTCTTTGTTTTTCTTGTTTGTTTGTTTTTTTTTTTAAAATGTATTTATTGCTTGTTTTATGCCATTTTGATTTCCATTCAACATTGCATTGACTTGCATTAAATATTTCACTTAGTGGTTCTTAGGTGGAGGAAAGAGGCACTCCTCTTTGGTTAGAGGAGCTATGGAATGAGATTAATGCTTTCCTCCTTCTTCACAAAAAATAAATCAGGTAGTTGAGATTCTATCCATTATAAATTCAGGTAACTAGACAAAAAGTTTAAATCCCAAGAAACATGTCTTTCAATTGTTATCAATCAAAAGTGGCTGACAAAGAGGTAAATGCTTTTATACTAGCCCTTTGTACTATCAGCCTGGCATAGAAAAATTATTGGTTAGAGCCAGAAATCAGGATTGCAGTGAAGCTGAAATGTATTTTTGGATGATGTACTTCAAGAGGGCACTGTTAAGAAAAGGTGGATCACTGTGGGGTCAAACCTAAACAGGGAGTTGAGCTGTCTCCTCCTTGTCTTTCAGCAGGGCTGTAACGCATACCAAGTTCTTCATTGGCACTACATTGGCCTAGATTTTCTTTTTTAATTTGAAAAAGAGTTTTATGGCACACTTTATAAAATTAATGCCAAGGGATAATCTTTAATTACTGACATATTTTTTTCCTTTAAAATTGAAAGCACTTATCAAACAGTAACTCATTGTCATGATTGCTAAAATGAATCTATTATACAGATATTGTCATCACAACAGAAATAATGGCCTGATCCAAAGTCCATTAAAATCAATGAGCCCAGAATTGTATTATTCAGATTTTAAAGATTTTCTCTTTAGCCTTTATGAATCTATGACCTTCTTGCTCCTCACTGTGCTTCTGTGCTCACATAACTTGGTATTTTGTCTTCTCTTTGCAAGGGTTAAAGTATTAATCCCTAACAAAGCATAGTAGGACACAAAAAGCTGACTGGAAAGTTTCCAATGCCTATTGTAATATTTCTAATATTTTTTGTGTGTGGCAACAAAAGCGACCTCAAGCCTTCTGAATAATCCATATTTAGTTCACTAACCAGTCCTTGGGAAAATTTGGTATTTGGTTGGCAGTCAGGTGCAATGGTTGCCTTTATCACAGAACATTGTTGGGCAGAGCCAGACCTCTCCCTTGAATATCATTGATAGTTTGTTTTCTTAATTTGGAGCAATATTGAATATCACTTTCAGAGAATATTTCTTCAAAAACTAATGCATTTTGGTTTCCTTTATTAGGCTTTTTCTTGTCAATCATCTTTCTAATAGAAATGTTATTTTCACGAATAGCTGTAGAAACAATTTACCAAGTGGGCATTACCATGTGCAGAACTAAATTTTTTGACATGTCCATGAACATTTTTTTTTTTTTTTTCCATCTGCTAGTCAGAGAACAGACAAGGTGCTGTGTGCTTTGACTGACCAGTGGCAAACTGTACAGAGTGAACAGCGAATTTTAAATACTCTAAGAAATTACCCAGAGGGGTGATAATGAATATACTCAGGAAATTGTTATCTTCCTATCAGTATTCTAAAAGCAGAGAATAAACATTGAGTAAGTTAGGGTAAAGTCTGTAGGCTAAATTGTTTATTTTTGTATTCTTCATTCAGCTGCATTGTTTTCTTTATTCTAATCAGGAAAATAGAAAAAAAAAGACAACTCTCACTGAGATAAGGCAAGTGACAACTATACTGCGAGTCTGCTCTTAATTTTAAGAGATACAATTTGAGCACAATGTACATTGCAAATGTTAAGATTTCCATAGTGTAGCCTTAAGAAATACTCTCTGCTGCATCCACTAAAAAGTGCATAAGTAGCAATTGAGAGGGGACTGAACTGGCTGATATGCTTTATTTCCCAACACCAGGGAGTTTAAACTCACAGTTTGTTTAACTTGACAGAATATGAAACTTCCCATTTCATATTAGAGGTAGATGAATGTATGTGAGAGTCTCAAAATTTTATAAAGCACGGTATTCTAAAAATCCTTAGAAAAAAAAAAAAGGTTAGGAATTTGAACCTGCAATTACCCTCCAACGTTAAACTTAGGCTGTAAGACTGATGGCTGTGTCCCCAGTGCTCCATTGCTTGCCCAGCCTCTGTGCTCACCACTGTGGGCTTGAGGCACCTTAGCCTGTTAGGGCACACCTGGAAATAGTTGTTATTTTGAGGAATAGAGGTGCTGCAGTGTTGGAACCCAGGACATCCCTCTGGCTGTCCTGGATGGCTCAGAGACCTTAGCACAGAGCCCAAGACCCCTGTGCCTTTGATTTTGACCCATGGAAAAAATTACCAACTTGATATGAGGATCTGCAAGCCACGAAAGTTTAAGTAGAATGATAGTTACTTTGTCACAGGGTGAAAAGCAGAATTTTGGGGTTTTTAGAATGGGGGCTTGGGATCCCAGGATGGAGGAATTTGGGCGTGCCTTGTCCTTCTTTCTCCTCCTTCTTCTTGGCCTCCATCTTCTCGGTGATGGTGGCACTTTGAGATTGGTTTAAAGTAGAGATGAACTGTCCAACATAGGTGATAGATATTAGAAAATAATTGTAAATAAAGCACACATCGTTTTTAGTATAAAAAGACAACACTGCCCTGAAGGCGAGCAGTGTGCCACAGACTGACCTGCTGGACAGACCTCAGCAGGTCAAAGAAAAAATGTTATAGATAACAGAAAATAGACAACCTTGAAAACCAGAACAGAAGAATCCTGACTCCTTCTTCGGTTGCTGAGCTAAGAAAAGAGACTCTCTGACACATCTCAGGGTCATCCTGAGCACAGAGACCCCTGAGACTGTAGCCATGCTACTGAACAGCAGGCAGGAAAGACTTGAGCTTTCAGTTCTCCACTGCTGTACTGTGGATAAATAGAGACACACAGGCTGTTTTGGAAGTGAGCTGAGTGTGGGCTCTTATGTGAAATACAGTTTAGATCCATTCTATACACTGTCTCCATGGGTGATCTCATCTAAGAAGCAAAGTGAAAACTCTATCAAATGACATTAGACCCTGGAACCTGATAGTCAGGGGGCAGGTTAATTAAATGAGCAACTGTCCACAGTGTCTCTGCTCATTTGGGATTTTGCAGTCACTGTGACAGACATGGAGAAGTAGCTCTCATTTTATACTACAGCTGCATCTTAGGATCACATGAAATCCCTTCTGCCTAAACTAATCAGATTCAGAGTCATTCTCCTGTCTCCTGATGCTCTAATCTGCTCCCCTTTTGCATCATGTATCACGGGATACCACTGAACTGTGCTGACCTGTGAGAATAATGGAGAGCAGGGGGGCATCTGCAGGTTAATGTGCCAGCTGCCCTGGGTAACAGATGCCTGCAATGATCCGGGCCACGGCGAGATGCTGCAGTCAGAAAGGTAACAGCACTGCTGGAGCCAGTCACAGGGAGGCAGAGAGAGAGAGAAAGCACTGGGGGGAGAGAAAACAAACAAAAAACACTTGTTAAATATACAGGGAAAAGTCTTCAAAGATCAAGGGAGAGATGAGAGAACAACAAAGAGGATTTTCGATTCTGAAGACGAGGAGGTACATAAAGGTAATTGTTTCATTCTGCAGCTTAGGGCAGTACTATAACTCTTTATTAGGCAATTATTTTCTGTCATTTTGAAGACTTTATCTCTGCCAAGAACATAAAGATTCTACCTGAACTCTTTGCAGCCACGTTCCCTTCACCCCTGTGATAGCAGCATGCACCTGCTCTGTAATTCTCCTTCGCTCTTGTCAAGTGCTGGACTTCTTGTGTTATCGCAGCAACCTGTCAATACCTGCATGGCAAAACTGATAATAAAACTAACACTTTTAGTATAGTAATGTGTTTTACTTCACCACTCTGTGGGCCAGATTCTGATAACCTTATTTATAATGAGCAGTATCTTCTTCTGAGTGGTAGATTGCCTAACAGGATAAAGTGCTATCAATACTTGTCCCTGAAGTTTTGAATTAAAGGGTCACGCTTTATCAGTCAGTGAAATACCAGCAGCTTTGGGATGAGATGTGACAACAGCTTAACAGCACATACCACCTGCTACCCAACAGTTTAAGACACAAACTAAAGAATACCACAGCCTCTTGAAGAGGCAGGGGAAATTGAACTACTAGCTGCTTTGGATGGCTCTGGTTTCTCTGGACACACCAGCAGTTACAGCTGGTGCTACAGCCCTCATCTGGGGGTTGGATGGATTAATTTAGCCTCAGGTTCTTGCCTCTTTCAGCTACAGGTAATTGATTAGGTGAACATTCAATTACTGGAAGGCTGCTCTCCCACTTTCCTTCCTGCAGGTGCAGCACCTTTATTTTGTCTTTCCTCAGGTTTTTCCTTTTGTTCCCCTCTGGAGAGCCACTGTAGTTCTCTTTTACTATATTCCTGTCTAGAGGATCCTTTTGCATACAAGCAACAGATATTTTTAAATTATTTTATAGTTTCACTGATTTTACATTTATTTCCTCTCCTTTTTTCCTTCTCATCTTTGCTCACAATCTTTCCAGTGGAATATGGGTTCACATTGATTCTTTATTAGAATAGAAAAAGACTACAAAATAAATAAAATGAGGCCACAGCTGTATACATCTCTGTCTTTTACCTGCAAATAAAGTCTTTGATTCCCATAAATAAATTGCCTGTTTTACCTTTGTTGATTTATCAGAACTATTAAATGAGATTGTTTTGTTCAGGAAACCAAACAAACCACTAAATTCTTCCACTGTCTCTAAAGGAGCCTCTACTGTCGATCTTGCAGTGGAAAACATCCCAGTTATGGGGATTTTGACTATGAGTAGGAAATATATCCTCTTTTGCAAAATTAGCCACCTGAGATGCTATCTGAGGGGTACACACTGCCTGAAGGCTGACAGAGTGATGGCAAGGAAATATTCTAAGTGCACAGGTGGAGTCAAAGAGACTGTGAAAGCAGGATGAGGGAAAAGGAGAGTGATGGAGTAGGGCTAGAACAGTGAGGGGTGGAACTGGAGTGGGCAACTGCAAGGTGGTTTAGGAGAGATGGAAGGCATCGGAGCAGAGAAAAAAGGAAAATGAAATAACCAAGAAGCTGGGAGACAGAATAACAAGACTGGAAAAGGAGAAGTGGGATGGTGGGGGAGAAAGAAGGTGAGTGATTAAGGGAGCTGGAAAAGAAAATTCTGAAGTACAACTGACATTGTCAGCCCAAACCCCAAGCTGGAACCATAGAGGTTTGACCACAGAGGCTTTGTCGTTTGGATTTTCTCGTGGTTTGTGTCAGGTTTCATGAGCTATTGCTGCAGCATCAAGATACTGACCTGGGAAGGAAATAGATAGGGGAACAGATCTCATAGAATACATGTGAATGTAGCAGAGGGAAAGGAAACATAAAATTCACTCAAGAAAGGGAAGGGGGATAAAATTAAGATAAACGTCCTGAAGACTACTTTCCATTGACTCCACTGGGAGAATGAAAATACAGAATCCTGCTGGGCTGGGAGTTTACTGATGCATTTCAGGACACTTGTGTGGGTAGGCTGCTTGTGGTGATTAATTCCTGCATACTCCAGTGTTGATAGTAAACCATCTGAAGTCTGAGCTTCATTAATGCTAGTTGGCAGGGCTTGGCTGGTAACAATGAAGTATGATTAGAAGTCCTTAATTAGACTCCTTAAAATATTGTGCCTGAATATTCATTGATTATATTATAGTTTGAAATACTCAGGTTTAGATAATTTCCTTATCTGAGAGGTAAAATGTATTGACTATTGGAGAAATGTTATTTGCATAAGTTATATCAAGTATGTAAATCCAGTGAAACTTTTTAATATAGAAAAAAGAAAACCATTGCTATCTGGAAAAAGGTATGTTGATGTCAATATGAAAAAGGGGGCGAGAGATAAAATCATTGCTCTTCCTTGCAGAAATGGTTAGTGTACAGTTCTGTCTGTGATTTAGATTTGCTTACAGTTATTACAGTAAATATTGCACTGGCAATAGAACTTTCCCAACTTTCCCTTTTTCTTACTGGCCTTTTCTGACTTGACAAATGCCATTTCCAAATGTATGATTATCCTACCTAGAACATAATGTACTTTGCAGAACATGAATAAAACCAAAAAGCATCAGAATTGTGAGACCTCAGTCACAAGTTGTCCCACAGACTGTGTTTGCCAGCCAGTTTTTATTTCCAGTACACATTTCTTCTTCTATTCATTATGCTCATAAAGGTAAGTGCCATTTACCTAGTGCATTAATTTAATTGGAGTAGCTGTGATTAGTTCAATTGCCTGACATAGCAAAGGACAGTACTAATCAAGATATTTTCTTAAATACATGACTCAGGGCTATAGAAGACAGTAAGGCTAAGCATTAAAACATGTACTTAAGATGAAAGACTGAAATATCTTTTAGGGCAAAATACATTCCTTAGTCAATATACTAAGATCCTTATAGAACTGTATATATCCCTCTGCTTTTAGAGACTTGTAATGCATGGGGCTTCTGCCATTTGTGAACAAATCTGTAATAAAATCTCATGCTGATTCCCTACCAGTAAAATCCTGTAAATTCCACTGACCACAGGCAGAGCTGGGATCATCTGTACATAGATTCACGTGCTGCAGTAATGAACAGATTATTTGAATAATGTAGAGCTTTCTAGACAGAAAAACAGTTAGTGGGAAACAGTGAGAATATCCACTCAGTCTGCAGGTTAGTTTGCAGCATAAACCATACCATAAAGGCTTCACTGGATTTGTTTATTTATGTACTTAACATGACGTTAGCACCACTGCTATTGTGATGAGAATGTGAATCTCTGGTGGTGAGCATGCAAAGGCGCACATAGATCACCCCTAATTGGCAGAATCATAAGGGGAAGTTCACAAGGCTTGCTAAAAGAGGATGAATGCTTCTGGTGTCACTGAAAACCTCTCCTGTACCTGCGCTCACAATCAGTTTGTGTGAAGTCTGTGTACCTCCGTGAGTCCTTTGGAAGCCTGCTGCGTCACTTCAATCACAGCTCAGCCAGAAATGATGTGCCATAAAAACCTGTGTCAAATTCTGCCTAATAGAACTACCTGGAGCATCAGCATGGATAAATAAAAGAAACTATCAAAGTGAGATGCATGGTTTTGTATTACAACAATTTGTTTTCCAGAGAAGGCAGAATACTGAAACAAACCATCTTGACTTATGTGTCAGTTTTTAAGTTCAGCATGTGTCTAATACTTACTCCTGAAAAGTGCTGAGAGCCCACGACTCCTATTGAATTGGTGTTTGCTTCCAGCCTAAAGAAAATTAGAGAAGGCTATTTCTGAGAGCTGAGGGAGCTGGCACTGAGAAAAAGCGATAGGGATTGGCTTGGCAAGTAAATATCATCATCTTCCCAAATTGTTTCTGATCCAATTCTCATAATGACAGCTAAGCTTCCAAATCGAGTCGGAGTCAGCAATGCTAACAAGTGGGACCTCTTCCTTTCCACACTCTGGGTGCTTTTCTGCCCTCCTCTCTAGTACTCTGTTGGTCCTTATTTCTGCTTCCCCCTTCTGTGGGGCCATTTTCACCCCTCTCTGTCCCCACGACAGGCTGCCAAGCCCCTGATGAGTCCCAAGCTCTCCCTGCTCCCCTCTCCCAGGTGCTTTCCAGCCCCCCAGTGCCGGGGCTGCTCCTGCAGATGTGGACATAGCATGCTTCAGCATCCCACGTGTTTTGGAGCTGGGTTTTAATCCCAAAGCAGCCGGGGAAGCAGCCTGTGAACATGTGCAGCCCTTAGCATTTTCATAATACTTCCAGGGGCAGCAGAAGGTACTCAGGGATTAATTCTGTACCAAACCTGCTGCTTCTGGCTCCAGCCTGAGGAGCTCTGCTTTCCTGGCTCATGCTGAGGGATCTTCCCTGCCAGTCCTTCCTCCCCAGACACTCTTCTGTTTTTTTGTTTTTTGGTTTTTTTTGCCTGCCTCTTCTCGTTTAGGCTTGCACTTACTAAGAAGGGCAAAGAGGAATTATCATCCACAGAGCAGCAAAGAAAAGAAAAAAAAAAAGCCACCAAATATTGGCACGTTTTCTCTGTTTTAAGCAGCTGAATGTTTTTTGGAGGCTTGGTTTTGATTACTAGAAGGTGGCAGGTGCCAGCTCAAAGTGCTGAGCAGTTCTATCAGGTCATAAGGAAATCATGGAGCATTCTAGCAAACAGCCATGCTCTTAATTTACTGACTGCTAAGTTTTTATCAAACATTTTCAATTAGAAAGCCTGCAACAACAATGTCTGGGGAAATATCTCTGTCCTAAATGCAACCATTTTTGGTGAAAAGGGAGGTTGCACAGAGTTGTGGTATTTTCGGGGTCCCCAGGGTGAAGGAGGAATTGAGAATCTGACTCCATGTTCTTAGAAGGCTAACATTATTTTACAGTATTATATTTTATTTAAAAATGCTATACTAAACTGTACTAAAGAATAGAGAAAGGATGCAGACAGAAGGTTTAACAAGATACTGATTAAAAACTCATGACTGACTCCTCAGAGTCCAACACAGCCTGACCGTGATTGGGCATTAAGTGTTGGATGTTGGATAAACAATTTCCAAACCACATTCTAAAGCAGCAAAACACAGGAGAAGCAAGTGAGATAATTATTGTTTTCATTTTTCTCTGAGGTTTCTCAGGTTCCCAGGAGAAGAAATCCTGGTGAAGGAATTTTTCAGGAAATATGACAGTAACAGGTGGTGAAACTGATGTGCAACAGACACCCTAATGAGGTTCATAGGTGGGCTGAGGCCTTTTAAATCCTGTCTTCCAAAAAAGGTTCTGTATGGAAATGACATTTCTTATTTTTTTTTTGATGGAAGATTTTTTTGGAAGTTTTACTCATTTAAAAATAGGGAAAAGCTTAGTAAAACATCCCTCAAATTCTACTTTTCCTGTGAAGAACATCAAAATAACAAAGTATGACATCTTGGTAAGGTCACCATATGTAAAGACATGCTCTTCCCACATTTAACAGAGATTTAACTCATCTGGATTTCAAATTCAGTCTGAAACAGTCTTCTTGCAAGCTGTATTTCCTAACCAGGGGAAAAAAAAATCCTTTCCTGAGTAACTCAGAGTAGGATATGGCCTGGTGTCCTGATAAGAGCAAAACAACAGCAATAAAATTTTGAAATGAATAGATGATAGGTTCCACTTCCACTCTTTTTTTTATTAAACATGTTCTTCTGGACTGAAGGGCAGAAGTAGCACATGGTATTCATGGAGTCACCTTAGCTTAGCAAGCCATTGAAGTACAAGTACTTTCAGCTGTAATTATGGATTTTGCTGGCACATCACTAAATTAGCCAAGTGACAAAATTAGCTGGTTGATTGGCTAAAGACCAAGAAGAATTAATCTGAGCCACTGATGTTACTATCCCTGGGCAGTGAAAGGCTTTTAATAAACCACAGAATCAGAGAGAGTAAGCCAGAAAAACGTAGCTTGCCACAAACAGTGTTTGGTAGGTGTAGTCTCTTACAAACCACCTAACAGATGGGTTAAAGCAGTGTAAGTCATGAATATGACTAAACAGATCTGAACTTGCTTCCACTGAGATAAAAAGACACAAATTTTATGGACCCCAAAATGAAAAATTTGTAAAGAGTCAATATAAGAGTACAAGCCCTTATATATTAGAGAATTTGGGGAAAGGAGAGGAGAGGAGATAACAATTCTTTCATACGGTGGTGGCTATTCATCTAAATAGAAATGCAGAGTTGTGTACAGCCTTCTGAAGATAGTCAAAACAAAGCAGATCATTCTGTGCATCTCATAAATATATATATAATTTGAAGACATGAAGGCTAGTGTTAATGAATATCACAGCTTTAATCAGTATAAATATAGATGTAAATCTAAACCATACCTTAGATGATGCCTTCCACTGGTATATCAAATTTGTCATGGCCCTTAGAGATTTAATTTTCAGAACTAAAAGACTGCACAGTTTCCTCAAGGAGGCTTTGAAAGTTAATACATCAAACAGAAATATCATTGGCAGCTTTCAACTTCTCAATATTAGTGCTTCTGATCTGAATAGGATAACTGCAGTAAACTACTGAACTGAGAAAATCAAACAATAGAAAACTTCAGCTGAATTAAAGCTAATTGCATTTAGGAATTGAGAGAGAAAGTGGAAGGAATGGTAAAATGCTTTGTGTGTAGCAGCAGTAGGTGAAGGTATGGAATTGCAAAAGACAAAACAGCAGAATCTTTCTGTGATGGGAGATGGAAATGTGTAAAAATTATAACTAAATGCTAATTTTCTTTTCATCCAGCTATAAAACTAGGAAACCCATTTATCTTGCTGCTCTCCTCATGGTCAATTCTGCCATTATGACCAGTGTTTTAGAAAGATGACTGTAGAAACAGTGACTTCCATGGGATGCCATTGATAACAGCATTCACATGGCAGCAGGTGGGTTAAAGTCAAACCTGGAACTGCTGGAGACACAGCCAGGTGCCATGTATGTGTGCATTCAGAAATGAAGGAAGAACGTTAGGACTCATAATAAATAAATATGAATAGTTAAATAACGAGTTGTTTGTTTTGGGTTTTTTTCTGGAGAAAAGAATAAAACAGACATTTAAACCTGCAGAGAGAAAAAGTTATCTTTTCCCCTCAGCTGACCTTGAGGTTTCTTGGACCAGACGCTCCTTGATGTAACGTGGAGTGTTTGTCAGAGCTGCTTACTGTAATCAGGCCGCCCTCTCACAAGTTCAAGAGTGCTCCCCGTGCTAGTGCTCGGCCAGGAACAGGTGCCAAAAGCTGCCAGTGTGGATTTCTGGCTGAGAGATCACAGCTGGTTCCTCAATCCAGCTTTGTAAATTGGCAGAAAAATAAGGTTGCCACCTGACTAGCTAAAAAAAAAAAAGAAAAATAAAAGGATAACAAAGACAAAATTGATTCTTACTTCTATCTATGATGACTTGCACGTGTGCTGAAACATTCTGCCTGAGGTTTTCGAGTGCAGCAGGACAAGGATGGCTGAAGTGCTGGCTCAAAGGGGTTTCACAGCTTTGCAGTGCTCTGGGGATGCTCTTCAGACACCTCATGGGAAGCAGGAGAGGTGGAATGGCTTTGTTACCTTGCCCAAACAACAGCCAAATGCAAAAATATTAAAAAAATTACAGAACCACAAAAAATGCTTGATAATTCATATTGCACATAGTACTTACCTCAGGAGTCTCTTTCAAATGCTATAATTTTTTTTTCCATCAAAGAACAGGAATGTACATTGAAAGCATTTTTAAAAAGTACTGTTTTAAGAGCCAAGTGGGAGACTTCTGCTGAACATATTTCAAGCATCAATGACACAGTTTAAGAACAGGCAAAAAGATGTCCTTAACCCTGTGTTAAACTAGAGAAAACATGAGTGTGCCTCGTAGGTGAAAGAGATTTTTTTACTGTTTTTAGAGATTTTTTTAATGATTTTGACTTTTAAAAGTTTATTCAAATGTCTAAAAGGCCTTCAAGTTCTCAAAATATAATTAACTGCATTAAGAGTATTAAATAAAATTTGTACTTTGCAGCAAAGTACAAGGAGAATGTAAAACCTGAAACAGCAGAGAAGCACCAGGTGAAAAAACCATCTAGATTAACTACTGATCTTTCCACTTACCTTCAAAAGCTTAGGAACAATTATTAAAATGACAAGAATAAGCCAGATGTTTTATTTCAAAAACCCTCAAAACCTTTTTAGATGCTGTAAAAAAAAGAATGTTTAAAGCATTTCTAAAGACCTGGAAGTGTTTTTAGATAATAACTCATTTTGGCTAGAACAACGCTTTCTGCTTCACAAAAATCTTAGTGCAAGACAGAGCTGCAGGGGCTGCCATGGGGTTAACTAACCCAGAGGGATGGAGCACGTCTCCTATGAGGAAAAACTGAGAATATTGATTTTTGCAGCCTGAAAAAGAGAAGGCTTTGAGGCGACCTAATTGCGGCATTCCGGTACCTGAAGGGAGCGTGTAGTATCAGGACAAGGGGGAATGGCTCCAAACTGAAGCAGAGTGGGTTTAGGTCAGAGGTTAGGAAGAAATTCTTTACTGTGAGGACAGTGAGATACTAGAACAGGTTGCCCAAGGGACATTTTGGATGCCTCTTTCTTGGGATTGTTCAAGGCCAGGCTGGATGGGGCTGTCAGCCTGGTGGAAGACGTGTCTGCCCACAACTGGGAGGTTGAAACTGGAAGATCTTCAAAGTCCCCTGCAACTCCTTCTACTTCTGATAATTCTATTATTACCTGAAGATACAGACAACTGGAAGATGTTTGTCTGACTTCTTTTTCTTTCTGTTTCAATATCAGGGATTTCCAAAGTGCCCCAGGACTAAGTCCCCTGGAATCCACTCTAGTATCTTACTATGACTCCTTAGGGAGAAGTCTCTGTAACATCTAGCTCGGCTGCTGTTGCAGTTCACGTTAATTGTATTTGTTGCTTTCAGACAGCAGATTCTCTTCTGCATTATAAATAAGCACCACCCTCTCTGAAAGCTTCTTTAAATAGCTGCAGACTGATAAGTTTTAGAGCAGGCAAATAGAATTCTTTTTGCTGGTACTTTTTCTTATGGCTTTTCAGAATTTCAATACTTTTTTGTTTGTTTTTTTTTTAGATTCTTTCAGGAGTCCACTCTATATATTATCCAAAAAGAAAATGAAAATTGTTAAAACATTTCCTTACCTGTCAAATTTTCAATACTAGTATTCTTAATCTAATGTCAGATTTTGCTTTTTAGAATTGAAAAGATAGACATATTTTTAAAGCATTTAAGGGGTTTCTGTGCAATAAAAATAGCATATTTCATCAAGATAGGCCAAATTTCTTTCTGCCTCAGGGGTGGGTATGCAATATTGTAAGACTATAGACTTTCTAACCTTTATAAATTTTTGGCAGTTTACCACCAGATTAATTATTTGAACAACTTCATTTGAAACATTCCACAGGAAATTAAGCCAGATTAATAAATAACAAACTATATTTCAAACAGCACAGTTAGATAACCCTGTATGCAACTTTTCAAGACATAGATGGCAAATATAAATCCTAGAAGAAAATAGTAAGTGCTTGTTCCTTGATTTCTCCCAATCCTACATTTTTCCTAAATTTTCAGCTCATGAGTTTCACCTTCCAAAACACACTATTAAACAAATCCTCACAAATATCACCATACAATTCATTGAAATTCACATTGGATCAGATTTTGCAGTGTGCTCTGGAAAGAGAGATGATCTGTCTGGAAAGAGATCTTTTTATTTAAGCTGATGACAAGAAATATTTGGCCTAACCTTAGCCATAAAACAAAAGTACTTCATGCTGTCCTGAGTTAATCAAAGTTCAGCGAGAACCAGAATTGCCACAAAAATCTGCAGGCTGCGATTCCAGGGTTAGAAAAACAATGCTCCTTTTTGAGATGAGTCCTTTGACTTGCACTGCAGAAATTGCATGTTTCCTTATCTTTCGGGAGAACATTCCCCTCATGTTTTCCATCCTTGATTCATGGTTCACTCATGATGGTTTGATGATCCTGAAAGAACCATGACCTTCTTTTTGAAAGCGTTGCGGGCGGCCCTGGAAGCGCTCGCGGGCACACGGCAGGAATACCAACAAGGTCACAAATATAAACAGGAAATCCTGTGAGCCTGGATTTTGTCACACAGGAGTCAAAGGCCAGCTTTGTCACTCACTTGCATAACTGAGCCCTAAGTGAACTCAAGAGAGGCAGAATGGGTGCAAAGGAAACATTTTTTTCATTTCACTACATGGCTCAGTGCTGGTGTTCTAAGACTTTCCTGTCCCTAATAAATTGTACATGGTACTAAATCTGTTTTCAAATCATAATTTTGGCAGAAGGTTATCATTAAAAACTTGTGGAATAACACAGTGACTTTTTTTACTGAGTTTCTTTACAAATGATGAACCATGTACATTAGTAATAGGTACTTGTTGGAAGAAAGACAACTACTTTTTAGCAAAGTGTATGTCCATAGAGGTAGTCTGATTTGTGTAGAGACTACATAAAGAGAAGAAAATGTCATTAAATCTCTGAGGCTGAACATTAGATGGTAAATTCTCAAAGTAAAAATTCCAGTTTTTCAGTTACTCATGATTTTCATCTGTATTTGGCAGAACAGGGGCTTGTCTGGAGGAAACTGTGATAACTGTTACACTACTACTACTATCATTGTAATAATTCATATTTCAAATCAATTAATTAATTAGCAGAATTAGAAATATTTCTTTGCATCATCATTATCAGAACCTGGGATACAGACCGGATGTTCTCAGCATACCTCAGTATGTATTTTAAACTTCAAAATATTTTCATTAAACCAACTATTAAGCAGGTATAAGAATTTTGAAAAAGAGTGCCATTCTCTAACAAACCAAAACTGCTCATTTCTTGCCATTTCCTGGTAAGATGAGCCATTGGCACTAACTGACTTTCTTGAAGTTTTTGATGAAAAGGAGAAGCACAGAGTGAGGTCCCTGCCCTGCCTGTGCCTGTGGGACTGCAGTGCTGATGGAGTTCAGGAAAGGGAGGGCTTTTGTGCATAAGAGCACCTTCCTCTGAAGATGACCATTTGCTCCTTATTTGAGGGCATTTTAACCTCAAATACAGTATTTAGCACACCAAGGAGCCATGCAAAGATTTGGGAGGGTTTTCACTGTGTGGTTGAGATACTTAAATGCAAAGAGAGAGCCTATGTTGTGTTCAATTGTGATTAAAAATAATGTGGTACATTTTTCCAGTCTACTCTGGATAGATTCAGTACTCTTATTCATGTTAAAAAAAGTCATGCAATATGAGCACAAGGCAAGACTGAAATTATCCCATAGTGGCATTTAAATTAGTAGAGAAAAAATAGGTTCACTCCCTGTAATACTGGATTCTTTTTTGCCCCTTTCTTTTTAATTTCTATTAAAACAAATTATTTGAGCATTAGTATATTGGCCTTAATTAGCTTTCATCTCTCCCCTTTTGATTTAAATATTGCCAAGCTCCATTAAACTGGCTGTATGAATGCCAGGAAATTGTCTACTACTGAATTCCAAGTGTGTGTCTTTGTCACAGTGTAAATTGAAAGGTCACAACAGGTCATCTAATTGCTTGGTACATATTCTATTAATTGCACTTTTAATGTGTAAAGCACACTGAAATTATCAGATAAAGGATGCTACATTCTGGTAAAATATCAGGCGTGCCTGAATCATAGTCAGACAACATAAGAAAATTATTCTAATATCTGCTCCAAAAATTTTGATGTGGGTCCATTTCCATTTTCTTTTAATTGACAGTTACTTGCTCACCTCCATTGCTGCTGCTGTTGGCTCCTTTGCTTCTCAGAGAAGGGATACTTGGAATATCCAAGGATATCCAATATCCTCTCCTTTTATTTGAGGGATGTGCTCTGTTCAGGCAGGAATGTAGGGATTCTGTGGTACTTCTCTGTATTTGTCTCTCTTAATTCCTTCAGAAGGTGTGTTTATACTGTATCATTTCTCTAAAGAAACACTGTCAAGATGAAAAATGGAAGGCCTAGGAGTTAGGAAAAAAAATTAAGATGGTGAGGCTCTGCTTTAGCTTTATCTAGTATCTGCAAAAATTGATGAATAACAGCTGCAGAATTGGTATTTGCCTAATCCTGCAAAGTGTTGGCTCCTCCAAGTGATAAAATGCACCCTAAATCCCCAGTGTGTAAGAGAATATATTTTTATGCTTTTTAATTAATCAAAAACTTACTATCTTAAGCCAAAGGCTCATCACTCAATCTCCACTTTCCACAATCATTATTACTTCCTGATGCATATGTGGAGCTTATGCATCACTACTCCCAACAATATGTCATCTTTCAAGCAGATATCATAAACCAAAGAGCAGCAAGACAAAATGTGTTTTAAAGCACCTCACTCAGCATCAGACTGCAGCTCTGCTCACTTTTTTGGATATATTTAGTACCCTACCATATACAGTTCTGAGAAGGTGAATGGTTTGGTCCCTGTTTCAATTTATGAAATGATGAAGTTTAATCTTTAAAGACAAAGCAGGAAAAAAATCAGTGCCTTACTTGCGGAGGTTATGAAATGACAGCCTTCAAATTGTTTAGCATTTGTAGGAATTGTTATGGTGGGAAAGCTGTGCAACCATTTTGACTCCAGCAATACTTATGTACAGTTAGAAAAGAAAGATAGCCAAATAAACATGAACAAAAAAATTAATTGCAATAATATTCTTTTGCAAAAGAATTCCATCTTTTCTTCAGAAACCTTGGAATAGTTTCAAAGATCAAAATTGCTTTTATTTTGCCACAAGAAGTTATATGTTGCCTAAATTAAACTGCCTTTTTCTCTAAAAGTAAATTTTCAATGGAAAAATTTTCAAATCTGAGTTATTCATCTCAGCAGCCAAAACAAAGACAATAGTTCAATTGCTCTGTTATTACTGATGATGGTGAAGACAAGTGTTGAACCCCAAAACTAATTCACTTCCTTATTTGTTGCATAAAACTGAATGTGAAAAAAATGGAAAATATTAGAAACAAAGTGGCAGCCTTGACTGTTACATGAGGGCCAGATTTGTAAAGGGACTTCCATTTATAACTAAAATACAATGCAAGTGGAATTTAGACACATTTTTTTTTAAAAAAAGGTCACAAAAGATCCTTTCCACAGGAATTTTCATTCGATTCCAGATTCACTTCCGCTGAAACATGCATGCAGGTACCAGAAAGGTCACAGGCCTGCAGCAACTAAGTGGCTACATTCAGCTCTTCACAATATTCCCAGGAAGTGCATTTCCAAGCCCCCTGTGAAGATATTCTTGAAACAGAATGTCATCATCTTGCACATAAATATTTGTGCTGGGAAGACTTTTCCGTAAATAAAGCTTGGAACGTAGCTGTGCAATAAAAAAGAGGTATGTTGCTTTTATGGATAAGGAGTGCTTCCAAAGTGTTGACAACCAACCCAAACAAAAAACAAAAAGATTTTCAGAGTATAGATGAATGTACTAGTAATTTTAGCTGTGTCAGGATGTTACTTGCCAAAGAAACAAATTTTATATATTCCTGTGGTAGAACAAATTTTGGTTCTCTAATATGTTTTCTGAATTGCTGTCCAATACTTAAGCTGGTGTAATTCAATATAGATTATTGGGCAGAATATTGTCTGCACTTTTCTCATAAACTATCAGTCTGCACTGTGAAGCTATTTCTATTTTGTCTTTTTTGAGAAGAGACTGCCCCAAGAGATAGGTCCCGAAAGGCCTGACAATATCACTTTTGAAGCTATTTACGTCCCTGACACTGCATAATAAAATTTTTATTCTGTTCTTTTGCGACTTTTTTATTGCTTGCTTTTGAAACATCATGTTTTATTATCTTTCAGTCCTGTTATCAATCTCGAGCAATAAGATGACTGGAATGACCTGTTTTAATAAGCCTATTACAGATTTCTATGTTGATTTGACGTACCTAAGTGTAGTAAAATGGTTTATGAGGAATAAACAGCTGAGTAATATCACATTCATATCCTTGGAGATGAAGTGATTGTAGATGAGAAATAAATAATTGAAGAAGACACAGCCTGGTTATTTCAGTTTCTGGACTCCTATGAAACAATGTGAGAGTGTCACGGATGGAGTCATGCACTTCACTCACAACAAAGGAATCACCATACACTTTATTAGCAGAAAGGAGGGAGTTAACCAAGTTCAGAGGTAAATCTGATAGTGGTCTGAGAAGATTTAGTGGCAAGACATGCTTTGCTATTTCCTGCATGGAGTACAGGGTCACACAAAACTGTCTGAGACCCTCCTCTTGAGCCATGAGGCTCAGAAAGTGCAGCCTTGTTTTCCAAACTCTGTCTTGGAGGGGAGTCTGGGTGCATCACTCTTGTTCCCAGACATGGCCAGGGGTTTATGTCTAAAGGATTATACATGCACAATCAATACTTTATATCACTTAGGTAAGATTTCAAAGCTTAGCATGCTATTAATCACTTGCAGAGAATCTGTTGTGGCAGAGCATCTCTCAGCCTCAAGGACTAACCTTGGGAGGCATTCCTGCTGGAGGGCAGATCCTGGCACGCAGCCTGCTGCTGTGCAGTAGAGCTCAGCAAGCCCGGGGCTGTCCACTGTTTACAGAGTAAGATAATTGACTTTTACTCATATTTGCATAGCAGCAAGATGTCTGGTCACCATTCCAGACAGCCCTTGACTACTCTACATCCAGCCCAGAATAAGCTGGATGCAGCCACCACAGCCCACTGGGAATTAATTATGTGAGGTGACACCCACAGTGTTTTAGACACTCTAGGGCTCCCCATTTGAGATCTAGGAGCTCTATGGTTTGCTCAAAGAACCACAGGATGGGGCAGGTTGGAAGGGACCACAGTGGCTCATCTGGTCCCAGCTCTCTGCTTAAGCAGGGCCATCCCAGAGCACGTGGCACAGGATTGTGTCCAAAAGTGAGACTCCACAGCTCTCTGGGCAATCTGTTCTAGTCTGCAGTCACTGAACAGAAAAGTTATTCTTCATATTTGCTGTTCATCACTTTCTGCACTTTGCCTCTTGCCCTGCTGCTGGGCACCCCTGAGAAGAGCCTGGCTGCCACACACAACCTTTCTGTGCACACGTGGACTGAGGTGGATGCAGATATGGTGTCGGAGAGATTTCTTTTTGAAAGTTTCTGAGTTCTAAAGGTCCATGGGCTTCAAAGCAGGCTCAGGCATCTGTTTTTTGGCTCAGAAGAATATGGGCTTCACTGGTGTGAGAGTATACCTGCTGTATTCAGAAGCACACACACCTATAGAATAACCTTCTTAGTGATTTCATGAATAATTGTGTAGGAAAGGCAGAGATCTATTTTTATATCTATTTATAGCCTTATGCATTTTCACATTGTGTGTATACAGAGCTTTGACAAGTGTCACTCTTGCACTGAGAATAGCACAGGAACAGGAGGGAGGCAGTATTGTAAAAAGAGTAAAGAAGGCTAAAAAGCTAATAATAATGAAAACTTGTGACTCTTTCCAGAGTCTTGACACAGCTTGGCCCCAATTGTCCAATGAGTCAAAACAACTCACAGCAGAAACCAATGAAACAATCACCTGTTGTTAAACAATCTCCAAACACATTCCACATGAGCACAACACAGGAGAAGCAAATGAGATAATTATTGTTTTCCTTTTCCTCTGAGGCTTTTGAGGAGAAAAATCCTGGGTGAAGGGATTTTCCAGAAATATGAATGTGACACCATGAGGGCCTGGAAAGCTGATCCTTCAGGCTGTGAAAGGTGCACCAGGTGTACTTGGAAGCCCAGCACAAAGGTTGGCTCTGCTGTGTTGCCATTCATCTGCTCAGGAACACAAATCCAGGCTTCTTTATGGGTAAAAATGACCCCAGTACCATGGATCAACCAGCACTGAGCCAGTATTTAGGGACATTTAGGGACCTTTGGATTCCATTATGTTGTATGAACAGCTGGCAGCATGAGCCAATACTGGCTGTTTTCTATATCTACTCCCTCAGCTTCCCCACTGCTGGACTGTTTGCACATTGATGCTTTTCTGAGGAATCCAAACCAAGCCACAAGTGACAAAAATAACCTGTTATTCCCCATTTGAACACTTGGAATTTGGGCTTGGGTTTTTAACAGAAACAGATGATAATCAGAAAGGAGAAATGCTGTAAGGTGAAAAACGCCTAATGAAAACTGTAGTGAGAAGCTTGACTGTTTCTGGGATGGTGTTAGACAAATATTTATTAAACACCCTTAAATTCTCAGAAATCCTTTTTTTTTCTTTCTTTGCAGGTTTAAAGACATCAAGCTCTCTCCCTGCATCTACAGTCATACAATTTAAAGTGAATGTTTTCTGTCTCTTCAAATTGTACCAGAAAATTAACAGGTAAGTTTAGAATTTGATTTTTATTATGCATAGCAATTTTTATGGAAATTAATTATATAAAGTATATTGGCAAAAGCATTCTGCCTGTCACATGGGACTTAACTTTATCTAGTATCCTGAACAGAGGGTAGCTCTCAGCCCTGTACTCTAGCCATGCCAAAATTGTAAAATTCTATTAATAATCCATACAGTGTGATGGATACAGTCATGAAGCTTTCACTTTTTGAAAGCAAAATACTTTAGCTCTGAAATATATTTAATATTTGGCACTTTCACAACTCCTGTGAGGAGACTGTATTGGAACTTTTGAATTTAAATTATTCCATTCTGAAATAAAAACGTTCATTTTCACTCACTTACATAGAAGAAAATGACCATGTTTGGATCATGGGGAAAAAAATTCTAATTAAGGCAAAGATATTATAAAAAATTAACATCAGGGCCCATGAAGTTTCAAATAATCAAGACCTATAATTTATCAGGAAATATATGTTATAGTCCTTTTAAAATGTATTAACTCCGATTCAGTAAACAAGAAACCTGGGATGTGGAAGAGTCAGATCCCAGAACACAAGGGACCTGTGTCTCTCTCTTAGGAAAAGGGAAATCATTCAAAGTGGTTATTTTAGCAGTTTGATGTACAGTGCTGGTACATTTTAAACTCACAGTGCTGGTTTAAGGAGAAGTAATTTAAGAGTATAGTTGGTTCATTGAGGTGTTTTGGGATAAAGTGATGATTGCAGGAGACTTGGAAATTTGAGCACATGCTCACCTCTGTTACCCATTTCTTCCTTTGTTCAGCTAGAGAAGATTTGTGCAGGACTCTGAAAGACCTTCTGTGGCAAAAACAACCTGAATTTTAGCTCAAACCAAAGGGATAATAAAATATTTGAAATACAAATAATAGTTCTTTTACTAAAAATTCTCATCTATTTTCAATGTATAATTTTCCATTTTATTTTTGACCTTTCTGTACATATTCCAGATATCTTTTTACATCCCGTATTTTTCTTCAGAAACACTGAGGAAAACAAAATTATCATGAACCTTTCAGAGACAGAAAAATTAGTTTGTATTAATCATATACCATGCATGTCCTTTTCATAAGCTACCATCAGAAATATTTATGCATTATGTGCTTGTTCCAAGAAATTGCAGTACAGTGTGTATTCCAGAGATAACATGTAGAGGAATCTCCCCCATATGTTTTAGTTTATTTTGCATGTTGGTATATATTCTAATAATAGACAGAACTTGGGGATTATTTTTTTTTTTCATTTATGTTTTCCCATAGATGGAAATACATATATGTCTTAACTGGAATAAGCCAAACACTTTGACTACTGTATTGACATTTATGCTTGAGAAAGTTCAGGCCTGGAAGCTCTTGCAAAGCAAGTCAAAAGGCCAATCCCAGCCTCTGACCCAAAAGGGAACATTTAAGTTCAGGCTCAATCAATTGAAAATGCAGGGCAAAATAAACTGCCTTTAGATGACAGAGTTTGATTTCCAAGATACACAGATATTTTACACCAGGCTGAGCTAATTCAAGTTTGTGTTTTGACTGTGTATGTAGAATAACTATAATTTATTTATGACCTATTAAGGAGATTGTTTCCAGCGTGTAAGAAATCTTAATTAAGACCACTGTTTTTAAAAAGGAAACTCACAATTTCTTTCATATCCTGTCATCAAAGGCACAAAGGAGAAAGCTTTTGTTCTTGTTTTTCTTGGGTTTGGTTTGCTTTTCTCCTTGCTGTCTGTTGAATGTCAAGAGGCCATACACCAGCTATTGCACAGTCAGGTCTTTGAAGTCCCCAAAGAATTTCAGAATTCTCCTGAAGAGTTTATTTCTTCAAACACTTCTTTCCCCCATGAAATCAAGATTCCTGAGGGACCTGGGATGCCAATCCATCTGCAAGGGCTGTCATTTTATTCTGAGCATGGGGGGGCAGAGCATTAAATAATGTTTGGGTATTTCATGTATGCCCCATGGTCTCATGAATAGACAATGGCATGAAGATAAAGCCTTCCAAACTCATTCCCATTCACCCTTCTGGCATACCATGTCCTGGCTGCTGCCCCTAAACAGGGATGGAGGTGGAAGAACAGGTGGCCACAGATACCTGGGACACCATGTGTACAGATCAGGATCAATAATCATAGATAATAGACTGAAAAGTAGGTAATAGATAATGAGGTAGAAGATACAGAAAGCCAGAGTTGTCCATATCCTGCAGAGTGTGCCTCAGAGACAGCATAGCTCACTGCTTCACAGGACCTGTGAAATCAACATAATTATTCCCACAATTTTACGCACCCTTGGGCAGAAAGGGGTAGCAGGAATACAGTAAAGATGTTGTGACATATGTGTGTCTTTACCATTTTTCTCCATCAATTACACTTTGATTTATCCTGAGACCAGGATGGGCAGCCAGGACTGAGTGGCACCAAAGCAGGATTTGCATGCAGCTTTCCCTGTGTCATGGTCTGTTGCAGACATCTTTTATGAAAAATCCTTTCCTTAGGATTTTTCCTCCTGAGAAGCTGGGAGGCCTCAGGAACAAAATGCAAACATTGATTATCTGCTGCTGTGGAATGCAACAGGTGCATCTGGGATTGGCCCATGGTGGATGTTTCTAATTAATGGCCAATCACAGCCCAGCTGGCTCTGACAGAGAGCTGAGCCACAAACCTTTGTTATCATTCCTTCCTAGTCTATTCTTAGCTAGCCTTCTGATGAAATCCTTTCTTCTATTCTTTTAGTATAGTTTTAATGTAATAGATATGAGAAAATAATAAATCAAGCCTTCTGAAACATGGAGTCAGATCCTCATCTCTTCCCTCAACCTGAGACCCCTGTGAACACAGTCACAGTCTAGTATGAGCTGGCTTAGCCAAAATCTAAACTGGAGATGAGTAAAGAGCCGCACCCTGGGCAGTTTTGTACATCATACACACCACATCATACCCCTGGCAGTGCCAGCAGAGCCTGCTCCTGGGCTGCGCATGCCATTCAGAGCTGCCACCCTGCTTCCCTGTGTCTCAGGACTTCTGCTGCTCACAGTGACCCCAAGATGTGGCAGAAAGTCTCTTTTGCCTACCCACCGGTCAAAGAAGGAGTCAGAGCTCTTCAGTTCTCGTTCTCAAGGTTGTTTCTTGTTCCTTATCTATCAAATTCTTTCTCCTGGCCTGCTGAGGTCTATTCAGCAGGACAGACAGAGGCACACTGGCTGCCCTCAGGGTGGTGCTATCTTTTATTCTAAAAATTATGTGTACATTATTTACCATAATTTACCATCACATTATTTCCCAACACCTATCACCTATGTTAGACATTGAGATTCTGCTCTAAAGCAATCCAAATGTGCCACCATCCCAACAGAAGATGGAGGCCAAGAAGAAAAAGAAGGAGAAAGACTGGACACACCCAGATCCCTCCATCTTGCCCCCTGAACTCCCATTCTAAAAAACCCCAAAAAACCTATTTTTCACCCTGTGACAAACTAATTATTATTCTGCTTAGACTTTCATGGCTGGCAGATCCTCATGTAAGGTTGGGAATTTTTTCCATGGGTCATAATCAAAGTCACAGGTGTCTTGGGGTCTGAGCCCCCTGACCGGGGTTCTGGCAATCCAGGACAGCCAGAGGGATGTCCTGAATTCCAGCACCTATGGCTTAGTCTGTCAGCACTGGCTGGTGTGGAAATGTAACAGGATAATTGAGGCCAATCAGTTTGTGTATTGTGTGACAGGAAAAGGATGCAGTAGCCTTAAGCCTATTTTCTCCTTTTACCTTATTTGAGCATTTCTGTCGTAGACTCCTAAGAGTAATAGATATACAAAGTGTGTTTACTTATAACCCATGACCTCATTTGTACTACTCCCTCATCATAAAGTTGCCTTTCTCAGGGACAGGAGTATTAATGAAGGTAAATACAACAGTCACACTCTCCCTGCATGGCTGTATAATTTATTCTCTCACATTACACAGAATCAGCAGGATTTGAGCACTACAGATACCAGGACAATGCCCAAGCAGCCAGGGTGGAAGCCTCTGTTCTTTCAGATAAATCAGTAAAAGTAATGGGGTGGATCCATCTTATTATAGGAAGCTGTATTAAGGCAGATTAATGCTGTTAGGCTGAATAACACCATAAAGCTGGGAGACATTCCCAGGTTCAGGCTAATGGACTGCCAGCCCCAGCTAGAAATGCAGGGTGTGTCTCTCAGCACTGAATACCAAGGGAAATGAAGCTACTGATGAGACCAAAAGGCATCCTAGAAAGACTGGAGTGGCTCCTGCACCTGAAAGAATGTTTGTTTTTCCAATGGAAGCTTTTTTGTGTATCCTTTATTTCAAAAACGTGAAAATAAAATGAACTGCGTTTACTGGTACTGTTTTCTGGGATTTAAAGGCCTGAAAAACTTCTTGTTATTTATTGAGAGTGAAAACAAAAGAACTCTGAGTCAAAGCTCACTCCTTTCATAGTCTTTTATTTCTTCAGCATAGATTTGATTGCTGCATAGATTTGGTATTATCTAAACTGCCTTGCTTGAACGCTGTCATGTCACTCTGAATACGGGTCCTGCCAAAGGAATATTCACTGTTGACTGTTTTCCTCTAAGGCTTTAAGGTGTGTTTTTAGAAGTGCCTCTAGGGTTTTTTTTTGTTTCTTGTACCTCAAAAGAAATCCTGCATGTGCATCCTTTCTTTTTTCCTCTTTACATTCATCAAAAATGAACAAAGGATGGTGTGGACAGTGAGCTGCAGTCATACATAAACCATACCTCTGTCTCCAGCTGTTGCTGTGTTGAAGGCAGTATTTACTGAAAGCCCTTTTCACATATCAGCACTGTGGAAGTCACCAGGGCTACAACAAAGTACCAGCAATTTTTTTGTTGCTGTTTTGGCTGTTCAGGTGCCAGGGCTTCACACGCATCCCCAGTGGGCTGGCTCCAAAAGGACAATCACAGGGGTGTATCAATCCCCCATGGATCACACTGCTGCAGGTCCCTCCAAAAGGGTTTGGAAGGTCTTTCTGCAGTGGCAAACAATCTCTGCTAACTTCCTGGGCTTCCAGAAATACTAATCAGCAGTTCTAGTCTGTAGCACATTTATTACACCCTGACGTGCTGAAGACAGCCTGTTACAAATAGAACTGCCTCGTGAAAAATGCTGTTCCAGTGTTTTATAATAAAGTGCACCAATTAGATGCATTCATTAGGACAAACTGCTTGTCTTTTCTTATATTAGATCTTTTAAAAGGCACAATGCATCTCATAGCTCATTCTGCTCTGTATTATTATTAATTGAACAGAGCACATTACAGAGTTTTAATCCAATAACTGTAAATACATAATGAATAATATTTCCTTGGAGGATGCCAGGGTTGTAGCAGCCTCCTTTGCAGCTTTGCATACTCAGAGTAAGATATATTATCACAAAGTCCCCTTTCCTGGCTGTAGGTTCCCCACAGGTATTGCAGGGACACCACCAGAGCAAGGAACAGTGCATGTGTGGTTGAAGACAAATGTGTCATTTGTTAAAAGGCAAATTAGCAGCCAAGCCTAAACTGCAGGCTTTCAACTTTTTCTTGTTGGAAAGGGTCACATGCTCCAGCTCTTCATGTTGTCTTGCAGGTCCTTGGATGCCAAACAGAAAACAATGTTTTTAATTTTACCAGCATGAGGGTTCCTAACTGCAGCATATTATTTATAGAGGGGGGGATGGCAAACACTAAATGAAGACAAAAGGAAACATTCTGTTCCTCTCTGGAGGAGCGCTGCATTATTATACAAGGTTGTGATTGGGCATAGTAAGATGAATTGAGCAGCTGCTCCTCCTGACAAGAACATTACTTCTTAGATTGCTGGTAATACATGAGGTAGCTGGCACTCCCTGGTTGTTCTTAAGTAACAGATACGATCTCAGCAAGAGTAGCCTGAACTCGATGATAAAGACACAGGATTTTATATGAAAGAAGACTCCAGGGCACGTTGAAGTGTTTTTTTTTTTTTTTTACCACACTTACTACTATTTTCATATGGAATAAGTATTTGCAGTTATTTATGTCTGGACAGTACTCAAGGTGTATAGCAGGGCTAATTAGCGTGAAGAGAAGTAGTGCATTAATACAGTCCTACTACTACTAATGAATCCCCATAACTTCCAATTCTGAGCTACTTTATGGTCAATTGCATGAAAAATGGCCAGAGAGGGAGATGAGGTCTCTTTGTAGGTATCCTTGTAGCCTGTTAACCTGATGGAAGTTTCAGCAACATGAATTATTTTCAGAAATTCAGATTTTTGCCCTTAATTAATGAGATCTGGGATCTTTTTTTTTCCTAGGATCATTTTTACAGATCTAGCCTTTTGGCACCTAAGGATACATGGTCCAATAATATTAGTCTACTAAGGCCTGATCCCATGACAACTGAAAACACTAGGAGAAAATTCAATAGGAGTTTTGCACCTATTGTCATTTTGGCCTGAAAACATCCTACAGCTGTGAAAATTCTAACAGTATCCAGCAGGATCAGGTCATAGTGAAGTGAAGAAGTAAAATATATTCCAGAAATGAGAAAAAGGAAAAAATATCTGAGCATAGTAGCTATTAAAAAGCTGCAAACCTGGGAAATTTTTCTCACAACAGATTGTTAATCTTAAATTTGCCATTTACTGGTTTTCCTAATATCATAAAATAAATGATCTGCTAACACTGCTAGGACTCTGTGTCTACCTAGGATTATTTGCACTTTCATTATTTAATTCTCATTACTTTGTCACCTTTTTATTTACCTGCCTGATGATGAGTCTGCAGAAAGGAGTACATGTTACACACCTGGAAAAAATGGGGAAGCTACAGTGCCACACTTTTCATAAGTGAAGTACTTCTCCAAAGTTTTGGAAGCACAAATCACAGTGATATGTACTTTTATCTGGCAGAGTAAGATTGAATATTTATACCATTTGATTGGACTGGTTCTAACCTTTACCAATGCCACCTGGGGAAATTCATCAATTTTAAAATATTGTTGAAATGGGTATATTCCACAAAATTCTTTTTGTTGGTGTAAGTAGGACCAGTTAGTCCACGCAGTAATTTTTGAAAAGAAGCAACTTGATTCTTGAAGAGGAATATTAGACATATAACTGTAATCCCAAAATCCAGCTCAGCTACTGCCAGAGTCTGAAGACACCTTACCTCCTTTTTATTCTGAAGAACCTCCAGGTATTGATAGGTTGACTTTTAAGCATATCTAATTAAAACTTCAGAGAAGACCGAGCAGATTTACAGCACATGGCTGCATCTTTTTAAAGATGCCTTACCCAAGGCTGAGCTTCGCCACAAATGCAGTAAGAGTAACTATTTTCATGTAAGGACATAAGGAAGAACCAGAACACCAAGTCTGCTGTATGTGCTTCCACATATTTGGGCAGGCATGTTCTTAAAAGGGTGGTGACTAAAAAAAAAACAATTCTCTTCAGAAACCAGCTTCAACTCAATCCTGGGCCTCATCTAGAAAAACAGAAAAAAGTAGAGCAGACCTCTTCCTTCAGGTTTGGTTTATAAAAGCACTATACCACGTGTCTTAAGGAGAGAAAACAAGTCCCTCCCTACCTCCAGCAGAGCTCTCCAGGGGCATCCTCTCTCAGTAACCTGGAATGGACACCTGAGCCTTAAGGAAACAGCATGGAATGATGCAATGCCTTCCAAGAGCATTTCCTGTTGGAAGGTGTACCGTAAAAACAGCAGTCAGAAGGACAGCAGGCCATTTAAAACAATCTCCAGACAATTTATCAAGGACCTTGACACACACAGAGGTTTTGGTATTTTTTTGTATCAGCAGATACCAAAAAAAAATGAGGCTTCTGACATTACAGACCTCAGGTCAAACTTAGGTATTCTCCTAATGGAAAAAAGAAATGACTACTTATGCTTGGTGGCTTAATAATTTAAGCTGGAATATAGGAAAATCAGCTTTCAGCATGTGCTCCAATTTGAAATGAACAAAATTAAATTAAATGCTGAAATGAAAAATGTCCAATCAGGAAAGCAAGGACTAAATTCTGACTGTCATATTTCGCATAACAATTTATCCTCTCAGCTTGAAGTAACACTGGATCCTCACATGTCCAAAGTTGTCCCTTGGCACAATTACGTGTTTATAAAACTATTTATTGTTCTTTGTTTTCCTCACTAATACACAGTAAAAATACACTTTTAAAACCTTTTAAAGGGAAGAAGCAGCTTACAGTGAACCTGAAATCTGTTTTGAAACACAATATGGTTCTAATGTCATATAAAATTAAAAACTATATGCCATACCTCAAGTTTTTTTATATGTATATATCTTTTAAAATATTCTAAAGTAATTTTTTAATACTGAAAGTCTTCAACAGACAGATTAATATATAAGAACTACCAAAAGAATCTGAACCTCTTAGATGGCAATGTCTTTTTACCAAAAAAATCCTAATAATTTTTTTTTTTTTTTTTAATATGAAAGATTTCATAAATGCTTTCTGGTCCTTCAATAAAAAGGGTTAAGTAAAATCCAGGTAACATTTCTTTCTCAGTGTGAGGGTGAATATTTGAATTTCAGACTTGGTGTAGCACACTTTTCTCCCTCTGGTTTTCGCAGTGAATTGAACACTTGACTCCCTTCAGCAATTTTGGAAATCTCAATTTGCAGCAATTATGATGAGAAGCCAAAGGGTGGTGACTAAAAAAAAAACAATTCTCTTCAGAAACCAGCTTCAACTCAATCCTGGGCCTCATCTAGAAAAACAGAAAAAAGTAGAGCAGACCTCTTCCTTCAGGTTTGGTTTATAAAAGCACTATACCACGCGTCTTAAGGAGAGAAAACAAGTCCCTCCCTACCTCCAGCAGAGCTCTCCAGGGGCATCCTCTCTCAGTAACCTGGAATGGACACCTGAGCCTTAAGGAAACAGCATGGAATGATGCAATGCCTTCCAAGAGCATTTCCTGTTGGAAGGTGTACTGTAAAAACAGCAGTCAGAAGGACAGCAGGCCATTTAAAACAACCTCCAGACAATTTATCAAGGACCTTGACACACACAGAGGTTTTGGTATTTTTTTGTACCAGCAGATACCAAAAAAAAATGAGGCTTCTGACATTACAGACCTCGGGTCAAATTTAGGTATTCTCCTAATGGAAAAAAGAAATGACTACTTATGCTTGGTGGCTTAATAATTTAAGCTGGAATATAGGAAAATCAGCTTTCAGTATGTGCTCCAATTTGAAATGAACAAAATTAAATTAAATGTTGAAATGAAAAATGTCCAATCAGGAAAGCAAGGACTAAATTCTGACTGTCATATTTCGCATAACAATTTATCCTCTCAGCTTGAAGTAACACTGGATCCTCACATGTCCAAAGTTGTCCCTTGGCACAATTACATGTTTATAAAACTATTTATTGTTCTTTGTTTTCCTCACTAATGCACAGTAAAAATACACTTTTAAAACCTTTTAGAGGGAAGAAGCAGCTTACAGTGAACCTGAAATCTGTTTTGAAACACAATATGGTTCTAATGTCATATAAAATTAAAAACTATATGCCATACCTCAAGTTTTTTTATATGTATATGTATTTTAAAATATTCTAAAGTAAATTTTTAATACTGAAAGTCTTCAACAGACAGATTAATATACAAGAACTACCAAAAGAATCTGAACCTCTTAGATGGCAATGTCTTTTTACCAAAAAAAATCCTAAGAATTTTTTTTTTTTTTTTAATATGAAAGATTTAATAAATGCTTTCTGGTCCTTCAATAAAAAGGGTTAATTAAAATCCAGGTAACATTTCTTTCTCAGTGTGAGGGTGAATATTTGAATTTCAGACTTGGTGTAGCACACTTTTCTCCCTCTGGCTTTCACAGTGAATTGAACACTTGACTCCCTTCAGCAATTTTGGAAATCTCAATTTGCAGCAATTATGATGAGAAGCCATTACTTGATAGAAAGAAAGAAAGAAAGAAGAAGAAAGAAAGAAAGAAAGAAAGAAAGAAAGAAAGAAAGAAAGAAAGAAAGAAAGAAAGAAAGAAAGAAAGAAAGAAAGAAAGAAAGAAAGAAAGAAAGAAAGAAAGAAAGAAAGAAAGAAAGAAAGAAAGAAAGAAAGAAAAGTTAGTTAAGTTCAAGATAGGTACCTAGATTCCTTTTAAAATAATGAGCACACACAAATAAAAGGGGAAATCTTGCCAGAATTCTGCAACTCCCTTTTTCAATTTGCATATTAAATTGTACATCTACCCGTTTCTGTTAATTCAGCAAAATAAGAACTTCTTATGAAAGTAATTGTGTTATTAGTCTACCTTGGCAGTAATGATCCTAAGGTGAAGGTAGCAAGTAATTGTATTTCTAACTGTGTCTTCTTTTTAATAATTAGCTGTAAAGTTATGTTGTGCCTTCTCATGAGAACTTTTCTCTCATCTTCTGCACTACACTGAGCCATATTTAAACTAAAAAGGCAGTTTTCTGCTAAAAAGGCAGATTTCTTGAGATCCTGGTTGTTAATACGTGTTCAACAAGTCTGAAGCTGATATTCTCACACCTTTTCCAGCTGTAAATTGCTTTACCAATTTCCATTTTCATTAGAGTTTTCCATGCTATTCTGCTTTATGCAATATAAAATTTGAAATAATGACCTTGTTTTAAAAACTTTAACCAATTATGAGAACAAGGACACTGGAAAAGTAACAAACCTTGATCAAACAAGGAATAACTGACCTGTTTTTCCCTCTACACCCCTTGCTCTCACAAAAAGAGTAATTTAAAATATCTAAGAAAAATTGATACAACACTGGCTGCAATATATCTTTATAGAAGTTGTGTGCTGCTTCTGCTTTCAAATTAATTTTGGCCTTTACCTAGGTCAAATTGTATTTATATACACTGAATGTTATTAATATTAAAGTATTTCCTCCTATCTCCTGACTGCCTAGAAAAGGAAAAAAAGCAAAAACCATGTCTATTGATTAAAAACTAGTTTATTATAGGTGTAAATTAAAGGGAATCAAATCCTGGTTACACAGAGCCTGCTGGACCCTCTCAAAAAACTGCCAGCTGTTGTTTATTGCAGATATCGACCAAATGCTAGGAAAAGCAGCCGTGTATCACAGACCTTTCATGTTCAAACAGAAATAAAGTGTTCCCTTTGCATGTTCTTTTTTCATTAGCTAGAGAGATGCTGAACTCATGTGGAAATGTAAAACCCAGAGAAGGGAAAAGAACCCCAGCAGAATAAATTGTTGAGGCTGCTCCAGTGAATACAGTGAGACAGTGAAAATTAATTCCTTTTTATTCTGATGGCTTCTTTCTTGGCATACGTTGTTGCATTTTAAGAGTCACTCCACTCGAAAAAAAAAAAAAATAAATCAAAGAAATAAAAATAAAAAAAAAAAATCAAAGTTTGCTGCTTTCATTTAGAATGTAAACTCATTGTTTTAAAACAAATTAAAACCAAAGGTGGGGAGGTGGCTGTCAACACTGTAGGATAATTTGTGTCTTTCCACTTGTCATTACCACTATTTGTTTATTCCAGGTCATGTATGCATTACAGACTAATTATTTGCTTTGTTTACACAAGTCTCTTCGTTTAGAACTATAGCAATTAGAGATTTTTTTAGAAATGAAATTAAATTGTATAATTTATAATGTTTCTACAATTAAATCAAGAAATGCCGTACTACTAACTTGCATTTTTTACCTAACATGTATTTTATTTATTTCGTAACCAGGCTGGCATAATTTCTTTTTACACAAAATACTGATTTAAATCCTGTTTTGCACTGCCGAGCTGTCTTTCATGTTTTAAATTTTTACAAATACTGAGATCAGGGATTTATTACCATTTAATATTTTTGAATGGTGTTGAGACTGGAAATATTTTCTGTGTACATGAACAAGCTGTCCAATGTCAAACAGAAGGCAACATAATTAAGTTTTCTATGCTTGCAGTTCAATTTTTCTTTTTCCTGGAGAAACTGAAATGACACACACTGCTTTTACTATCCTGAGGAACATTAACCTTAAGGACTGCACTGAAAGTAGAGGGGAACAGTGAAGTGGACAGATCAGAAGAGTGGAGAAAAAGGAAATGGAAAGTCACTTTAAAACCTACAAAGGATACTAGAGATTGAACTCAAACAGATTAACTGTTCTTCAGTGAGCAGGAGGGTGGAGGAAGTGTTGATCATCTCAGCAGCCCAAAATGAGCAGCAATGGTAAGCTGTGCTGTGCATTACCAGGAGTACTTAGATGAGCTTCACTAGCCACAGGAATTATTTAATATGATCAGTCATTTTTGTTCTCCACAGCACCCATAAGTTAGGAATTTGCAGATGTTATCCTGGTGCTGCCAGAAACAGATTCACAGTGACCTCAATATGTCACCAGAAAGGGTTTCTGGAAATCCTTTTGTTTTCCATGTGGCATCTTAGTATATTGGAAATACAAGTGATCTGTTATTGCTTTAGCCACTCACAAAATATTCATGTCGCATTACTTTAAAAAGTAGCATTTATTCTGCACCAACTAGGTGAATGAAGCAAATTTGCAGGTTGATAAACAGTGTGCAGATTGAAAACTTGAATTAGACAAGATCAAATTTTTTAACATCCACTTTATGTGGATATTAATAAAATGGGTGTTAATTGCATTTATTCAGTCTGATCATTAAAAGACTGGAGAATCCTGCAGTCAGAATTATGAATTAGCATGGCTGAGTCCAAGGGACAAGCAATGTGTGTATTTATCTGTGTCTTGAAATGTACTTTTGTTTTTTGTCTTTGTGATCTGTGGTGTGCCTCTCGGGAAATGTCCCAAAAAGGGAGATTACCCCAGTCTGCTTTAGATAATGTACATTTTGCATATGTCACAGTTTTAAACTCAAGCACTACATAGATTGGTGTTGGGAAGAAAGGGTTGAAAGTGGAAGACTGGTGAGGAGGGGGTAGATTTCCTCCTGTCTGTTTTGGGAAGTAAAATCTTGATGTAAAGACAACATCAGTGTTTGGAGAGACTTGGAGGCACTTGATGGACACAGCTGAGCCCCTGTTTTGGGAGCGAGATGAAAGCTCAGAGGTCACAGAACACACAGAGAAAACCACAGATGATGTTCCCACTCCTGGGTCTCCACCTTTGCTTTGGGATCCTCCAGTTAGTGAGGTCATGGAATTTGTTCTTTTCTCTTTCCTCTTTGCGTTTCAGCCATGGTTTTGTGGTTGTCCTGGTCACCTGCCTGTGTCGATTCACACAACTGTTTACATTTTGTCCAGTGAAATTCGTCTTTATTATGCACTCAGAACCTCCAGCAAGTGCACCAGGATGTTTATCATGGGTGTCTCTCCCTAAAAAACCCCAAAACCTGCAAGTAGCACAGTAGTTCTTCGCTACTTCTATGCACGTACTAAACAAGAAGTTACTCCTGATCATTTGCTTATTGATGTAAATCACAAATACCTCTCATGTGGTAAAAGACACCACTCTAGCTTATATTACATCTGAGACAGATTTTCAGAGAGAAAATTTTACATTGATGGTTTGAGAAATAACCAGCAAATATGTATTTGGAGAAGCCAGTCTTGATACTATATTTGAACTGAATTTGAAACTCTAAAATTTATGTTATTCTTTGTGGGGGGTTTTGTTTTATTTTGAAGTCTGGTTGGTTGACAAAGTCTAAAACATTGATAAATTTCGAAAGGAGACCTCTAATTATTGAAAATTATATGACCACACTGATGATGAATCAAAACAAAGATGTGGTGTGTCAATAATCAACAGATAAACTGCAAAAGTACCAGAAGTTTTTGGATATTTCTATTTAGATGAAACTACCTAACACCAAACAGTTTACAGGTAATACAAGCTGTATTTTTACAAGTATTGTTCTGATCTGTCAGCTTCGAAACCTCTCTTACTGTTGATTCCAAATTTCTTTGTTGCAATATTTATAAACCTGCTCTCATGTGTCTTTTAAGGAAATGTGAATTAGCCAAATAATGAAGCTAAAATTATAATCTGTTTGATAGCTGTTTGAATAAAAAATCAAAAACTTGCTGTTATCCAGCGGCATGCCGGAGACTGCCTTCTTTTACCTAAAGGTACTCATTTTATTACTTGTAAAGATAAAGACTAATTAAATGTTACACAGCCTTTCAGTAATTCAAAAGCTCCACTAATGAGAGGTACCATCCTGTTTAAAAAAAAGTATAAAATAAGGCAGACAGTTCTGAGGAATGAAGAGAGCCTGTGGAAGCAAAGGGCACTGAGTGAAACCAAAGTGGCTCCCAGCAGGTCAGTGTGACCACTCTCTGCCACTGGGACAGCACCCAGTCACACTGTTTGGTGGTGGTTTTAGAAATATTCAAGCTCTGCATCCCATAAAACAAAGCAGAGTGTTGAGGAAACTGTGAGATCTCTTCAGCTCCATTTTTGGAAATTACATAGGATAGGGGTCACAGAAATCCCATCTACCTCTAACTCTGCCAACAAACTTGCACAGACAAATCTCTGTGGCCTTTGATACCTGCTGCTTTTGACTGTGAGCAGCAGACATGTATCAGATCACTCTTCCTGACAGGTTCAGTGTTCATGGCATAACCAGGTGCCTATAGGGCAAAGTGGAAAGTAAAGATACAAATCATGCTAGGTTTCTAATATTCCTGCAAGCATGAATATGCTGTGTATACCTATTTTGTTTGTGTGTGTGTGGATGTAAATATATATACCAGAATATGCTTTCCATTTCCTTCTCTAGTTTTTACAGAAAGACAGAATTTGAGGCAAGTCAGAGACAGGCACAAATGTGCATGAGTTTGTGTCTATCTGCATATAAATATATAAAAATGTATGTATGCCTATGTGTGTAGATAGATGTCCGTGTATATGTACTCTGCACTCACCTACACACATTTTATGTGCCTGCATACATCTGCATGTTTTCCAGTGGTCTGACTGATTGCAAGAAAAAGAGGATTAACATGTGAGTTCCCTGTGCGCTCCCACTGGGGTCATTTTCCCTTGGACTAGCCATGTCCCTCTGGATGGCAGTGGGATAGAAAAGCTCTGTACTTGGAATAGTTTTGTCAGCATTGTCTGAAAGTTAATCCTGTCCTCCTTTCAGATCCAGAAGGAGGGGATCTAGAAGTAGAGCTGTCCTAACTGCCCTTTTTTGGAAGGTTTTGGTTCCTTTTTTGGGGGGACAAAGGCAGCCCCAAGGTGGGGAGAAGTACTGCTGGAAAGGGGTGAGTGGCTCATCTTTGAAGACACAATTGATAAAGTCAGGGATTAGATTGCCCCACCCATGATGAAGGCTAAAGACACAAATTTAGCTGTAAATTGTAGGTTTATCCATACTCTTTTGGTTGATATTTCTTAGAATTAAGTGATTGCAATACAGGGTCTTTTGTTTAATTTTTGTATTGTGGTGAGGAAGTACATTCAAGGTTATTCAAGCTCAGTGCTGAGTTTCATTAAATCAAAGGGAATGAAGGGTTAATACCTCATCTTTGGAGTTTGGAATGACATTTGAACATGAAAAGCAAGTTTCATTTAAATGTGAACCTTTTCAAATTATATTTTCTGTGAACTGGTGCCAACTCGATTACAGAAACTGCTTTTGTACTGATCTGGTTAGTAAGCTGCCTGTTTGTTTTAAATCTAATACAAATGCTTAAATTTAGTGGCATGCATATATTGCATATATTCATTGGCTTTAAGTATTGGAGATTCTGTCATTCCTAAATAGTCTGTTCTGGGAGATATTGTTAAGAAATTAAAAATGACCTTTACATAAGAATTCTTTAGATGGGTTAAACACAGACAGAATATGCCAAACTGAATTAATTTTTTAATAAGCTGAAGGATTTTACTGTTGAGTCCTAGAAAGGGCTAAACTTTATTTAGACTCTCCCCTTTGTATCTCTAGAGTAATGGGAAATAGCTGAATTTGTAATGAGCATTAAAGCCAGCATAAAAATTCTGATATCCGTTCCCCTGCGTAAGGATCAGTGATTCTGTGACTTGTTGATTTCCAGTTTAGTGAGTTGTACATTTCTCATGATGTTCATCACCGTGGCCATGGGTTATGTTCAGAGAGAGACTGGCAGTGGAGCAGCTTGCTGGCCTCCTGATGTGATCAGAGGTCACCTAGCAGTGCCATGCCAGGTGGAACATCTGTGTGCTCCCCACAGAAAAAAAGTGACCTCGCTGCACTGTCTTGTCAGAAAACAAAAAGGCTGAGAGGTATCATCCTGCATGGAAGTTAAAAAAAAAGGCTTAAAAAAACCCCCAAAAAACCATAGGAACTTTAATCTTGCCTTTAAAGCCTTTTTAGAAGAGGCAAAGAAATATTTTTAATAATATAAATAATAAAAAAACCCCACGTTGATGTTTCTCAGTAACAATTAAATTAAGAACATACAATTAAGTCAGGATTACTTATCTAATGGTCTCCCAGCGTATATAGAACATTTAAATATTTGAGCTTTGAAAAGCCATGGCTCCTGAAAATCTTCTGTTTCACTGTTTGGAGCTGACACAACTCAGTGAGAATTTTCCTCAAGAAAACTCTATTTGGTTGTAACTCACGTAAAAGTTCCCTGAATAGTAAATTGTTTTTCCTGACAAAAAATAATTTTTACAAATGTGTGAAGAATAGTCTTTGAGTAATCTGCCTAGATATTATGGGAAAAAGAGCATACAGACATCCTGTAGTCCTTATTTCAGCCTCCCATTCCATTGATTGTAGCAGTAAATGGGCACAGGAATAGCTTTTCTTGAACTTTGTCAGACAAATGCAAATATGGCACAAAATCTTTTCCTCAAAGAGTTAGGTTCATACTTCTGTGAACTGCCTAACTCCAATTTCCTTGTTCAGTATTTCTTTGCTAGAAATAAAGTGGATTCCATCAGCAAGCTAAAATATAAATCTTGAATGACTGAGAGCTTTGGGAACTGGTTGGAATAATGGATTGAATGTCATCTGTGTATGCAAAGTTGACAGAATCTGTCAATCTTCAGGAAAGCTTTGAGGTGGGTGTGTTTATATACCTGTGTATATAAGGTGGCTGTGCTGGGACAGTCCTCAGTCAGTGACAGCTTATTTGAATCATTAATCTGACCCCTCATGCTGATGATGCCTGTCAGATTTCAGGGAACAGCCACATGCTCCTTTTGAAAAGAGCTGTAGTCCTTTAAATGCCTTGAGAGCCTCTTCTGCCATGCAGAAATTGTTTGCTTTTATAAACTTGTGACTTGGGTGTGCCTTCATGAACTGCAATGCTCATTGCCCAAATTTTCCTTTTCCTTACACCTTTTTGACTTAATTTTACTGCACTGGTGCAGAGAAACCTTCTGACTGTCCCCTTTGCCAGCCGAATTTTGTGGTTTAAAATCTCATTACCTGATTAAAACACTTTGTTACCTCCTTGCCAACTTGAACTCATTTTGTTTCTCTCTAATCCTCATCTGTGCTATCTGAGCTGAGCCAGCCGGCTCTCCTTATTCCTGCCTTTCTGGTGACTTGCTGCTATTTGAGTTCGTCTAGTAATGGATTATATTGTGTTGGGATGATGGATAGTTGTAGGCAGATGAGAAGCAGGATATTTGTTACTGCTTTCACAGCCAGCATCCAAGGACAGCCCACTGCAAGCTTCACTGGAGCCACTGCAAGGGCTTCTCTGAGAACTGATGAAGGAGTTCCCTCCTCCCAAAAGGAGAACATTTGAAGGGAAACTTCCTCTTTTCCCAAATAAAAGTCTTAAAACTGCAAAGAAATAGATTTTATACTGTTAACATTATCTTTTTTTTTTCCTCCAGGTTTATTTTGCAGTGGCATTTCTCTGTAATTGTGGTTTATCACTAAGAGAATTACTTAATTCTTTAAAGCTTTTAACATTGAATTTCTTAGACAAAGGAAATGCATCGTCTTTTCTGTGTTATGTTATTTAACTTTATGAATTAGTCAAAAGGTATAATGATCATCTTTGGTGCCCTAGAAGAGTTCTTAGAAAAAGAAATATAATTTTTTTTTCCATTCTTAACAGTTCATAATATATTAATGACAACCCTCACATGAAGCAGTGGCCTTAAACTTCAGGTTTGCAGGTATTTGTAATTGCAGAGCACATCAAAGGATTACCAGACTGCAGTTTAATATCTGAACATTAGCACAAGGACAGAACACTTGTGGATTCTGGAGAAAAAGCCTGATTCATTCACTATGTCTCAATTCAACAACTTCCACTGTCCCTCAGGTCCTGAATAGTTTCCCACAGCTGGTAGACAGCAAACCCAGGCAGAACTCCATAAACATTGATCATTTGTTTCATTGCAAAGCTCACTTCTTTAGTTTAAATTGCAGATGAGATTGATTTGAACCAACCAAAGTTTGCAGTGAAGCAAATTAAGTACTTTCATCTCTAGTGCTTTCAAGCTCATCTGTGAAAAGTGGGCCGGGGAGAAGGAATGGCTCCTCTGGAATTGGTCCAGTTCAATAAAATGGTTGGATCTAAACTGTCCCACAGGAGGGGGCCAAGATCCCTCTTCCAGGAGATGAGTTAATTTGTAGCTCCTTAAACTCCAGCATCAGCTCCATCATTTTAGACTTGCCTTCGAAAACCTGAGACATGCCCTGGAGCAGAAAGTAAATCAAAATGTCATTGTATATAGTTTCCAAAAGGATTATTTTTCCATTTTAAATTTTTATTCTGAAGGTACATTTTAAAAATAATTAGGAATACTAATATTTCCAAGAATTTCAGTTGCCTTTAGTTTTTTATATTTCTTGTACCTAGGAGCCTGTACCTAACTTTTTTTTTGTTGTTGTGTGCTTGTTTTTTTTTTTTTTGTTTTTTATTTAGGCCAGAAAATACATAACTGGTTACCTTCTAGCACTCAGTATCTCACTTGCTAAAGACAAAGGTAAAACTCTTAATGAATTGGCTGAACACCACCCCCTTTTAGTCTGTATGGAAACAATGAGGTCTCTTAGGAAAAGATATTTTTTGTACAGCTTTCTAACCACTTTAAGAAATATTGAAAGAAAACAATCAGCTTCTAAATTAGAACAAATATTTGAAACAAGGTTCCTAGGTTGGACTTCAGTATGGGTCCGTTACACAAAGCATCTAAAAATTTAAAGCTAAGGGTTAGAACTCCTAAAGGAATAAATTACAACAGTACAAAGCATCTTACCTGAAGGGTGTCAAACACCTAAAAATATTACTAATAGGTGAATCAGAGAACTGGCTGTTCTTTAAGTAGTCTGTTGGTATTCTCAAAGGAGGCAATCATTAAATAATTATTTTCTTGAGGCAGACAGCATCATCAACCAGTTTTTTATGAATTTTATGACATGCTAATTTCCCATCTGTCCCAAGTAATACAGACCTACACTTTAGTTCATCCACCATAGCTTAACAGCAAAATTGCAAGAAATAAATGTCTGTTCAGTCCTTCTGAAGGTTAGGTTCAGACAAGAATCATCAGGTTGTTTGGATTGGAGAGAACATTCCCTCTCAAACCTGTCTCTAACATTTGTTATTAATGCCTTCATGTTGACAATCACCAAGAAAAACCTCTTTTCTTGCTCTGGAAATCCAGGCCCAGACGCTCACAGGATTTGTAGTGCTTATCCCCAGCAACTTCAGCAGGTGCAAACAGATGGCTGACATTTCTGTAAGGCCATAAAATGCAGAATACTACTGTCCTGCTATGCCTAACTGGAATCAATTAAGTGTGAGGCAGGATATCAGGCTATGAATCACAAGTCATTTGTTTCCTGTAAATTGCATAGTTTGTTGGGCTTTTTTTTAATGCTTCATTTCATGGAAGCCCCAGGGATGGCAGGAAAAGCAGCAAAAGAGAGAGGTAAGTATGTACTTGAAGCAGTTAAATTGGAAAGTGAGATTCCCTGTTAAAATCTCTGAGAATAAAGCTGGTTTTGGAGGTTTTTGGCATCTTCCTTCTCTGATTTCATGTTCCTCCTTGTCTGATCTCCTGAATGCCTTCCTAAAATATGCTGGATCAATTACTTATGCTGCGCTTATATGGCTAAACCTGGACCCAAACAAATAACTATAACCTCTCTTGAAAGTATTTTTCTGAGTTTGATCCTTTCACTAATTCTCTAAAAGTAAATCAGAACAACTAATAGATGCAGAAATCCACAGCAGAAGGGGCTTCAAGTCATGTTTCAGAGCTTTTTAGCTAGCTTTGGAAACTCACAGTCTAATATTTAGCAAGAACAAAATTGCCGTGAACAGAGGCAACTGGGTGGAAAAAGGACAAAAGGTAGGAAAAAACTTCAGATGGAAAATACAAAATTAAAACAAAGAGGAAAGGTTTATTAAGAATCTAAAAAGACTTCACTTTTTTTTTTCTTGATTCCTATTTTCATAGTGAAATGTAAGAACAAGGTAAAATATAACAATAGAAGCTTCATTTCACTTAATGCTCCTGTTTTATGCCTTCAGTTTTTTCTGAGTAAATCAGAGACCTTTGATAATTACTGCCACAAAGGTGAATAAATGGCAAGGGGAAATAAGCAAGAGTTTTTTTATAGGGTGAGTGTGGTGACATTATCTTAAAAGAATAAGCTGATGTGACAGTGTTTAAAATATGAGCTGGCAACTGCTAGTAAGTTTGCATTGCCTGTTTTTAATCTTTAATTTGTGACAATGCTGTGAATAGAGATTAACTTCCTCTACTTAATATTTACTGTTTCAGTGCCTTCAAACTGGAGCTGTCATCAATGTTTTGAAAAGTTGTTCATTTTCCCAGGATTTTCTGTTGATTTCTGTTTGTCACGTGATTCACTCTTCCAATATGGAAGAATGGAGAATGAGTGGAGATCTTTTTTCATGTTGCCTGAGGAAGGAGGATTTCACAGGCTGGCACATTCAGGGTAGAATGTTCTTATTCAAAGACTATTTTACACTTTTCACATAGCCTTGAACTACCCCAGGTTCTGACCTCTAGCACTAAACTTCCAAAATATAAATCCTGAGAGGAATACATTGAATCCAGAGGAAGTGATCAAAGCCATAAAAGTTGGTGCTGAGTGTGAGTGTTCAGATCCAAACTTCTTGTAAAGCAGAGAAATTCCAGTAAGTGTTCTCAGTTGCTTCCTCCACTCCCAGCCTCTCTGTGCCTCAAACCACAGGAATTATGGAGCTTGGGGATTGCACCTGGGATGTAAAAACCAAGGGTTCAATGGCTGGATGAATCCCAAAAACCTAAAGGAACAGCTTGGACTCGTAAATGTAACAGATCAGATCCCTCTAATTTTCTCAATATCCCTTTAATAATCCTGCATTAGCTCCAAAGGATGTTTTGCCATTCACTGGTGTAGGGTATAGAAGCTGGATTTGTAACCCACTCTCTTATTCCTTCACATAAATATTACAATCTTGAGGCTAATTGTTAAATTTCTTTGGTTTTCCTGCAAACGGCTACTCAAGTGAGGAATGTTTAAAATTTGTATATTCAACAGAGAAAATGTTAAAAATCAGCAAAAAGCAGATTTGTTGAAAGTATAATTTTGTGTTTGTTGATGCAAAGGGAAAAATAATTTATTTTCACAACCAAGATATGTTTGCTTCTCCATTATTTCCTTACAAAACAAATATGAAAAATAAAAGTGAGTCTGTACAAGCAACTAGTTTGAGTCAATATTCACAGGGAAAAACAAATGTTTAATGGTGTATGTGATGTCAATTAAAACCAAGGAATCTTTACATATTCCCCAGTAGAAACAGCACATATGGTTTCAGTATATAGCCTCTATGCTGTTAAAAAAATAATCCAACTTTTTCTTATCATCTTTTTTTTAGGAGAAGTAAACTGTTGAAGATACATTTGTCAAAGTTTGATCTGATGTTGGAAGCACACTCTGAAAACATAAAATAAGTTCCAAGGAATGCATGTAGAGACTCATAGTCTGCCTGTCATGAATGCTTTGAAATATGTATTTCCATTTAATTTATTCAAAATTAGAAAAAGCACTTAAAATGAATTTCTTGTTACTAGGTGGGCAGCTTTTGCAATGGAATTGGAAGCAATTTATGTGATGGAACTGGCAAGATAAACACCTGAGATGACATGGAGACACTGGGGAGCTTTGAAGGAAAGTTATATAAATGTGAAGTAAAAATGAAAGAGGGGAAATTGAAATGAAGATAAAAAGGTTTTAAATACCTGAGGGCAAGGTAAATGGAAAGCAAAGGCCTCAGATTCTCTGCTGTGTGTTCTAGGGCCCAAGTAATATGATCAGAGTGATTTTTCTCTTCTAAAACCAAAAGAAAATGTCAATGGAAATTATTTTCTGGCAGAGGAAACATGCTTGAAGTTTTCTCTATCCCTCATTTGCAAATGGCAGTGCTCAAACTGTTACGAAATTTAATAGGACAGGTGTCTTATTTGTGAGTTCATCTAGAGAAGAGTCTTATTCTGCAGAGAAAATGCTTTTTTATCTTTCACCTGGTGGAGCTATCTTTTAGCTGTCTTTAAAAGACCATGAGAGACTCATGGAAAGCATAAATGTAATATTGCCAAGCATGTGCCTTTTTTCTCTTTGCTTCTGCCACTGAGGTTTTGGGTTGCTGCTCCTCCTGTGCAATTTCAGTTTGCCTCTTTGCTCTGTTAAGGTTGCTGTCATCGGTACACCACATTCCTTGCATGTTTGCTGCACATTTTACTGGCAACAGCATGAACAGAAATATAATTCTGACATTAATTAGCCGAGAATATGTGCATCACTGGAGAAGCAAAGGAATATATTTCCAGAAAATCATTCCATTTAAGTTGTTTTTAAGGCTCTGGCCTGACTACTGAATTTAAACACTGAAAAAGAAAAGGGAGCTGGGACATCTAAACAAGGTGAGAAAGCCACAACTGGAAAAAGACTAGGTAAAATGGCCCTGAAGTAGCCTGGTTGGTGCAGCAGACTGGAGGGTTTGTTGAGGGACATTTTCTCACTTTAGCAATGCGCTCACTGCTCTCTGGAGCTACCATCAGAGTGAAGCAACTCTTTGCCATGAATGACTGCAGAGCAAGCTGTCACGAGATGGTGATCAAATTGTGACAAAAAGCACCATGGTGTGGTTATTTATACTCGTATTTCACTAGAGGACATGAAGATATTTATGAATGATTACTTAGTCAAATACTCTGGTTCTCACAAAAGGCTTCTAATTTCTCGTGACTTGCCATAAAGTAGGGATGAAAAGAACCCAAAAAATTAAAGGATGCCATATCCCTTCAGAGTGAGGGAAAGTCAGTGAGCAGAAAGTAGAACTGGGTTGTCCATGGAGGGCATGCTGCCTGTCTCTCTTGAGAGTGGAGGTGGCTCTCATGGGCATCCTGGTTCTTTGGAGTCAGCTTGACCATGGGCTGGACATTGTCCAAGTGCTACATTGATTTAGATTGCTGAATTCTTGAGACTTGTGGTCTGAAAAATAGAGTTGCAGAAAACTTAACATAAACTGAAAAAGCAATAAATTTCTGATGTGAAGAACTGGTTTCAATTCTGTTGATATTGTAAGAAAAGGAAGATCTAAATGCTGTTTGGGAGATGGTGTAAATCAACACATACAGTTAACCAGGGGGACCTTCAAACCATTGCTGAGGTGCAAAGAGTTGACTTATTTCATTCTCTCACTAACAACCCCAACCCAAAATTTATTTAGCCATGAGTGAGTGCAACACAGATTGGCTGAATAGAGAAATTAGAAGACAACAACAAAGACTAAAAAAAGATGTTGGATGTCACTGATGCCAAAAAAAAGGCTGAGATTCTGACATGCAGAAAAGCAAGTGCCAGAGAGATAAAAGAATTTGGTGAAGCACATGAAAAAAAATTCTTCTAGAAGGTATCTGTTCAAAATGTAGAAAAGAACTACCTAAAGCATCTCCACTCAGCATTAAAAGCTAAAAGCACAGAAAGGCAACAAGTCCAAGTAAGGCACTAGTGATATTTCCTAAGTGAGGGAAAAGGTTGTTTCTTATTCTATTGAAGTTTGGCAATGGACACTTGATTTAAATGTACAGTCCAAGAAAAAATTAATTTACTTGACATGTTCAGCTGAACAGCACAAACCTCTGATTTTACCTCTTCTAGGAAACTTTAGTGTACTACACATCATTAAAATAGAAAAAGAAATTAGGATAAGCATATATGTACAAAAATACCAGAACTTTAGTAAGTAGTCAAGCTACTTTGTACTCAGTTTAGCTTTAGCTGTACAAGTGGAAAAAGCAGTGAGCAGAATAGTGTTAGATATGGGAAAGGAGACTGCGACAACCAAGACCATCACAGGCTGAAATCAGAGAGCTACAGCAACCAGAATCAATTCAGAGCTGTATTAGCTACCTTAGGTAGGATAAACCAGCCTTAATTAAAAGAAACCACATTTACTTTGGGTTAACAGACAGACACTCTATTAATAATATATACTAATATGCTAATATGTGTGCTAATATATACTAATATGCTATCATTTAAATAACAGCTTGTTCACCTTGCTATCTTCAGCAAAATCTCATCCTTGTTTTAATTAATTTTTGTCACATACTATTGTATGAGACACTAATAGTACCCAAATGCATGACAGCTTCTGTGTGCTGTTAATGCAGAACTTCTGCATTCTCACATGTTTCTTTGTGGTTTTGCCTTTTTTTTTTTTGTATGTTTGCAATGATAAATTATTTCTCAATCTCCTCTAATACTTTACATTTTTTAAAAATAGATGTTCAGCTTTTAGGCTGGAATATCACAATCTTCAGCTCTCTTTTTGAACATTGTCAGTACTACCGAGATTCTTCAATGCCTTGATAGGTTTGCTTGGGACACTCATCACTGGACCTGCAGTCCAGTTCTCTCAGAATTGTTGGCTTGAGATTTTCCCATTCCTTTACCTCTGTACATACAGATACTTCGATTATGATTCTTTTTATCATGGTAATTTCCATTTCCATGCCATTGTTTCCCATTTCTCATGCTCTCTTCCCTAGCTCAGTTGTCCACAAGGAATGAATTCATTCCTTTTAAGAGTACACAAATCTCTCTGCACAGATCCTGACAGTGGAAGGTCCACTTTTATGTGTTATCCCTCTTTGCCTCTTACAGCCTTTCACACCATTAGCCTTCAGTATATTCTGCACTATCACTTTGTGCTTTAATTCTTCTGCTCAGGGCACACAGTTCAGTATTCCACTTCATTAAAACTCATCCTCCAACATATCTCTGGCACTGTAATTCTGTTACTTTTAGCCTGATGCATTTCAGCATTAATTCTGTTTCATCATTTTGCTCCCTAGATACCTGGAATTTCTATACAAACATTTGTTTATATTTTGACAGTTTTTCTCTCTCTGTTTCATAAAGAATGTGTTTTATAACTTTCAGTGATGACATACATGCCATTTTTTACAGCAAAGAAAAAAAAAACCCAGGAATTTGGGGGAGGGGGCATAGCTTTGTCAGTGTGAAAAATAGACTCCAGTTTCTCCAGCCCACAGTTATGTTCATTTCTTCTGTCAAGCTCTTTGGAGCAGGTGATATGATTTCCTCTATGACTTCTGCCAAGACATTTTTAACAAACTTTCTTCCCTTCATTGTAATAAGAATTATCCAATGGTTTCTGTTAGTGCTCATTTCCAAATTATGGACTGCATTTTGATTCAATCTATGCCAAACTATGTTTATTTGGTATGAAACAAGACTTTGTTCTTTGGTAGTATGTTCTGCTTAAGCTAGTCAACTTGCTATAGAAATGTTAAGCTTCCCAAAGGTCTTTTTGATAGCAAAAGGTAATTTTTTTAGGTTAACACGTGGGTTAAAATAGCCACATAGAGAAGCCACAGAAGAGCTGCTTCTAAAGCTTAGTCCTCTGATTTAACTGTTAGAAGTTATTTGGTCTCTGGTTTAATTTGGCATCGCTGGGTTTATGTTCCTCCAGTCCAGACCAGTGTCAGTGCTTGGGTTACAGGTGAATTTCATATTAAAGATTTATGAGTAAATTATTCCAGTGGGATTTGTTAAAAATTTTCTCTTAGGATCAGATTTATTCACTATTCATATTTAAGCACTTCTGTCTATTAGATGGTTTTGTTCTCACTCCTAGGAAACAGTACCAGAACCTGGAGTTTTCCAAGGTCTCGGGATGTACAGATTTGAGCCGTAAATACATAAAGGAAAAATCTTCACTTCATGGTTAGAATCTAGAAACCAATGTAAAAACCAAGGAAGATGCTAGGGAAAACATATGGAATCTGGTATCTAATATCAAATAAGCAAGTAGTCTGCTGCATGTAATATTTTCCTCCTCCCTATCACCACAGAAGGCTCTGCCCCTCTGAAGTGGCAGATAAAAAAAACAAGGAAGCCTTTCTGAGTCCATAGCCCTGTTCTTGAGTGTCTTCTCATGATGAAAAGATTTTACCTTTTGAATGCTTAAATTATCCAGTTCAAAGTCCATAAAGCCAAAATAATACATTGCAGACATTCATTGCAGATTAGTGTGTGTATTCTTCTTTTAACTCCTTTTTTTTTCCGTGTGAAGGTGATAAAGTCAATGTAATAAAAATATACCTGGGATGACATACCCAGGAATGAAAAGAAGAAAAATTAAGAACAAAATAAAAATTCTACAAAGCTGAAGGAATTGTACACCAGGTAGAACACATTGTAGTTTATGCTAGGACTCTCAATATGCTTCTTCTCTAAGAATGAGAGGGGAAAATGTCATTCATGTATTTTTTTCTAGAAAATATAGATTTTGGTCTGTGAAAAATGTAGATGAGAGCACCTAGTGAACTTTATTACCTTCAGACTTATGCAGATGGTGAGTGGGTTTAATTCAGAGTGAAGACTTACATGCCAAAAGTTCTCAAACATCCTGGTTTTGGCACTCACAAGGTTTTTTAGGATATGGCCCTTATGGCAGGATTATAAAATTCTTGCATGTTGCATTGCAAACTTTTGCACCAGGCTTTCACCTCTTTCCTGCTTTGTACATAATGTGAGAAATTTCACTCATTCAGTGATATTTTGCAGAGATTTCCTGTTTACCTACCACCGTTTGTGCTCTTAATGAATTCAGATCAAATACTTTGAAGTGAGGTGCTGCTCACTGTGAGTAGAAGCATCCCAAAATGGTTCATGTGGTGCATAAGTAATCAGAATATTTTGAAAAATGATGCACGTGGCTCCACAGTTATGTAAAAAAAACATACAAATATTTTGCATCCCTGAATTATTTTTTCTTACTAAGGAGTCACCCTTTAACTTTTTCTGAATTTTTGTTTTGCTCTCAGGCTTTTCTTTTTTTTTTTTTCTGTGCTAGTCCAGTTGTTTGGAAAATAACTCCATAAAGATTTCTACAGAAAACTAATTAGTAAGAAATGCATTAGGAAATTACATATGGGATGCACACAGATATTTTCTACCCATGTTTACAACTTCCTGTGTCTCTGCAGAGGGTGTCACCCACATCTGATTAAGGAGGTTTGTTTGCCTCACAGCTTGTCTCAGATGCTACACTGACCTCAGTTTATAATCACTGTGTACTTAGTGGATGATCTACTCTGTTGATAATCAGTGGAGGAAGAAGGTGACATACTGAGACTTAGTTTCCCTTCAGATTTGTCTTTTACCCGATGATGGATTTATTATCAATTGATCAGATGAAGATCAATTTATTACCTAGTCTTTTGGTAAGGCTAGAATAGCAAAATAGATGTGTATTCATTACTGTGTTTTTAATATCTCTTCAGAATCTCTGCAATGTAATCCAGTGTTAACCTAGTTTAGTGGTATATTTCTTTAAACATCTATTTTTTTGCTTCTTCCAGCATTACTGATCTCAATACTTCCATTTTATGGGTGTTGATAGACAGATACAGAAGAAATTTGTCATTTCAGCTTGTAGATGGAATCTGTGTTGATCCTCCAGAAGTCCATAATTCCAGTAATACAATCAGAGTCCCATAAAGCAAAGTATTGGTTTCTTCAGTGTCACACCATTTGGATGCATTTGGATATTGACGTACTTGCTCATCTTGAATTATAAAAATAATATATACTGTGCAATCTTAAGCTGATAGTCTGTGAACCTGAAAATAAAAAAGGGAGGCTTTTTTTTTTTTTTTTTACATATGGTCTATTTCTGTTGTTTGGACTGTTTTCCAGATAACCATCTGTAACAGAGAAAGGATGGCAAGCAAACTGATTTCTCATACTTGGTTGCCAAGATTCATTAATATCTGCTTAGTATGGCACATTGCCTAATCAGAGGCTGGTTGGACTCTCTGTTGCAGGTTTCAAACAATAATATGTTTAGAGCCTGCCTTTGGGCAGGTCTTTTGGCATCCATCTAACAAATTTCTGCACATGATTAAACTTTGTGTAGAGCTGTGTTTGCTAAAAAGAAAAAAAAAAGAGAGAGAAAGGCAGCAAAAGGAAAGAAAGGAAAGGAAAGGAAAAAGGAAAGGAAAGAAAGGAAAGGAAAGGAAAAAGGAAAGGAAAGAAAGGAAAGGAAAAAGGAAAGGAAAGGACAGAAAGGAAAAAGGAAAAGGGAAAAGGAAAAGGGAAAAGGAAAGGAGAGGAAAGGAGAGGAAAGGAGAGGAGGAAGAAAGAGAGAGAGAGAGAGAGAGAGAGAGAGAGAGAGAGAGAGAAAGAAAGAAAGAAAGAAAGAAAGAAAGAAAGAAAGAAAGAAAGAAAGAAAGAAAGAAAGAAAGAAAGAAAGAAAGAAAGAAAGAAAAGAAAGGAAGATTAAAATAAGGAAGTAGATGAAGATAAGAGGAAGAACTAACAAGACAGTGTAGGAGAACAAAGCCAGCTCTTACTGCCAAAAAATCCTACAGAGCCTCTAGGCAGTGAAAATCTAGGGAGATTATTTGGGTTTAAATATAGAAGTGTGAGTAACAGGTGATAACAAGCAATAGCACAAAGAAAGACCAAAATCAATTAGTTGAAATTAAGGCACATGTTTCCCAATAAACTTAGTAAGTAAATTAGATACTCCAGATGCCTGATCCAAACTTTGCTAAAATCAGTGTGATGGTTCTTCAGCAGACCTCAAGTTCCACAGTATCTGCTACATAAAAATAATCCATCTATGTATAGCTGTATCTGAGTAAGGAGAAAAAATTCACAACAACATGAGGATAATCTGAGGGATCTAGAAAAGACTAAAAATATAAATAATAGGAGAGCTTCAATCTAAAAAATGTCCTATTAACTTAATTATTTGTCTTTATTGACTTTATTAACTAAGTATACTGATCAATATGCAATTGTATGTAATTATACTTGTATCATGCTTTTTTCCTCTTTTATTTAGATTGTGTCCCAATTAAATTAATCTCCCCGCCAGTTGTCTACATGTAGAGACCTCCTTAAGATTCACTGGAACTCATATGACCCCTGTGGAAAGATATTTGATGTTAATTACTATTTCTGTTATTATTTTTACAACATACAATAGTAAGTAATTCTTATTACATAATAGCAAATAAAAAGAGTTCTGTAAGTAGCATTATTTAAGTACTATGATGGGAAAATTATGATGTGCATTCTTTCAATTAAGGTGATTATTTTGTTTTGATAGAGGGGTAACAGCAGCTGTAGAATGAAGGCTGAATGGGAAAAAGGATCAGAAAATTGACACACTGAAACCTCAACCATGCATTCTGAAGATGTAAAATTTAAATGCAGAAAATGTTATAGTTTGACAGACTTTCTATAATATCTTATATTGTATATTATGATGTGCTCGGTCTTATTTTCTCTTAATTTATCCCAAACAGTTTTCAGAACACATGTGAGAACTCAGATATTTTCATTTAAGGGGGCTGATTCCCTGTGATTGTGCTGCAACAAGTCCTCTATTGTTTTCCCTGTTTTGTGCAAGAATCAGAATTAATAATGTACAGTGGATTATCAAAGAGGGAAAGAGGCAGTGAGCAATCTCAACTTTCAGAGATGACTGACTGTTTCAGAGAGATCCAAGCTTTTATCATCCTTGAAATCTCACAAAAGCCAGAATAGCAACAGCAAAGCAACAAAACTCCTCACCCAATCAACAAAATAAGGTCAGTTTTTTCCACCTTAGGGGCTTGAAAGCACCACCTTCATCACCTTTCACCATCACTGAAGCAATTAAAAATTGCTCTCTGCCAATATTTGATGGTGTAACTCCTTTTGATCACTGCTCAAGTGCAGATGATTCTCTGACCTTCAACATCCGTTCCTTTCATACCCATTCCAGTGCTTAAGAACATTCCTGTACTTAGCCTGTCCTACCACTTAAAACTATACTTCACTTGTAGTAAACAATGATGAAAAATCACTAAAGCAATCTTTTGTTCACTGCAGTGACATTTCCTCTAATTAAATTTTCATCTCTGAAGGTATTTGGGCCTCTCTAGTCCATCTGGGATATGTTTGCCCTCAGCATTGCCGCAGGCCAAATGTATTTTTGTTGATACGCCGAGCAGCATGCTGTCCTCAGCGACTGTGGGTATTCCCCACTGGTGCTTTATTCAGAAGATTATTTCGCCAGTTTCAAAGTACTTTTTTCTGAAGTCTTTTTTTTGCCTTTGAAGAGACAGTGAGTGTTGAGTGCCCCCCAGATGCCCTCTCTTCCATGGACCCGTGTTCATTTTGAGGCATTTTTCCAACAGGCTGTGTGCAGTGATATGATGGGAGAGAGGGACCCTGCTCTCACAGAGGCCGGGAGTCACTTCAGGGACCTGCTCTTCACAACAGTTTTCTACACTTTGAGCATCAATTAACCTGATTAGGGGTGACTGAGGCTTTGCAGGCCTTATTTGATGGCTCTGTGGTAGGACACTGTCCTGGTTCAGAGCAAATTTGGGAGAGAATCCCCAAAAGGGCTCCTCTAGGAGAGCAGATTCAATCACCCCTCCCTCCCAACTGGTCCGGGACAAAATACCTCCTTGGAGAAAAGTGGAATAAAATGTGTATTAAACAATAAAACCTAAACAACATTAAACAAAAATAAAACCCCTTGCTGCTCCAAAAGAGATGACAAACTGAGCAAGTCCCTCCCCGGGTTGCAGCTCAGCTCACCCAGTCTCGGGTCAGTCCCTCAGGGCTGGAAATGTCGCAGGCCAGGCCCGGCCCGGTGGCCGCAGGTGCAGCTGCCGGTGCTCTTCTGTGTCACAGGCATCTTTTCATTAAAAATCTTTCCTTAAGGTTTTTTTCCTCCTGAGAAGCTGGGAGGCCTCAGGAACAAAATGTAAACATTGATTATCTGCTGCTGGGGAATGCAACAGGTGGATCTTTGATTGGTCTCATGTGCTTGTTTGTAATTAATGGCCAATCACAGCCCACCTGGCTCAGACAGAGAGTCTGAGGCAGCTGCCTTTGTTATCATTCATTCCTTTCTATTCTTAGCTAGCCTTCTGAGATGAAACCTTTTCTTCTGTTCTTTTTAGTGTAGTTTTAATGTAATATATATCATAAAATAATAAATCAAGCCTTCTGCAACATGGAGTCAGATCTACGTTTCTTCCCTCATCCTAAGACCCCTGTGAGCACCATCACACTTCTGGGTGTTCAGGCCAGAGCAGGTTTGAGCAGCTCCAAAGAAAAGGGAAAAAACCACAGTCCAGGGAACTTCTTTGCCTCAGCTGGCTAAACTAACTACAAGCAAAGGAGAGCTCTGTCCCGCTGTCTGTCCATCCGCAGACAACACAGTCAGGAGCAGGAATGTGGAGGAGTGAGTGCAGTGTCTGAAAACAAACTGCAGCTTCTTCTGCCCGCTTCACTCTCTGGGACAAGGCTTAAAGGTGCAAAACTTGTTATTCAGCATAAACAGAACGAGACGATTTGGGATAAAAGCATCATTTGGTCAAACCAGGACAGACACGTCTGGCAGGACAAACTGGTTTGCATCTCTTTTCACAGTTCCTGTGTCACCTCTCCCAGCACGTCCCAGGAGCCAAACTGCAAAAGGTCATTTTTGCACACATGCACAAATTGCTACAGTGAAAGATATAGTTTATTGACTTCAAAAGAGAAAGGCATGGATGACTGCAAAATGTAATGGAAGTGTTTTCTCATTTCCTCTTGGATAATAGAGGCCAATGGGATGAGTATTTCCATATTGGTAATGCATCATAGATATTTTTCTAATTCTCTTGAGATAATAGAGTATCATTCTAAAGAGAAGACTCCATGAGTTCTTTTAGTGTAATTGTTGATTTGACTGTACTACAGATCTGATATAATTTCGAAATATAATATTTTAGGTTTCATTTTCAAGAGAATCTGATTATTCAGTAATTAACATTCTGAAACAATTTTATCATACTGAGAGACCTGGGCAAAGGTAGCAACCTTCATTACCAGAAACTATCACTTTTGTAAATTACTCCTCAAACTTTTAAAAAATCTCCACAGTGTCTTTTTTTCCCCCTAAACTTTTAAACTGAAATAAATGCAAGGGCAACTTGCTGAAAGAAAGGACATGAGGAAAATAGGAACAAGCCACCTGTGGATTATTGACATTTCTGTGGTTAAAATTCCATAACTCTAAATAAAATCATGCTGTTTGGAAAGCAAAATTATGGCTTTCACAGTTGCATAGTTTGATTTTTGCTTGCTTTTTGAGTCCAAACCTGTAACTTGTAAGGAGTTGCTGTATTTACAAGGTTAAAAATATTGGGATGCCTCAATGGCAGCAATAGGTATTTAAGGGACAGTGAATGGTATGGATTGCATCTATTTTACTGTTGGATTGCATCTATTTTACTGTTTCTCACGCAAAGGAGGTGTACTGTCACTTCCACTTCTGCAAAGAGAGTGAAAAACTGGGATGTAGACATGTCAAATTGGAACAGTAGTTGTGTCTTATGCTGACTTTGCACAGGAGCAAATGAAACAACAACAAAAAAAAATAAAGTAGGGAGTGAGACCTGCACTTCTGGTTTTAGTCTTTGTTTTTGCCTTACAAAGCTCAATTGTCTATTACAGCTGTATAAATGCAGAATTCCTCTTAGGATATTATCTATATTAATCTGGATTGGTCTCAAAACTAATTCCAAATCTGGCAATGGCAGGCAAACCCCCTTCTTGACTGGACCACACATATATCAAAAATTTTGAAGAATTAGGGTTATTTGGTGTGCAAGAAAAATATCTTACTTCTGAGGGAATGCTGTAAAATTACTGCAATGACTGCCTTGGTAATTTTGCATAAATACTCTTAAGTGTTGAAATACCATTTCAGTAAGTTCTGAGAAGCTGTATGTTATCTGTCAGGCTCTTCCAAAACTTTACATGAATCTTTGAGTGTACTTTCTAATCTCTGAAATTCTCAGTTATGCAAGAGAGGCAGTGAAATTACACTGTAAAATAGGCACAGATTTTTGCTGGAAATTTTTCCTTTTGAGAGTTTTGTATAGTTCAAGGTACTCAGGCTCAACAAGAAACATATTTATTACTGCAATTGCTCATTTTCTTCTTAAAATTGCATCAAGATAGAATTTCATTCCACACTTTGTGACCACTGTTTTACCAACCCGACGTGACACAAGTGACTCATGAATGACAAATCCGCAGGGAAATGGGTCTGGGACCCTTTTTTGCTTCCAAGTGAAAAGGACAGAAGTTTTTCTTTGGCACACATGAAAATGGACAAATGGACACAGCTCTAGTGTTAGGCACAAAAGGAGCAGATGCTAGAGCAATATAAACCTATGAACTTCTCTGAACTTAAAAGAATAGCAGTAGCTGTATCTCACAAGGAAAAGCTGTCAGGACTGTTAGGTTTAATATTTTACCTGGGGAGTTCAACCTGCCTTTTAGGTATCAAGGGAGCTGTCTGTACTGACAAGAAGAATGCTCTAATTCCCTAGCTGGAGTCCAAGTTCCTGTCTCTTTGCTTATAAAATAAGTCAATTTACATATAAGGAAAAAAAAAAAAGTTCTTAATGCTTTTCTAGCAGTAATTTTTTAAGACATGCAATCTCATTTTGAGGTAAAATATTTGTTGAAATGAAAAATAATGGCAGACTGAAAAAGACTTGCATAAAAAGCAAAGAAAAACTATTTTATGGCTGTTTTAAGCTAAATTATTAAATTCACCACCTCTTACACAGGACTCTCTTAATAATGTTGCCGATTTTTTTTTTTTTTTAGGAAAGCCTTGAGGAAATCCAAGCACCTGAGGAATCTCCGTAAGAAGATACCTCATCCATCTAGAATCTTGTTAAAAGGGACTTGAGAAGGGCCTTTTTAACCGTCTCCAAGCAGCCCAGGTAGGAACACACCTGGCACTGGATGCAGACAACAGCTGTCTCACCAGCATCCATAATCTGTACTGGTGGCTTCCTGGCTGTACCTGTGTGCCCTGAATGCAAAAAGCATCTGTTTCACATTTATTCATTTACTCAGATGGCATTATCTACATTACTTGCTACCTTTGGACACAAGACTCTCATTTATAATTCATTGTACACAGATGCTTACAGAGAGTAGAAGCTTTGGCTACATTACCTGTCACTCTTAGTATATTTTGTATTCATGGTGGGTAAATATACAAGGATAAAGCTGCCATATTGTGTATGACTATCTATAATGCATTAGCAAACAGTTGTTTGATCATTTATACTGTCATTCTTTAGAGTTGGAGTGATGTTAGAATGGAAAATGAAACTAACTGTGGGTTCACTCTCCCTAATTTTCTAGTTCTGCCCTGTCTCTCGTTTTGTGCAGAGCTGGTAGTCCCTAAGTTTTTGGGACATGAAGGTGGCTTTGTCTCATTTTGTTTCTCACGAGGAACGCGTCATGTTTGTCATTACCCTTTATATGGTCACCATTCGGGACTTGGTCAGATATTCACTAAGTTCACCAGTGCAGCTGGCTTCAGAAGAAGATGATTCCTATTCTTTGCTTTCATAGGCTCATAAATCCAGCCTGCTGAAAATATTAAAAAGAGAGAAATACTCAGGCAGGGATAAAGCCTATCAGAAAGAGGGAGTGAATGTAACTGGGGAAACATTTACTCAAGATTACATATTAAGCAATTTGCTCTTTAGTACTGAAGGAATATAGAGAGAAAATATCTTAACACTACTTACCAAGAGCCCCTGAATCCATCAAATGCTGTTAAAAACAACCATTTTGGAACAAGGAGAACATTCTGTATGCTGTGTATTGTTTTTAAAAGCTATTTTTAGTGTGGTAAATATTAAAGAATGTCATTGTCCCTTGCATGAGCTCTCACTCATTTTTTAGGAAGCTTTGCCAGAGATGCTTGACTTAAGAACCCATTAAAATGAAAATATACTCAGGAACCTTGCAGGAATAGTGCTTGAAGGCATGGGCACCAAGCATGCTTGGCAGCCTGGAAAGCTTACAGAGCTCACAGAAAAGGAATGCCATCACATTAAAGAATTAGCATAGCCCCAGGCAGCAGGGTTTTTTTATGTTGGTTGGTTTTTTTCAGGTTTTTTTTTTTTTTTCCCAGTAGATGTGAATGACATTTCCTATCTGAGACACTGTTTAAAATATTCCTTATCCGCATGTAAGTTTTTTATGACTACATTAAAAAGCAAAAGGTTGGTTTGTTCCTGCTGACATTTGCTCCTATTCCTCTCTCTCACTGGGTACTATATCTCAAATAAAGCTCTGATGTTCATCTCTCCTTCCACAAGTTTCTCACTCTCTCCAAATATTACTACTGCCTCCTCCTCGTGCTTTTTCTGCTAGGCAGAACTTGTTCTGTCATTCTTCCTGAAGTCTACCAGCTGCCACAAATTCAGCAAAACTCCCACAAAAAATCCCTCTAAAGTCTTTTTTACCTTCTCAGCGGCGCCTCCAGATCACTCTTTGAAAATGCAAATAAGATATATTAATAAATACAGAAAGAATCTGAGTATCAGCACCTGATAATATAAAATTAACTTCTCTTTTCACTGACCCTAGTCTATGAGAGTTGAACTTGGGGAAAATTGAAGAAATAATCACTCAGCAGCCTCATCAATCAAACCAGCAGCTTAGGCTGCTAATTATTCCCTGGTGTGGGTACCTTGGCTCTTCTGACCACTCACCAAGGAAACTCAGGTTATTGATTCCACTACATGAAAATAATCCACCTAACTCTCAGTTTCTTTCTCATGGGAAATCTTCTTGCATAAAGTTCTGACAAAAACCATTTAACTAAAAAAATACAGTTGCTGACATCTAAGCTTCATAATATCCTAATGGACTCCATTTTGCCAGTTGCTTTCTGTATAGGAAAAAAAAAATATCAAAACTGGTCTTTTCTCCCCATTAGTCAAAATCTCTGTGTAGAAGCAGCTCACATCTTTGTTCATAAGGCTGCAAACAGCCTGAAAGGCCAGGTCAGGAAGCTGCTGCTGGTTTTGGTTCCTTACATCCACGTGGTACAATTTGAAATTGCTCCATCCATCAGGCTGCTGCAGATTGTTCTTTCAGTCTTTATTAACCACAGTGGGCCAATCTCCCTGCACCGCTGGTGTTTATGTGGGGCAGGAGCAGTCATGACCTGGGTTTGGTGGCTTGCTTCTCCACCAAAATCAGGAACAGCAGTGCCTGGGGATAGTTACCCTTAAGTGTTTTGCAGATATGCCAGAAAAAGAAGGAAGTATCCTGTTTCCATGCAAGAGCTTCCAACAATTTGTCCCTGACAAACTCCAGATATAGATTCCCGTTTTAGAGACTGTGAACAGCTAAGAACAGAGAGTGAGTGAATTAGGTCAGAGAGCTGTGAAGCCATTTTAAGTGAGAACTTTAAAAGTATCATTTTTAGGGTAGCTTGGTAATTTTGTGTAGGGGTCAAATATTCTCCCTCTGACTTTCAATCCCCAATTCAAAATTTTGTTTGACTTCTATTTTATACTTCAGGAAGTATTACTGCTAATTTTCTACCCAGCGATGTTCCAATTTTCAGCAAGTGCATCTTGATATTTGAGGGTCATTGCTGAGTGACTTTGGAAAGTTTGCATCACTGTTATTAGCATTATTTCTTCTGTAAAGCATGTGGGAAAACTTCACTGCTAGTCCCTAAAAATATCCATGCTGGAGATCTATATTTTTTTCCTCTGATCTCAATGGATGCCTGGTGAAAAATCAGAATCTGGTAGCAAAACCTTCATGATACAGAGCCTGAGAATCCCAAGCATCGCTGCAGTCTTCAGCTTAAACCCATAAACACTCAGTAAAGACAGTTATAACAGATCTTCACACTTTCATAAAAAAACCCCACAATTTTGATTTTTTTCTTGAAAGCCCTCATTGCTTCACTGTTCTAAGACCACTTTGGTATAAGGATTTTTTATCTTGGCTGACAACTGCACTGAAGCCTATAATAAGAATCTTCTCCTTTCGCTCTAACAAGCAAATTCCCTGTTTTCTGAGAATCCTTTCTAGGAAGGCAGTGCTGAATGTGTACCAGACTTGAAAAGAAAGCCTATCTATGCTGCCATTTTCGCTTTTTTATTTCTCTAATTTGCAACTCAGCTCACATCCAGCCCGAAGAAGCAATTTTGCCTGTTGGAAATGCTGCAGCTGGTTTCCTCCAGTGCTGCCCGCATTCAGAGCGAGGGAGGCAGCGGTGGGCTCACGCAAGATTGGTTTAAATGGGAAATCAATACCGGTTCCTCAGCTCCTACAAAAGAGCTGAACTGGGCTGGATTGGCTCCAAGCAGAAAAAAGGAGTTAAGTGAAAGTGAAAAAAAAAAAAAAAAACCAAACCAAAACCTGGCTGCCAGTGGGATAGGTATTCTCCTGCATACCAGGCTGTTTGGGTCTCTGCCACTGAACCCATCACAAGAAGTCTGAGATAACCTGGCTCACCTCCTACCATCTGTTTTTCAATGGATGATAAATATTGGAAAAATTAAAGCTGGAGCCTTTTTATTCCCCAGGCATATATTAGCTTATAAATACATAAATGTTTCTGTTCAGCATCAGTAAGAAGTTGTACCTTGTACCGTATTAACCAGTTACAAAAGGGATTGAAAACTTATTCTGCAGATGAAAAGTGGAGTCATTGGTGTGATTCCTTGTTCTACAGCTAAGGAGAAATATGTGATCTAATTAGAAGTTCCATCAGACTTTGCTCAGTGATTGGAACTCAGTTTCACAGGCTTTCACTTGACAAGACTTTGTATTTAATCTCTTGTATTAAAATTTTCTACAAAATAAATCTCAATAAAATTTGTATTTCTGAAATCTCTGTTGCACGCTATTTTTTGCCCAAATACACTTGAAAGAAAACCCAACAATGACAGTGAAAACACTGTATAAATTAATTGTTGTGTTTTGCTAGATGGTCAGGTCTTCAGTTTGGCTATTCCTTAACCTCTGCTAGTACTCTTAAGGATTCAGAAACCCAGGTTATGGGCTGCCATTTCATTTTTTTATTTAACAAGACACCAAAAATGGAAGGACGTTTTTACTGAAGATCCTTCCTGCACTGAAGTCAGAATCCTATGAAACCTGCTGGTCCCCAAGTAGTCCCAGAGATAGAGGCAGAGAGTGAATATTACAGGAGAAGATACAAAAAAGGATTCTTATTTCAAATACATTTGTGATTTGAGACTCACAAACCTTTGTAATACTTCTATAACTAGTAAAAATTAGTGATGGTTAAAGGCAGGGACTTTGGGAAGGCAGCAACAGGATTCTTTGAATATCAGGCACAATTGGATGCATAACAGGAGGCAGCCCTGCTAAATACAAGTAATGACAGGTTCTAAACTAGGAGGGTAGCTGAGCATAAAACATATTTCATGTTAAGACCACTGACACAAAAATTACTTGATTAAAACACCAGCATCTCTGGCTTTTAGACAAATGGAAAATAGGTTTTTTTAAGGTCTACAGCTAAATCTTCTGAAGAGTCCAAAACTGCCTTCAATGAAATATTGCAAACTCTCTCAAGCATTTTCAAGATCCCACTCTTCTAATACAGTAAAGATGGTTATTTATATTCTCTCCATTCATACTCTTACATGGTTTATACAATTTTGGTAGCTATCCCAGCTTAAACATCTTAGATATTGTCTGATATGATAAAGATCAAGCCACCAGCAATGAAAGATTGAGCCAAGCTTTGTTTATGCAATTTGATTTAGTAGTCATTGTGATTATTCATGTGATCAAGGTGAATAACCATTATCTTTTTGCATATTGACAACAATACCATTGCTTATGTCTTTAAAGTATTTCCTGTAGGAAAGCATGGGGATGCATACACTGTGAGCTAGGGAAAGAATGGAGAAATGTGATGACACTCAGTAAAAGCCAAGGATGAAACAAAGGGTGCAAAAAACAGCAAAAGAAAGTGCTAAAGAAAGCCCTCTTTAGACACTTTAAATGAAAGGATAAAAGAGAAGAAAACAACAATATATCAGTTCTGAATTTCTTTATTGGGCTTCCTACATGAGAATTATTTGTTAATTCTGCTGCACTTTTATCCTTAAATTTATGTTACCCCTTTTGTTTAGGGCCAGTCAGGAGAATGTGCCTTAAATTAGCATCTAATACTGGAAGTTATCCTATGTATATAAAACATCTTGTGGCCTGTGTGTCTGCACTCTAAATGGAAAGCCCATGCCTTCAGTTTCTAGATAACAATTCTCCAGTTATTGTTCTCTGCAGAATTCTTCACAGATTTACATAATTATTTACCACAGTGATCAAAAGTGAGGAGAAAAAAAAGTCTTTCAGAGTTTTCCAAGTTCAGTTTCTGTGTTTCTTCTTATCTCTAAACATAAAGTCTCTGTTGTTTCTTTATGTATATTGACTCACATATGTCTTCACAGGTCCCTCATGTATTTTGAATGCTAAGCCAAAATCTTTTAAAACACAAAACTGTCTTCATGTTAGCAAAAATTCTTCAGTTTCCATTAACTCCATCGATTCTATTTCCACATAGCTTCTTTTCCCTGACTGACATCTGTTACAGAATTTTCACATTGATTATATGGTCTTGGATGTGGTCCCTGTGTGAAAACCACTTTGTCCAACAGGCTAAATATCACTCACAGACAAATGTAAATACCACTGTGCATGGAATTATGCAAAGACATACCTCCATATGAAGGGTTTGTCCCATTTTCTGGTTGATTATTCCCTAGGGACATGATGGGGCTGGATTGGTACCCACAAAATCTCAAGTACAAGACAGTTTGGGAAGTCATTGGATGGTTTTTCTAGCTTTGCATGTTAAAACTCAACACCACCAGTGAGTATTTTGTGCTGGATGAGTAACTCAGGATCCCTCCATTCACATGTAGTGAATGCTGCTTAAATGGTACTTAGCATTGTTTTTCTTAATGGCAGCCACTCTTACAGAGCTAATAATAGTAATAGATGCAACAGGTGTGCTGATGAATATTCTGTGCAGACTTTGTTTCCTCTTCAATGGCTGATAATAAAACTCCGTGTTCTGTAATTGCAAAACATTTTCATTTTTCAAACTGGAGTGTGTCATCTACACAATCTGTCCTTTGGAACACGCTTTTTTATTCTATCAAAATGCTAATCTGAGATCATGGGAATTTTTTTCTTTCTGACTTCAAGTTCCTGTCCACCCTTCAGAATCCAGACATTTTTCTCCTTACTTTCATGGTACCTTCTACTGTATAAACACTGAACTGTGATGCTGAGTGTTTTTTGGTCCTAGTGCCTGGTTTCACCTGTTGACCTTAATCAATACTGTCCTTATCATTACTCTGATCTGGTGGAGCTGTTCTTGCATTTCTTCATGTATTACTCTATGGTTTGAAGAAATGCTTGGGAGAGTAGTCTGAAGTGAAATGTCAAGGCTTCATGTGGTCCTGTTTCTGGTATGTGAATCTTTAAAATCTCCAAAACTGTTTGCCAGAATTCGTAGTATAATTACATGTTTACCCATTTTGAATATTCAACACATTTTTGCATTCATTATTACAAAGATAAGTATTCTAGAGATGCTGTAAATTTGGCTAATTTTTGTATGTGCTCAAATCCACTCCCTGTAGCCATCTGCAGATAATATGCTCCTGTATTCCTCCACCTGGCTCCATGTAGGATCTCAGACTACACCAAAATTCACTATGGTTTAGAAACACTTCAGTTGCTGAAAGTAAGGATTACTTGAGAGATTCAGGTTCTAAATTATTTTAATAATGTAACCCTTTGTTGGCAGATCTTAGAATTTGATTTTTATTTTAAAATTATTATAAAAAATTATACCTGTCAATGAAATAGCTAAAATGAACACATTTAAAAGAATATTTATTCAAATCTAATAGACATTGACTGGTGTGCAAGAGGAATTATGTTGCACAGGCTTCTATCTGAAGCTCATTTACTTTCTATTTCAGTCCAGAACCTTGGCTGCCTACTTACAGGACTGTGGTGCAAGTTTCTTCCTAACTTAATTTACCTCCTTTGCATTTAGATCAGTGAGCCAAGAAATAGCCAAATGTTTACTTCACCAGAAACTTCCTACACTTGAAAGCTTGCTTATTTGCTCCCTTCACTTCTTTCATTCTATATTTTCTTTGTGAACTCAAAGCTTCTTGTGTGTGTAGCAAAGGAAATCAGATTGTCCTTAATTCTGAGAATCAAAGGCTTCCCTGGCTCACAGCTGCCAACCAGCTGGGCTTCCTCTGAGTTCTCCCTCACAAAGAATTTTAAGGGGATTTATTTTCAAGGAAGAGTAAAGCAAAAGGAAACAAATATACCTGGATGTACAGAAGTAAATTTGTATTTTGGGAAGATAAGGGAAGTGTGATCCTCCAAGGACAAGAACAAAGACATGATATGAAGTGTCAATAGCACAAACTTTACCAAATTTCAGGCAAAAGATCAGGGTATGCTCTGCTCAGTTATATTAATTTCAAAAGTGCATACGTGCACCTAAAATCTTGAGCCTTTCAATGACTGAAAAACACAGAGGGAGATAAACAGAAAAGAAAATAGTAGGTTTGAATATAAATCAACATTTTGAAAAGACCACAAACTATTTTTTATATTTTTGACAGCAGACTACTTTCAGTCATCAAAGAGAATAAGAAAAGGTGAAGAAAAAAAACCCACACTAAAAAAAATAAAAATTCCTACAATAAAAAGAGAGAAATAGACAATTACAAGAATAATGACACAAAATGATAAGGACTTGTAAAATTTCATACCGTACTTCTTACTTACAGACTGTATTTTCCACTTTAATATATTATGGTAAGAAGAGGCATAGATGAAAATACAGTTAATAATCTGGGCATAAATGGTTGCCATCAGGTTTTAGGATAGGAAAACCAGCAAAAATTATAGATAAAAAACTTTGTTTGGTATTGAATGTTGACCTATTGTTATTGCCTTAATATACTATGAAATGAAAGACTGATCTGACCCATAGGCTAGGGACTGGTACCTTTTGAAGGAGATTATGGAGATTTAATTATTAATTTTCATTAAAGACAGATGGACCTGAATGGGACGTTCAGGGAATGGAGACCTAAACTGGTCTCTGTGAATCTGATCCTGGGCCCTATAAGTCTCCCAGTGAGCAAGCAGCACAGCACAGGGACTTTGAAATTTTGACACTGTAGACTTTGCTTATTGCAAATCATGCTGATCCGTGTGTGCATGTCAAGGTGTGAAAGTCTGCAGTCTTTTTGGAAAGACTTTCTTTTTTCCTGTTCTTCAAAGTACTGTAAACATTTCTCTACTAGATCACTGTTCTATAAACATTTTTTGTCAGTATGACTGGATTCTGCAGAGCATCCTGGAAGGCATTCTGTGTTTGTCTGCAAAACATGCCTTCTGTTGGGTTGGAAGGTTCAGACTGTGGATGTAAATGGAGCTGTTCTCTCTTCCTCCATTTCTCTCTCACTGCCATTAGTTGTGATCCTGCTCATAACAGATGCTGTTTGATCCTTGCCATGCTGTGTGGTAGCCTTGCCATTGTTTTTGTTGGAAATGGCAAGTTATGGAAATACTTGTTCTGAGTTTCCATGGTTTGTATCACAAAAAGCTGTGGGACTAAAGGCAATGCCTGGTGTGGGGAAGAAGGGAAAGGGCTAAAAGGTAGAAATGTTTTTCTCTGATTACTGTGATGAGCTCCTCTGCAGATCCATACACACAACACATGTATCAGTAATGGCTAAAACCAATCTGAGCAGTTTTGACTATTAGATCTGCAGTCTTTTGACTTTTTCTGTATTTAAAATGAAAGCAGTTGTACTGTGTACATAGATACTGCAAAATCAGCCAATTGGATGGAAATTTACATTCCATTTATGAAGGATTTGATTCTTTTTCTTTGTAAATCCCTCTCTATTTCTAAATCTATCTGAGCAACACATATGAAGACCCATCAGTGGATCAAACTACATCTCAACTATAATCTTTAACCAGTGCTTTACCTTCTAACCCTCACTCAAAGCCAGCATGTGGCCCTTGGTGGGTCTGATTACTGAGGAGGGAACAAGAAACATATGCTCAAAATCACAGTCCAGTTTCCTGAAAGTGTTTGAACACTGACAGCAAATATGAGAGTTTTCAGAAATCTGTGCATAAGCTTTTTCAGGTCTCTCAGGACATTAATTACCAGGTCTTTGGTCTACTTGAGAGCTAACCAGACATTGAATTATCAATGAGATTTGAACCATCTGTATCACATGGAGTTTTGAAAGTTTCAAATCAAGTATGAAACCTTATTAAGGATGTAAGTGCACTACTGAAGAATGAATATTTGTTTTTCTGATGTGAAATGTATTACATGGGTGTGTGTGACAAAAACCAGAAATTCTTTTCAGTCCCTTAAAGAGGACTGTGGGGGAGTAATGGATCTGACATCACTGCATGTGTTATGCTCTTCCACAATTTTTCTTTTCTAAATTAGCAAAGAAAAACAAACCTAGTATTTCCCTAAAACATGGACACTAGTTTATGTCCCAAGTACTACACTAAATATGGAAATATGCTACTAAGTCTGCATATAGCAATGGCTTCAACACTAAAGCATGTATGTTTTAGGAGCACAAAGGGGAGCATATATCTATCCATCTTCATAAAGTAAAATGAAAGTATTTCTTCTAATAAAATAATGAAATAAGTTGTAGCTAAATCAACAGGAAAGTAAGACACCAATATCAATGGAGGTGGTAGGGAGTTTAGCTCTGCCCTTTGCTCTGAACCAGCTCTGGTCATCCAAGCCATCCTTTTTACATTACAAAGGCAACAGGACCATCAAGTGATGTTTGGGTAACATTTCCTTCAGGATGACAGTAATTTTTGTACTAAAATCCTATGACAAGGAATTATCACAGCTCCAGTTATTTTTTTCCTACTAGTTAATTACACTCACTGCAAAGCAATTGACCTGGTTGGAGTTGCCTGGCTTGGAGTTCCAGTTGTTGAGTTCACTATGGCTGTGAGTGCAGAACAAACTGGTGATCTCATATACCTGCTTTTTTATACAAATATGTCAGCACTTAGGTTTATTACAACTCTTTTAATGCTAAAGTCCAAGTTGTGGACTCTGGTAACACTTCAGACAACACTCCCCAGCTTTTCAAAATTTGCTAAGTTTCCATGCCATATGGCCTGTATGATAAACTCTCCAAATGCTGATACCATTCCACAGCTAATAAGAAACTCAAAACCTAATCTAAAACAGAAGCTGTGAGGATCTCTCAGAAGTATTTCCAAGGTGGGCATTCCCCTGCCTCTCTCAGCAGTATGGCCTGACAGAAGACAGCTGGCCTGAGAGAGACAGGAAAAAAGAGAATACATTTGTGTCCTACAGAATTTCAGATTCATGGAATCTTATCACAGTTTGTGGTATAGAAGATGGTCAGCCAGGAAATTCAAATTAGGGTACTTAAATACCAAGCCATTTGTGACTTCAAAAATAGTCCCATTGCAATAATCACTTCATGAAATACTGAAATTTTTTTTAGTTCCAGTAATAAATGCCTTAACATAGATTAGGATCACTGTATTTGGCTTTAACACAAATGTTTTATATCTCTTTGTGGACAGGGATGACTTTCTAAAGAAGTGTCAAGTGGTCATGAAGTACACAAAGAAAAAGGTGACTTCTATTTAAATGTGTTAGTGGAAAAAAGACCTTTTGAACATACTTTTTGCTTTGCCTCAAGAAATATTATTCATAGAAAATTTCAGATTTAATAACATTCAAGAATTATCTGGTAAGGTAACATTAACTTATTAGAAATGGCTAAGTTTAATCAAAACATTTTAACCCTTTATTGCACATCTGTTACTCAGCAGCCTATGACTCCATCAGTGCTGTGTTTATTCCTTTGCAGACTGAAATTGCTGGTGAGCTCTGAGAACCCAGTTTGGGCTTCTCAATTTAGTGCTGAATTCCCAGCAGATGTACAAGACAATAAACCCCCTAAAAGCATCCTGAACTCCAAGCCCTAAGCCAGTGGCCTGGCTGCTGTATTTAGCAGTGACTATGGGCACAGAGTGGACAAAAAACAAAGGAACATCAGAAAATAAAAACACAGAGTGACAAGCGATATTTGAAAATTCAGGTGTGAAAGAAGGCAGATTAGATGCCATTTTCAAAGCCATAGAGTGGCAAACTTTATGGAGATTGATTGTACAAATGCTTTTATTTCTGGAAATTCCAGTCTCTAATTGTCAATATAGGAATAAAAAAACCTTAGTCTACTCTCATGAACAGAACTCTTTCCTTTCAATAGCAATTTTTCATCTGCTAAGGGCATTATTAGGAAATAATTTCAACCAGAATGAGCTTAAATATTTTAAAGACCATTTTACTGTTATTCTTGGGGCTGTCCTGTGCAGAGCTGGGAACTGGACTTTAATGATCCTTGTGGGTTCCTTCCAACTCAGGATATTCTATGATTTCCAAATTCTAACAGATTCAATATTTGCCTACAATATAAATTAGTTTTACTGTATTAAATTATGTATAACTCCCAGACCAAGCAGTTAGACTTGATTGTTATAGAACAATTTTGGGTTGGAAGGGACCTTTAAAGGTCATCTAGTCCAGCCCCCCTGCAATGAGCAGGAACATCTTCAATTAGATCAGGAGAGTAGAGCTGAAAAAGCAACACTACAGTAAGCAAAAAGATACAGATTTCATTTTCAGCTCTTCCTTGACTATCAGTTCTACCACACATTTTCAATTCCTATGGCCACCTTTCAATAGGAATAGAACTTGTCTCACAGATATGATGCACCTTCTTTCTAAAATAATGCTCTGAACTTTAGATAAAAGCTTTGCATTATAAATGTACAAAGCATTCTGCCAGGGTGTGTAATAAATCTGCCTTCAAATATCACTCTGATGTATAATGTATAACAAAAAAGAATAGAAGCATTTTAAAAGAAATAGGCACTTTTTCATTTTACTGTATTTAAAATCTTTCCAAATCGTGGCTGGCCAGTTCCCAAGAATGGGTAGAAAATGGGGAAGCACTTCACTTAACTTCCAAAATTTAACAAGGTTCTTTAAATAACAAAGATTATGCACACTTAAAAAAAATAGAAAAGAAAAAGGCTTTCTTTTTCTCAATACAATGACTACACTCATTTAATGGTGAAGTCATCCCTTTATCTGATAGTTCATTCACTGCCATTCCTTTCAAAATGTCACACTTTCAAAATATAAGAAAACAAAAAACCTGAAGTGATCCCATGATGGCTTTCAGCTACTTTACTCTTGAGAGATCTTTTATCTTTTTGTTTCATACTATACATGCAGGGTTTTTATTTCTGAAGGTATTTTGCAGGTAGGTTTATTTTTCATGTTAGAAAAGTCAAGTAACTGAAAAACGTGAACCATAATGATTTTTTTTTTACATTCACAAACAAGAGATTAGGAGGGAAGTGTTGTTTTAAAAGGAAGAGACAAGACTTTGCTTCCTTAATATAGTACAATTTGGTTTCCTGAAGCAAAATGAGATAATATTTCTGAGGGAACTTGAACAGAACTAAGGGTTTGAGGCAATCACAGCTATTTAATTCCAGAAAGTTGGAAATCAGCACAATCATTTTTTGTGCTATCTACACTGTTCTTAAACAAAAATTCTAAACCCATAAATGTCACAACCCATTGTTCCATTTTATGAAACAAAATACTGACAAAGATGCACTTCTATCAAACACCCAGTCTATTAAAAATGGGACACATTTAAAGTAGCCATATCCTTATTACATGAAAGAACCAGGAAAAAGGGATACAAAAGAATTACAACAAGGTTTTGTACCCTTTATATGATTAACTCTTACGTGCAGGAGCAGCTCTGTTAATATGGGTGGAATTAATGATGTGAACACTGTGTAACTCAGGGCTGCTGATTCAGATCATATATGGCTTGTCCACATAGGAAATCTATTACCAGATCAAAAATAGCAGCAGTTTTACTGTTTATTCTTGTGCTTCATTTCCAGAATTAAAATTCTTACCATGGTGATAAAATGCAGAAAAATAAAAAGGAGAAAAAAAAAAGGAATGTGAGGAAATACTCAGACTCAGTCTTGGGTCCTTATTTGTAGGATAGTGCCCTTTTCTCTCATTTAAACATTTTCATTAATGGAGAATAGCATATTAAAATCTGCAGAAGTTACTGAGATCCTAACAAAACAAATTCCTGACTGCATTTTTTTTAGTCACAGATTTATTAGTTTCTCATTTTCTTGTAAATATAATTAGTCATATGGCTTTCCCCTTTTTAACATTGGTAGAGAGAAAAACTGAAATAATTTGCTATTCTAATATAAGATACAATTCATTGTATGCATTAAAATATGCATATCCTCTTCTTCAGAAGGCAGGTTTTGAATGATTCATGAAAAAAGTAATCTACATCAATAAAAAAACAGCTTTGTGAAATTTACACGAAAACACATTTTGGAGTGAGAAGAATGACCAAAAGAAGTGAAATTTTCATCCTTTCCATTCCTTCTTTTCTTTTTAATTTTTTTTCACCCTGTCCCCAAACATTCTGAGTATGTTCACTAAATTTTTAATCTTTATTTTTATATTGTTTATGTCCAATATGCATGGGAGTTGTTTGTGCACCATAATCCATTAAAATTTGACTTATGAAAATTGCAACACTGCCAACACACATCAAAGGTAGAACAGAAGTGAGAAAGCAAATTTTCCATTTGAAAATTTACAGGATTTCTACTATTTCTATTGAGGATAAACCAAGAAAACAAGTCTTAAACAGTGGAACTGTTGAAGTTAGCTGACCTACCCATAAAAATTTCCAACCTGTGAAAGAAAAACATTTGTTATTTCATGGTCTCCTTCAGTTATTCTGAACAGTCCTGACACCCTTGGCTATTTCCATAATTACACTTTGTCAAAGAATGCAGTTGCTTCTGAGGAATACCGACTTTCCTATTGGTAGAGTTACCTTTTCACCTTGCAAAAACAGAAATTAACCACTCTCATGTCCGTTGGCTATCATTTAATTTAGCCCCCAATGACCATTATGCACCAGTCATCTCTGCCCACATTTACTTCTTGGTTTCATATGAATTCAGCAGTACAAAGCTTTGTTTTTACAGGATTATCCTCTTACCAGAAAAGGAACAATGACTTCCCAAAGAAAATCCAGGCAATTCAGTGGAAACATTGGCATTGAAAAAGTGGTAAGAAAATCACCAGCATTTCTCTTTGTGTAGAATGAATAAGACAGCAGCTAAGAAAACAGATTGCAGATTAACATTCTGTATTATTGACTGATTTATTAATGACCTTTCAAAATATCTCTAATTGGTAGTGTTTGTTTCCCATGAAGAAGTCCGTAAGGTAAACTCCTTAACAGGAGACCCTCAATCATGTACCTGCTTCAGGTGCCTAGAATTGTATCCATCTGTTCTGTAGTCTAATTGTGGTCAATGGATGCCCTTAATAACATCTGCTGGCTGCCAATTTTGCCATGTTGTTCTCTACTTGTAACCTTAGCAAACAAAACCAGTGACTCTCCCTGTTTAACTCTGAGGAATGCTCTTTGCATCATATGTTTGGGGAAATTCATCATGAGGGTTTCTTTGACTGATTGCAGTATCCTAAGTAAATTAGGGTATATGTGTGTATTTACCATGAGAGTACAATATACTTAAATGAAGAGGAAGGCATCAATAATATCAAGGAATTTTTCACTTTTTTTTTTGCTTGCATTTTTTGCTCATCTTTTGTCCAAAAGATGAGCACTTTCATCACAGAAATGCTTTGCTCCCTCCCCTGATCAGAATGAGAGGTTGAAGCAATGGGGTTTCAGCCTGCAAATTATTGTCTACACAAATTACTCTAAACACTGTACAAGCAAGAAATCCCAAAGAGTAAAGATTTACAAGATTTATTTCTTAGACTTGGAAGGGTTTTTTTAAAATTTATTTACTTTTAAAATCAAGTCAGCTTTACATCTCTCATATGCTAGGACACTTTTCATTTTTTGACAGCATAAAGAGCAGCTTGTTAAATAAGCAATGTGAAATTACATTTGTGCAAAAGAAAATTAGGACCAAAATGGCTGATGGGTCTGGTTCTGATCATTTACACCAGTGTTGCAGCTCAGCAGCCCAAGCCTAATTAGCAGAGTTAATCATGATTGATCAGACTCATGGAAAAAGGGGGATGTCACATTCTCTCTTGCCATGACTAAGTCTTGGAGCCAGTGAGATGGTAGAGATATGTGATCAGCTCCCTGATTTTAAGGCCAGGCCTGACTCCAATGAAATTGGAAGCCTCTGCCAAGCAGCTTAGTGTTGTCAGGTCCTGGGCATGGCGCCGCTGGAAAATAGCCATGTTGGATTTCTGCTCTGCAGTCCCAGCTCTCCCCACGTATTGGAAGGAGGCATGGAAATGTAGAGCCCAGCTGTAGTGCAGATGCACCAGCTCAGATGCTCAGATGCACACTCTCTGGAGTACTTGTTTCTGGGTTACAGCACAAAGGGACTGAAAAGACAGCTCCTGAATCTGTTTTTTTCTGGAAGTTTATTAGTGAAAAAGGAGAAGCAAAATTGGACAAAACTGGGTTTTGTCTCGGGATACAGAACTGCAGAGACCCGAGTAAGAAATTCCCTGTGCAGCAAATGGGAAGACAGCCAAATACAAAGGCTGATGCAGAGCTTGAGTCAGACCTTGAACCACTCCCTGTTTGCTCCAATTTATAAACACCATCAGGACATTTTGGAAGTGCTGTATGCAAGACACACATTCTTTTACCATATCACTCTTTTCTTGATTTTTTTTATCCTTCATACTTAGAACTGGTAAAAGTTGATAACTGTTTGTTTCATTTTTTTTAATTTAAAATTTCATGGGCTTAATCAGATCGGTCTAAGTTTTTGTGATTTTAGAAACATTTTTTAAATTCTTTATTTTTTTATTATAGGTTGACTGTGTTTTAATTGAAAATATTAGAGGAGCTCTTGACCTGCACAGAGCCTTTTCACTTTAAAATGTATGGTATTTTAACAGCATATAAAACCTTTCTTATTATTTCCTTAGTAGGTAATTTAATTGAATGAATAATTAGTAGGTGACTGAATTGAATGAATAATTTTTGTTTTCTACAAACCATCATTTTTCTAATGAAAGAAAAATGAAAGTTTTCCAGCCAGTTCTAAATTTAAACAACTTAGCTTTACTGTGTTTGCACTTCTTTTGTATCTCTCTTCTCCAAACACTGTACCAAATTAGTTTACAGGAAGAAATACTGAGAAAAACAAATAGTGGTATAATGGTGGGAAATAATCATCAAGTCAACATTTCAGCATCTAGTGACTACTACACAGAGCATAAATCTGAGACTCAGAAGTAAACACATCGAGCTGTTTTTTTCTGTGTTGTGTGATCTACACACCTAATTAACCCAACTTTAAGGTCTTAACATTTCACAGCAGATTGCTTGTTAAGTGAAGCAAGTAACAACTTCAGAATTATTTAAAAACATAATCTGTTTTACCAGAACACTTCCCTCACTGTATTATTTACCTGGTCATTTATCTGGGAGAAAATTCAAACAGAAATGTGGTTGTGACTTCATTATTTAAGTACCATGGGTGTTGTGAGGTGCACTTCCCATGAACAGGTTAATCACATGAGCTGGATAAGAAAGGTTAACTTAGATACCCTTTCATCAGCAGCTTTTATAAGCAGATTTACACCCTGTGCATTGTGCTTGCATGTTTATTTGCACATTGCATCCCACAGCCAGTCCAAAGCACTATCAATGGACAGGAAAGAACAGCACACAGGATGTAAAATTGCCTATAAAGCATTATGATATGTAGAGGAAGGTTGCTGGCTTCACATCCCACTTGCTATTTCACCTAATTAAAAAAATTAGCTTCAGATATGGCCACAGATGTTCCAGGCTCATGATATTCAGACCCATGTTTTTTTTTTGTTTTTACTTGAACAATTTGTACAGGCCAGCATTTAGCCTCATGGACAAACATACAGCTCCCATCCTTACAAAGGGAAAACAAATGATCTGCATTTACAGTAGGCTTTAAATTTGCCAGGGAGAATCAGCCTGATACAAAAGGCCAGGAAAATACAAAAGGCCAGGAAAGAAAGCATATTCTGTGTATTTACAGAAGCTTTGGGCATAGTAGTTTCTCTTCTCAAAAAAAAAAAAAAAAAAAAAGTGATCCTTTGATCACACTTAGAAATGTAAAATTTTACCAGTATGCTACCACTGTTCTTAATATTGAACCTCTGCATTGTATTGTCATCTGTATTTACAGGGCCGTGAGGTATTAAAAAAAAAAAAAGGCATTTTTTGGAGAAAAAAAAGAAAATAAGAGCCTGTATAGTGTAAGGAGCTTAGCATCTAACATGAAATTATGCATATGCTTCCTAGGGCAAAGAGTGTACTGAAAATTATTGCTAGTGAGGAAGAACATCTCCAACAATGACTCAAGGATGAAGCAGTAATTGCCAACTGAATGAAGAAAAGACCCTGGTTGAAACAGAAAGGAGAGAGAAAAGGGATGAGTCAGCACTAAGAATCTGGAGATGGAGAGTAGAGAAGCAATCAGTGTTGTGCTTTCTGTATGCACAAAGCTAACTTTTTCAGCAGGAGAAATGTAGGCTATGCCCAGAAGGGAGGACAGCTTGTTTTGAGACAAACCCACCTGCCTAACCCCTCTTGGGGCTGCACAGTTCTGTGCTGGTGAGAGCCTAGTATGACTTTACTGGCAGGATCACAACTTGTACAAGACAAACTAAGAAATTTAGTTCTCAAGGAAGTAAAAAGGTGCCTTGTGGAATTTTCAGGAGGACATAATTGTGTGATTCTTGGTGATTGTCATTGGAGCTGCTGCATACACCTAAATACTCTTGGAAAGCCACACAACCATAAATCCCTAGGCATCCAGCTACTTGAAAACATTTGGTTGTCAGACCCTAGAGATATTTAAGAGAGAGATTCAAACAAGCTCAGTGAGCAGCTTGGAAATCAAGGGGGAAAATGATGCAAACAACTTAGCAGGTTAACTTTTTCCTTATTGTATTTTGGTACATCCTATTGCAGAGACGTTTCTGAAATAGCTTACTATAAGTGATGCACAAAAAAAAAAAGATTGACTTAGAAGAAACAGGCTTTAAAAAATTCAGGACAAGATATTTAGGCTAATAACATTTCTGAACAGCTTGTTTGGGAGAAATGTACTTGTACACATTTGGCAAGCATACTATATTGCCTCCACATGAAAAAAAAAAGAGCAAGAACAAGCAAAGCATTACATGATATTAAATAAGATCAGATGTTGTTCTTGAATAATGCATTCAGCTACATTTGTTTCAATTCAAAATGGAAAAATAATTATAAACATGCTATATTTAAAATATGAAATATTTAACCAAAGTTAAACAAAAAGGTGTTAGCAATGAAAGACTGATTTCACAAAGCCATTGAAAAGAAAACCATCAGAAAAAATAAACAAAAACCAACCAAACAAAAAGAACCTCAAACCTTAGAACAATTATGAAGAACTCACTGAGAATGCAGACAGCAAAGCAAGGATGCTGTACACAGGATTGAATATATTGCAGTCGACAGACACTTGTTTTGATTTAGGACATTGTTCTTTTAAGCATTATTTCAGTAAGTAATCTCTGTGTTACAGGAATCCTGACTCTCAGCTGTGACAGCAGTGATTTTTCTGTCAGATAAGGACTACCAAAAATTGGGCCAGTATCAGGAAGGAGGACTGCCATTGATCAGGAGAATGTTGGCATGTCATTCTGGTCTCAATGTAAATCAGGACAAGAAGGGACAGAGTACTGGAAAAAAAGAGAAATATTTAAGTTTTACTCTTCTGCTAGAGAAGAAAAAGCCTACTTTCTAGACCTTCATGTAATTGCTTTTTGTCAATGCTTTTTGTATAGCAAATAACAAACGTAAAGTTCCATCAAAATTCCATTTAAGTTATTTCAACTTTAAGATTAGAGGAATATGCAAATGAAAGACATTATTTTTCTTTTAAAGCAGAATGTTCCTGCGTAGGCAGCCATGAGGAAGTATCTCTTAACATTATCAGTCATACAGAAAACCCTGACATGCCAGACTGTCTTCTATTCATCACGGCTATACAAACTTGAAACTAGCACAGAGATTTAGGTTTCAGTTCTACTCTCTGCAGGACTGCACATTTTCCCATTCCTATAATTTATTTTATGTAATAAAATGGAGATGAATTTCTCACACTGCCATAGTCACCTGGCTGTATTTCCATTGGCTGACCTGTGCAGGCCCTGTAGTCATGACAAGTTAAGGGAGCCTTAAAAACCTGTTTTGAAAGCTTTCTATATAGATTTGTCTAAGAAAATCCTCAGTAGCTAGCTTTCAAATTAACCTTGAATGTATATTGCAAGGCAGAATCTGTGTATGATCCAAATCTCCAAGCCATTTTGTCTTTTTGGTATGGAAAAGAAGAAAAATAGCTTTGCTTTCTTGGGCTAGATGAAATTAATAATTAAATATTATTTCAGTGATATGAATCAGTTTCTTCATTTTTTTTCAGATATAAGGTGACTTGCATAGCCTCTTACTCTCTTTTTTTTTAATAGGAAGTTTAGGAAATTCAGCACCTTCTTTTTGTAAAAAAGAATTATTTTGATTACTTCTTACAAGGAGTCATTTGTAAATCAATGCACATACCTGTCAGGTTACTCAGTGTCCCATTGTGGCCTACTCAATGGTTTTCTAGCGAGAGTATGGTCATCTCCCCATGCAACCTCAATGCTTCTATGCTGTCCTGATTCCTAATCATTATCCTGGTTCAGCCCTAGTGTTGAGCTGAATGCAGGTGTATTGTAGGACAGGGACGTTTGAATTGGAGCTAAGAAAGGTCAGAATTCACATGGATTGAGCTAAATGATGCTTTTCTTGCTTTAAGCCAGGGAAAACTTTGGATCAACTATCTGTTGTTGTGTATGACAAAAACTGTTCATAAAAACCCATAAAATACTTCAGATATAAGTGGGGAAAGACCAGTAATCAAACCTCAGCATTCTGAGTTGAATAGTACATTAATGACCATTATTTCTCTTTTGCATCAGATTAAGAGTTATTTTGACAAACCCAAGACTTTAACATAACAGACTTATTATTCTTTAAATTCTGACAGCGTTCTTGCTTATATTTTTGGTTACACCGTGAGATTTATACTTTTGAAATATGGTTACCAAAATGTTTTTCTCCTAATGCCATTTACTTACCTATTTTCATTCTGTTTGAGGACAGCCTGTTAATACTGAAATGTTTCTTTTCTAATCCATGAATTCAGAACTGTAATCACTGTGTGTTGTTTTCTTTCTCCCTTTGTCTCTAGCTGCTTTTTTGGGTTTCACTCCCTTGCTGCTGCTCTAGAGAGGGATTTAAAGTGACAGATAACAGAGCATTCCAATCAATTATTTCTACTGTGTGCATACTTTGTGCCATGTTTCAGACATGCTCTTGCTTTTTTTTTTTCCTCTTAAGTGGTTCAAACCCCTTTTAATTCACAAGAAAAAACATTAGGCACAATGTTTTTTTTAACCATGATATGTTATGATGTCTCCTTCAAATTGTGTTCCTTCCTTGTGTAGAGAGATACTGGAGGGTTGGAAGCAATTAACATAACTCAGAGAACTAATTTCCTGTGGTTCTTTAACTCTGTATTTATGGCTTTCAAAAGACTGGATCTGTACTCGAAGGAATTAGTACAGTCTATAAATTTTAGTCGCCTGACTCTTTCTTTTTCATTTTTTTAAGGAATTAAGATAAGAAAAAATTCATTGGTGGCTGAAAATCACATTTTAAAAAGACAACTCGCTTTGTAACAAGAAGGGGTTTGTCTTCTCTTTCTTCCTAAATCTTCCCATCCCCCACAAAAAAATACATGGGTTTAAGTTATGCTGCAGGAGGCCTCAGCCATCTCCTTTGCAACTGGGTCAGTCACAAACCCTTCTCCTTCTCTTCCTGAATTTTTCAAGCCTGACTTTCATGTCCCAGCACCAGGTTATTCCCACTAATCAGGGGGAGGATTCAGTTATGGACAAAAAATAAAATTAGAATTTTTTATCCCCAAACAGCTTTTGCCAACATGATGGGTCTCTGAACCACTTGTTTATTGGAAAGTGACTTTGCTGTTTTCAGGGGTTTGGACTAGATAACCTCTCAGGTTGCTTCCGACCCAAACCATTCTGTGATTCTTGGATAATCACAGGACAATCACACAGATTCTCCATGTGCGTTTTGTCAGACCAGCTTCACTGGGATTTTTCCAACCTCAAATGGATCATTTAAGGGCATTAATGGCCTGGGACATTAATGGCCTGGAATTACATCTGGAATTGCTCATCATCCATGGGAGCCATGGCACCACACATTCCCTCACAGGGGCTGCTCCACCACCAGCAGCTGTTGTGAGTTGCATGCCCTGGGTTGTTCATAAGGCAAAGCCTTCATCCAGAGGCAGGGAAAGCTTCCAAGGATTTTGCCATCCAACAGGAGGTCATCCAGCCAACCTTAATCCAGGTTTAAGGTGTATGAGCCATTTGTTTTTATTTTTGAATTGAATACTGTGGTGTTCTCTCCAAACTCCTTTTGCACCTCAGCCTAGCACTCAGTGAAAAGTGGTGGGAAAGGTCCTGTTGAACATCAAAGGACCTCAAAAAAAAAAAAAAAAAGATCCAAATTCTACCTTGAAACATTGATTTTCTTTTAACTTTTTACAGAAAATATTTACAAATCCAAAGGAAACCCAAGTCAACATTCTCATGAAATATCTTAATATAGATAGTATACTTTATATATATATCTTACTATAGAAATTGCTTAAAATTGCATAAAAATAACCTTACATTCATCCCAATCCAGGAATTTGTCCTAAAGCAGGAACAAGGAGGGGGATGATTTGAATATACTCAGAGCAAATCTGAGACACAAATGAGGTCATATGCTGATAATCAAAATGAAAATTCACTTTTATTCACTATCAAAGAAGAGAGCAAGGAAGAAAGCAGAAAAGGAGGAAAAAGAGAAGAATTACAGAAAGCAAGAAAGGCAATTACCTGCAGATTTTCTCAACAGAGCCCAGCCACAGCAAAACAAATCACTCTTTAACAGTACTTCACAAAGATTAACTTTTTTCTTTCAATTCTTTGACTGGCTGTGCCTTGGTGTTTGGTTTATCATCTCTTAGAGTCCACTTCATTCTCATCTGATTAATGAGCTTCACCTCTGGCATCTCAAGCTGCCAACAGCAGGTAGCCGTGCCCTGCTACAGGAATGAAATAAATCTGGAAATTATAATTACTGTGGTGAGGGCTTGTTGAAAATGGGGTGCTTGGACCATCTCCTTCCCCTCCTGATCCCCTTACATTCTCTAGGAAATAAAATGACTGCTCACAAAGGAGTATAAGGCAAGTTTTATTGCATTTTATCTCTCTTCTAATCCAACCTGGTAATGAAAACACTGAAGCATTGGCAAGGCTAGGGGATTTAAATGTGTTTTGTAATGGTGATCAGAGTTTATATTTGGGACACCACGATTGTAAAGTGGATTACTGAGTCATATTTGTCCTTCTCTGCTACAGGATTTATGGGCTCAGGATCTTGATGACCCTTGGAAAAAAAATAGCCTGTATGAATGGAAAACGCTGGGGACATGTGGTGCATTTAAACACAAAAGGGTTGAAATGGGAATAAAGAATCAACATGCATGTTTGTTTTGGAAACTTCTGGTCAAGTGATGAAATACTCTAACAAAAATATTAAATATTGTCTGCAGCAGGTACAAGACACACTGCATCAGCAGGTTTTCCACTTTGTTGCAAGGAGGGGAAACAACCAACCCGCTGCCACCAAGAATAACTTCAATAAACCTCTGAAGAGATCATAAGGCCATTGGCAAAATTAATTTGACTTTCTAATGATATTTTCTGGTGTATTCATACATTTTTATTAATGACATGACTCTACATGTAGACCAGAAAAAAATGTTCTGTTATAGAATTAATATGTTCCATCATTCAGGCCATGTGGAAAAAGGGGTAAAATGTGGCTTGGAATAAAAAAAGAGTTTTTACCCTGTGAACTTCCTGCACATACTCTGTGAGTCCAAACTGGTTAAAATCCCACCATCTCATACAGGAAAAGAGAAAGAGATTTGAAGATTTTTACAGGATTCTAGACAATCCTGTGATTCCCTGTACTGTTCATGTTAGTGCATGGCTGGTGCAGATCACAGCAATGACTAAAACACTTCAGGGATGCACAACAGTGTGGTGGACTCAAAAGGATCAATTCTTCAAAATACCAGAGGCAAACTGATCATTCACTGAATGGAGGAAGCTGTTCCAACCTGTTACACAGATGCTGTTCTGTGGGGATGTTCCTGGAGTTTTCAGCATGATAGAATTCTTTTGGTTTTCTCCAAAGCATTGTTTTTTCAAGATGCCACAGTGCCAGCAGAAAGCACGTGGTGGAACCTGGCTGATTCCTCACAATCCATATGCCAGATGCCAGAGTCAAGCATACCTGCAGAGACTTATGTAAGAGCCTTGTCAGTGAGACAGATTTGGCAAGAATCTTCCTGAAAGCCAAACAAAGAAGCTGGAGGAAGGTGTGGAAGCACACAAGGATTTCTGCCAGCAGTCATGTGGCCAAGCAAGCATCAATTATTTGTGGGATTTTTGTTTTGTTTTGGATTTTTTTACACTCAAATGTTTTGTGGCTGGCTAGAGAGTAAAATAAGAAAGTTGTGCAAGACTTCAGTTTGTGCATATTGTGCTAATTTCAAACCCTGTGATACAAAATAGGCTTTTTAAATCATGTTAAGACATGAAGGAGAAAGACAAAAAGATTGTTTTAAGGAATTATTCTGTTCTAATTACAACCCAATTTTATAGGGGATAAAACATGAGATAATAATGCCACCTTTGTCTTTCTTATGGAGTACACAGCATGTTTTCTGTGTATGAAATAGAGTCAATTTGGTCTTGCAGACTCTGTATCCAGACTCAGAATGGCAAACCAAACAAATGTCTTATAAGGTTCTGTATTTTAAGTAGAGTGAAGGAAAATATTTGCTGTGCCTGTAGGACTTGCTATTTGTCTCTCCTGTTGACAGCGTGCCACTTTAAATAGATGGATACACATTCACTGGACCAATGGGCTAAATGAATTAGTAAATGGTATCAGTTGACCTGAAACTACACCTTTTCTGAATAAACTTCTTTGGGAAAACTGTTGTCATAATCTCATTGGAAATATGGCTGTGGCAGACCCAGGCAGCTGGAGCATCCCCTGCCTGCTGTTTCCTTTGGGATTGCTCTTGTGATAAATTGCCATAAAATGGTGATGAAAAGAAAAGGGTTGGGGCTGTTTTTTATATATCCTAGTGAAAGAATTAATTCATGCCAAATTGTGAAATCTGGGACTAAGCTTATGTTACAGATCATGGAGTGCCTGCAGAACCCTGTGGGCTTCAGTAAATCACTCTGCAGGGGAACAGGTACCTGCCTTTGCTGGACCTTAAATCTAGGCACTCTTCATGGGATGCTGCTGCTGTCTCTGAGGGTGAATCACCTCCTTCCCCTGCCTTAATTCTTCTTTTCATGGATCTGAAGAGAGCTCCTGTGGAGATCAGGAGCGATCTCCCATATGGTGCCAGAAATACAAAACCTTGGTGAGGGTGGCGTGGTGGGGGGAGGAATTGAAGAGATGAGATTCAGATGCCATCTTTATCACAGACACTGTAGGAAAACAGTGTTTCCTTCTTTCTTTGTGTCCCACAGCACCTCCTGAAGGCATTTACATACTTGTTCAACAGGACTATTACCCAGGAAGGCCGTACCAGTTGCATGTGCTGTCATGCCAGGACACCTTAAGTTCAGGCTGGGTTTGGCTGGTCCAGCAGTTTAAGCAGCAAGGAACTACCTGGGGTAATCTGCACCCAGCCTGAGACACTTTTACTTCATTACACAGCTACATATATGTCTTATACAGCTTAAGTAAATTTTGGTTTTAAAATCATCTCTAGGGAGAGGGCAAGCCTGTTATTTATTATTATTGCCCTTGCAATCCTGTCCTTGCTAGATTCCCTCTGAACTTGCAAACCCTCTAACCTGTCAGGTAAAACAAACCACAGATGAAGAAAGGTTAGAAAGCAAAATCCCCAGGTCTGTGTTAAAGTGCTATTTGATCTACTACTAAAATTGTACGTCGCAAAGGTGAAGCGAGCCATTAGAGAACAGGTGCCCTGAATGAGAAAAGATTTCAGACCCTGGACCTAGAAGCCTCATTGCTGATTTATTTGAGAAAACTACAGTGTTTAGTACTTGATTCAGGGCAAAAATGGAGTTTCTCCACTCTTCATCTTCAAGTAAAGAAGAATGAGCTTTCCTAACAGACCTTGCCCTGCCAATAGGAATAAATGACTGTGATTTCTGAACGCTCTCAAGGAGACCTGGAGACTCAATATGCAAAATCTCTCATTCTATCATTGAAAGTGCAGCCTTGGATTATTACTGACAGCCAAGATGCAGTTAAAGTAAAGGTCACGCAGACTATTGACAATAATAAATTCTAAGATTTGCTATCTTTGTGCTGAGGCCTGCATTAGGCTATGCATCAAAGACCTGTACAAAAAAAAAAAAAAAATGGTTTGCCCTCAGCTAATAAAAAAATGCAATGTACATTTTTCAAGCTTGCTTTTTGAAGGAGCTAGAATAGACCTTTTGCATTTCATATTTTTTGTATTTCATATTCTTATCTTTTAAATTAACACACTGGGAGACCTGCCCACTTAACAGCCAGCATTCTCCTCTATGCCCACTCATGATACATAACTGAGGTTGCTTAAAATCATCTTTTGCCAGTGGGTGTAGTATGACAGCATGTTGGAAAAAAGTCTGAGTGTAAGCACTAGCAAGTTAATTCAGTTTTTGGGGTGTAAGCCTAAGGAAAAGAAAAAAAGTCTTTAATATTACAGTTATTATTAAATTGCCTGTTTCTAATTGGGAAAAAAAATATGTATTGCTTCAAAAATCAGGGCACAAGGTAGTTTTTCTTTGCAACCTCTTCGTGAAAAATGAGTTTAAAAAAAAGGTAGAGAAAGAACAAAGCCTAAGAGATAGAGCTGCTCAAGGTTTCAGTTATTGATGCTTAAATGCAGGGAAGAGCAACTCTGAAATTAAGTAAGACTTGATAAATGTCTTACAATTTTAGCAATGAAATTAATATACGAAACTTCGCTGATTTATTTTTTAACTTCTGGCATGGAAGCACCATTTAGGTCTCTTTCTTTGCATAAAATAATGAATTTGGTTCATATAAAGAACAGATTGAGAACCCTGGTTATTCATTGCAGTTCTATGATTTATTCAGAGAGCAGATAAGTCCATAGGGATCTACAGAATAACTCGTCATATTTACAACTGTGGCCTAACCCTGATATGGAGAAAAAAAAATCTTTAGAATGAGAGAAAGCAGAAGAGCGAAGTTCTTGATCCTCTGTGGCAAGGCTAACAAAGTCTGTGCATATTAATTGCCAAATGTGGGTGTTTTTGCCACAAGAGCATTTGCCCAGGTGAGACCAGAAAAACCCCAGCAGGTCACAGAGTTTTCAGCTGATGGTAACAACTTACAGCCACTGGTAACTCAGAGAGCTGAGCTGGCAATGGAGCAATGAAAGATGCCATTTTCTATTAGCAGTCCCATAGGTTATCCCCCACGTATAGCAAGATTTCCATAACATGCATATCAGCTTTTTAAGTACTGCTGAAATATCTGAATTTGCTTATGGATGTGTCACAAGATTCCTGATGGTTGTATTTAATTTTAACTGGAATGGAGAAAGCAGTAGGGAGAGAAGGGTATTTTAAAATCTATTGCTCCTGTATCAACTATTAAGTAAACAAACTCATAATTAAAGACTGCTTCAAGCACAGAGAAAGTAAGAATGCATAAGGGACTTTCTATATCACACATATTTAACTTTCTTTATTACATTTGATTGTTGAGACCCCCCAAATGCTTCAATTACACCAGGATTTGTTATTAACTAAATGAAACAAAAAAGCACATACAATTTCAAAATCATTTGTATTAAAAAAAAATTAAAAACTTTATTAGGCTATCTATTATTACTATAAAATCATTATATTATAAAGTTGTGTTATTTTAATAGTCCATACAAAAGAAATATGTATTTTTAATTTAATTTTTTTAAATTAAGCTTTAAATTATGCAATTGCTATTCAGTTCAATGGAAATCAGTTAGTACTGAGATAAGAGTGTAGTCTTTGTCTTGTAGATACTATATATATATTATATATATATATATATATATATATATATATATATATAACACACACATATATATATATAAACTGTTCGATATTTTCAAGGTTTTAAACTATCCCAGTGTTACTTCAGCTGTTACACCTTCCTTATCTCATCAGGTATCTGGGGCCAATCTGTGATTTCAGTCCCCTAAAGTAAATGGACTGTGCACGGTGAACATTTCACAAACTGGTATGAAAATCCTGAATTGCCACAATCAGGCCCAATTTCTTCATCTGCATGCTATGTAGACCAAGTATATGTTAAAATGAGAATGAAAACATGAAAGTCCTTTTAACTTCTAGACTAGAAAGTGAGTTATTACCTGATAGATAAGAAAAATTCCTCATATTTTCCTTAAAAAGTTTGGTTTGGAAATGGCTAAAAAAAGCTATTAGACATTACTAAGTGATCCAGAATTCAAATAAAGCTTAAGGAAAGATGCCATCTGCATTTATGTGGGCTGTAAAAGGAAGGTCACCTGGGGCAATCAGGGCATTCCTGTCTTCAGCCTTTGTGCACAGCAGTGAGTGAGTACAGGGGGTATGTGTTCATATGCACTGCTGTAATATCTTCATCTACAACAATCTGTGGTTTCAAGTACTGGAGTTAGGCCAGTATGACAATAATAGATTTACTGTGCTTCATTGTGTTTGCTTATGCCACATTTTCCTCAGATTATCCCCTTTTGTCAATCTCTTGCTCTATCGCCCCATCAAAATAAGCAGTTCCGATAGTAAGAGATATTATATTCTTCTGGAACAAATATAGTGAGTTCTGCAAGTGTGGTAGGAAGCCTGTTGGACCAATACCATTTCATTTGGATCCATAAGTGTCGCGGACATCTTTTATGAAAATCCTTTCCTTAGGATTTTTCCTCCTGAGAAGCTGGGAGGCCTCAGGAACAAAATGCAAACATTGATTATCTGCTGCTGTGGAATGCAACAGGTGCATCTGTGATTGGCCCATGGTGGATGTTTGTAATTAATGGCCAATCACAGCCCAGCTGGCTCGGACAGAGAGTCCAAGAGAGTCTCGGACAGAGAGTCCAATAACAAACATTTGTTATTTATTCCTTCTTATTCTGTTCTTAGCTAGCCTTCTGAAAAAAAAACCTTTCTTCTATTCTTTTAGTATAGTTTTAATGTAATATATATCATAAAAAAATAAATCAAGCCTTCTGAAACATGGAGTCAGATCCTCGTCTCTTCCCTCAATCTAAAAACCCCTGTGAACACGGTCACACATAAGTGAAGGAGTTTACTTAATTTTCCTTCTAACCAGCTCTTAAACTGGCTGAGTCTTAAGCAGCTGAGGTGAGGTCCCATGAAAAACTGTCTTAGCCACCAGGTCAGATTACAAAAGGAAAAAAACCTAATTACCTCCAAATTTCACAGAAATAAATTTCTGTCACCAAACTCTCCAAGGTAACAGTAGTGAGCTTACATCCCCTTAGAGCTCTCCACTTGTGTTACTTACCTTCAATAAATTATACAGTTTGACTTATCATGTTACCATCCAGCTGTTAAATAAATGGGCATCTGTGTGCCCAGAGGTAGGCCATTAGCGTGCAAAAAAAAGTCGTTTTATGCTCCCCATTATTGCAAGAGTACATGATGCCAGCCTGAAGGATTGATTGCTGACTCTGCTGGTCCTTGTCTCCCCTCTGCTGCTGCTGCTGCAGGAATTTTGGAGGTGGCTCAGGATGGTGAGGTTGCTCCATGGCCCTGCAACGGCTATCTCAACACATTATTGCTTTTTTCAGGCAATTAGGTTTAGGGAACAGTGTGCACTCAAAATGATGTGTGCTGGAACTGTGTCTTGGAACTGTCTTTTGTCTTATTTAATGGGTCTCTTTATTCTCAATGTACCAGGGAGGCCTGTCAGCTGACCTATGCTTTGAACCTTACCAAGCGAGTTCACAAAGTTCTGATATATTGGAGGCTTTGAGTCTAAACATAATAGTTTTATTTCACTTCTGGGATTTGCCTTCAGCAGGGGGATTGAGGGGTGGGTGAGGAGGAGCTGTGTGTTCTACTTTTCCTTTAATTTAATTTATTTTTACCTTTATGCCAGTTACTCAGTGCCCTAAAATGCCCACCATGAGTCTGTGGGAATTGATTGAAGTGTGACTGTGTATATGATACTCTGATTAGAATTCTTTGTGAAGTCAAAGTGAATCACAATAACATTTCTGGGTTTTATTTTGGTTTTTGGTTTGTTTTGGGTTTTTTTTCTTTTTTGTTTTAGGGTTTTTTGTGTGTTTGGTCTTTTTGTTTGTCTTGTTTTACTTTTGTTGACGTTTACTACAGTGACTCTGCTTTTAGGCAGGTTACATTATTTTTGTATCATTAAGGATAAATTACTGCTATTTCTTCCCATGTTAGTCTACCACAAATATGTGACAACACACTGACTGCAGCACTTGCTAAGTCTTTAATATTAGGTGGCTCTTCTAAGATGAATATAAGTCTTGCTTCTCTTTTGTTTCCTACATACACCTCCCTTCTGGAATATTGTGCTTGTTAAGAAGGGGGTTAGGTTTTTTTATGTAGGAATCCAGAAACATTTTATTGTTAATTTGCAGTCCATGATCAAACATACTGAGTGTGACATTTTCAGTGATGTAGCTTTTTGTGTGTGTTTGATTTTTCAGAGTAGCTCTGCTGTGGCAAGAAAGCTGCCAATTTTGTCCTGCCAGAGGTTCCAATCTCTCAGTACCTGCAGTCTGCTCTATGAATTCTTTATTTTATTTGTGAATGCTCTCCTGGTATCCAGAAGGGCAGCCTTGGCAAGCAGATCAGGATTTTCTCCGAGTAAGGCATCTAGTGATGCACCAAACTCCCCAAGTCACCACAGTGCTTAACTCTCTGTGTGCAAACCTTTCTTGTGTTGACACACATCAAAAGGGGCAGAAAAACAGAGTGCAAGTGGGGGGGCTTATGATACCTTTGGAACAGCTTAAGGCCTGTGCAAACTTCTCCAATACACTGCTCAGGAATCCAATATCTTCCTTGTTAGGGGAAAAAGCAAACAGATGTCCACTTGTGTAAACCAGAATTGAACAGAATTGTGCCCTACACCAAGTTGCCAGGTTTGCCTGTTGGGTTTGTGGTCTGACAAGTTAAAAGCCCTCTTGTAATTGGGCTTGATGGTGTGTCATGATTTTAATTACATGTTAAATATGGTATATGAACAGAGTGCCACTTGTGTGGAGGTGAGTTTTGAAGATAATTCATCCACCTGCAGCATGCTGGGTTTCTGCCAGTGGCCCTTCCTAACACACACAGAATCAAGATGCTGATGGAGACAGTATCAGTAGCAGGATGTGATGATCTTTTATCTCACCAGATATTGAAACAAAAGGCATCCAAGGAATTCTGGGTCAGCTGTCACTGAAGATCACTGAGTACAGCAAGTTACATTTCCACTTGCAGTTCCATTTTCAGTGTTCTGAAGGTTGAGCAGCATGTGGCCAGGACCTGATTTCCCCTGGAAGAATGCAGGCTGCTATGAGCCAGAGGGCTAGTCAATAACTAAAATTGTAGAGCAAAAACACACCTGAATCTGCTTTGAGATCCCTCCTTGCTCTAAAGAATGACACAACTAAAGCTAGCTGGTATGTTTTAGTGTCCATACCCAGGAAACTGCTTACTACATTGGCAACTTCACAAGTTTCATAGGTCTAAAGATTTATCTGTAAGGTATGTCACAGAGATTAATGTCTTTGCAAATAATTAATTCCAGATTTTTACAGTTGTATATTGTGGTGGAATGAACTTGGTCAGTTGAAAGTTTTACAGCCTTTTGTGACATTTATCCTGTTCAACAATATTGTGCTGCTTTCTCCTTGGACAGATAAATTTTGAATTATCCTTTGCTGTTTTGGGGTTGTAGGATTCTGTAGGCTATTTCATATTTTCAGTGTTGCATTTCATGCAAATGTAGCAACTTCTTTGCAAGATTTTCTGTATTTTCTACCCCTTTGTTTGTGCCCCTTGACAGGTAAAGGGAACCTTAATGCTAGTATTTGAAACAAACTAAGGGGAAAACCAAAACTCACTTCTACAAAAGAGTTAAGTTTACAGTTGGATAGCAAACATTAATGAAGCTATATTTCTGTTTCAATTCAGGTGTAATAAATTTTCCCAGGCTAAACTGTGGAAAACGACAGAGGATACACAGAGGTGTGCTCAGAACACTGTACGCTGAAAGAAGAGCAAAAATCCTGAGTGTGAAGAGTTAGGAACTGTTTCTGGTTTTGACTTCTTTTTAATTCTACATTTTAGAATGAAATATAGATATGTATTAAAATTTAAAATACATGTTTTATCCTTTAATGTGCATGTATTGATTTAAATATTTTATCAATATATAATGTCCAATGTAACTTATCAAAGTATGTAATAATTGCTGTTTTTACTTCTGCTTCAAAGATATCACTGGGGTGTTACGAGACTCCCTAAAAGCAGAATAAATGGAGATAGTTATATTCTCAGCATACCTGTGTAACTTCTGTATACAAACACTTGACTTGAAATGATCCAGCTGTTGTTGTTAGTTAATACTTCAGTAAATTATACGTAGGAGAACATTAGGACTTAATACTGCTTGGTGTTTGTAGCATATTGTGTAAGAAAGTAATTTTGGTCTCTTTTTATTCTAGTCAGCTGCTGAAAATGTATGCCTATATTCCATTTCTGAATGCAACACTTCATACACTTCCCCAAGCAGGTGACATGAATGAAGCCAACAATTTAGGATTTGCATATATCAAGCACAAACAGCCTTTTTGAAGGGTGTGACAAAATGCTATCAAAGAACTAGTATATGGCTGGGAGATAAACTGCTTTTAAGCATCACAGTGGAGATTATTTGTGGACTTATTTTACAAAGAAAGTGGAGAAGCAGCAAAGTAACTCCTGTATATCCTAACATTTAAACAACAATTTGCAGGCTGGTGCTGACAGGCTTATGAAAACAGTTTTTCTGTTGAATTCAGCTTCTGGATTTGTATATTCCTGGAGTCATTTTGCCCTGATTCTTCACTTTTCATTCATGGGGAGATTTTAACACAGGAAACAATTAAACTATTTGTATAAGGAGGAAGTGCAGATTCAGGACTACTTTGATCAGAATACGCTGATGTTGTACAGAGTAATTCCTTAGACTTTGCTTGGGGAAGGGTTCTCCCCAGGAAGTTTTGCATTTCTTTGTTGGGGTCTTGGCTCATTCTTCCAGGCAAGATATTCTCAGGTGAGACTTTCACCTGCCCTGGGGGACAGTGCCAGCTGCTAAGCAGTGAGGGTTTGTTACTGCACAAGCTACCTTGTCCTCAGCAAGTGTAGGAGCTGAAAAGAGGGATGCAGGACTTCAGGCAGCTCTCCAAAATACAATTTATTGTATCCAAGATGTTACAGCAGTCCGGGGTGGTGGGCCACAGAGCTTGTGCCTACAGCTTGTCAGCTCCAGCTGCAGGCAGGCCTGGAGACCCTTTAATTTTCTTTGCTGAGCATCTTCATACAGTAGAACCAATCTAGGCCCTAACTTTATCTATAGCCCATCATAACTGCTATAATTACCATATTCATGTTACTGTTCTCCAATCACTAAAAGTCAGTACATTACAGTTTAAGCTAGAAGTTGTTATTCAGTTTTCTTGCAGTGGAAAATTCTGAGGCCTTTTTTCTACTTGCAACTTTGCTGCCTTGTTTGCCTGTGCTCTCTTTCTGCTTGGTAAAAACATCTTCTTGTTTGGGGTGGGTTTATCCTTTGCTCTAAGCCATAAAACCCCTTCTAACCAACACACCCTTTGCCTCCTTGGCTAGCCAGTAAAACTGGCTCAGCAATTCTTTTCTTCTATATCAAAACTTGCTTCCAACTCTATTCCTTCTTCAGACTCTACATTCAAAAATCGTTCTGCTAAGCACACATATCTGTGAGACTTTCTTGTCAAACTCCCATCCTTCCCAACAAGGAAGCAGTGAGCAGTGCAGTGTTTGTGAGGACAGGAGAGGCATCAGGCAGAAGATGACATTCTGAGTTAGCAAAAGGGAGATCTTGGCCACAAATCGCAGGTTTGATTTTGAGAAAGAGGCTCTTTCAGAACCGCTTATGTATGATATTAAATAGCTGCTGGATAAAATTCAGAAATACTCCTGAAATCAGGTTCCAGTACAGCAGACTGCTTTCACAGTCTGGTAACTGCACTGGGGGGAGAAATTCCCCCTGCTTTAGCCTCATCCCTGGTGCAACCTGGAAACAGCTGCTTGCTGTGCACTGCCAGGGGCAGGAGCTGGCACACTGCTGCACCCAGACACATATCCCAGGCTTCCTCATGGATCCATAGCAAGGAAAGACCTGGCTAGAAGGTGTCCTAGGGTGATGTTATGATGCTTGTATCCCCATCCATGTGTTCTGTTTATGCTGGATATCATGTTCTGTGCCTTCAAGACTGGCTCTGAAGAGTGAAAGTTTTGTTTGGGTTTTCTTATCAGCCTGGCGGGACACACGGACAGGGCAGTACATGGTGCTGGTTTTGCTTTTTTGCTTTTGCTGTTTGCTTTGCTCTCTCGCTCTTGCTTCTGCTTTGCTCCTGCTTGCTCTTGCTTCTGCTCATTAGCTAGTTTAGCTAAACAGTCCAAATTCCTTCCTGGACTGTTTCTGCTTTCCTTTTGTTTGGACCAACTCGAACCTGCTCTGGGCCGGGGCCTGGGAACACGGCGAGTTTGCACCCTGCGGCCTGGCGGGGCCTACTCTGGGCAGCAGCTGCCCAGCGCCGGAGAGACTGAGAGCAGAGCAGCCACCCCAGGGAGACTTTCTGAATTTGTCATCTTTTTCAGAGTGGTGTCATCCGGTACTGTTCATTCTGTGTGCTGGGGGTGCTGTGCCTGGTAAATAAACAGGTTCATTCCACTTCTCTCCGAGGAATCCTTCCCGAACCGCCTGGGAGGAGGGCCCATGTGGGTTTGCTTTCTGGAGGGGCCCCCTCTTTGGAGATTCTCTCCCAAATTTGCCCTAAACCAGGACAGAAGGAAAGGAGATGGGGGCTGACAGGCTAGTGGGACCCAGCTGCAGCGAGCTCCAGCCACAGCCCAGCCCTGGGCTTGCTGGGGTCACACCTGCAGCCTTGAAATTCGCTTGAATTTGAAATTCCCTTGAAAGGGAATTACAGAGCTTGGAGATAACCAAAAGTATAGCCAGGCTTTGGAATCAGCTTTGCCTCATCATTAAGCCACTGGGATCTGGGCTGAGGCACTTCTGAAATGGGCAAAAATGAGAGATGTCTTTGGGTGTTTAGTCATTTAAGGGAGATGCTTGGTCTGTTCTCCTCTCAGATGGGTGCAGCTCAAACAGTCTTGCTCTCTAGGTGATGCATTGTTTTGTGGACTCCTAGTGTTTGTACATTTTTGAAAAATACTATTCCAGGATGAAAATGCTCACATAAACCTGCATGTGAAAAGGAATAGCTTTGATAAAAAAGAATAGGCTCCAGAAATGAAGAGTCAAGGCATCAATCCTTTCTTAATAAAGGATAATTAATTCCCCTTATAGAATTTGGCTTCTAACTGATTATAAATGCATTTTACTCTAAAGACTAATTTAGCAACTGGGTCAGTGGTTACAATACCATCCTTATCAGTTGTAAGATGGATAGAAGCACCTGGCACTACTTTTGCTTTTTGAAAGGCTTTCAACAGATTCCTTTGTCATTTTGAGACTGCCTTCGATCCTAAGCTTTCATAAACAATAAAACATGTAATGACTTTGTAGTTGCTAATGCTGCATATTTATCAAGAACAAAATGTATTCTATGCTGAAACATAATGTTTTCATTTATTATTGTTCAGAAGGGTAGTAGTATTTCCCCATAATAATTTCTTAAGGTTAGTTTAAATGAAGAATGGCTTAGGCTCAGGAAATCTGGGGCGAGTAGAGCATCCCGTTGTTTTTCTTTTTGCAATGTGGATGAGAATAGGATGTTTCTTTGTTTCTTCAGCTGTTTTTTGAAGGCAACATATTATAGTGTGCAATTTCAGAAAGGATACTAAACTGAATATTTTGGGGGGCAACAGCTTTTACAGGTTTAATTATTTATAAAAGCTAATGCCTGCGCAATGTGGCTCTGTCTGTGGCTGAGCCAGGTATAATCAGATATTTCCCAAGCTTTCTACATGCAGTTGTCAGTGTAGGTTAATGCAGGCTTGACACAACCCTCAGATTCACTCTAGGGCCCCTCAGCACAGACTACCCTTGTTATGAGTGCTGTCAGGCAGTGTGATGGCTTTGTGCTCGTGATGTAACACCACCACTGCAGGTAGCAGAAACTGACAATTTTTTTATTCTAGCTTGGGAGCTTGAAGAATATTTTTAAAAACCCAGACCCAAAAAAGAGCCTCAACAAACCCACAAACAAACAGCATAAAACCAGAAAGATAAGTATTTTTCTTTTTTTTTTCCTTTTTTTTTTTTATGGGTGTATTATTCATTCATAAGTGAAAGGGTTCTCAGAATTTATCAGCTGTAATTAGTTTTTTGCAAAACCAGGTAAGTCCTCAGTGAGTTAATTGTCTTGCTGAACTAAGCCTTTAAATGATATAACAGTTTAATGTGTTGAAATTACTAAGATACATTTCAGAAAAACTTGAGAACTTGAGGCTTTTTCTTTCTTGAAGGTACTGATTTGTTCTATGTTTGGTTTTTTGGGGTTTTTTTTTTTTTTTTTTTGATTGCAACTTTATGATACTTGTAAAATATGACAGACTATAGTGCAAGGTTAGATAACTGTTGTGGTTTAGGAATGGTATTCCCCAATTTATGTTTGCACCCAAGCACTCCAAACCAGGTGCTGCTCGCTCACTCCCTCCTCCCCTTCCCTCTGCCCTGCAGGGGGCTGGGGAGGAGAATTGAAGGCACAGAAGTCAAAGATTACAGCTTGAAATAAGAACATTTTACTGGAAACAGCAATGGAATAAGCAAACCAACAATAACAGCTACAGTGTCCACACCAGGGGGAACTGATTGTACCCAACTTCTCCTTTCATCATGCTCAACCACCTGTCCCCAAAAATGACCAGATGTTGTGTAAAATACCCTTTGAGCCTAACCATATCCCTTCTGGCTACTGCAAAAATAACCCCATAGTGGCCAGAATCATGACATTACCCACCCCTTATTCTACACTATTTGTTTCATGCCCAAATTCTATACCTTCTAGCTATATTTTATATATATATATATGTAGACACAATGAATCCCAATACCTTCCAGCTATATTTATGTATACATGTAGACACAATCACAGGTAGCATTTCCACAGTCAATAACTTTCCCTCCAAGATGTCTCTTGAGTTCATGTTACCATGACATTTTCTGAAAGATCCCTTCGACAGGATTTCTTCTCCTGGCAAGATGAGAAGCCTCAGCTTCTCCATGTTTTGCTGCTCTGGAATGTGGTCTGGAGATTGTTTATCCAAAGATGTAAATTGTTTTTAATTAATGACCAATCACCATCAGCTGTGTCAGACTGAGTCAGTCACACGCTTTCATTATCATTCCTGTGAAGACTTCTGATATATCCCTTCTCTTTCTTTAGTATAATTTAAGTATAGCATTTCTTTTAATATAATATCATAAAATAATAAAGCAGCCTTCTGAGAGCATGGAGTCAAATTCTCATCTCTCACCTCATCCTGGGGACATCACAACACCCCAAGTTCATTCAGTCCGTGACTGGTTTATATCCATCTTAGAACCCTTCCAGGGCAGGAGGGCTGGTGTGGTGACAGCTGGTTGCTGCATAGGAGCTTACAAGTGCTTTATCTGGAGTAGTCCATACACTTTGTCCATGGTAGCTACGGCAGACAGTGGCAGTGTCACTCAGCATCCTTTGTACCCCCAACTCCAGAACCCTAGGTGCTGCTCTCAAGTCTCCATGGGCACTTTTTGCCTGAGACCACAGGAAAGAAGAATCAGGAAGAAGAAAGTCTCTGTTCAGCCCGGTGGAAGGACCATTCTTCCTGGTCAAACAGAAAAATGGATGACAAGAAGAAGGTGAGACCATGAGGATCAAAGTTGTTTAAATCTGTAACATTTCACATCCTGTCCTGTCCTGAACCATCCAAGGGCTGCTGCATGAACAATCTCCATCACCTTAGATTCATTCTAAGCCAAAAAGATACAAGAAGCAGGATATTGTCACAAAGACATCTAAAATCTTTTATGAAAAAATTCCTTTCTATGTTAGATCCCAAAAGGGATTTGTCCTCCTGAGGGAGGCTGGGAGGCCTCAGGTAAATCACATTTTTTCACATTCTGTCCTGTCCTGAACCAAAATGCAAACATTGATTATCTGCTGCTGTGGATTGCAGGAACAAAAGGTGCTGTGGAATGCAACTGCATCTGGGATTGGCCCATGGTGGATGTTTGTAATTAATGGCCAATCACAGCCCAGCTGGCTCGGACAGAGAGCTGAGCCACAAACCTTTGTTATCATTCTTTGCTATTCTATTCTTAGCTAGCCTTCTGATGAAATCCTTTCTTCTATTCTTTTAGTATAGTTTTAATGTAATATATATCATAAAATAATAAACCAAGCCTTCTGAAACACTGAGTTAAATCCTCATATCTTCTCTCAACCTAGACCCCTGTGAACACCATCACAGGGTATTTCATCCCCCACAAGAACTTATCTGTTGTATGTTAACCCATCAGATAACCCAAACAGGACAAGCTGCCTCATTTTGGTGACCTGCTGTCATTTTGGTACCACGGGATTAACACTGCTCTGGCATCTCCCAGCTGACAGTAAGTTTTCTTCTGTTGAAGTGAGATCTGTCAGGATAAGCCAGATTTTTGTCTGACAGACACCTCACTTTAGAAACTATAAAAGCCACACCAAACATTATTAGAATATGGGTTTTTTTTTTCCATCTGGAAATAACTTTTAAGTTTCTGCCCTTAATCCATATAAGTTAAGTAGCTCTTACCAATGACAGTGTATAATTTCAACTGTCTAAAAATTTTCACCTACACTTTTTGCATGCCACATTTTATAGAGGAATCCAGACAAAGAGAGCATGTGGATTATGTAATGTTTATACTTTGAGAGTTTTTAAAAAAAATTAGTTGAGTTCATAATAAGGTATCTGGGACTCAAATGGGAAAATCATTGCTACTACTGCTTGTTCATATTCTAATTTTATTTTATAATTGATGGAGAGAACTTGCACAAAATACCTGTATCCATATTTTGTCTTATTTGTCCTTCTTGAATAAACAGATTTTACATCAGTTGAGATTTCTAGAATGAAAGTGGTTGCCTAAAACTTCCTGTAGGATCAGTGGAAAAAATAGGTCTATACCATGCCATGAGCCATCTTTATTTGAGGTATTAGTTCTGTGGTGAAATGAAATTAAATAAAATGAAATGAAATGAATTGAACTCCTTTTCCTCCTGTCTTGTGGCCACAAAGAGAACACAGGGAGATGAACCAAGATGTGTGTATCTACAGATCAGAGTCTGAAGCAAGGCCTAGATTTCACCTCCAACACCATCCAAGCTTCTGTCATATTGGTGCAACACTTTGATTTTCAGGATCTGTGCATTGTCTTTCTATGAATCTTAGATGGAGGCTGTTAAAGAAAATTTTTCTTTTCTTTTTTTTTCCTGGGTTAGGAAAAAAAAAATCGTAGATTAGAATACAAAATATCAATTAGGTTAAAAAATATTTGATCCCAACCCATAATATTATTGTAGCATAGGATGATTTTTAATAACAATATATGTCAAATGGTAATATGGAACTTTGCTTTCTTTTTTTGTATCTGAACTTGCAAATCAGCTGTGGAAAATAGCACTTTCTGCAAATATGTTCTATGTCTTCTAGAAGGTACAAAACAAGAACATGACACCTGACAAGACGGGCAAATGGATTCTCTTGGACTATTACTAAAGGAAGAATTAGGCTTTATTTCAGTATTCTAGAAGTTAGCTTACTTGTAAATTAATGAATGACCTCAGTGATTTTAAATTGACTTTTACCTCAATACTAAAAATAAAAAATTGCTATAGAGGTGGACTGCCTGAAATTGCTCTGAGATAAAATGGGGCAAAGATAAAACTGGGTTGGTGAGGACCCCATGGAAAACACCCTTAATTTCCATAATGGTACAGGCAGGAAAAAACATATCAAATGTACAAAGAATGCCCCAAAATACCATTTTGTTCTGATCAATATAAGTTGTTATAACTTCTGAACTCTTCAAATTAAACTGTACTTTGTCATTTACAGTGTGGTATTGTGTAGTATAATTTAAAATGATAGGAGTTTATGTATTTGTCATTCAAACCTACCTCTGAGAAATGCATCTGTTTCAGTCTCTGAAGGCTTCTTTTAAGAAGTTCAGGGCTTGTCTAAAATTCTGCTATGAATTTTATAAACTGAGTTTGTGTGTGTGTATGTGTATGTGCAAATACATGCTGAACCATGGAACAATCTATAATCTAAACTGACCTTTAGCTGCTTTGCCTAGTGCCCTGAAGCAGTGGTCCTGCTCATTATTGCTGTTTGACATTTTAAACGTAGCCTCAGAACTGAACAGGTAAATGACAATTAGATGACGGATGATATAAAATCAAATCTTGTGATTCATTATGAGAGGTGAACTTCAATTTCAAGGATGTTTTTTTAGGAAAACAACAATCAGGCTTTTACAAGAAAAAATTGTCACTTATGCATCTGACAAAACCAGGGATCTCTGATTTTAGCAATATAACAAGAAATATGTTCTGGGTAATTCAAGAAATGGAAAAAGTTTGACTGTTAAATTTTATTTTTAATAACTGTGTCTTGACTATTGATAAAATTTTAATTATCTTATTAAATATAGTTTAATGGTTTGTGATTTAAAATCATCTACTTGTGTGTGTGTGTGTGTGTGTGTGTGTGTGTACAGGAATCCACATGCATGCATGCTAAGGGATTCCCTGGAGTTCTCCAAACACCTCTGTATAAAATGTTATATATTGCTCCACTTCTTGTAAATGCCTGAGAGTACAATGTTTATGTTGGAACTGGAGATTATATATGCTCCCAGATAGATAACATAAATAACCTGCATGCACATACATGTGCTGGGCTGTTAAAAGCACATTCCTCAGGCGGCAAAGTCACCAACCTCAGATTTATGAGGAGTTAAAATGGAGGCTGCCTGCCCAGCCTTAACCTACTCCATATGTGTACGTGTTTGGTACACTTTTAAGCAATACAAGCTGTCACAGACATCTTATGTGGAAAATTCTTTCCTTAGGATTTTTCCTCCTGAGAAGCTGGGAGGCCTCAGGAACAAAATGTAAACATTGATTATCTGCTGCTGTGGAATGCAACAGATGGATCCTTGATTGGCCCATGTTGGATGTTTGTAATTAATGGCCAATCACAGCCCAGCTGGCTCAGACAGAGAGTCCGAGACAGAACCTTTGTTATCATTCCTTCCTATTCTATTCTTAGCTAGCCTTCTGATGAAATCCTTTCTTCTGTTCTTTTAGTATAGTTTTAATGTGATATATATCATAAAATAATAAATCAGCCTTCTGAAACATGGAGTCAGATCCTCATCTCTTCCCTCATCCAAGAACCCCTGTGAACACCTACAGAAGCCACTGTTATCTTTTGTCTCAGCAATCCCCTGCGATGAGAAAGGATTGTATAATCTTTTAGTGAAATAAAAAAAAATATTTTCCTTTGTTATATTTTTTCTAGGACAGTGCTTGACCTGCACCTTGATAGTTACTTATCAATTGTGTTTTATCCTGAAGACAATTTTTAATTTATTTACCGACATTTTTGGCCAGCTTTAGTGTAGTTTCAGAGTTCAATAATTAATGTAGTGTATGAGTTTAGTGTCATATTTTACCTCAGTGCTTCTGCAGTTCAGACAATAGAATCAGGAAATGAAATAAAAGCAAAGCTGAGGATGCACAATTAAAGCACGTCTATGGGAAATTAATCTCTAATGGCTTGACTGGGCATGCCCTCAATAGATGTAGTATTAGACTATGTTTTCCATTTTTTTAGTCCACTATGATTTTTTGGGGGGGTCAATTTTGATGTTAATTTGTAAGGATACCATGCCGTCCTGCTGTGATAACCATCTCAGAGAAATAAGTGTGAAATGACCATGAAAAAGAAATGAAGAATCCTAGAGTCCAGTTCTCAATTTTAGGAGACATTTCTCATCTACTTTTGCTGTCACCTGACAGCATTATGGAATAATATGGGCCATGTTTTCTTTGCTGTATCAAACACTCCCACCCCCAGGTAGAATTGAGGATGAAGTGAGACCTTTTGGATTGCCTCACTAACCATGTTGAAACAGCAGACTCTCTCACAGTGCACTCTGATTATATAATTTGAGGCAGAAAAAGGCTGAAATGCTCAGGGGAGACCTCAGCACTCTCTACACCTCCCTGAAAGGAGGCTGCAGTGAGGGCTGGTGAGGGTCATTTCCTTCTCCCAGGCAACCAGCAACAGGACAAGAAGACACAGCCATTAGATCCACCAGCAGAAGTTTAGGTTGGACATCAGGAGGAATTTCTTCACAGAAAGGGTGGTTGGCCATTGGAATGGGCTGCCCAGGGAGGTGGTGGAGTCACTGTCCCTGGAGGTGTTTAAGGAAAGTCTGGATGCGTCAGCTCCAGTTGCACAGGGTGGGTTAGGTGGTGAAAGATTGGACTTGATGATCTCAAAAATTTTTTTCAACCTAGTTGATTCTGTGACTATTTCCTTACAGACCAATTGGCTAAGATTATCCTGTGCCTTATGATATTGCTGTAAAATATAGTAATTTTATCTAATTACTACTATTACACACACACACACACACAAAAGCAAGGCCAAAAGGTCTCCATATGCCCATGCCTTCTATGATTTTTAAATTTGGTGCCTACCGTCATCTGCATATTAATTATGTACCTTTACATTGTGTATAAAAAATTAGTCTCTGACATTTTCAAGATGACACTTTTCATTATGTTCATCAAAATTTCAGGGTATGAAATTGTGCTGGTTTTGGCTGGTAGATAGTTCATTTTCTTCAGAGTGGCTGCCGTGGGGCTGTGTTTGGATTTGTGCTGAACACAGGGTTGATAATAAAGGGATGTTTTTGTTATCACTGGGCTGTGGTTGAACAAGAGTCATTTCACCTCACCCTGGTATTGAGAAGTCTGGGGGTGCAGAAGACATTGGGAAAGGGAGGCAGATGGGGCAGCTGGCCCAAGGGATATTCAAGACCATGGCGTGTAATTCAGCATTTACAGCAAAGGGGAAGGTTGGCTGGGGAGCCACTGGTGGGGGACTAGCTGGACATCAGGTTGTTGTTAGTGGTGAGAAATTGTCTGTTTGCTTTTTTTGTCTTATTTTTCTTTTCACTACCATTTGTTATTGTTACTATTTTATTTCAACTCTTAAGCCACTGTTTTCTAAGACCACAAGTCTTCTCACTTCTCACTCTTCTAAATCTTTCCTTCACATCCCTACCTCCCTCCCCCTCCAATCCTTTTGGGGGCAGGGGAGTGATCCAGGGGCTGTGTAGGGTTTAGCTGCTGGCTGGGGTTAAACTGGGACAGTCCTTTTGGACACTCTGGTTTGAAGGGTTTGATAATAACAGATTGACAGAACACATAAGAAGGCATTTTTGTCTGTTAATGATTTCAGGTCAGGATGTTGATTCATCTGCTCTCAATATTTGGTCTGTACTGTGCTTGGGTATTTTGCTGTACATGTTGAAAATTGCTGTTGGCTTTTGCAGTTTGCTGTTCTCTAATTGTTAGTGATGCTTTGCCTGAGAAATTTGTATTTTAAAATATTGACTTCAAGCTTAATCTGGTGTCTGGGCTCTGCACTGAAGCCATTAGTGTACTTCCACTACTGTCTCATGGAAAAAAATTCACAAATACTTTTTTCTCTGAGAAGTTTTTGTGGAGGAAATACAGAATGACACCTTTGCTACCTTCTGCGATGTTCTCTTCCTTGTTATAACAACCTCTCAATATCTTGAACATTATTGTGTAGTTACAATACTAATTTTGATATTTTTAGACAAAACCCAAGCAATATTCCCTACATTAAAAAGTAATTTAAAAATATGACCCCTCACACATAAGAGTACAGTCCACATGGCATGTAAGCAAATATGGGAGGGTACCTAAAGAATTTTTCACATCCAAAGGCCTGAAATTTCGCTTCCAAACAACTACAAGATCCTGATGAAGTGATAAGATATTTGAAAATGAAAAATATTCTGTGGCTAGTCCAAAGAGGCACAACTTACCACACTGTGCTGGGCCCTGGCCAGCATCTACCAACCACGTCTGTGTTATGCAATCATTATAAAATACACACACCACAGACCATATGGTCTTAGCCCAGGTTGGTTTTTACTTACACTAGTTCCAGTGTAATTCTGAGTTAGAGCTGTGCAATAGTACTCAACATGTTTTGTATTAAAATGTAGCTGACTTGTAAGGCAGGATTAAACCAGCTACCAACAGATGGGAGTTTGAAAGCCTGTGGAGACATTTGCCTTTTCTCTCTTGTGTGGTAACAAAAAGAGGCTGTTTGCTTGTGTCAGGGAGGTTCTGTGGAAGAAACTCAACTCCAGAAATAACTCTTTGCAGGTGCAGCCATGAAGATAAACTGCATCTTCAACTATGGGCATGGTCTTGTGCAAAGACAGAAGGCTTGTAGAGAAAAAAGAAGGCTTGTAATTTCTAAAACCTCTTTCATATAAAATTTCAGGTTGGACCATCAGTCTACTCAAATAACTTCTCTTGGCAGTTTTGGCAGGTAGGGGAGAAAAAAAATAATAAACAAGTGTATGAGTAGGAAGAAGCACTAGAGAGACCACAGTTAATGTTCTAAAATATATCAGGGAATACAGTTCACTAAAGTTGTTGAGAATTGGACATAATTTGGAAAAAAAGCTGTAAAAAGTACTTGGAGGGCTAAAATGGGCTTTTCAGTTTTTATTTTTTTAATGAGAATGTGTTGCTATTTGGTGGTGTCTTTTTTCTAAAGACGCAGTAAGATAAAATAAGAGAAACTTGAAGCCTGAAAAACTTTTGGTTTTGTTACTCAAGTAGTGTACTTCTGATAGATAAAAATAGCCTTGGAACATTTTACAGTATAATGCAATGCATTCTGGGTTGCTCTTCTACTTAGATGAAGGATAGGGAGCTACATATTTGGGTCTCCTTAGCTCTTGAGGGTTGACACAGCTGAAATTCTGTATGGAGAAGTGCTGCTGCACTCCTTTACTACACCCAGTAAAGAAATATAAAAAAAAAAAAAAAAAAAAAAAAAGAAAAAAAAGCTTCAATCAACATATATCAAACTGTTATGTGATATTTTTTTTTTAATGTGACTTCCTCACAGAAAAGATTATGGCCAGATATACCTACTGTATCTAAATTTTAATGCTCCTATTTATACTTTGATTGAAAATTTGTCCTTCTGAGCATGGCTGTCTATAACATCATCAGTCTGTCTCTGGGAAAGAAAACTGATACAGAAAACTGATTACTGCTCACTGTATTTGTATTTCCATGATACCAACATGTAAAAAACACATTTCTCTGAAGCAGATGTTGAACTTAGTTCTGCTTCATGTTTGGAATGTGTGCTTGTATTTATTTTCTTCTTTCTATATAGAAATATGCCACTAACAAGACATTTACTTTACAAGACATTTACTTTAGGTGCATTCCACCTACTGTCACTTTGTCATTACTGCCACGATTAATTACAAATCAAGTCTTTTAAATGTGTATTAAGCATTATAAGGATGAAGTTTACCTTTTTTTTTTTTTTCAGTTTACAATACTCCTTGCTTCATCTGTTTAGGCTCACCCCAGACTTAGCAAACTATTATGGATGAGCAATTACCTACAGTACAGGTTTACTGGCTACTTATAAAAGTATCTGTCAGATGACTAATTATCTATAAACAACATATTTATCAGGGGGAGTTTCAGTGGCAGCTCAGAGAAGACAAATATAGCCAGCCTCCTAATTTGCTGTTTTCTTGATGAAAATTTCTTGTTCTCACTTTAAAATCAGTTTTCCCAACTAAGAAGAAGAGGAGTTTAACAATTTAGGGGTTATCTATTTGTCACAGACATCTTTTATGAAAAATCCTTTCCTTAGGATTTTTCCTCCCGAGAAGCTGGGAGGCCTCAGGAACAAAATGCAAACATTGATTATCTGCTGCTGTGGAATGCAACAGATGGATCCTTGATTGGCCCATGTTGGATGTTTGTAATTAATGGCCAATCACAGCCCAGCTGGCTCGGACAGAGAGCTGAGCCACAAACCTTTGTTATCATTCCTTCCTATTCTATTCTTAGCTAACCTTCTGATGAAATCCTTTCTTCTGTTCTTTTAGTATAGTTTTAATGTGATATATATCATAAAATAATCAATCAAGCCTTCTGAAACATGGAGTCAGATCCTCGTCTCTTCCCTCATCCTATGACCCCTGTGAACATGGTCACATCCATTTTCATTCCATTGGATCATCAGAGGTGTATGAATGTCAAACTGGTGAATAAATCTGAGATAAAATCCCGAACTGGGGAAGTTTCATTCTTGGCAGAGGTGATGAAATAGCCTTGCTGGGAATTGGAGGCAGGAGTGCAACCAGGGTTTTGACTCCTCTTTAACAATGACACAGTAAACCTTTTCATTATGGTGTATCACTGTGTGCTGATTGTAGTAGTCACTGTTCCATCAGAGCACAAACAGATTTTTCTTAGGTTCTTTCTTGAAGGCAGATGTTGGTGCAGGAGACCTGTCACCTTCAGAGACATGGTGATGGCTGTTTCACACAATTTCCTGTTGCTTCTTATATCAACCATCTCCAGAGTTTCCAGCAATGAAGGGCTGTTTGAGAAGTGTTCTGGAGATAACTGAGGCAAGAGATGAGAGGAGAAGGCAGAAGTGTGTCTGAGGGCAAAGGAATGGGAAGGTGCACTCTCAGTTCACTATTGGCTTTCTTCCTGTAAGTTGGCTGGGTGATGGAATAGGAGAAGCAAGCTGTAGGAAAAGCAAGGTAGAGAAGGGGGAGAAAGGTGAAGATTAGAACAGCAAAAGAAGAAAAGCAAGTAAGCTGTATAAAATAGTTTCAGTCATTCCATGTCCAAACAACATTATTTTGACTATTTTGTTGCTGTTGTTAGGGACAAATCTATTTCATTGAAGCTTTTCTTTAAATATGCCTGCATACATATGTAGCAATTTGCAAATGTCTCAAAAATCCATCCTAGTTGTGAGGAGTGATACTGCATACAAACACAAATAATTGAATATGCATTCTGTGGTAAGGCACCTTGAATGGAAAATGAATCTTCATGAGCTGCTACTCAAACCTGTGTTTTTCTCTTTGCATATGCAACCACAGCATCAATCCTGACGACTTTAAAACAAGGGTAGGGAGGAACAAAACAAAATAGAGGACAGCATACATCCTTAAGATCAAGACTTTTTCTTTACCAATCAATTGTAATCAATTCCTATTGCTAAGGTGTCCTTTTCAGCTGGGCTTATATAAATTTATTTACTCAAGTGTTACTGGTTTTCACAATGCTGTTCTTGCTGCCTTTTAGAGTAGCTGTCCTCATTTGCCTTCCTTATCCCTGAGTGAGAAAAAGAATTTAGAAAAGTAACTCGCCACTGCTAAGGTTCATTTAGCAAACTTTGGATCCCTATTATGGTTTTGCCTTCTGGCGGTCTCCCTGTCAGGCATGCAACTCTGCATCATCCAGTGGCTCAGAGAAGTATAATTGGCATATTGAAAACAGCAGCAGAAAACATCTTAAGGTCTAAATTAAGGCTTGGAGTTTTACAAACAACAGTTGAATGTGTTTTTATAGGTTTTTCAAAGATATTTCTAGCAGATAGGCACACTTGTGTATCCTAGAGAAATCAGTAGGAGAGCCATAAGATTTTTTTCCTTGTCTCATGTAATGTGTGTTTATATGATTTTAGTACTGCCTTTACAGTTTGAAAATCTTTTTTATGTTGCCTGATTGAACAATATGAGCTACAAATTAGATGACAATTATTCCAGCCTTTATAGCTAGGCAAATGCTGAAGAGTATACATAAACTGTTATCCATGCACAGCAGCTGATGTACATTTTCTAATGCAGAGGAATAGAATTATGTTTAATGTACGGTTCATGTAACCAATGAAACAAAAGTAAATTTCTAGAGCAGCTTCTTGAAGCTGCAAGTCTATCATCAGCCTATTCTTCATTCTTTCTAGTTTACTTGAAGCATTTGTAAAAAAAACCCCAAAAAAAAAAAACCCCAAAAACAACAAAACCAACCAACCAAACAACAACAACAATGAAAAAAACCCAACAAAATCCCAAAAATCCCGAACAAGCAAAATATTTTTACCTGGGTGCACCTGACAAGGAAACCAAGCAACTGAAAATGTTGACATCAAGGGAAACTTCAAATTGTCTGATAATTTACTGTATCAAGTGCAGATAAGGAGCCTGGTGTTGATTAGGTACTTGTGATGTTAGCAGGGTTTCTGGTCCTAGTAATAACAGCTTTTTAATAATTTGAAAGCTGAGAACAGTTTATCATTTTAATGCTGTGACTGATAAACTATACTTGTGGGCTTTGTGGATGCTGGACCTCTCTATTATTTTATACATATGATTTGATACAGATTCAGAAGAAAAGATCCCTCAAGCTGAACTGCTGGAAATTTTGAAATATCCATACTTATTCTATCTTGTGCTGCCATTGTTGGTTTTTTTTCCCAATATTAACCTCCCTTCAATATCCATCTCCTCTCTTCAAGCAACTGTTGATGCTGCAAACAGTGAATAATCTCTGTGAAGGGCAGGCTTAGTGGAACACCTTGGCCAATTTTCATTGCAAAATGTATCATTATTTGCAAACTAGTCTCAATAATGTCAAGTTAAGCCTAAACCACAGCCTTTGAACAACACTTTCCTACCTTGCTTATCAGTTTTTAGACAAATTGGTTTGGTCCAAATGTTTAACTGAAAATATGCCACCTACAGCTAAGCCTTCTACATCCTCTTTTGTTTTTTTAGCTAATGAGAATAATTGATCCTTTTCTTCTGTATATCACCCTTTTAAGCATAGACATTTACATCTATACATGGTCCTTTTTTTGCTAAAATAAACACACCTTGTTATTTTAATCTTTCTTCAGACACCATTAGTGGTTCTTTTTCCTCCACCACATGCTTGAGATTTTTTTGCTTCTCTTTTCTAAACTGTCTTGGATTTATTTATTTTTAAATGTGTCAAAATATAGCTTTAAATAAGATTGAGTTATTGTAGGAAGAAAAAAAGTGTTGGAATTCCTTTCATATTTTTCTGTTCTGATTAATGTGGTCCTGTAATGCCAGGCACCTTGCTGTGTAGGATAGACTCATTAATAAATTCTGCTTATTTGAGATTATAGTTTACTGATAAGCATCTTAAGTGAAGTATGTTTCTTCTGACAATACTGTATAAAGTTTATCAATAGAAATACAGAACTGGAGCCACACAGCAGTTCTGTATTGAATTTCCCTCCCTGCTGACACCTAGGAACTGCAGAAAAATACAGTAGTAATGTGAAATTTACTTTCCTCCAAAACATTTTGAACAACTGTTTTGATATAATGTGGAAATTTAGACATTGGTTTACAGCTACTGATGCTGAGATGTTAGGAGAGAGTATGAAGTTTACCAAAGCTGCTAAAAATTAATCTAAAACTTTGCAATTTTGGTGTTTCCCATGGATACATGGAATGAAGCTATTAAATGTTAGCAAAGTACAACAATATTGGGTTTTATGAAGTTGTCCTTATATTGTAAAAAAAGACAAAATAAATGTGTCTCCATTTTCCCTTGGTTAACCCTACTTAGAGAAGTATGATGAAAACCTCTGAAGACCTAATCAGCCCTTTGCTGGTGCTTCAGTCTGTTTAATTTATATCTTACCACTTTGTAAGCACTGTTAATGTGTTCTGTGACACCCATTTTATTTCTTTACTATAGACTAAGTAAAAGTACAGTGGGTATTTTTGTACTTGAAGGGAAAAAATCTTCTCAGAAAACAGGAATCTGACACTACTTTTTCAATGTAAAAAGTGAATTAAAAGAGAGATAAAAACATTTTATATCACTGAATTCTCCTACTCAATAAAAACAGTTTTACTTTAAAAAGAATGAATTCAGGAGGGAAGGAAAAAAAAATAAAAAGCAACTTTCTAAACTTTCCAAATGGTGAAATTAAATATAGAAATTTAGTACCTGGCTCTTGAAAGATCTCACACAGACCCCTAGTTTGCTCACATCTTCAAGGCTGGAGAGGGTACTAATCTATTAGAAACTAACTGATGTCAGAATCTTGAAAAGTCATGAGCTTTGAGACAGTTCAGGCTTTCAAGTTCTGCTCCATCTCTAATGTTTAATACATACAGTTTTATCCTCTTTGGAAGTCAAAATACACATTTGAAATACCAGCCTCAAATCCTTCTGAAGTGTGTGACATGTCTCCCTGGTAATATATAGCATTTTGGAAGTGCTTTGGACCTGAATGAATACATAAATGTGAGGAACTGTGGCAATCCAAAGGGAGTAACACAGGCACTCCTCATGTGTGATAATCTGCTGATCGCCTTTGAATGAAGATGGAAACTGCAAAAACATTTTAGGAATGTGACAAATTTGGGAAAAAAAAATAGTTTGGGCATGTCACATGCTTAAGACCAGCAACTGAACTTTTTAATGATGAAGGTGAGGAAATAGTTCCATAAATATTTCCACTACTTTCTTAAATGTCCATAGGCAGAAAGTGTGGCAGGACTTCAAATTACTCTGGGAAATTGATGACTTTTGTCAGATATGGTTTTATAAAATTTATCTATTGGCACATTAGTAGTTAAAACTCAAACTTTCAAAATAATTCCAAAATTTTTGAAGGCTGATTACCTTAAGAGGACAGCTTATAATTGTAGGAGGCCTTGAATATATGTATTATAAATGTAGGAGGCTTTAAATATATGTATTATATACCTGTACTGTATTTGAATATCTTTGCCCTGGAAGGTCCCAGTTATTTATAAAATTGATATCCTTCATTGGCACATTAACTGGGATAGTGGGCTGGCCAGATAAAACTCAAACCCTGACTGAGGAAAATAATGCTGCCCACAAGACAACATCAGAGAGGTACAGGACTTATGAAATATGCTAAATACAACACAGGACTTATGTAATATGTTAAATACAACATATAATCAAGGTGTTAAGTTATGGAATAACAAGAAGTTCAAGAATAAAAGCAGGAGATGTCAAGCTAGTAAGTGGAAAAGTAGATGCCTGACCACATCTCCAGCACATTACTGTGCTGCAGTAAAAGCTAATTATATCACTGGTCTAGAAAGCAAGGCATTTGGAGTGTACATCTGTCTGGGCTAACCTTTTTGTGCACATGACCTGTGGGTTAGTCTTTCCATATGTGTGAGATTTTTTTCCCCATCCCCTGCTTTAATCACTTACCTGGTAGAGCCTTCCCAGACAAGGATTGTGGTTTAATGCATTAGCATCAGTCTGCAGGAGGGACCTGGACCTTGCCTAGAGCACCCAGAAACCCAGAATGGCCCTACCTTGTGGCTTCCTGAAGTATGAAAGAAATGCTCCATGTTCATAACCAAATGTCTGTAAGATCAGAACTCAGTCCCACAAATTTAGTTTAACAGAAGAATTACAGAATTATGTCCTGTAAGTTTTTCAAATGAGGGTTTATACACTTGCAGGGCTGTGTGCTGTGGACTGAGAAGTTACAGATGTGAGATGGAAAGTGGAGATAAATCTGAGAATTACACTGTAATAGAAAACACAGAACTCAGTCCCACAAATTTAGTTTAACACAAGAATTACAGAATTATGTCCTGTACATTTTTCAAATGAGGGTTATGGACACTTGCAGGGCTGTGTGCTGTGGACTGAGAAGGAAAATGGAGATAAATCTGAGAAATACACTGTAATAGAAAACACAGACAAACCTGATAGAGAATTATACAGTGATAGAAAACATAGAAACAAAGATGACTGTCCCTGACTGAAATTTGTGACAAGTAGCCGTTTATGGAACTCTAAAAGGGGTAAATAGAAGTCAGACTCTTCCTTCCTCTGCAGTAGGCCAGCTGTGTCTGAGTTTCCTACACTTTGTGGTAGAAGTTTCAAAGCAATAATACAGTATATTCTGCCTTCTCTAAACAAGATCACTCCACCTTATATCTATTCCAGTGTAATTAAGACAATCCCCCTACTTGTATAGCCATTCTTGTGTGCATATGATTCTGATACAATAAATGCCATGTATATAATTCCCATACTTAATAAAACACAGCTATTTTTTCACATAATCCATGCACCTTCATGCTCACACAGCCTTTTTCTGAGGGTTGTTTCGGCTGTATGGTACTCAGTCCCATGACAAAGTACATCCCAGCTTAGATCTACCTTCTCAAGGGATTTAAACCTCAGGCTCAACCCATTCCCATTCTAAAGTATTTTTCTGTAAACACAGTCCTATGCTGCTGCTGCTTCACCTTCAGCCTTTAGAATGTGTTTAGCTTTTCTTGTCCTTCCCCAGCTTTCACTTTCCAAGTCCTGTGGAGAAATTCCTTTCCATGGGCTGCCTAGTTCTTGTATGATGCTTCTTGCTCCATCTGCAAGAACCACACCTCAGATGCCATGTCAAGATGATTCAGTAACTTTTTTTATTGCTATTCTTTATGTTTCATAAGTTCAGAGTGTTCTGTCTCTGCATTTACATTAGCCAAGGTCGTGCTGTAAAATCAGCAAAGAAAATGAAACTTTCTTGAAGTATGGTGATCATTATTTCATGGTCAGCCTCCACAGTATAGAGAATTGAACCTAAATTTCTGTATTTATTGTGGAAATTCAAATCTATTTCTTTTTGAACTGTGTAGCAACTATTAAAAAAAAAAAAAGATAAATTCCTTCTGTGTGTGGAGGATGTTCTTACTCCTTCAGATTGAAAGTTGCCCTTTGAAGCAAAACAAAAAAAATCATGAGTCACTGGGGTATAAAAAGAAAAAGGAAAAGGGTATGAAATGTTAATGCAAAGAAGTTGGGAAATGTTTGTGAAATCTAGAATATGGGCAATTTTAAAAACAATTTCTGTTTTAATTGTAAGTCATGCTGATGCCAAGATATTTTATCATAAAAATGTCTGTGGAAATGAGACACATAGATACCATTCAGAGAAAAGAGTCTGTCACTGTAACACTGAAGTGTTATAGATGACACCAGCTGTAAGAATTGTTCCTGAAGTACCCACAGACTTATTTTGAAGGCAGACCCAACTTTAATGAAAGGGTATTCAGCACACTGCAGGAAACTGATTAGGGGATAGATAGCCCATTGCACTATAGTAGTAGCTTTTATTTTTAGCATTCAATTATTTAAATTAAATTACTTTTGCTGTTTAACAAAACACATTGTTGTCTCAAACACAGAAATATGAAATTTAACACATCTCATTTTCCAACAGCTCTACACTTTTATCAAGTCTCTTTTGTTTTCCTCTTTTGTTGCACTGTGATTACATTCTTTTATCAGATATTAATTTAAAAGGACTGCAATGAATCTAGGTAATATTTTGAGTTTAAGTATCAATTGTATTTTAATAACTTGTATAACAATGCTTCTTTATTTTTAATACATTATTTTCAGAATATTACTGTTATCCCAACATTTGCATGGAAGAAAGTAGTTCCTATTTTTTTTCTCCCACCTGTGTTGATACAACTCCACTGCTTTACCAAAATAAAACTACACACATGACATACTGTATTGTTACTAGGGGCAAATAATACTAAGTACTGATTTATATGCTAGGGCATGATCCTGCAAACATTTATTGTGATGAAGTTTACAATATGCAACAATTTATTTGGATCTGTAAGCATTTGCATTAACATGGCCAAATAAAGAGCAATGGGATCCTGCTCTACATGTGCCTAAAATAGAGGAATAACACTAGTACTGAAGTACAGGTAAAACAGCTGCAGACTATTTCTAATATATGTTCCTTGTTCCTCTTATTTAAGAATGAAAATGAAGGAGGTTTATAGGATGTGTATGATAATGCTTTAATGCTCTTTCCATTGTTATGAGTAATTAACGGCAAAACTAATGTTGTTTCCTTACCACTGTCCTTAAAAATAATCAGTAAGACCATGGTATTGATCTGGGAAAGCTACTACGTGACAGCAGGAGGAAAAGTGTGTTCTTCTTGCACATGTTATTTAAAAAAAAAAATAACATAAGTACAGGTTGATGAACTTAGCCTCCAAGACTGATGGGGAGGGTGTCTTTTTCTGGATCTACCAGGGCACTCATTGTAGAAAGCTTTTCAGAAGTCTAATTTTTGAATTATAGAGATGGTTCAGTAGTATTTTCTAACTTTTATTTTAAAAATCCCCAAAAAAACAGAACAAAAAGCAAAACTCCAAAAGAGTCAGATTCAAATAACGAAACTTGAACAAAGTGAGAGACCCAGAAAATATAAAAACAAAAAAAGATTTGTAGGGTAGGAGCATACTTGGACCATTCTCATCAACTATCAGAGTGCCTTCCTGAAGCCACATGCATTGTATATGAGTGAATAATGAAGAGTTAATGTCATCTTCAAATGACCTTAACTCCAAATTACTGCACTGCCAATATTGTAGTTGTCACGATGCTGGCAGCAATCCCTCAGTGATGCAGTTTAAATGTTATGCATGTAGGAGGAATTAGAGAAGTGCTTACTGAAAACCTAATTAACCCCCTAATGCATTTAAGGTGAACTCCTTGTTTCTTAAATCTCTGAATATGCATAATAACAACAGCCCTCCAAGGGGAGGATTGACTGTCCATATTAGAGGATCTTTAAAAGATTTAATTAGCTGGTTGTAGGAGTTTAGAAGAACATGAGGAAATTTTTAACTTGACTTTATGGCAGTCTTCTCTTGCCCCTAAGACAAAGTTGAAAGGATCTGCTCCATAGTTTGCTTCCCTAAATGATAAAGCATTTTAGTAAATAGATGATGCTTCAGCTCACTACAGGAAAATATGTGGAACTAAAGAGCTGCAGAAAGCTCTGCTTCCAAAAAAATAAATCCTCTATGTTTTTTGATGGAAAGAATTCAAGGACTAACAAAATGTACACAGCACAGCTTTCAAAAGTGAAAGACTACCTAAGCAATAAAGACTAAAGTAAAATATCCCTACATTAGCTTGAGACCTGAATCCATGGTGGTTCTTTCTTAAAGTGCCGCATTTCTTCTACTTGATTTGTTTAAAGAAAAAAAAACTAATAAGAATTTGTGCTGGTTTTGACTGGAGTAGAGTTGATAGTCTTCCCAGTGGCAGGTGTGGGGCTGTGTTTAGGATTTGTGCTGAACACAGGGTTGATAACACAGAGATGTTTTTGTTATTGATGAGCAGGGCTTACACAGAGCGAAGGCCTTTTCTGCTTTTTGTGCTACCCCACTGGAGGAATTTGGGGGTGCCTGGGAGGGTGGGAGGGGACCCCAACTGACCAAAGGGCTATTCCAGACAGGAACATGATGCTCAGTATATAGAATAGGGAGGAAAGGGAAGAAGGTGTGACATTTGGAGTGATGGTTTCTGTCTTCCCAAGTCATCATTGCCTGTGGTGGGATCCTGCTCCCCTGGAGATGGCTGAACACCTACCTACCTACAGGAACTAGGGAATTAATTCCTTGGTTTGCTTATCTTGTGGGTGTGGCTTTTGCTTTCTCTAATAAACTGTCTTTGCCTCAATGAATTTTCTACCTTTTATAATCCCATTCTCCAGGATCTCACAGGTGGGAGGCTGAATAAGCAGCTGGGTGGTACCTGGCTGCTGGCTGGGGTAAAACCATGACAGAATTAATACAAATTTGCTTCTGTTCAGTCCCAGAAAAACATGGCCCTAGATATGGTATTGTATAGAACAACCAGATTAGTTTTCACTAGAACCATAAAAGGCAGTGCTTCCTACAGTTTCTAGTTGCGCTCTGCTTTCCTTCTGCTTGGACAGTATGGCTTGGTTAAGGAAGAATTGGTTTTTTAGGTGTGTGTTTTGTTTGCATGTGTGGTTTGTTGTTGTGTTGTTTTTGTTTTGTTTTATTTCAGTTTTTTTTTATTATTTATTTTTTATTTTTAACTCTTCTTACAGCAGGGTTTGAGTGGAACCTAAGGCATTCTCACACCACAGTGAGTGCAGGCTGAATAATCCTTGTCAAGAGGCAGAGATGAGGTCATGGTGATCTTGATTTTGTCTCAGGCTGCGCCCACTGACAGACTCTATCCAGGTGGTTGTGTTCCACAGATGATCACTTAATTTTGCAGTGATGTTTTAAATATAAACGGGGGAAAAAAAACCTTTATGTTGACAAACTGACTATAACCCTTAGGAGATAATTTCAAATAAACAAATTCCATTCACCACCTGAATTGTAACAGTGATTTTGCAAATTTTCCACCTATAGGACCAAACCCTCCCAGTTAAATGAAGTTGAGGCAAACCAGTTTAGTAATTTTGGAATAATAAACATTGGCAATGCCATTTTCATGGTGTTTTTACTGCTTTTTTTTTTTTTTTTAATAAAGGTGAGTCAAGTTACGTAGAGGTATGCAGTACTCCAGTAGGAATTCAGTAGCAATTCTTTACATAAAAGTTAATTTACTTAACTTGTCAATTTTCAAGTTTAATTTATGGCATTGCTATAGACCAGAACATTTTAAAGTTCAGCTCCTCAAGGTGAATGCTGTTGTATTCTTATTTATTATATTTTTGTGTATGCAGTCCTTTCCCTGTGAATAAAATGTGTGAATGGCCATGACTTTCATACTGTGAAAAGATGAGAACTCAACAATGAATCAGAGAAATCAAAGGCTGAAATCTTGTAGGCATGAAATATTGCTTTTTGTACCACAGCAGCACAGCAGAGAATTTTCATTGGGGGCCATGCCCCAAAGAAGAACTTCCTTATTTCTGCTTTCTATGATAACCTTTAAATTAATGGTAAAACATCAGAGAGATGAGCTCTACATCCGAGGGCAACCAGTAATATAAAAAAAAAAATTGTTAGTGTAATTTAGGAGAATCCTAAGATTTAGCTAGAGGTGTGGGGTTTTCTTCTTGTTTTTTTTTTTTTTAACACAAGTCACAGTTATATGAAAACAACATTCTACTTAGCTACCTAATTTTAGTAGCTATTTTTTAAACCTTTTCTTCTATATTTAGTTAATTATGTGGTTAGGGACAAGCGGTTGCTAAAAGCAACTAGCAAGTTAACCACAAACTTGTTCTACCTCTTAATAGTTCATAACCCAACTCTTTTATGTCTCCTTCATTTTGCATATATATGAATTTTACAGGCCTATTTTGGTGTGCACACACTCCTTTGCATGCCATAAAAAGATAAAATGTGACCCCATTATGTCCTGTAAGTTTTCAAATGAGGGTTTATACACTTGCAGGGCTGTGTGCTGTGGACTGAGAAGTTACAGATGTGAGATGGAAAGTGGAGATAAATCTGAGAATTACACTGTAATAGAAAACACAGAACTCAGTCCCACAAATTTAGTTTAACACAAGAATTACAGAATTATGTCCTGTACATTTTTCAAATGAGGGTTATGGACACTTGCAGGGCTGTGTGCTGTGGACTGAGAAGGAAAATGGAGATAAATCTGAGAAATACACTGTAATAGAAAACACAGACAAACCTGATAGAGAATTATACAGTGATAGAAAACATAGAAACAAAGATGACTGTCCCTGACTGAAATTTGTGACAAGTAGCTGTTTATGGAACTCTAAAAGGGGTAAATAGAAGTCAGACTCTTCCTTCCTCTGCAGTAGGCCAGCTGTGCCTGAGTTTCCTGCACTTTGTGGTAGAAGTTTCAAAGCAATAATACAGTATAGTCTGCCTTCTCTAAACAAGATCACTCCACCTTATATCTATTCCAGTGTAATTAAGACAACCCCCCTACTTGTATAGCCATTCTTGTGTGCATATGATTCTGATACAATAAATGCCATGTATATAATTCCCATACTTAATAAAACACAGCTATTTTTTCACATAATCCATGCACCTTCATGCTCACACAGCCTTTTTGTGAGGGTTTTGTGACATGTCATGTCACTCAGTCCCATGACAAAGTACATCCCAGCTTAGATCTACCTTCTCAAGGGATTTAAGCCTCAGGCTCAACCCATTCCCATTTCTACCTTTCCCATTCTAAAGTATTTTTCTGTAAACACAGTCCTATGCTGCTGCTGCTTCACCTTCAGCCTTTAGAATGTGTTTAGTTTTTCTTGTCCTTCCCCAGCTTTCACTTTCCAAGTCCTGTGGAGAAATTCCTTTCCATGGGCTGCCTAGTTCTTGTCTGATGTTTCTTGCTCCATCTGCAAGAACCACACCTCAGATGCCATGTCAAGATGATTCAGTAACTTTTTTTATTGCTATTCTTTATGTTTCATAAGTTCAGAGTGTTCTGTCTCTGCATTTACATTAGCCAAGGTTGTGCTGTAAAATCAGCAAAGAAAATGAAACTTTCTTGAAGTATGGTGATCATTATTTCATGGTCAGCCTCCACAGTATAGAGAATTGGACCTAAATTTCTGTATTTATTGTGGAAATTCAAATCTATTTCTTTTTGAATGTGTAGCAACTATTAAAAAAAAAAAAAGATAAATTCCTTCTGTGTGTGGAGGATGTTCTTACTCCTTCAGATTGAAAGTTGCCCTTTGAAGCAAAACAAAAAAATCATGAGTCACTGGGGTATAAAAAGAAAAAGGAAAGGGGTATGAAATGTTACTGCAAAGAAGTTGGGAAATGTTTGTGAAATCTAGAATATGGGCAATTTTAAAAACAATTTCTGTTTTAATTGTAAGTCATGCTGATGCCAAGATATTTTATCATAAAAATGTCTGTGGAAATGAGACACATAGATACCATTCAGAGAAAAGAGTCTGTCGCTGTAACACTGAAGTGTTATAGATGACACCAGCTGTAAGAATTGTTCCTGAAGTACCCACAGACTTATTTTGAAGGCAGACCCAACTTTAATGAAAGGGTATTCAGTACACTGCAGGAAACTGATTAGGGGATAGATAGCCCATTGCACTATAGTAGTAGCTTTTATTTTTTAGCATTCAATTATTTAAATTAAATTACTTTGCTGTTTAACAAAACACATTGTTGTCTCAAACACAGAAATATGAAATTTAACACATCTCATTTTCCAACAGCTCTACACTTTTATCAAGTCTCTTTTGTTTTCCTCTTTTGTTGCACTGTGATTACATTCTTTTATCAGATATTAATTTAAAAGGACTGCAATGAATCTAGGTAATATTTTGAGTTTAAGTATCAATTGTATTTTAATAACTTGTATAACAATGCTTCTTTATTTTTAATACATTATTTTCAGAATATTACTGTTATCCCAACATTTGCATGGAAGAAAGTAGTTCCTATTTTTTTCCTCCCACCTGTGTTGATACAACTCCACTGCTTTACCAAAATAAAACTACACACATGACATACTGTATTGTTACTAGGGGCAAATAATACTAAGTACTGATTTATATGCTAGGGCATGATCCTGCAAACATTTATTGTGATGAAGTTTACAATATGCAACAATTTATTTGGATCTGTAAGCATTTGCATTAACATGGCCAAATAAAGAGCAATGGGATCCTGCTCTACATGTGCCTAAAATAGAGGAATAACACCAGTACTGAAGTACAGGTAAAACAGCTGCAGACTATTTCTAATATATGTTCCTTGTTCCTCTTATTTAAGAATGAAAATGAAGGAGGTTTATAGGATGTGTATGAGCATCATATTTAATAATGTTTTAATGCTCTTTCCATTGTTATGAGTAATTAACGGCAAAACTAATGTTGTTTCCTTACCACTGTCCTTAAAAATAATCAGTAAGACCATGGTATTGATCTGGGAAAGCTACTACGTGACAGCAGGAGGAAAAATGTGTTCTTCTTGCACGTGTTATTTAAAAAAAAAGAATAACATAAGTACAGGTTGATGAACTTAGCCTCCAAGACTGATGGGGAGTGTGTCTTTTTCTGGATCTACCAGGGCACTCATTGCAGAAAGCTTTTCAGAAGTCTAATTTTTGAATTATAGAGATAGTACAGTAGTATTTTCTAACTTTTATTTTAAAAATCCCCCAAAAACAGAACAAAAAGCAAAACTCCAAAAGGGTCAGATTCAAATAACAAAACTTTTGAACAAAGTGAGAGACCCAGAAAATATAAAAACAAAAATAAATTTGTAGGGTAGGAGCATACTTGGACCATTCTCATCAGCTATCAGAGTGCCTTCCTGAAGCCACATGCATTGTATATGAGTGAATAATGAAGAGTTAATGTCATCTTCAAATGACCTTAACTCCAAATTACTGCACTGCCAATATTGTAGTTGTCACGATGTTGGCAGCAATCCCTCAGTGATGCAGTTTAAATGTTATGCATGTAGGAGGAATTAGAGAAGTGCTTACTGAAAACCTAATTAACCCCCTAATGCATTTAAGGTGAACTCCTTGTTTCTTAAATCTCTGAATATGCATAATAACAACAGCCCTCCAAGGGGAGGATTGACTGTCCATATTAGAGGATCTTTAAAAGAATTAATTAGCTGGTTGTAGGAGTTTAGAAGAACATGAGGAAATTTTTAACTTGACTTTATGGCAGTCTTCTCTTGCCCCTAAGACAAAGTTGAAAGGATCTGCTCCATAGTTTGCTTCCCTAAATGATAAAGCATTTTAGTAAATAGATGATGCTTCAGCTCACTACAGGAAAATATGTGGATCTAAAGAGCTGTAGAAAGCTCTGCTTTCAAAAAAAGAAATCCTCTATGTTTTTTTTATGGAAAGAATTCAAGGACTAACAAAATGTACACAGCACAGCTTTCAAAAGTGAAAGACTACCTAAGCAATAAAGGCTAAAGTAAAATATCCCTACGTTAGCTTGAGGCCTGAATCCATGGTGGTTCTTTCTTAAAGTGCCGCATTTCTTCTACTTGATTTGTTTAAAAAAAAAAAAACTAATAAGAATTTGTGCTGGTTTTGACTGGGGTAGAGTTGATATTCTTCCCAGTGGCTGGTGTGGGGCTGTGTTTTGGATTTGTGCTGAACACAGGGTTGATAACACAGAGATGTTTTTGTTATTGATGAGCAGGGCTTACACAGAGCGAAGGCCTTTTCTGCTTTTTGTGCTACCCCACTGGAGGAATTTGGGGGTGCCTGGGAGGGTGGGAGGGGACCCCAACTGACCAAAGGGCTATTCCAGACAGGAACATGATGCTCAGTATATAAAATACGGAGGAAAGGGAAGAAGGTGTGACATTTGGAATGATGGTTTCTGTCTTCCCAAGTCATCATTGCCTGTGATGGGATCCTGCTCCCCTGGAGATGGCTGAACACCTACCTACCTACAGGAACTAGGGAATTAATTCCTTGGTTTGCTTATCTTGTGGGTGTGGCTTTTGCTTTCTCTAATAAACTGTCTTTGCCTCAATGAATTTTCTACCTTTTATAATCCCATTCTCCAGGATCTCACAGGTGCGAGGCTGAGTGAGCAGCTGGGTAGTACCTGGCTGCTGGCTGGGGTAAAACCATGACAGAATTAATACAAATTTGCTTCTGTTCAGTCCCAGAAAAACATGGCCCTAGATATGGTATTGTATATAACAACCAGATTAGTTTTCACTAGAACCATAAAAGGCAGTGCTTGCTACAGTTTCTAGTTGCGCTCTGCTTTCCTTCTGCTTGGACAGTATGGCTTGGTTAAGGAAGAATTGGTTTTTTAGGTGTGTGTTTTGTTTGTATGCGTGGTTTGTTGTTGTGTTGTTTTTGTTTTGTTTTATTTCAGTTTTTTTTTATTATTTATTTTTTATTTTTAACTCTTCTTACAGCAGGGTTTGAGTGGAACCTAAGGCACTCTCACACCACAGTGAGTGCAGGCTGAATAATCCTTGTCAAGAGGCAGAGATGAGGTCATGGTGATCTTGATCTTGTCTCAGGCTGCGCCCACTGACAGACTCTATCCAGGTGGTTGTGTTCCACAGATGATCACTTAGCTTTGCAGTGATGTTTTAAATATAAATGGGGGAAAAAAACCCTTTATGTTGACAAACTGACTATAGCCCTTAGGAGATCATTTCAAAGAAACAAATTCCATTCACCACCTGAATTGTAACAGTGACTTTGCAAATTTTCCACCTCTAGGACCAAACCCTCCCAGTTAAATGAAGTTGAGGCAAACCAGTTTAGTAATTTTGGAATAATAAACATTGGCAATGCCATTTTCATGGTGTTTTTACTGCCTTTTATATTTTTTTTTTTAATAAAGGTGAGTGAAGTTATGTAGAGTTATGCAGTACTCTAGTAGGAATTCAGTAGCAATTCTTTACATAAAAGTTAATTTACTTAACTTGTCAATTTTCAAGTTTAATTTATGGCATTGCTATAGACCAGAACATTTTAAAGTTCAGCTCCTCAAGGTGAATGCTGTTGTATTCTTATTTATTATATTTTTGTGTATGCAGTCCTTTCCCTGTGAATAAAATGTGTGAATGGCCATGACTTTCATACTGTGAAAAAGATGAGAACTCCAACAATGAATCAGAGAAATCAAAGGCTGAAATCTTGTAGGCATGAAATATTGCTTTTGTACCACAGCAGCACAGCAGAGAATTTTCATTAGGGCCATGCCCCAAAGAAGAACTTCCTTATTTCTGCTTTCTATGATAACCTTTAAATTAATGGTAAAACATCAGAGAGATGAGCTCTACATCCGAGGGCAACCAGTAATATAAAAAAAAATTGTTAGTGTAATTTAGGAGAATCCTAAGATTTAGCTAGAGGTGTGGGGTTTTCTTCTTGTTGGATTTTTTTTTTAACACAAGTCACAGTTATATGAAAACAACATTCTACTTAGCTACCTAATTTTAGTAGCTATTTTTTAAACCTTTTCTTCTATATTTAGTTAATTATGTGGTTAGGGACAAGCAGTTGCTAAAAGCAACTAGCAAGTTAACCACAAACTTGTTCTACCTCTTAATAGTTCATAACCCAACTCTTTTATGTCTCCTTCATTTTGCATATATATGAATTTTACAGGCCTATTTTGGTGTGCACACACTCCTTTGCATGCCATAAAAAGATAAAATGTGACCCCAAAGTAAAAATATGCAGATAATTATTAATTGCAGGTAATTAACGGTATCTGGCACTTAGTGAGAAGTTAAAAAGGTGGTTGTTAACTTTTTACTTACTTAACCACAACTTTTGTTTCTTCTTAAAATTGAACATTTAATAGTTATATTTTTAAAATATTATATACATTAACTAATATATTTTAATATTTTATCAAATTATTTTAAATATTATTATCTTTATAAAATTATATTTATATAAATGATATATAACTTATATCAATAAAATATATATTTTAATTTAGAAACATAAATGTATAAATTTATAATTTACATTATTCTATATAATTTATGAATAAAATTATTTTAATATTTTTATATAAAATTATTTTAATATTTTAATAAATTATTAAAATAATATATTTCAGGTATATATATTTTATATAATAATATATTTTATAATATATAATATATATAATAATACATTTACATTAAATATTATTATATATAACTATAAATTATATCTAATATATTTAATAATATACATAATATTATATTTAAGAATATATTTTTTAAAGTTTTTAAGTTTCACCTACAGTTTTATCTAAGGAAGAGGGCTCTGAGCATGCATGAAATTTAATAGCTTTAGTATACATCCCTCAAGAATGTTTAAAAAAATCATTGGAAGCAAATGAGCTACAAATATTCCATTGTTCATTTGCAGTCATTGCATTTCCCAACTTTAGTCATTAAGCATTAATCTGTTTTGCTAAAATGTTCCAGCTTAAAATAATAAATGGATCAAAATACATGAAGTATAGGAAACCATTTCTAAAAGGAAAAGATAACAGGAAAATTAATTGACAAATTTAGTGGCTTCTAGACAGATTTTAAAAATTGCTTTAAACCTCTTCTGACACCTGAATACATCTTTAAATACCTTCTGGCAGCTCTTCAGCCTTCTTAGGATGGGAGCAGCATGAAAGATGAGACCTCATAATAGTGCTGGGAAGTGCCATGCAGCGCAGAACGTGCAAAAGTTGAACTCATGCTTCAGTATTGTTTGTAAACTCTGGCTCCTCCTCCAGAAGAGAGACCTGACCATATCAGTAGGTTACAGAATGTATCAATAATCAGAAGTCTTGTTTTCTCTTTTTGGAGCCATATCAATATGTTACAGAATATATCAATAATCAGAGGTCTTGTTTTGTTTTCTCTTTTTGGAGCCATATCAATATGTTGCAGAATATATCAATAATCAGAGGTTTTGTTTTGCTTTATCTTTTTGGAGCTGTTAGCAGTGATATAAAGTATTTAGAAAGGAATTCATCCTAGGAATCTTGTTAGAATTGTGTGACCCATGAGTCTGTACAGTGGTTTGCTCTCGTCCTGCACTGTGCTGGCTCTGGAAGCTGTGCCACGATGAGCTGAGAGGCAGAGGATGCTTGCTCTTGGTCTGAGCTCTGCCTGCCAAAAGTTCTCACCTGCAGCACAGGAGGCTTCATTCAGCTCCTGGGAGAAGGCTGGGCAGGTAATAAAATTTCTCCTTTTATGCTTAATCACAGGCTGATGCAAAGCTGCTGTGTCTGAAACGTGTATGCTGACCTATTTGAATGGGACACAGCACTAAACTACAGCAGAGCAGTGAATTAATTCAGTGAAAGCAATTCATATTTTCATGTGTTCAGCACCAGCCTGGTGTACCCAGCAGTTTGTGTTACATTGCACCCATAGACTTTTTTTGTTTGTTTGTTTGTTTTTTTGTTTGTTTTGCAGAGTCACTTAGATTTGAAGGAGCACTCTGTTCAAGCAGGATAGGCTGACAACAGGTTTGCCAGGATTCAGTCAAAGTCTAAATGCACAAATAAGTTCTCTGGGAAGCTCATTCTGGTGTTTGGGTGGAATTCCCTGTTTTCTTTTTTGTTTGTTTCATTTCTTTTTTGTGTTTTCTAGTTTTTGCCAACTGCCTTTTGCTCCTGTTAGTGGGTGTTACTGAGAAAAGCCTGGCTGCTTCTCCTTCATTCCCTCTACAGACTCGTGGGTCACACAACTCTAACAGTATTGCTGGCCTGGATTCCTTTCTAAATACCTTATACCACAGCTAACGGCCCCAAAAAGAGAAAACAAAACAAAAACTCTGGGTTTTGATATGTTCTCTAAGGTACAGGGTTCTCTTCTGGTGGAGGAGCCAGAGTTTACAAACAATACTCAAATACGAGTTCAACTTTTGCATCGGGTATTTACACACACTGAGAAGATCCCCCTGAGCCTTCTCCTCAGTCCTGTGCTCTCAGGCTTTCTCCTGTCTCTTTATTGTCTGTGTTAATCATATCCAAAAGGCATCTCAGCTAGTCCACAGTGGATGGAGCACCACATTTAAAATGTTATGTTTCCAACAAATCTAACTCTCAGAGGCCCTGGTTAAGGCGCTGGATACATAACAGATGTGTGCAGGTGAACCTGGGAATACTGAAATGACTTACACCTAGCTAGCCTGTGGAAGCAGGAAATCTCAGTAGCTGCTGTATCTAGATGCTAATCAGAAGCCCAGCTTTCTATTTTCAAATAGGAAAACCAAAATGAACATGTTTGGTGATAGATCTTGGAATAAGATACCTGTGACTGCCAAAGAGCAGCCATTCACAGAGGAAACAGGACATGGAATTTTGTGTCCTGCTAATGAAATCAGTGATTAACATTCCAAAATAATCACTTAACATAGCCAAGAGATGTTCTCCAATTGGACAGATTCTTGGCCCACTGCTGACCATTAAAGAGAAGAAAAAAAACCCCAAAATATAGCCCACAGGGCTGAAGATAATCTGGTTTTTATTACATACAGAGCTCAGGAGAAAAAGTCACAAAACCAATCCCTCTCCAGGGAAAAAAAAATCCACAAACCAAACCAGAATTAGTGATTTATTCAGGCAGAAAATGTGTACATATTTATTTGAACTAAGCCCTGCATTTCCAAACTGAATTTGCAAATTAGTTTGGGGAAAGAAAAGGAAGTTTTGAAGTGTCAAAATAGTTCTGTTTCATCATTCTGAACTGAAGCATTTCTGGTTTCTTAAGCCAGTGGCTAGGGAACTGACCTGAAATCTTTTTCTAATTCATAAGATAGACTTGAACTCACCCTTTTGGGATCTTACCCTCCCAAAAGTAGCCAGAAGCCTTCCAATATGGACCTTTCTTTGATGCACCAGTTGAAAACCAGCTATCTGGATCAATCCTAAGTATTCAATAATGAATAAAAGAGAGACTCAATAGCCTGTCACATTCTGTCACATCCAGTGTATTTGAAAAGAGAGGAGGAAAGGGGGGAAAAATACCCCAAAACACTTCTATTCTGGGTCAATTGTTCTGAATTTATTTCTTTGATTATTCAAGTCAGTAGCTAAATTGAAAAATCAATTATTTACACATCTGTAAGTACATGCTTCCCTTTTGCCAGCCAATTGTTGGATATGGGCATTTCACCAGCTTTCCTTCTAGCCTGAGAGATACTCAGGCCTGATTTTATGGAGGGGAGACTGTGTGATATCTTAATGGAGAGTGTATCAGGCCTTCTGGAAAATCTGCAGTCCTGCTGGGGTCTCATTTCCTTACTGAAGAGACACAGAGTTCTGCATTACAGAAGGGACAGAAAGTCACTCTGGTGTATTCTGGGGGGAAAGTTCCCCAAGCACAGTCACTGATCACTTATAAACAATCTATGGAGCTAAATGAAAATCTGTGGAGCTGTATCTGTGGAAGATTAAGATATTGGAGAGGTCTGACTAGAAAGTAGGACATGGATCATTTGCATATTTTGATGTTGAAATGGCAGTCTTGACTGTCTGCATGAGAAAGCAGAGGTTTGAATGAAAACCCAGAAATTTTTCTTAAGCATTGTCATTTAAGATTCATAGCTCTGAGGTCAGACACCTAATTGCCTTGTAAATCATTAAGGCATCAACAGTATGGGTGTTCAAGAGGAAATGCTGCAGTCTCTGGGTAGGAGTGTCATGTGGGCTTGTATATGTGCCTGAGCTTGATGACCTGAGAAATCCTTTCTCATTGTGTTTACGGGGTGCCCTGTGGCAGGGAGGAATGATGAACCTGACCCCATGTTCTCAGAAGGCTAATTTATTATTTTATGATACTATATTATATTAAAGAATGCTATACTAAACTATACTAAAGAATACAGAAAGGACACTTGCAGAAGGCTAAAAGATGATAATGAAACTTCATGACTCTCTCCAGAGTCCTGACACAGCTTGGCCCTGATTGGTCATTAAGTCAAAGCAAATCACATGAAACCAATGAAACAATCACACATTGGATAAACAATCTCCAAACACATTCCAAAGCACCAAAACACAGGAGAAGCAAATCAGATAATTATTGTTTTCCTTTTCCTCTGACGTTTCTCAGCTTCCCAGGAGAAGAATCATGGGCAAGGGAATTCTTCAGAAAATATGACAGTGACACTTTCTGAACTAAGACCAGTGGGTCTTTTTTAAATAAAAACCTGCTCAGGCAAGCTCTTTAATAAATGCCATCCCCTTTCAAACTCCCTAGAAGTGGATACTGATTGTCATCCCATATTCTTATTGTTAATAAATCCTTTCCAAACACAAAGATCAAATATACAAGATTATTTGAACATTTCCTTGCTGTCCTCTGCTTCATAAAACAAGCAAAAGCAAGTGAATAGCAATCGCCCATCTAAAAAGGCACAGCACTATTCATAAAGCATATTGCTCCTTTAGATTCCCCAAATTCTAATTAGAACTTTACAAAGCAATAACAAAGATAGCAACTGGATTCTAAACTAATAATTCTAAGCTCTGTGCAAACAGGAAATCCCCAGTGTCAGTAAAATAATACAAGACACCTGTTTTATATGGTACACATCAAAAGCAAGCCCCAAGGACAATAACTTTTAATATAATAATTATTAAATGTTTATTAGCCAAAGCTCAAAATATCAAGATATGTATTGTAGCAGAGAAACAACCATCTCCCAGGCACACAAAATCTTTCTATTTTGATGATTAAAACTTTGGTTGCCAATAATCTTGTGGCCCAAGGTAGCAGGTGTTATTACTGTACTTAGAAAGTAATAAAAGGGTATTTCTTATCATTCAGTTTTCCTATTTATAATTTAAAGTACACTCCTGTCTGTTTGAAATTAAATTCTTAAATTAAATACTTTATAGCTTTTTCATTGTCCTTGAGATAACAAAATTACTAATACAAAAAAGAAAAGTCTATTTAAAAAATCCAGAGAGGGTTTCAAACACAAACTTTGTAAAAGCGTGTTAGTGTTTTGCAGATACACAACTACAACTTAAGTCCAATTTTTTATCTCACCACTAAAACTTGATTAAGTCCAGTTTTTGCACTGAACAAAGCTGTATTTAAATCCAGACCACAACTTTTATCCTCTGCTTTTTGTTTTGCTGAGAAAGAATACCCAACAATAAACAGAACAATATTATTGCCCGCTCCTCCTTCAGGCCCAGTTTATTAAATTCCTCCATGCATAAATCGGGATAGAGAATTCAATTTGGATCTCAGGTATCATAAAAGAAAGGTAAAGCAATAAATAATAAATAAAATTAGAACATGTATGAGACGTTTCCCAGTAAAGAAGGAAGGAAGAAGGGAATAAGCCTTTTAGGGAATAAGTACTTTCTTCAGGACTGTGTTGGTAGATCATTTACATGAGTGATTTGATTGCTCTTTTGGATTGCTGCTGTTATTTACTTGCTTACACCTAACAAGGAGGTGGGGCAGAGGGTTTTAAACAGGGGAAAAAAGTGCTTGAAGTGATACTGAGCTTTTAAACTGGGAAAGAAGTGCTTGAGGCGATAGTGAGTTGAGAATCTTTGGGGATGTCTCTGGTTCTTCCCTTCTGAGGGAGGAGCAGCAATAGGAACTGGGGCTATTTCTGCCAGAGTGGTGTGAGGTATCTGCTGCAGAGGCCTCCCCTTTGGGTAAAAACTCAATCTACAGGTGGTGTTAGTGCTCCTGGAGGCAAAAACATCGTGCTAAAAGAAGGTGTCCTGTGAAAGAAACAGGTTCAGAGTACCCTTGAGTACTCAGTTGAGAGATTGCTGCTCCATTTAAATAAAAGCAAAACCTACTGAGTAGGAATACAGGTGATTTTCGTTTGGTGTTTTTTTTGTTGTTGGTTTTTTTTTTTTTTTTTAATATAGAACTTTGATAAATTAATAGTACTAGTTAATGTAATCAGCTAGTTCCTTATATAAGCTTTGGAATCACTCTAAATCAATTAAGATGAGAAATGGTTGGAGAAGAACTTCTACAACATAACAAATGAAAGTAAGATTTTGGAATTAATCAGGGCATGTGAGGGGAAGAGAAAGGAGACAGTGTTGAGAGAGAAAATAAGCATTTCTCTAAATAAAAAATACATTCATATATGCCAAATAAAATAGTTGTGGACCAAGTGAACCAATGCTGAAATGCTCAGCAATGTAATAGGTTTTGAAAGCAATTTTTCAACGAGGTTGCTGTACCACCTAAGGGCAAAGTTGATAACTATCTTCAACAACCCTTAAACTTTAAAATGCTTCTCTGTACATGAGGCAAAAAGGCATAAATCAGCAAAAGAAATGAATCCCTTGTTTTATATCGCTTCCTGGGTGTTCTAGTTGCTTGGAAAAGTTGGAACTCTGATATTCCTATTTACAGATTGTTGTATTGTTTCTCTGCCACTGCACTTTCCCAGACCTTGTTACAGGAGTACATAGGAAGTGCCTGCTGGTTCAAAATTCACCTGTCTGTAATCTACTTTCTAGCACTGAAGGCAGAATTGGGTATCTAACCAATAATATTCTTTATTGAACAGAGCATCCTCTGAGATACTGAGAGCTTTTAACTCTCAGTAACATAGACAAAAAGCTGCACCACCTTATTGTGTTAGGTTTTTTGCACTTAATATAGATACCCTAAATTTATTTGTGAGGAATGGACTACACGTTTTTCAAGGGGAAAAAAAAATGAAATTTTAATCTTGGGTACTAACTTTCTCATCTAGTATCTTTTCTTAGGTTTACTTAATTTCTGATTATAGCAAACAATTATGTGCTCTTGTGATATATCTAGTTTGACAAGAAGCATGTAGGACAAAATATATTTTAAGTACTATTTTTTTTCTCCTTACTACAATTAATCTATTTTTAAGGTTGGCTAGAAATGAAATTTGTCTCTAATCCAACAGAGATTTTTTTTTTCCAATTGAAAGTCTGATCCAGTAAGTGAATCTGTAAAATTCATGGGTTTTGCTTCAATAGTTTTCAGACCGTGTACACCCAGTTTACAATTAAATGATGAGGGTTTTATTTCAAAACTGCCAAGAATACAATAATTTGAATCAAGGTGAATGATTTCCATTTTATGCATCTTCAGAGATGACACAGATTGTGTTGGATAACTCTGGTGCTGCAGCAGCGCAACCATTTCATTTTGTCTTCAAAATGCTCATAGAATTCACAGGTCTTGCACAGAGCTGTTGCTGTTTATGATGATACAGAAGATGGAGTAGAACGGCTCAGCCACGTTGGCTCGACAGTTTTATAAAATAATCAATTAATATTTCTGTCAGTTTTGTGAGATAACAGCAGATTTGTGAGGTCAGAAGGTATTGTTCCTTTGTTTAACTGGGCATCATCCTTGATGGATGGATATTTGAGAAATTATAGGAATGTAGCAGTTTAATTTGAACAAAGAATGGAATTTGGCAATAATGTAGAGTGGGATAAGGCTACCTTTTCATTTACACAGATATGATTTAAAAGTGTAATCTCTTTAAATTGTATTTTCATGAGGCTGCAGTTGATTACAGATTTTTATTAGCTGAAGTAAGGCAATATGTCTTGCACATTATTTCTGAAGCATTCATGCAGCTCTGCTGCTTTATATATATAGAAACCTACCAGTAAAAAAATATCACCTGACACTGTTTCTTGTTAGATATAATTTTGAAATATGAAAGCATCTCAAAATAAATCTTGATGCAAACTGGGGAAGCAAGAGGTTCTGATCTCCAAAGCAAATAAAGACTTGAAATTGCCATGGGAAACACACTAGGTGCTGAACAACACTTACCTACCCACAGGACACGTAGAGCAGGTGAAATACAAAGTTCCTGTGGAGTCTTTTAATATTACTTGTGACTCCTCTGGAAGTACTAATTTTGAGTCTGACAGCACAGTCAGTAGGGGAACTCAGTTAATCTGTGTTTGTTGTCTCTGAGATGGCAGCCACGGGGCCCTGCTGGGAGGGTGGTTTGTGTAATGTGGGCACCAGTCCGCTTGGGAATGGGCACAGACCCCAGGGATGTTGGAACTAAGTCACTCAAGAGCTGTGAGTGATAATGACTTTCATGCTAGAGGCACTGTTTAATTAAGCAACCCTCATGATTTCACACATTTGTGAGAGATGCTGCATCTTTAAGAAATGGAGGTTTTAACAAGCACAAATTCATAATGTAAAACCAGAAGCTATTAATTTTTAAGGGATTTTCAAAAGCAAAACACCACTACATTAAAATAAGTTTAACTATTCAGTGCAAGAGCTACAAGAGACTCAGAAATCCACAGCAGGCCCTATGTGACACTGAGAAAAACTGCAAGCTGCAGAGCAGCTAAAACTCATCATGGGCCCCTCTGTTTTGTTTGATTTCTGTCTGGGTACCTGTGTGTCCCCCCTTGAGCATGTTTCAGTCCTCTGAGGTCTGGGATGTGTGTGGTTTTTCACCCAAATATTTATTTTAGGACCTGTAAGGTCTTATGGTTGTGTCCTTATGGTTGTGTCCTTACGGTTGTGTCCTTGGGGAACACTTTACAAAACCTGGTGGCTTTGGATACTTAGAGGGGAGTGAAAGTCCTTGGTTTTTTTTTAATTCCCAAGTGTGTCCAGAAGATGCAGAGATGTTGGCAGGTGGCAATGGCCGCTGATTGTTAAAGGATTGGATGGATCTGTCTCCAGTTACCTTTCTGCTGTACCTGCCTCTGGGTGGGTTACAACTTGCAGCATTTGTTGGGCAGGTTATTTACCCTCCCTGTTGCAACAGTTCCATCAAACAGAAAAGCAAATTAACTTGGAGTTCTGGAGCAGATACAGCTTGTGAGCTTCTGAGTTCCTTGTTTGGAGTTCTGAGATGGGAATTTTGCTTTAACATCTTTTAGAACAAAATTACTTTGATGGCCGCCAGTTAAATCAAACTGATTTGCTAGTCTTTATTAGAATTATTGCATCAATATTTTAACTTGCTTAACTTTGTTCTTAGAGGGATGCATTTCAAATTCTTATTACTCATCTTTGTTTACTTATCTTCTTTGTATAGAAACATGCTTTGATATGGAAAATATTATAGTCAGTCTAACTTCAAATGCCTGTATATAGACATTTGCTGGAAAGGGTACATTGTAATTTAGCAGATAGATTTTAAAGTCAACACCTGCAATCACTTCCTAATTCTTTCAGTACTGATAGTAATGGCAGATAGGTTCCTAAATAAGCTAGTAGATCAGATGGCACTAAAAGCTGCAAAGGTTCTGGGAAATTGTTGGAAATTAGGACAACATTTTACCTTCAGGTAAAGGACGGTGCAAACTGCAATAGCCAAGATTTTAGCAAATTTGTAGTTTCATATCAATAGGAAACCATTTGAAGGTTCATTGTAATAATTTTATGGCATTTATCACAGAATCACAGCATATGCTGAGTTGGAAGGGACCCATCAGGATTACTGGGTCCAACTCCTGGCCCTGCACAGAATACCCCAAGAATCGCACCCTGGGCCTGAGAACATTGTCCAAACACTTCTTGAACTCTGGCTCTTGGTGCTGTGAACATTTCTGTGAGGAACCTGTTCCAATGTTCAATCACCCTTTTTTCTTTCCTTTTGTTTCAACAATTTGCGTAGTTATTTTGCCATGGCTTTTGTTCTGTTTACCGGTGGTAATATTTGATTGTATATAATAATATATACAATCAAATATCACCACCAGTAAACAGAACAAAAACCATGGCAAAATGGCTTCTTATTTGATTTTTGATTGTATATAATAATATTGATATTTCTGTATCATATTAGTTACTTCAGAAAGTGCCTTCAGTTTATTGAGTTATGCAGCCAATATTGCTCTTTTCTGATTATTTCAAATTACTGTAGTGACTGGGGGAAAAAATGAACCTCAGCATCAGTGGTTTAAGTGACAACTTTCCACTGTTATTTTACAGATTGAAGAACACAGTTTTTAGAAACTTAGAAGAGGCTCAATGTCTATAATTTGGTCTTGAAAAGATACATTTAGCTCAATTATATTATGCTTGTGTACTTGTGTCATATTCTTTTATGCATATTTTTGCTTCTGGAAGAAAAGTGGAATGAGGAAGTCATGGAAGTGTGCCATGTTTCATACCTGAGGAATGTTAACTGCACATTTGGGAAGGGCACATATAATTTGTGTTGTACTCAGGCTTGACTTGATAGCTAAAAAGAGTTCATATTTTTGCCTATTTTTTTCTTAATTTTTCATGTTTGGACTATGTGTTGTACCATCATATTTTTTACCAGTGACAACTCTGTAACATAATGCATAATAAAAGCATTATCAATTTATACTGGATATTTCCCAGCTCTCTTTAGATTGATTCCCAAGATAAGTAGAATCGGTCTGAGCCCTAAATGATAATTTTTATTGATAATGACATCAGGAAAAAGGCAAAAATTTGCTGATGTTACTATGATTTAAAAAAAGGCAGTAAAAATATTGAGTAGCATGATTTTATTCTGCTTGGAGATTTGAAGATATTTCTTGTCCTATTTTATAACCAAATCAAGATATGGATGGAAAAAGTGCTGCTAGATTTCAGCACAATGTTCTCTACTAGACGTTTGCAGTGTGAAATTAGAAATAATTGTGCTTTTTCTTGGTATTATAATGTTTGCTATTTTGGGCAGGTTTAGGATGCTGACCTAGTGCTTTTCCTATCATACAAGTCACATAAATCTTATCTAAGCTCATAAAGGTACTTAGGATCATGCATTTCTGCTTCTCACCCACAGTTAATTAGGGATGCAGGGGTTCTGAGATGGCCATGGCCACCTCTCAGAAATTCCATGAAGGTGCACTGTGATTTGCTTTAAAGCTTAGTACTAAGTAACCTGCCTTGGAATAACTTGCTGTTACCCTTGTGCCCTGCCTCAGAGACTACTTAGAAATGACCATGATGATTAATAATCAGAATTAATAAAGTAGAGGAGAAAAACGGTATATTATGGAGAAACATCAGCATTTGAGGAAAATTGTCTCTGATGCATGAGACATCTTCACTTTGCATATCTCCCTTCAGCACCGCTACTCCTTTAAGCTGCTTTGAGAGCCACCATATCAGTGTCATTTTTTGAAAAGCTGCAAAAGGCGAGTTGCTTTTCACTGCATGGCTCTCAGCCTGAGCCCTCTCTGAAAAGCAGCTCTGCTCTCTGCAGGAGTTCTCTTGCTCCAGTGTGGAGAACAGGCAGCACAGGAGTCTTCTGACCTCTCACTGGGGTTGTGGAGTCTGGGGCAGTCCAAAGGCAGTCCTGTTGTTCATCTTGGCTTTTTGAGCATTTTACTTTCTCATTCATACTGAAATTAAGTGTCAGCCATGATTAAGCACAAATAAATGTTGCTCATGCCTGTCGCAGACATCATTTACAGAAAATCCTTTCCTTAGGATTTTTCCTCCTGAGAAGCTGGGAGGCCTCAGGAACAAAATGCAAACATTGATTATCTGCTGCTGTGGAATGCAACAGGTGCATCTGGGATTGACCCATGGTGGATGTTTGTAATTAATGGCCAATCACAGCCCAACTGGCTTAGACAGAGAGGTGAGCCACAAACCTTTGTTATCATTCTTTGCTATTCTATTCTTAGCTAGCCTTCTGATGAAATCCTTTCTTCTATTCTTTTAGAATAGTTTTAATGTAATATATATCATAAAATAATAAATCAAGCTTCTGAAACATGGAGTCAGATCCTCGTCTCTTCCCTCAACCTAAAAACCCCTGTGAACACCATCATAGATACCCATAATTAGGCACAGCTTAGGGTGAAGCCAACAATAAGTTTAAATTTCAAGTTTCTTTGTGTTTTTGTTTGTATCTTTCTTACTTGTCTAGAAAGACATGTAAGAGTTCTGGCTGGCTTCCATTTTTCCTCTCCTAAAAAGAGAGAATTTAGTGTTGATCGCGTACTAGTGAAAAACAGGCTACTTAACTTAGACTCTTAGAGACCTAGAAAATAACTAGAAATATGTGTCTTGGTGACTCATTTTTGATATGAATAGTTTGTGAAAGTTATTTATAAAACACATTCATAAAAGTGTAAAGTTGGCCTTTTTTTTTTTTCTGTACATGTAAAATATCAAAACATATTATTTGGAATAATTTGTAAATTTAAGCAGCAATATTTACTTGGCACACAATGCTGCCAAGTTGGAAGCAATTGATGAAAAAACTGAAAAAACTGAATGATTAATTCATTTAATAGAATGATGGAACAATTTAAAAGTCATTGTGGAAAACAGCAAGAAACCAGCATTTAAGTAGCCTGCCACTTCAGAGCTAACTTGAACTTATTCTACTTAGTACTACAGAGAACAGTGAAAATTAACACCCAAAAGAAAGAGCAATTAAGGGCAAAATGACTAAAATTTCAGGTTACTAACCCTTAAATATTGTATATTGTTCCACTGGAAAAAAAAAAAATCTTTTCCATTAATACTGCTAAAGTGAGAATGTGGATCAAGGACCATAAATAATTTTTTTTCTTAAATTCCAACAATATTTAGAAAAAATATTGATTATATTAAAGCATCCCAATAATTTTGAAGCAATCATTGTAGAATGAGCTTCAGGTTCCAATAATTGCTTTGCTTCGAAAGAACTGCTTCCTCAAGAGAGATTTTAAAACAAAATAAAAACATGGCCTCATCTGAAGTATGTGTTGGCAAGGAAATTCTAGATGAGTTAAAAAATCTGGCTGTTCATTTTTGGTTTTTTTTTTTTTTTAAGAAATACCAAAGGCTCACATATTCCCTTTAAAATCTTGGAAAGCATAAAACCATCTCACAGCTGCCCAGTTTAAAATTGTTAGTTCTGTGGTTCTTCTATGTGAAATTTTGATCCCACAAGACAATCCTTCTCACTCAGGGCAACAAACAGATAGATCCCATTAGGATTAATAGAAGAAGTGGGTAAAACCACTGGATTTGAGAATGGATCTCTACTGAATTTTTGGCATTAGGTGCTTTTCTTCCACATCTTTCAGGGAATGTCTCACCCCAGCAGATTACCACTGCCAACTCCTAGCTGTATCTTGTAATTTCTTTCTTAGGACTTTGAAAAATCCAGCTACAATAATCAGCCCTTTTTCAGAAATCTTCAACTAATTCCCTGTCTCTACGTGGCATTTAGTTAATTTTGAACTTTGTCTACTTTCCTACTTTAAGTACCTGTAAAAAAACAAGATTTCAACATTGGTAACAATACCAAATAATACAATGCACAGCATGAGGAAAACACTGCAGTGCTTTTGTCAGTTCATCATATTCTTCCAGCAGTCAGATTGATAGGAATCTGTACTGGGTGGGGAATAAAATCCCATGTTTGCTTTTCTATTTGTTCCTTTTCATCATTCTCTCTCTCCTCTAAAGGATGTTTTAGGTCACTCCAGCCAAATGAGCAGCAAGAAAGGAGTAAGGTCACTCTCTAAACCAAGCCCAGCTTCAGATTGGATGTGTTCAGTGCCTTGCCTTTCTTTTTCCTCTCCTTAAACCAGACTGTATTAACAGATCTGTACTCTGCTGATCATTATCATAGCCTGAAATCTTGACCCATGCTTCCAGGGGAAGTGCCAGAGTTATGCTAACAGCTTTGAATTCCTCACCCTCTTCTGTCAGGGACAGGTCGTTATTTCATTGACATAGCAGCTCTTTGACACATCCACTGCCTTCTATAATAAAATGAATAAACAGAGGAGTGTTTCCTATTGTGATTTTACTCACAATGAGAAATACCTTCAAAATCTCTGGATAAATTATTTTATTTTGGATTCCGTTAGTACCCGCCGCTCTACTTTGTTTTAACTTCCAGTTCCACACCCTGATTTAAATTTGGGGTTCATTCTTGTGGCAATTGCTCACATGTGCATGGGTCTGCACAGGCTGTGCAGATGCAGATAATTATCTTGGATGGCTGTTAGGGCCTACTTGCAATTACACAAAAGCAGGCATGGTCATGGTCTGCTCAAATATATGCTGGGAGAGAGTGGCATCTTTCTGTTAAATTTATGCTGATTTCAGGCTTTGGATTAGGGCCTAAAGTCCTATACAAAATGTAAGCACATGAATAGTATCTCTGTTTAGAAATAAAGCCCTAGATACATGGTAAAAAGTGCAGAAGTTTAGTAGCTAGATCACCAGTCATTAGAAATGTCAGCTGCAATAATTTCAAATTTATTCATTGGGACTTCACATCCGAAGACAACTCCAAAGGGCCATGCTTGCAATAAAAAGAAAACCTCAAAGGCCAGCTTCCTATTGTAGTTGATTAAGTACTCTTTTTCTTTACATAACTTGACACTTACTGGCCTGATTACACTTTTGCCCTAGCTTGACAAACACTAGTTCTGACTTGATGTGGTAAAATGAGAGGAAATTCTGATGTGACTTAGAATCTGCAAGTGAAATGCACTTGGACTTCCCCAGCATGGTGGAGAGTTTCTTTTAACTGCCAGGCTCCAGCAATTGTCTGAAAGGGATGAATCATTTTCCTTTCTGATTTTGTAATTGTGGCTTTTAATATTAGAGGCCAGCAGACATGGAAGCACACACAGTGAAAAGGCTGGAGCTGATGTGCTGACATACACCCAAGCACAGAGAAAATTAGGGAAAATGAGAGAGCTAACAGTGGCTGCCTGTGCATGTGCATACCTCTAGGGCTGCATTCATTAGGACAAACTCTTTAAGGTCAGGAAGATGGGGAAGGCTGGTACAGAACCTATTTGATGTACATGATGCTTTTTCCTTGGATGTGATGGACTTCATTGACACATCAGGTCCCAGCCTTCATGCAGGTGAACTGAATGCATCTTTCTTCTCCCAGAGTCTTTAACTCTATGTGTCCTTCCTGTTCCTATACTTCTGGGAGAAATGGTAATTAACTAATAGAAAAACAGCTGAATTCCCTCCTTCATATGGAAAAGCAAGGGTAAGGAGGCCTTTTTCAGTTTTTTAGCCTTGGTTAATGAAATGAAACTCCTTAGATCATCTTAGAAGATAAATGTAAATAACTGAAGGAGAGGTTCTAATATGCTGTGTTGACCCTCACCAGCCTCTCCATGGAAGGAATTTGGAATGTTTTCTTCTTTCCTCCCCATATATAATAATTTTCAAACCTACAGGTTTTGAACAACCCTGACTTCATTCAGTACGTGAGCACCCAGCAAGAAGGTCTAGCATTTCAAAAGTATCTTCCATCCTATTCAATTTACATGCAAACATATTCAGCAAGGTAAATGACAAGTGTTGCTTGTAGGCAATGTGGAAAAAAAATATAATTGAATTATTTTTCCTGGTATTGTGCTTGTGCTTCTCAGTATGCAATTCATGTCTATGCAACCCCTATGCATATATGTCTCAAAAAGAAGGAAAAAAAACATCTTGAGTAAGAAAAAATGCTTTATTAATTATCAGAGGCCAAAGTCCACCCAAAAATAAGCAAAAAAATTTCAATTATTTTCCTTTACTATGGACATAATTTGGTCCACTGACCTCACTGAGAAATGTTGATGTTAGAGCATGACAGTATGTTTCCAAATAATAAAACTGGGATCTAAATCTACAGCAAATTATCTGTTTTAAGGTGCCTTGCACTTAATGCAAAGGAAGGAGGACTTCATGAATTGAAAAATGAAGCAACATCTCTTCTTTTTCTGAAATACAAAATTCTGGAATAAAACCTTTGATTTAGGTAGAGAAAGTAACTATTGAAATAATCCCGTTTGTAATATTTGCATGAAGACTGCATATTTTATCAGCTGTTCTACATACAGCTCCTGAGAATTCTGGCCTTTGTTTAGAAGCTGTTCTTCCAGTGGTTTTCAGCCTCTGTCTGTGCTGCATGGATCAGAGATGGATCAGAAGTTGCCTGATCTCTTAGCAGACCAAATCACCTGGACTACCATTCTACCTCTCATGGGTGTTTTTAGTGTAGGCTCAAAACCCCGCTATGTTACCAGAACAAGCTTTTGCTCAGAATGCTCTGTGAATGCATCCTAAATTTTATTCTTCAGTGTTACATCTCTTAATTTCTAAAGAATGCATCTATTTTCACAACTTTTTTCCCATTCCCATAGGTTGACATATGAGATGAATGGAGGTTATCTGAGTACCCTTATGGTGACTGTCTCAGTGCTCTCCTAAATGGAGTAACATAATATGTTTATGAGCTCTGACTTACCAGAGTGGGTACAAGCGGATGTTGAAAAGTCAGACATGCCTGTTTCTCTGAACTGTGTGAATTTGAGCTCATAGACTGCCAGCTTGTATGTGGCTGAGGTACAATAAAAACTACACAAAACCCACTAAAATGCAAATCTGCATAATATGACTGCAGCCCAGGGAGGGGTGGTGTAACATTTCTGTCACTGAACGCTCCAGGAGCAATATTTTTAGATTAATAAGTGTAAGCAAAAGGAATTCAAGTTTGATTACCTTTGTAAAGATTTGTTTTAAGCACTTACATTTTAAGATTTATTTATTTATTTTAAGTAAGCCTTCGGGACTTATTTTCTGCTAATGACATGGCCAGGAAAGAGCTGAAACAGCAGAACTCCATTGCTAAAGTTCAGATTGATTGTCACTGTTTAACACTGCTTTATAGCCTCTCTGGAACAAAGAAAATATCACCTTTTAATATATAGCTATAATATTCTAAGCTAGGAAGGAAGGAAAAAGAAAGAAAATAAATTTAACAACCCTTCCTATTTCCAAAACAGACTTTATTAAATAGGGGATGTTTTCTTTTATTTTGCATTTTTCAGCACCTTTTCTATTCAGAAAGTACTTTGTAGGTTTAGATTAAGTGCAATAAACTAGTATTGGATTTTTCTTGTTAACAGTGAAGAAAAAGATCAGGGATATATATAAATATATATATGAGGTTGGGCTATCCTGTTAATAAAATAAGGCCTTTGAAAAGCTCTATTCTCCATTAGTGCTGTTTGTGTGGGTATGAAATAATTAGCAGTCAAAATTTAAATAAGAATTATGCTATTTGGGGCTGATCCAAGTCAGACCCTTCCAATATACAATCTTTTGAAGTCCACAAACACTTTTATGGCATGTCTTGGCACTCTCCTAAGCTTGCTGTTGTACACTTTTGTACACCTTGCCTTAGGTACACTTTTTAAATAGGTGATCTACTGCTACTGGTACTTTTTTTTTCAGCTTCAGTTAAACCTGGAATTAAACATTAATTCAATCTATAATGGCTTTTGCTTCAAACTGGGGCAATTTTAACTTCTGCTTACAAAACAAAATATTTATGCCAAAGCTTATGCACATGAGTACCCTTAAAGTGAAAGCTTTTTCACACTTGTGACTTGAAAAGTCACAATTTCTGGTCTTAAATTATAGTTAACAGTCAAGAAACATTAATTTTCCACTGTGCAGTGAGCTGGAATGTATGAGAAATGCACACTATGGAGCATGTTTTCTTGTTTGCTTACTTTCCCAGGGATGACTAAGGAGCAGCTCTTCACATCAATTACCATTGCCCAGCGCTTACACAAGGTGAGGCTGATTGACAGGAACACCAAAATTAGTGTTGTGGAAGAATTGTTAAGGTTTAGGAGCTTCAGAATAGCACCCATCACAAAGTTGGGGGAAAAAAACCAAACAGAAAACCCAGCATGACAACTTTGGTGTTTAAATGAGAAGTTTAAAATAAATTATGCATGAACTCTAGAACAGAAGTCCTTAAATGTTTTCCTTGTTTTATCTGCTTGCCCTTTGCTAGGAGATCAGGTAAAGTCACAGGTTCCAGCAGTGAATCTATGAGAGAAAAAAGTTCAAACAGGTTTTGTTTTAGTCTCCTGGTAACTGACATCAGACTGTCCATAAAAACATATTCAGTATTAGCAAAGACACCCTGTCAAAATTTAAAAAAAAAAAAAAAAAAAAAAAAAAAAAAAAAAAAAAAATGAGCTCTGATTCAGATGTTGTCCTGGATTGCCAAACAAATTGTATTCTATTTGCCGTCTGTATGGCAGTTGTCTTCTGCTCGGTGGGCAGATTTCCTTATCTCTTCCTCAAGCACTCCTTCCTCAGGGGAGACATCTGCTGATAACAGCTATTGAATGTCCCTGCATGGCTGATAAGAACTACAGCAACCTGCTGGGAGATGCTCCACCCAGGGGGAGGAGCCAAGCATTCCTACCCAGATATAATCTGGAGGTTCTGGAACAGGAGCCCGGCTTCTCCACTGGATTTCCCAGAGGAGCAGCAGCTGCCTCTTCCACTGGATCTTCAGAGGAAGAGACTGCACCTTTCTCCAGGCTCCCTGCTCCAGCAGAGCCACCCCTGACACTGCAGGAGGGCTGAGCCACAATTCCAATGGGACTGCTGCCAACACCCTGATCCACAGGGTGTTGGGTTCAGTCCTGACTGTCAGTGTTGTTTTAGTTTACTGCATTGTTTATTTTATCTTTTTATTTTCTTCCCTAATAAAGAACTGTTATTCCTGATCCCATATTTTTGCCTGAGAGCCCCCCTTAATTTAAAATTTATAACTACTCGGAGGGAGGGGGGGTTTGCATTTTCCATTTCAGGGAGGCTCCTGCCTTCCTTAGGAGACACCTGTCTTTTCAAACTAAGACAGATGTAGAGAAAAATAATTCAAAAGAGAAGTTGTGTTATAGACATGCTTTTATTGTTGGATTGCAATTTCCTGGTATAGGTTTGCAGAATAAATAAGAGCTATAGGTTTTAGTTAAAAAAAACCCCACATTTGTATTTGCTTTCCCTGTGGTGGGTTTGGATGAAAAAATCTTTTCTCCTTTAGAAAAAAAAAAAAGGGGGGGACTATGGAGAAGTAATTTTTATGTATTTCATAACACTTCCATTTCCTAACAGCCTCTCTTCCTCGTCTACCATAGGATCAATTATCATCCTCTCTTACAGTTACAGGAAAAGGTCAAAAGTGAAATAAGAAAATACCAGCTTTCCTAAGGGAACAGATTCATAATGTGGAAAGGAGCCTGTAATTTGGCAGCTGTAGCTTTGGGAAGCTAAAGTTTAGTGCAGGAAGAAATTGGAATGTCTCTTGGATGGGGAGATAGTGGTCATCAGAGAGTGCAGTTGACACGATTTCTCTTTGTAGAGCTGACATGGGGGTGCTTGGTGCTGTCACTGAAGGAAGGCAAGCAAAGGCTCTCTTTTATGCCATTGTCAGTTCTGCTTTTTTATCTCACATATCATGCTCAAAGCTAATTGTGTTTACTGTGCTCCTGCAAAGCAGGTAGTGAACATTGTATAATTAACTGGAAATCCTCCCTTTTTCTTCCAAACAGCATATAGAGTTCCTTCTGCCTCTCCCCTCTAACTGGGTTTGTATTGGTATGCACATGGTGGTTATCTTGTGCAATTTGTTCCTCAGCATCTCTGATACACCTTCAGTTAATCTCTGGTGTAAATGATGGAATTTTTATGCTTTTGAGTTTGGGATAAGGCAATGTTAGACTTGCATTTTGTGCTTTGAAATTAAGATTTTTTTTTTGCATTTTAGCTCCAAACTAGTTCTGTTTTTGACTTTGCACATTTGCCAACTCATTTGTGCTGAATAATATAATCATTAGTCCATTAGAAGTGAAGATGGCTAAAGAAGGAAGCACTAATAAGAGAATGAAAGATGGAGTAAAGATAAATCCAAATTAGACCTCAAAATAGAACCTTGTATGATAATTCCATTTACAGCCGTGGGGTATGAAATGAAGTCCTTCCTTCTGCAAGATGACCACCTGCAGGCTGACAGTGCAGTGGGAGCAGATCTTATTGAAATGGTGCTTCAAAAAATCAGATCCTAGGTCTGAAACTTTCATTAAATGCTGGGAACATATATTAAAAGAAAAGAAAAAATCAATAAAAGTCATCTTGTGCACTTAGTTCAGTTCTAGAATTGGTGTTCTGTAATTTTGTATTGTTAATATACATCAGTCTATAGCATAGAACAAAATTGCCTATTTTCTCATCTAAAGTTGTTTTCTGAGTTTTGAACTGGATCAAATAACTGAAAATATGAAATGTCTCAGATGTAATTGGTGAAAACTTGAATGAAGAAGCAGCATCCAATTATTGCAAAGTGTTTGTTGCACATCAGCTCCTTTGGCCTTTTTATCTCTTAAGACTACTTCAGCCATATGGGTCACTTTTGCCACTAGACCAGAATTTGCTTACAAACCAAGGAAAGGAAATTGTCCTTATAATGGCATCTAGAGGTATTTGTTATAGAAATACTTTATTTATTTACTTATTTATTTATTTATTAAATAAAATTATCAGAGAAGTCATTCAAACTTTAGCTTCTTTTGGGGATTAGATTTTTTTTCATGTTTTTCTTTTTTAATGTGCTCTTTTGCAGCTTACTTTTTGGTCACTTTGTGGAAATTGATTGTTCAGTGGTGTTGGGGTATTTGTGGTTTTATTTTTTTTAATTATTGTGTGTCATTTAGCTATTGCTTGACTGTGTACTTGTGTATGCTGTCCTTTTCCCTGTGCTTCTACTGAAAACTTAGTATAGTTTTATTTTTATTTCTAGGGTGTTCTCTCCTAGACAATATAGATTTCTCACAGGTGAGAAAGAAAATCAGTTTGTTTTTTATTTTACTGAATAACTTAATTTGACTTCTGCCTATACTGTGAACATGACTGTCTACAACAAAAATGTTGTTCCGTGTCCTTGAGGGGGTTTTTGTGGTTGTTTTGTTGTGGTTGTTTTGGTTTGGTTTTGTTTATTGGTTGGTTGATTGGTTAGGCTGGGTCTTTTTGTACAATCATTGTTTTTAGAGTGGGGAGAAATTACACTCATATATAATCTATATAGTAGCAACCAAAAATTTTGATTTGCAGCTTAAGCATAATCTTTCCCTTGTAAAATATGTGTGTCCCCCAGATATTTAATTTATGCAGAGGGGAGAGATTGAAACTGTTTCACAAATTCTTTAGAATGCAGATGAGAAAAAAAAAGGTGAACATGGAATCCTCCTTTGACTTTTGTCATTCATAATTGTCACCTGTAAGAATGCCTAAGAGGTGGACTTTTGTGTAGTTTATGCTTTGTGTTTTTATATGCTTCCTAGCTAAACAGAACAGTAATGATGGGCTTCAGAAACTTTGAAACATGGTAGACTCAAAATAATTAAAATATTCACCCTTCATTTGTTCTTCATAATTCATCTTGCCACACTTGATAATTATGGGAGAGATTAAAAGCTTCCTTGTTCTCAGCCAATCTCCCTTTAATACTTGATCCCCACAGTGAAGTTGCACTGCTGAAATTGTGGCATCAAATTCATTTCCATAGCAGCACAGATTTTTGCTGTGGCATCACATAAGTGAAATGATTTTGACTTCACTGTGGGGTTAAGCTGCTATAAAGGGAGAAGGAAGAGAAAAATAAAACCTTCTTATGGAGAAAAAACAACTGCAAAAGCAATGCCTGTGATAGCTTGATCCAACAACTGCAAATCCTGTGAGAATTCTCCTTATTTTGAGTCAGTGGGGCTGCTCAGTAGGGATTTCTTTCACACTAAGAAATAAAGGGTTATTCCCACAGTGTGATCATTTTTTTTTTTTTGGTTTTTTCCCCTCTTGAAATACTGTTTTTCCCCAAGATTTAATTTAGCAGAAAAATTTGTCCTTTAAGCATACCCATTAGGATTATTTCACATGCACATACAAAACTCACACACATGCTCTCTCTGATCACATCCTAGGAAACCCAGCACACAATATTTGGCAACAGATGCATAAAGGAGTGGTGGATGCATGCACATAGAAAATTGCAACAGTGGAATCTTTTCCTTTTCTGCCTGGTATCATTTAAGGATTGGGATGACAAAGGGCATGCTTGGAGAAACCCAAACCACCACCAGGAAGAGAGGCAGGAAATGAAATCACTGTAATGAGAACTCTGCTGAGAAATGAAAGACACTTAGATGATGGGTGCAGTGGGCTAATGTTGGTCAGTCTCCTGGAAAATAGAATTATGCATAGCTGGTAAACTCTGATAAAATGAAGACCAAAGTCAGTCAGTGACAGACAAATACCAATTGTAGTCTAAAGATTAGCAGGCTCAATTCTGGACTCACAGTGTTTAAAATTCTTTTACTGCTGCTTCTAAATATGCTGGTTTAGCAGAGTATGCATATTTTTAAAGGGGGGGGATACACTTCTAGCTGGATTTCCATTCAATGCGAAATCATTGTAATTATAACAGCTAAAGCTAGTCTAAAAATACATTTAATCTGAAATCTAATTTTTAAAAGAATTAATAATTTTGAACCATGCTTTGGATTTTCATGTTAAAAGTGGGTTCTCAGGAGAGGTAGGCAGAGTGTTAAGGACAGATAAAAGGTGTAGAAATCAAATAGCTCTTTCTTTCCTCTTCATCCCTTCTCAAAAACTCCTCTATCTGGGACAAGAACATACTTGACAGTGAAAATAAAAGGTACAGAGATGGTGGAGTAAAGAGACCTGGAACTTTGCAACAGTTTGAAACATTCTTCATCCATATTGTTTTTTGAGCTATTTCTGAATTAAAACATAATCTTTGAGCAAAATGTTTTATTTTTTTAATGTTGATAAATGGGAAATAAAAGAGACTCTTCTTTTATGAAATGTTCCAAAGAGGCAGACTATAAAATGAGAGAGAAGCCATTACACCTAGTGAAGTGTCATGGATGACAACCACACCAGGAAATTAAAAAAGAAAATGCTACAGACCTCTTTAAAGAACTTGGCACCATGTAGATGGAAAACAGTCTGCAGGAGAAATGAACTCTCCCTTTCTCTAGCTGACTCTTTAGGAGTTTCCCTACAGCTTTAGTTGGAATCTGACAGATGGTATGGAGAAGATCAAGGCCATGAGCCCATGTCATACACCAGACTTAATTAAAATTTCTTTTTTCTTACCCATTCTTTTCCCAGACTCCCAACAGGGCGTTTAATGTGCGTGAAAGGGTAAAATCGAAGCCATGTGTATGGAGAAAAGTCCATGAAGAAGGAAAATGTTTAGTAATTTGTCTTAGTTTTGGAACCACAACTGGAAATAAATGGTGTGTGATTAACAAAACTGTTTTTTTCAACCATGTGTCATGGTTTAGGAATGGTATTCCCTAATTCAGTGTCCCCATCAACCACTCAGTGCTCTCTCTGGACCCCCTGCTTCTCCAGGGCAGAGAATTGGAGAATTGAGAGAATTGGAGGCACAAAAGGCAAAGATCATGGGTTGAGATAAGAACAATTTACTGTAAATAGCTATGAGATAAGAAAATTAACAGTAACAGCAAAAATACTAATGACAGAGGGTAAAAGAAAGCAAAAAATTAAACAGAAAAAACCCTTCTATGTTAGACAATACTGGAGGTGTCCACCAGAAGACACTCCTTTTCCCTGGAATGAAGATCCTTTCCCCTGGCCCCAGCAATGAGCAGAGATGGTAGAGAATAACCTCCAGGTCCTGGCCATACCCCTCTCAGCTACTGCAAAAATTAACAATGTCCTGGCCAGAACCAGGGCACCATGATGCATCATTTACCAAAATAAGATAAATTCATTGCTCTCTCTCCCCTAGATCACCAATTTTAGAAACACTTTATTGTATTTATCAGTTGGTGTTTAGGTTACCCATAGAAATATCACACATCTCATGGTGATTTAGATTTTGCAGTTTGGGAGTATGAAGAGCAATGTTTTAAGGTACTGAAGAAAGCAGAGTTCTCAACAGAATTCTTTTGTGTGCTGAGGACTAGCCACAGTTGCTTTGTTGATGCCAGATGTGAAAGTGAGTGTATTTTATTGCACTGGAGTTTGCACATAAGAAGTCATCAGCAAGCCTGAAAAAAAGGGAATTAGCCTGCATTTCCAAGGGAACAAACCCCTCCCATCATAGAGTTATGATGTAAAACAGAAAGATGTAATTCTGGAATGGAGAATGGGGATGAGAGATGCGAGTGATGCTACTCAGGAGTCACAGGGCCAGTCAAGCAGCAGGTGATCTTGGTGGTTCAAAATGAGGTGCCCAGGAGTGAGTGTACTTCTGCTTAATAAATCATCAGGTTCCTTTAATCTGTTCATCCCACAATTTGACTGTTTCATTTTTTCATTATGGAATCGTGCCTGTATTTGTGCAACATGTTGCCAGCATGGGAAGAAGTCTTAGGAATGCAAAATAGCAATGAGTGAGCACAGAGGGTTAGACATCACTCACAGAAGGAAATACACCAGGAGACAGAAGTAATGATGGGATGAGGAAAAAAAAAGACAGTTTTTTGTTTATTCAAAATGGGTTTCTGGGAATAGATTTAGTTTAGACCGTTTTTCAGCATGGAGTTGCAGAAATATGTTAATGATTACTCAAGCCCTGTGCTATAATTGTAAGTTTCATTCTTGATATCTTGTCAAGTTTCATATTTCTAAAATCAGGCTAATAACCTTCTTGGTAATACATCTGTACAGACCAAGTATATTTAGAGTGATCTTGTCACCCATAGCAATATATTTTCGGCTGTCTGTATTTTTATTCAGCTTTTAAGCAGATGCCAATTTCTGGATTTTTTGGGGTTTTTTTTTGTTTTTTTTTTTTTCATATACATCCTAAGTATAGAAAAGCTGTTAGATGGATCGTCCAGATTCAGTCTGAAGGTGCTTCTAGGATTTTTGTGTTCTAGCATTGTTTTTCATGAGTTTCAGTTTACTGCATAGTTGGGATTGCATAAATAGTGATCTTCATCTGTGAACCCACTTACACTGTGTTAGAAATTACATGGTGCTGTGATTTATTGGTTAGTAAAGAGCTAGTTTGCTTTCCTTGTCCCCAGTGTTTTCTTTCTTTTCAATGACACAGGATCCATGGGTGTGTTTAACTGATTTTGTCTATCATCTGCTCAAAGACCGTTGAAAAAGTAAGAACTGTTTGAGTGTACTCTTAGTGAAGAAACAATTTTTCTTCCAAAGTTCTGTCTTAGTAGAAATTAAAATGCTTGAGAAAGAACTGAATCAAATTTCAAATCTACAGAACTGCAAACCACAAGATTTAATCAGTATTTAATCCACAGAGAGTCAAATCTCACATTCACAAATTAGGGGGATTCCCTGAGGAGTCATTTTGCTAATGTTGGTATTGTATTATAAAGCAAGCTGAGCTGGAGTATAGCAAATATTTTGCAAACTTCTGAAAATAAAAAAGATGTGACATTCACCTCGATGGACTATGGATTATGTTTCAGTTTTGCAATTGTTTGCTACAGAGCCACCTCAGAGTACTAAACTATTAATTTCTAAAAATGTAGTTGTATCTATCCAGATTTATGTACAGGAATGGCTCACTCATTAAAAAAATTATGTTCAGTGAGGGCACATATTTGAGGTACAAAGCAGAATTCTGAATCAATGTCTGTGTGTTTGAATTGACTGTGGTGGTCCTTTTGCAAGGACTTTCTAGCTCTGATATGAAAAAGTAATTTTTAAAAAAAAAGACCAGATTTATGTAGGAGGCCCTGAATATTTGTATTATGAATGGAGGAGGTATTAAATACATATTATATATACCTGTACTTAAATATCTTTACCCTTGACTAGTCCTAGTTATCCTTTGGGCTGCAGCTGCGATGTTCTTCATTGGGCTGCAGCTGTGGTTTGTCAAGGTAACTAGGATTTCAGGCAGAGCCATGATGGAGCTCTGACTAAGGAAGATCTTGAGTGCTGTGAAGATCTGCCGCCCACAAGACAACAATTTTTAAAAAGCTTAATATAACAACTTGGGACTTATCTAATATGGACTTACGGAATATGTTAACTACAACAGATTTAAAAGGATCGTGATTCTTGGACAAGAAGATAGGACTGTTGTTTAAAGTTACATAAATAAGCATTACAGAGTTTTACCTGCCTGTTGGCAAGAAAAGAAAGTAAATACATAGAGCAAATAAAGTTAAAAAAAATAGAATTTCCTAAAATGAGATCCAGTGCTGATTCCCATTATGATTCCTAATGATGCTCATTACAATCCTAACTACATTTTAATGCTGAATTCTAATGCCTCCATTCATCATTGGGATGAAATACAAATGCTAGCAATTGACACACTTTAGAAGGTTCACAGGACTGAAAACTGTCTGTGCATATTTATCAGAGCAGGAAAAGCTATGTTGGTTGAAGTTATGGAATACCTCTCAGGGGAAAAAAAAAGAAACAAAACAAAAATCTGAATACAGATGGAAAAAAAAAAAAAAAAGAGTAAGGGTCATACCCTGAACACAACTATTGGTATTTACACATTTTTAGGGGTAGTTTTTGTCTCACTAATGTTTTTGGCTCACAAAAATCTTCTTTGTATGAAAATACTAAATATAGAGAAAACAGAGAAGAGTAGAGAAGAGCAAAACATTCTGAGTGATTTTGATAAATTAATTTGAAATTATATTACCAGCAGTTTCATATATTACAAACTTTCACATTTATATATTCACTCTAAGCATTTGAAGATTATTAATATGCCTACTCAGTTAGTTCTTCAATATTATCAGTTGTCAGTGTGCACCCACCTCTTATGATGCATAGCACACCCATAAAATTAATGCTGTAAACTGTTCTTTAAGATTCAAAATAAATTGGTTCCAAGGCTTGAAATGCAAACATCCAAACATCCCAAATGCTTTATTTAATCATTGTTACGCTTTTCCGCATTTTCTCATTCTTTTGTATAATAAAATCTCAACAAATGTGAAGATCTGATAAGACTGAACAGTAGATCTCAGTAAGTTATTGGGTGCAAAGGAAATTTCATCTGCATGCTTGACGAGGCTGAATTCTGTTATACTTGAATTCTAATTCTCAGTTGTCCAATATAATACAGTCCTAAAGCTGAAACTAGAGGAATAAGATTTTTTTGCAAAGTGGATGAAAATACATTAATTCTGTCCTTGTAAAGTCAAATGTTAATGTGAATCTTCCATTAGATACTTCAATTAACGGTTTCCATACAATGTGAGTGTCTTTGAGTAGCACTGAAACTGTACCACTGATTTTTTGACTGTTAAGTTCTCCCTGTGCTGAACTAACCCTGTTTATGGTGGCAAGAGGCAGGAACAAGAGAGTTTCTTTCCAGAAAGTTTTACTGAGTCTCTCTTCTTCCTTATAAACTCCTTTGATTCTTCTGTTTGTTCTTCATGCTCTGGATTGTTACATTTTTTGCATCAGAAATATATTTTTCTTTCCACTACTCCCTATTTCAGTATTTTATCATATTATTGTCTCCTTTCTCTCTTCACTTTTCTTTTAAACTGCTTTTTCCCTCCACTTTCTTTTTGCTTATTTACAGTGCCCACCCAGCTATCCTTCCTGCACTTTGGCTTCTTTTAAATAAAACTCTCACATCCAAGTTGCCAAGACACAGAAAGGTAAAAATACCCTCAGTCAAAACTTCCACAGTCCTTTTAGCAGGGCAATACCCTGAGAACGGGAAGGAATGTGAGGCTGTATACCACAGCTAAATATTTTGGAAAAAGGTAAAGACAGTGCATATGTACACATACAGTTGATTGAATATAATGTGTGCAGGCGATTCTCCTGGAAGAATTTCTAAAGACAAAAAACAAATTGTGTTTCTAAAACATTTAGGTTTAGTCTTCTTTTAAAACGATTTCATCAGAAAATTAAATTTAAAGCTCACTTCTCTGGTAAGTATTTGTCACTTTCCATTATTTTGAATGTTTTTTTTTCCAAAATCAGTTGTTTTTTCCCATTTGATGCTACTCTGCACTGCAATTTTTACTCTTGTAGCAGAAATATAGTTACTATTACTTTTAACCAAAGCTCATTGTTTAGTGGCTCTAGGTCAGTCTTGACTCAAAAAAACCCAAAAAAACCAAAACTCAAAAGTGGTAATATAGTAAATGAAGACTGACTAGGATTAAGAAAGTTCAATAGAAATATATTTCCTTTTCCACCTGATACATTGTTGTGGGCAACCATGAAAAAATATTGGAAAGCTGGGTAGAAATATGGCTGTAATACAGATTGAGAACTTTTACTTTAGAATTTTCCAAATTACCTACCGTTCTTGTGTCCAAAAAGGGAAGTCTTGAATGATAACAGAACACACAAAAAAGACTAAATGGAACAAATCCTCATACCCAGCTTCAAATATGGCACATGCAAAGAACTGTGTATCTTTCTCTGTTCTATCATATTTCTATTCTTCAAAAGTAACTGCTGAGAAATTCTACCTATGCTCATATCTACTTAATTTATCTTAATTTATCTTTCTCCTCTTCAATTACTTGCAAAAATCCGGGTTGAAAGTGCCATCATAATCCATTTATCTAGACACAGTTAAATTTTATAATTGAACTTCAAACAAGTGTATTGGATATTGCAGGGTCTTGTCCTATAGCAGTGCTCTGCAGATTGGTGAATTTTTTCCTTTTGAGTAGAAAGCAACTATAAATTTTGGCAATAGTAGCAGGTCTTGTCAACAAGTGTACCCCAGAGCTATACTTACGTTAGGGTACTCTGAAAGTACTCTCTGTTAATTACTATTTGTTTGTAAAAAAAATCACATAACCAGATTATTCTCATCACTAACAAACATGGGACACAGATCTAACTAGACTCATGATCTTTGAAAAAAAAATGGAAGTGAAAAAATGTTGGCTTTCTTGCAGGTTATCATATATATATATATATATATATATATATATATGTGTATAAAATCTAATATATATATTATCCAATAAATTTGTGAACTCTGTTAAAGTAAAACAGAACTAGTAAAAAAACCAAACTTGTTTGAGAAGAAAACTGAGCCAGATCTATATATTTCTGAATATATATATATATTTAGAAATATATATATTCAGAAATATAGAGATTTCTATATTTATATATATTTCTGAATATATATATATTCCAATATATAAATATATTTGGAAATATATAGATTTCTATATTTATATATATTTCTGAATATATATATACTGGAATATATATATATTCAGAAATATATACATTTCTATATTTCTATATATTTTTGAATATATATATTGAAATATATATATATTCAGAAATATATAGATTTCTATATTTCTATATATTTCTGAATATATATATATATTCCAATATATACATATATTCAGAAACATATAGATCAGGCTCAGTTTTTTTCCCAAACAAGGTTTTTTCTACCAATGCTATTTCACTTTAACAGAGTTCACAAATTTTACTTTAACAAAATTCACAAATATGGCCCTGTATGAATCTTGCCATTCTTAGGAGTTTTGCTTATGATCAGAAGATCACTAGTATCAAAAAAAAAATTTAAAAGGCAAAATATTGATGGCATGATAGAAAAAGTGAGATCTGAATGACTCATGAAAAGTAGCTACTCCCTTATAGAGGCAGTCACGTTGTAACTGCAGAAATGCTGCTTGTAAGGGGGAGGTAGATGAAAGTTTTTTCCCATGGTGCTATCAGTGTATCAGCTTTTAGGTACAATAAAGTAGTCCCTGAAATCTACATTTGAGTGCAATTAAAATCAGACAAATTAATGCACACAAGCCATGCACACACCTGTATGGAAGACTACTCAGGTTAGGTGGTGCTGAAGAAAAGTCCATGATTTTTCTAGGTCTCATGTAATAAAAATGAAACTTTGCACAGCAAACCAGTCCATTAGACAGTTTTTGATTTCCTCTAAATACATGTCTAGGTCTTTAAAAATGAGCTCCTAATAATAAAGCAACTTTTAGATTCATCTTGATCCTTTCTGTGTTCTCTTGCTTGGAGTCAGAGTGATTGATACTCAAGTTATTTCCTGAAATGTAAATGATTAAGGTAATCCCATTAGGAAAGATATGAAACTGTAAATTTCTTATGAAGTAGAAATTACAGTGTAGTCTGATGTCTGGAGAGTCATTTCACATCCTTGCCAAGAAATAAAAAGAAAATAGATAAGCTAGAATATACATCATGTGGTCTACAGGGCTGTACTTTCTCAAGTGATACTTGTTTCAGTTGACTGAAATCCAGTGTTCCATATTTGCATAGTTTCTAGATTATCTACTTGTCCAAATTGCTCCCAAACCTTTAGGAATTTGGAGAGTATTTTTTCTGCAGTTTGCATTGAACTTGAGTCCAAGTCTCACCCAGAAGTCCTTTAATCAGCATGATGACTTCCCTTTTTTTGTTTGAGTTATTTTCTCTAAAAGTACTTTGCACCAGAATTCCTGATCCCCTTATGGTGTTGTTTCCAACTGTGTACCGAGCCCCACAGAATTACAGCTGGAAGAAACTTTCTGCACTTGTAGCTTTTATGCTTTCCTTTCACGCCTTGCCCTCAATGGGAGCCAAGATTATATCCTCTTTATAAAGGTTATCTTCTTAAGACATGATTACAGAAATCCATTGTGCTGTTCTCTGATCCAGAACCAGATTTTGTAATTGTGTGACTGCCCTTTAAATAGGTATATTGGTGCTTTAGAAGGCAGTCTTTTCAGTGGGGGAGAAGCAAACAACAGAAGGGCATATTTCTCTTCATCTGGTACAAAGTGGAAGGGAGAAGGGTGGAGACAAATACTGAAGGGGAGAAAAATGCTAAGAGGAGCTAAGTTTTATTTAATAGTAGCTTACTGCAAGTGACTGTTGGATGCTTTTTCCCATCTGTTTGGGAAACAGAGAAAGATACCCAGAAAAAATCACTGTGTTTCATATTTGCTAAAGGGTTATCAGATTTAGTGGCATTTTAAATAGGTGCATAAAGAAACATCAGCACCTTGCCCTTCAAAACTTCCTTTACATTTTGCCAGAGGAAAGTAAATGGGATTTGGAGAGCCATGGGGTCTAATTGAGACAGTCCATAACATAAAGCTGCACAGAAGAGATGAAAATAGCACTTCCCAGTGAATTTTCAGACACACACATGCATTTGTGATAGTGTTCACAGGGGTCTCAGGATGAGGGAAGAGACAAGGATCTGACTCCATGTTTCAGAAGGCTGATTTATTATTTTATGATATATATTATATTAAATAATACATTAAAACTATACTAAAAGAATAGAAGAAAGGATTTCATCAGAAGGCTAGCTAAGAATAGAATAGCAAAGAATGATAACAAAGGTTTGTGGCTCGGCTCTCTGTCTGAGCCAGCTGGGCTGTGATTGGCCATTAATTACAAACATCCAACATGGGCCAGTCAAGGATCCATCTGTTGCATTCCACAGCAGCAGATAATCAATGTTTACATTTTGTTCCTGAGGCCTCCCAGCTTCTAAGGAGGAAAAATCTTAAGGAAAGGATTTTCCATAAAAGATGTCTGCGACATGCATTAAAGTAAAAATTTTGATTTTCACTGATTTCCCAGGAAAACATGCTGATTTTCTTTCTAAGAGCACAATATGCAACCCAGAGGAAATGACCCTAGTCTTGTGGAAAAAGTTGGGTCTAGTGCAAAGAATTAGCCAATTGGTCACTGTGAGCTTTTTGTCCCTGAACCTATTGTGGTTTTAATTTTCAATTAGTTAGCAAATATTTATTATAGTAGGGAGACTTTATTTAGGTTTAGGATAGTTTATATCCTTTGCTTATCCTAATTATCTTCTATTTTTTAGGGAAATCTGTGATGTGAGACCTGACACCATGCTCAAGATATGCCCTCTGACAGAACTCTTATTTCTTGCAGCTTTGCAGTTCATTCTCACTGCATTAACTTGGTTTTATTGCTTTGGTCTTTCTGTTTCTCAAAATGTAAAGCTTGCTGAGATAACCTCCTCATAAAAGCCAGTCAGCTGAACTTTGGGGCTGCAGTACCTAAAAGGAGAATGGGATCATTCTCCTTAAATACTGTGTTTAATAATAAATAAACTGTGTTTATTTATTTATTTACTGAGACAGGGAGCGAGTTTTCTGTTCATTTGACATCTACCAATCCACTAAAGATAGATCAGAATTCCCTTGTGTTTTTTCTTGAGCCTGCCTTTAAACACTGAAACATGGCTCTTGAGTCCAGCATTCTGTTTTCCTACATGGGCACATTTTACATTCTCTCAAACCAGCAAATTTAACCCAGCTTTGGAGCAAAACTGGACTTTTGTCTCTTGCCTTCACAACTCCTACAGGATGCAATTTTCAGAACCTCAGTTATCAGATGGTTAATAATAATTTTATAGCTTTTAAAAATAGAGATTAAAATCTAGGTATTATTAAATTTGTTCTTTACTAACACTGTTTTCTCTTTATCTATATTTTCTTTTTATTTATGGTGTTTGCTCATCTAATAAAAGCAAGGAAAAATCATGGTTTTTTTTTCATTCTTCTAAGAAGGCTGAGCAAATAAAGCTTACACTTCACTGTCTTCAAGCCTTTAATCAGCAATAAACCATTTCTCTCTAGGAGAATGAACTGAAACAAATTTCAGTAGGAGTTTGGTTCTTGTACAGAGCTCAAAATCAAGCCTAATTGCCTAAAGTCTGCAGCAGCAGAGCACCATAAATAATTTTTTTCTCTAAGAGGTGTTCAGAGCAGTTTACACCAAAGTTTGTTTGTCTGATATATTTCACAATACAAAGATTGAAACTTTTAAAAAGGAAAAAAAAATCCCCTAACAAATAAACAAACAATTGCAACAAGATGTACAGTCAAAATTGAAGATATTGAGGCTTGAAATTGTATAACTGAGTATTTGTAGACTCAGTATGAAATTTGTATACTTTGTATAATTGTGTGCTTTCTATGAAATTATATAATTGAGTATTTTCAAAAATACTACATACATTTTTTCCTTTCTGAGTGGAGCAACTTAGTAAAACTGAGCATTCAGAAAAGATTAATAGCTAGCAAAGATTCTTTATTATTTGAGTTGGCTCACCAAGGTGATTCCATTTTCATCAGAATTTACAATATTTGGCAGTGGTCAACAGAAATTTGCCTACAAGGTTTGCTAAGTGGAGGCCTTATAGTTCCTTTTAGTTTTATATTTTCAAAGCTCATTTAAATGAAACAAATACATGAAAATTATCTGCCTGGTATTTTATCAGTTGCTTTGTGCTCCATATTTTGGCTATTAAGATGTTTGATATTAAGATATTTGATACTTGGATACTAATCTGCCTGCCAATGCCAACAGCGTTTCTTAAAAATTCTTTAAATAATCTGGTTTTGATAATGACAGGTTGATGTATTTTTGGTGTTGTCTTCTGCTCTAGTTACTGATATTGTTCTTAAGGCAAATCCTGATAGCCTGCTGAGTTGATTCCTATTTAGCAGATTTTGAATTTAACTCCCATATTAGATATTGATGATCCAAAAAATTGGTCAAAGCTGCTGTTCCATATCTTTAAAATCTCACTGAAGATAAAAATAGTGACCTTGCTGTGCTAAGTTACATACTTCAGTATTTTTCTTCTTGGAAAGCAAGCCTCATTAGATGAATGGTGAAGTTTATTTTAGCAGAAAAACAAGCAGCTCAGCTCTCAGATACTTATATATCTCAGTTATATCTGAAGGATACTCTCTTACACACATTGGAAATATGTATAGCCCTTGGTATAACTAAAAGTGCATATCCTTAAATATTATATTTTCTTTTTCACTGCATTACCTATCTGCAGAATTTAATATTTACCAGAACATTTATATTGGTCAGCTCTTGCTCTACACATTTGCTCTACGAAATTCAGAACAAGGATGGAAGAACTTTGCCAGAATTCATCATCAAATGTGGTTCAAATGAATTTTTGCCAGCTCTGAAAGAAGATGCTTACTTGCAGTATTTTTCCCTAAGTCTACCATACCCTAGAGCTAACTGCTTGAGCTGTGAGTATGATCTGAAAGTCATGACCACTTTTGGTCTCTTCTGCAGCAAGGAGGAGAAAAATGTGGATTCAATTAATTTCCGATACTCAGGCTGCACTTTAATTTAAAGGTGCCGAACATTTAAGAGAGGTGCTGTAGTAATTTATTGTATTAACTGGACTTCAGAGAGGCTCTTGGTTTCTTACTTAATTTCTGATACTCTTCTGTCTTCTTATTCACTGGTGCTGGCTCAGTTTGGGCCTAAAAGAACTTGTTACCAGCTGCAGTTACCTTCTATTTCTCTGCTAAAATACTAAAATACTTTGTCCTGCTTTAAAAACAGAAAGTAGCTCTCACTTAGTAGTTAAGATTTTAAAGTGTAAGAGTTAAAATTAAAGACATTAACTGTTTCAGGGCTTTTTAGGAGACTGGATTTCTTGTTTTATTTCTTACTACCTCTCTTACAGAAATTCATATTCACCTGTGAGGACTCTGTACCTTTTCCTGTCTCATCATTATTTACTCTGTTGACATACCATAAAGGCTTCTCTATGCATCTTTTTTTGACAAAATATCGGTGTTCAGATCAATCTGTTTAAATAGTTCATTATGTTTTTCAGTGGCCTTTGTGTTCTCTCTTACTGCAGGAAAATAACTCTGAATATAAAAATTGAAAGAGACCTGTACTTCCACAGCATCTCTTCAGCCATAGCTTAATTATGCTACGGAAGATATTTTCCAAACTGTGGATTGTGTTAGACATTGACTTTAAAACCTGTTCTGGAGTCTGGTGCAGAAGCAAATCTAATTGCTGATACTCAGTTATATTTAAGTTTTCATTCTGCAAGTATATTTGTGAGTAAAAATTTGCATTCTTATGGATTCCTTTTAATTTAGGCATTTTTTAATGCACATTCGGATTTTGCAGTATGGCAATGTTTCCAGGGCAAGAATGAGAATACCTAGGTAAGAATGAGAATTCAAAAAGTATTTCTGAGTCAGCTTACACTTTCTTTTTTTGAAACCCTTCACTAATTGTCTTCTACAGAATTTATTTATTTGGTTTTAGTATTTGTTTCCTCCTTGTGAAGACTGTCAATTATAGAGTAGTAAACAAACATTTGCATTCTTTCCTAAATCTGAAGTTGTCATAAGTAAGCACTATTTTGCTAGATGCTTTTGGTTTTGGGTTTTTCTTATCCCCTTAATTTTTATTACCTTGATGAATAAATTTTTCTTCAAATTAAAAAAATGCATCTTTCTGTTAAAAACAATAGATATGGTTCTTCAATGCCATCTTATCCTGAGTTTAGTGAATGTCCATTGTACATTTTTCTAAGTGTTGCTTCATATCCTTGCTATTGATAATTAGAAGGCATATTTATGTTGCATAATGTAATATTTTTGCTCCTTTACCTCTCTTCATTCCCTCACATTTTAGAAAGTTCACAACATCCTTTTATTTCTGTATGTTATACATTTTTCACCATATAGACAGAAAATGCTTAATATTTTTAACTACTTAATTTGTTCCAGTACTCATAATATTTATATTTGTGATGCATCTGGACCACAGATGGGCTATTATGTGAGCATTTTTAAGAGAATCTCCATGGTTTAAACCTTTAAAAATCCATTTAATATTTTCCAAGTTCAATTTTTAAGTCAACTCACCATTTGTTGAAGCAGTTCAATTTAAGATAGGTTCAAAATTCAAACCTCTGCACATTGGTTCCACTTCAGCATGCCAAAGAGACCTAATCCTCACAAAAATGCTATTTGATCCCAGGAAGAAAGAAAGATAATGGATTGACCCTCTACATGAAACCATAAAACAGAATTCTGGGTTTCTGCCATTCAAATGAATAGAAACGGGCAGCAATTCTAACACCTTTCCAGTTTCAATTTTATTGCATCTGCAGGCATCATGCTGGAACGGTAAACATTTTAATGGTCAGGCTCTGTCCACTTATACCATTACTGTTTCCCTATTATCTCTTATTTTTTTGTGCGAAACGGAAACGAAAAGGTGTCAGATTGTTGCAAATGAAATGAATGGAGATGCCATTTGCATTCAGCTCAGTGGAGGCAAATCCCCTTCTTTCCCATTTCTTTGTTGTCCTTCAGAGAGATCTCTTACAGCTTCTGAAAATCCATGAGCCAGGCACTATATTTAGATAATGCTGCTGAAACCCCGTGCATCAGTCTGTCTCCAATGTGATAATGCTGAACCTGTCTCTATAGAGCCCATCATTTATTTTTAAATCTAATTGATTCAGATTAATAGAAAGATTTCAGCCACACACGCTCTGAAAAGATTATTTTTTTTTTTTAAATAAGGATGACTCTCTAAAGAATGCAGAGCACAGAAAACTCATGTAAAAGCTGATCAGCTTACATACTTGTACCTTTTTCTTTAAAATAGGCTTAGCTGAGGCACTGTCCTGTGTTGTCCTTATTAAAGATGAACTTGCATATTTCCATTTCTTTGGCTAAGATACAAGTTGTGAGTGTCAAGTCATATTTAATTGCTAAGTATGCAATACATAGCATTCTGCATGGGTTTTGAAATGTTCCCTTGACTGGTCTACCTGTGTCCCGTACTGGAACCTTGCTCTATTTTTGGTCCCATGGGCCTCTGAAGTTTGGGCAAGTGAGAGGTTTCTTTAACAAAGAGAACAAGAGTAAATTGAGGAGTAAAACCAGGATTAAATTGTTATGCCTGAGGATTCCTTGTGCTGAGATGCCTCCTCAGCTGGCATGAAAGGAGACCCCAGATATGGCTGATCCTCAGGCCTGCAGGTGAAGGAGAAAAAATTAAGATATTCCTGAGATGAGGACATGATAGCATTGAGTTGATGATGTCAAGTATCAGTCAGCCAAACTGAGGAATTTAGCTCTGCATTTAGAGGCAGCACTTTCAGCTTAGATGGGGAAAGGAAGTTTGTTTTTCAACCCAATACTGCTCATTGCCCCAAAGAGATAGCACCTGAAATGACTTGTTGCCAAAGGATATAAAAAGAACACATGTGGTTAAGTGGGGATGTCTATTCTGTAGTCCTGGTTCCATAACCATGGCTGTAGGCCTGATCTGCAGCACTGATTCGCTGCCAAAAAAAGAAATTATTCTGCTAATTGTAACATGCAAAGAATAACTGAGGATTCATTCTGCTGTGTTTGCTTTCTTACCAGGGTCCTGTGGAGGTGGGGAGACTTAATAGCATTTTCTTCTGTACTGCACATAAGAACACACACAAAAAAAATACTAATCAGAAAAAGTTCAGTAGAAGCATAAAATTAATTAAATTCTGGTAAAAGCAGCCGTCCCAGAAGATGACATCCAAAGTGCCACAGACCAGTAGTTCATACATTTTCATGTTGATGTGTTTCGACAAATAAAAGTTTTTATAGTTTTCAGACAGAGTTTAAAATTGTTTCCAGATAGCTTTATGAGATGGTAGCATGTGCCCTTCTCCAAATAAAATTTTGTTCCTCCATCTGTGATTTCCGAAGGGCTACCACTGCCATTGTGGACCTGAGGGGCTGAGACTCTGAGGGAAATCAGAAAAGAGTGATAGCCTCAGAGAGCAAGGTTCCAACCAGAAAAAGAGACTCTTACAGAGAGGAATCTGAGCAGTTTTTAAAAATATTCTAGTTGATGCTCTTAGTTTGCATTATTTAGTTTCGGGTAGTCCTGCAAAGGCAATCCTGGCAACAGTGTGTGCTGGGGAGGCCCAAGAGCTGGAGAAAGCTAGAGATGAAACTACTCCAGCATGAATTTTAACAGTCTGTGTGCAATCCACGGACTCAGGACAAAACCAAAATACTCCCATGATGTGCCTTGATAACAGAAAGGCAGATATTGTAGCTATGTGTTTGTAATTACATGTGCAGCCTATCTTTTGTACGCAAAACTCAGAATGTGTCTTTATGGTATTCTAGAGGCATACATTTTGTACCTTGGCAAAATTCCTGAATGTGTGATAGAAGTGAAGGCACAGATCCATGTAAAGGTTCATTATTAACCAGGTTCCAGCTCAGTGATAAGCTCTCCATGTTTCCTTGTGGTATATACACTAAGCTTTCTGCAAAAATAGAAGCTTTAGAAAAAAAATCACGTTATCAGCCCAAGAAGCAGCCTTTATTGTTTCACAAGCATGGAAAAGTCCCAATTCACAGCAAATTTCATACCATTTGGAAACTAACCATAGTTTCAAGCCAGACTATTCCATCTGAAATCCTCCAAGGCTGTTATAGTTCTGATATGAATTTGGATTCAAATGTTGTGGCTGGCTCATATGAAATTAAATATGAATATGGATCCAAGCACTCCGAGCTTTGCCAAAGTATCCAGATTTGGTTTGAAATAACTAGTTCACTCTTTATGCTTAAGCTGACCTTTTTTCTTAACCAAAACTGTTTTTCTCACATATGATAAGATTAAGAGTGTGGTAGAAAAGAATTTTCCAACCACCTTCCATGAAATATCTATGATCCTGTGTTTGCCCTTTTTAGATTACATGAACAATTTCTTGAATTTCATGCACTTAGAGCCATACTTTTAATCAATCATCTTGAAGAAGGATAACCATTTTTATGTTACCATGCACTCACTTTGGTTACTAAAGGCAGTTATTTATTAACTAAAGGCTGCAATTATTACCTACAAAGTAAAAATAAAGGGTTTATCCTTGTCAGCCTTTACAGGATGAACAACCAAAAGAGCACACTGAGAATGGTGTTGGTATAGAGAAAGGCCTGAATTACTTAAAAATTGTTACTTCAAAGAAGTTCATGTGCATGCACCATGTGGATGGTGAAAACATTTGTTCTCCTTGTTCCCTGGTGATTGCTGAGGATTTGCTGTCTACCCAGATCATATATTCAGATTCTGATATTAACTTTCTTTAATTTCACATTAACTTTCTGTCAGCTTTCTCTGAATGATTATAGACATTTTTCCACATTCCTTTTCGTATGGTTTCCCAAGCTTGTTCTGCCCTTTCTTTAGTGAGAAGTAGTCACTGTCCATGTTAAGTAAATTGGTTATCTGTGGTGAAATCCTCAAGCTGGCTCATGGCTAAACATCCTTATGCTGAAGGTTTACAAAGAATTTTCATCCCATCTACAGTCTCACCTAATTATTATTTACTTTTGATGAGCCAAGGTGGTATAGTTTTTATAGTGCTGATTATAAGGGAGGGAAATTACTGTCACAAGATGTGGTACAGGTATTGGTGTCAGAAAAGGAGCAGAAAAAAGCAGAATTTTAAGTTCACCATGATAGATTTCCAAATACAACTATTTGAATGCAATGTCTAGCTCTGAAAGTAATTAGCGTCTTTGCAGTCATGCAAAAAAGTCATGAAGGAGCACCTTGGAAACATCAGCAAAGCCTCCCTGTTAGCTTCCCCTTCATCCTGCTCAAATCCATAGTTAAGAAATTAAATTCTGCCTTTTCAGGCTGTTACCCAAATAGGGATTTTTTTGTTATTTCCTCATACTTCAGATGCATCTCTGTTATTTTACTTAAATTGTAAAGCTTTTTCTGTTACAGTCACTTTCACCTTTCCTTCTTTTAAGAGCAGAAGTGGTGTCTAAGCCTCCAGTATACTGCCATGATAGCAGGAATTAAACAGCAGCAGCACTGAATTGCCTAGTATAGAAAAGGGTTTGTGTACTGACTATTGAATGGGAAGGTCAAATCATCAGGTTTCTGCTGCCTAATACTCCTGACAGAAACTCACCATCCAGTGTGAGTTTTGTTTTGGTTTTACAAGGGTGCAAGGGATGCAACTTCTTATTGGTTTCTTTCCATGCCGCTTTAGAGGCTGTGTTGGGAGTGAAGATGGAGGTTGTGGAAGGATCAAGAAGATGGAGGTTGTGGAAGGATCAAGAGCAGCTGTGAAGGAGCAAGAACAGCGCTGTTAGCTTCAGAAGTAGTGCAGGGACATTTTCCCTGGGCATCTAGAGGCTGGTGTGCGCATATAGTTGCAATCTGTAAAGTTAAAGTTGAAACTGTTAAAAGTTGCTTCGGGAAGAACAATTAAAAGGAAAGAATCAGCAGGGATTGCTTTTAAATTCCCTATTTTCTTATTCAGGAGTTCAGAATTTTCCCATTTACAAAGTTTCTTATTGTAGCCTATTAATTTGCAATTTAAACTATCAGCAAAAAATGTACCAGAAGTTACTTTCTCCAATACACATAATGCATACACAGCCTTCTCTAGGAAACAAGGACTGCAGGGGTTGTGTACAATGTTTGCTCTGTTTGTTGCATAATGCAGAAAATCCTGGTAATCTAAAACCTAAGCATTTTTGTGAACCACCCTTCCTGTAGAGAAATATTTTATGTGCTTCAGTAATAGGCAGAAAATAAGTTTATAAAGTAACCGAAGCACAGTCATCATTTCAAGAGCGAATCCTGACAAAGGTCCTGAATAGAGCATTCTGTGTCCTCCAGCAAGTGCCATTTTCCTTGCTATCTTGTTTGCACCTACAGCTGCTTTCTGTGCACATGACAATAGGGGCTGCTATTGAAAGCAGGCAGCAAGACAGGCATGACCAATAACACTTGGCTGCTTTACCGATTCTTTAATAAAGTTGGGAAAATCAATTCCATTTCTAGCTTTTCTCCAAGAAGTGTTGCCCAACAAGATAGAGAATGATGAATGCTGATCTCTTAAAACCACTAAAGTATAAAGCATTACAAAAGGGTTTTTTTTTTATACAACAGCGTGATAAAGCAGGCTCCTGTTGATGAATCACAGTGATGTGGCTGTCCTAACGCTTATCTAAAACTGTGAAAAATGAAATCATTAGTAAAAATAAAATGCAAATATTACTGAATGCTGGAACATTTTTCTTCCCATGTTTCAGGTTGGATTTTCAACTCCCTGTGTGACATTTACATGCACCGAGATGAAAATAAGATGCATAACTTAGTTTTTCCCCGTGTCTCAGTAAAAATTAGTGAACCAAGAGAGCTGAAATGCCACCTGCTATTAAACCAGAGCTACCTGACAGGATAAAAGAGAAACCAGGACAGATGAGTATCATACAAAAAGCATGAAAAGAACATTGTAGTTACAATCCATAGACGACTGTCTGTCTTTGAATACCTAAGGGTGAAACAAGGAAACGAAAAAGGAGAGAACTTGTTACCCCAATGTCAGCCAAAGGCCAATATCATATTATCTCACAAATGCTGAAGTTAGGATATTAAGATGCAGAATGCTAATTTGAAAAGTCACACCTAGTTCACAGTCTCTATTAAATCCTACTTATGGCCTCACTCTGCCTCTGACAATGCCTGTTTATTTCAGGATTAGTCCTGGGATGCTGCTTCTTTTCTAGGTTTTACAGGCAGCAAGCCTGAGGCTTGCTCCTGGTAGAAGAGGATGGGGAAAAGAGCTGTGGGCTCACTCTGTGGAGTTTTCCTCCTCCTCACTGCTCTGAAGGAGGTTCCCCCATCAGACGAATCGTGTTGCTGTGAGCTGTCCCCTGAGCAGGATTATAGACAGGGCAGTGTGTCACTGCCCGCAGACCCAAGTACCTGCAATTGATCAATATAGTCCCTTCTTAAGAATATGTTTAAATTATTTTTTGTCTTAGCGTTAGTCTGGTTAGAGCTTCATGTAGTCTGATCTCATCTCAGACAATAGAAATTAATTTTGCTTCCAGCTTGCATGAAACCTTCAGGCATTACAAGCTTCTGCCCAGAACATGACCCTGAAGTGTAGTTGTCATCAGTGCAGATATTTTAGTAATATTTGTCTTTTTTGTAGCACATTTCTCTTTTTCTTTCCATACCACTGTGTTGTCTGATACTAAATTTTAAGAAGTTTTGATTTTTTCTCCACAGGTTATCTTTTGACATTTATGGCTTGTCAAAAAAGTGATTTATCAAAAGCTTAAAGAGAATGGTCAACAACTTCCTTGCCAAGCTGCCACTTTCTTTTGAAGGTTTATTTCAACTGTTTAAGTCTTGATAATGGGCTGGGTATGCTCAGAAGGTGCATTTCTTTGATGTGATGTAGCTAAATAGCAAGCTGAACACCAGGGTGGAAAGGTATACTAAAAATAGATCCAAATAAATAAGTCCAAAGCAGACTACCAAAAGAACACACTTCAATGCACATGTTTCTCTGTTCTGAAACAGGAGAAAATAAAAAGTAGGATGGATGGAAATCACATTAATATATGTTTCAGGGGAAGGTGCTCAGGTGACAATACTTGTAATTATAATATTCATAAACACAACATCTGCACATCTAAAAAAATAGAAAATATTGGTTCCATGTGAATTGTTTTTTCTTAATGGCCAATCACAGCCAGTTGTGTCGGGACTCTCTGAGTCAGTCACAGGTTTTTATTATTCCTTTTGATAAGCCTTCTGATGTATCCTTTCTCTTTCTTTAGTATAGATCCAGCATAGTATAGTACAGTTTTAGTACAATATAATAAAATATAATATAGAATAATATAATAAATATATTAGAAGATAATATAGAATAATATAATATAATATAATATAATATAATATAATATAATATAATATAATATAATATAATATAATATAATATAATATAATATAATATAATATAATATAATATAGTATAATATAATGTAATGTAATGTAATATAATAAATAATATACTATATCATATCATATATCTTATCATATATAATAATCAGCCTTTTGAGAACTTGGAGTCAGATTCTCATCTCTCGCCTCATCCTGGGGACCTCACAACACCACAGAAGGGTAAAAGGTAGAAAACCCATGGGTTGTGACAAAGACAAGTCAACAGGGAAGGCAAAAGACGCATACAAAAACAAAGAAAACCAAGGCACTAATTCAGTGCTTTCCATGGGCAGAGAGGTGCTCAGCCATCTCCAGGAGAGCAGGGTGACAAAACCATCACTCCAAATGCTCCCCCCTTCCTTCTTCTTCTTCTTCTCCTGCTTTAGAAACTGACATACAATGATGTCACATGGTCTGGAATATTCCTTTGGTCACTTGGGGTCACCTGTCCTTGGCTGTGTCCCCTCCCACCCTCCCAGGCATCCCCAGCTTCCTCACCAACAGGGCTGATACAAAAAGCAGAGAAGGCCCTGGCTCAGCAATTACAAAAACATCGCTGTATTATCAGCCCTGTGCTCAGCACAAATCCTAAACACAGACCCATGGCAGCCACTGGGAAAGAAATCAACTCTATCCCAGGTAAAACTAGTAAAATAGCTCAGATTGAAAGAGACCTCAGGAGATCTCTTGTCCTTCCCCAGCACAGAATGAACTCAGAAATCAGACCAGGTTGCTCATGGTTTTAACCAGTGAGACCTTGAAAGCTCTGAGGGTGGAGAAACCATCTTTGGGCAACAAAATAAGATTATCCTGGGAGCAACATTAGTTTTCCAAATCTGATCCACCAGAACAATCTTAAATTAAACTTTTTTTTTTGTCTTTTTCATTTTACAGAATTCTGTTTCTGAAAAGTGGCAATTATTTCCTCAGCACTTTTCAGCTAAAACAGATTGATAGGAAAAAAACCAAAAAACTGCTAAGAACAAGAAATTGAAAAGATTGCATTAATAATGGATGTAGTGGCTTTCCTCCTCTGTGGACTGGAGCAACACCCATAGATGTTAATATGAGACCAGTCTGGAGCCTATTGAAATTAAGGGGACTTGACCCTGAGTGAAAATATTCCAAAAAGATGATTTGATTTGCTAGACTAACCTTCATATAATATGAGTGAATAGAAAAAATACAAATTTTTAATGAATTTGAAATCAAATATTATTTTACTAGAGGGAAACAAGAAGCCTCGTCACCATTCATAATGTGTGTCTGAAAGATCATCAATACAACATTATTAGTCCTGTAAAGGATGATTATTAACTTGTTCCATAATTTTATTGATATTTAATCAAACAGTGTAAGCTATATTCCTCTGTAAAACATAAAAAGTAGAGAAATTAATTAAGAACAGGATTTTCTTTGTAAAATCTGTTAATAAATTCTCTCAAGCATCAGTGTCTCTTAGAGAAAAATCTTGCAGTAACCAATGATTAGACAGTATTAGTTGAAAAGTTACTTTTGTAAGAACTTTAGCATAAATAAAAATTAAGTAGAAATATTTCACCAGTTAAAAATATTGCATGCAATGACTTCTACTTATTTCTGGAAAAAAAAAAAAGAAGTGGTATTTCTCTTCTTTGGTTAATCAATTTCTCTTGCAGTTCTGTGAGATTTGGGGCCTTATTCCCCCAGCCACCTGTCTGGAATATGCATACATTTGATCAGAGTAAGAAAGTATTTTGCAGCTTAGATGATCCATCAAAAAAACAGTGCAGGGCTGGAATGGTACAAGTTTGTCATTCAAAAATCAAATTCGTGGTAGAAAGCTTCACATATGCATCATTTCCTTCACTGCATTCAAACTCCATTTGATGAGACTGACTTACAGTCAGTAATCACTGGCTCTTCCTGAATTTCATTGTCTTTCCAAAGCCATGAGATTGATTTCTAATGCACACACAGTACTATGGTCATCAGAGTATAAATGAGAAAACAGAAAAATATTATCGAGCGTAGTAGAATATGTAAAGTTTTATCTACAATACACATATAAGCAAAGACAAAAGGGTGAATGAGGTTCTGGAGTTCCAAACTTTGACTTTTGACTTCTGGCAATGAATGAGAAATCCTGAAGTTTAATCTCTAATACAAAAGTGTTTGCAAGCTTGGGGAACACATTAAGGGAATTGTAACTAACTTGTTTTCTTTTGCTCGCACCATTTGTTCAACTGAAGGTTTTTTTATGCAGAAAGGGGAGGTAATTTTAATATAGGGATAGTGCCAATTGTGAACTCTTTAGTGCAGATTTTTTTTTCTGTGCCTAATATGTTTTTTTTTTTACATTATTGAATTTATGTGGGACACAGAGCAGATCGCTCAGTACAAAGATCCTGTTTCTTCTTGCATGGAGAAGAGATCTGGGCAGAGAGAAAATAGAATCACTGGGAAATGTCCCATCTCTGTACAATACATCTTGTTAACACCAGGGAGGCACAGTAGTTCAAGTAATTAGATAAGGCTTTGTTCCTTTCACCTAAAGGAGAAGCCATGTGGTGGAAAAAATATAAAAGAAAGTTCCTAGACCATATGTATTGCAGTTCTCTATTTCCACTGAGTTGTTTTCTTCTGTAAAATGCTTACTCCAGAATATCAGCATCTACAACAAGGAACATTTATATCTTGTTAGGTCAAAATTCTGGGTGTGCCTTTGAACTTAAGCCCACATCATCTCTGGCAAGTGTGTAAACTGCTTCAAAACGGACTTCAATAAGAAAATGTGTGGATATATGCTGCTTCCTCTAGGCAGATTTTGCCAGTTTTCAAAGTGAAAATCAAAATTCATCATTTCCCACTAGACCGAGGATTGATTTGCACAAAGATGTTTTTTGCAGAAAATCTGTTTTTATGAGTTCATGAAAAGTCCATGGAAATCAAAGCAATCCTTTTAAAAAGAAGTCAATTATTAATCAAATAGGATTTCTCACAACTCAAATTGTTACACTGAAAAAACCAGGAACAGAAATGACAAAAAAAAAAAACAGGAACAGAAATGACAAAAAACCAAACCACAGGAATCGGGTGATACTATCTTTTGTGTTACAGCTTCATCAGTGTTACAATCTGGTTATTAAAATTGTTAGAGACATGCCTCTGATGGAATTAAGGTGCAAATGAGACCATATGCTGAAGTCAATTGTATGGATTTTATTTAACAGTAAATGTGAGGAAATGAGCAAGGAAGAGAGAGAAAGAGAGTGACAGATTAAGTAGAAAATACCACCACCCCATGGATGCTGATGGCATCCTCTTGAAACTCTTCTTCTGGTCTGCTTGGTGTTGAGGATCCTGGAAAATATAACATCCAAAGGATTAATATGCAATTTGGCCAGGTGGGAATGCCCAGGTGCCTCCCCTGGAGGGGATAAGTTTTGCAGTGTCTGGCAGCAGCCTCTGGGCATGAGTTTCACCCCTTTGCATCAGGAGCAGAGCTCTGTGCAGCTCAAGTCTCAGCCCAAAGATGCAGTCAGGGGTGGGCTTGGGTGGTCTCAGCCTCTTTATTCAGTTTAGCCATAATGGGCAAAAATTCCATCCTAGAAATGTTTAAGCCATTACCCATAACATATCTGTCTCTCACAATCATTGAAAAAAGATTGTGTCTCCTAAAATGCCTGATTTAAGTGGAGCTTTACACCCAGATATCCAGGTGATTCTGACTCAGAAGATACCAAGTCTCTAAGTCAACAAATTGTAAAGGAACTTAACAAGATCTTAAGAGAATACTGTAATCAGCTGTTGAGATAAAAAAGGCAAGAAATTATTATATGTCCCACAGTCAAACAGATAAATTGATGTAACATGTGTGGCAACAACAACAACAACAACAACAACAACAACAACAACAACAACAACAACAACAACAACAACAACAACAACAACAATTATTATTATTATTATTATTATTATTATTATTACTTTATAAAGAGTTGTAAATTCTTAAGATCCAAAGAAAAGCAGGAAAGTGAATTAGTGGCAGAAGGGAAAGTCAAAGTCATGATGTTTCTCATATGATAATATCAATTCCGTGCAGCTGCCTGAAAAATTTGCATGTAATATCAAGAAAAGAACATCTGCTGCTCAGTATGCAGCAGACCACCAAAGCTTCTGTGGAGAAGAGGTGGGAGGATCAGATTGATAGGAACCGGATCATGATAAGCACAACACGAAGTGGCATCCCACTGAATGGCACGACCTCTATTATCACTTTTGAAGTCATTCACTCCCACTTCTCCACCAGGGACTGGTGCTCACGATGATGGAGGTAGCTGCCACGGGCAGGTTGGGCTGACAGTAAATTTGCTAACATGGGATGGTGCTCATGGAATGAACACTTTCCAGAACACATGAAATGCAGGCTTTCAAAGTAACAAAATCCTTTATATGGGGACTGGTGAGGATATCACCTAACACCATCTTCCATGGGGAAGCAAGGAGGCAAAGGACTGTGTCAGACACAAGTGTGGAAAATTCTACCAGAATAAATATATAAGGATCAATTTGTGACTAATTACATGTAATGGGAGGCATGGGAGTCAGATGGATAAAAAGCTATAATGCTTCAGGCATGTTTTTTACTGTCATAAGGGCTTTGTTTTTGTTTCTGTTTAGCTCAGTAAAGTCTTTCGCTTTTAATTGTTCACTATACTGAAAAGCAAGAAATTATAGGATGGAGTTCTCAAATAAAGTTGCTACCTGTACAATGCAAAGAAAACCACGTGGGTTTTCCTTTCTGAGTATCTTGGTAATTCAGAAATTCAGTATTAACAGTATGTAAAATATTATCTAAAGTTTGTGGGGGCTATTTCATATATATACACATAGAATGTTGGGGAGCCTTTATTCTTAAGAGTGCTAATAAACCATTTTGGTTTATTTCCATTATTTTCACATGCCTATGTTACCTGTCTTTCTTTGTCCTTTTATACCATCCATGTTAAAGGAAATATACTATTTGGGATCATTTCAGGAACCTATTTATAATGCAGCACTGCTCAAAAGATGTTTTAAGATGGGCTATATTTGGGTTGAGAGGAGCACAATTATCTAATAATCTAATAATAATTTAAAAATCTGTGCTGCCATCTGTGCAAAAACCCTGATAGAGGCTCTACTTCAGCACAGTATGACTTGCTTAAAACATGAATCAGTATCTTTAGTGGGCAGGTGTTTTTTCTAGCTTTTTACTATCAGAACAGTCTTTCTTCTCCATATTATATGCACAGAGGTCCATTTCTAGGAAAGAAAGATAACTAAGAGAGTATTGCTGTTATAAAAAGTCATTGTACTTGCTATATGCAACAATTCTGATTAATGATTCTGTAAAACAGAGGGAACTGAATTTTTAGTGTAAGCTGGAGAATTTTGTGAGGTACAGTATTACAAAGTGCCAAGCGTGGTTATTAGTCACAGAGGGATCTAAGCCTTTTGCTTATTTAATCAGTGAACAGAAATATTCCAAAATAGTGTAATTTTGTGAGTCACTACCACTGAGCTATTTTTTGCAGAAATTATTTTCTGATTTTGAGCAATGAGCAAATCTGTTCAAAACCTGTTCTCTCTTCTGCCACGCACCTGTGAGCCCCTGGAGTGCAAGCTTGTGTGCAGTTATGGTTGCTAGCCCCATGTAAACATAGATGCAGATCATTTTGGTGTTTCAGCTCAATCTAGAAATAAGAGCTGCATAATGCCACAGATTTATGTAAACATAAACGCAATCCTAGCTGCGCATAAATAAAATCTATGCTCTGAAAACTGCGATTCATTTTGCCTTCAGAGCCCGAGGAATAAATGGTAACATGAACAAAAAAGGGGAATGAGACCCTGAGGAGGCTGCCTGATGCAGCCCCACCACCTGCACAGTCACACACAACTTTTGTTCAGCCAGCTGGAGTGACTTTTGTGCAGAAAGCTTTTGTCAAGTGCTGCTTCTTTTGGTATTTGTGATGGTGTTCACAGGGGTTTTCAGATGAGGGAAGAGACGAGGATCTGACTCCATGTTTCAGAAGGCTTGATTTATTATTTTATGATATATATTCCATTAAAACTATACTAAAAGAGTAGAAGAAAAGGTTTCATCTCAGAGGGCTAGCTAAGCTAAGAATAGAAAAGAATGAATAACAAAGGCAGCTGTCTCAGACTGTCTGTCCGAGCCAGCTGCCGTGATTGGCCATTAATTATAAACATCTAAGATGGGCTAATTAAAAATTTACCTGTTGCATTCCACAGCAGCAGATAATCATTGTTTACATTTTGTCCCTGAGGCCTCTCAGCTTCTCAGGAGGAAAAAAATCCCAAAGAAAATATTTTCATGAAAAGATGTCTGTGACAGGCATTCTCTCAGTCTGGATGGCCTGGTGCTTGGGTAAGCAGAGGGGAAAGGAAAAGAAGGGGAAAATAATAATAATAATAATGTTTTAAGACATTTTGGTTTCCTCTGTGCATTGTACATAAAATAAAGAGCTTAGTAGTATTTTCTCCTGCTTCTGTCCTTCCAACTGTGGAAAAAAGGTAGGATATGATACTTGGTTATCTGTCTGGACTCAGGCAGCAAGATTCAGGAGACATGAATACCAGAAATAGAACAGAATTGAAACAAACATAAAGAAATATTTGCTGGTAACTATTCTATGTCAGGGACTTTCTTTAAACTTCAGACTGAAATCTGAAATACTCTCAATTGCTTCATTAAATACCCTTAAATTGTAAAAGCAAGGCTTTTTAGCTATCTTCTGGAGCAGATAGCTAAATGCAGATAGCATTCTGTTGTGTAATGACTGTTTATTTAGAAAACACTTTGGAAGAGAGTTTATATATGAGACACTTCTCAAAGTTGTGTCAAGTAAGAGACTTTCTGATAGGCAGCTTCTCATTAATATTTGCCTCTTGTGAGTCATAATTCATTTTGTCACAGACTATAGTGGCAGTACTTTGCTTTTATTAGAATGATGGCTTTGTTGACGATTCCATGTTTGGAGCCATTGCATAACAAGTGTCACTTTGTGCCTCCTCTGTCACCACGACCTTCACATTAGTGCTTTACTTTCCACTTCAGTCTAACATCCTGCTTTCATTTGCTTGGTGGTTCCATGGTTCAATAGCACTTAGAGGGATGTTGACAGCAAATGGAAAAGTTTGAAGATACTCTTGTTTAAAATAAGACTGTCTGTACATGTTGTATCCCAAATTTATTTTCTTTCTCTTTTCAGATTAATGACAGTTGTTTTAAATGATATCTTTGGTTTTATTGTTCAACAATTACTGCTTTTTTGCTTTTTCCTTCCCCCAATCTTTTCCCCCTGCAATACCATCCCCTGAAACTCATGTCTGTGCAAGGCCCATCACCCCTTAGTGAGGTCAATCAGTCTTCTTTTTACTACTAGAAGTTAGAGCATCCAGCTTTGGGAAGAAAAGCACAATATCTTCCAAAGATGTAAATATTATGTACTCTGCTCACTGCAGCTGCCATGAGAACACAGCCTGGGGAAGGGAACACTCTGAGGTCTTTTGGATCTCGACAGTCCTGAGCTGCTCTTCCATCCTGTAGAAGGAGGAGCTATTTCTTCTCATCTGTCCTGAAGCAGCCTCTGTGGTAGGATTGACAAATATGTACTCCAGGACTCAAGGAAACAAATTTCACTTCCAGATGGGATGTTGACTCACAAAAAGGTTCTTGCATTCGCAGGGATAATGGGGACACAGAAATATACCTGCGTGGATTGTGCAGTCTAACAGGAAGGCACAGTCTTGCTGGAACAGAGTCTGGTGCTGTATTTTTGCTTGAATGAGGTAATTGTAACACACAAGTAGCTCTGCAATATTTCTCTTAATGTTTTCAACATATATTTCACTACTCTTTGTTGTGAAATATACACATCCCAGAATGTCATCTTTTGTCTTTTAAATTAAATGATAACTATTTGTGATGTGTTGTTCCTTTAGAGATATATCACAACATGGAACATTTTGACACCTTTGGGAGTATTTGGATACTTTCCTTCAGTTTCGTTTGATGACAGTCTGTATGCTTTGGTCAAAATTACTATGTGTTTAACCCACAGCAAAGCACTCTAGTAATGAAGAAATCAAATTCTGTTCATGCTTGCTGTCCTGTTTGATGGTGACTCTTGTTTTCTTGGAATGTCTGCCCAAGCCATCTCTTCTCACACTCCTTATGGAATGGTGTTTCTACCCCCTTCAATCAGGGATAAAAGCAGGGCACTCAAGTGAATTTATTTTATTAACAGTTTTTAATGACGTTCATGTCATTAAAGGGGTGTTTTGTGTGACCTGGCTTTGTTTGATCTGTCATTAGCACTGGACACCCTGGATCAGGCACAGAAGGTGCTCTTGCAGTGTCTAGCACTTTGCCATCAGTATTTGATGTCCAGGGAGTTTTTGATGTCTCCTGTAGTGTCATGCATTTCTGAGCATGCATTTCTGTGATTGACTCAGGTAGGAGGGGGCAGTTGGGTGTTACATTTATTGTCTTGTTGTTTGCTGTTGTCATTTTAGTATTTCTTTCTACCAGCCTGTTCATGCATTTTTTCATTCCTATGGCTTATGTTATCACCTATATACAGATGACTTATAGATCCACAATTCCTGTTGGTGTTCCCAGACTTTGCCTTTGTACTTCTCTGCCTGCATCATCTCCATAACTGGATACATACTAATCTTTTATTGCAAACAAAGAAGTCGGAAAGGATTCTTTTTAATCCTGTTGTGTATGTTTTCTGCTCATAAGTATTCCAAGTCTCAAATATTGCTTCTCTTCCCTTATGCTACAACATTGTGTGAGAGTTTTAAAATGTTCATTATAATTGATTGTATAATTAACACCTTGCAGATCAAAAATGTATTTTTTTTCCCATTAATTGTATGGGTTTTTTTTTAAATGCAGCTCTTCAGGTATTTTAATTTTGTTTTCACTGCTCATATTACAGATCAAAAAAATCCCTGAAACAAATGGTGCTTGGTGTCTGCAAGTCAGGCAGAGCACAAGCTATATTATAAGACTACCACTTTTCAGTCCAGTGACCTAAATTTTAGATTACAGCAAACACAAAAGCTACTGCCTGCTTTTTACCATGCGCAATCACTTTTATATGATTTGACTTCTTTTTGTAGACTTGCCCAGAATATCAATTCTGTTTATAAATTGTGTCTACTCTTTTTTCTTTCCTAAACTGTAGGAGCTATAAATATACTAAGAGCCATTTTTGAACAGCTTTTTTTCCTCTCTGGTATCTTCTATATTAGATCTTCCTGGCTTTTAACAGTGTCATTTGTCAACTTGCAGTGTACTTTCAGTTTTGATTTAAACTTTATCTTCAGTTAATTTTTTCAGAATATCTACCTTTTGCAACGTGCTATTTATCATTTAATTTTTGGCTTAGCACATGTTCTTTTTATTCAATACACACCTCATGTTAAAAATATTTAAATTACTTAATAAGGCACAGTCAGAGATTGATAACACAGCTGTCATTATTGCTTTACCTTGTTGGCAGTTATATGAATTGCATTTTAATTTCTTGCTAATGTCATTCGTATGCCCTTATAAAATACCGCCTTTAATTTATTTGCAGAAAGTTTTTAGTATGACAGCCGTAAATACACAAATTATTACAATATTCATGGTTTCTTATCTGTGAGGACCTATCCCTTATGATGTTTCTATAACTGGTATGTTGACATTCCTAAAAAGAGGCTAATCTTTTTCTAAAATTATGGTGAAGGAAGTATCAAGCATGCTGCTTATATTGAGCCAGAGAACCAGCCTCAGCATGAAAGGTGGAAATCCAACAGGGGGAAGCAAGGACATGGTTAAAAATTTGGGCATAATTTGGGAGAATTCCAGTGCACTCACCAGTCAGACGTAGAGTTACAGTTCAGATTGAAAATCAGAAAGTCTTTGGAAGAGATAGCATCCAATGTGAGGGACAAGTGAGATAAGATGTTACCAGGGGAAAGGCTTTATTGCTACATGGGGTAAGCAGCAATTTAATTCCCTCCACCATTGCCAGCAATTCTTGTGGGACTGGACTTTTCCAGATTGACAGTTGTAGCATGGGTGCACAAAGTTTACTTGTACCAAAGCTTTTGTCACAGCTTGAAAAGTAAATAATTCAGCTGGTGAGTAAATGAACTGAAGGTACAAAAGGGAACTGTGTTTGCACACTGTCAGCAAAAACCCATAGATTTCTCATGGTAAAGATCTGTAAATTTGTTAGCACTCATTGGCTTGATTTATGTTCTCTATGATTCACTGGGTGTGGTAGCGCTGAGCTGCTGAGATGTGGCAAAGGGACCAGCTGGGAAAGGATGTGTTTGTCAGACAAAGCTGTTCAGTTCTGTTGTGTTCAAGCTGCCTGTGATGACAGACCAAACCATTCTTGTAGAAGCTGAGGAGCTGGGGATGTTTTATTCCAATTCCTTTCATAGCTGTCGTGTGTGGCTGCCGCTCTCACTCTCACCCAGGCAATACAGCTGGTTTTTGCACAGGAGCTATTTAAATCCATGAATTGAGCACTTGGCCTCTTGAGGTTGTGTCGAGTCAGACTTACCCCCTGGCAGGAAATGTATTGAGAAGTGCAAGGTTTGTGCAGCCACCAGAAGCTTTAGGGACCGGCATGTTGTTCATACCTGCCTGGAGCAGCACGCTAGGGATGTGTGACGGTGCTCCAGGGCTGTTTTGGCAGGTGTGCTTGAAGACATGAGGAACGTGCAACTGCTTTCTTCATGGGCTTCCAAAAGAGTGTTATGGTTTGACACTGGCACAATGCTAGTGCCTTTATGAAAATACATTTTCTTTGGTGTCTGCTGTGAGATGTGACTAGGAATAGAGCAAAACAGGCTCTTAGAAATAAAAAGAGAAAACTTTATTAACTTACAACTATATGTAAAAAGAGACACACTGAAAGAAGGAAAACTTTCTAAAAAACATTTCCTCTTCTCTTCCTACTAAATTTCGAATACATCTATCCTTCAGATTACCAACTCAGTCTATCACTACTTTTTAGATAATCTTACTGGGGTTAAGGGCAGAATTTGAATGAGTCTGCTAGTCTGTCATGTGGATCGTGTACACTGTGGTGAATGATATGGCTAGTAGGGTTAGAAATAGGGCTCAGGTGTTTAGGTAGGATGTGTTTAGGCTTTCAGTGGTTTGGTCTTTTGGACACACTGGATTAGGCTAGGAATGGTGTTCCTATTAGGGCGAGGTTGCTGATGGTGAGGCACGCAGTAGTTCTGGGAAGTATCTTTTGGAGTCCTCCTATTTTTCGGATGTCTTGTTCACCATTTAGGCTGTGAATGATGGAGCCAGAGCACAGGAAGAGCATGGCTTTGAAGAATGCCATGGGTTGAGATGTGAAGGAAGGCTAGTTTGGGGAGGTTTAGCCTGATTGTAGCTATTATTAGCCCTAGCTGGCTTGAAGTGGAGAAGGCAATGATTTTTTAATGTCGTTTTGGGTAAGGGCGCATGTGGCTGCAAATAGCGTGGATAGAGCTCCCAGACACAGGCACAGGGTTAGGGCGGTTTGGTTGTTGCTGAATAGGGGGTGGGTTCGGATGAGTAGGAAAATTCTGCCTACTACAATTGTGCTAGAGTGGAGTAGGGCAGATACGGGGGTTGGCCCTTCTGTCACAGCTGGGAGTCATGGGTGGAGGCCGAACTGAGCGGATTTTCTGGCTGCAGCTAGGATGAGGCCTAGTAGGGGTAGCGTGGGAGTTTGGGAGGGGATGGGAAGTTGTTGGATTTCCCAGGCGTTTGTGGCAGAGGCCAGTCATGCTATGCAGAGGATAAGTCCGATGTCGCCGATTCGGTTGTAAAGTACATCTTGGAGGGCGGCAGTGTTGGCTTCTGCCTGACTGTGTCACCAGCGGATTAGTCAGAAGGATATGATTCCTACTCCTAGTAATAATGCTATTCTGTGTTAATTTCTAACAGCCTACAACAAATGCTGATGGGAAATAGATAATAAGTGATGAAAACTTTAGATGCTAACAGCCTGACAAGTGCTTTTAGCTGTCCTCAGGGATCGTAAAAGATGAGATTGCCTCATCACTGTGTCTTGTGGCCAGGGAACCTCTGTGGGAAGGTCTGGAGTAATGAACAGGCAGAACTGGAAGACAGTTTAGTGGGTTTTTTTTTGGAAAAGAAGACAGAAAACAAAAGTATCTACAGAGAGGAGGAGGAGCCATGGGCTCAAGGAGCAGAGTTCTGAGCCCTTTCTAAATACTCAGGGTTTTCTGGAGACACCAACAGACTGCAGCTCGTTACTGAGGTGTGTGCTGGAGCCTGGCTTGTGAGGTACCTATGCCTGAGGCCCATCAGTGGTTTCATGAAGAATCACCAATTGGCCTTTTTTTCCAAAGCTGTAGCTCATAAATAACAATTTGCACCCAAAATTAAATTTTTAGTCACATAATGTTTACCTACTCTTTATCAGAAAATTCTGGTAGTAGCCATAGATGGAATTTTTATAAACTTAAGTTTTGTTTTTTAATATTTATTTCACATAAATATTTTAAATTATTTTCTGTTGTATTCTTATTCACATTCGTATTCATATTTGTATTCATATTCATTTTCTCTTCCCTTTTGAAAATAATTTTAAGCATTGTGTCCTATAAACTTATTAACATTAACATGGAAAAATATTAGCAAGAGGAAAAGCAGACATTCAAAGCAGATATTTAGAGAACTTAGCCATACACATCTTTCTAACATATTGGGTTTTTTTCTGACCAAATCCATGGTGGTCTCAAGGCTTATCTTTTTTCTCCTCTCATCTTGTTTCTCACCCAAGCAATATTCTTCCTAAAGTTTTTCTTAAGCTGATAATACTACTACAGTCACAGTAACTGGCTTTTATGTGTTTTCATTTTATTTTCCCCTTTCCTAAATACAGATTGATTATTCTATATTCATAAATACCAACTTACTTTGATAGATTCATTAAATCCTTTTTTCATGTGCTATGTTTCTTTATTTTGTATCTGTACTGGCAATTTGGATTTCCCAACCCAAGGCATTTCAGTGCTTAGGATTTTTTGCATTCCTTTAGATGTTATAATTTCCATTTACAATTTTCAATCCTAATATGATGAATAATATTCTTTCCTTTTTGTTTTCTTCTTCACTTGCTCTTTTGTTAAGTACTGATGTTCTTAATGAACACAGAAACAGTATTTTTATTTGGGGGCTATAACTAAATTGACTTTGGCTGAATGTCAGTGGAAATCAAGTTTCTTTTTTCATTTTTCATCTTTCCCTTTTATGGCTTAAGAAACTTTTCCTGTTTATTAAATCTCCCCCACAGAATTACAGCTCAGCTTCAATTCTAATAAATCTCAGTTGATCTGTACACTTAGAGGTTTCCAAAATGTATGCTTTTTTTTGATCTGCTTTTGGAAATATTTTTATATCTTTCTGCATATGATGCTTGTGACTTCATATTTTGTCCTGTTACCTAACCTGGAAATTCCTAGGAAGTTTTCAATATTTGCCTTAAGAAATCTTTGCCATCTGCTGCACTGGAGGACTGGAACTCTTTAATTTCACTATCTTTTTTTGCTAGTTACCCAAGCTTGTCCTTTTGAAACTTAAAAAAAAAAATCCCTTAGCCCAGTGTTATTTCACCAAGTCATCCTGCAGTAAACTCACTCCATTATTAGATTTTTGATCATGTAACTCTCTCAGATAACATTTATTATTGTTTTAACATATAAAACTATAAATATCCTAAAGTCAAAGCAAAGCCTTCTCCTGCATTTGTGACTTTGTCCCTGCCAGCTGTCCTGTTAAATGTTTTCATATTAGTAGATGTTAAGAAGAGCTTTGACTCTGTAGCATTTATTGGCAAAGATGAGGTCACATGTAAGTGCATATTTCCAGCATTTCTTCATCTTGCATTGTTACAGACATAGCTTCTCTATTAAAACATAAAGATTAAGATCTAAATCTTTGGATACCTAACTGTAAAACATAAGAATTTCTAGGGTTGATTTTCTAAACAGACAAACAAAAAATTCAGAACATGCCTTCCCCTCCAAAAAACCCCCAAAAAATATATATATATACAAAAGCTTCATCTGAAGAGTGTATGGTAGTGAAAAAGACATTTGAGATGATTTTGTTAAGCTGACAATATGGAAATGAACTAACACATCTGAAAGGAGTACACAGATAAAGTTCATGGTCCTCAATGTCATTTACAATGCTTGAAATGCAAATCAAAATTTGAATTTTGCAATCAGTGATGTCTTGGAGAAGCAGTCAACAAAATCCATGTTGATTTAAAAAGTACAATTTGATAGAGAGTGCATTATAATGCATTAAGGGGCAATTAAAGGGACACATTAGGGTACACACTATTAACAAGTGCCATGAGCTGCTGGTCCATATTTTAGACAGGCATTACCTATTGTAGAATTCCACTTTAACACCCTCCCACATTGAAAATACTGGGTTTTTTCCTTTTCTTAGTAAAATGTTTTTAGAATGTTATTTTCCTGCAGTGAAAGATTAAAAAATAATCAAAAGCCAAACACTAATAAATCCCAAAATGATCTTTGCTTTTTCAAAAAAATATTATCAGTGGAAAAGGATGATAATTCATCACTCAGCAATTTTGGAGAGCCCTGTAAAGAAAGAAATAAATTACTTTAATGATATTATTTCCCAATTGCAACACATTCCATGGGGTTTTCTGATTTATCTAATATGTTCATCCATTCCATCTTTCTCAGTTATAACATTTTGCAGAAAAATTAAAATGTTTAAGGAACATTACTAACTATTAGAAGCGTGGAGTGCAGGCTGTGGGAAGTATGATAGCACCAGTATTTTATCACCAGTGAATGTTTACATTTTTATAAGGAAATCATAGCAGCTTTTACCTGCTTATCTCTGCAGTGTGGGCCACTAAGATTTAAGAAATTTAGTTTTTATTTCAAAACAGCAGATGAAGACCATATTTTCAGCCCATATGTTCTACCATGGTGTAAAGCAAGAGCTGCAAGTACTTGGATAAACCACCACTTTAGATCCTTGGGCAGATATGATGGACAAACGTGGCGGGCAAAGCTCAGGACAAGAATTTGAAACAAGATGTTGGGTGCTAGCTCAGTAACAGGGGGTGTCCTGGGTCACTGCTGTGCTGAAAAAGTATCATGCATGTAAGCTTTGTCCTTCCCTCATAACCTCAGAGGTCTCACCTGCACCAGGCAATGTGTTCTTCCTTGTTTTGAAGCAGGTTCTTTGCCACAAGTCGTCTGATGCTTGCTTGTTGGGATTTTTTTTTGTTTTCTTTTGTTTTGTTTCATTTCTTTTTTTAAGGGAGAGCAGCAAAGTTTATATCCTGAACAATGAGACCCAGGAGCATGCCCCACATCCTAGGTCTTTGTGCACATGCTGCAGGTGTCTCCAGTAGGTTTAAGGATGAATTCTCAGTGTACAGCACTGGCATGACTAGGCAGGAGCACATCCATGTTTTCTGTGAAAGATAAAGGGAACATGAAGGCACTGAAGTGCTACAGAGGACTTCTCATGTGGAGAGGTGCTGGCTGAGGATGATGGATGTGGGCACCACTGGCTGAATGAAGGACAGTAGATTCCCTACTGATTTCACCAAAGTGGCAAAGCAAAGATGTGCTTCCAGACTGGGTGTATGGAAAGGCCAAAGTTAACACCATTCTGTGTTATCTCAACAATACTTATCATCAAGAAAAATAATTAACAGAAGTGCAGCTAAATGCGAACACGTTGCAAGAAACTCTAACGATGACACTCATTCTCCTTCAGGTGTCAGTTTATAATGGAAATTCATTAACAAAAAAACACAGATAAGATGTGAAACAGGAAAGAATTTATTAAAAAATTACAGCTCTTTAAACCCAAAAGTTTTCTGGGTAAATTTGGCCTATTTCATGGATAAAGATACCCATGGATAAGGAACCTACCCTATTTCATGAATAAGGAACACCCAAGTGGACGCTCTGGTAGACACTACACTGCCTGTTTCTTACTGTGTTTTCTGCTTCCTTGAAGCCCCTGATCCCTCTCAACCCATACACCCACAAAGACATTCTTCACGCTGCTTAATGGATCTCCAGGGCATCTTTACGGAGTTACAGCTGTCTGCTACGCAAACAACACATGATCAAGGCTGTTTCCAAGACATTGTGAGAGTGAGGCAGAAGTTGTAAAGCTTGTACAGTTTACTGAAAGTGCACATTTTATCCCTCTCTTGGGTCTAGCTAGCTTTAGGTTTTCAACTGTATTATTTTTTTTTGTTGTTGTTTTATCTCATTCCTGAAAACCTCTTTGTCTAGCCTTGCTTCCTTCTGTGAGCACTAGATCTCATCTACTGTCGTGGACTTCTCCTGTACTACATAAATTTGGGAAAGGACACGTTAAAAATTAATGTGCGAACTCACATGAGGGAGAGGAGAAAGAAAGGAAATGTTGCAGAGTTCCCCTCAGGAGCACAGAAACAGATGAGAAAAATTTTTTTTGCAGGAACATGTCATTTCTCTCTATCATGAGCAGGATATTGAGGGATGGCAGTACGGACTTACAAGGCCCTATTAAAATGGGACAAACTCAAGCCCATCTGAAGGGATGAAACTAGGAGTAGTAAAAAATAGCAGAAAGAGATTTGGCATCCAAGCAGGACAGCCAAGGGCAGGAGTATTTGAGCAATGACTCTTTTGTTGAGGAACCATATTAAAGAAAAAAACTTGTGGGACAAAATAAAGAGCTTATGACACATAGTCCTTTTCTACCTACTGCCTTCTATCTCCCCCTCTTTTTCAATAGTAGCTAAATCTATTTTAATGTGAAATATCTAATTTATTTTATTAACAATCTCAAAACAGTTTTTACAGTTTTCTCAACAGAAGTCCCCTTTTTAATGCTCAAACAATTATGGAACGTGTCCAGTGTTCAAAAATATTTCCACAAAATTGACTGATACTAAAGAAAATGTACTATTTCTGGGGGAGAAAAAAGATCTATATGTTATCAACATCTTGAATACTTAGTGGCCTATGGGCACCCAGCTTGTCATGAAAGATAAATAAAATTTGAACAGATAATATATGCAATAAAAAAAAATCATACCATCGAACAATGAGGTATGGCACCTATTCTACTTTGGAGGAAGATTCATATATCATGTGTATGGCACAGAGCTCTACTCATGAATTATTTGTTTCTGTTGCAGCACACAGTAGATTAAAGGACACAATCCAAGTTACAACTGACATGTTAAAGCAGCGCCGTGCATAGAGATATTGTTTATGAAAGAAATATTATACAATCATAAGTTTTCAATAGGGCCTGCTCTCTTTCTCTTCTGAGGCAGAATAACAGTAAATAAGGTAAAAATCTTGAAGAAAGCACTAGGGGTTTTATTTACAAAGCAATATCTTCCCTGTGGTTTTATCTAGTTAGCTGCTCACACTGGTATTAAATCTTTCTATTCAGAGCTGGTGTTCCACTCATCTTAAAAAGCTGGTGCAAGACTTGACCTCCTTTGCAGCTCATATCCACCAGTTAGTGGGGGATCATCCCACGCTCTGCTCTGAGACGTGTTTGAGTGGCTGTGGATTGACACTGCGTTTTTCTGCCAGCTGCAGAGGTGTTCCATGATCCTACTGTGTCAGGATGAGCTCCCAAAGGGAGGTTACTTATACCTCACTGCACTCAAGCCTGTGTTGGTCCAAAATGTCACCATTAGTGCACTTTTATCTGCAGAGTCAGAAGTATCATCTAAATGACTTTGCTATCCTTGAATGTCGAGTTATGCCTTGGAGAAATAAATTAGAATCTACACTCCAAAATAAAGCCCTAATCAGGGAAGTACTGGCTATTTTGTCTCTCTTTCTTTTGGAGGGGGAGACAGGAATATGAGCACATATTTTAAAGCTGAGGTAGATCAGCTGGTTAAGAAGAACCTGGTAAAAATACAGGATCAGATGTCTGGAAGACTCCAGGCAGAAATGCCGTTTGATAACATGTTTTACCCAAACTTTGAATGCTATGGAATCCTGAGTTCAAACACAAAGATAGGAGCTTTATTTGCATGCATGTTTCATTTAGTCACAGACTGTCAGGAAGTTTTATGTACGCAAAGTGTTACAGAAATATCTATTCCATCATTTATAGATGAAGTTTTCAAATTTACATACTTAATTGCAGAGACTACACAAGTGAATGTCAATGCAGAAAATCAAGATTTCTTAGTGCAAAAGGAAAAGAGCACAGAGAGCAACTCTGTATATATGTATAGAATTGATATTTATTTTGATTTATTGCAATTATTCATTTTGCCATGTTATATGAAAAATGAGAAAATTTCTTATTTTGAGATTTTTTAGTGAAAACTAAGAAAATGGTGGTTAATTAGTTAAAAATATTTTCTGCTACATTCAAATGGTGATTCAGTATTTTGCACATATTTTATACATGCGATATTATTATGTTAACCATAAAACCTCCCTTCAGCAATGCAAACAAACCTTCTGCATTGAAATCCTCACTGTTGTTGTAGATACTGGGAGAATTGCCATGGCTTCAGGAGGATCAGGATTTCATACACAGTCATATCCCTGCAAAGAATGATTACTACTCATGACACTGGAAACCACTATCCCTATGATACAGATATCATATCCTAGATAGTCAAAGTTTTTAACACCATCCAATTCACTTCAAAGTACCTCACACCCATGATAAAATCACTCCCATGGGTTTATGAATCAAAAGCTGAATACTGACCTTGCTGCAAAATAAATCAGGACGTTTATTTCATTGAAACTATAGATAAATTATTTGAGAAGTGTTTTTGGATAAGATGGACTGAAACCCAAAGAGGTGCTATACTTCTCCTTTTTTAATAATTTTCTTTCTATTTTTATTAGTTTCAAGTGAAAAAGTATTCTCTATTTTTTGCCTTTGGGCAGGAGATGGGAAACTGCATCTAAAATTTCCTATTTATTTCTAAATAATACAGTACTGTATAGAAAAGTCATAAAAACAGAGAATGCAAATTGAATTCCAATAACTCTATCCTGTGAAAGCAAACTTCCATCTAGTAAATGAGAAAGCATTATTGACAATTATATGCAAATTACCATGCTTTTGGCAGGCTCTTCAAAACTATTATCTTTTGGCAACTCTGTAAATTACGTAGCTATGGCAGCAATGTAGAATTGCTCATTATACTTTATTGATACATTTATGCCTCCTTATATTGGAATATTTTGCTATGGGTCTTTGGAGATGTTCTTTGCTTATTTTTGTGTCTCCATTTCTCTCGTGTTTTGCACTTACCCCCAGACTCTGAGTTGGAACTTCCTACAGAGTCACTGGGCCAGAGGGAGTCAACTTCCACCATCATCATCATCGTTTCCACCCACTCTTCTTTATCATCGTATCACTTTATCAACCATCATCATAGTTTCTTCACTCTTCTTGGTGGCCTGAGGGCCATCAAACAAACAGGCAAAAATTAGGTGTTGTTTCACTACCGCAAGGCTTCCCTGGAGACTTGTGCATATCCTCCCTTTTCAACATCTTGTTCCTTCTTCACCTCAGATCCTGTATTCCTCTACATGCCCCATATTCAGTGGCCACGTTCCTTCCCCAGCTGAGAACACATTTTCCATTGCCGCTGTGCTACAGAGTGTGTGTGCTCTCTCTCTCTATTACAGCTTATATTTAATAAACGAGGAACAGGCATCCTGTTTATGTTTATTCATAACAAGTTTAGATGTTACTTTTGAAGATAAAGAAACAAGTTTGATGATATACAATATCAGCTACACGCTCTGCACTGATAGCAAACTTTAGCAATCAAGGAAAGATAAAAAGGTTTTGGAGAATTTAATCATGTACTTCAAAGTAGGCTTAAGAACATATATTTCAGAAACTGAGATAAAATATGAATGTTTAATTTATCTTCTTTCTTTTTTACCGTGAGTGTTTCTGATTCTGTTGCTAATAACCTCATTGCTTCTATCAGCCAACACCTCTTTTGGGGTTTTTTTTGTTGTTGTTAGAGGGTTGGGTTTTTTTGTGTTTTGTTTTTTGGATTTTTTCCTTTCCAGAAGTAACTTTTGTTGAAGAAAGTATTTTTTAATTAGCTTCTAGTTTTCCAAATGATGTGACTGATGCTTTACTTGGATAGAGGACACCCATCCTTTGGGGTGACTTCATACATTTCACATGGTTACTGGAAAGGAAGAAATTGATGCAAAAAATAACCAGGTCATAAGCAGTGATGTGCTCATTTCTTGAGTAACCTCTGATAATATGTCTGCGTGGTGGTAAGTACAATCACATTTTATTTTTTATTTCTGGCTGGTTTGGTGGTAACATAAGAAAGAGGTTTCTCTAGTGTAATTGCAAACGTTTTTGGGTAAGATATAGACCCAAATTTTAAGCACCACCCTGCCAAATATTTGTCCTTTTACCTTCTGGACATTACTAATAGGATTCTAGTGTTAAGGACATGTATAAACACAATACAAAATGTGTCTCTGCCCTTCCTCATAAAATCACAGGTCAATTCTTGCCTCAAAGCCACACGCAAAATATTTAGTTTTACTTCAGAGCAATTTTTTTTTTTTGCCTGGAATTAATATATATACCTGCCCAAATTGAATTCACTCACCTCTGTGCCTGATGTGACACATCAAGTGTGGTTGGAGAAGAGCAGCTCATTGTGTCCTTCTTCAGACCTTTCAGCTAATCTTCAAAGTGGAAGAGTCAGAGTGAAGGGCAGCTGTCACAGAAGGAAATACAATTTGTGGCAAGACTTAAATTCATATTCCTTTTACAAATCCTGCTGAAATAGAATTCTCATACACGTGGCTGATATTCTCAAAGACCCCTTTCTTCTTCCATATTATAGCTATAAAATGTCAAATTCAGAATAAGACGTGACTTGGGTCAGCATATTTCAGAATCCAACTATTTCTCTGGCACAAGGACTGGTAGCAGGATAAGAGAAAGAGAAAGACATATTTTTTAAACTGCAGAAGGGATACAAAGAATGTAAAAGCATCCTTGAGATTGTTTACAGGAATCAACTGAATGAAAACCTTCATTTGCACTTGGGGATCTTCATAGGAAGAAATTAATGCAACATGCTTAGGGTGAAATTTCAAAATGCTTTGTGTTGACCTAACCGTACTCCTGTTAACAGTTAAATGAAACTCTGACTGGTCAGCGCTGCTGAGGATTTATGAGAATTAATACTTGCTTAAAAGTTACCAAATGAAAATAATCCACTTAGTCTAAGGGATGAATCTTGAGGAAACCTGTTTGATTTCCACTGTTTAGTTATTCTCTCTGGAGTTTCCATAAAGAGATCATGATAAACCATTGGGATTAAGTAAAAGAAACAAGGGATTAGGTGTCTAGGTGGCAAATAGTGCTGACAGCAAAGTTGCTGGTTAGAGTAGGATGCTGTTACCTTGAGATAAGAGGCACTAAAGGCACAAGCAATCAGTTACCAGTTTTATGAAAATGAAGGTGCTCATCTATTATTTCAGGTTTCTAAATTTTGAGACTTGCCAGAGCAGAATCTCTGTGGCACTGATTAGCATGTTGAATCGCTTGATAAGATGTGTGCATCAGCTAAAATGAGGGGAACTCAGGAATCAAAGGAAAGGAAATTATCCTTTATATCCTGTACTTTCTTTGGCATTCAAAACTAACTGATTTGAAAATAAGAGGAAATATCTCACATCAGAGATGCTGCACGCATCTCTTTCACTGCTTCACGGGACAAAGGGAGAAGTCTGGCTGAACACTGTGTCCTACCAGCTACTGAGGAGCAGGAGCCTCGTGAAGGTTGAGGGCTGTGCCTTCTGGGTCACCACTCTGTTTGAAGATGGTCAGGATTAAAGGTTTCTGTTCAAGGGGAGAATATGAGAGCCATTTCTAAAATTTATTACATTTAACATTAATATCCAGCTTGTGACCAGTATAAAATACTCATGGTAAAGATATCTTCTTACATGTAGGCAAGCATAGTTCAGATAAACAAACATTAATATCTTGAGAGACTTCAAGAGTTGGCCCACAGAAGGGATATTAGTCTGAAGGTCAGCCTTATGAACTCCAAATACAAGCACCATCTTAAGAAGACAGCTCAGTAATTTTAACAGTGTGCTCCTGTATTCTGTCTGAACAGCAGGACTGCTATTTCAGCATGTTAGCACTGTTAAGGGAGCCCCTGCGCTGTTTTGGGTCTCTGCAACACCAGCTTCTCAGTGTATGTGGCTTCATTCCTGCCGCTGCCCCAGTATATTTTCCAAAGATGGCACACTTCCTAACTGCTAGAAGCTTCCTATAAGGTGTTATGTCCTAGCCTTCCTTTATTCCTGGGTTATTTTACATTTTTCATCTCTTGTTCTTCTTCCAGCTGTAGAATGCACAGGCTCCCAAGAGAATTCCCCTCGGCTACAGTTCATTTACAGCTGATTTTAGAAACAGCAAGAGAAGAACACTTAAATCAGACTGTGTCTGCTACCTACCTAGTTGAAAGAAGGGAGTGCATAAATCCAGATATTAAAGTAAATAGAGAAAGAAACAGCTGTTTTATGGGAACTCTAGAACCTTAAATCCCTTGTTTGTTCTGTATTTCACTTGATTATCTTAACCTGTTCTCATTTTCTCAGCAAATGGCTGCAAAGGGAAATGCAAACAGACAAAAGGGAACAGCAAAGAGGATTTTAAAACTGCATACCATTATAATAGAGCATGAAGAGTTTAGACAGAGAAAATCACAGAATATGCTGAGTTGGAAGTGACCCACAAGCATTGTAGAGTCCAAATCCTGGCCCTGAAAAGCACCATCCCAAGGCTTACACCATGTTCCTGAGAGCATTGTCCAAATTCTTCCACTCTGCTGGGCCGGTGCTGTGACCACTGCCTTGGGGACATTCTTCCAGTGCCCAACCACCCTCTGTGTAAAAACCTTCTTCTAATGCACAAGGTCAATGTCCCCTAACACAACCTTCCCTGCTTAAAATTAATACCTGCAGTTGTCATAAGGCACTGTGTAGCCAGTGACTCACCCTAGGTTTAGGGTGTGAGAAGTGTGAAGCTGGTAGTGAGGTTATTTCTCTTATTCTGTTACAATAATGTGTGGGGCATCCCTGCCTTGCATCATGTTTGATTTCCATGAGAGACCAATGGCACTGGAAGAACAAAAAGTGTGACTTGGTAAATCTGGGAAGAGTTGTTTTTTTCAAGTCCCCTTCAGAGAACATGTGGTTTTTGTAGCCCTTGGAATTCTGCCTGATTAGAAGAAAAAGGCAAATAATTTGACACAACAAAGCAGTGTACAACTTCACCTTGCTAGCAGTGCATTAGTAGCTTGCTTGTCTTTTCAGAATGTGATAAGTGCCTGAGGAAAGGCAAACAATTCGTATTTGAGACAAAAGGAAGGAGTATTAAGTGCTGTTGATTTGGAGAAAAAAAAAAAAGCCTTTGCATGGCAAATGAAAATAGAAATGCAAATCAGCTCCAAATACTTAACATATCTGATAAACAATTGTATAAAAATAGAAAGTAGAGACAATAAGGACCTTAAAGTGTTGTGTAGTCACATCCACTGTCAGTGCAGCCTCACGAGGAGCATGCCTATCTATGTACACTGCCAGACACGAGCTCATATCCCCATCAGTCAGGCAGGCCTTCCCAAGTCACATGCAAACATCAGTTCCCAAACAATCGTGTTTGCAGTCACACTAATGATTGAAATTATATCTTGGCAACTGACATTTCATGAAAAAAAAAAAACTGCTCAGCATTGCCTGAAGCACCAGGAAAAAAAAAGTATAAAAAGTATAAGAGCTTTATTAAGAAGCTAGAGGGGAAAGGGAGGAAGGAGAAGCTAGTCAAGCATATTGTATTGCTCACTGGTGTCAATCTGCACAGATCATGTTTGAGCTGATCGTGCCTGATCTACTTAATGGCTGTTTTCTGTAAGCTGTATTTCAGCTTTTCTGCAGTTTAGAAAAACATCTTACACTGTCACATCTGCAGAGAATTTTATATAATAGCATAACATACAAAGAAGCCTGCAAAAGCAATGAGTACTGAATCCAAAGGACGTAAGGTGGATCACAGCTTTTAAAGTGTATTTGAAAAGACTTTTTAACAAGAGGCACACTGCTTTATCATGAAGGATCCCTACATCAGTGTCTGTCAACCCTTCAATCAGTTACTTGAATTTGGACAGTCTTTGTTTTCCATGCTGATATCTTTCTGTTACAAATGCAAATTTTGGAAAATGCAGGCATCTTCTTTCTGAATACATCGCAGGAGCAGTGTTTTGCCTTGCAGTTTGAATTTCCATTTCCAAGCAAGGGCTTTGCTAGTGTTATAATTTCTATTTAACTTGTGAAAATAGATGCCATAACAACACACCTATTCCTTTGCAACCAAGGAAAAAAAAAAATCTAAAGGAAAATCATAAAATAAGTTTTAGCAAGAGATATTTCACTTCCAAGGATGTGTTATTTCAGATCACAGAGCTCTCCAGCCTTCCCAAAGTCCAGTTGAACATGACCTGATGACAGTGAATTCCCCAGGTATGTGGCAACTGCAAAGTAAAAATAATTGTCAAGATCTCAGATCAGCCTCCTAATTCATTATTATTAGGTAAAATAGAGTGATTTTTCTTGACAAAATATAGCACAAATTCTCCTTAAGTCAGTAAGATTTCCACAGGATTATTTGCTATGTGGGAAAATACTGAGAAAATGCTAAACTTACTATTTTTTCTCCTTTTGTAAGTTGTGGCTTATAACTCCCAACATATTTAGGGCTTATCTTTTCATCAATGAGCAAATCAAATAATGGCATGAAACATTAATAATACAAAAACACATGATTTTTTTTTGTTTTCTTTCAAACTGTAGAATTCTAGTGAAGAAATGCCATGGCTACTCTTAGCTATCCTCCCCTGTTGCAGACTTTGGTGAAGAAGTGTATGCTTAGACTGCTCTTTTTCCTTTTGGCTTGATAATTTGTTCCCCTGGCCAACCTGAACTAGGTGCTCACGGCTGTCTTGGAGGAGTTATGTTCTGTTGTGTTCAGTGGCTCCTATTTCCCAAAACACCTTGTGTTTCCCAAAAGCTCTCGGTGCTTGGTTTAGGCAGTGGAGCTATGGCACTTCTGCAGAAATGGCAGTTCTATCTCAGGGAAAATTAACAAAAAAAAAAAAAAGGGAAAAAACAGTGAGGAGTTGGTGGTGGAGTCAGGTGGTAGACTCAGAAACAATAAATCATAGTTCTGTTTTTTCTCATCAAGTTTAGGCCTTGAAATTTTGGTGAAAAATCAAACACAGGCCCAGTAGTCCTGAAAGGCTTCCATCACACCAGGATGCTGGTGTGAAATGCCCTATCCTTTCTCCATCTACCCTCTCCATGCAAACTACTGACTAGAATTCCCATCTAGTTTCCCTAACACCTCCCATAGTACCCTAGTTTTCTTCTTATTGAAAGGCACTACATTATAGGACGTCTTTATAACTGAATATCCTCATTTTTTACTGTGTAAAGCAATAACTTTATGAAAGACTTTATTTTGAAGGGATATGACATGGTTTGAAAGGCTTTTTCTCTCTCAGAAACCTCATTCTTCCTCTTTTTGTTTTTCTGAAAGCTTATTTATCTCACCTTAGCTAAGTCATCTCTATAGATAATAACTCATATTCCAGTTGCCAGTAGGTTGCTTTTTTATGTTTCACTGCTGTAGGTAAGAAGCAAGTAAATCCATATTCTTCTGTGCTGAAATTATCATTTATTACAGTCTGTTGTGTAGTATTTCATTCTCTTTATTGTCAAGCATATAAAGCCAGCATTTTTTTTTTCTCCAAAACTTTCATATTATGTTTGCACACTTCTCCTGCATGCATTTTATGACTTCCCCCCCCCCCCAAATCAAATTCTAACATTCCTTGCATATGAACTGCCCCAATTATAGCAAATGTCCACCCAGTAGCCAACTGATGAGCTCACTGGAACTTTGATGTAAATAGGGAGAATGGTTCACTTCAGGACTGCTCTTTGCCAGTCCATAAGGAGAGTGCTATGGATTTCTTCAGGAAGTTTTCCTAACAAAGTCAAGGAAAGGAGGCATATGTCAGGTGGTACTGGAAGTCTACAGAGAAAATATGCTCCAGGTAGCTGCAGTGAATTTGCACACAAACTCTTTAGTTGAAAGGGCAAAAGTCATGATAAATATTTCACGGCAGAATGAAAACAGTAGCTTTCCCCATCAGTCTGTTTTCTACCAATTTCTGTCACTGTTGAACTTTAAACCACACTTTTAAATTGAAACCTGCAGGGTTTTTTGGGCTTTTTTAGAATTTTTCTTAATACTTAAATAACTTAAAGAACATCTCAGGCTAATTTCTGATAGGAGATGGTACTTGCTAGGAAACAATCTGCAGAACCCAGGAATAGTACTTGAAGTCTAGTGAAGGATGTCTGGGTTGACTGAAGGAGCTCTAAGCTGTCACTTAAATTACTGCTCCTACCTCAGTGCTGGTCTGATGTTAATTTTCAGCTCTACACACAAAAACAAGTTAACTCAGAATTTGCCATTTTATATGATAGTCAGAGTGGGTTTTCAACATGTCAACATGAATGGACATGTCTTCAAAGCAGATGGTTGTTTCTCCTTAATTCAGAAACTCCTTACTCCCTCTCAAGCCATGGAGTCCTTCTCCACTTAAGATGAATGCTTTCGTGAGAGGTATAAAAGAGGAGAAAAAAACCTAGGGCACTGTTTGCTAATGACTTGCTTTAGTGGAATTTTGTAAAAAAAAATCTGGCACTTGGTGTAGTTTTGCAAATTGTTCCCTCTTAATAGTAGTACTTGACACACTTACTAAAAATTGAACTTTCCATTTTGCAAGTTGGAATCTAAAGAACAGCTATGCTTCCCAAGCAAGCTCACAGCTAAGGCACATTTTATATAAGGGGATGAGCTTTGTTTTTAATAGCACAGTTTGTCATGTCTTGGTAATGAATCCAAATGAAAACCATGCAGAAGCAATATACCAAGAATGGAATAAAATTTGACTGTGGGGTTTTTTTTTGGGGTCGTTATTTTTCTCCTCTTTTTCTCTCTCATCTAGCTAGCTAAGGGATTTGCAAAGGCTTCTACAAATGGCAGAAGTTGATGTCACAGAGTTTAGCAATCAGTAAAGCCCTCCACAGCTCCAGTGTATGCATGGTAGTCATTTAATGTGCAGAATCAGTTAAAATTTTCCTCCATTAAATAGGAGTTATTCTACGAGGTAAAAATAAATACATTTATGCTTCCTCAGAGGTTCATCAGGGCTGTGGGGCTTTTTTATTTTCTTTTCATTATTTAGTCTTTTTTTTTTTCTCCTTTAGTTCTGATAGCAGCTTTTACAGTTGAAGTAATATGGCTTGTAGAGTTAAAATCAATTACAGTAGAATATCCCTTATGGATATCCTGTAGAAGATAGCCTGTATATGCACCACAGGTTTAATTTCAAACTTTGAAAGCTGCAATCTGAATTCAGTACATGTAGCCATTAAGAATTAATACAAGATATAAAATCTCACTCATGTTTAGAAAATGTCAGTCAAGCAGCAGCTGACGCCTAGAGTTGTGTTAGCACAGTAAGCTCAGGGTACAATGAGATAGGTTTCAGGGATGGATGTTTATTTTGGAAACCTGGGGAGAAATGGAAAAGATTTATGACCTTGGGACATTGGCTTTGCAATGGTGCTATGAGTGTCATACATACATATATATATATATATATATATATATATATGCGCCCTCCTACACAAATATATATATATGCATGTGTGTCTATTTAGTAAAGTTTCTGTTTTTTGAAGCTGCCTGTACAGTCTGCACTGACAAAAAACTGATAACGTGTGGCTTTTCTGTAATCGTGGTGGCCCAAATCAATTGAAGGCTTCAAGTGTCAGGATCAGCATGGAAACTGTGCCTCAGGCAAAAGTGAGTGCGCTGCAAGAAACATCAATATTGCTGTGTGAGGGACCAGTGCCAGAGGGGACTCTGGGGTAGGGGACACCTGTTGGACCAGAGGAAGGAGTGTGGGTGAGGCATTTTGGCTCTGCAGGACAGCTGAAGAAAATTTCACTGCCCAAAACAATGACTCATGCATTCCTGTGGTTAAGGGACAGATATGTTCAGAAACTGTGGCATTAGAATTATTGAGAGGTCTTTTGCTTTCTGAAATTCAGAGAATCTGGAGATGCCAATCTATTTTCAGAAATACTACAGGGCAATGCTTTCCTCCTTGTTGCTTTCTTTGGGCTTGCTCTTGGAATATAATTCTGAGATTCTTCAAACCTCAGAGGATTTAATTGATTCTGACCAGGCTGCAAAGACTAAAAAATTGGGCCAAAAAGTTCAGTAAGTCTGTATGGTGTTTTCTTTCTTAAGCTGCTTAGTATATTTCATGTTATAGCTTTTAAACATATAATTTTGGCTTAATATAATGAAACTGTATTTTCTTTAAAATTACATTAATCTTAGATGATTCATATCTTGTGTGGGCATAACGTGCATGACACAGCATGTTAAAAAAATTGTCTTCAGATAGGCTTTTTGAGGGAAATGGAGAAGTGGTGAATTAACAACTCCAGCAGTTCCCCATATTTTGTCCTGGGAGTCAGCACTAATTCTTCTGTTGATACATTCCTTTTAATGAAGAAAAACATTGTTAGCAGCACGCAATATCCTCAAGCACAAAGAAATCTCAAATTGCAATTTTTTCCCTCCACTAATATCCAGCTATTTTCAGTGATAACACTTGCCAAAGTGCAGAACAATGTTTTTTGAAAGGCAAAGACCAAAGTACTGTACTGCACTGGTTTAATGACACACAAAGGTAGTGAAATAAAGGGATGACATTTTTCTTATTTCTTTTCCTTCTTTAGGAAAGGCAGTTGTTTTCCTGGAGTGGAAAAATGTCAGCTTTATCCAGTATTCCCTGAAGCATTGGTCCAGTGTATTGCATATTTGGAGAGTCAGTGCAGTTCAGGCACAGCAAATCGTAAAGGTTCATCTAAAGCTATGCAGTCCCTGAAGATCTTCCTTTGGCACTTTTGCCTTGAGAAGTCCATGGAGGCAATAGACTCATAGAAATTTAAGGTGTTTACAAACTGTGTGCCAGCTACTACAGCACTTTTTGGAATGCTGCTTATTCCATTTGGGTAACTTTTCCATGCTTGACTGCGACAGGGTAGTCTGACACTGCTTGAATGGCCCTAACAAAAAGAGGGAGACAAACACCTTTCTCTGCTGTTGTTCTTTGTTTATGTGTGTCTTATGAAAGAACATTTTTGCTAAAACCTTGCTTTCTTCCCTCAGAAAATAACCCTATACTCAAATCCAGGCTGCTTTAGTGGTTTACTAAAAAAATTTTTGTCTTGCTTTACTTTAAAAAGGCAAGTTACCCTCCGTGGTGAATATATACACACATGGAGAAATTTCAGAAAGAATTTTGCTCACTATGCTCAAGTTCTCAAGATAAGACCACTCAACCTTCCTTTTCATCTTCAAGAAAAATATTACATCTATAGTTTTCATTTTGGAAAAAAACTAGTTGTCCATCTATCTCCAAAACATGCACTGAAATACTACCACCTGGAAAAAAATCTTGTATTTTATCTCCAAAAACTACCACACTGTTTCCTAGGAATTGTTTCATCACATTTGAAGAAGGTGTGTGATGACTTAGGAAAATGTGCCTTTATTTTGACATCCCACAACAAAAGTATAGAAATAAATACACCTCTAACCAATGTGTTGGGTAAAGCTAGTGAAGAAGTGGCCTAATATGTTGTAATAATACCTCAGTATGCCCTGGAGTACCAATTTTGTCTCTTTGGAGAATTTTCATGATGGTTGTGAGTGCATATAAAAAGTGAGGCTGCTGTGTCTTGCCAGTCTTATGTTAACAAAATAATACTAAAGGAAATTTGATACAGATTCCTTCATCATCTTGCCAGGCAGACAAACTTTTCCTCTATAACTGAATATGATGGAGTTTTGGTTTTTTTGTTTGTTTTTTTGTTTGTTTGTTTGGGATTTTTGTTTTGTTTTGCTTTTTTTTTTTTTTTTTGTAAAAGGCAGGAAAAAAGTTCCAGAATCAGAGAAAAGACTTCCAGCCTGAGGTTTAGGTTCTAGTTCTCTAATGAATGTGCAATTATTTCTAACATCTGGAGCTGTTTCAACAGCAGAGAGTGAGAGCTTTAAAAAAATAATCAAATAGGCTTAGTCCAAAATGCCTCTTATTGTAGAGCTTATGATAATCATCAAAGGAAACACAAAATGTAGTACTGAATTATCCCACAGATAGAGGTGGGAAGGAAACCAGCATCTTCCAAATTTGGGATAATTGCAGTAAGTGCTGAATTTTATACTTATTGAGTGGTGCTGGTATCATATCATTTATGGTAAATCCATCCTTCATAGCCAACTGCATTGCAATTTGTAAAGAGCTTCTCAATGACCAACACAGTCCTGTGATTTCCTGCAAATACTGGATTTACTAAGGAATGTGCAGTTCTTGTTCCAGTACCACAGGAGTTTGATTTCCTAATCAATTAATCACTGCCTGGTGGGTACTAATTGTCTTCTGTATAAATGCTTGTCTATATAAATAAGGGCATTTTTTACAGTGAAATACACCATTTTTAAATATTTATCTCTTTATTGCATAAATCACTTTATATGTAATCAAAGTGATTTCCATTTGATGGAGACTCACAGGAATGTAAAATCATCATGATTAATTGGCTTTGAGGCTTTGACACTAACTTTATTGTTTGTATGAAAGTCATAGTTCTTTCAATGAGACAATAAAGTATAATATAAATTGGTTTTCCCTGAGGACTTTATTACTCATAAAGAATCCAAGAGAATTCAAAATCTGATTTTACATAAGCTGTGGTCAGACAAAGTCAGCAATTTTGCATAACAAAATCCTACTACATTAGATGGGGAAGCTGACAAGGATGATGAAATTATGATGGTGGTGATGATGATGATGATGATGATGATGATCTGTGTTTTATCCATCCGTTCTGTTTTACTTTCTCTCAAGCTGTAGTCAGCTTTTTAGTTTTTGGCAAATTTTATGTGTACTTCTACTTTCATTTTGTGTACGTGCTAAGAATGGATGAAGAAAGGCAAGTTGACTTTCATCTTTATAATTAACACTTGCATGAAGCATAAAACGTGAAAATTAGAAATGAGGATGTAACTGAGGGGGGAAGCTGAACCTGCCTGATCTTTTCTGGTTTGAAACTGCTTGACAGATCAGCCCTTTGAGATTCAAGTTCTATTTAGTGAAATGTCAGTCGGAAGCTGCTGAGTGGGAGGGACGTCGTCACTCACTCCTCAGAGACAGCTAATCATATCGTGGTGAGGAGGAAGAGCTGTTTAATTCCTGCAGGCTTCAGTTTTCAGAGAGTCTTGTGAATTACTTTTTGTAAATATATTCTGCTAGAGGTAAGCAGGGAGTAAGTACACGATCTCAAACAAAAGCTTCCAAACCAAACTCTCCAGCAGCCATTCTCAAGCTAAAAGCCCCAGTATTTACTCCTCATTTCTACCTACCAGCTTCTCATTCACACCAAGGAAAAGAGGCAAATGGCCAGAATTAAGCTAGGTAGGGGAAAAAAGGGGTTTGATGTCATCAATGTGTTTCAGTGTTTGCCTCTGTTTGCTGCCCAGAGCATGGAATAAACTTGTACCACATTTGGACATTTACTACTAGTTTTACTTTTGAATGGGGAGCGCAATAATAATTTTGCAGCATTCAGGTTCTGAATAACATAAGACTGAGCAAAGTGAGCAATCCAGGGTTGAGTTGTCAGAGGTACAATGCCCAAGCTTTAAAAAAGAGTTCTCAATTATATACGAACTTGGGTGATGGAATAGAGCTTTGAAGTACATTGCTGCCAAAGAACAGAAGTCATAGCTCCATCTTAGGTTCTAGGCATCCCACTGCAAACTTGGGAAAGTCAGGAGCAGCCTAAACATAGCACTTCCAACCTCCTAGGCTGAGTAAACCTTTCAGTGTGACCTAGACGTTGTGCAGTTTTTCTTCCTGTGGAATCAGGCTGCTATGGATGATTCTGGCAGGTTCTTGGGCAGACTGTAGCAGATTCTTGCCACAGAGACCAGGTGCTGCTTTACCCAGTCTGGGACAGGAGCTCCGACAGCTTCCAAAAGAGACACCTCACATAGACATCTGTCAGAAATGTCATTTTTCTCTGGGGCTGTGGAGTCCAATGTAAGTCATCTCTTTCCATTTGGTGCTCGTGGCTCAGATACCATGGTGTCACAGGAAGATGAGTGGGGAGTGATGGATGGGAAGCAGGAGAATTTTACTGGCAAACCCACTGGCACTTTCAGGAGTAGACAGAATTTTCTCAAAATCACACTCTTTTCTTCAGGCTCTCCTTTCTGGTTAGGCACCTTTTTAAGCTTTCCAGTCCTGGTAAGGATCTTGACTGAGCTCCTGTTTTAAGAACTGGAACATGCTGTGAGAAAACAAGTCCAGAACTGTAGTAAAGAAATATGAAAATTATTAGGAAAAAAAACCCCAAAAACCAAAAAACAACCAAACTGATTTCTTTTAAGAAAACATGAAATATGTAGAACCAGCCTTACACAGAACTTGAGATAGGTGGCTAAACAGTTTTGGCTATATCTAGAGATGAATAAGACAACAGTATGGACACACCTGTAGGGCCTAGAGCTAAGCCAAATGTACTGTGCTGGGTCTGGTCTAAGGGTGAGCTCTGCTGTCCCTGCAAAGCTTTGCTCTTGGAAATATAAATCCCCTACTGTTAAGTTCCTCTGTCCTCTATTTCTGCCCCTGCCACATTTGCTTTGCAGTGGAAGATTGGCCAGAGGGGACTGTAGTTATACTTGTGGTGTTGATTATGGTGCCTCTGGAGAGTAATAAATAGAAAATACTTAACTGGCATGCTGCATATTGATTAAAGATTACTAAAATGAAGCATGCTTATCTTTGCAAAGGCACTATAGTAACAAAAATGGTGTGAAGTCTTGATCAATGTGGCTTAAGGCTTTTTTTTCTAGTATCTCTGAGTGAATTACTTTCACTTTCCATGTGATTGTTAGGTTTGCAACACAGTCACTTAGAACAATTTATTAGATTAGACAGCCAACAATAGTGATAAATAAGTAAAAAGATGTTTTCATTTTTTGCTTCAGACATGTATTGTAATAGCCTGTGCTAAGGTATATGTCAATTTCTAATTGATGTGTAGGAAGGAGAATAAATTTGTGGGAGCTAAGATAAGTCGCTTGATAAGAAGCACAGGAAATAAATGACAAAAAATGTTGTACATAGGTAATAACTAATTATGAATCTCCCACACATCTTTAAGCACAAAGAAACATGCAAACAACTTAATATTGTATACAAAAGAGCACATTTTCAAGCTCAAAATTCCAAATTATTTTCACTGCCATTTAGCTTTACTTTTAATGCAATTAGTATCAACGAGACAGAATTTAATGCGGATGTGTGAGCGTGTATGAATCCAGCCAGACACGCAGGAAAGTGCAGATAATATATTGAGTGCTTGAGCACATTTAGAAGAACGATGTCATCGCACGGAGAGATGTTCACACTGTATAATTACCTTATGACAAACACATACATTGGGATTATAAAGAATATTCAATCAAAGAACTATGCCATTCTGCACAGTATATAATTTTAAACAGAAGCATTCCAGCTGTTGCCAGTACTGCTGTCAAGTTTGTGTCTAAGCACACTCCCAGCACTAGAAAGTCTGATTTAATGCAGCTCCCCTGGTTTGAATTTTTAAGAATCCAGGTTCTAATCCCCAGTGTTCTTTCTGAGCTGTGCAAGGCCAACTCCTTACAAGTGTCAAAGCACCTAAAAATTTAAGATTCACTCACACAGTGATTTTTCCAAAACCACTTTTCCATCATCTTCCTTCTTACCGTGTCTAAATAAATTTTAAAAGAGTCTAGTATTGATAACTTCTGATGAGCAAAACAAAAAAAAATCAGTATGAGCAAAAAACTAGGGGTGATGTAATTCCTGGGGAATTATTTCCCCTTTTATTATCCTTTCAAAAACCGAGTGTTTAGAACTCTGGGTTCAGAGGCAGGGATGGAAACTACCCCAGTGGCGAGAACATTCATCAGGTGCATGAAAGGTCAAGGTTAATCTTCAGCACTGCACTTGTCTATGTGAAATGAAAGATTGTCAGGGCTAAGGCTCTCCAACAACTTCACAGGCAAGAGCAGGAGAGTATGAAATCCAGGCACCTCACATGCTTTGCTCATAAATCTTGTTCTCCATCACCCAAATCCTTGAATGATGGGCTATTATGAACTTCACTAAAAGAAGAAATATAAACATCTACCTACCTGTCTGAAAACTGGCACAAATCAGTCTATATGTGTGTGTCAGAAAGTGTGTTTACATACAAGGTTATGTATATTTTCAATTTGGTGCCAATATTTTTGCTAATAAAAAGTCAGAAATTTCCAGCCTGCTCTGAATGACTTTCTGTCAAGCACCAGACTAATGCAAAAGGAATGATATGTACAGCTGGGACTTCTGAATTTTAGTTTGCCTTTGCCTCTAACATTTAGCTAATGCCAATTACTGTTCCATGGTTAATATGAAAGAATCTGTGTTTAGAGGCTTGTAAGTCTTTTTTTTTTTTTCTCTCCTCACTAAGAGTGAAGTAATAAATAAGATGAGTACTTTTCAAGATGTTTTCCAGAAGAATTAGGAATATAAAAACTAAAATTTCTGGGTTTCTTTAAAGACAAAAAATGAAACACAAATAAAACCAATTGAAAATTGAAAAAGGCTTGATGACTTAGTATATCTATACAATATTTTTGTATAAATATTACTACAAAGGGAGAGGAAAATGTCCCAACGTTTAAACATGTTAGTGATTCCTGGCAGTTCACCCTTCCAACCACTGTTTATAACAGAAAAATACTTTTGCTTGGCCCATCTAAATAGAAAAGGGCTGTTTTCATGGGTGGGTTTGAAAAAAAGCAAAAAAGCAGAGAAGCTGTCCTTCAGTTCTCAACCGCCATCTAAGTCGACAAAGGAGATTTTGCAGAGAACACCAGAAGATTTAAAGAAGAATTGGTGGCTCATCATTATTGTTCAGCACAAAGCTGCAAATCAGCCTGTTTCTGAAGAGCAGATGGGCTATATTAAATAGGCTTATAGTTCTGCGCTGCCAGATTCACAGAACTGAGCTCTGAAAACAAATCCCCTGGTATTTGATGAAATCCCTAAAGAAGAGCCATGAGGATACCCTCCCTACCTTGCTTTCCTGCCTTCACATTACTTCTTGGTGGCCAGACCCTGCAAAATGCTGAACGGGGGTCTAACATTTTAAAACAGGCTTTGCATACTGAAGTTCATTTAACTTAATCTGGTGGTATCTGCTATCAGGAATTCAGGTCAGGTTCCACGAGGCAGAGGACAAACAGCAAGCAGCCTCTCTGAAAATACTCCTGCTTTAGTTTTGACAATCACACACTTGAAAGAAACAAGAAACGGGTAAACTGTGCAGCCTGAAATTTCCTGCAGGAAAGGAAAAGTCTCAAAAAAATTGCAAGGACACTATAAAAACAGTTCATTTCAGGAGAGTTCTTTAAATGAAATTGAGGCCAGCTCCAGCCATCATCTCTTAATGCCAACTTTAATCGCCTACAATTTGGCTCTTTCTGTTGCCGATGGGCAAGGGGTGGTGAGGGATGGAAGGAGAGAGAGGGAAGGAGGGAGAGAGATCTGAAAAGCAGTTCTTTTAAGAGCAGGATACATTTAGAGCAGGTATACATTTACCTATTCTGAGCAACATCATACTTTCCCTAAAAGTAAGGAAAAAAAATTCAGTGTGCCTTCAGTCAAGACTCTTCCAAGTTTCTTGTGGAGCTTGACGTCTTTAGTTTCTTCATGCATTTAAATCCGCTGAGAATACTTCATACATGAAAGGTTGCCTGCTTATGAAGCTCATTTTAAGTGAAAACTTGAATTTATACAGAATAAAATGAAATTTTAGTGAATTTAATTTAATTTGTTCTATTTCCAAATTTATCACCCTAAATTTTTGCTTGTCTTCTTGGAAACATTGACTTTTTCTCTCCTACAGCCAGTCCTATAATTAGATTTATAAACTTCTAAAGGAGCCTTGCAATTCAGCTTAATTGATCAAAAATATTTCTACTATATTTGATTTTATTAATTCACAAGTTAAAAATATGTTTAATGTTTTCTGTGCACCATCAGTGTTCTACATTGCCAACACGTTGAAACATAAATGTGAATTGTATTATATGCTGTCCCATATGAATAATGAATAAGCATCTCTTCCACAGAACCTTTACTAATTGCTGAAGATGAGAAGAAAATGAGCTATTAAAAAATTAGTGAGGTGGAAATCAGATTTCAGATAGCTTATCAGAATAAGGCCATTTTTTAAATGCTTCCCTTTTGTTATGTACCTTTTGGTTGTCTAACTGAACATCAGCTATTTTCAAAATTTTTCAATATTGTAAAACAAATGTTTCCAAATGCATTTAAATATTTCAACAGAATTAAATACAATTTCAACTGATTTACCATTACACTGTTAGAGATTGTTTTCTCCTTGTGACCAAGTACACATATTGATTTCAGATTATTTAGTTATGGTTTCTTTCTGTCACCTGGAAGAGGGGAGAAAGCAGGACCTCTGAAGTTGTTTTTGTTTGGTTTGGTTTTTGCTGCCACTTGCAATCATTGCCAAGAGCAGTCCCTGCTGCCTGTAATAGCTGATACTTCACATGTCAAAAATTTAGCAAGTCCCCAGCCTTCAGCTGAGTGTCCATTCCAGTGCTCATCTGAGCCTGCCACACTGTTTGCACTGCACAAATCTGTTTACTCGGGGGAAATGGTTTCTGAACATTGGTCTGTTAGCATTACTGCTCCAGAAGCAAGATGTTTGTTTGCATTTATTGCGTTTTGGTATTTACTGCAAGTGCAGAATGTTTATGTGGCAAGTGACTTTGTGTTATCACTTAAAATAAGTAATCATGATGCTGTAAAACTGACTTGTGTAGATGCTCACCTGTACTCCCCCATCTGCGAGACCCTTGTTATTTTCCCCATCTAGGGCCATGTGTGCACACATGTATGCAGTATGCATAATTTTAATATACATATTATGTATAAATATTCATGTTTATACATATATATGTACATAACAGCTGTGCTCCTCTATTTTAATTCTAAGAGTCTTTGCCTCTCTGTTTTTACCATTTCACTTTCCAGCAAATGTTCTTGGTTTGGTTATCTGGCGCCAGATTAGGTTTCTGTTAATAATTTAGTGAAGCCAAGTAAGGAAGGAGACAAATGTAACTCTGAGAAGCACTGAACGTTGTCTTGTGAATTCATATCCCAATTCCTTTTGTCAGTAGAAGAAATTTCTCTATTGTACTTCAGCAACACCAAAAGCTTCTTTAATGCTCTTTTGCCTCATGGTTGGGGTGAAAAACCTGTGAAGTAATGTTTGTTTGCAAGCTGAAATTAGTTTTATTTATGACAGTGCATTTCTAGGGAGCTCTTATTGGACTTAAAAGTGTATCCTTTCAAACATTTCTTTTTTCTGAGAGTTTTAAGCACTCCTCCAAAATTGTAAGGTACTGAAAGTGATGGAGTGGTATAACACAATTGACTGCAATGGAATTCCTGTGAGGATCAATATGATGTGCTTGTTGCATTTTTTTTCTCTGTCTTTAAATACTTTACCCTTTACTGATTTGATTGGTACTGAATGATTACTAGGTTTGAACTCTGCATATTCTTGATAAAAAGAAATATTGAAAGTTCATGAGGGATTCTTTTTATTCCTTTCATATCATTTAGAAATAGCATGAAAGTAGTTCAGAAAGACAGCTGGCCTGATAGTCAGAAGATGTAAAGGAAAAAAAACCACAATTGTCAGCCTGGTGAGTGCACAAGGATACACTTGTATGTCACACATACAGTCTTTGTGGCAAACTTCTCTATGGACAATGCAGAATCCTATCTTCTGAGGAAAGCAGAGGTACATCCTCCACATGTCAGCCTAGAACTCTTTTCCAGTTGCTAAGTGTAATTTGAAGCTGCAAGCCTTAAAGTCTTTCACTAGCATGCAACCCACTTTATATTCTTGTGGCCCAAATACTTGCCTAGCATTTCATAGTTCTCCCTGCTTACTTGTTAAATAATGAATCCCCAGCCTAGTCACATGTGGGTTTTGTTTTTCCTTTTCCTTTTGGAGAGTATCTCCCTTACTCATTTTCAGATTCTGAGTGTGTGTGTCCTTCAGCACTCTTTTGTCTGGGGTTATTGATTTATATGGAGACAGTTTGTATCCACAGCGTCAGAGGTTAAAGTATGTTATGAAAATGAATATCAGCTGTGGTTTTCTTCCCTTAAAAGGGTATGCAAGACCTCAGTATTCACCAACAGAAAACTGCAGCATGCTCTAATGACTTGGGCAGACAAAGTGAGTGAACATTTATGAGCCTTTTGTTACAGGAACCCCTCAATGATCTGGCATAGGAAGCCATCATGTTCTATATTAAGTCAAGTTAGTCACAGAAGACAGCAAAAAATAGAACAATTTTGCTAGGAAAAAGAAAGAGGGATTTAGCTTTGTTTTTTACTATAATTAAATTTTTTTTTTAAGTGTGTGTATTGTTCTATTTACTGCAAGTGCAGAATGTTTATGTGGCAAGTGACTTTGTGTTATCACTTAAAATAAGTAATCATGATGCTGTAAAACTGACTTGTGTAGATGCTCACCTGTACTCCCCCATCTGCGAGACCCTTGTTATTTTCCCATCTAGGGCCATGTGCACACACATGTATGCAGTATGCATAATTTTAATATACATATTATGTATAAATATTCATGTTTATACATATATATGTACATAACAACTGTGCTCCTCTATTTTAATTCTAAGAGTCTTTGCCTCTCTGTTTTTACCATTTCACTTTCCAGCAAATGTTCTTGGTTTGGTTATCTGGCGCCAGATTAGGTTTCTGTTAATAATTTAGTGAAGCCAAGTAAGGAAGGAGACAAATGTAACTCTGAGAAGCACTGAACGTTGTCTTGTGAATTCATATCCCAATTCCTTTTGTCAGTAGAAGAAATTTCTCTATTGTACTTCAGCAACACCAAAAGCTTCTTTAATGCTCTTTTGCCTCATGGTTGGGGTGAAAAACCTGTGAAGTAATGTTTGTTTGCAAGCTGAAATTAGTTTTATTTATGACAGTGCATTTCTAGGGAGCTCTTATTGGACTTAAAAGTGTATCCTTTCAAACATTTCTTTTTTCTGAGAGTTTTAAGCACTCCTCCAAAATTGTAAGGTACTGAAAGTGATGGAGTGGTATAACACAATTGACTGCAATGGAATTCCTGTGAGGATCAATATGATGTGCTTGTTGCATTTTTTTTCTCTGTCTTTAAATACTTTACCCTTTACTGATTTGATTGGTACTGAATGATTACTAGGTTTGAACTCTGCATATTCTTGATAAAAAGAAATATTGAAAGTTCATGAGGGATTCTTTTTATTCCTTTCATATCATTTAGAAATAGCATGAAAGTAGTTCAGAAAGACAGCTGGCCTGATAGTCAGAAGATGTAAAGGAAAAAAAACCACAATTGTCAGCCTGGTGAGTGCACAAGGATACACTTGTATGTCACACATACAGTCTTTGTGGCAAACTTCTCTATGGACAATGCAGAATCCTATCTTCTGAGGAAAGCAGAGGTACATCCTCCACATGTCAGCCTAGAACTCTTTTCCAGTTGCTAAGTGTAATTTGAAGCTGCAAGCCTTAAAGTCTTTCACTAGCATGCAACCCACTTTATATTCTTGTGGCCCAAATACTTGCCTAGCATTTCATAGTTCTCCCCTGCTTACTTGTTAAATAATGAATCCCCAGCCTAGTCACATGTGGGTTTTGTTTTTCCTTTTCCTTTTGGAGAGTATCTCCCTTACTCATTTTCAGATTCTGAGTGTGTGTGTCCTTCAGCACTCTTTTGTCTGGGGTTATTGATTTATATGGAGACAGTTTGTATCCACAGCGTCAGAGGTTAAAGTATGTTATGAAAATGAATATCAGCTGTGGTTTTCTTCCCTTAAAAGGGTATGCAAGACCTCAGTATTCACCAACAGAAAACTGCAGCATGCTCTAATGACTTGGGCAGACAAAGTGAGTGAACATTTATGAGCCTTTTGTTACAGGAACCCCTCAATGATCTGGCATAGGAAGCCATCATGTTCTATATTAAGTCAAGTTAGTCACAGAAGACAGCAAAAAATAGAACAATTTTGCTAGGAAAAAGAAAGAGGGATTTAGCTTTGTTTTTTACTATAATTAAATTTTTTTTTTAAGTGTGTGTATTGTTCAGGCTTCCTTTTTGGAAGTTAACTTTTCCTTTATTTTGCTGACACCTCACACTGCTTTAAATGTGATATATTGGAGTTGACCTAGAATATAATCTTCTATTGAGTTGTGTGTTTATCTAGCCCAGGTAATTATTTTCTTAAACATTTCTGACAAAATATTTCTGAATTGCAAATAAAACCAAATGACAAGCAGATATGTGGGAATTGCCTATTGTAAAAATCCAATCTGTATTCCTAAATCTCAAGTGTTTCAGCTGTTCAGCCCTAATGCAAGAACACTAAAGTCTGTTAGACATGAGGAGCAAGTAATATGATACAGAAAATGAGAAAAATGTGTAGAGATGACACACATTGTTCTGGATCAGGGTGAATTCACATTGCTTGATCACAGATACATTGTGCGTCTGCTACTACATGACATAAGTTACCAAGCAGAGACCATAATTTGCTGTTGGGTTTCATTGACAAGAATATAGGGGAGATATTCTTTGTTAAATATTTGACTACACAATTTCCTTCAGGTTTATGTGCACATTACACATGTTTGAATGAATACAGAATCACAGACTGGGTAAAGCTGGAATGGACTACAGGGGGTCATCATCTGGTCCCACCTCCCTGCTCATGTGGGCTCATCCTAGAGAACACTGTACAGGAGTGTGTCCAGGTGAACATCTCCAGTAAGGGTGAATCCACACTGAGGGTGAACCCGCATCCTCTCTGGGGAATCTGCTAAAGAGGGTGATTACATTCCCAATAAAGAGATTTTTCCTCCTGTTCAGGTGGAGCTTCCTGCACATCAGTTTCTGCCTGCTGCCTCTTGTCATATTGCCCAGCACTATGGAGCAGATCCTGGTCCACCCCCCTGGAACCTCCTGACAGACATTGGTGAGGTCTCTTCTCTCCTATTCTCCTTGAGGCTGAACTCATCCAACTTTCTCAGCTTTTCCTCGTAAGAGGGATGCTCCAGCCTCTTTATCACCTTTGCTGCCCTCCACTACACCCAGCCCAGGAGTTCCACGTCTCTCTTGCAGTGAGGAGCCCAGAACTGGACATAGCCCTCCAGATGCAGCTTCAGGAGGGTTGAGTAGAGGGACAGGATCACCTCCCTCAACTTTCTGGTGATGTTTTTCCCAATGCACCTTGGCAGAGGTGTCACAGACATATTTTATGAAAAATCTTTTCCTTAGGATTTTTCCTCCTGAGAAGTTGAGAGGCCTCAGGAACAAAATGCAAACATTGATTATCTGCTGCTGTGGAATGCAACAGGTGCATCTGTGATTGGCCCATGGTGGATGTTTGTAATTAATGGCCAATCACAGCCCAGCTGGCTCAGACAGAGAGCTGAGCCACAAACCTTTGTTATCATTCTTTGCTATTCTATTCTTAGCTAGCCTTCTGATGAAATCCTTTCTTCTATTCTTTTAGTATATTTTTAATGTAATATATATCATAAAATAATAAATCAAGCCTTCTGAAACATGGAGTCAGATCCTCGTCTCTTCCCTCAACCTGAGACCCCTGTGAGCACTGTCACACAGAGGTGCTTGCATACTGTAATTCTTAAAAAAGTTTGGCAGTTTATATTTAAGAAAATTACCTGTTATGATCCCTACTGTACTGCTAAAGCTGTTGGGTAAAATTTCTACCACAGGATCAAATGTTCAGGTGAAAATCAGTAGATAAGAGTTCAAATAGGGAACTTGAAGAGAAAGGCCTTTAATTTTTTTACATGATATCTTCCAAGCATAGGTAAAATGTATGAACAGTAAGTACAAAACACTGAGAGAAGTTTAATTTTCTGGAAGAGTTCAGCATTGCATATTAGGAATTAGGGAAAGATTTCAGAATGGATGATGAAACATTTGAATGTCCATCCTAATATATTAATACTTTCTCTTGATTTTATTCCACATAACATATTGGAAAGACAGTGTACATTTAAAACATCCATTACACTGTATGTGCATAGAGAACATCTTAATTTTGGGTTCTGTTTCCAAGAGAAAACATAATCTCATTCATTAAAATGCCTGTGTTCTTTAGTTTTATATATATATATGGACAGAGACATAATGCATGAGTAGAGTATGGAGTGAGACATCTATTTTGAATGAAGAAAGGTTAAAAAATATTGAAAAAAATATAATAATATTCTCTTCTACTTTTGGAGAGAATACACTAATATCATTTTACTTATGTCCAGCAATGACTAGCTCCTGTTTAGATTAGTTATGTCAACTAATAGCCTCTGTCTCCTTTGTCAGTTGTTCAAGTAATAAGTGCCAAATAAAGGTGAAACATTAATAATTTTGAATTTCAGAAAATGGATGATGAAATGGTTTTGGGTTTGTTTGGTTTGGTTTTTGTTTTCCCCAGAAGTGATTATAACAAAGCAGTGAGTATCTGGTCCTGGGTATTTCACAATTTGACTGCATGGACAGGAGCAGCTGAACATAACAAAACCCTTGCTTTAATAACAAGGAGAAAGTTTATTAAATAGAGCTCCAAACCACCCCAGCTGACTTTATGTACAGAGAACGTCTAGGCCTTGGTGGAGTGATGCCTCAGAGTTACATGGGGGCTGCGTGACTCTGAATCTAATATTGTCATTTAGGTACAAAGTGTTTCAAGCACTGAAACCCAAAGGTGTCTATATTTCTTCAGTATTTAGAAGGCTGAACAGAATGGATGTGTCTAGCACACATATTCCGCATTGCATTCAAGGATGTGGTAATTGCAAGCACACATGATGCCTATGTAAATGTGCAAATAAAATATTTCATAAATAAAAGCATACTTTCATTAGTACATTTTAAAACTGGCTTTTATGTTGTGAAATCTATTTGCCTTCAAGCCTTTCTAGCAATAATTACAGTTTTCTACAGTTTCCAAAGAAAAATAGTATTTTCTACAAGATTTAAAATGCTTATTGAGGGCAGAATTTCAATAATGGGTAAGCAAATAAGAAACAATTACATACTTAACTTCTTGCTGTTGTATGACAAATTTGAAAAGTTGTACAACAACATGGGCATGAAAATGTACTTTAGTGTATGCTGTAATCTGTAATATTTTGTAGGGTGTATTTATATACAGAATTCAATGTTCTACTTAAAACATTTACTTGTCAGTTCACAAGTGTTTTGGTTTTTTCTTTTCTCTCATGCTTTAAGGAATTAGAAGCCAATATTAATTTACCATAAAATATCACCACAGTTTGGTATTTGTTGACACTCCCTCTTATTATTTGTCCCATTGCTAATGAGGTAACCATGTAAAAACAAGGCCTTACCTAGTAGATCTCTATCTCCTCACTCACAGCTGCCTCCTACACAGGCTCCCCAGTCACTATGAGTAATTAAAACCAACTAATACGTAAAAAAGAAGCAAAACAAAAGCAGTGTAGTAGGTGGGATTTTACTGCAGTGTGTGGAATATGTTACTCAAACCTGCAGGCATCAGAAAACCTTTATTTGCCTCAGGGAAAGAGTGAATACTGTGTTGTTTCTTAGTCTGTATAATGTGAGCTGTAATAACTGTCTCTCCAATCTACCTAGAAACTGAACATGACTAGAACCTAGAACTGAACATGTGTATATATATATATATATATTTTTTTTTTTAAATCAGCAAGGATGGAATAAGTCTTCATATGAACTTTTTTTAAGCTTGCAGTAAAATCTTTTAAGTAGCCTTTGTTAATCTACTAAAGTAGAAGCTGCCTGTTGTGTTTATATGCAAAATGTAGAAGAAGAAATGAGGACCTTAAATGCTGTTGAAATCTTCAGTGTTTAAATCTTTAGTTTGACTTGCAAAAGAAGCTCTGTGTTACTCACACATGCAAGGGTTTGCTGTGTGCAGGTGGGCCCCTGGGACCCTGGCACCAGTCAAACTTTTTCCTTTCCTTTCCTTTCCTTTCCTTTCCTTTCCTTTCCTTTCCTTTCCTTTCCTTTCCTTTCCTTTCCTTTCCTTTCCTTTCCTTTCCTTTCCTTTCCTTTCCTTTCCTTTCCTTTCCTTTCCTTTCCTTTCCTTTCCTTTCCTTTCCTTTCCTTTCCTTTCCTTTCCTTTCCTTTCCTTTCCTTTCCTTTCCTTTCCTTTCCTTTCCTTTCCTTTCCTTTCCTTCCCTTCCCTTCCCTTCCCTTCCTTCCCTTCCCCTTCCCTTCCTTCCTTCCCTTCCCTTCCCTTCCCTTCCCTTCCCTCTCCTTCCCTCTCCTTCCCTCTCCTTCCCTTCCCTCTCCTTCCTCCTTCCTCCTTCCTCCTTCCTCCTTCCTCCTTCCTCCTTCCTCCTTCCTCCTTCCTTTCTCCTTTCTCCTTTCTCCTTTCTCCTTTCTCCTTTCTCCTTTCTCCTTTCCCCTTTCCCCTCTCCTCTCCTCTCCTCTCTCCCTCCCTCCTCTCCTCTCCTCTCCTCTCCTCCTCTCCTCCTCTCCTCTCCTCTCCTCTCCTCTCTCTCTCTCTCCTCTCCTCTCCTCTCCTCTCCTCTCCTCTCCTCTCCAAATTTCATTAAATTTCCTTACTTTCCTTCCTTTCCTTCATCTACCAGTGTGAGAGAGAGTGCAAACGAAGGCCATAGAAATTATCAGAGGGATGGGGCATCTCTCCTATCAGGAAAGGCCGAGAGAGTTGGGATTGCTTAGCCTGGAAAGGAGAAGGCTCTGGGGAGACCTTGTAGAACCTTCCAGTATCTAATGGGCACCTACAAGAAAGATTGGAATGGATGTTTTTAGTTGGACCTGTTGTGAGAGAACAAGAAGTTATGGTTCTAAACCAGAAGAAAAGAGTGGAGTTCCAGACTAAATAAAAGGAAGATTTTTCTTTCAGTGAGGATAGTGGAACACTGGAACAAGTTCCCCCCAGAGCTGATAGATGCCGCAGCCATGGAGGTGCTCTAAGACAGGCTGGATGGGGCTCTGAGCCACCTGGTCTAGTGGGAGTTGTACCTGCCCATGGTCCCTCCTAACGCAAACTGCTACAACTTTGTTGTGGAGTAGAGTGCCATCTCAGCTAGCTTAGAGAAAGAGGTGTTAACTGTCACTAAGAAAATTCCTCAAATAAAAAAAATATGTCTACATATTTCAAAAGTCTGATGTTACTCAGTCTTCCTGCCCCACGAGATTGTAAGGAGGCAGGGTGTACTTCTATTCCATACATCGCCCTTTATCTCCACTCAGCAGTGCCAAAATTCTCACCCTTCACTCACACCTCAAAAAAGTAAATAAAAGCTCAGCAATGATTTAAAAATTAAGCATTTAAAAAAAGGGAAAATTGCTGTAAAGCAAATGAAAAAAAAAAAAATGTCCCTTTGGAGTGCTAATATGGTTTGCATTCAAAGAGGAAGTCATTTTTGATTAACAAGGAGGTAATGTTTCCCCACAAGGGTGGGTCGTAGATGATGAATAAATAATGTAATCAAATATTAAATTAACTCTATTTAAAAAACTGATTTGCATGTTAAAAGCTTATTGATGTAGTATTTTGTTTACTGTTATTGTTCTGAGGCAATTTTGTAACAAATAGAGACAGTGAGAGGTAATAGCATTCAGTCTTTCAACACAAATGCATTTATATTGATTACTTCTTTTTCTAAAAAAAATTGTGAGCTTGTCCACCTTTCTGCATCAGAATTTCTTTGGGAACATTTTTTTTCCTTATCATAATTGAATCTTTTTGAGCGGATGGCGTAAAAGAAATTTTTGTTCTCCATTTCTCTTTATTGCTTTGTATCACACCAAAGAGAAGTAATAACATCCAGTTTTCTGACACAGTTAGGTCAAGAAGGAAGGGTCATGCCATACCAAAGGGGAAGAGTGGCCAAAGGACACGGGCTGCACTTACCTTATCCAGTACAGAGCTCCCCTGGGATTTGGATTAATTACAGTAGCCCATGGATGGAGCCAAGGCTGGGGCAAAGGATCACTGAGATATAAATGGCCCTGGTCTCTGTTGCAGATGGTGTTTAGCCTTGGGGCTTTCCACGGAGGGAATGGGAATTCAGTGTACTTTGGTAATACAGTTAGCCTTGGTTTTCCCTAATCTCCTGTGAAACTGGGTCTGTAACAGGTTTCTAGCAGAAAAGGGAAGAGGGTTCTTGTATTTCTATTTTGCTTTTGATAGTGCAGCATGGTAGTGTTGCAGGATTCTTCTGTGATTTAACTCTAACACTTTCACTATATTTTAGAATTGCATAAATTCATGTAGTATGTCTCCTGAGGACTATATATCATGATCCTATGTGACACCAGGAAGGTTTTACTAATAAAATTTTGAGAAGATTTAAAATTATTCTTCTACAAAGGAGGTCATTGCTTCTGATTAACATTGAATATATTTGATGGAAGTGTTTCTCGAGCTGCTTGTGTAGTAAATTAAAGGCTGAGGTTACAGGCCCAACAATAATTGAAATTATTTACTACCTTGTGTTTCTGTTTATGAAGGTGAGCTGATGGGTTTCCATTACAACCTGTTTGTGTAGCAATATAGCACACCTGCTTTGCAGAAGACAGTATCGTAAAGCACTCACTTGAATTGTCTTGCCATTCATTGCAGAGGTCATTGTATCCTGTGCTGTATAAATATAAGAGCCAGAGTGTATAATAAATCTGTTTTAAATGCAATTAACTCTTTTAGTCATGGTAGGTTTGTTACATATCAGGATATGACCCAAATTTTTGTGGAAAAATTTAAAAAATTAAATTATTGATAAATTGATAAGTCTGAAACTGGCAGATGTAATAAACATATCTCGCTACTTAGAGATATTTAATGTCCTTTATGCCCACAGAAAGCCAGACATAAATTGTGCTTCAGGGACCTGTGAAATCTTCGATATTATGTTGTGCAGTGGGAAACTGGAAGAGATTGTATGAACACTTTGAAATGGGAGGCTTTGTAACTGTAATGTAACTCCTACAATGAATGAAATGCTAAACAGTGGAAGAAATTTGTGGAATGATACTTTTAAAGTGGAAATATTTGATGGGATTCCCTTGGAATTGTTGCCAAAGCAATAGTGATGTGCAACAGCTGAAAAATAACAGGACTGACAGGGTTCTGAAGGTACTGGTGAAAACACTCAGTCCTATTAGGTGATTCTGCATAGACAAGGAAAACTGATTTTCTTTTAAGTCATAGCTGTGATGCCTTCATTTCAAGCATGAGGATTTCCACCTTGCAAATAAGACATCAACACTGCCTGATTTTTCATGGCCAAATTCATTGCCAAGGACAACTGCGAGGTAGATGTACATTTTCTTGGTTTTGTATATTCTTTGAGCTAACTCTGAAGAATCTGTGCTTACCTCTGGCTTGGCACTAAAATGTAAGCTCCAGGAATAGAACAGCTATAGTGCAGCAATGCCCTTTCAGGGTGCTGAAAAAAGGATAGAAAAGGCACACCACTGAGGGTAAAAGTCCCCTGCATGGGGCTGAGAGCCAACAGACTGCTCCATTTGTGGCTGAAACATTCCTAAAGACTATTTTTCTCCTGCAAAAAATCAAGTATTGGTGGGTGGCAGAACCTGCAAACTGACTTACCTATTCAAAGGGAGGGAAAAAAACTGTGAAATCTCAACCAGAGCAAAGAGGTCCTGAGAAGGACAAGCTGGGAACACTCCTGGGACTTTGGTATTTTATAATATGGGGAAAATTCCATTAATAGCATTGGGATTTAATTTGGATTGTACTTTACAACAGGTGTTTTACAATGTCAGGTTGGTGTACCTGCAACGATACGAGCTGCAGCTAATGAAGGTCCCTATGACAGGCCTATTGCCATGGAAACAAGAAGGGCTGCAGACTACTTGATTTATAGAAATTACAGATTCAATAAAGCATTTCTTGCTCTTTTGAGTTCTGATTTAATTAGAAAGCAGAGTGATCTGTACAGTGTAGATGCTATCTCCAGCAGTTATTTGAGCTGTATATTAACATAGCTGTTGGCTTGCTCCATCTAAAATTCTCTGTGTTTTGACTGCTAAGCAGATCCAAATCGACCTGTCTAATCTGCCAGAAGTGTTACTTTAAGGGTAACCCAAACTTCATAGTATGGTCTGTGACTGGTCTGGAAGCATGGCCATGATTGTGTAAGAACAAATCTAGGAAAGAAACTACTTCAGATTGTAGTTAGGCTGATCCTAATTTGCACTTGGCCATTAAAATGGTTGTGTCTATAATGTGATTTTTTTCAAACTAACTAACTGCCAGAAATTTTGGTTTTTTTTTAATATATTTAAAGTTATACTGGAAATACGGTATTGGATCTTTTCCTCTGAAGAAATTTCTCAACCTTAGTAAACATATTTCATGAGTATGACCCAAGTGTTGTTGTACCTTGTCCCTCTTTCTTAGAGATACAAAAGCAGATGAGGACAGAAATTCTGGCTGAGAGAGTACCCAAAAATAAATAAAACCCCTTGTGGCACAAGTTCTGTCTGATGGCATTAACATGTTTTTCACTAATTCACAAGCCAAAGTGCCAACAGTTTGCTGCAGAAGTCAAGAGGGGGAGTGCGAAACAAGAAATGTTTATACACATAGAGAGGAATGATATATACATACATATGGATATAAAACAGAGTTGTAAATGGTGATATATAATTTGAAAAAATTGTTTATCTCAAGGCAAGATGCATAGCTCAATTTTAGAAGTAATTTTAATAGAAAAATTAAATAAACAAGAGCCTAGATTCTATCTGATCTCTCTCTGTACAAGTTCCTGCTTAGATGAATAAACATTTTAGAAGTTCCCAAATATTCAAGCTGTTGTGTTTTAAGATTTACCAAATACTGCCATTCTCTTATTTCTCCCTCATTCAATATGTTGTGCATTTTTTAATGCAGAAATAACCATCACAGTGACCCTGCATAATGCATGCTCCTGCTAACACATCTGAAAAAAACCAAATCTTTCAAGTGCTGTAAGCAAAGAGGATTAGAATAGATCTAAGAATCAACTGTTGCAAGTTTTGAAAGGAACAATTACTGCCACAGGCTGATGTGTGAGACCATTAGAAATAATAATTGAGAAAAAACACATTCTTATTAAGTGTTTACACCTTCTTTGTCTGAAATAACTGTTGACTTGTACAATTGATCACATATATTCTGAAGTCCTGACCAATCATCTTCATGTCATATATACACAGTATAGCAATATTTCTACAAGGATTAAGAATTAGCCTAATGTACAGCGGGTATATAAATATGTCCCAGGAGTTATTAGTCTCAAGATTGTAGTAAATACCTATTTCCAATTTTTTAGTGCAAACTGGGAATGTGAAAATTAGTACTGATGGTCAAGGGATAAAACTGCATTTTTAAAATTTCTCAGCTGAGAGTGAACTCTTACTCCTTGGTCTGATGATTTTGTAATGCGCACAGCACACTGAGGACATCTATGCTGCTTAAATGGCCTTTATAGCCTAATTAGAAAGGCTTACCATGTTTAGTCCCTTCACTTTAGTCACTTACATTTACACTAGTGGAAAGAGTGATGGTGACTGTGGCCAGAACAGATGAACAGAAATGCTCAGGTGTGTATTCTACCTTGGATCAGTTCTGTTGGCATTCCTGGGGCTCAGATCAAATGGCAGGGGGAGAACTCATCTAAAAGGCTTTGCATATGGAAGTGTAGCTGCCTTGACATCAGGATCCCAGCTGTCCTGAGTGAAGTTTTGCTCAGGTGGCCCACTGCATGGCTGAAGGAATGCAATTCCAGAAGTCTGAAGGCAGTGGAATGTCCAGATGAATAGGCTGATGGTACCTTGCTTCAGAACAGCCACTGATCTGGTAAATAGGTTATTTTTTTCAAAGTTTCTCTTCACCTGGTTTGGAGTAAATTTAGGGTTTAGATTATTTTTCCTAGCATTCTAACCACAGAAATACACACTTTTATTTCCTTCCTTCTGGCTGCTATTTTTTCAGTAATGTCCTCAAGTTTTCATCTTCATTCTGGATTCACGGGTAAAGTATACTTGAGTTTGGGATATTAATTAAATATATTATTAAAAAAATCAGAGAAGGATAATGAAAAGTAAAAGAAGACCTTAAAAACACCTTCCCCCACCCTCCCTACCTCCCAGCTCCTCCCACATTGGCACAAAGAGATAGGGAATGGGGGTTATGGCCAGGCCTCCTGAGATCCCTGACAGAGCTCTGTCACGATCCGTTCTTATGGAAGGGTTTCATGATGTTTCGTGGATTGATCTCAGGGTGATGGTCTCTGGCCACATGGCTGGTCTCTGGCAGCATGGCTGGTCTCTGCATGGCTGGTCTCTGGCTGCCTGGCTGCTCTGGCCACATGGCTGGTCTCTGGCCCTGCTTTGGCTGGTCTCTGTGGGCTGATGGCTGGTCCCTGCCCAGCAGCCATGAGGGCCAGGGCCAGGCCCCACTGGGCCATGTGGGCTGTGGCAGGGGGGCCTGGCCAGAATGGCAGTGGCAGCTCTGGAAGCATGGCTGCTCTGGCAGCATGGCTGGTCTCTGGCCACATGGCTGCTCTGGCAGCATGGCTGGTCTCTGGCCCTGATTTGTTCAATTTCAGCTGTGGGCTGATGGCTGTCCCTCCCCCTGCCCAGCAGCCATGAGGGCCAGCGCCAGGCCCCGCTGGGCCATGTGGGCTGTGGCAGGGGGGCCTGGCCAGAATGGCAGTGGCCACTCTGGCAGCATGGCTGTCTCTGGCAGCATGGCTGATCTCTGGCTGCATGGCTGGTCTCTGGCTGCATGGCTGCTCTGGCTGCATGGCTGGTCTCTGGCAGCATGGCCGGTCTCTGGCCCTGCTTTGCTCAATTTCAGCTGTGGGCTGATGGCTGTCCCTCCCCCTGCCCAGCAGCCATGAGGGCCAGTGCCAGGCCCCGCTGGGCCATGTGGGCTGTGGCAGGGGGCCTGGCCTGGCCCGTAGCCACTCCTGGGGCCTGGCAGGCCCTGGCTTGGCCTGGGCAAGCAGTGGGGCAGGAATTAATGTTGGCAAGATGTGAGCAGCCATGGCCCAGACCTACCTTGGCTGGGGACCCCAGGGCCTCTCCTCCCCTGCCCAGCAAGAACTTCTCCCTCCAGACAGTGGAACTAAGAGAGCTTCTCCCGGGGTTTGTTTGTTTTTAAAGTGCATGTGTTGCAAATTGTGAAAAACACCAAACACTTGTTTTTAAAATTTTAAAAGTTTAATAGTAATAAAGTGGTTATAAAAAAATAGTAATACAATCAGAGTAATAACAATTTGGACAAATTGAATTAGGACAATATGAGACAATAAATACAAAGAGTTATGGATGTCCAGGTACCTTTTTCTGGGCAGCACAAGCCCAAAAATGGACAGAGTTAACAAAGGATTAACCCTTAATAGCAACAGCCTGTTGTATATTCAAACACTTCATACATGATGCATAAATTCCGTTCAAATATAGGATTCTGTCTGGTCATCGTCAACTTCTTCCTCTGAATCCTAACTGAGCCTTCGAGGCAGGAAGAAGTTTGTTTCTTCTGATAATGGAGCAATAAATTCTTTTTCTCTGAAAGATTCAGGTGTCCTGTGGCTGATATCTTGCTGCTAGTACTTTCTTTAAAAAAGTATCCTACATAGCACAGTTTCAATTTTAGTATTTTTTTAAAACCTAAAACTATATTTAACACAGTACTTAAGAGAATTAATACAGCATTACTTTCTAACACAACACATATAATATTCATTTTAATATTTGTGAAAAGCCAATCATAAAATACATGCATTTTTCACATAAATCAATGGCGACTCTGACGAAGGGGAGAGAGAATGATGCATCTGACTCCATCATCAGAGGGCTAAGGAATTACTTTATTATACAATACTATGCACATTTCATCTAAATTGAATCTGCCATGCACTCGCTCTTGCTCACAACTGCACACACTGCACTCATCATCTCTGATTCTCTCATGACTGTCCCGTGACAGTCCCACACACACAAATGTCTTGGCCCTGATAGGCCAAGGCAACAAAACATTTTCACTTTGGGTAAACAATCTCCATATTGCATTCCATTTTAGCACAACACAGGCACAGCAAGCAAGATAAGAATTGTGTTTTCCTTCTTCTCTGCTTGTCTCACAGCTTCTCTCTGTTCAGAGGACATGTGAATACCACAGTGTGTGGTCACAGAGGTGTGTGCAGCTTTCTAGTGGTTTAACAAAGTGTCAGTATGCAAAACTAGTCACTGATTGGTTTTGTCAGGCATGGAGAAACCGCGAGCAGCTTCTCTTAAAAAATTACCTCTGTGACTGGCTTCTTCCCTCCTCACCAAATATCAATTAATGCTATTAATGAATCGATACGATATGTAACTTATTAGGTGAACTCATGTTTACTTATTTCTGATAGGTAAACATGATCTCTAATATTTCAGCCTCCATTTCACCCACACATGGAAGCTGAAATTTAGGGACCATGTTTACCTATCAGAAAAATTTTGATTTAGCAGATGAATGCCAAATATTCTGGAAAGCCATAAAGGTGTAAGGTAGACTTAGTGCAACCCTTTGGATCCCTTTGTGTTGTGATTCAGCTGGCTTCCTTTAAAAGAGGGGTGGTAGTCACACGCTGTATATGCCCTGGTCACTCACAAACATCAGTCTGCTTTGTGTAGCACTGGCTACTTTTTGGGCTGCTTTGAAAGAAAAATGAAGACATAACCCCAATGCATGAAAAAAAAAATACTCTCCTCTTAATTTATGAGCATTAAATATTTAATAAATTCTTCTTATTGGGATTTTCATTTTTACCAAGAGATTTATCACTTGTCAGTGTCCTGGACAGCATAGATACATATAGACACGGCTAATGTATATTAAACCATTGCTGTAGTTTAATGTCCTAATTTATAAAAAATAAGCATGAAAAGAATTCATTCCAGGTTAAAAAATCCAACTTAAACCAGTTATATTGTGCTTAGTTGTGTTTGTCAAAACAAACTGCTAATATTTTTTATTGTCAAGTGTCCATACCATATTTATTTCAAGATAAAACTTGTCCTTGCAGTTCCTAATATGCTTTATTTCAGTCACCACAGGACTGAATTTGCCAAAGGAAGTGTTAGAGAACAAAGCAGTGGTTAAACAGTTGTCTTTATTACCTGGGACACATGACCTTGAATCTCCTGCAAAGACTTCTTATTGAAAAGGAAATCTGCCTTCAGGAGTCTTGAAGCAGTCACATCCCATTCCTTTGTTCTTGGGGGTGTGTATGGATGCTCCATCTCTCTGTCCCTTTCTCTCAGGCAAAATGAAGGGCACCCTTAAAATTTCAGTATGTTTCTTTCATACTGGAAATTTACTCGATGCTAGAAGCATGAAAATGTGTTGTAGTTACCCTGTATTTTTTAAAATACATATTAAACTTCTGAGCTTACATAAATATACTTCTAGGAACTCTTTCCCTCACACAATGCCTTGTTCAGGGGTTTGTTCATGACAGGATCAAAGATCATCAAGCCTCCTAAACATGATACTAGAAGTTATTTTCCATATGTTTGGAATGATCTCCTAAGGCCTGTAAGAAGGAATGGTGGGTGAGGGTCCCTAGCAAATACAGGCATGGGTATCCCTAGCTGAAGATAGGAATATGTTCAGGCATGTACATTTGTTCTATCCTGGTCTGGAACAAAAGATTCCTATTTGAAGAAAGAGACCCAATTCAACAATGTAAAGTTTTAACCAAAGCAAAACTCAACCAATTAAATAAAGCAGACATGAAAACCAAAAAGCTTTGGTTTAGTTTTAGGAGTCCTTTTTGTATCATTTTATTCCTTGAAACTGGAAACAATCTATTCTCATGGCACAAAGACACAAACAGAAAGTTCATTTCAAAACTGTACACATATGTGTGCATATATTTAGCTGGACTAAGTTAATCAGATAAATATCTAAAATTATTTTTGGGCAAAATATTTTAAGAAAATTTATTAAGAGGGCATGAAAAATTACTTTTTGTGGTGTTGACAAAAGCATCACAAACCAGAAAACAATTTGATAGACAAGTTAGCAAGGTATGTAAACAAAATGTGCCTATTTCTATATTCAGAATGGTGAGATTTTTGAAGAAAATAGAAATCATATGATTGATAATTGATCTGATAAATTTCAAAGCAACCATATGTCTTTTGGACCACATAATGTTGTAATCAAGATTTTTGAGTTGAGAGCTTGTATCTCAATTCCACAATACATGACTTCATTATGACCACATTTTATCACATTTTAACATAACATTTGAAAAATGGTGACATGCCAGAAATTAAGTACCAAAATCATATATTTTTATGAATAGATCAAATAATTGGAAAGAACCTCATGGTCAGTGAACCTCAAATGATAGACCAGATGAAAGATGGTAACAATAAGGCCAATGAATATTAAATGAAACAAATTATAGAAAAGAAAAAATGCAATTAGGAAATTAGTTTCAAAATGGTATCTAATAACTTCAGCTTAATAGCCAGCTCATTTGAAATAATATTACAGGCTTTTCAGCTTGCTCAAGTACTGATGCAATTCAGCTTTTTCCGTTTTCATCTGTGCTTTGATTCATATTCAGGTATTGTAAACATCTTGATAAGATTAACATAAATGTAAATAATATTTATATTCAAGATGGCTTGGAGGATTTTTTAATGATGAATATAATAATCTGAATTTTTATAACATAGATGATTTAGAAAATCAATAATCTCAATTTCTCTGATAATAAAAATCTCTTTCATTCTGTGTTTAGACAGAGTATCCCAAGCTTTGTATGCCAGGATACTAGAGCAGAGATTTTCTTAAAGTTTACATCAGAGAGGTGAGATATGAGTCACCCTGTAAATGACAACATGATTCTATAAATAAAGAAAAATAAACTCAGTGCAGAGCTGTAACCCACTCTGAAGAAATCTCTAACTGCTGGCACATTTTCAATAAGCTGTGTCTACTAAGTCAGAGCTGTAATTGCCACTTAAGAAACATCCACAGTGTTCTATCTCTTTGTGTATTAGGAGAGACCAAAGAGATATTGGGTCATTATGTAAAAATTGGTAATTAACAGAAAGTGATTTTCCAGTTAATTTCCATGTTCATTATATATCGAATACTATTTAGTTTTTTGTGTCCTTTTTGTTTCTCATAAACTTGACCCAAGGGATCCTACACGGTAAAAAGACATATAAATTATAAAATAAGACATATATTTAACTGAGTCATTGAACTTTTGTTGTGACTAATGATTCTTCCAGCAATCATTTCATTAGGGAAAACATTTCTTTTTAAGTAAATAATGTTCACTACCTTTTAGAGCTGCTATCAGTGAAAAGAAAATAATCTACTGAAATATCTAAATCCTTTGATGATCTCTCTGAGGGCATCTTGTAGATTTAAATTAAACTGATCAAATAGAAAGTGATATACCCTTCAAAATACTTTAACTGATTTGACTACAAAGAAAAATAAAGCCATTCCATGCACTTATGAAGAATTGCTGGCAGGCTGAGATTCAAGAAGAAAAGGATTGATTATTTTATCGAAATGGAAGTGTTTTCCTTATGCACTTTGCTCATATATGGGTATATTAATGAAGAATCTTTGCAGAAAGAAAGAACTGTGCCACCTTTACTTAGGTGTGGTGTGATTACACCTTTACTCAGATGTAGCATAAATCAGGGTTGAAAGCTGTGTGGACTCCAAGATGAGGTATGGTTTTTCAGATAATCTGAGTTTCCTATGGAATTGATTGATGACATTCTGTTTGAAGCTGATGGGAGACTTGCCATTGATGTGAATGACAGATGCCAGTATATTTTGGAAATCAATTTCTATGTGGTGTTTGCTGCTGATTGAATTTTATTTTGATTTTTTTGAAGGATCTTCTTTACCTTTTTTAGCAGCTTCAAAGGTTCAAATCTATGTGCTCCACTATGTGTGCTTGTATGAATCATAACCTCTTCTTTTAATTAATTTGGTGATAAAGTTTTAAGATTTTTCATTTACTGATTACTTCATTTGCTAGGAAATTTTAGTCCCTTCTAGACCTGACATTTTGCTCATTTGGATTTAATGCTGATGAAAGGTGTAAATAAGAAATTATTTCATAAGCGTTGCATGTGAATAAAATTTTATCTTTCCATGTCCCCTAAATTCTAACAGTGGTGATTTTCAAGCAAATTTGCAAAGAGAGATGTAATTAAAAAAAACAAATCAAACCAAAACAAAAAACCACAGAAAATAATCAGCCAAATATTTTGGTTTCATGATTTTTTTTTCATATGTAAAGGAAAAAAGAATAAAATTACTAATTCTCAGTCCACAAAGTACTATGAAAAATACATAAATTAAAAAAAATTATTATTGACATGAACATTTTTTATTGGTTATGGACACTATAATACAAGACTACAAGATACATTAGTGCATCATATATTGAAAATCAGAGTTTGAGCATTAAAACTGTTTACCATCCTGAATAGGCTTAGGGGCACAGAATAATTCCCCTTCTGTTTGGAAGAATGGAAACTGCTGTATTAAAAAGCAAATTAATGAAACATTAGATGAATTTGAACACTTATTATCCAACAGCATGTAAAACTTCCATTCCTACCTTGTATATTCAATATCTTTGAGAAATCATTGAGTAAATACCTTGATCTCTTACGCAATCTGTATACACACCGTCTGCTGCCAAGGTTTGGCACAGTCAGCCAATAAGGCTGGCCTCCTGTTTTCTCATGTAAAACCAGAGATTTTTGTTATGCAGGCATTCTGTGAGATCCATGCAGGCAAGATCATTTGCTCAGTCTTATGGTGTGTAGTAGTGTTCTAATTCTTGCATTTCTCCTCACATATATCTGGTTCATCTTTTCCTCTTTTGATTTGTTGGAGTCCATAATGCATACAATGGGTATAAAGCACTATCAGCTTGGTCATCAAGTGGGCTGTTCATTTCTTCCTGAGTGATGAGCACAGGCTTCCTCCATCCACATTGCATTTCATTTCTTAGGAGGAATTACATGGTCTTGAGTGTGTTCCCAGCCAATGAATTCAGGCTGAGTGAAATTAAGAAAAAAGGAGTGTTTTAGATTTTAAGTGCGAAATCTGGACCTCATTTGAATTCAGTGATAATATTTTGGTTGAAGACAGTATAAAAAAAAAAAAAAAAAGCCAGCCTTTTGAGAAAAAAATATCCTACTAACACTTCCCTCTCATGTAAAATAAAGGGTTTCAGCTCTTAGATCTCTCCTGAGTTCTCTGCAAGGAGATATGAAATTTGTCAGGCAAACAGAGATCAAAATATATAGGATACTTTAAAAATTAAAACCAGTGCCCCAAATTCCACTTTAACATTTACAATATTCACAGAGCACCCAGAGTTCAGTTTAAAATTTTTAATGGTGTGAACACAGATTTGGAAAGCAGGGATTTGCTGCCTGACTTAGGTTCCAGTGTTTTCAGGAATAAGCCATTCACCCAATATGTTGCATTCCCTTAGTTTGCACACAGAGAAAAGGAGAATAGTGCCTGAATCAGAAATAATTCATTTTTTCTCATATTCTTAAATGTAGGTGGAAATTCAAACCACTTTGGACTTGCTTTAATAGTGCTGGCTCAGAATAGATATTAAATATTAAACCCCTCATATAAAGTTACTGCAGCAACCTACAAAAATCACAAAAGTTTAGTTTCTTGTATATTCAGCTTGTATTTGGCATTCGGTGTATGGATAATAAATGTATCAGGCAAAACTCACTCAAAAAGAAAAGTAGCACAGGACAAGCAAAACTCCCAGCAGCCTGAAGATCAACAGATTTTTTAAATTCAAGAATTATAATACACCATACCAATTGAAAGTTCAAATGGCCCACAGATGTTTGAAAGCTTTGGAAATGGAGGACTTGAGTAAATCACGTTTGGACTTGAATAAATGACTTATAAGAATAGATATTAAACCCCTCATATAAAGTTACTGCAGCAACCTACAAAAATCACAAAAGTTTAGTTTCTTGTATATTCAGCTTGTATCTGGCATTCAGTTTATGGATAATAAATGTATCAGGCAAAACTCACTCAAAACAAAAGTAGCACAGGACAAGCAAAACTCCCAGCAGCCTGAAGATGCAACAGACTTAAAACAATAAGGAGGCAAGGAATAATATATACACCATACCAATTGAAAGTTCAAATGGCCCACAGATGTTTGAAAGCTTTGGAAATGTAGAGACTTGAGGTAAATCGTTTGGAGATGTGTTTATAAATATTGAAGTCACAAGGTATTTGTCACTGAAGTGCAGGTAGGTGATTTCTGAACAAATTAAAACATAGCAATGCAAAAGCTGCAGCTGCACTGTCTTTGGCTGATGATGTATTTGAGCCTTCTTCACATGAGTGTGTTGCTTTAATCAGAAAAGTTTGCTTTGTTTGTTTGTTCATTTCCTAGTTTCCCAATCATTTTGTTATAGTGTTCCCGCTTCTTTAAGGAGCAAGAACTGGCAGTCTGTCAGAATGTCAGCATATTGTTATGCAGCTGGAATATGTACCAGGAAAAAAAATTATAAATCAATTCTGTGATGCACTACTGAATGTCAGAAATGCTTTTCAGAGATAAGAGAATCCCATTACAAATGCTGATTTTTCAAAATTATTGTAAATCATGACCAATATTCACTGAATACTAAAAATTCAATAACAGCGTATGCCATTTCATGATGCTGCCTCAAGAAAATATGTCATGCTGAGTTACCACCTGGCAGCCCTTCAAAATAAGGATATTTTTAATATCTCAGGTCATGTAAAAGTAAACAGGTTAACCTAAACCCCTGTGCACTATCATTTGTACAAACTGCCAATAACCATCAGAAGGTAAGCACTTCTCTCCTGTGCTAAGGAACGCCACTAAGAGGATCATTTTTCTTCTCTTCTTGGTTGAATCCGATTGTTTCACTCAATGGAGCTTCAATTCAGCCAACAGCATTCTGTGCACTCTAAGATAAGGAACAATCATCAGCAAAAGGAAATACAGGTCTCAGAAGAAATTCTTTAAATTCATGGTTCTTGCTATATACCACACTTACTAAAAAAGGAACATGCACACACACACACACATATATTTATATGCATATACACCCCCATGTACACATGCTTCTACAAAAAACACTGCCATCAAGAAATAAAAATGCTTTTAAAAAACTTGCACACTCTTATACTCTGAGACTACTTTAGTAATCTGAGAATCTTTTGGTCAGATTTGTGACTGTGAGAGGCTAGAATTTGCTAGAAAATTGATATTGTAATATCCCCACATGCAGGATGTAAAGCTTTATGTCTTTTGCAGTCTCGGCACAACATCTTGTAGTGACAGAGAGAGAAAGAGCTTTGAAAAAATCTGAGGCATCTCTCTGTGTTTCATATATTCCTCCACGTATTGTTCATTTTAATGATGCAGACATTTCCTAAGATATGCATTCAAATAATATAAGGACTTTTGTGAATATATATAAGAGAATAAAGTGATTGAATTAAGCTTCCTATCATATTTAAAAACTTGTAGAAATATCAATTTTTAAGTTGTTGTCATATTAACTATCCATCATTTATTAGCAGTGTGTGCATGACTGTTCACACAACTTTGGAGGAAGAAACTGTTCAGGCATTTTCCTATTGCGAGGGGGATTTAATTGTCTTAGTTTTCTTCTTAATTCTAACTATCTTCACAAATTTTATATATAATTTTTTGGAGAGTAGAGAAGTTGAGTCTGCTGGGTTGTGTGTGGAAACTGGATAAAAACTATGATCCTGTGCATCATGGCCAAGATGATTGCTCACAACCACCTGTCTCCATTCCCTGGCCATAGAGATGTGTTACTGTAAGAAATACAAAGGCTTTTGGGAAATCAGTGGAAGACACTAAACTGCCAGTCATCCAAACCTTGATTTAATCAAGCCAGTGTCCTGTTCTGGCCAGGACAGGGTTAAATTTTTGCAGTGGGCAGGAGGAACAATGGCCAGGACATGGATGTTGTTCAGTACAACCTCATGTCATTGCTGAGGGGTGGGGAGAAGGGGTTCCTTCTGGTCCAACGAGCACATGGAGTGCTGGGTAACACTGACATCAAGCTGTGGTATTTTCTGAGACCCCCGTCGAAGGGAAGAATCTGGCTCCATGTTTTTAAAAGCTTAATTTATTATTTCATGATCTATATTATATTAAAGAATGATATACTAAACTATACTAAAGAATAGAGAAAGGATACAGACAGAAGGCTAAAAGATACTAATGAGAAACTTGTGACTCCCTCCTCAGAATCCGACACAGCTTGGTCGTAATTGGCCAATAAAGTAAAAACAATTCACATGTTGGATAAACAATCTCCAGCCACATTCCAAAGCCACAAAACACAAAGCAAATAAGATAATGTTGTTTTCCTTTTTCTCTGAGGCTTCTCAGCTTCCCAGGAGAAAATCCCTGGTAAAGAGATTTTTCAGAAAATATGGTGGTGACACCAAGCCAGTCCATAGGGAGCAGACAATGTCGGGTTGCTGGAAGGTAGGAGGGTTCTGCAGAGGGACCTAGGCAGGTTGGATAGATGAACCCAGTCAAGCAACCTGAGGTTTAAGAAGACCAAGTGCTGAGTCCTACACTTTGGCCACAACAACCCCCTGCAGCACTACAGGCTGGGGACTGAGAGGCTGGACAGTGCCTAGGCAGAAATGGGGTGCTGGATATTTTCCCCCAGCTTTTCCTCCCCTTTCTCTCCTTTAGTTTGCTATAACAGTTTTTGAAAGTTTGGAATTTCTCATAGATATTCAGGAACGTGTTCTTGTTGCTAGCTCTGCCAAGCCTCCTCAGTGCTGTTCACACCATGTTCAGAGTTACAAAAGAGATTTTTAGGAGGGTCTTTCAAAGATCTGCCCTAAGGATGGATAGTTGTGAATGGCATGGAAGATAGGAAAAAAAGGACCAGTGTTTGAAGGATTATTCTTCTCCAGCAGTTTGGAAGTTCACCCTGATACAGGACCCTGATAAAGTGGCAGAATATTTGAAAGGAAAATGCTTTAAAAGTTCCAAAGAGGCACAAAGTTATGCAGTGTGCTGGGTCCTGGCTGTTATTTATCAGACACTACTTGATACTAGACTGCACCCTCAGGGGCAGGAGGAGAAAAGCAAGACAAAATCCATTCACTTAGTAAGGGATGAAGAGGAAGCAGGGCCCAAAATCCATTGGCCTTTGAGTTTGGAGCCAGCAGGCTTCCTCACAACTCTTAGAGCCAATATAATGTTCACTGAAGGCAATATGTATATATCATGTAAATAAAATATCTGCCTTCAAACAGTGGCTGTGGGACACCTAATGAAGTAAAGTACTAGCTAGCCTAGGTATGCAACTCTAGTCCAAAACCTTTCATGTCTAGTATTTTGTCTAAGCATGGACAGGAAGTTTTCCAGCAGCCTGGCTCTGTTGTTTTGGCTGGGAATGAGTCTAATGTGCCATGTTAGAGATGAGATGATGCTCACAGAGAGCCTGCTGGAGAACTCTCCTGTGCATCCTTCAACTCATTGGGCTCAGAACAGGCTAACTATCCCTGGCCCAAAATGATTTTGTACATTTGGCATGTGTTTCCCCACAGCTAATAAACCCTCATAGTTAATAAACCCTTACAGGGCACAACTTACTGGGTCCATGGCAGTCAGATCCAACAGACTGACTGCACTCAGTCCAGTGAGCCTGGCTGAACCCAAACCCTTCCTGGAAATGCCTACCTTATTCTCCTGTGCTCCCAAAACACTGGGATTTGGGGTTTTAATCTTCTACTCCCCCATTAGCCTATGCAATTATGTCCTGCCTGTTATTTTTTGGGTGTTGAATGGAGCAAGTTGGACTTCTCAGGCTTTTCCCCAGTTCATTGCTGTTCTCATTCATTTCTAATGCACGGGCTTAAACTTGTGGAATTCCTCAACTATCAATTGCACTTCTACTATGAAATTGACTGTGTGTACTATGTGGAAAAAAGTCCTTAAGGGGTTAAGGATTTCAACCAAGTTTTCTGGATGCATTTGTTTTCTCTCTCTTTTTTTTTTTTTTTTTTTTTTTTGGAAACTGGAGTTGTCTAAGAGCTTTGTTTTTCAAAATCAGAAATGAAAGATAAATCTATAAACTGTCTATTTGTATAACCAGCCTGTAATTATATCAACATGCAATTTTGTTGTTAAATTAGAGACTGGTTTTCATTTATTCAGCACTGAACTTATACTTTTCCCAGCACTTCTTTGTCACCTTGGTTTCTGCTTTTGTGAAAATTCTCTCACAAAAGCCTCCTTTCTGATTACTGTGAAAAGTTTATGAATCAGAAAGAAAATTGCCCTGAAGATTAAACTGAGGATTCCTTTGAATAAATGAATCTTCTGGTGATTCAGATCCAACCCAGCCTTTTCTTCATGAGCTTCACATTCTGGAAGACAAACCTTTGTGCTAAGATTCAGAAAAAACAAATATTGGGACTGTGAGTGTAAACTGTTTATCTCTTGAGACCTTGTACTAGAACTTAGGACCTCTGCTAAATTTTCAATCAGTTGCAAAATTTTGAAACAACTAGAAGAGGAATATCTCAAAATATCATTTCTCTCCTGATTGTACTTCCATATGAGTAGCCTGCTGTCTGTTTTTTTCTGTCTCAAAAAGAGGGAATTTGAGCTGCAGATTTTAAAAATATCTGAGGAGGAGGTCTTAGTCTTGTGTATTTGTGTGTATATATATATATATATGTGTGTGTCTGTAGTATAAGGATGTAGAATCTATATTAATTTCTTTTTATATCCCTTTTTCCTAAAATTCCAAATCAAAAGGGTGCCTAATGAGATTTATCTTTAATTACCCATTAAATCCACCAAGACCATCAAAAGTGGCAGAGCCCATGATACTTCACATGAATTGAGTTTACTGGTGTTTTTTAGGGAGCAAGTTTTCTCTCTCTCCCTGTGTAAGAGCAAGCAGCAATGCAGGGAGAAGACAGAGAAACTGACAGGAGCTTATTGGCTTCATGAGCATCCCCTGATTACCTGTTAGAGATATGGTGTTTGATGAATGCTCTGAATATTAAACATTTGATTTCCTGTTTGCCTTTACGTTTTGACACCATGTAATCTTATGGAAGTGAAAACAAGCAGGATATGGTCTGAAGTTTTAATCTTTCCAGCATTTTTCCCGTTCTGAATCTCATTGCTATTTCCCTCACAACTTTCCAGCATCCACCTTTGTAGCATGTGTGATTGCCTCCTACAACTTCCAGCACTACCACCCTAGGGGTGCAGATCTGTCTCTGAAAATTGACCCTCTCTTGCAAATCTCACCTGTAATCAGGAAGTGGCCCTGGTTTTGTGAGCCATCATTTCATCCTGGTTTTTCCTTATAGCTTTCAGTCTTTTTCATCTACCTCTCCTTGCTTTGAATCTCCCTTAAAAAGTTCTCAGAAAATTTGTTTGTAAATATACCAAGTCATGATACCAATAATCTAAGTAATGTTTTCTTTAGCAGCATAAGACCCTGAACTCATTCTCACTTCATAGTATTTGGGAACATAAAAGGAGTTGGATTTTGATCTGCTTCACTTTATGAGTCTAATATTTTATGACTTTGAGCTGGCAAAATTCCAGTAAAAATAGACTTCCTTTATAAAATTCTATAGTAAAAATGAGCTTGTAGTTTTATTAATAACTTTGCTTTGGCTGTTACTCCAGGTTTTTCTAATAAAACTTATGACAATATTCTGAAGAATTTACTAGTAACTGGTAACTTGATGCTTTTTAATATATTCACAGAATACAGTAAAGAAATAGTCACAATTATATAAAAATATTACTTCAGAGGATCTTCTAGAATCATTATAGATGCATATGGATATCCTGAGTTTCAATTTTATCTTGGGTTCATGTCTATTGTAATTTGCAACAGAAATCTCCATTATGGGTAGTTTTCTTGCTGTTCAGGGTGTAGTCTGAGTTGACTGGCATGAAGAAATAAAAGTGAAATAGCTTATTTAATTTGCTCCAGCTTATCAGAAACTTCTCACCACAGATGATTCAAGTTACTTCAGAATATCTAAACCAGCACTTTCTTCTCCTTTTTAATTTCCTTCCTCTCTGTTTTTCGTTTCTAATACATCCATTTCTCACTCCATTAGTAACAAGTTCTCCCATATCACTTGGATATTGAATTGAGTTCAAATGGGTACAAATGCTCTTTTGAGTCACATTGAATATTGTCTGAAAATCCCAATGAAGCAAAATTCTCATCTTCTTTATTTCTTGACAAATTGCATGAGAAAGTTCTGCAGAAGTCAGTAAAAATCAATAATTTTTGTAGACCTTTTTTTTGCTGAAAGGACTAGAAATAAAAGTTGCCATTTTAGCTTTCTCACCCAATGTCCTTCTTGGAACTTTTTTTCTATCATCTTGGTATAGGTGCAATGCTAATATAATATTTGTCATACTGAATTCCTCAGCTGAAATAGCTGAAGTATAACAGCCTTCCTTTGAATATCCTGTTTTGTAGCAACACCCTTGCCACACTCTCAGTGCTGCCTGCTTCTGTGATGCCAGACTCTCTTGGTTTCTCCCCATTAAGAGGGTGTTTCAGGCTGGTAAGTGTAGCCCTGGCTCTGCATTAAGCTGCACATTTAATTCCCACTATTTTTAATACACTGAAAATATTGCAAAAATATTCTTGCTTCTGGAACTCCTGGTTCTGGGGAGTAATTTGCTCTGAAAGAAGACTTAAACTATTTTGAGTCCTAAACAAAGGCATTTAAAAAAAATATGCAGACCAGTTACTCGCTTATGGTTTATTATACTTATCATAGTAAAGCTATTTGCAGTTTTTTTAAATTCTGTGGCAGTACCACATCTGTTTCCTTCTTTCTCAGTTTTTAAGGAATTGTGGTTTCTGGATCGGTAAGTTTCGTAAGAAATCTGATACGTAACCTTGTGTTGCATGAGGATGTTTGCCATTTCACTGCAGATATCACTAAGTCATTGGTACATAATTGGTGAAAAAGAGATCTCAACCAAAAGTGTTCATTGTTCCTGTTTCTCTTGCTTGCAACCTGCCCTGTTCATGCCACTGAAAAATGACAAATTAATAAAGAGAAAAATCTCAATAGTTTTGAATAGCTCTGCTTCTGATGATCTTATTTACTGTTTAATCCTTCTTTTCCCCTTTCCTACAATGGAATTTTAAGGAAATACCCAGGCAGTTCCCAAGCATGAGTTTGATGAAGATGAGAGCCTTTATTAACTTCACAGCAATTGTAAAGGACAGTTTCAGTTTGAGCAGAGGAATTTTTAAGGTATGCCACATAACTCCAAGAACGCATATTCATCAGCCCCCTTTTATTCCCATGATAGATTTCTGTTGTTCATATCAATAAGGTGTTAAATTCGGCATGCTTGTGGATCACAGCTGTGAGAACTGATTTTGGAAACCAAACCCAACTCCTATATGCTCATCACAACTTTTGACCTTGCTCTGCTTTTCTGCATCTTTCCCTTCCCCTCGTTACCTTCCTTCCAGCAGTCCCAGCCCAGACATGTGGGAAGGCTGTCCCTGGATGAAATAGTGACCTAGTGCTGTGACTTCCACAGACCTGCATTTCAAAAAAAAAAGTGAAACAGGCTCTTAGAGAAATCAGTTCCCAAATGGGTTATATCACCCTCTTCAACACCACTACCTGTGTTCTGTATTCCTTGCATGAATCAAGGAGGATTTTGGTATGTAGGAGCTGTACCCTTAATAGAACAGTTTCTTTATTGCCACATGGAAGAATGATTTGCTATTTTAGAATAGGGTGGGGAGGAAGAGAATCAAAAGGCTCTGCAATTAATTCATAAGCTCTTCTGAGGTTTACCTGGCAATGGATTAGAAGAAGATTAATTTACAGTGTAGGTAACACCCTATAGCTATGATTTCTTTTATCTGATGTGGTTTTGTAGAGGAGTTCTCCTTGGTTCCTAGAGAGGTTATTTCAGAGCAACATTTACATTTATGGTATTGATTAAATAGATAGTTGCCAAATACATCTATGTAATAGTTTCATAAATAACAACTGGCACTCTGTAATTCTCATGTAATGCAAAGTGTGCATTTGGTCTTTGAAAAAGAGAGAGAGAGAGATGGACTGCAGAACAAAGCTTCTCATAACTGCAGTGCAAGAGAACGTGGCATCACACAGACAGGTTTTCTGGCCCTCTATTAATGATTTGCAAAGACAAGATTTTCTGGGACTTCCCTAGCCCTTCTTGCTTCAATCTTAACACTGAAGCTTCAATAAAACTTTACTGAAATCCTTCTTTTTGAATATTACGCGATGATATAATAACTATGGAGGCAGATTTTAAATTTTCATGTAAATTGCCTCTGCATAGCTTTGAAAGTTTATTATTGCTTTATAATATTCCTTTCTCTTAAGCTTCTTATTTATATTGGCAGAGTGTGTATTTGGAATAAATGTGATAAATGGAGAGATTAAGGTAATATTTCTTCTATGAAATCTCTTTATTTGGAAACCAATACAAAGCTAGGGTTTACATTTTTTGTTGTTATTTAGTTATTTGCATTTGTGTGTCTATGCATGTATCTGTGTGTATTTGTATTTTAACTTCAGTCCATACAAGTACTTGAAAAATGGAATTGTTAAGCTTGTCCCAGGCCATCAGAAATCCTTGGAAACTAATCCTGGAAATACATGGAGAATACTATGAATGTTCTTGTATGTACCACAAGAAAATAGATGCTACTGAGAGCTTTAAATCAATATCCCCATCTTTCCTTGCAATTTCACAACAGGATGAACACAATTTTATGAAAAAAAATATTGTACACCTTCTCAAAAATATGATATTCAACATTTTATGGAGTACTTTTCCACAATTTTAGTGGATAATACGGCAGTCCTGGATTCAATTTGTGAGATGTATTTTAAACGTGAATGTGAGATATTTGTGTCGAGTTGACTGTGCAAAATTTCTGGGTTTTCTCACAGTTATGAGGGATTCTGATTTCATTGCATTTCATGCTTATTTATTTCTGTGATTTGCAAAGGATGTTAAATCTGTATTTTCTCCTGACCTGCACAGTCTGGGAACTCTAGGATTCGTGATAAGAGATGGTCTTCAAAGCTATCCATTATGTCAGAATGAGATACATCAAGGATAGATATGAAACTATTTCAATTATTGTCTCATTATATACATAAATCTTCCACAAATCTAAAATATTACACAAAGTTTTTTTTACAATTTTGAAGATATATTAGAAGCATTAAATATGAATGTGTAAATTAAAGTTGCATTTTAATGCTCACTCTTCTGTAAGTTACAGCTGGCCCATGCTGGCTTTTTTGACTTATGTAAGGAATAATAAATAGACTTCCAGGTCATGTATTTTTGAAAAGTGCAGTCAGTATGGTGCAGGAGAGCATGGCTTTACTGCATTCAGATAGCAAGAACAAGTATATCCATTTCCCTTTGGTTTATATATATATATATATATATATATATATATATGCGTGTCTGTTTGTGTGTGTGAGAGTGCAGGTGTGTTTGTGTGCAGCTGTGCCAGAAAGGAAGAGTCTCAGTTAATTTGCCATCACAGAAGCCTGGTGACCTCAAGTAGTGATAGTCAAGTTTGTTACATGAGTTTGTCACATTCAGCAAATAAGGCATCCCAATCCCAATGTTTTGGGTTTTTTGCTTTTGTTTTTTTTTCTTTTCTGGAGTGGAATATATGGAATAAAATTGGTCAGATGCCCCTCAGGAAAAAAAAAACCAAAAAAAAACTGCTGTAATAAGCTTGTAGATGTGTATAGGATTAAGTCACCCATCGAAGGCAAGTGTCTGATCTTGGGAAATACTAGATATAGAAGGGACAAATCCAAATAGAGATTTGCCTCTTTATTTTGAAATGCTTCATAGGAAATCTTTCCAATATTATCCTTGGGAGATTCTCATTAGAATTTTCTAATTTTCCCTCCTTTTCATTCTTACCTTTCTGCATTTTCTTTTCCTTTTCCCTTTTCTTTCTCCTTCTTTCCTTTGGAAAATGCCAAACATCTCCAGGGAGATCTTCCTTTGAATGTGCATGCAGGATTCCATCAGCTCTGTGCTTGGAAGCATCACTGCCTCAAACACATTGTGTCCTGACATTCTATGATAAAACTGATGATTATTTTTCTTGAACCTGCAGCCCATAAATGATTCTGTGATGCTATCTCTTGAGTTATGCATGAGGAAGATGCTCTGATGTGCTATTCAAACATGAGTTCATTCTAAGTCAGAGGCACTCGTGCTCAGGCAATAGAGATTTTTGAATGGGACAAATGCTGCAACAATGCTTGTAAAGATAAAAATGTTCATACTAGCCAACCAGGAAAGACAAGGATTCTGTTATTTAATAACAATGACAAAGGCTCTTAAATACCACAAAGCATACAGCGAGGTAAGGAAATTAAAAAGAAAAGGAATGAGATAAGCAAAAGAATATATTTTCCTGTCAGTTCATATTTACTTACATTTTTATCTCTGACCTCTCTATAAAGCAAGATTTTCATTGCTCAGTCCCTGAAGAGATAAATTCTGTTCTTTCAAATAAGAACAGAAGCAATGAAGAAACATGAATGCAACCACTAGAAATGTAAGGACAGCCAGTTGGCCCAACCACTGCAAGACATTCTGCCTTGATCTGCAGCCCCAGCATACCAAGCAGGTAGGAGGTGCAAGAGGCACTGCCTAACCCTCATATGCAATGCTAATCGTGCCTTTCACACCCTTTAAGAGAGCTGAGGTTGTCATTAATCAGTCTTCAGGAAGCCTGGCACACTCACTGCAAAACCAGAAGGAATTCTGTGACCTGGATATTAAAATCCCTGATTAAATAAAGGTATTTTCTGAACAGAGAGATTGTTATGCAAATAGTTACTCTTTCAAATAGTTAATTTCCTTCTAATTTTGAAGCTAAAGAAAGAGTTGGATAGGTTTTTCTCAGGAAGTAAGATTTAAAAAATTGAATATTAATGCTAAAAGGCAAGAAATTCTGTATTCTGTGGTCACTTTTAGAATTTTGGATTGACTTAGAATGGTTAGGTTCATCATGCTCCTGTTCTGCTTCATCCTTTTTCCATCCATAAAGGATGAATTGCAACTTGTTCTGATTTGTTTAGAAAAACTCTTGGAAGAAATTTTCAAATTTGTATGCAAAAATATTGTGAATTTTACAATATTACAAAAAAAAAAAAAAGGAGCTTTTGCTTCTAAGAGTGTAGGTGGCTTAATTTTAGTTTTGGGCAGATATGAATTCACTACCCACTCTCCCTGAAGACTTGCTCTCAGGCAGATGCTGCCAGCCTAGGCTGTGGCATTGATGCAGTGCATACAGTGGTTGTGAAAGTTCCTGCTGGCTCTTGTGGCTGTCAGGTTATTTCCAGAATCAGGAGGAATCCACTCGTGTAGCCTCTAATTTTTGATACTTGGTTGTGAGTTAGAAAGACAGAATGAAGTGTTCTGTCGTGCTGAAAAACAAGAAAAAAAGGGACCTGATTTAATACAGACATTTTGAAGAGGGCCACCTGCATTCAGTTTTCACATTTAATAATTCCACACCTCTGCTAAAATGATTTAGCATAAAATTGTATTGCATTCTTTTCTTGCTTTCATTTTGGATTAACATATCTCACTGCATTTTAGGTAGCTGTAGTTCATGGCTTTGCTGTAGAACTCCCTGATGATAAAATGTCTGTCTGTGTATATATGTGTGTGTGCTTTAATGCTGCTTACTCTTCTCATCAGCACGGCGCAGTTTCATGCATCGCATCGACCTCAGTGCATGCAGCCTCTTTATGCTACAGATCAAAAGCAAGAGAAAAGAATGGGAAATTTATTTTCCAAAGTGTTAGTAAAAAGCTTATTTCCCCAGCATAATGGAATCCAGGTAGCTGGCAGGCAGGCTTATGAAACGTCAGATCTCCCAAGCTGGTGCACAGTTTCAATTCAACAATTATTCTCGTTCCCACTATGCAGCTACTCAGCAGCAAGTGGCACATCCATGCTGCACCCCGTGACTGGAATGGCATTAAAAAAGAAGGTGAAAGAGCTCTTCACCTACATGCTAATTTTCTTTCTTGCAGTAAAGGCTCAAGATCGCCTCGCTGAAAATAAATAATTACAAAATGTGATTGAAGACTGGAGTGGCCTTGCCATTCAGCACCACTCTGAAATCAACATTGCCACAATTCAGTGTAATAATCTGCTTGATGCAATGAATGGGCTTTAAAGTCCTTAGTCCTTCAGGAGGCTCCAGGAAAATTAAAAGACAATGCAGGTTTGCTGTGGGCATGCTGTGCTGCATTAGTATGCGGTGGCATGGACTGACAAGGCATCATGAGCCACTGCTGCCGGTTTTGTTTACAGACCTGCCAATAGTGGCCAATAATTGCCTATGAAAAGCCATTATACACTGGCCCATAAAGCCACACAAATTTTCATGATGTTTCACTTAAAAAGTGCTTGTTTTGCAGGATAGAGGCCATGTCAATAAAATGGATTGGGTGTCACTTCAACCAAGTGATGTGCTAATCTCCTGGAGGCCTTGTGTCCTTAATCTCTACAGGACACAAGTCAGTTTAGAAGCATGAGCTGTTCTCACAGGTAGCAACTATTGAGCTCTTTAATGTAAATTCAAAGGCAAAGCTTATCAGTGTGTTTCAGAAATTGCTTCAATGTGGTTGCTGTCTATGGGAAAAAAAATCCACACACTTCCCCCAAAATCCCTGGGCAACTTCCAAGCTTTCACTGTGCCCGCGAGCACCTTTTAATTATAAAGAAATTGTTTTTGGTGATATGTGCCTTGTGACCAATTGGATTAGAGGCATTTCTTCTGGCTATTATTAAGCTAACTTGACTATTGCCCTTGTGCTGAGCATGATCAAAATGTAAAGTATGGGAGAGATCTAAATTATGAGCCATAGCGCAGTGCTCCTGCAGACTGAATTCTTTAGTTCATTAAAGAAAGCCTCAATGACTAGCAATACTGTAATGAAAGGGCAGAATAATAGGCACAGGATCAAGAAGGCTGTGGCTCATCGGGGTGAGTTACAAAGGCTGTTTAAAGATTCAGACTGGGATTTTTAGCATTTCAGTGACCTGGTCATTTTTAGACAGCGTGTAGGGCCACTGGAAAGCTGTAGACAATCTGTAACTCCCTAGAGGGACATAAAGATGAAAAGCTAAAGTCTCCTTGGAATGACTGTAATAATCTGCTAAATATTCTAAGATACTAAAATACATTTTCTGGTCCTATTTTTATGTACGTCTTTTCTCTCCTAACTAATGATTGCTACTTTTCTATTCATTTGAGCTGTGGCAAGTTTTTTTATTAAAGAGCTGATCTGTGACTCAAAACCACTTCTTCAGAGCTTGTAAATCCAAACCAAGGAGCAGAATGCTTATGTGTACTTCTGACAGCCTGATCTACCTTATCCTGAAATCATGAACTGAACCCAATGCAAATGGATGGGCTAAGATATTATTCCAGCATCACTTACTGAGAGCAGCCTTTTTTGGCTGGGTGGGACTATATTTGGAATTAACTGAATTATAACAGGAACCCAACTCTCCAAAGTATTTCTACTGTCCATAAATATTATAAGAAGGGTAGAAATGGGAGTAAGAGCCGAAGAACTTCTAAGAGATCTGAAATGTGTTCATCACAAAAGGAGAGGGTTTGTTTCATAGAAGTAGGAGCTAATTGCAAACAGTAACATCAGAAAATGCTTCAGGTAAAAAAAAAAAAAAAAGTAAAATAAAGTTATTCAGGCATTATAAAAAAGTACCAGAGTACATCCTCAGTGCAATAGGTCACCACCACGTGATTGAGAAGATTTATTGATACTGGACAGTATCATTGCTAGCATTACCTCATTATATCATTTACCACTGTGAATAACAGCCTTGCTGTGGAGGTTTAACTCTTTTGTGGTATTGAAGTTTTTTTAAAATTTTTATCATGTCCTAATATTAAAAAAAAAAAAAAAAACGCTAAGAAAAGATCTCTTCAAGTAATTCCAAATTCTCATTATTTTGCAAGGTATAAAGCATCAATGAGATCCTCCCCATTCATCACACACAGAACTGGGAGATTGGGAGGTGCAGCCACTGAACTATCATTGTTCCCATTCCTAAATACTGAAAACTGTCTTCCATATTGAAATTGATCACACTCAATTTGTGCTTATCTGTTTAAACCCTGTTATTTTCCTTTAATACAAATAAATGCCTCTACTTTCTCTTGTTTTTTCTCTTGGGATATTTGTAGGTCAATTTACCCCCATCTGGCATTTGGCTAGATTGAAAAGCCAAGGCCAGAAAGGTTTTTGTTTTTATTGTTTTTAGACACACTTTTGATGTATTTCTTTGATCACCCCAGTAGTCCTTACCTATATATTAAATCCCACTTCTTTTTATCTTTTTCTTTTTTTTTTTTTTTTTTTTTTAATGTTAAATTGCCAAAATTTTGGCCATTTTTACTCCAAATGGAGTAAAATTTTTACATCTTGAGGTTTCAGAGGTTTCACCAGTGACTTAAATAGCTGCACCGCCATTTGGCAATTTCTTCTGGAAATACTTTGTGTGATAGATTCTTGGATTACATTTGTCTTTTGCCTGACTGTGTCACACAGGACACAAAAATTAGTGTTATACAGGGTGGCTGAGGTTTTTTTTCCCTCTGTTCCTGTGCTACTTTTTTTTCTGTGGCATTGGAAAAGAGAATAGGAAAAAATTATTGATAGCATCCTGTAATGTATAATCTCATTTTATACCTGTGGCACATCCCCAGTGCCATCCCTCTTCCCACCCATGATATATATATGTGTCTAGCTGTTATTGATTCAGTTCAACATTGTATTACGAAGAAATTCAATTAGTATCCAACACTTTTTGTATGCCAAGGGTATCTGTAAAATTATTAAATAAGATTGATCCTCAAGGAAAATTTGGAGAACCCAACTATTGATCTCTTTCCAGAACAACTGCTGGTTCAGGACAACCTGTCATCACCTGTTCTCTGGTGAGGACCTTTGGTGTTTGAGATTTCCTGTACTAGTCCCTGTCTTTTCCAATTATAGGTTATATACAGATGAATTATATAATTATATACAGAGAGTGAATAATCCATGATACAACCACACAAGCCACAGAGTTTCCCCTTCAATTCAATTAAGATGCAGCACAAGTGTTGCCTTTGATGAGAGCAAATAAGATTACAACACAGATTTTTTTTTCAGTTTTTTTTTTCAACTAAACTAATACATTGAAAAATTGATATTATAAAATATGATGTGTTTGATTGACATGACATTTAGGATTGGATGCTTCAGAGAATAAAAGTCAGAAGAGCATTAAAATAATCTGCACCTGGCTGATCCCCATCACTGCTGGGTGTGTGACACAGGCAGTGAAGAGTTAATGGCTCTGAGTAACAAGGTGTTCTGTGCCAGAACTGTGCAGCTGTAATAAATTGGCTAAAACATTAGCAGTATAAAGTAATTCAAGATTAAATTTTATAGCTCATATTTTTACAGTGAGCATTACGCACTGATACAAGATATTTCCATCTCATATTTCACACCATTTGAGACGAACTCTCATTTTCGCTGAAATCCCTGCTTGTTGGCCCAAAGATATGTCGTATGTGAGAGGCTAAAAGCAAGGAAAAACACACTTAGAAACTTGAACTAGAACTGTCTTCAGCTGAATATATTTTTAATCATCTTATTTGGCAACTGTTAAATAATCCACACTGTATCCTAACATTCTACTATTGCTACATGAAACAGTTTTATGACAAACATCTCAGTGTTTCTTCATTTTTTTAAGATATCAGGAAAATATTGTATCTTCAAAATGTACCTTGATGCCACCATTTCACAACCTTTGACTTTTACTTCCTTTTGAGCTAGTAGGGTAGTAAATAGCAAACGATCAAGTAGATCAATATGAACTCAACAAAAAAGTATATGCTGACCATAAATCAACTTATGTTGAGATTATTTTACTGCTCTTCTGATTTTTATTCTCTGAAGCATCCAATCCAAAATGTCATGTCAATCAAACACATAATGTTTTATAATATTAGTTTTTTCAATGCATTGGTTTAGTTGAAAAAATGTGGAAACTGTGTTGTAATTAACATTTATGGATGATAGGCACAGGAAAGAGTCTTTCTTCACTAGCCATGCTTTTAAGTTCCCACATTTCCTCTTCAGATCCATAATTTCTGATTATGGATCTATCAAAAACACAGAGGGGGAAAAAGTGAAGAACTGACCCAGGTTAAAATCTTACACTTGATCTCAAAAAAGGCTTTTTTTACCTTTGCCAGGACCTACATGTGGTTGTGTTAGGGTGGCAGGATGGGAGTTAGGATGAGCAGAAATGATTTGAGGCAAGAAGGGCTTGCATTTAATACTGTGATTTTTTTTTTCAAGGAAGGAGAAAGCAGCATGGGAAAATAAGAAGGGAAAAGTCAAAACTTTGAAAAAGATTTTAAAAGTGCAGGTTTACTCTTGCTAAGGAGACAAGTTCTGGTACTGACATTTGTCTCTAGAGTGTTCAGATTTTAGCGTACTTCTGCAGCCTTCAAACTGATGTTCAGCAATTGGAAAATACATTCTGCTTTGAATGAAAATTGGTCATGAATGTTGCTGTTGGGTTGGATTTGCTATCCTTCTAATACCTGTTTTTAGGCAGTAAAAACAAAAGCCAGCCTGACAGGCCCTTAGTATATTTGAACAGAGGGATGAATAAAGAGAAATACCTTGAGGGGCAAATATTGAAAAACAAAAGCCTTCTTGGAAGGAAAAAAATCTAGCAGAAAACCGATTTACAAAGTGGTGGCATAATCTGTTAATAGCTGTGCAAAGTTTAAAGTGGTACCAGGTCAATATGCTATGAGGGTAAATTAGTGCTAGGTACACAAAGCAATTACAGAAATAATCATGCTATGGAAACCACCAACATTTCAAGCAGAGGGAAGAAAGCTTTTGCAGACTGAAACTTTTCAGTGTCACCTTTGTGAGGATTACTCGGAAACTTCTCAATGATCACTTTAGGTTGTCTTTTTGCACGTGGCAGGATTTAATTTACATCTTTCCTCTCAGTAGAGCGGTATCCCAGAGCATCTGGACTGTCGCCCACCAGTACAGCCCTCATACTCTTATAGCTTGCCAATGTACAAGCTCACTGTCATTTTAGTGGGTTTATGGCCTCTCAGAAAATATTCTGTCCTCCTGATATTTGCCAACAGTACTGCCCAACCATGTGCTTCTAAAACTGCGCCCTCCATCTCTTCCTTTTTCTTAACAGAAGTATAAAGGAAATGAGCTCTTCTGGGCTTCACTGTAATTAGGGGTCTTAAAAAGCTCTAGGAGCAATAAAACAACAAACAGGTTTTTTTGTGGGTTTAGACTAAGCTGGGTAAACTGTTCTTTTTTTCAGATGTTACCAAATGCTTTTTTTTTTTTAATAGACTGCTATGGGCTTTGTTTTTTAATATGGTTTTTACTAGGTCATGGAGCCCTGGTAAAGTTGTTTCCTTTAAAGCGTAAATGGAAAATATCTGCTATTTATTTATTTTGATGTATTTATTGCAATTACATTTGCAACTCATTTTATCTCACAGATTTTTATTTCCTTCTGAAGGAAGAAAAAGGCAAAATAAACAGCTTTTGAGACTGAAGCATTTTCTCTGGAGAAATAGAAAACTCTTCTTCCAAATTACTGAGAAGGCGGCTTTGACAGCAAATGTCAGCACTTGCTTTTGTTGAAGCTTTACGGAACATGCAACAATGAGGGGACACAACAAGCTTCCAGGGTCTTGGAGGGGGAATTTGCAGCCATGCAAATTGTGCCCACTACCCCACAAAATACCAGGTCCCTTGCACTTACTTTAGATGAAAAAAAAACTGGTTATAAGGTTTTTAAATTTACTATCAAGTTAATATTAATTATTATTTTTCCTGGGAATTGGGGAAGAGTAAAACTTAGGCAAGTTTTATCTTTAGGAACCTCTGGCCCAAGCCAGGCTTGTGACTTGAGGTTGTGAAAAAGATTCCTGCCAGACATTTTGGCTGTGGAAGGCTCTTAAACAATACAGACACAGAGAAACAACATCGAGGAAAATTCCCTTTGAGGAAATATCAGTGCTTGGTTCAAACATCAGTGAACCCATTTGGAACTGACTGGTGGGTTTATTTGAGGATCAGTTTATCTCCTCTTCTTCATCCAGCATGTTTATAGTAGACTTTCAGTCTCTGTTTAGAAGCAAGGATATTTAAATAACTTTGTATAAAATCCAAACTAAGTCTTCTTCTAAGGTGTGTGTGTATATTCCTGCGTCTTGCTTTATGTTTGCTGTGTTCTGCTGTCCAGAGACAGATTTTGGGAGGATTTTTCAAAACAGCCAAAAGATTTCTTGTCCTCTGACTGACATTATCAAAATGAAATGGTCAGCTCCCAGTTCACAGATGGTTGTTCTGGGAATTGCATCAGTTCCATGCTGTAAGAGTGAGGGATCTGCATTTCTACAAATCTTAGAATGGATGATTATTTCTTGCTACATCCTCAGGGTTAAAATCCCCCACCAACAGGAAGTAGCTTTGAACAGAGTACACACCACCCAACTGGAGCAGCATTTGAGGAGCATGTTCTTTTTTTAATTGGCCATAGGTGTCAGACTGATCATTGTCGGTGTTTCTCTGTGTAGGTGAAGTGTGTCAGGAAAACATACATAAATGGTCATAATTGTTATTTCAGCCCTAAACTCAAGGCTTCAGGGATGGATGTGGCTTATTGGCTTTCAAAGATTCTCTTCGGAAGGAATGCCAGTGAATTACCTAAAAAAAGGCAGCCATACTCATAAGGATGATTTAAAATTTTCCTCACAAATTTGTCTTCAGCTCACACATTACCTTCGTAGCTTTCTTTAGACAATCTTATGTTAGAGATGCTCTATGTTACTTTTTGTTTCAATGAGTGAAACACATCAGTAAATGCTGCTTATCCTCATTCTTCTCCCTCCTGCTTCTTACACCACAATTGCCTGATGCATTCAATCCTAGTAATCAAAAACCAAACATGTATAAATCTTTATATCAATCACGTCAGTATAGATACACAACACAGGACTGAGTTTCATTCCACTTTTTCTCTTGTTACTTGACAGAACCAGGGGGCATGAAATAGATACCATATATTTCAAGGCAGGAGGGTTTTACATATATATATATATTTTTCAATTTTAAATACAGTATTCAAATTAAATTATTTCCCTTGAAAAACATTTTATTGTTACTAATACTAACAACAGCTCACTCCTCTCATATTCACTCTCCAGTCTGTGGGATCATAAAATGATAAATAAAGTGCACAGAGGTTTTTTATAAACACTGTGTTATTCCCATAAAAGGTTGGCCAGAGAACTGAAAATCATGTTTGTATTTCAGCACAGCAACTCCCACTAGCTGAAAGCTGATAAAGCTTTTAGGAATCTCTCATGATCCAAATGTCTGAAGTGATCCTTGATAGCCCACGGCCAACTGAGCTGTGGCTGTCCACCACTCAGTGTATTAGAATGAAGCTATAAACAGAGCCATTTCTATTTTTTACAGTTTCCCTAATATGGATAATTGCACAGAGTATTACTTCAGCTGCCAAGATGATATAACCACGCAGAGACTCAATTTCAAAGAATACATTTTGAGAGCTTGGTGTGGTACACGTTCCTTCTTATGTCATGTCTGTTCTATTTTTTCACTATGTAAATAGCTTCTAACATCTCTTCTTTCCTTCTGCCCCTCACACAGAGGACTCTAATGTGAAAGAAAGGTAGTGCTAAGCACAAGCCTATTTTTTGAGCTAAAATAATTCACCTCAAACAAGAACATTTGCAAATCTAACCCTGTTGTTGAAATTCATCTCAGGTACTCTACGCATTTTGATTCCTCACATTCTCAAAGAAAGGACTTATTTTTATTTTGTTTTACTGCTGACAGCCCAGGCACTCAAGCTCGTGTATGCAAATATCAACTGAGGTAAGGTGAAGAAGAAGCCTGGGACAGTGAACACTCATGACTGCATTTATTGCACTTTCTTCACTGTGAAGGCTGCTCTGTTTGGATAACATAATGCTTAGAAAGAAGAAATATGGAACGACATGAGCACTTTTCCCCAAACCAGGCTCCCAGCTACTTTGCCTATGGGGTTTGTGATGCATGGTTTTCTAGCTCTGCATTTGTAAACTGCTGCTGCTCCTAGCAGAGGAAGTTTTAATTCCCATCTAAGTCATAGTGCATTTAAAGTGCTTTAAAACTGGTTTATTCTTTTCCTAATCACTGATATAGAAGTGATTCTTTGCAGGTAAAAAAGAGATTTCAAGTCTGCTTCTTTTTAGTCCAAGTGATCAGAAAGAGTTATGGTGCATTATTTAGTTTCATTCTGCTTTGTTCTGAATTTTCCCTTCCTCAAGGATCTACATTCTATTTAGCATGCAGTTTACACTGTGCTGTACCTCTTTTCTACCCTCTCATCTCCTCTCACCCACACTCCAGAGACTGACATCCACCACATCCCTCAAGGAGCCCTGTCACCCACCTCTCTGAAAGCATTTGAATTTCAGTTTTATCATCTGAAAGAGGTCATTCTCCTAATTGTATCAAATGTAATTTTGGGTGAAATTAACATAGCTACTAGCAGAGTAACTCATAAAGGTCAAACAATAGATCTAAAAGGTTCTGTGTCTCATTCCAAGGGACAGTAGGAGATTTGTGCATGTTTATGGCATCATAAGGGTATGCATCATATTAACACAGGCCAATAAATCAAGTTTGTCTCTAGATACATTTCTGTGCATCAGCACCTGCACAGACTCTCTAGATGATCTTTATTCTCTCCCCATACACCCTGCCTTGGCTGATACCTGGCTGGCAATTTTAAAAGAAACAGGAAACCACAGCATGGGGGGAACTTTCATATCACTGTTTTGCAGTGAAATTGCCACTGTGAACAAGAAAAGCTGCTGCTCCCTGGCCCCAATCCTGAACCTTGCCTTTTCTCAGGAGTGGCTGCATCCCTCCAGGGAGGTGTCCTGGGGCATCAGGGGCAGAGTGAAAGCTGCCACCAACATGTCTAATCACTCCTTTCCAACGGGGAGGGACAGAGTAACATGGGCAGGGTTTTGTCTGGGCATGGCTCCAGCATCTGCAATCATGCACTTAGGCAAAAAATCTTTTTCTGGAGGTCTTTACTCAGGTTCATTGTTTCTGAATTCCAGCCAGCAAGTGGAAATTCACACCAGAAAGTGGGAGGAAAATAAGTGTAAAGACATCTGAAATAGAAAGGATAAAGGAGAGAATTAATCGAGTGACCACAAGCATATATAGAACAAAGAATGAGAAAGCAATCATCCACTCCTGGAACTCAACAGGATTTATTTTAAACTCCAACTGCCTGTTCATGAAAGGCAGGCAGAAAGCAGAATAGCATTTTCCTAAGTATCAATTAGAGAGCAGCAGAAGGTGCAGGCCCAGCCAAGTGAAAAATGGTGTAATTTTTAAAATGGTATAATTTTTAGGTGGGTGACACTGGTGTTTCTCTTTTGGAAAATCCATTCTACAAGGAACAAGGAAGAATCCTCAAATTCTTCAGAGAGAGAGCTGAAAGCACAAGATAATGCCAGCAGACTTGTTTGTATTAAGAGGGACTATTCTTCAGTTATGTTTTATTTCAGGAGGAAAAGCATGTTTTAATCAATTGATACAAGATCTAATACTTTTTTTTTCCTCCTAATACAGTTCCTTCACAAAATGAAAGTAACCCAACATTTAGAAAGACTAGCTTTCCACACTATAAAGACTTTACAAATCCAGGAATATCCCTCCAGATGAACATTTTTCAAGAGGAATCCACACCATGAGATCTGAGAAAGTTGTAGCCTGCTTTTCCACATTCACACTTTCAAGGGGAGCATAGTTGTGTTTTCACCTTGAGGCTTTACAAATGGAAAAGGCTGGTTTTGCTCAAAAGGATACCCTCACGTACCAGGGGTCTTCTGGGTGTCCTTTTATTTTTTATTCTTTTGGCTAAGAACTGGAGTCTTTTCTTGTGTGTGAAGTATGTGGCTAAACCCCCTGTCACACGCTATACTGAAGGAATTGAGTTTGCGTGGCAGAGATTAAACATGTAAGGAAGGAAAAGCTGCTAGTTTAAGAACTGAACCCTTCCTCTCCCTGGGTATCTAATTGATTGTGTGGAAGCTGCCCACACATAGCACTGTACACTGCTGGAAGCTGCTGATCCTCCCTCCAAGCTGGCTTGGCTCAGCGGGTGCTCACACATCCTTCCAGTGTCCTGACAACTGCCTTAATGCTTATGGGATCAGCTGTCTTCCCCATGCACAGCCTCAATTCAAGTCCAGCATGTAGTAAATCAGGTGTCAGTGTGCTTGTCTGGACATTTTTAAAGAGGGCAAAAATACTGATTTTCAGCAGAATGGGTAAATTGATGATTAAGCCAGCCAAAGAGCAGGGCAAAGCAAAGTGCCTTAATTCCACAGCAAGGAGCAGCAGGATCTGCATCTTGGTCTGCAGTGTCTGCCCCAAATCAAAAGTAGATGATTAAAAAAACAAAGGTAGAAATCAAGGTGCTATAAATAGTACTGCCCTATGTCACAGACATCTTTTATGGAAAATCCTTTCCTTAGGATTTTTCCTCCTGAGAAGCTGGGAGGCCTCAGGAACAAAATGCAAACATTGATTATCTGCTGCTGTGGAATGCAACAGGTGCATCTGGGATTGGCCCATCTTGGATGTTTGTAATTAATGGCCAATCACAGCCCAGCTTTGTTATCATTCTTTGCTATTCTATCCTTAGCTAGCCTTTTGATGAAATCCTTTCTTCTATTCTTTTAATATAGTTTTAATATAACATATATCATAAAATAATAAATCAAGCCTTCTGAAACATGGAGTCAGATCCTCATCTCTTCCCTCATTCCAAAAACCCCTGTGAACACCGTCACAGCCTTACAGAAATATAATGCTGTTTCATCATACAGGTATATAATATTTTCTACCTGTTAAACTTTTTTTGAAGGCAGAGAGAATTACTTCAAGGCAGAAATGAAACACATGCTCACATTTGAGTATCTTAAACTATATGTCTGTGTGATTCTTGCCTAGAATCACCAGGGAACATTCAGCGATGATGTACCAATGAAGACAAAGCTCTATCTTAAACTTCTGTTTGATGATTGACTAGCAAAAGAAATTCACAGAAATGTTATGGATAAATAGCCTGCTGTATTTATATAATTTAAAATGCTGCTGGAATGTAAGAATAATGATCAGCCAATAAATGGTTTACAAAAAGGGAAATACATTTAAAGTGAGAAAAAGATAAAGATTAGGAGACTAGCATTAGTGTTGCTAGAATGAAGTGAATTCAATTCTAATTTTAATCTTTGTCATTCAATGGAAGCATCCTTTTAAATAAAAAAGAATATTATTTTGAAGGAACTCCAAGGGAACTTCTTTTGATTATTCATCATTAAAGAAGCTAAATGAGAAGGCTATCTGCAATTTATTATTTCCATGTCAGTAGAAGGAGAGGGTCAGGTTCCTACACTTTTTTCAGGACTAGCTATATTTAACTATACGAAAAACTTCACAGTACTTGTTATGGAAATGAAAAATCAAAGTGAAATCACATTCCTCTCTTGAGAGAATAGATTAGAAAAGCAAAAATTACTGTTAGTGGTTGCCCTCATTTTAGGCTTGAAGCAGACTGCGATAGAAACTACATTGTGAAATAAATTATTCCTTTTTAATTACTTGCAATAGAAGTTATACCTTTATCTATAAAATCAAAGCAACTGATAGATAAGAGGGATGTTGACTTATTTAATGGCTAAACTGATTTACACCTTCAATTCATGAAACATGGAAGAGGACTTGATCGTCTGTTACTGCCGTGTAGGAGTCTGAGCAGCCCCGATGTGCTGACAGATTGCATTCAGCAATATGCTTCTTCTCTAGGGAAAATGCTTGGTTCTTATTTTGAAAGATTCAGGCACTGCTCAAATATGAGTATCTATAAAATGCTCATTAGGGACAATAAAAATCATTCTCAATGACTGCAGTGATATTAGGTGCCTTCAGAACCTTGATAAATTTTCATACTTGTTTTTTGGGAATCTGCCTCGTGAAGAGATTCTGCAGTCAGGGCTAACTTGTCTTTTGGGTTTATGTTCTCATTTTGAGCAAAAGAGAGGATTTTTTATGCAGGGCTGTCCTCAGCTTACATTTGCTCAAGCTCCTATTCTGCACCAAAGTGCTAAGGCCACAAAAGCAATGCTGCCCTCCTGGGTGGGCCAAGGGAGACATCTAACTCCATACCTAGGCTCTAACAGTATCCAGGAGCTGAAATACAGAAAAGGATGAAAACTGGATGAATGCAGAGGGATATTTTTTTCCTGTGGTATTCTGATCTCTAAAACTGCAGAGCAATAACAGAGCAGCCATTATGTGGTGCAGAAAGAGGTCATGAAGAAATGGGATCTGTCAGGGTGTGCTCCCTCCCATCAGCTGAGTGTGTGTCTCATTAGGATGACACCTATGCATCTTTTTGGGAAAAGACATCTAACAGGCTGCAGAAAATGGGAGAGGAAGAGTCCATAGGAGAGTGTTGATATATTGGTAACCTGTTAGCTTTTTGGAGTATCACCTAAAATAAAAGGGAGTAAGAAGAAATGCTGCCTGAATGCTTAATGCTATGATGTCTTACAGGGCAAGTTTTCAAGCAGATCCACTGCAGCTTATTCTTCATTCACCTGTGCTCACAATCACATTCATTACTAAATTATTACAATATTTTGGTTTTTATTTAAGCAAATCTTCAATCTATATATCTACTGCATGAAGTGAAAACATGTAATTTCATTGTACTACTGGAAAAAAAAAGATTAATTCATTCCAAGTAATATTCAAGGCAAAAAACCCCAAAACAACCATATGTAGAACATTTTAAGAAATAAGGTGATATTTTGCCCACTTCCTCTCATTCCTCTTACCTCAATCCCTATCCTACTGGGCTTATTTAGATCTACCACTGGTAAATAAATGCCAGCATATAGAAATAATAATATGCCAAGAAATTTCATGAATCCTCTCTGCAAGGGGTAGTTAAAATAAAACAATTTTTTGTCAAACTGTCTTAAATAATAAAATAGGAACAGTGCTCATTTAATTAGATGAAGGTATCGGTTAAAAACTCAGTGTAATATTAAATATATCAATTTATCTATAAGCAAAGAAGAATATTTATGTCTTGGCAGAACCGGTTTTTAATTTCTCTGGCACACAAATGAGTTATGATGGCCAGAAAAGAGAATATGTTCTGAAACTGGTAACGATTAAGAAACATAGTTAATAAAGGCTTGGTCTGCTCAAAAAGAAATTTAGATAGGAGTAGATGGATGTCCTGGTTCTGTCCAGATCACAGTTAACTTTTGCTGTAGCCAGGAAGGGGCATGGTCAGCACCTGGATGTTTTCTATAGGACCTCACATCATTGCTGTGGGCAGGGAAAGGGGATGCATGCCCAGGGAGAGTGGGTTTCTTCCACTTGAGGAAGTGGGGCTGACAGAGCAGTTGGGCTGGTGTGGGGAGGATCAGTGTGGTGCCAGTCCCAAAGTTGAGGGAGCAGTGAGGGCCCCTGGACTGTGGTCAGGTTGTGGGTTCCACATGGGTTCTGCTCCATGGGGAGCACTTTTTTTTAAATTTTCATATTTATTATTATTAATATTGTTGCTGACACTGTTCATTCTCTTATCTCATTGATTTTTCTATTAAAATGTTCTTATCTCAATCCAGGTTCTTTGGCTTTTGTGTCTCCTGTTGGGGAAGGAGGGGAAGTGGACACCTGGTTTTAGCAGGAGCACTGAGAGAGAGAATGGAGAATGGTTTAGCATTCCTAAACAGGGCAATTTAAGCAATAGGCATCCAGATTTCTAAGGAAGGGAATGAGAAGGGAAAAAGAGTACTCCATCAGAAAGAAAGTTTTGTCAAGGGTGCAGCTAGAGAAGTACTGTATTTCTAAGATACATTGCATCCTCCAAGTATATCAGTGTTTTATTAAGTAAATGAACAAGTTAATAGATGTCTCAGACATCTTTTCATGAAAATCCTTTCTTTAGGATTTTTCCTCCTGAGAAGCTGGGAGGCCTCAGGAACAAAATGCAAACATTGATTATCTGCTGCTGTGGAATGCAACAGGTGCATCTGTGATTGGCCCATGGTGGATGTTTGTAATTAATGGCCAATCACAGTCAGCAGGGTCAGACAGAGAGCTGAGCCACAAACCTTTGTTATCATTCTTTATTATTCTATTCTTAGCTAGCCTTCTGAGGAAATCCTTTCTTCTATTCTTTTAGTATAGTTTTAACGGAATATATATCATAAAATAATAAATCAAGCCTCTGAAACATGGAGTCAGATCCTCATCTCTTCCCTCATCCACAAACCCCTGTGAACACCATCACAAATAGAGGCCTTGAGCTGGTTTTGGCTGGGGTAGAGTTGATTTCTTTCCCAGTGGCTGCTATGGGGCTGTGTTTTGGCTTTGTGCTGAACACAGGGTTGGTAACACCTGAGATATATTTGCTATTGCTGAGCCAGGGCCCTCTGCTTTTCATACCAGTCCTGTTGGTGAAGAAGGTAGGGGTGCCTGAGAGGGGGGGAGGAGACACAGTCCAGATAGATGACCCCAACGCCAATGATCCCAAAGGGGTATTCCAGACCATACTATACCATTTATATCAGTGTATAAAAGGGGGGGAGCAGGGAGGAAAGCAGGGATGTTGGGAGTGATAGGGTTTGTTTCCTCAAGTCACTGTGATGGGGCCCTGTTCTCCTGGAGGTGGCTGAACACCTGTCTACCCGTGGGAATCACTGATTTAAAGCCTTGTTTTGCTTTGCTTGTGTGTGTGGCTTTTGCTTTCCCTATTAAACCGCCTTTATCTCAACTGATGTGTTTTCTTGTCTTTACCCTTCCTATTGTCTCTCCAGGATCCTGCAGGTAGGGGATTGAGCAAGAGATTGCCTGGTTGTTGTCTGGGGTTATACCATGATGTGGTCAGACTTGGAATTTGAGCAGCAGCTTTAGGCACTTTTTACTGAAATGCAAAAATAACACTGCAACAGCCATTTTTAGACATGTAGAGATATCTCCTGGAAATATTTCACAATTGAGAAACCAGACATAAATTTAATCACAGATATTATCAAATATTTGATATTTTCTTTACTTCTCATCATGTTTCTAAAGCAGAATTCAGCTACATGGTGCTACTTTGATCTCAGGATATTGAATGACTACAGTGGGATGAGTTTGCTGTAGTCTTTCTGTTAGAGCTCTCTCAGATTTTTGTTTCGCAAATACATAAATGAAAATATTTATATGGACATATACATTTAATTGCATATGTCTATTTTTTATTTTAAAAAATCATGAACCAAGTCTTGAATGCTTCTTTTATAACAGGGCTAGATTTTCTATTGGATGGTGTGCCCAAGGACATGAGACAGGGAAGATAAATGTCATCAAGACCCCTTGAAGAGTTTAATATGACTTAGAAGGTATGAGGTTGTTTCAGTTCCTTTCCTGAGGTTAGAAATTACATTGGATTTAGCTTGACTCACGGGTGAAAAAATGTGTAATAAGTAATTAAGTAATTAGTAGTGACCACCACTTGACTGAACACAACCAATTCAGTCAGCCCCTTGACAAAGTTATGATTATTGGTTATGGAAGTAAGAAAGTTCTTCACTGCAAGATCAGTAAACAAACCTGCCCACTTCACATGATTCCCTTTGGAGGCTATGGTTTTTTCATCTTTCCAGCCTGTCATTCTGAAAAGATCATGTTTGGCAAGTTCTTAGATTTTTTTTCAGACTCCTACTAGTGAGTGCCAAAGATTTCTGAAGTTCAGCAGTTCCTGCTGCCTATGGTATAATGACCTTTCTAAAACCAGGGAAGCAGTGGCAGATGTCTAATGTTTTCTGGCCAAAAAAAAAAAAAAAAAAACACTCTTTCAAAATGTCAGATGCAGAGACCTTATTCAGACAAAATAGTTGCTTCTAAATTTCATGCAAGTTGGGATCATAAGGAACCACTAGTACTTTTATCCTTCTCTTCTGGAAGGCTCATACCCTGTCAATGTTTTCCTCATGCTTTGAGAAGGATTTTATACCCTAAAAATCACTATAGGAAATAATGTTTGCTGAGAGGCTCATTCACTGGTGATGTAGCTAAAAGCAACCTCAGACATTCCATAGCTGTGTTGGTAAGGATATCAGTTGATCCTTTAATTCTAGTTCTGTGAACTTCCTGTTTAATCCTTGATGATTATTAGCTACCTATGGGTCCAATGTTTTCTGTAAACCACTTTGGAAACATCAAAGCAAACACCTAAGAAAAATCCCAGTATACTATGCCATTTACTGCTCAAATCCATAAGCCCATCAAAGACACTCCCTATGCCCTTTGAGCCCAGCCCACTTGTAATCAAATAATGATCAGATTGACTGGTCTGTTGTTCCTAGTTATTCTTTCAATTCTTTCAGAGTTTTCAAGGATTGGTGAGTCTCTAAATTTCTGGAATGTTCCCAATTTTTTTGAGGACTATAAGATATTAACATGAGGGAATCAAATATTTTTTACCATTTTCTTCATGACATTTGACTATCACTTTCTCTGGCACAGCTGATTCAAAAATACTTTTTAATGACAATGACTCTTTCTAGTCTTATAGCAGCTGACAACAAGTTTAGTACACTGAATATATGCCATCAATGCCCCTTCACTTACCATTCTATGGATTTAATTTTTCCAGCTTCAGAGCTTTCTGCAGTTTGAACACTCACAGGCAAGAGCATTTAGCAGGCAGCTTGCCTTCAAAAAGAAACACCAAGGTTTATCTCCAGCATAGCTCTGGTGTTCACAAGGTACCTTGGCTGCCTTCAATGTTTTCTTTCACCTTACATACTAAATTGGAAATTTTAAGGTGAAACTAAAACCTTCCTTGTAGTTTTTTTGAAGTGCTGTTGGACAAGGTGGGTGGGTGAGACAACTGTCAGAGGACAGCTAAGAAAATACTTTAGGTCTGACAAATATAGCTACACAATCATAAGCAGAAATTTAATGACAGCAAACCACTGACAGCAATCCGTAACATGCCCATTTAAGTTTTACTGTAACTTATTTAGGGAAGCAGAGTAATGAGAGCCACAGTATATTGTATTGCTTTTCAGTAAGAGACTACTCTGGGATCATTTTATGATCTTGTAAAAGTAAATGTCTGTAAATGACAATCTAGGATGACAGACAGCAGAAGTCAGTGTTACTGTGATAACTGACTCTACACATCATGTTGCTTATAAATTGATGGTGTTAAATTAATCTCGGTTCATCATGAGGGACAAAAATGTAAGTAGGCATAATAAAATTTCTAAATGGAAAATTCAGACTTGATAACAGCCTAATGTATATGAAGCCATTTAACTGTTTGGTGTGAGTCTCCATATTTCTGGTTATTCTCATGTAGCAAAGGTTTGCTCATTGCCAAACACATACTAAACTTTATTAAAACCACTTTGAATCAATTTACTCTGGATGAGTACTAATATTTCATATTTTCCAGAAGGACCAAAGGCAGATATGCCAAGAAACCAGCAGTATTTTAGACTATTGTCATCCAAATTAAAAAAAAACAAACATGGCTGTTGGGCTTTGGTTCCATCCAGAAATCCACACTGACTTACACATACATAAGTAAAGCTGCTCCTGTCATGTCAGATATAGCTTGGCTTTAAGTGAAAGAGTAGATCAGTCTCATTTTTAGTGATGTAATATTACTTTCTCTGGTTTGTTTACAGACATCCATTTTAATTTGTCTCTCTGAGTTATGCCAAGCACAATCTTTTTCACCATCTGTATATAGCCTTTCATATATACTTATGGCATTTCTGTCACTATAAATAGCAGGAGTGATTGTACTTACTAACCCACAGTATAATTGGCTTTGACTAGGGTTGATTTCATAATTAGTTTCAGTGTTTATGTTAGAAATATTGTGTCAATATTAAGTAAAGTTTTTTATACATATTTTGTCGCTGAGGCATTCAACTTCTTTATGGTTAGGTGGCTTTAATGCATCTCAAATATTGCTTATATGGTGAGACCCACCCATTATGCCAAGAAAAATAGGTTTGTCCCTAGATGCAGAGTGGATGGGATCAGCAATTACCTGTCTCACACCCTTTCTATTTCATACTGAGCAACAAGAGGGAAAAAAATCAATAGATCCCTACAGATTTTGCACGCTTGAAAAAATGCACTGGCAGATAGGAGGCAGTAAAAGGAGAGTCTCCCTGTGTGTAAAAATTACCCTGAAATTTTGCAAAGAAATATTATATACTTTTCTTTTTTTTTTTTTTTTTTTTTTTTTTTTACTAAGGGAGCAACCCAAGTGCTGTGTGAACATTACAAAGATACAGCTGCCTGTGCTGTCCTTTGCAGCCCCAAAAGCTGGAAGATTTAGGAAAGTCACTTCAGCTCCTTTCAATTCTTTATTTAAGCTGTTGCATTATTCAGAGTTAGGATTTTCCACAATGCTAGAGATCCAAAAAGCTTTTTTTTTACTTTTTAAGGAGTCATCTTTACCATCGGAACCACTTGCTCTTCTTCATATGTAGTTGTTTCTCTTTACAATCCTTCTGCTTTTAGATGATTTGATAAGATGAAAAAAGGCCCCCCTTTTTTTTTTTTTTTTGGGCACCAAGCATGGTCCTTGCCTACTTTTAAGAGCTGAGTCTCAAATGTGAGCATTTCAACAGAGCAAAGTCAAAGAAAGGGATATCTTTTAGCACAGACCATTCTTCAGATTCATGTTCAGAGCTGAATGAGCAAATAACATGCTTGTCCTGGTTATTTTGGATATAGAAAGGTGACTGGATATGTAAAATAACCACAACTGGCAAATAAATTATTGATTACAGTGCAGCCTTCAACCAAATGCAAAATTAAACATTTATTCTGATCAATAAATGATGTGACAGTTGTGGCTATTCCCTAAGTGAAGTTGGATTTCCATAGATCTGTGTCCCAATCAGCCTGGGCTCAGAGCTGTGGGAGACATGCTGGTACCTAAGACAGGAGGACAGTTTGCTGGGCTTGCTGTCCCTCCTTGCCTTCACACGCTGGATCCGAGGTGAATCCTTGCAAAGTGAGAGCATCCTTCCTTCAGCACCGACAGGGGTTTTCAAGGTGTCTCCTCATCAACTCCTGCCTTTGGGGAAGCTAAATCTCCTTACAGAGTGTAAGTGGTAAAGAGCTGATTTTAAGTTGTCTTTTCTGCCCTCACCTTCCCCATCTAATTCAGTCCCTCTGAAGAAAATTTATCATTTTTGTTTTGTGTTTCTTATGGCCCTCCTTGAGTGTTTCACTTGTGTTACCTTTCTGTTTGGTCAGGGCAGTGTTGAAAGGAAATTCTCTCTTAGCCAGAGAGAATTGGAAGAGGAGACAGGTAGGGAAATTACAATTGTTTTCCTCAAGAAATGAAATAAAGTGTGGGAACTTGCTTCTCTTGCTCAGTGCCACAATCAGACACACTGCCCATGAATTAACAGTGGACTATTGTGTTCACACTGCCTAGTGCAGGTATGGAATACAAGGGCTGAAAGCTTTAAAAGGTGGGCTTTGAATCAGGTTTTTAGTTGAAACAAAATAAAACTGATTTTTGAAAAGTGTAATTTTTTTAGTACAGTGTGTGGTGTACCTGCATGGCCTCAATGGGGATAAAGAATTAAAGTTTTCTGATGAATAGTCAACTGCTTTTGAATTCTCTTACAGAGATGATTTATAGGGTTCTAATTGTTTTGCACCTGCCTCCAGGAATGAAATATATATGATTTATGTATCTGGAAGGGGAAAAAAAAGGAGGAAAGAGAAGGCAACTGTCTGATCCTTCTCTACCATGACAGCATATAATTCTGAGAGAAGTAACTGTTTGAGGTTAATTTAGATCACATCAATCTGTATTACTTGACCTTTTCAGAATAAACAGAACCAAAAAGTGACTACACAAAAAAGTCAATTTTAAAGCCAATTACACTAATAGGATTTGATGTGTAAATGGGTGTTTATTATTAAAAAAAAAAAAAAAAGCTGCAATAAAGCTGAGGGGCATTTAAAGACAGGAGATGTCTAATTGTAGCATATTCAGTAATGAAATCACAGTCAGCCTAGTAGCTGATTAAGGTTAATTTGAATCACATCAATGTGAATTAACTTGGCCTTTGCAGAATGAACAACACCTTTGTGCCAACATGATCAATTAGTCCCCTTAACTTCATACGTCTGCTTGGAAAGGTTAGATTTATCACTTATCAAGATAACCACTTGGAGATTAAAATCTCTGCCTTCTGTGCATTTTTTCCTTCATCATACCTCAAGGAATGAAAAAAAAAAATTTGAAAGTTTTTAAAATCTTGATGCAGTTTTATGTTTTATCAAACAAGTTTGAAAAGTTATGTTTATCCCAAAGTTAGGCAAAAGGCTGGAGTCTGGACACATAATAGAACTGTCTAGAAAGCATTGACTGTGCTCACACTCCTGTGACATTCTTGCAGCTACCTATCCCAAAAGCACTGCTGATGCCAATTCTTTTTGGAAACATTCATCCAGTGTCAAATCTATGGCTTGCTTTTACCCTTCTCCATCATCTCCCCATCCACCGCATGGGGGCAGAAAAAGGGGATATTGTGTTGGTGTATGAACTCTGACAAAGATCTCAGAATGATCCCAGTGGCAGCACCAGTGGTCTGCCATCAGCTGCAGCCATTGCTGTGGGGATGTTGCACACAAAAAGCTGGAAGGCCAAATTGCTTTACACCTTCTCCTGTCAATTCCTTATCCATAGAAGAGGATGTTGTGTCGTACCACATCCATATCCATATCCATATCCATATCCATATCCATATCCATATCCATATCCATATCCTTATATCCATATCCATATCCTCATAACTATATCCATATCCATATCCTCATATCCATATCCATATCTTTATATCCATATCCTTATATCCATGTCCTTATATCCATATCCATATCCATATCCATATCCTTATATTCATATCCATATCCATATCCATCTCCATAGAATAGGATGTATTGTCCTTATCCATAGAATAGGATATTTAATGAAAATATTGGAGACAGGGTGTTAAATATTTAACAGGGGATGTTTCTATCTCAGATTGTAGGATCAAAGCATATCAATGTTCTCTGTATTGATGCTCCCTTTTGACCTGCTAATAATAAATATTCCAAGAATTCTGGGATCACAGGGCACAGACTTGCTGACAGAAACTCCTTCCCATATGTACTAATTTAAGATTATATAAGTTTGATGAACTCTAAGAAGGGTCAGTAGTTACAGGGATGAGAGGTTCAACAAATATACCTGAGACCTGACAGCATATGGTAGATTGAATGCCCTGCCAAAATATTGTGTTTGAGAGATAGCTTATCTTTGGTGCAGTACTGCCTAAATGGAGCCATACCTCTTTTTAGGCCAGGTACTATCAGTACACATCATAACATTACCACTGTTCAGCTTCCACAGAGCCAAAAGGATGATGGTGGGAAACCTGAGCAGCCCTGCAGGGGGACAGAGAAATTGCCACAGCCAACTAAGGCCGGTCAGTGAACTTCAATTTTTCATAGAAAAAATAAGTTTGTTATGACACAAGCAGAAAATAAAATTTTGTAAAAGCCTTTGGAAACATTGCAACTGATGAGCAAATCTTCTGAGAGAAGGTAATGGGAAGCTGAGGCCTGGGGTACAATTGTGGAAAATCTCACACTCCAGCCCAAAGAGAGAAACAAAGTATGCAAAAGAAAGTGATAGCTGCAGTTAAATTAGACTAATTTATTTAAAGGTCAGGTCACATAAGGGGATATCCCTCTGAAAGGAGGGCCTGTGAAATGGTAGCCTGGTCACCTGTATTCCTTGCACAGTAGAAAGTCTGGGAGGGTAATTAAGGCTGTAGGCAGCATTTTCCTTCCTATTCACGGTCATGTGAACCACGGGTCTCATGCATTCTCTCACCCATTTCCAGTCACAGAATAATCCTCTTGTAATTAAAACCATAACCTGCAAGAAAATAGGACATGACTGATGTCATTTATTTTGATTTGTTGTGAATGGTCTTTCATGTATTTTTAAATTCTGTCCATTATTGCAGCTGTATCTAGAGGGCCAATACAAAGCTGGAATCCTGATCTGCTGCATAGATGTGTGCGTTTAGTCCAAGAAAACTGTTCATTTCTCTGTGCAAGTTTGCTCTTTACCCTGTCTCCCTTCCCAGCAATCTGTTCTGCTTCCCTCAGCTGGAAATCAGGCAGAGGGGGTGCCACTTGTGCCTCCTGTCCAGCTGCAAGTGCTTTGCAGACCACCAGTTGCTTGTGGAATAGAGTGGGGACTCTATTCAGCAGAAAAACAGCAGCAGTGGCAACATTTCCTATGCAGGGAAACTCAGCCCAGCCTTTGCAGAATATTTTGGAATACTGTCATTTGTATCTGGAGCAACCAGAAGTGGAAAGCTGACACGTTACCTAGTGGCGTTTACAGAAAAGGAAATCTACTGCGCTGCGTCAAAAGAGCTGAATGCTTCTTCAGAATGGATGTAAAGGAAGCCACTCATAAAATTACACAGAGCTGCCTTAAAGCTTGTGTTATACATAGCTTCACACAGATCCAGGACATTAAGGCTGGTATCTGAACTTATTTTGTTTCTAGTTTTAATTTTTATGAATGATATTAAAATAAATTGTATGTTCTTACGTGAGTGTCAGTGTCACCCCTTAGATGAGGCACAAACCTCAGCATAAAGAGAGGCCTGCAAATCAAGTCTGTTGGTTTGCTCTGTAACAAAGCCCTTGCTTTGTAAATTCTGCTTTTCACCACATTACTGTCTCAGGGACTGCAAGGACTTCCTGGAGGAAGAAGCAAGTTAATTCAACACTGAGTATAATTTGTTTATAATGTCTGACTAAATTCTTAAAGCAAAATTTCTTGAATAAAGTATTATTTGTACTTTTCTGTGTATTTCAGTTTGCTATTAGTATCATCTGTTTTCTTGCAGTCCAAAAGAGGTGTGTGCTGTATATAAGACATTTCAGATTTCTCTCTGAGCACAAGCATCTGGAGTCAAGAAATGACTTAAACCTTGCTGCTGTCAAGGAGAAAACTGTGAAATCAGCCAAGTATTATTTACTCATGTTTGACAGTACTTGAAATATGAACCTCACCAAACAAATGGCTCTTTTTAAGCCTACCAGAAAGACAAGGTGAAAGCCAATGAGAGGAAAAGACACTTAGGAGTGAACCAACAGAAACAGTACAAAAACCCCTGCTCTTGAAGGAAGTTGTTTGTTAATTGTAAATTGACTTCACACAGGTAATCAAAACATTTATGTCTGGTTTTGTAAGCTTAATATTTTTGTAGACTTATTCTTGTATCATACATGTCTTATGTATTCCAACATGGTTACATATGGAGGATATATTCCTTGCATCAATTTTATGATATTCAGTAAAAGAAATTGCATATTTAATGATGGCTTTCAAAATAGTTTTGACCTCCCTTCCTGTCCATCATTTTTTGTTCTGTAAGAAGTCTAAGTTGGTTTTCATCAGGGACATAAAGATGGTCCCCACATATTGATAAAAGGGAGATTAGTGTGGAACAACTCTGAGATCTCTGATTCTTTCTTTATGTGTTATACTGGTTAGGCTGCACTATTAAATGAAACAAGCAATGGCTGATAAATAAAATACCCTGAAGCCTTTTTGATTCTCTTGTATTTCAGATTGCTACTTAGCAAAAGGAAAAAAAAAAAAAACCTCAAATCACCCCCACCAAAAAAGCCCAACAACAAAAACAACAAAAAATCCTATAATTTGCTCTCACAACTTACTCAGATTTTAGAGTTTTAGACTTAATTATTTTTTTAATATATAACTTTTATTTATGAGTGAAAGCTTTTGCCAGTTGTAAAAAGGCAAAGCCAATATTCAGAAAACTAAAGAGTGAGGACGCTGTGGCTGAACCCTCTCAGTCATTGCCAATAATAAAAGTTAGGCCAGGCTATTTCAATCTGGTATCAAAATTTAGACAGAGATGGAAAGCAGAATGATGGGTTTCCATGGTAATCTCCATTTCCTGCCCCATCCCACGTGTGCTCTGCTATGTTCAGTTCAGTCTGAGAGTTTGGGTGATCAGCTCCTTCCTTCAGAGGGGTGTCTACAAAATAAGATGGTTTGCTGCACAAATGGGGAGAACATATGAAGGGAGTAGACTCACAAGATGAAGAATTGTGGTGCCCTGATGAGGTTGCATGGGTGCTCTGGTACCCAAAATTCCTTTGGAATATGGTACTAGGATCCTTGCATCCATGACATGGACACTCTCCAGCCACTGCTGCTCTCCTGCCTCCTCTTTCATTGTGTTGACTCCAAAGCATCTGCCAGAAATTTTGGGCTATGCACCATCCATCACTCCCTTGAGCTTTTGCCATCCTTTTCCAGGCTGATGTGGCTGTCTTTGACTTTATTTTCTGGCTAAAAGCTTTTTTTTGTTGTTGTTGTTCAGAAATTTACACAACGTGTAACCCAATGGGAGCTTAACCTGTAGTCAAGGCTGAAAGGGTCCCAGTACTTCCATGGGGCAATGCCATGCTCCCCCTCTTCTGTGTGGGAAAGCCATCTTCAGGAAATTGACTTCTGCCATCCTCTTCTACCATTCTTTCTCATTAAAACAAAGCATTTCCAACCTTGAAGTTATCATAGTGGAGGCAGTGAATATACATATATTAATATATTTCATGTATGTTTGTATATTGTTGAAGGGGTACAGGCACACAATTTACTACTGATATGAAATAATGCCTTAGGCTGTAGGTAGATTTTGCACTTTTGGTTTATTAAAGTTCATAACAAAGACAACAGCCCCACCAAATCTTTGTCCATATGAGTTTGTGATCCTCGGTTAGTTTCCTCCCCTTAGATTTTTCTGCCTGACCAATGCAGTGATACTTAACATCCACTATTATCACAAAATTTGGGCAGCAATTACTTCTGATCCTTGGTGATGGTGTCTCTGTACTCCCTGCAACCCACATCTGTCTTCCTCTTCACTGGTTGAATCCCAGCACACTGTGCTGATGAACTCAAGGAAAATGGAAACATATCTTCATTTGCTTTTAAGTCTCACAGTTGTCTGAATACAGAAGAAGCTTGTGGCAATTTATGCCCTGCTGAAATACAGTTATCTTAACTGATATATAGGGATTACCATAATATTTCCTATTAAGTCAATGTGATTTTCCTCCCATTTCCATAGATAAAAAATGGTAATGCATTATTGCCAGTGACATTGCAGGCACTGACTTTAGCTATGAAAATAAAAATCTAGCCATATACATAAATAATGTTAAGATTTTTTACTGTTATAGAAGTACTCAGTCTTTGTGATGCAAGGTTATGCTGAACATACTGAACCTTCCAGAAATCTACTTTAAAGATGCTTGTAGCTGAAAATACCCTAACTAGCTCTTCCAATTTCAGAAGTTAGCAGGCATTATCATTAATAGTTCTAAGAGAGCCAACAAAGCAATGAATCAAAACACAGACAGCAAATGCTATGCAGTGTCTCTCTAGCTTTTTAATTCACGCAGAGTGACAAATATACTACTTTAAGTTGGTGCTTAATCATTGTTCATTTTCCTGTATTCCTCACCACAAGGCAAAATTCATTACGTGATAAATTTGTTACCAGTGTTCTGGCTGGTTGCTGGAAATTTCTTTCTACAGTGCAAAAACAATACCAGGCACATTATTTTATTTAATTACAGTGTTCTTCAACAGAAAAAGCTGTGATTCTTTTTTGTCTCAAATTGTCACCTACCTAATAGTTTGTCCCTGCAACCATGCTACAGTTTCACTTCTGCTTTCCTCTTTCATGCCCTTTTTTTTTGTGCCTGTAAAACTATTTCATCCTATCTCTTCAGCTGAATTACACTTTGCTGCTCTGTTTATGGGAGGATGAAGATTATAGCAAATTGGTTTGATTTCTGAATATTTGTCAAATTACATAAATGTCTGTATGCTAAACCTGTTCCATTTCTCCTAAAGAAATACCAAAATTCAGAAAGGAAAATAAAGTATTTTTCTGACTGAAATTATGCTATATTTTTTTTTATACATGTGGGCGTTCAGAGTTTGACTCAATAACAAAAAGACATTAGGACAAAGAAAGAGTTTTTTTTACATTTTATCACAACGATTTTCCAAAACAAATTTCATAGTACAGTAGCTGTTACCTGCTGGAACTGTTGGGAGTAAATTACACAAAGGAACAGAGCTGACAATATATGAGTGGCAAGGAAAATATCCTACACTGTCCCATATATTTTCCTTGCAGATTGTACATATTTTTGAAGTAGCAAACTGGTCCTCCAAAGAATGTTTTCTTGGTGCTTTATGTCCCTTTCAAAGCAATCTGGCTGCATCAAAGCCTTGCTGTGCTCTGGTGGGGCACTTGCCCATGCAAGCCTTCCTAGTATGCTACACTGGCATAGAGATTCTTGGCAATGAAACAGAAACCACCTTTTTCAGCCCAAGTATTAATTTTGGGCACAAAAATTGCTACTTGATAGTGATCAGCAAGGAAATAATGTGTTTGTGTGATGCTCAGAAGTAAGCAGCCATTTCTGGAGCTGGGATCTGAAAGGACTTACCGAAGCTGGGTGAATAGTTTGAAACTGAACGGCAGCCAATGGAAATTGAGCAGTATTTTTGTGAGGATAGACTTTCTCCTCGTGTGTGTGTAGGCTGGGTAGCTTTTATTGCATTCCATTTTGGAGTATTACCTGCTGCATTGTGTCAAAATGATGTTACATGTTGAATGAAGATAGGGAGTGCCAAGAACAGAAAGAAAGGAAAGAAAATCCTATTTTCCAAATGCAATTTCTGCTTCTTCAGAGCAAATTGGAGCATGAGGACTCAGTCTGATAAGAAATAACATATTTAGAGTACAGAAATGGACATTAAGTAACTAGAGAATTGCATGACCCCACTTTAGTGTCAGAGTAGAAGTGCAATAGATGGATTCAGGAATGCCCCAGCCAAATATTCCTTTTCCTTTTATTTGCCAAAGGGATATTAATTTATCGTTGTACTACTGCTTATTACTGTCCCTGCTTATAGAAAGTGGTAAAAATCTTATATTTGAGAAAGGTGTGGCCTATGTGAGGATACTTAGGTGACTGTTGAAGTTTAAATATTTCATTCCAAATTTTCAAAGTTTAAAAAATTCTCTAAAAACATTTATTTTGTGATCAAACAGACTATTTGTGTCTTGTTGTATAACCTAGTTAATTTCATTATGTCAGAAATTATCCTTATTTTATTCCTTTAGCAACAGCCTAGATACTTTGAATTTTCAAATGTTGATGATGGTCCCTTCTGGAGAAAAGCAGACAGTTCAGATTAAATTGCATGAAAACACAGTTGTACTCTTGATTTTATTTTCTTATGTCCGTTTGCTTGTTTGCTCACTTGAATTTTGTGTTCATTTGTAAAAGAATAGTGCTGTAATCACATACTGTTTAAAGGGCATATAATACAGCTTCATGACCCTGTTTTACAAATGCTGATCCAAAGTATTTGAATTTCATTATTGGCGTCTTAATTTTCTGTACAGAAGTGAGAAAAGGGAGTAGTTCCAATCAAAGCAGAAGGCCTTCAGACTTGTGTGGAAAAACTAAAGTAAAAAGTAAAATATAACCCAAAAACTTAAAGAACCACTCAAGACCTCTCTCATTGTCTCCCTCAGCTCCTTAGCTCCTTCACAAGATTTAACAAGAGAGTAATTCCTTCTCAGTAAAATTTTTATAGAAGCAGGGTTTTTTGTGGTTTTTTTTAAGTTATATTGACACTCCTTGACCCCTCCAGTAAATAAATGAGTTGACCCTTCCAATACATAAACCAGAGGTAGATTATGAAAAAAAAAAAGAAACTTTTTCTAATGATAGCTTTATAGAAAAAAAAAATATTATGAGGAATATGAGCAACACTTATGTGATGAAAATTTTCCTGGTTTTTTATTGCATAGTAACCTACACATATATTTAATCAAACCACAAGTAATATCTAGTGAATTAATAACCAAAAAAGGCCTAATTTAAAAGAGCTGAATACAACCCTAAGCAAAAAGCTCTGACTGTGAATAAATCATGTGTTGTCATCTGTAAGAATGCTTAATGAATGTGTAACCATACTCTGTGTATATTGAATGCACAAGAATATTTTTTCAGGTTTGTCCAAGCCAGGTGTAGTTGCGCTCAAGAAAATAAATCTTCTTTTGTGGAAGTTTGCAAGGCTCCCAGGATGAGGGAAGAGACGAGGATCTGACTCCGTGTTTCAGAAGGCTGACATTATTTTATGATATATATTATGTTAAAACTATATTAAAGGAATAAAAGAAAGGATTTCATCAGAAGGCTAGCAAGGAATAGAAAGGAATGGGATCATAACAAAATCTCGTGACTCTCAGAGAGTCCGAGCCAGCTGGGCTGTGATTGGCCATTAATTACAAACAACCAACATGGACCAATCAAAGATCTACCTGTTGCATTCCACAGCAGCAAATAATCATTGTTTTTCTTTTCCTCTGAGGCCTCCCAGCTTCTCAGGAGAAAAAAATGCTAGCAAAGGATTTTTCATAAAATGTGTCTGTGACATTCTTTAATCTAACAAATCCTTGAATATGTGGCAATGTACAAACTGGAGATAAAACGCAAATTGAGGAGACTAATAATGAAGAGGAAATATAATGAACTTGATTTTCTTCCTGATTGCTGAGGAATCTTTGTTTTGATGTGCGACAGGGGGATTCAGGTGAGCTGAAGAGTGATTGCCCACCTGGATGATCCCCATTTTCGCAGGGGGGACAAATGAAGGAACTGTAGGCTGGGGATTTGAGGTGGGGTTTCAGCAAAGAGTGATGGAAGGCTGTAATAACATGAAATTTCCTGAGAAAGACTACCTGGATGACTTTGAGAGCTGTAGGAAGTTGGCATTGGTGTTTTGGTGCTTGTAAAACTGCTGCTGATGGGATATGAGGTATGAAGGCATAAAAGGAGGCAGTGGAACTCATATTCATCTATATAATATGGGAAAATAGCACTGGATGTTCTTGGGGTTCTTTTTAATGAAACTGCAATTTTATTGATAATAACTGCATTGACTAATATACTAATACACATGAATTTATTCAAAACATATCTTGTTACAAAAACAAATAAGCCCATGGATGTCCACAGTCAATTCAGTTATCATAAAACACTTTTAGCTACCAGTTGGATTTCTGTTTAACCACATCGGCTTGCAGGAGATGGGGGCTTTCAGTGGTGGTTCACTGATAATGGTAAGGAGCACCTGGCAATTCCAGAGGGTTTTCCTGTCAGAGGAAAGAAAGGCAGAAAGAATATTGCTAAAGAAGGAGGCAATGAGATAAGGGATTTTATGGTGTGGGATGTTTTTTATTGTTTTCAGCAGGCTCTCTCTAAAGTGAAGTACAGGGAAAATGAAAAAGTAAATGGAACTGATCTATGATAGAAGCCTTGAGGCATTGTATTCTGATTAGGAGTTAAAATCCCAAGGTGATGAAATTGTTAGAGGGACAGTGATGTGAAGGGTTGGTGGCCTTAGTGAGAAAAGCAGCCTTTAGTGCTGTGTGAGGGTGTGACTGAGTGGAAGGCTTCAGGTAAATTTGGTAGATGCATGCTTTAACTCAGCTTTGAAATACTATTTTATTTGAATTATGTAAAATACTTTGTCATCGTAGCTCCTAAGAGCAGCAAAGGAGATCCTTAGTGTGGGCTGGCTGATGCAGCTCGCTGGACTTGATCAAATGGGACTTCTAGTGCAAAAAGCCACAATAAGGAACTGTTCTTATCTGAAGGATATTTTCAGCAAATTTTCAGCAAAATTTTATTGCTGATGCTATTCATGATTTTCATTCAGTGATATAATTGCTGCGAGCATTTGCGGAGGGAACTGAGGTGATGTACTGCAATGATAATCTAAATTAATTAGATGGAATTTCTTAGGTGAGCTTATTGGAAAATCTCTTTAAATGCTGCCAAATGTTAAGCTTGATGTGCAGGAATACAGAAAGTAGCTTGTGTTTATGAAGGAGAGCTGCTTGGTCTGAAATAAAGATTTTTTGGAGAAGAACTTGATGGAAATTCCAGAAAAATCATAAAAATTTTGAGCATCTGATGTAATGCTTTGACTAAAGCAGTGTTTATACTTGATTACCGAAAATCAGGGAAATTAGGCAGGAGTTAAATCATGAAATTTGTAGTGAAATCACAGTCAGTTGTTATGCTGATTTAATACTAAAGATAAACTGGAAGATAAGGAAGAACTCAAACTGGATTAGCAAGGATACTTTGTGAAATAAAAGGCAAATGTAACAGCAACAAAACCAGCTAGTTTTTCAAGTGGAACTAATGTTTAATTCAGTAATAATCTGATACTACTTATTTTGCATCATGCAACCGGGTTTTGGATTTTTGTTGTTGTTGTTGTTATTTTGGTTTGGTTTTTATTATCCCCTAAAAGTGTGAGTACTTTGGGTGGAACTCTTTTTAGCATTTATACTATGTGAATATATATACTCTTAGCTTACAAATACACTGTCTGATGTGCATCTTCCCTAGAGTATATAAGATTAGAACCTGGTGGCAGTCAAATATGGAGCAACACTGCAGACAACAGCAGATTATATGGAAGATAGTTCTTTTTGTAGATAGAGCTTTTTGTAATTATTCAGCTCATTTTGAAGAAGAAGGCTCACTGCAAACCAGTTTAGATAGCTTGATATACAGTCCTCTGAATTCCACATTATAGCCAGTTTAATGCAGACACATAGAAGGATGTAGCCTGGAATTAAGTTTTAGCACAGTCTGGAATGTATTCCCTCTAGACCCTGAGGAGTTATACTTGCCTGAGAAGATGCAACATAAATTCAGTGAATTTTTGCCATTGTAGTCTTGCCAGAAATATGCAATATTCTCCCACAAAAATGAATGGGTCAGTCCATACTATATCAACAACAATATAATAGTTTTATTAAGGGCAAAAAATAAGAAGCTAAAAGGTAGAATTTCTTTGTCTATACATAGAACTCAATTGTTATAAATCAAACACAAATTAAAACTGCATTGAGTTTTACGGAGTAGCCAGCAGGTTTTGAGTGTTTTAGCCAGGAAAACTTGCAATGTATCTGTACTAATGGAGAGCAAATATTACAGTTTGGAAGGGTACAACTCAGCACTTCATCCTGGCTTATCTTGTGTATGCTTTCTAGATTCTGTTCTTTATGCTGAAAATCATCCTTATTGTTTAAATTGCCTCTGTAAAGTATGACTTTCTTTGCACTAGAAAAGCAAATATTTTGTGGCACACTCAAAGGATCTGTTTTAGTATCAGAAAAAGCTCTGTGTGGGTGTTTTTTGTACCTGCTTGAAAGCGGGTAGAACACAACCCTGTATGCTTGATGGTCCATTTACTTTCCCTCAGCCTCCCCTTATGTAAGATAATTGTATATTGTCCACCTTGCAACCTCTGATCTTTTGACAGGGATAATCATGGACGTGTGAATGTGATCTTGAGCTTTTCCTTGAAGGATAAGGGAAATGAGGAGCAGAGTGGAGCCCTGAGTGAAGGCCAGCAGGGAGTGATCTGGGGTAGTGACTGAGGGTGTTTGCTGGGTGTCCTGGGTTGACTCTATGATGCTTTTATCCCCAGTCATCTTGTTCTGTTTATGCTGAATAACAAGTTTTGCACCTTTAAGCCTTGTTCCAGAGAGTGAAGGGGGCAGAAGAAGCAGCAGTTTGTTTTCAGACACTGCACTCACTCCTCCACATTCCTGCTCCTGACTGTGTTGTCTGCGGATGGACAGACAGCGGGACAGAGCTCTCCTTTGCTTGTAGTTAATTTAGCCAGCTGAGGCAAAGAAGTTCCCTGGACTGTGGTTTTTTCCCTTTTCTTTGGAGCTGTTCAAACCTGCTCTGGCCTGAGCACCCAGGGCAGCACCGGCAGCTGCACCTGCGGCCACCGGGCCGGGCCTGGCCTGCGACATTTCCAGCCCTGAGGGACTGACCCGAGACTGGGTGAGCTGAGCTGCAGCCCGGGGAGGGACTTGCTCAGTTTGTCATCTCTTTTGGAGCAGCAAGGGGTTTTATTGTTTAATGTTGTTCAGGTTTTATTGTTTAATAAACAGTTTTTTCCACTTTTCTCCAAGGAGGTAGTTTCTTCCGGACCAGCTGGGGGGAGGGCCCAATTAAATCTGCTTTCCTAGGGGAGCCCCTTTGGGGATTCTCTCCCAAATTTGCTCTAAACCAGGACACCGGGGAACAGGACTGAACTGTGTCCCTTACCCCATTAGAAAAGAAATTATTTCCAAATCTGTTATTTTATGCAGACCACAGAACCCACAGTACAACATGTTATTGCAGTTCTTTGCACTGCATCTGTGTTTACAACTTGAGAGGCCTTTCAGCATCCACCTCACAGCTTCAGCTGTGTTTCCAAAAAAACATGGTCAGAACTACATTTATCAAATGTCTCTTTGGAGTTTAAAGCCTTTTTTTTGTTCTTTGACTAGAATTGGAAAGGGGAAAAATTACTAACCAGGTCCCCTCTGCAAAAGGATTCAATTGTGTGTAAAGCTTATAATTTCTTACTTTTTCCTAAAGGAATGGGAGCATCACAGCTAAATGAGGTTTTGATTTGACCTAAAAGAAAAGTACAATAATTGTCTTAACTCTTTCCATGTGGATACAAAGGTAAGGGGGGAAAGTAAGGATTCACTGTGCACGAAGCTCATGGCTTTGCTAATCATCAGAAATCAGTTTGTCAGCAGAGTCCAGGTTTTGAGTGTTCTTGGATGAAATGAAGGGAACATTATATCTGAAAGATTTTAATATGAATTTTCACAGTCATAGCATTTATGATGGACACACCTTGAAATTCTGTGAGCTCCCTGACCATAAAGCTATTTTAATTGATGATTAAACATTTTGTTACAAAAAGAAGAAGCCAATCTATTTATTAAGGAAATTCAAACATAGGATTTCAGTGTGTCTTGGAAGTACTCCTGGACATATGCAGTAAGCAATTTTGTTGTGTTTTGAAAATCATGACCTTAAAATATATGGCTTCTACTACTTTGGTTCAGAGAGGTGTCAGCTGAACAGGCAGACACAGTATAAGGTCATATGCCTTTAATCTTCCAAGAACATAATCAAAAAAGTAAATATATTTAGTTATTAGCTAGGAGGTACAAAACATGTGAGGAAAGAAGTGGTACATCATTTCTGTCTTGAATTAGATAACTGAAATTTCAGCTGTGTCTAAAACATCTGCATAGTTATTGGGGAATATACCTAATCCTAAATTGATCAGTCTTTAAATTCTCCAAGTTTAAAAAATATATTTATATTGCCTTTGATGGTTTGCAACATGTGAGGAAAAAGTTGAGTCTGAATTGAATAACAGACACTTTGAGCCTGTGAGAGAACAATTATTTGGGTTTGTTTTTCTTCATGGAAGAACCTGTTAATAGGAGTTCCTTGCCTTTAATAATTGTCCATTATTTTGGAGAAATAAATTTTATACGTGCACCAAGAAATTTCTGGCCTTTGCTGTTGTGTAAGTTCATAAACTGCTTACCAGTTGTTAAAGTGGTTAAAAGGTTATTACACACATAGATGATATTTGTAGTTTTTAATTCACAGACATATTCTGTCACTTGTGTGTGAACAGCAATACAATGGCAATGATATAGGAACTGGGACAATTCTTGCTGTTTGTTTCTCTTCTTTTCAGAAGAGAAATTGGCTTTGTATCACATCACCAGTGGTAACCTGGAGGTCAGTTTTGTATCAAGAGGATTATCAAGTACCCTGCCCACTTTGCTCCTCCCAGCACTAAAAGTGATACTAGTGAGGAGGTAAAAAATCAGGCTCCTACAGTTCTGACATTTTCTGGAAGCAGAAGCATCAAAATTATTTAGGTCACTTCTTTGGCCAAGATGACTTTTTCTTAGAGATTCTCAAACAATTGATCTGAAGAACAGCTGCCCTGAGCACTGGTGGTGTTGGAAATATGGATGATGAATTACTTCAGTTACATAGCCAAATTTCTTACCCAGGTAGGAAGAAAATGAAATGCTTATTTCTTATCCTGCCCCCTCTTCTTTCTAGCTTATTCCTGCTATTAAAACTTTTATTTACCCTTCACATTAAGTAATTTACTTGTAGCCAGTTTGTATGTTATTTTTAAGACCCAAAAGGGTTATTTTTGCAAAATTTTAAAGGAGGACAAATTTCATGTGCTATTTTATTATAGCTGGAATTTTGTATGTTATGCATCTAGCAAAAATATCTAACTCAATAAATTGAAGGTATTTTTAAAAAATTAAACAAGTTTGAGTAAAATCAGAATCAATTCTTGGAAGAAAGGAAGGACTAATATATGCCAGCTTGTGTCAGAACCACGAGTTTTCATCCTGAAGACTGACATTGTGCATTGTACCCTGGAAAATATCAAGATTCCAAGGGTTTTTATTGGCCTAATCCTCCTTGGACTATGGGAGTAGCAATGTCCTTTGTGTCGAGGGAGGAGGTAATGATTTCCTCCAGACACTACAAAATATTATTTGCTATTATCATATTGATAAAAAATATGATCCACTTGTGTGGTGGCCCTGTGGGTTAGTCCAGTTTTAGGATCTCTGAAGAGTTTTTGGACTTACCCTAAAGAGTAGGGCCTGATCAAGGATCCTGAAACAGCAGTGGATGGATGAATGCAAGGTGTGGGTTGTAAATACACAAGGAGGATCTTTCCATGTTGATAATAAACCATTCCATGATTAGCCACACAACAAAGAAATAAACCCTAGCAAGTGGAGCAGAAAATAAAAACAAGTGAATTTTTTTTATGTTTGTATGTTTTGTGGTTTTGTTGTGGTTTTTTTTTTTAAAATTAGTACTTGGTTTGTTTGATCAAAGGCCTTGGAATTGCAGTCAAGCCACCTTCAATTTCTGGTGAAATATTCATATAATCTAGGCACTGAGAAGGTAATGTGGAGTTTCTGAGATTAAACTATGCCAGGTCCATCTAATTTCTTTCTGTGTTGGGGTAATGAGCCCTGCAGATCAAGGAGAAGCTGTAAAGTTTAGAGTACTTTATGTGATACCCTCGTAAACCTATTAGGGAAACTATGGATAGGTAAATTCAGAAGTAATTAGGAGAAGCACAGTCTGAGAGTATTTATGTGTCAACTTCAAACATACATAGGCTGTGAATTGCATGGGCATTTCCTAAATTCAGTTCTCTTCAATGCCTTCATTAATAACTTGGAAGCTGAGTGATTTTTCTGTTCTGCTGAAGTTCCAGGTGCTGCTGCTGCAGGAGGAATGGCAGGTACAGACAGAACAGCTGCAGTGCTGAAGTGTCCTGAAAGGAGAATTATGTGAGCTGACAACAATTTAAGTATAAGGTAGTTCCAGCTGAGTTTCTGTGGATCAAATGGAAGTCTGAATAGCGAGTGAAGTAGATCTGCAGGGAAGAGCAGTGGGCTGCAGGCTGAGCATAAAAGCTGCCTTGACAAATGTCTTGGTAAAACGTAAACCTCTGACTGGAAGCAGTGAAGGGGATGCCATCCATCTCTCAGGCAATCCTTCTTGTCTGTTCATACCTTTTACACAGCAGTGTATTCATGTTTGGACAGCACACTTGCATTTAATTCAGTCTATTCAGACTGTTTTCTTTATCCTTTCTTCTTTTCCTCTCTTTCCTTACACCTACTGTACACAAAGTCTATGGGTCTGCTGAATCTAGAGAAAATGAGCCTTGGATTACAAAAAGTAATCAGAAATCCTCTTCTCTTTTGGAAAATTTTGCATTAGGAGTAGGGCTGATAGATAGCAGGTAGGTTTTGTGAAGTGTTTTTATTAACTTTTAGCAAAGTACTCCTTGAAAAGATCATTGAATGCACTGTTTCAAAACCTTTGATAAGAAAAAAACAGGCAATAGCTTTGAGATTTGGTTCCCCTTTTGTCCATTAAGGGCTTCTATTCCCTGTGTCTCCTTTTCCTGTAAAATTTTGAGTCTTCATTTAGCTGCTGTCATTCAAATCTCTGAGACAATTCCACTGGAATGTGGTTCCTTTTGAGATGTTTCCATACTTTTTACAGTAACTTAAGCATGGAAACCTGTTTAACTCTGCTAGGTCAAAGTATGTACAGCTTCTAGATCTGCAGCTTTTTAACAAGTCTTGGAAAAACTCTATCCACCAATTAATATATCCTGTACTAGATCAAATGCCAAATGGATCTACAGCTGCTCTTTTTTCAGCAACTCTATTGATCATAGAAATTCTTTCAATGTAAGTGGTCTGCATGTCTGGGGCACTTTACACTAATAAAGTGTCTAATGTCTGTATCACATCTAATTTCAAGTTTCCAGAAGACTTTTGCATCACTCACAACTTGACTTGACTCTGGGAGACACTTAAAAAAAATCCTATATAGTGTGATGAAGTAATAATATCAAGTTGATAGGTGAGTATTCTATTCACAGTTGGAGAATGTATGGAGAAGGGGGATTGGTAGAAATGATGAGAATGAAGGAATAATAAATGAGGAATGATGAAGAGAAAGGTTTAAAGGAGAAATTTTATTTTGGGATTTACAGGTTTGCTTTCTATGATCTTGTTTTAGTATCTCTGTCTTTCCTACTAAATTTATGTGACAGATCTGGACTACAGAAAGGCAAATCTTGCAAGAAAGTACTTTTGAACTTGAAGTTTAGGGCACTGCAGACCAAATTCTGGCTTGAGACTAATACAATGCCATTAACATCAAAAAGGCAACACTGATTTACATGAGCTATGTGTCTGACCTTTTGTTCTTGAGAAACTTTAGAATGATTTACAATTTAATATCATACACAGTTGTTTTTCAAACCAATTTCATTTTAAATGTTTCTGTGATAATGATAACTTTGCTTTCAGCTGTCATGAAAGTCTAAACTAAAGCAAAGCATAACATAATCAAAATACTTCAAAAATGCAGCTCATTTATTAGGTAAATTCTGACTTATCAAGTGTCCTTGAGATTCTGAGTTGCCTCTGATCTTACATCAAAAATTCTCCTTGTGCCTTCTCCAGCACTCATTATTACTTATTAAGGGTTAAGATTTAGACATTGGAAGTAAATGCCAGATTTTTGAAAGGCAGTAGACTTTTCCTCTTAGAAATCACTCTTTTCAGGCATCAACATTAATTCAAGCTTTGAAAGAGGGCAGCTGTGAATAGACACCATGGATACAGGCAAATAAGTTTCAATTACAAAAAGCAGCAGAAGGAACCTAAACCTGCTCATGCTTTTTAACTGATTTCTCTGGGATCCTCTCATGCTTGGGGAAAGCAGTTAATGTAGTGTTCTGAGCTTTGCCACTTCAAACTGAATCCAGCAAGCCCAAGAAAACCCAGAAACTCTGGCTGTTGTGCATTTCAAGTAAAATGCATTTCACTGAAAGTAAACATGTAAAAAAGTGTTCCCAGATTTAAGATGGTCTCACTGTGAGAAATCCCTAGTCAGAAACAACAAGAACAACTAGCCTAGAAGTAAAAATATGTGGCCAATATCTCCTGTGCCCAAAATGAAAAGAGAAATTCCAGGATATTGCTTCAAGTGAAATTACAGCATCTCTGAACATAATGGAGCTTAGTTGTATGCCAAGAGGACAGGTTACTTCTACCCCTTCATTTAGGTGTCAAGAGTAGCAATGATTTTCTGTAATTTGTCTAAAAATAAATTCCGACTCAGATTTCTGTTTAGAGAGGAAATTATTTTACAGCCCTGTGAAGGCATAAAAACACAGAGCTTTGAAAACCAACTGTGTTACAAACATGTGCTGGAGCTATGGGTGGTGCCTCCCACACCTTTCTCCAGGGTTCAGGGCACTTGCTCTTGCTCATCCGTGAAAAATGAACCATTTTCCAAGTGGTGATGCAGAACTTGCCAGGCTGTGCTAGCTGGGGGGCACCTGAAGATTGCAAAGCCGACTGTGGTGTGTATTGCATGTGGGGTGTGGTTACAGGTTGATGAGGCCTGAAGAAAACCTTTCTTTAAACAAAACTTGAATTCCATTTCTAGCTTTGCACTCATCCTTGTCATCTGAGGTGTGTTTTCATGTGAGGTTTTAATAAAAGGTTACATATATAGGTATACACACACACCTTCCCAAAAATTGATGCACTTGTGTAAACATGGCTTAGCATGTAAAATTATCTTATTTACTGAGATTTATAGCAATGAGCCAGGGCAGGATTATTGACCCTACCGGGAGTCTGGGTAATTGATTTCTTCCCTTGACCACCATTGCAAATGTTTGAAAAAGCTTTATTTATCTTTATATAGACCTCCATGAGAAATAGTTTTCCAGACATGTGTCCATACAGCTGTTGTGACAGTCTGGGTGCTTTCTATGTGGGGTTTGTTTGTTTGTTTCTTATGTGAATTTTTCCCAGAGGTGTTTCTGTTTGCAATTGGTGTTGCTGCAGTACTACTGAACATTAATTTATTGAGTAAAGAGGAGCAAGGACAAGGGTTGATAGTGCTGATGAAAATGATGCTAAATGTGTAATACCTCTCAAACATAATGGGTGTGCTGCTTTTAAATCAAAAATATAAGCATGTATCCTGTGTGCTGTAAGTGATGTGAAAAGAAGGAGGAGTCAAAACTTAACATCTATCTGAATGGAAAGGGGAAAGAGGTGAGGGAACTGCTGGCTGGACCACCTGAAGACCAAAATGCACTTCAAAAAAGGCAATAAGATGTCATCTACTTCTCAAGAATCTTGGACTAAATGCATTTCCTAGTAGAAACACTTATTATTGTGGGAATTTAAAAATCAGAGGGTTTTGGGAAAGCTGCAAAAGGCAGGCCCCAGAGACAGCAGAACTGTGATTAGAGCTCAGCAGCAGCCATGAGATTGGTCAGCAGAAAAATTATTTAAACTGTAGAAAAGCAAGGACAAATAGAGCAATGGTCTGTGTATTAACGCTTGTCTAGAATAACTCTCTAAGCTACAGAAATGTTTATCTAGCAAGATATTAGGAAGCTTGAAGCTTCATAATGAAGCTCTGTGCATTGTGTTTAAGGCTCACAAGCAGGTATTGTATTTGAAATAAGCAAGCATTGTTTAACCAAAGGTACGTGTGCTTATGGTGATTGGATAGAACTACTGTCAATGTGCTTCTGCTTTGTGTGATTGGTCAAAAAACTTATAAAGTGAGTTGTAACATTGAGTTCTGTGTCTGCTGCCTGGGATGTGAGCTGGTGGCATCTTCCCATTGTCATGACCATGTAATGAGGCTGATGCTGGAAAATCGAACAGCTCAAGGCAGTTCCACAGCAGCCCTGTCCCATTCGTGTCTGTAAATAGCCCCCCTTGCTGGTGTCAATTAAGAGTTACAACTGAAATCTTTTGGGAGATACTAGTATTTAAATCATATTTTGCTCTATTTAAGATCAATTTGTGTCATCCTGTCCCAAACTGAAACACTATTCACTGGATTATTCTTTTCCACTTCCATACTCCTCCTCTTCCCCCAAAAAGACAAAAGACAAAATCCCAAAAATGGGATTTTTCTATCATTTACTGCTAATCTGCAGTCCAAACTCTTCTGGTCCATCTCACAGCCAAGCCTGCTTGCAGCCAATGTTCCAGCCAAGCTGCTGGTTTACTCTGAGCTACTTCTCTGGCCTGGAAAGATGTCCTGTTTAAACATCAGCTCCTCCCTCGGTGCTTACACATGGATGAGATAAGCAAGGAAATGCTTTCTGAATGGGGAGCTCTGTTGTCACCTTCCACAAATGGAAATCAAACTGTGGATGGGTATTGGCGATGAAGAGAGATGGGGACAACTGACTGGTGGGCAGAATCCAAATTTTTTGGGGAATACCTATGCTGATATACTGCTTTAGGATGGCTACTGATGTTTTACTACAAAAATTGGGTGTCACTGTCATGTTTTCTGAAAAATCCCTTTGCCAGGATTTCTTCTCCTGGGAAGCTGAGAAGCCTCAGAAAATAATGAAAACAATCTGATTGCTTGGGAATGTGGTTTGGAGGTTGCTTACCAACAGATGCATCTTTGATTGGTTCCATGTGAATTGTTTTAACTTAATGACCAATCCCAGTCCAGCTGTGTTGGACTCGCTGAGTCAGTCACGAGTTTTTATTATTCATTCTTGTGAAGCCTTCTGATGTGCCCTTTCTCTTTCTTTAATACGGTTTTAGCATAGCATTTTAAAAATTAGAATATATCATATAATGTAATGTAATAAAATATAACATATAATATATATAATATATTATAATGTAATATATAACATAATATATAATATGTATTATATAATATAATATATATTATATATTATATATATAGTATAAAATATAATATTAAATAATAATAAATCAGCCCTTGTCCTGGGGAACCTCACAAACACCACAGTTGGGTTAATCATCACACAAACAAACAGGCATTTTACAATATCTCTTGCTTGCAGAAGTCTCGATGTAATTTTCTTTTTCAGCAAGTCAGTCTGATTGAATCTTCTTGCATTCTTGATTTAACCCTCAAAGTTCTGTTTGCTCTTGCCAAGGCATCCTGTTTATCAAACCTCTTATGCCAGATCCAAAGTCCATCATCTGTCCTGTGTGTCCCAAGAGATGAGCATTTGCATAGCTGTGCTTGGTTCCCTCACCTGATGTGTCAGCCCTCGGTGCTGACTCTGTGCTTTGGGCTCTCTGCTGATTACCTGGATTGATGAAGAATTGCTTTACTTCCATTAGCATCCATCACCCTTTTGCATGCTTGTGCCAAAAGGTTTATCTTGCCTCTCTAGTCCCCAGGCTGCCTCCTTTTCTCTCAGGAACCTGGATGGAATTTTCCTGTGCTCACCTTTCCTTTTTTTCTTTCCTTATCTTTTTCTGGCTGCAGCCTAGTGGTGAATTATGAAGTACCAGATTTTAGTAGGAGTCTTAAAAATAGAGACACAGGAAAAGGCAGCTTCCACCCAACTCTGCAACTCCCCTACAGATTAAAATATCTTTCTCTCTTTGCTCTTTTCCTAGGAAATAATTTATGCCACTAACCTGGAAATAGCTATTTCCAAGGTGCACTCTAACTGATCCCACTAATAAGTTGTGATGCCAAAAAAACTTCTACTGAACTCCTGTTCATGTGCCAAGTGATGCAGTATGTTACTTGTGCTCCAAATGTTGGTGGTGTCATTAATATCCCCATTCTGGTGAAAGGAGGGAAATGTGCTTTATAATTTTGAGAATCCCAAAAGTTTAAACATGAGATCTTCCACTTCTCCCTAATTTCCTGTTTTTGGAAAGATGACACCTGGAAATAAAAAGTGTTCCTAAACAGTGAGGATTTAAAAAGCAAGAACTGTCACCTTTAAATAGTGGGAAAACTCATTTATATTACCTCCATGTATATATATACACTGAGGGTTAAATAAGGCAGCCTTTTCTTTTTTTGGTAAAAATGTCCCAGTCATGTAAAGCAACATCTGCAATTTTATCTTGATCTAAGGTTTTGAGTGTGTGAAAAAAAAGTGCATTTTATTTCAGAAGGGAAAAAAGTCTTTTTTTTCAAGGGGTTCCAAGCTACTCTCAAGGGCTATATCTTGAATATAAATAGGCATAATATTTCTTTTCATTTTTTCCTCCTCTTCATTAATAGGTATTTCCTGCATGCTTTACATGTTAGAGTTGTCTTAAATGTTGTTCAAGGTATTTTCTCACTTAGAACTGTTTTCTAAAGCTCCTTGGGTAATTCCAGACTATTGCCTTTTAACACTGATTGGAAACTGGCAGAGGCAACATATTCAGGTCATATGAGTTTATTCAGTACCAGATGATTTTTGAGTGAGAATGCTCAAGTGGGTAGCTTAATTTTAACATGAACTGCCAGCAGCTGTAGAAAATAAGTTTTTCAGTGAATTGTGTTTTATTTTATTCTACTAAAATCTTGATTTCTAATTTAAAATTAACTCTATGACCAAAAATAATCTCTTGCTGCTGTTAGATGACTAACTCAAGAAACACATTTTTCACACTTCCAGCTTTCAAGTCACATAATCTTTCATGTGTAATTATTGCAGCCAACAAAGTATGGTAGATGTAAGCTTTTAAATTAATTTACAGCAGTTAGAATCAGTGAACTTTCATAAGTTTGCTCCTTCAGAACATGGACATATAGAGTAAAATGGCTAAATGTATTTAACTTATAGAAGCAATCTTATGGCTGACATACCTGAGCTCCAGAAAGGATGCAGTCTTTTAGTTGGGCTGATTTTGACTTTTTTCACCTGAGGAAGTCTCACAGTGAACTGTTGATTATGTAGCTGCAGAGATGTGATTCCACTCAATTTTTTGTTTCAGAGATGAGATGTGAACCTCGTTTGCTGCAAGTGGAGAAATTCTCGAACCCTGAAAAATTGTCGCAGCAAAATTTTCTTCCCTTTCTCCAGAGAAACCTCCATCAAGAAATCTGTTAAAGAGGGAGGCATGAGCACGGCCATGGCTGGCTCCATCCCCAGGGTCCACTTCTGTCATCTTGTTCTCTCCTCATATCATTATTTATTTTTTAAGGCAGGGTTTTCCCCCTTTCATCTGCATTTCTGGATGATTTCTAGGAGTTTGTGACTAAGCATCAGGGAAGAGATAGGTAGTCGCCGGCTGGGGGCTGGTTACAGACCACAAACGGGACGGGGCTGCTGTGGAACTGCCTTGAGCTGTTTGATTTTCCAGCATCAGCCTCATTACATGGTCATGGCAATGGGAAGATGCCACCAGCTCACATCCCAGGCAGCAGACACAGAACTGAATGTTACAACTCACTTTATAAGTTTTTTGACCAATCACACAAAGCAAAAGCACATTGACAGTAGTTCTATCCAATCACCATAAGCACATGTACCTTTGGTTAAACAATGCTTGCTTATTTCAAATACAATACCTGCTTGTAAGCCTTAAACACAATGCACAGAGCTCCATTATTAAGCTTCAACCTTTCTAATATCTTGCCAGATAAACTTTCTGTAGCTTAGGGAGTTATTCTAGACAAGTGTTAATACACAGACCATTGTTCTATTTGTCCTTGCTTTTTTACTTTTCAAATAATTGTTCTGCTGCCCAATCTCATGGCTGCTGCTGAGCTCTAATCACAGTTCTGCTGTCTCTGGGGCCTGCCTTTTGCAGCTTTCCCAAAACCCTCTGATTTTGTGGATTCCCACAGAAGGTGAACGAAAACAAGTTTTGGAAGCAGATTTGCATAACAGGATAGTGACTGGCCAGGAACAAGATGAGAGGACTGGTCAGGAAGGTTGGGCAATAGGAGGGGAGAGAAAGAGAAGGAGAACAGAATGAAATGGTGAAAAATTAAAACAGATTCATATCAGATCAGAGACTAAAAGGTCTAAGCAACAGTCTTCTGTATGCCACAGAGCAGAACTTCAGCATTGCTTATATAGCTCATCTTCCACTAAAAAGTCTCTGCTGCCACTTGACTCCCCAAAAATCCTTCTGCAAGGCTGCTGAAACCATTTTTAGCTGTTTTTAGGAAAAAAAATTACAAGATTTTTTTTTTTTCAATTAATGGAAGGACATACTGTGTCCAGCTGTTTTGGATTTCTGTATGTAAGTATCAAATACCATTGTAATGGATGTAATAAAAACCCAGAGTAGTTTACCTTATTCTAAACCACACTAAATTTACCAGCTGGTTTGCTTTAGCTTTGCTCCCTGGGTTTGCCTCTTTTCACTGATGCATGATTACCTGTCTATGCTATGTAGTAAAATGCAAATGGCATTACTAAAATATAAGCAACACAATGCTGTGTTGTAACAGTCTCTGCTGCATTTGAGGCAGCTCCAAAACATTGTCAAACAGCTTCTTCTGGCTAAGAAATAGACCAGCTCTTTAAAAAAAAATAATTAATACCTCTAACTTTGATTCTAAAAAGTGTCGAGGAAGATTGTTCCTCTTACAATATCTAGCATTCAACATATAAATAACATTTAATAATTGTTATTAATTATTTAGTTTATTATGTGTTTCTTTACCAGATCCAAGAGTTTTCTTTTGAAGTCTTTTCTGCTGTGTTCGACTGTGGCTCTGGAGACCAGGCACTGCTCTTAGGTGGGTGCCCAGAATGTGGCACATGGTTTGAGCCTGCTCTTGAGATTCTGCTGGTTAGAGGCACAGCCCCCTTGCCCTGCATATCCTGGAGATGAAATGTCCACCTATGGAGGTCACTGTCAGTTTTGAATCCTTTATGAAAAAATAAAATAGTTGCAGGGTGGAAAATGGAATCGTTGAAAAGATTGGGAATGTGTCCCAGGGCTGCACTGTAAAACATATTTTGCCATGTCTTAAAATAAAATCTGCTAGAAAGGCTTCAGTTCCTGTCTGTTGCTGCTGTCAACTGGCTGCTTCTGGGCTTAGAGGGGTGCAATAGGACAGAGCCCAAACAAGAAATAAAAGGAGCCCATTCTCTCACTGCAAGCATCCAAGTACTGTGCTTCCATGCATTTTGGGCTTTCCCAAGGTCTGCACGACATTAATCACCAAAGTGAAACCAAACTATGTCCTAGGAAGCCTGTAAGACTAAGCAAAACTCTTTTTCTTCTTGGTCAAACAGTTCTGATGCTAAAACAGTATCTAAAAGTCAGACATTGGTATTTGCCCTAGGTGAGCTCCTGGCAATTGCTATGAAATAAATTTGGAAAGCAAGCTCCTGCCCTGATTCATCAAGGAGGTGGCGTTAACATGATAATCAAAAGGTGACTCTTTCCAGTGTTAAAAACTGTTGAAATAATAAAGGCAAATTCTATCTCCCCCAAGAAATCAAGACTGAAAATAATTTGAAAATTTTTGAAAACTCATGCAGAAACATTCTCTTGAAAAGAATCCAGAGTTTCTCCTCTTCTTGCAATTCTTCCTTCTACAAAGTAATTTCTATTTTGGTTTTCAGGAGGATCAATGAATTTCAGATTTTTACAACAGAAGAAGAAACAATATGATGAGAAGTCTACCTCTTTCTTTGTCTCCTCAAAAATAAGATAACTACAGCTGCTACTAAGATGAAGTTACAGCTGCATTTCAACAATGAAGAGTAAATAAGTTGGTTTTATCTCTGTTAAAATTGCAGAGTGTTCTTTTTCTTTTCTCCCCAGCATCCCATTTCATTTATTTTAGAGTCCTTTTTCAATAGGAACTCTGAAGAACTGCCAAGTTGGCTTCCATGGTGAGTGATGAGTACAGATAACTGGGTTATGATCTTGGCTGAGACAAACTGGAAATGATACTAACATCCTACAAATACCTACTGTTTAGTGGTTCTGAGATGCAAAAAAAAAAAAAAAAAAAAAAAAAAATCCAGCTATTTATTTTAACGCCAGCAATGGATAAGAAAGAAATGTGGCATAATAAAACACCAGAAACCATTTTTAAGAATATGATGCCTAAAACCATTAAAAAATAAATAAGGAACCCTCAGTTTTAATGCTGCAAATGATAGATAATATGTCAATAGCCTGTTCTAGATCTTTCAGGTTATGCAGTGCTGTGCCCTCTTGCATTTTGGATCTCTCCACAGACTGAGACTCTGCAACCTCTTTGCATTCAGCAAAGAGTTGATCCAGCATTTGACTACCCCCATACACCAAAAAAAACCCAAGCAAACAAACATCATAATAAAAATAATTTTAAAATGTTTGAGTTGAACTTTTTATGGCTTATGATTTGAGTTGGACTTTTCATAGAATTATATTTCTTTAATTCATTTTTCGCCCCCAAGTCTGTCACTGGGCCCTGCTGAAAAGACTGTCTCTTGTTTTTATTCAGTTTTTCAAAGTAATTTTTCACTGTTTAGTGATAGGATCTCAGTTCTGTTCTAAGTTCACTGTTCAGTGATAAGACACAGTTCTGCTGCAGCTTTGGTGGAAAAGTAAAGAAAGCAGTGAGGGTGAGTATATTTTGTCTCAGGAAGCAAGACCTTAGGGAGAAATGAATCTGCACTAGGTCTATGAAAAATAGTCACGGAGCATTTTTTCCATAATGTTCCATAGGAACGCAATAAAAGCAGAAATTTGTTTAAACACATTTAATAAGCTAGAAAGTATAAATTGAATACCCTGTGGTTTATGACTGTATTAAATACAATTATATAACGTTACCTGCAACAGCAAATGCAGCCATAAAATGCAGTTTGAGTATCTCCACAATAATAGAGGCATCTAATGTGAAAGAAAGTGGATAGTAATCAGCACATCACCTGTTGACCAATGTCTTTGGTAGCCACTGACCTTTTAGCTGGAATATGTAGAAACACTGAAATCTGTTAGTTTATAGTCTTTTCATAAAATTACATAGGCTGTACTGAATTCCCACAATTAACTGTCATCTCCAGAGCATAACGAAATTACTCTGTACTTAACTGGGCTAAATAACACATTTGTTTATCCAGGTGCCAAATTTATTCCTCATCCCCTCTCCCATGTTGCCTTCTGCTATCCCAAAAGCCAACACTTCTGCCTTGACATCTTTTAAAGAGAAAAATCTGAACCTAGGCATTCACTCTAGTATTGTGTTGAGCTCTGCTTGTGTTAGTAGATACATAACTTATTTAAATAACACTCCTCATACACTTGGTTTGCTAGTTCCATAAACCATCCCTTTAGAACTACTTAAAATTGCTATTAAAACATTTTTCAATTTTATAATTGAGATGACAGGTAAACTTGCTTGAGCAGATAGCTAAACTACGCATTTATTGGACTAAGAAGTAAGAAGCTAATAAATGTAATGAATTTACAGAGTCACTGGGCATATATTTGGAAGTTAAGCAGAGTAAGAGCTTGTATGGAATACAATTCAAAACCGATTCCTTTGTTTCCCTTTTTTCTTCAAAGCCTGAAGAAGGTGAAAGAAAAATCCTATAATTTTTAAATTAATTTTTTAGAGAATAGGCTACTATCTTTGTATTCAGCAAATATATTGGATGGGATGCAACCAAATTTTGCTTTTGGAGCCAAAAGACAGCTGTTGCATACTGATTGTATTTGTGCTGTCTCTAATGCTCTGAATCATTTCAGTGTTTCCCATTCTTCATAGACTTAATTAGCTTTGGGAATCTGTAATATACATGCAGCCCTGCTAAAGTAAAACCATTAAAGCTTATTAACACCCCGAAATTCAGTGTTTCAATTTGAATATGTCATTGTTTTATACACAATCAATACTCTATATTTTCACATGTATTGGAGTGTTGACTAGCTTGGAAAATCCTGTGTTTCATTTACTCGCATTTTATGGTTATGTGTTATACACCCAAAATAAAATCCCATCATCAAAAAAAAAAACTCAAGAAACAAATTTTGCTTAGTTTTCCAGATTTATATATTACACAAACTGTAACTGACTTAAACCTTTGCACCATTGGGTCTCTCTCCTCTCCTCTGTTTTGCATTTGCTGTGTCATGTTTGGTGACAATCTAGGTCAGGACTTGGGAAGAAAACCTGGACTGAAATGAGCCATTGTTTGTGGAAATGAAGTGGAAATCCACACCACTACACTAGAGGAACTGCCCAGTGCCTGAAAGCCATACTCATTTCATCATATACATTCTTCTGTTTTTGCTTCTTTGCTAAGAATACCAACTGTTTGACTCTTGATCCATAAAATATATTTCCCTGGCTCTAGGCTTCCAGCAAAAAAAATTTCTTAAACACTGCATAAATAATTTGGTTTAGTTGGGCAAATATTATGCCTGATACTTATTTTCTTGCTAAAGAACTTAAACATGAAATTTACTGAAGGAAGAAAACTTTTAGATCTGTTGTTTCCTCTACTTATGGCTTTCTGCACCCTTTTGTGTGCTGCATAGCATTTCTGAAATGCACACTGAACAATTTTATGTATGAAATTCTTAACTTCAGCCAGATGGATTCATCATTGGCACAGAAAAGGTGACAGTTGCAGCAAACAATATATTATTTTTTCAGGAGTATGCACTGAAGAAATTTTTCCAAGTAAGTGTTTGTCATTTGTTTCATTACCAGAGCTCTTGGAATACTGGCAAAATTCAACTGACTGTCAGTATGAGCCTATGGAAAGCCTGAAACAACTGTCATGTGAAATACCTGTAAATTGTTTCTGTCTTTCTCAACATCATCTTTTATCTGTAGCCTGGAGGTGGTGTTTAACTATTGAGATGGTCTGGTAGCAGCAGTTTTAGAGAGTAAGCACTGGAATTCTTTCAGTTACAGGGTTTGTCAAATGCAAGTCATGGAACAATGGGCTGTGTTCCTGGTTCATAAACCTGTGCTAAGTTATGCTGGAGAAAAATTGACTTGGTGGTTGCATGAGGACTGACTATCTTTAAGCTACAAGCTGTAGTTATTTTTGGCATGCATGGAAATTTTTCTGTGAGTCCTGAGCAGCCTTGAAAACAACTTTGATATTAGTACCAGATGCTTTCCTCTGCATTTATCTTCATTGAATCTGTCTATCTATCTATCTATCTATCATCTATCTATCTATCTATCTATCTATCTATCTATCTATCTATCTATCTATCTATCTATCTATCTATCTCAAAAAAGACAAATTGATTTGAAGAGACAGCAAGGTACATGGTAGCTAAGTATATTTTTTCATTGAAGAAATAGGACACATTTTATGAGTTTTCTTATGTGAAAAAAGCATATACCTGACCAAGCAATAAAATCTAAATAATGAAATACTGACGTGGCTTGAAGTTAATATAAAACAAACTTCATACAATCATGGAATGGTTTGGGTTGGAGGGACCTGTAAAGGCCATCTGGTTCAACATGCCTGCAATGAGCAGGGAAGAGATCAACTATATCAGGTTACTCAGAGGTCTGTCCAGCCTGACCTTGAATTTTTCCAGGAATGGAAATATCCCTCTGGTCAACCTGTGCCAGTGTTTCACCACCCTCATTGAAATAAAACTTTCTTATATCTAACCTTAAATCAATCTTCCTTCAGTTTAAAACCATTACCCCTTGTCATATTTCTGCAGACCTTGATAAAATTTTGTCCCAGTCTTTCCTATAGGGCCATTTTAAGTACTAAAGAAGGGTCTCTCCAGAGGCTTTTCTTCTCCAGGCTGAATCCCATTCTTTCAGCCTGTCCTCACTGGGATGCAGCACCTCTAATTTTTTTTTTTTTTTTTTTGCATTTTTGACACTACAGACAATAAATACACTCTTTTCAAAAAGAAAAACCTCAAAGCTGTTAAGAAAGAAATTAGGTGAGATTCTTATCTCATGCAATTCTCCTCTCACCAGAAGGAAAGCAGTGGTTTTGCCCATGGTTCACTCTCCATTCTGATCCCACTGATTGGAGCAAACCAGCCAAGTAAGTTTTGGGGATTTCCAGCAGTGTACTCACAGGTGATTTGATCTGGGCTCTATTTTATATGCTGACCAAACTCTACACATTTCAGAACAGGTTTGTACAAATGGATTGTTTAATTCTTGGATTGTTCCTGCTCATCTGTTCCTGTGGGATCACTGCAACTTCTTAGGGAAACACAGCAATTAGATTGATTGTATCTGTGATTGTGGTTCCCCAAAATACTTTCTGATTGATTGATTTAATTGCAAGTGATTAGAGTTAGGATGTCCATTTAACGTGTGAAAAGACAGTTTACAGCTTAATTACTTTTTAAAGTACATCTTAATTAGGAAGTGACTATTCCTGTCAGCAGTGTTGTTTTTAATTACCAACAGCCTCAAATGTTTGTGTTTTTAACAGGTACTGCAAATCATGATATGCATGGCATAGCAGAACAAAATGCAAAGAAATATAATATAGGTGTTAGGCTTTTTCCTGCCAAATTCAGATTCACTGTGATAATGTGAAATAAAATAAGCTTTTAATGGAGAAGGTGAAGGAAGGGTATATTTTTTGTTGCTTTTTGGATTTCGTTTGGGATTGTTTTTTCTCTTTTAAACCTGCGGGTGTGTTATCTTTCTCCTCAGTTTTATCCAACTTTATGCTTTGAGTTACAAGGCAAATTTATGTGAGTATATTTGTTCAATTTTATTGGACCTGAATGGAGTGGAAGATATCCCTGTCCATGGAAGGGAAGTTGGAACTAGATGATCTTTGAGGTCTCTCCAACCCACATCATTCTTTGATGTATTCAGGTTAAAAAGAAATTTTAGCAGACCATGGCAGCAGTGCAGGGAAAGAGCCCATCTTTAGTGAAGGGATGGTGGGGAGCGAATCTGGGCTCTGTTTCAGTGTCCTACCTTCTGTATCTCTACCCATTGGCAAAAACCTGGAGCTGGTTAGTCCTCATCCTTTTTAAGAACTGTGGAGGGGGCAAGGAAAAGGGAAGGCACAGTGGGAAGGATTGCAGCAGAGAAAGGTACCTGAACTGGCCCTAAGGGTGAGTTTGTGACTGAGGGAGTGGCTGCTGAAGTGGGGTTTTCTTACTCATACAAGAAGAAATTATTGATGGTCAAATCTAGGCTATAAAATAATAGCTTGTTAGAAGCTAGTTATATTAATTAGTGTTATGGAGGTTTAGACAGAATAAGTGGAATACCATTCAGTCTTGCCAATTTTTAACCATAATAAGTTTTGGGGGGTGTGGCAGGGGATTTCTTCTCTGTCCTGGACTTAGCATTATGGCTATTTGGGAGAATTGCTGAGGTATCATCTTGTCAGATTTAAGGTGTCTTTATTCAAAGGATGTCTTGAATACTAAGGATCTCTTCAACATCAAAAAATTCTTTGTATTTCAGGAAGGCATTGCTTCCCTATTAGCTTATAGTCCTTATTAAAAAAAAAAATAAAAAAGAAGAAGAAAAACTCTGCCCCATAACCTTTCCCTTAATTTTAAGATGAATAGCATATGTTATCCTTCCTAAGGCAAAGTAAGTGTACAAAGAAGAGAAGAGGCTTTAGTTTTACATCTAGCAAAATCAGGAAACAAAAATCCCTCCCAGTGGGGGAGCAAGGTACAAAGCTGACCTCATCTAATTTATCTGAAGGTGTGATAGAAGCCTTTTTTCTTAGGTGGGTCTTTCCATCACAATGTGCTCTTTCTACCTTTCCTTGATTTATCTTATATCTTTGTTATCCCAAGGTGAAAATGGCGAATTTATCTTCTACTGAAGACACCTTTTTAAAAAGAGTCTGAATCACTAAGGCCAAGCCCAGAAGCAACTGGAGGCAATTAGGAACACTTTCTTTAAAACTCTCACCCAACCTACACATGCTTAACTTGGGAGATCAGAGAGAAATATAGCTAGAGGACAGCAGGACTAATAGCTAGCAGATCTAACAAACCATAAAGGTGTTCACTGGAGAATTGTGGCAATATTGACTGTGTGTTCATTAAGGACATGACTGCCAGATGATGAAAGCATTGCTCTGCTGGGAGACGTTTTGCTACTTAAAATGGCAGATAAAGTTACTCTCTGCTTTTTCTGGGTGGTAAAAAAAAAAAAAAAAAAATTAAAAAGAAAAGTGCAAAACTTGTTGGACTGAAAGAATTCCTGACACGAAGTTTTCAGCAGTCTCCTACCATCCTCTGTGAAGAAGTTTAATCATCACTTCCAAAACTTGAAATCTAATAAGATTAATAAGTAGTGTCACTCCTTTCACTCTTGATGACTAACACTAACAGCTTTATATATTTAATACACCTGAAACAGAATTTGGTGTCATTACAGCAATGAGAAGTAAATCGCTTTCCACTGAGACTAATTTTCTGAATGTCACTGTTTCTTTTCCATTCTTTTCTGCTTGCTTATCTTTCAGCAATATTCTCTCCACAGCAGAGAAATCATGTTTCTTTACCCTTTAGTCTTTTAACAATCAAACCATGACAATAACCCTGGGATTTTTTTTTTTTTTTTTTTTTTTACTTCTAGTAATTGTGGTTTACAGTCATAGAGGTCTTTTCCAAACTTGAAGATTGAGTCCAAATGTTAACCTAGTCCTGTCATGTTCACCACTGAGCCATGTCCCTAAGTTTGACATCCACACATATTTTAGATACCTTAGGGATGGAGACTCCACCATTTCTCTGAGCAGCCTATTCTGATCCCTGACCACCATTTTGGTGAAGAATTTTCCCCTAATAGCCAATCTGTTTCTGTGTTCTTGAATTCTGGCACTGCTTGCAACAAAGTGCATCAAATCTATAATGACAAAATGAATTAGAAATATATCCGGTGATTTGGAAGTTTGTGTTATTTGGTTTTAATCTTTTCAGCACTCTTTGGGTTTTTGATCTATGTCATTCTATAGAATAGGGAAACAGGAAAGCCTTGAGGTGTCACAAGGCAGAATGAGCCAGGGGATTCAGTAACTTTGCTTGTATGCAATGGCACTGATCCAAAGTGCATGGTAGTGGTGAGATCCAGAGATCCTTTTCTGCTTTATTTGTAACACACTTTTATGACTGCCAGGTCTGGAATGCAGCAATCCCCACCCTTATTCTCTTTGCTTTCTCATAAAAGCAGAGACAGCAATTCTAGAGTTACATATACAGATTTGTGCTTTGAATGCTCTGTCTGAATACTTCAAGAGTCAGTGTAGCAGTGGTGAAAATTTATCTACCAACTAAACTAAGTCATTAGTTCCCTGCCTATTTAGGGACAATTTCAGCCAAGCAAAACTCTAAGCAAGCAACTGTGGTCTCAGCAAGATCACCAAGCTTCCAATTGTTTTATTATTTTATATATTTTTCTCAACATTTCTTGGCCAAGACTGCTGAAAACTGCAGAGGAAAAGTTAAAAAGTGTGAGGATTGTCTACATCTGTTTGAATCTGCTGTGAAATAGTACCTTAAAGCTGTGTTTAGTCCTCAAAACACAATTCTCTCTTGGTTTAATCAAGTGAATTGAAATTTTCACTCAAAGGTGTAAGAATGCCAATATTGTTCATTCACACATGGCAACCATGACCAAACCAATATTCACATTTATATGAAATCACTGAAGGGACAATATAATGCTATATGAAACTACCAAGTTTTATGTCCACTACACATGAACAAGATGCTTAATATTGCATTTACAAGGTGCCAGCTATTTTATAATACTTTACAATAGCTGTAGGGTGGGTTAAAATATAGTTTAAAAGCAGAAAAAAAATCTTCTCTCCTAATACAGTATTGAGGATTTTTTTCTTTTTTCAAAACAAAGCAACTTCTTAAAAACTTCTGTAGAAATAAAGGTGTGCTATGATAGGTGTGTGTATCAAAATAAATTGCAGATTTTAAAGGAAGGGAAATAGTGGTTATATACTATATGGGAAGAGAAAAGAAGTTCAGTACCAATAAATACTTCAATCTGAATGTGCTGCCAGGTGATGCTGAAGGGTATTTTTACTAGACTGAAGTTGTGGACTCGTCACCTGACTGAGAACTGGGAAATTACCTTCATATTAGGCAAGGTAATATCTCTGGTTTCTTGAGATTACAAGGGAGATTTTCTGGTTCATAGATAAAGGTTTAGCCTGTTTGTTCAAGAATGAGAGATAAATGAAAAACCTAACCATCAGACATTAAACTAGGGGGAGTGGAGACTTTGGTGGGGTTTTTGTTGTTGTTTTTGTTGTTGTTGTTTGTTTTTTTTTTTTTTTTTTTGCTGTTGTTGTTGTTGGGCTTTTTGTGTTTCTTTGTTTGAATATAGTTGCTTTTTACTTGAAAAATACATCTATTACTGATTTCCTTGGCTCTTAGGGTCCCCCTAGCCTGAAAAGAGGTAGAAAAAGCTTTCACTTCTATTTCCTACTTGGTTAGACAGCTGGTTAAGGAATATCAGAGTGCTGAAAAGGCATGAGTTAAACTGTAACTCTGAGTCAGGATTGAATATGACAGACCAGCTCAAGTGAAAGGTAACACGTAAGTGCTGTCTTCAGTAACAGCCTGGAAAAGAGCTGAAAGGTTTTAAAGACCCCTCCACCCCTGCTTATAACCACTGAATTTTTCTTCTTCTGGTCTTTTAACCTCAGTAGCTTGTTTATCTTTGGGTTTTTTTCCTGCCCCTATCAGTTTTTCATATTTTGTGTCTACTTCTATGTGTAAAACTGTGCCCTCCACATATGCTCAAATCAACAATGTTGTGTTTGGGTTTTTTAAAAAAAGAAAAAAGAGAAGCAGTGGAAGAACAAGGAATCACCACTAAGCCGTGCTGTGCACACTGTGGGCTTGAGAGAGACTCAAATATTGGTGAAGAGCAGAATGAAGATGAGGAAAAACCCAACTTGCTTGCCAATGGTGTAATTAAGTGCTATTTATCCTTTTTACAATATTTACATTGGCAGTGCTTCATTAGGGATTTATGGCCATCTGTCTTACAGATTTATTGTATATGTTGTGGATTTTGAGGTTTAAAACTGCTTTGGAGCCAGACGAAATCCCTGTGCTGCATACATCCTGACACCTGACTTTGCTGAGGATAGAAAGTTTGATGAGTCTGCTCACAGCACTTCACAAAACACTGCATGGGCTGATGTCACACCAGTGGTCAGTAAACTGGGTCTGTAATGTGACTTCACTCAGTGCCATTTGCACAGCTCTGTTTAAGCAGTATAGAGGAGAGACAGCGTTCAAGTCTCTTATGTTTTTAACTCATCTTCTTCTCTTTGCTTAGCTTTAAAACTTTTTTTTTTTTATGGCATTTTTTCAATACAGTTCTTATTTTAAAACGTTTTGGGTTGTTTTATTTTTTCCCCAAGCAGGCACCTCACTGCCTGTTGCTATAGTTTCCCATTGCTGTGGATGCAGAACACTGTAACACAGGTAAAATCCTTTTTCTGACCCCAAGTGACTTTCCCCAGAGTGTAGCCTGAGCAAAGAGGGAGGGTAAATCTTGCCCAGTGAGGTTAAACCAGCATTCTGTGCTAGAAGCAGGAGTCTTCTGGTTTGCTACTTGTGCACATTGTGCACAAAGTGCATCTTCCACAAGGAAAACTGGGCTCACAAAAAACAGTTTTAATATCTTTCTACAGACCTTAGGCTTGTTGGTGTTTGCCTGGGGCTATACATCCCAACAGAAGAGAGAATTAGCAGCAATTAAAACATTGTGGAAATATTATCATAAAATGAAGTCCAGGAAAAAAAAAATCACTGAAGTGTCTAAAATGAGGAGAAAAAAAACTTTTGTTGTAAAACACTGGGAAAATTTGGAGGCATCCAGGACTTCAGGCCTCATGCTTTGTGTTCCATCAGGATTAGGCATACAGGATCCTGATTTGGAGGACAGCCTTTTTCTACCCTCATAATTTTCCTGTTTCTTTGCAAATTAGTTCAGGATTTAGGTACCTTTTTGTTACTGAGTGTTTTTGGTGGTATTTAATAGGAAATGAAAGGTTGTTTTTTTTCTTCTACCTGTAAAAATATCTATTCTCCCAAGGTGATACTTGGAAAAGAGTAGAGACCAATTTGCAGATTAACAGAAATCAATCATGACAAAAATAACTCTTGCATTAAAGATTTTTTTTGTGAGACAAAAAACCTATGCAAATTTTTTTTTTAAAAAATGCAGCAAATTGGACCCCTCTGAGTTATGAAGTTTTGATTTGTGCTATCTTTGTTGTACTGAAGGGATCCTATTGTGGGAATGTTTTGTCTGTGCTCAATCTAAAACTTAATTACAGTGTTAAATTGCCTGCACATAAGTAAATTTTAAAGTCTTTTCCCCATTTCTACTTAGGTGGCTTTTTATTAAAAATCATGTGAGAGCTGACTTTTAGCTCCTATAACCAAAATGTTCAAAGTGCCAGTGTCTTAACTCCTCCCCTAAAGGACCAATGTCAACACCTCTACCTAAAAAGATATTTTTCAGTTTTCCCAGAGAATTAAAAAAAGCTCTAATTTAACATAGAGAGAATGTAATTTCTCTAATTTTACCGAGAATTTAAACAAGCTCTAATTTTAATACATTATGAGGAGCAGCTGAGGGTGTTCACCTGGTGAAAAGGAGGCTTGAGGGGACCTCATCACTCTGTACAGCTCCCTGAAAGGAAGGTGCAGCCAGGTGGGTGTTGGCCCCTTCTCCCAGGTAACAGAGACAGGATGAGAGGAAACAGCCTCAAGCCGTGCCGGGGGATGGTTGGATGGGCTACTGGGGAACATTCTTCACAGAAAAGTTGGTCAAGCAGTGGCACAGGCTCCCCAGGGAAGTCCTTGAACTCCCATCCCCAGCAGTATATAGAAATACATGTTGATGTGACGCTTAAGGGCATGGCTTAGTGGTGAGCTTGACAGTTTTGGGTTAGTGGTTGGACTCTATGGTCTTAGAGGTCTTTTCCAAACTTAATGATTCCGTGATTACACCTTACTTGAACCTAAAGCTCTGCCTCCCATACCACTGTCATTACAGCCTGTTTCCTGCTGTTTCAAAGGTCTCTTGGAGGGGTGGGTGAGGCAGAAGTGGGCTAGTGCAACGAGAAAGGCCTGAGGGGGGAAGGCAGAAGTTTCTTCTCTTGCACACCTCATGCTCCAGCACTTTGCTTTCATGACCAGGGGAGCTCTCATTGCTTGTCACAAGCAGCCAGGAATGAATCAAAGCAGAACAGCTGCCTTGGAAAAATGTCCATGAGATCTGTTAGATTAAAACTTCTTTCTCTTTTCTCCTTGCCCTTTGAAAAACCCACGACCAAGAAAAAAAATATATCAGGGTATTCAGCTGGCGTTTCTCGGGATGCAGCATTCTCCTGCCGTGCCCTCTCTGCACTCTGTCCCTGCTCTCTGTAAAGAAACCTGTCTCTGTTCCCTGGTTTTGGGTGTTTCTCAGCACAATAGCTCCTTTTCCCTTGTGTGGGCAAAGGGAGTGACCCAGAGGCTGCCCACAGGGCAGCTGCAGAGGGAGGGCTGCATGGGCTGCCCTGTTGTGTTTGACCGCGGCGCCGTCAATGCCGCGACTCCTCCGGCTTTGTGTTTCCCTTCCGCTTGTACCAAGCATGTGTTGCTTCTCTCTTGTACACAGGCACCTCGTAGAATGTCTCAGCTGCCTTCCTATCATCCCTGAGACCAAATTACCACTGTCAATTATACATGAAAGGTGGGTGAGATCAAAGGGCTCCCTTAGTCCTGCTACTTGTGCATCTGCTTTGCCCGTAGAACTGCAGAACCAAACTCCTCTTTCAAAATCCTCATTTTCAGTTTAACGTGGTACATTTTGATCAAAATTATCATCTTGGTAGCTTCCCAGTGTTGTACAGTGGATAATGAAGAACACTTTACATGCTTGTAATTGCCAAAAGAATTTAAACTGTGAAAAGGACATTTTACAATGAGTAGTTTCATGATTCCTGTCAGTGTTTGACAAGGATTTCACCTAGAGCTGGAAATATGAATGAGTCAGATCACTTCAAAATGAGACAGAGAAAGAGAGGAGGAAGGAAAATTTTGGGGTGTTTTGGGTAGGGGGATTCTATTTATTTGTTTGCTATGCTTTGGGTTTTTTGTTTTAAAGGATTATAACTGAAAAAAGAATAGTAATAGTCAAAAGTAAAATTTTAACATTTATGAGAGTCTTACTGCATCCTCCCTCATTCTCCCTCCCATTCTCCCTCCCTCCCTTCCTGTCTCTGTTGTTGAATGTATCATTCACACTGACTCCTGAGGAAAATCGAGAAATTCTGAAATTGAACACATCTAATCATTGCTTTTCCTCCCAAATTAATGGTCCCCACACCCAGCAATTCTCAAGATTTTTAAAATATTCTTATTAAAGTATGATGACTAAAGAAAGTAAGCTCATTATGTATGTTTCAGCTCCAACTTTAATCTGATGAAGCATAAACATCTATTTAAAATTAAAGACTCTGGATGTTAAAATGTTCCACTTTATCTATCTATCTAATGATGATAAACTGTACCAAAATACTGTTCCAGTATCAGAGAAACTCAGCTTGATGGAATTCTTGTAAGGAGACGTGTATAAAGTACCATTGTACTGACATATTTAAAAATTTGTAACATTAATAGTTTATTAAATAATGTGAGCTGCTTTGGTCTTCAGCTAAAGCTCCTTTGGTCTTCAGCTAAAGCTCCTTTGCACAGGGATTGCTCCCATGTAGTGATTTTGGTTCCCTAAGGATTTTGTCGTTAATTTGACAATTTAGCTCATGTCAGCAAGCACTCTAATAAAGGGAACTTTTGGTGTGTTAGTCTTCTGGTGAGTTGAGCTGTTGGGGGTAGAGACAAAAGAGAAGAATATTGATACAAAACACTATATTTGAATGTTAAATTAAAAACTGCTCAGACAGATTTTTTTTTCTGAAGATTTTTTGTACGCATGACAGTAAATCTCAAGAAAGGGTTTACTCTATTGGTATTAGTGCATTACTTAGGGCAGGCATGTCCTGACACCAAGTTGCAATTAATTCTGAATCCTCATCAGTCATTCTGTCTATTCACAGACATTGAAAACTCTTAACAATTGCAAGCTATTTGAAGCTTAGCTCTTTATATTAGGCATGATTCAAAGAGGCTAGTCTAATATCATGAGCATCTCATGTTCTCCCTCAGATCTGTAGATCCATATTGAAGTGCTTTTTAAAAGACCCCCACCACCAACTCTACACACGCAAACACAGAACCCAAGCTAATTATTTTGCTGTGTGAGGTGTAACGTGATACTGGCTGTAGAAATGACAACATTGTGTACATCTTGGATTATTTCAGAAATGCTTTTAATCTTGTTGTTTGTGCAAGTCTAGAGAAGAAAGAAACTTTACATAACACCATTCCAAAGGCATATCTGTTCTTTCTCACAGATCTGTAAAGTGTAATCGTACTTTTGAAGCCTTTTCAAGAAGAATGCAATGCGCCTCAACATATGTTTATTAAAATGTACTTTCCAAATTGAATCCTATACCCTAATTAGACTAGTTAAGGATGACGGTCTTACTTCAGCTGAGCCTATCTGAAATGTAGAGCATCCCCTCTCACTACTCTGAGGCTGTGGAGGCAGCCTTTGGCTTTCAGTGGCTTGGCCCAGTCTGTTTGGGAGCAATGAAACCTCAGTGGCAATGTTTCAAAGCACCTCCATGTGCTGGTATTCTGCACCGAGTGAAAGAAAAGCAAACTGGCATCTGGGAGCAGTGAAATAAGGGGATTTTCTTCTTAATTTTCTTAAGGGACCATGAATTCAGCAGGGGAAAGCAGTGGAGTGTGTGTGGAGGGTTGTTCTGCACAGCAGGTTCTTACCTTGCGCCTCAGTCCCTTTCTCCTCTGCTGTCTTACAAAGTAGAAGGACAGCAAAAGTAGTTTTGTCTAAACCTGAACTGACATAAAATCATCCTTGAATCTTGTAGCCAAATTGCTGCCTTAATGTAAATTTTAAGTATATTTTGTAGGACTTGTGCAGTTTCTAGTGTGACTTAGGCTGGGTGTGCATATCAATGATGGTGGAAAAGTGAGCCTTCAGGTGCTCCTGTCTGCTGGTGCTTTTCAAGACTTTGTTGCTATCATTATATTATTATGCACTCAGGAAACCTCAAACTTCTCCATGAAAAGCGAGTGACCAGTTGTTATATTTATCAGGGCAGTCATTACCCAAGCTAGCAGGGTACCTGCTTGAACTTTAAAGGACTAAATCTATCTTGATTAGGTGTACTGGAGACTTAATTTTTCACATCTAAGGTGAGCACAGTGACCAGCGCTCAGCTGGTTTTCTTAGATGTCTCTTACTTTCTCCTCTTTGCTTTAATTCTATTTTCCAAAAAAAGAAAAAATCAAGCTTTCTTTGCAGCTCAGTGTCTAGGAGAAATTTCTGGGATGAAGTTGGGAGAGGTGTTCTGTGTTCCAGTTAAGTGCTCTAATTTTTACAGATTTTACTTATTTAGAGGTAAGAGAAAATAGGGTTTTTTTCCCCTCCTTTCCCTCTTTGAACCAGAAAGGGTCTTCTCATCTAAACTAGTTCACACATTCCTTCAGGCAATCCAATTTTTAAGGGAAAAAAAAAAAAACTTTCATCAGAAAATCCCTGACTCTCTGTCCTCCCTGGAGACCTATATCTACAGGATTTGAGTTTCTTTGCCTTTGACACGTTGACAAAAAAGCCTCTAATAAGCAGAAGTGAGCCCACCATTCATCTTTCTCTGCTGCTCTCCAATTTGTAAATGAGCAAAGTTTGGTTATACACTTACATGTGGTAATTATTCTGTAGTCATTAAAATACTGCAGGCTTTCGTGGTTCCAGCAGTGAATCTTTTCCTATTGAGTATTGGAAGACCAGAAACGCTAACGACAACCATTAGTCCATTTATCCTCTGAATCAATCACTTGATTTTCAGTTTTAAGTTTTTAAAATTTTATTTTTCTGGACATCTTTATGAGACTCCTCAGGAAAACTTGATATTGATGTAGGTTATTTTTATATTTCAATATTTTCATTTTCCAATATGTTACGAGGAACATTAAAAATAAAGTTGGTAAGTTCTACCAACTATCCCTGTAGAATAGTTCATAGTTTACTGAGAAGTTTTGGTATGAACTGTAGGAGGCCCTGAATATTTGTATTATGAATGGAGGAGATATTAAATACATATTATATATACCTGTACTTAAATATCTTTACCCTGACTAGTCCTAGTTATCCTTGATGGGCTGCAGCTGCGATGTTCTTCATTGGGCTGCAGCTGTGGTTTGTCAAGGTAACTAGGATAAAAGGGGAGTGGGCTACTTAGTCAGGCAGAGCCATGATGGAGCTCTGACTAAGGAAGATCTTGATCCTGTGCTGTGAAGATCTGCCGCCCACAAGACAACAATAAGAGGTACAGGACTAATGAAATATGCTTAATATAACAACTTGGGACTTATCTAATATGGTCTTATGGAATATGTTAAATACAACAATGGAATATGATAGATATAACAATATGAGATTGGACTTACGGAATATGTTAACTACAACAATGAACAACTTCTTAGATCTCATTCCTCTAGCAAAAACTTTTAGTATCATCTTGTGAGTTTAATTAAAGGATTGTTGCCACCATTGGTTGGTTGGTTCATTTTAAGGAATGGGAAATTCTGAATAGCAAAGCCCACTGGAGTATTTGTTTGGTGCTTTTCCTTGGGAGAGTTAGAGGAAGAGGAAAAGTTGGAAGACCTTGATGATCCATTGGCAGGTTAATATCTGGTAATATAATAATTGCTAGGGAAAGCTACAGTGGTTTGGGGTGGCTTCCAGTTATCCCAGTCACCTGGGGAGTTTTATGGTTTATAACAGTATGTTTTGGAGGGGCTAATTTAGTTGTATTGTGGTGTTTGTGTTTTCTGTAACACAAGTTAGATGTCTGAGCTGCTGTTCACCAGGTGTCAGAAGGGCTGCTGAATTGTTCTGCAGGCTGTGCAAAACAGACCCTCTGTCAGTGCCTCATCGGTAACCACTGGAATGCCAGTGAAGTGATGAAACTGCAGCTTTGATTTGACTAAAGGAAAAATAATTGAATTGCAAATTGTTAAGCAAAAATATTTATCTTGCTTTTGTACTCAGTAACGTCACCTGGTTCTACCCTTCTGCAAAAGATGACAAAATAATTAATTTAATCTAAATTTTACTTCATAACCATCTTCCTTTGTTTACAAACCTATTCCAGTAACAAAAATGTAGGAAATTTTGGATTTCAAGGCATTTTTAAAAAACTGACACTTTCTATGTAATGAAAGTCTTGAGTCTCACAGATAAACTGTAAATACTTGAAGAAGTGTATATCAGGGGTGGGAATTCTTTCAGGGTGACATGAACAAGACTGGCACAAACTGCAGCGCATTTTCAATTAATTTATTTTTCTTTTCCCTGAGTTTACAATGCATGCAAAATGCTGATATGGTTCAGACAGCTGCTCTCACAGTGCAGTAAAAGCAGGTTTAACATTGAGATTGTCCCAGCGTATGAGGTGGGGGAGATGGAGTAGGGGAGAGTTTTTCCCTCTGCTTCCACAACCCTGAATTCCAGATAACAAGGCATGGTTTAAATTAGAATTACAGAGAGAGAACAACCCCTCTGGAGCATGGTAAACAGGGTCTGCTTCCTCTTACCCTCATCTGAGCCTCTCAGACTTGAATGTCCATCTGCACTGTGCTGCCCTATTCCCATAGTGTTCACTTTGAATGGGAGGATGTGGGAAATGGATTTGTAAAGAATTTTTTAAATTTGATAGAAAGGCTTCTGAATGGAATGGCGTTGACTTTTACATCTCTTGTGTCTCACTATTCATCGAGTCTGATAATGGAAAAAAAAATCTTTTAAAATGCCCTGTCTCTATAAAAGCTGGGAAAACCAGCAAGAGGAGATGAGGGTGACAGGAATCCCAGCTCATTCTGGGTGCAGTTCTGCAGCAGGCATCTAAGGCTGGTCCTGAAAAGCTGCTGCCTGCCCAAATGCTGGGACAATTGGGAGTTCTTGGTGTAACTAAGTGAACTGCATTGATTAATGGCCACTGCTTTGCTCACACAAGGCAATAAGATCCGGAAAACTTTAACAGGGAAAAACCTCCATTAACTCAGGCTTATAAATTAAGAAACAAGGCAAGTCATTAAAGCATGTATTTTACTAATAAATCACATTTGAAACAGCATGCTATGCAAATGGACAACTTCAGAAGGGCATGAGGGGGACTGAATTTGTTTCTGTAGAAAGCCTTGCACACTATTAAATGACAGGTTTGAAACTGATTGAGGAAAAAGAAACTTTAAAAAATGATATAATGGTGATGTAAAACTATACCCATAGTAGTGGGGAGAGAGCTTATTTACTCCTAAACTTCATTAATTTCTCTCATTGGATATTCTTTCTGTTTGTGACATCTTACATGTGATATTGGCTCTCTGTGTGATATTTAGCAATAGTATATGAAAAAAAAAAACCCTTAGGCCTCTACCTCTCCTGGTGGGTTTATTACTTTCCTCTAAAGCTCTTTTGAGTGCTATGCAAATCCTGCAAATTTCCAGTAACAGTGCAAGTGATGAGACAACTTCCTGTTGTCTCAAAATCTGTGTTTTGTCCCACACTTGTCCTACTTTGAGTCTTTTTAGTACCTGGCTGATGTAAGCGTGAACAAAACTTTAGCATTCACCCCACCATGCTATTTCTGCTAGGGACTGGTGTTCACTTGCTTTCTCTCCTTCCACAAACATTTATTGGTGTTGCTGCTATACCAAAAGCATTGCTATACTGCACAACCCTCCAAACTAAAGACCAGAGATTTTTTTTTTTTTTTTAAACCTTTGGTCAATTAGCAGATTAGTCCAAAGAAATGCCAAGCTGTATCCAGCTGCTTGATGGTGCATGTAGCCATTAAAGGCATCTATTCATGTGCTTGTCAATTATGTCATCTTTTTCCTTTGTGTATTGCCCATGCTTCTTCTGGCATCCCCCTCCCTTCCAAACCTTTTCATGTCCAGCAGATGTTTTCCCAGACCTAATGAGGCAAATGTCATCGCTGTGTTTGAGACATCCCAGTGTCTACTTTACTCTGGTATATTAACATGAAAGCAAGGAAAAGTAGTTTGTGTTGTTCTCAGAGTGCACATGCCCCTGCAATTATACTGCTGCAAATGTGAGGCCTGCTATTAGAAAATGAGCTCTGTATTTGAAATGGTGAGGCATGTGATGTTTGAATACACTCAGGTGCAAACTACTGCTTAGGAGAGATTCATGGCAAAAGTGTTCCCATCTATGTATGTTCCCATCTATGGGAGTTGTCTGTTTAATTGTAGTGAAGATCTGATTGAAATACTGGCAAGTAATGTTGAACTTTCAGATATTCTGGAGGGATTTCTTTTTGTCAGCTGTGCTGATTTGACTTCATCATATCATGTCCAGGGAACAAAGGTATGATCATCAAACAGAAATGAAACGTGTCAACATTCATACAAAATGCTGTAGAATTCATCTCTCCTTTTTTAATAGTGTTTCCATCTAACTAGATCTTTAAACTGTTCTCTCAGAAAGAAGTGGGTTCTATATGAAACCATGAAGGCTTCAAAAAAATGCAAGGAATGGAGAACAGCAGCTAAATTTAGTCTGGTTCATACCTGCTGGTATGGATTTATCTGCCTTCTTCATCAGGCACGCAGGAAAGGAATGATACCCAGAATACCATTCTCTAATATGATTTCAATTTCAGTGAAGGAAGAGATGAGAAATACCTGCAAAACTTATATTTCAGCTACTGCTTCAACTCTTCATCATAGCATAGCTGACCAAAATGTGCTTTAATGTATTCCTGGAGTTCTTAAGTAAAATCCTTTGCCAACAACAAAAAACACTCTATATTAATTGTGCTTTGGGAAAAAATAAAAAAAGAAAAAGGGTCTTTCACAGAAATCCAGGCTAAATTATCAATCTAAATCCAGACTAAAACAGTGTTGCTGCATGGATTTGTGCTATCTCCAACCCTGAGCTCCTACTCCCCCTTGAAGGCAAGGAGATTGAAGGGTGTGTGTGGGATAACCTAGCAGCTAGCAGTGTGTTATCTCACCTGGCATACCTTGCTCAAGAAATTGGCTGCTGTCACCTGAGACCTTTGTTCCCTGGATGTGATGTGATGAAGTCAAATCAGCGCAGCTGACAAGAAGAAACCGTTCCAGAATATCTCAAAGTTCAACATTACCTGCCAGTATTTCAATCAGATTTTCACTACAATTAAACAGACAACCTACATTAATTACATTGTAAGTTGTGGGCCACCTGGGTAAATGACAGGTGATAGCTGGCACTCAGAAATCAGGAAGAATAGGGTTGGTTGAATACCAAAAGTGAGAGACATTGAGACAACTTGCTCTCCAAAATGTGTCTGTCACTTGGCACTCACTCCTGCATTTTATTCTGATCCACTCCTGGATCCCCACTGCTTTTTGGTTTTTGAACAGTAACATATTTACTGGAGAGTCACTAAAATAACTTGTGAACAAAGCAGATGGACTTCATTTGGTAGAGTGACTGTTTGTGAAATTATAATTTAAAAAATAGTCTAAAATACCAGCTCCAGTCAGAAACTAAACTGACCTACATCAAATTAATTTACAACCATGTATAGCTGAATATTTGTGAGAACACAAACACCCTGTACATATGTGTTGACAGAAGTCAGGGATTGTTTATGTAGAATTACAATTTTTGGCTTAAATATTTAATAACTGCTTTATTGGCAGGCTAAAAAATACTGATGTGGCAAATCTACTATTAATGATGTGAAATATTTCTCCTCCATGCTATTTCTACAAACGTTTACTGTTGTGAACTGGAAGATCCTTCTTTGCCATTTGTGCAACACTGGGCTGTTTTTTATTCACTTCATCTATCTCTATATCTGTGTGTAAAAATGATTATTTGAGTCCCTTCACAGTGACAATTAAGTAATATGCAGAAAACTCAAAGGCATTTCTGACAATTGCTAGGCTTTGATTTTCCAGTAAGTGAAACAGAATTTGACAAACTCAAATGTTGTTTGGTTTTGTGCAAGGAGTTTACTTTTTGTTTTCTGTGGTTCTTTCAGAGTCTTTTCCTTTTTGTTTTTCCAATCTTAAACAATCTCCCCTCATGAAGCAAAGCTGTTGACATTTCTTTAAGCAATTGCAGACTTTCCAAAACTGTTTTTTGACACTGTCAGGGTAATCAGAATTGTATAAATTATAAGTGCCTTTCAAAGAACTCTGTAACTTGAACTCTTTGATAAGGTTGTGTGATGGTTGGGGCAGTGAGAGAAATTTATAAGGTACCAGGCATTGCACAATATTTAAATCTCCTCAGATATATATTCAGTGATTGCAAACATATGGCAATATTTTATTAACTCCTGAAACAAGAGAATGTGTTTATAAAAGAAAGAAGAAAAGCAGTTTAGTAAAAAAGCCTCATATACCATAAGACTCATGTACCAGGAAGCAAAATTACAAGAGTATTTTCAGAAAATAATGTTTACCTCAGTACAATAGATTTTTGTTTTGCTTCCTGCACACTTGTTATTACTGTTAGTGTGTTTTTCCCTCTTATTCAGAAAGACTGATACAGTGTGAAATGTAATAGTTTTTACCTGTCTTTTAAGTAAAGAAATAACAGACTGATACCATATCCAACAAAACAGAAAATATGAATGAGAGTCTTAGCACTAGAATAAATGAAAAATTCCCTTTAGCAACGTTGTTTTCACCAGTCACTTCAAAAACATGGTGTTAGTAAATTAGGTTATGGAGATATTGCTGCAACATGGAAAATATCTTTGAACTAGACACAAAAACTTATTAAGATGCATTAGAGAGGAACACAGATGCTGCCAGCAACAGCCATACATTAGCTCTACCTTTTACTTTCTTTTTAAAATGTTATTTTAATTATCTCAATCTGTTTTCCCTAAGTAATAGAGCAGCTTATGCAATCCACCAGTTCTGAGAAGATACCCAAGATACCCTCTGTTTCAGAAGCAGGAAGAAATCAGTTACGGGGATCTCTAAATCTGCTTCTATCTTACTTGGGAAAAATGGTATGAGAATGAGATGCTGGAAGGGAATGTGGGCTGAACAGAACAGTAGGGGTTTGTAAATCTGGAAAACAGAGAACCAAAAGCAGTACAGAGAAAACTAGGGAAAAGCACAAATGCCAATCATTCACTGAGAACCCAAACTAACAAATGGGGAAACAGCTGGAAACCATCCCTCAGGGAATTTTTCAGGTATGGCTTTTTAAGAGGACATGGCAAGGGGAATGTTATGCAATGAAGTATTCAAATTATTTGATGAAGGATTTCAGAGAGGAAATATCCTTGGCAGAAGAAAAGGACTGAAGAGATAGTAAAAGACAAATGTGTCAGTTGTCATTAAGATTTTTGAATAGAAACAACTTACTCTAAAAGCTCATGGAGCTCCTTAACTGAAGAGCTGCAGAATAAATTGGAATAAATATTCATTTGGTGCTGCTTGTAACCATCAATAAACTACTCTGCATCTGTGTTTCAAACCTATTTTTCAATAATGCTATGGAAAAGTTCCCTAGAATTTCGGACACAGCTATATTTATATCATGGTAGAACAGGTCAGAAAGCCACAATCTTAATTAACAGCTCAGTAAAAGGCACTAATTTTGAATTAAGTAACCTGGAAAACAAAGGAGTTTCCTTCACAAAATTCATGTTTAAAAGATGCTGTTTGCTTAAACTGACTGGTGTGATTAACTTTCACAGGGAAACAACACAAGTCTGATGTGTCCTGAGAAGGGATCCTCTGGGTAGCCCCACTGCCCTACTTTCAAGCTGACACTTTGAGAAAAGCCAAAAAACAAAACAAAACAAAACAAAACAAAAAAAAAGAAAAATAAAAAGGAAAAAAAATACAAAAAATAAATACAATGCCAGACTCTCAACTCTTTAGAAATGTTGGTTGTATAATTTTAGTACAAGTGGGGGAAAAAAAAGCGCCTCAGGTGCTTAACTGTGGAACTCTTATTCCCCTTGCAAGATATTATTCTTCTGATCCCTTTGTCAATATAAATGGTTAGAACTAAATAAAGCTGTCAGCATTTGAGAATAGAGAGTAGAACAGCAAAGTTAAACAGCTGAAACATTCTCTGTGTACCAGTGTACACATTCATTTTGTAGAGATCTGGATGTTACTGGTCTTTCTAGTCGATTGATGTTGTAAATAAAAGGAGAAACAGGAGAAGATGTATGATGCAATTATTCATTATTGGTTCCAAAAGAGTAGGCAGGTGAAAATAAAAAGCATGCAATGGTATACACTTCTTGTTCAAGGGGAGTAAAATCTGAGAACTTATGTGATGAGGATGTATTAGAAGGTAAGATGGAAGGAATAAATTTTGTCACAACACATAGTTCTTGCAGGTAGACATATCATACTTAAGTGCTCATAGAAATGCAAATATCTTGAATTCTTGCTGTCTTTGAAAAGGACTGAATAGCCATTAAGACCGATTTCAGTTGCTTTTAATGGCATAGAACAACTAAGGCAATATTAAGAGACAATATAGACTGTGTTAAAAGACAAAAACTATTCTTTAGGAGCATGCCACTCCTGCAACTATTGAGTTTTCATAGTATCACTGAAACTTAGGGATGTTAATAAGATTAAATTACAAAACAAGAATATCTATATTTTTTAAGGCTTAAAGTGATACTTAATATAGAAACAAAACTAACCAGAAGCAGAAGCTCAGCTGAGGTGAACAGTGCCTCTTGACTGTCAGATTTTCTGGACTAGAAAGGAAAGCTGGTGCACGTCCAGGGTGTGTCCTGACAATGAGCTGAGAGATGACCAGCACACGTGCTGGGTCTTGGGACTCCTTTGCAGTAGAGATATCCATCCCTATTGGCCTATACTGCATGATCTGTGGTCAGTAAGATAATTTCTTTTGATTTTTATGAAATTATCTTTGAAGAAAATAATCTTATTGACTGCACCAGCACCCTTCTAATCAAGCAAAGAGTTGAGGATTTCTTAAAGCATAGCAAAGCTGACAGCATGTTTTAGTTTTAACTAGTATTAAAGAAAATAATTTACAACAATTGATACAACCTCAGTTAAGACTCAAACCTGCATTTCTCATGTTCTTCACTGCAGGTTTGGAGCTGCTGTTGGCCAAACTTTTGACTATTATTAAGAAGACAGAGGAGCTTTAACAATCATCACTATTAGTGCCTCATTGCTGGCACTCTGTTGGCTACCAACCATCTCCATCCATTCAGCTTTAAGAAAGTAAATACATTAAACCTGTGTTTAAATGTACCAATCCTGCAAAGCTGTGAAATCAGGCACTTCACCCAGTGTATTCTTAGCTAACATTTTATACTTATTGGCCCCAAGAAGAGCATACTACACTAACAAAATTTAAATAGAATGATTGGTTTATTGAACATCCTCTGTATGAAACAGATTTATACCAAGACAAAGGTGCTGGCTAAAAAGAAGAATTAAGTAAAAGCCATTTGTTAACATTTACAGAAGTACTTTGTCCCTTACAACCAACTAGTGTGAGTTGCATTAAGGTGCCAGTCAATGATATTGCTCTTTAATCTACTGTATGTTACCCCTGGAAGAAAAAAAAAAAAGCTTATCAGTGCATATTGTAAGTGTAAAGTTGGCTCAAATCACTATTAAAATACAGACACTGCCAGTCCTTGGGGGGGATGTAAAAGTATGTGGAGAAAAACAAGCAGCAATCATTGAAACTGTGTGCATGAAGAAAAGGATCTTTGTGGCTTCTAAGAAGAGAAAAGGGGAGTCAGAGTGTGATATTTAAACACACTTTTAAAAGTGCACATTTGTGCTTGCCAGTAAAATGGTAACAGATGTAGCAATTGGATCAAGGCTATTCCTCTATAAACGGAGCTGTTTCCAGATGATAGCAGGCATTAGGGGGATAACAGGGATGGGTGAGATGAGCATCGATGCCTACCCTTGAGTTTACACTGCTTTATTTCCAGAGAGTATCACAGAGAGCACTGACAGGGGTGCTGGGGCAGGGCTGGTGGTTCTGGGCAGGTGTGGGGTGGTTTACACTGGTTTATTCTAGAGTTTACACTGGTTCATTCCTAGAGTCCCACAGAGAGCACTGACCAGGTGTGATGGTGTTCACAGGGGTCTGAGGATGAGAGAAGAGACGAGGATCTGACTCCATGTTTCAGAAGGCTTGATTTATTATTTTATCATACATATTACATTAAAACTATATTAAAAGAATAGAAGAAAAGATTTCATCAGAAGGCTAGCTAAGAATAGAATAGCAAAGAATGATAACAAAGGTTTGTGGCTCGGCTCTCTGTCCGAGCCAGCTGGGCTGTGATTGGCCATTAATTACAAACATCCACCCTGGGCCAATCCCAGATGCACCTGTTGCATTCCACAGCAGCAGATAATCAATGTTTGCATTTTGTTCCTGAGGCCTCCCAGCTTCCCAGGAGGAAAAATCCTAAGGAATGGACTTTTCATAAAAGATGTCTGCAACAGACAGGGGTGCTGGGGCAGGGCTAGAGGTTCTGGGCAGGTGTGGAGTGGCAGGAGGAGCAGACACTGGAGAGAGGCTGTTGGGGCTATCAGCACATTAGAAATTTATTGACTTTCATAAAATTAGATGTTGAAAACGAATTACCTAATTCTAAGTTTGAAATGGCTGCATTATTTTGCAAATATCATTGTCCCTTGTAGTTTTCATCCTTAAAAAAAAATACATTCAGCATGCATTGTAATCTGATAAGAATTCTGAGAGAGTCAGCACCCCCTTTGTGCTTCATTTCTTTTTGGATACACTGTTTGTAGGTGCCAGAATTTACCATAATTTCAGAGTCAATTTTCAGAGTCAATTAAAAATTACCACTGGCTTCAAGAATTTACCTGAGATGTTTTTCCTTTTTTTTTTGGCCAGGTAAGGTATGTTCATAATTATCCCCCTCAAAAAAAGCCTCTGTTCAATTGAAATTAATGAAAGATACCCCCCCCACTCCCCTTTTTTCTAAAGTTTTATTTTGACATATGGTACTTTTTTTTTTTTTGGCACTCAGGCTTGTTGCACAAATGGAAATGAAGACCTAAGCAGTGACCAGCATTTTTAGAAAGATAAGTGAGAAGTGGTTTTGATTTTAGGCTATTTAAGTACCCAGCATATGTTACAGCTTATTTTATAAGAAATATTTGGAAAATAAGGCAAGCACTTCTCTGGGTGTCTCTTTTTCCTTCCCTCCCACATATCCCAGTGAAACTTTATTAAGTTTAAAAATAAAAATAATAAAAAAAAAAAAGGAAGTTTTGTTCCTATAACTTCTAGAGTTTTTTGGTGTAGATAAGATTAAAAATTATTAGTAAAATGTACCAAATATCAGTCTTTCACATACAAGCCCATTTAAAAATAGCTCTCTTTTATGTTCTTGCAGACATAGGTAACTGAATAAACTCAGACATCAATTCCTTAAGCATTTACAGTTTGAATTACTTGAGGTGTTCAATCCATGACTAAGTTTTTGAGCTTAAATTCTTACAAGGCATTGAAGGTATCAGGAAATATGGTCCTTAGTGCTCAACAGTCTTTGGTTTGGTTTGTAGTAAGCAATCAAGCAAACAATTTCACTGTATAATAAACCTAACAAGTTCATTTACCTGCCTGAGGCATTGTTGATGAAGGATTTGATGCAATTACAAAACACCAGTACTTTACCTGAACAGTTAGGTACTTTAAAGTTGGCTAATTATTGTTTTGATGGGGATGAGGATGTGGTTTTTGCATCACCTCCCCATGGCAACCCACCTGAACCCAACAGAAAGGTGAGTAAATGAGCAATCTCCAAAGTCTCTGCTGCAAGGATCTGCCTCAAGAATTTTTGACTGCATTACAGTGCTAAGAGTACCTAACATTACTTCCTTCTGTTTACTTTTTAATCAGTTACCTAAATGTGATATCATTAAAACCACATCAGCTGTACTAAAAAGTCACAGATGAGTTCCAGGCACAGATTTAAATCTCAGATATGGATTTGGTTAGCAGTCTTTTGTTTTGTTTTTGTTTTTTTATTCAAGAGTTCTCACTGAGGAAACAAATGTGTTATAGATGAAATGTAAACTTGCAGTTATTTTTCTCTTCGACCCATTCTGAATGATGTTACAATTTATCTACTTCAGTCTAAAGAATGCGTGTTAAATTTGCTGTTATTATCCTTGCAAACACAAAGAACTGGTGGAATTTGTTGTTCTCCAAATGGAATTTGATGAAACACTTGCAGGGAAGCATTTTGAAGACAGGATGTGCTCTATGCTAGTGTATAAATAATAACCCAACATTTCTTTAAAATTCTCAGTTTTGTCAGGTTTTAAATTCTAGTATCTTGGTAATTTAGCTCTAAGTATTTCTAAACATATTTGTAGAAGGATTTTTTCATTGGGTATTGCTGCTGTTGCCTTTTTTGGTTTTGCTCCATGTATTAAAAATTGTATAACACATACAAATTTTGTTAATAAATCAGTCTGAATGCAATATGTTTCTTTTGGGTCATAATATATGTATCAAATTCATATATTAGTAAGTGGATGTTGTTACCAAAATTCTGTAGCCTTGTTAAATTGATATTTAGGTCCAGATCTTTCCTAGCACTGTAGTAAATGCTCTGCCTGCTTAACAGTGAGATTATTCAGTGAGAAAAAAAAGTTGACATCAAAGTTTGTATCTATAAGACTCCACAGAGCAGCTCCAAACTCCAGTTCCTTCTGGTGACTATCCCTGAAAAAGAAATTATTCCATGCTTTCTGGTGTGCTGATCTTGGCACTATTGTGAGGGGTCTTGAAGCCCTTGTGACTCTGCATGAGACCTGTTTGGGGAATCTTCATTAAATGTGTGTGAAGCTTGGTTTTTTTTTTTTTTTTTTTTTTTTGAGTATGCCATGGTGTTTGTAGGTGTGACTTTCACCAAGAGTTCTGATGCGCTGTGAATATAATTAATAGACACTTTTCATGACCTGCAACTTTACAGTATATATAAAATAGTAAACTTTAGAGACCAGAATAGATGCAATGGGTTTATGGAAAACAAGTCTCCCTTTACCAAGCGCCATGAACATCCCTGAGCAAAATAAGGATGGGGTGAAGGAATGAAAAAATACCTGGTTCCAGGAGGTGGATTAAAATTCTGAGGTTTTAATCAAGGTCTATAGTTTAGGCTCTGACTTCAGACTGTTTTAAATGAGTTTTAGCCATTGGCGAAGTATTTGTGGAGGGGACATGTGTCCATTCTGCCCTCTGCATTGCAGGAGGATAATCTGACACAACGAATAGATAAATTTGAAAGGCTCCTAGAAAAACAAAAAAAAATTTAAAAATTGGTGTCATAAGAATTAAAAATACTTCTAAACACATTATTAAATAAGGAGAAGAGAACTTACTTTTTTTCAAAGCTTGACACAGTTCTTTTATATCATGGTGAGAAAGACTTTCAAGTTATGGATTTACATCATTACAACCATATCTTACAAGTAATGCAAGGAGTTTTTTCTTTGAATCTAAATCTTTTTTCTAAATTTTGATTAATATTAGACTAATTAGGTAATCACAATGGAGGGTACCCAGTGCTGTTAGGCTTAGAAGTAAGGTAGGGGCTGTTTCACAGGTAACTTTTCCTAAATTATTAGTTTTTAGCTTTCTAAAGCTTTTACTAAAATTATCAGCTCAAATATTTCTTTTTTAAATTTTTTTTTGAGTAAACGCTAACTACATATGTTGAGGTGCGTTTGCTCTACGCACAGTCATCACTCCTATTTAGAGAATTGAATGCAGGTTGGCATGGTGTAATGGCATTCTTAACAATAAATCTAAATCCCCTTAAATGCTCATCTCTGCATCTTACAGATATATTTGTTCATTTTATGCTTGCTACCAGCACGGCTGTGGCCTCCTTTCACCATGGGGGCCCTACAGCCTGGTGCAGGCTCTGTCGGTCTCTGCTGCTGGATATTTCTGCAGCTCACCATAGCCAGGGAAGTCCCAGAAAAGCAACTGAGACTTCAGCTCCAGAAAGTGCTTCCAAATGAGCTGCAATAGTCTGAAAAACAAAACAAATACAGGTAGATTTCCAGATGAGAAAATAATTGGGATGATGATGATGATAATATACTAACAACGACCACCGCCCCTGCAACGCACTCCAGCCAATCAATCAGAAATGCCCCAAAAAGTGCCTCCAGAAGACAGCCAAGGTGGCTCTAGATGCTTACATTCATCATTAAAAGAGACATCTCCATAGTTTTGCATATGCATTCATGACTTTAAATGCATTTTGCATTCATGACTTCAAGGCGGAATTTGGAAATGGTCAGGGTAGCACCTGGGTAATGCCTGGAGACCCCAGCTGATGGCTGTGTGCAGAATGTGGCCATCACAGACTGATGACCTGATTTCTTCTGCAATTTTGTTGTGAAGTCATGGTAGGGACCTAACTTGCTTGGACCAGCACAGAAGTTTAAGGATTTTGATTGAGTGGGAGACCCAGCTTGGAACTGGGAGTGTTTAAGGGATGCACTAATAAACCTCATCCACAGGATAAAACAAAAGGGATTTTCCTCTCCTCCTCTGCTACTGAGGAGGTGAGAATGAAAGATTAATGTGGCCAGATGGAGAGCAGCTATTATTTCTGGTTCCTCTTAAGTGAATTTCTTTTACATTTTAATATTAAGCAACCATTGGAATAAAAAAAGGCTTTTAAAAAAAAAAAAAAGAGAGAGAAAAAGTAGGTTTTTAATGTACTTGCCTTTAGTTATCTCCAGAGGATGAATTTTTTCATCTATATTGGTTCATTCTAATAATATGTCAGTCATTTCTGTTGCATACAAGAAGCATGATTTACATATGGCTTCTGTGTTCTCAAAGAGAACAATTATTTACTTTTCTTCAGGGTGTTTTCATGTTTTCATACCAAACACCTTCTTCTAAATGGTAAAAATGTATCATATATATATTAGACAAAATGCTTACCAAGCATTTTAAAATCAAGGAAGATTTTTTTCCTTTTTTTAATTATTATCTACCTAAAAAGCAAAAACAAAAACAACCAAAACAAGTATTGAATTGCAAAAGGTAAGTACGAAAATAGTTTTTATAATGAATGCGATAGATGCTAACACATGCTAAATATTGTAAATACAGAGGGATAGGCCAAAAAAAAAATAAAAACAAACCCAAAAGGCATGAGAATGAGAAAGAGGAGTTTTGATTTCATCAAAGCTTTTGGAATCTCAAATGTAAGTCTCCTTTTTCTCCAAAGTCCATCCTGTTTTTCTCAGTGCCATAGGAGCATCTCTTCCAAAGCCTGTGATACATTTTTGATACCTGTCATAGGTCCCAATTTTTAACTTGAGAAATACTATACATTTAGAGATTTAATTGGCCAAACTGGTAACCTGATAACATCAATTTAAAGCAAATTGATTGGAGGTACTTATAGCAATCATCAACAAAATTTGTCTGCTGCAAGAATATAAATTACAAAACTTGCTGACAAAAAGGGGACCAGAATCTGCCAATACATATTGGGTGGAGTTTCCTCTCCCACCCCCACTTGTCAGACGTTATTTACAGATTTTCTTCACACTTATATCTTGATAACAAAAAGAGTTAGTGTGATATGGTGGGTGACAGGTGACCTTGTGATGGACGTGCCTGCCTCGCTATTGCTGTTCCATTTCTGAGGCAAAAGCAGCAAAATTGTGCAATTTAGAACCTGAGAGTGTGCAAATGGCTGGAAACTCTGTTCAACAGCCTGGCTTTGAGCTCACCATGAAGGAAAGCAATTCATCAGGAATCATGCATAGTCAAACCACTTTTAAAGGTGCCACTTGAGCATGATTCAGCACTGACTTTGCTTAGAACAAGTTCTGGTAAAAAGATGAAGAATTTTTTGCCTCTCAGGGGGAAAGGAAAGCTGGTGTGGAAAAATGAAGTTCTGAATACTGTAAGACTTGGCTGGCTAAATAAAAGGAAAAAAGATCCACTATAAACACAAGTTGTTTTTCTCCAATTCTTGGGATGCAGGTATGTGATCTCCCACCACAGGGCTTTCCTGGCTGTTACTTTGCATGGGAGAAGAGTTGTCTATGTTTTAACAGAAGCATTCCCTGTTACCTTCAGGTAACTTTGGGGTAACATGCTGTAGGATGGGCACTTGCCAAGGTACTGCACTACAGTGGATAATGCAGACCAGGGAAAAAGCCGAGACTGTTGTGGTTTATCCACATCACTGAATGGCGACACATTTACGTCAACCTCTTGCTTTAAAATCAGTCCTCTTCACATAGGACCCTCTTATTAGTGAAACAGTAACTCCTCAAACAAATCAACATTATTTTAATTCTCATTATTTAAATTCTCTCCAGAGGATTTAGTCCAGCTCTTTGTTCTCTCCTAATTATGATTTAACTTAAAGCTCAGTAACTGCTTTTGCTTGAGCATCTTGTAATGTTCTGAGTGTAACAGAACTCCAGTTTTCAAAGTGAAGTGTCTGGAGCCTGGTTATGCTGCTGCCAAAGGAAGTTTTATTCCTAAAGACTTGGCCAGACTGTCCTGATAGCACCAACACAGAGCTATCTTCAGAGGTCAGCTGAGCCAGAGGATGCAGTGCTTTGGCTGCTAAAGCCCTCCAGTACAATTCATTTAGCACAGGGTGTTTTCAACTCTTGTGGCTAAAACAGATTTACATATTTGCAATAGTGAGGTATAACTCTGAACTTGTTTTAAAACATGTAAGTACTACGAGAATACAGTTTTGTGGGATGCCAATTATTTTTGGGTGATGTGATCAATCCAAGTTTTGGAACTAAATAAGTCTAAGAAAAAAGCATATCAATTTGTGCAATAGGAGAGCTTGAGGAGTATTGATTGAAATAACCAAAACATTCCCCAAATACAAATGTGCACTTAGAAATATGGATATATTTCTATTTTATTAAATATACTAACTATAATAAAAATAACAACTCTTGCTTCTGTGGGGGATCTGAAGAGTGATTCTCTTAAAAGCTTTATATTTTCCATGCTGGTGAAAGTGTGAAAAATCATTGGCATCTTTTCTACAATTCAATAATAGTAAACCTAAAGATTGTAGTCAGCTGCTAAACTGCACCATGGGAATTATCCTTTGTTGATGATGATGAAAACAACTTTTTTTTTCTGTTGTGTTAGAAGCATGTGTTCATTTTACACTTGCAAATAGCCAAAGCTGTGTCGCAGACAACTTTTATGAAAAATCCTTTCCTTAGGATTTTTCCTCCTGAGAAGCTGGGAGGCCTCAGGAACAAAATGTAAACATTGATTATCTGCTGCTGTGGAATGCAACAGGTGCATCTGTGATTGGCCCATGGTGGATGTTTGTAATTAATGGCCAATCACAGCCCAGCTGGCTCGGACAGAGAGCCGAGCCACAAACCTTTGTTATCATTCCTTCCTATTCTATTCTTAGCTAGCCTTCTGGTGAAACCTTTTCTTCTATTCTTTTAGTATAGTTTTAATGTAATATATATCATAAAATAATAAATCAAGCCTTCTGAAACATGGAGTCAGATCCTCGTCTCATCCCCAGTCCGAAAACCCCCGTGAACACCATCACAAAACTGTGTCTTTGAAGATGACTACGGAAAAATAGAAAGAAAGGGCTCTGGTGAAAAGTAGCTAAGTTAGGACAGCATAAACCTGCTCACTTACTTCCTCAGTCTGTAGGATCCTAAACTCCTGGAGCAGCCACTTTTTTTTTTAAGTCTCTCTGGTCATCGTGTCTGCTTGAGTTACAATCCCCCCCCAAAGATGTTTCTATCTAAGCCTCTTAAGGTTTCCTAGGTCCAGAAGGGGCTTTTGGAGGACACCCATGGCATGCCAGTGAGATCAAATCCAATCCCAACCTGCACTGGCAGCTTTTTCTTCCCACTGAAGAGGAGGCAGGTTGAGCAGTGGTTTTCCTTTGGTGTAATACTCCAGTGGCGAGAGCGCTCGTTGAGGCCCTGGAGTGCGTACGGAAGGCTTTCCTCTGCCTGGAGGGCCTTGCCGCTGGCTTAGCAGCTTTGCTGGGGATTTCCTTCTGTGCTTGCACTTGAAGCTGTGCTTAACTCAACCCTTCTGCTAACAGGGCTCAGAGGTGATTATTCAGGACTCAGGATTACTTTTTTGGAGATGGAGTCGGTTACTGAGATGCCGTACGAGCTTGGGCAGAGATCAAACCGAACGGCTCTGCAGGAGCTGACTGGTAGGATGCATTCACACAGGTTGCCAGTGGAACATTTGGTGTGATTGTTTATTTCTCATAGCAGGCTTGTTATGCTCCTTAAATAAAAAGGGATCCTTCTGGACAAATCAATCCTGCACCCAGATCAGTTTCACTTCTTTACACAAATTATAAATAGAAATAAAATATTTTATGACAGAATATGCTCATTTTGCTATTATCTGGACTGGAGGAAGGTTGTTTTTCTGCTTTCATGAATTTGGTAGCTTGCTCAAAAAATAAAGCTGCTGGTAATGTAGCTGTAATTTAATTTCAAAATAATAGATTCTAAGCATATTACTTAAGTGATGAACATACATGTGCCTCAAGCCTTTTAAAGACTATACTTGAGCAAGTCTGGCATTACTGCATGAGAACTAGGAGGACTGAACTAGTAAACCCCTCCACTTAAACTTCCTAAAAGAGCCCAAAGAAACTGGCAGACATTGTCTGTTTTACAGCACTGCTGACACTAGAACTAAAAAGAAGAAAACTAAACTAAAAGTTTCATAAACTAAACTACAACAAAAGAACTAAAAGTTTCATTAAAAGAAACCAATCTTCACCTATTACTAGTTTCTTCACCTACTACTACTTTCACCTACTACTAGTTATAGGTGAAATATGTGAAGTGTACGTGTACATAATTACTTATTTACACATGTAGTTTTACAGAACTGAGTTGTTTGTGCATGTGTAAATAAGTAATGAATGAAATCCATTCAAATTGCAACTTCTGTGAGATGACAGAAACCAGCCTATTCTTGACTGATCCAGTCCAAGCAGTGCTGAAGTACATCACTAAACTCCAATATTTCACAGCTTCTTTACCCTTTCCCTGATAAACCAACACTTACTAATGGCAGCAATTCTGTATGCAAGGCTGTATTTTTGGTAGGCATGAATTCTGAGGATACTTGCTTAAATGTTTATAAAATGCTGCAAAGAATGTGAGCATAACATTTATTCAGTTCATCTCTAGTGCTTCAATAAAGATATTTGAAAACAAAATCTCTGAAAAGTTAGAGAAACAAAACATGTATTTCTGCTTGCTAGTCAGTATGTTTTAGCAGACATTTGCACAGAAAGACAGGGAAATTTATTAGAGTTGTGGAAGGTGAAAGGATTAAAGGGAGAGAGAGGTTCTTTTTCCTCCAGAATTATAAACAAATTACTGTATCAGTGGCTATATAATAATAAAAACTAGGGGGTTTAGCAAGTAATGAATCCTGAATTTTGAAAACGGGTGAACTGACCTTTTTGTGGAAATAGAATGCTGAAATTCTGGTGGGAGGTGTTTCGCAGTCTGGGCATCTTTGGCACAGAACCAGGATATTTGGGCAGTTAGGAGGATTTGGCTCAGCATAGCATTTTACAGCCACGCTGCTGCAGTGGAGTTTGCTCTGGAGAAACAGAAATGAGCCTACAGAGGACACACAAAGAGGAGAAGAGCTGCTCCCTTGTCCTCACTCCTTATTTCTGCTCACTCACGCATGTGCAAACATACATGCTGCACACATACAGCATATGGAGAAAACTTTTAACTTTAGCTGAAACAATTAGATTTGTAAATGTCTGTTTGAGTGCCGTGATCTCTGATGGGAGAGGTGGGGACTGGAAGTGCCCGTGTTCACTTGTTCTCCTCTCAAGTGTCTCAATTTTTGTGCTACCAGGGATTTACAAGGCCCAGAGGTCGCGGCATGTGTGACTCATGAGTCCTACCTGCTGTCTCCAAAACCTCTCTGCTTCTGCTCCTTTATGCCTACATAAAAACACTCACACACATGTACATCTGGGCCTGCAGCAACTGATGTGCATGCCAGCAACATTTTTACTAAATTTCTGCAAAATTTATATGGGGCTTCAGACTGTCAGTTACATTTGGATTGGGGGTCAAGAGCCTTGACATCAAAATCCATCTCAATGTTTCGGATGGAGAACACACAGGTTTGAGCCAGCCTGTGGCCAGCCACACTGCCTGAAGGTTGCCATATTCCTTGGAGTGGTTCTGGCAGGTGGGAGTTGTTGCTCCCTCAGGTAGTGCCTGGGATTTTTTTTGAGGGGTGTTTGTGATCAGTTTGCCAGTGTAGATGTAATGGGCATGATTGAAAGAGCCAAAGGGGAGAAGAATAGAAAGGGCTGGAGTGGAGCTTGTCATGATAATGAGGCAGAGTAAAAATGAATAAACCTTAAAAAGTAGGACTAGAAACCTGGCTTGATGTTTCCTGTAAGGTGTTTCAAGGAGCATAAATAACCCCTTTTAAAGTAATAGGCTGCCTTGACATAGGACTATCCAGATGGCTTGACATTCCTTCTGACAAAGGCAGAGATTTTTACCTCTTTCACCTACCTCTGTATGTGCAAGAATAAAGACATAACACCAAACATGCATGAATACATAATGTAAAACAGAAATCATGTAGCAACAGTCTTGGATGAAGATTTAGATGGACCTCTGATGGTTTTGAATCCGTTTCCTTAATCTGGCTCAATATGAAGAAACACTGCTAAAAAAATCTTGCTATTCTATTTTTTTTCCCAATAGTAACTCCAGAGAAATAAGGAATAATGGAAAAAATAGATTTATGAATACTTCCTGATGTCTTAGTTATAATGTTTGCTCATACGTATATTATATATTTTCATGGAAGAACACTTTTTGATGGGAGGCAGAATACCATCAAATCTCAACTGTTTTCTCACTCCATTTTGTATTCCCTGCTGCTTGGCACCCACTCACACATTTGCTTGCCAAAAGTGTGGCTTGACAATTAGGTATGTTAGCACAATTATAGCATTTTATAAACTATGCAAAATAATGCCCTCACTGGTATGCTGAATAATCTTTTATCTCATAGCTTTTTGAAAATTATTTTGTAAACAATGCCCCTATTGTAGCTTCATTGGTATGATAGTGCAGTACACAAGCAGTACGAAAGGGGAACAAGTATCTTGTGCTTCAGGAAATAAACAGTCCACTGGGTCCTAAAGAGGGGGTTGCAGTCATTCATCACCAAGGTATCCAAGGACTCTCCAAGAGTGTCTAAAATCTCTCATTGTTTGCTCTCTTACTCCTTTCCCACAGTGAGTGTGCAGCAAAGGATCTTGTCTAAAGTATTTCGACTTTAGAGCTGGTCTGTGTCTCTTTGCTTGTATTTCTTAGAGAAAACACAGCCAAGAAAGAGTGTTTGGGGAGAATGGTCTTCTCATTCAATGAGGGAGTTCATTTCATGGATTTGGGCCCCATTCTTCCCAGATTTGTATCTCTACCAAAAGATGAACCTTGGCTTTACTGTGGAGAAAATCAGAGTGCTGCGACTATGTTAACTGATTGTCACAGTGTTCTTTCTACTGCTTTGGATGATTTTGTTCTGGGGCCTGTGTCCTTTATAAACCCTGATGGCAGAAACCAAGACATTGGATATAATTTCATTTTGTTGCTGTAGCCAGCTAAGGTTGAGAAGGACTACATATAGTGAGTTTGTGTTTGTTGTTTGCTTTCATTTCCTGGGCAGGTCTGCTTTAATGTTTGGTACTAGTTAGTACAGACCTGGTGAGCATTTGAGCTTGCTGCCTTGGCTTTGTGAGCAGGAGATATTGAATGACTGCAGACTGGACTACAGTGCCAAGTACCTTCTCCACTTTCTCTGCAGTTTTACTTCATTCTTATCATTAATTTGTTTTTCCCTTGTTTGTTACCCTAGTTATGGTCACTTGCATCATTCTTGACTTCAAATCGTTATGTTTTGTACTTCCTGCCTTGGCTTTGTGTTTTTTGCAGATTTCATATAAAGAGGAGATTAGTAAGACAAGGTTTCTTCTGGGGTACTTCAGTGATAGAGAACCTACTTTGCTATTTTTAATCTCTGGAAGATTTTCTTCAATACCTGCTGCTTCCACAAGTAAAGAGCTTCCTGAGAGGTTCCTCAGCCACAGTGAAGGATCACTCTCTTAGCCTTAGTACAAAATACTGAGTAGGATAAGGCTGTTTTGATGCCTTGATTTAAAAAATCACCAAGGAAACAAAGTGCCAGGTGGTTTGTCAGCCACAAAATTAGTTGTAGCACAAGTAGGTAAATGTAAATATATTGCAAACCTTATATCAAAGTAATATAGAAGCAAAGGAAACTGCACATCAGTCTGTGTGGAGTTGGTTTGTCCTCCATCAGGCAAAGTTACCAGGTTACAACTGCATAAAACAAACCATTCTAACTGTGAGAAATTATTTTGGTCCTTTTTCATTCCCTCCCTACCCCTTGTTCCTCCTTGCAACTCCCAGGCTGCCCGGCAAAACTGTGGACACTCTGTCCTTGTAGGCATTCAAGATATGGCTGAGCAGAGCCTGAGCACCATGCTCTGGCTGTGCCTGCCTTGGTTGGTGTGAGCTACCCCCAGGTCCCTGTCAGCCTGGATAATTCTGGGATTTCTCTGAACTGACTGCTACACAAGAAATGATGCAGTGGTAAAACCATCAATTCAGAGCCATGTGCGGAATCTCCTCTTCCTTAGAGGCTCCTGTTGTAACATAAACCTCTTCCTTCCTGCCCACGCCTTTCATGGTTATTTTATAAAGGCATTTCATTCTGAAAAGGGATTTTTCTTTTGCTGTTTTATTCTCTGCTCTTATTTTGTATTTCATATATTCATGGAATGAGTTATCTGTAGCAATTGAGGCTATTATATTTTATTTACCACATCAGAGTCATCTGTCATGCATTTTGCACATCTATTTAACATACTTTCCTACTTTTGTCATTCTGTTTATTCTGAATTCTAATGGGAAGCAAACTTAAAGTGGAGAAACCTGAAATTGTCTGACTAAAATCTCTGTGCTTGTTTAGCATGGCCTAACATGCAGTCTTGGTTGGACTGTCACATTGCCTTACATTTTGCATGGTTATTAATAACTAATCAAAAATTCTTTAAAGGGTTTTAGCTTTGTTTAAAGCCATATTTTGCACGAGTGCCTTAAAGAAACAGAAACCAATGGAAATTAGATAAATTTTCTATTCAAACACTGATGTTGAAGAAATCAGATGAAAGAGATTTCTTTAACAAATGCAACAGAGGGAAAGATGGTAGGACTCTGGAATGTAATGTAAGTTCATATAATGAATTAATTTTATGTATATGAGTGGAAAAGTAGATATTTCCCAGCCAGAAATCTTCTTTTGCTTCCCTCATATAACCAAGATGCTGAAGGTTTTCAGATATAGCCTGGTTAGGCTGTGTGCAGGTGCTGTAACTCAGTACAAAATTTCATATTGCAAAGTGACAAGGACCTAAAAATCACACTCTGTTTCTCTCCTCATTGGAAACAGGGCTCAAGACTGCAAACCTGCTGCAGAGCCATCTCTGCTACTGCTGCTACTCTTTTTTCTCTCCAGTGTCTGTTTATGTGCAGTATCTGTAAATACTTTTGCAATGTGTTTAATGTTTTGACTTTGCTTTTGATACTGTGAAGTTTCCCAGATGTTGTTGTGCTTGGTGACAATTATTTCTAGGATGATCTTTGTGAAGTGTTATTGTTTGTTAGTCTCATTTTGTTTCCTCTCTCCTGTCCCTTGCTCTTTCCAAGTCTCATTAACACAGGAATCATGAAGAGTATTTGAAATAGTACAAATCTTTCTGGGAGACTTGAATTTGACTGGATCTATCAGAAAACATTTTATGATTGTAAGGCTTCACTACACACATCAGTGGTCTTAAAGACAGTATTCATTCTTGTATACAAGTAAAACAAACACAGCACTTAATGTGTCTCTGTTTTGCTTTGAAAAGAAAAGTGTCTGCTAAGGAAGGCAGGAGCCTCCCCTGAAATGGAAAATGTAAAACCCCCCTCCAAATTATTATAATTTTGAAATTAAAGGGGTTCTCAGGCAAAGACACGGGAGTAGGAATAACAGTTCTTTATTAGGGGAGAAAATAAAAATAAAATAAACAATGCAGATACAAAACAACACTGACAGAGTCAGAATATGGCCTGACACCCTGTGGGTCAGGGTGTTGGTAGCAGTCCCATTAAATGGTGGCTCAGCCCTCCTGCAGTGCCAGCTGTGGTTCTGTTGGAGCAGGGATCCTGCAGAAGGGTGGAGTTTTCCTCTGAAGATCCAGGGGTGGTGTGGATGGGCCTGGTTTTCCTCTGGGAATCCAGTGGAGAAGAAAGCTGCTCCTCTGGGAATCCAGTGGAAAAGAAAGCTGCTGCCTGTGGGGTTCCAAATCTCAGATTATATCCAGGTAGGAATGCTTGGCTTCTCTCCCTGGGTGGAGCATCTCACAATGGGATGATGGAATGTTATCAGCCATGCAGTGACACTCCATGGCCCATGAACAGAGGGTATTTCCCAGAGGGAGGATTGGTTGTGGAAGGGATAAAGAAAACTGCCCAATTAACAGAAGACAACTGTCCCACCTCTAGCAGATGGTGATATAATTCACACTCCCTGCAACATCTTCCAGTTTAAGACAGTCCCTTAAAAACTGCATAATACAGGGGAAAAAAAAGAAACAACCCAAGTAATAGTAGCACTGAGGTGCAGCATTTCAGAGCAAAACCATGGAGATGATTTACCAAGTGCAACAGCAGCTGGCTGAAAACAGATTTATTTCCAATGTTTGGGAATCCTCACCTCTCTTTTGTTCATCCCCACAGCAGTTATTTTTGTTAGATCAGGTGGCTGTGCATGCATTGTCTTTGCTATGGGGCAGAAATTGCAATGTTTTGAGTGGGACTGACTCTAGGAAAGAGCAGTTGGACAGAGGAGGGGTGGAAGAAACCGTAGGGGGTAAAAAGCTGTGGTCCTTCCCTCCCTGTCTGCTCCTCACAGGCCGCCACGCCAGGACATGCTGTGATTTCTTCTTCTCCAGTCAATAGCTACAGTCAAATGTAAAATGAGAACGAAATGTTCTCCTTTCAATAAAGCTGACAGCTTCCAACCAGTAAGTGCAGAACCACCATTGTTGGACAGCCAGCACTTGCACTTTTGACCCCAGGTTTTATCTAGTTAGAAAGCAGAAGGCAGAAAAGGGGCAAGTTGTTTCTGGCAACCTTTTAACTCCTTTGATAAGAATTCACCAAAACTTGAACCAACAGAAATAATATGAGTGAGACCTTTTTTTTTCCCAAGCCAATAAGTGTCTAAACCCTTCAGAAGCTTTCTTGAGTTGTCTAACTTTACTTTTCCAAGGTACAGTTAGAAGAAAGTTTTCAGCAAGAGCTAAACTTGCAGGGCCACCTCTTTGAATTAGTTCTAAGGTGTTGTAAAAGCTTTTATTGTTGCAGTAAGTAACATCAATTAATTGCCAGTGTCTCCACATTAGGTTTCCGGATCCTGGCCTTTTTGAATGTGAGAGCACTAATCATCAAACATTACCTTCCCACTCAGATGATGTCTTGAAAAATTGTTATAGGCAACTTGCATTATAGGAGGCATCTGCTCTCAGATTAAATCATTCTGTAGCCTTTCTATCAATTTGGACTCTTTGGTACTACCTACAATCACATAACCTTGACAACAACAGCAACGACAAAAATAGACTTTTCCATCTATGGCTAGAGATGATTACACACTCTCCAGTTGTATTACAGTGACAACACTGGATCACAGTTTTACAATGTTATGTTTTTATGTTAAAGCATATAATACTGAGGAAAAAACAAAATAGTAATACCTGAGAGTGCCATCTGGTATAAAGCATGTTAGCACATAGCTTACAAAGATACTAGAAATGTAGTTTTATTTTTGAACCACTTTCATACAGCCATCAGGTTCCAGGCAGAGAATATACTGTAAAAGCCTGGAAAATGGCAGCCATAAAATGAGAAAAAGAGGAGTGTGCTATGTATTATATTTCTAAACAGAAAAGTGCTGACTAGCAGTTTTGGGGTGGCATTTTTGGTTTTTAAGCGTCTGACAATCATTTCTACAGCATGTTATGTTGCAAAGGGAAACCTACCAGCAATGTGGATTATATGAGGTAGGGGAGCTATTTTGGCAGTCAACTGGAGCAGAATGGCAATGACTGCTTTCTCTCATGGCTGCCTTGCTTGGAAGCAGGATTCAATCTGAATGAAAGCGATGCCCCGAGCTACTTTCCCATGGACATTTCATTGCCTGAGGTTCAGCAGCTCTGAAAAGAACATGTTTTGGTTGGGGTAAAAGAAAGAATTCTTAACCTGTCAGCTAATAGTTCCTCAGACCGAACAAAGAGATGGTCTCTTGTGGAGGAGGGGGTGCTGCCATGAACACAGGATAACAAACTGAAAGAGAAGCAAAATGCCTTCAGGATATCTTGTGTAATTTTTCAAAAAAAGAAATTAGATTAAAAGCAATGACACTTCTTATTCCTCCTGCCCTTTTTCCTAGTCTATCACATTTCCAGGGATTATTAATGCAGGCAGGCCCTTTGTTTTTGTATTGCTGTAGGAGAAGGTGGCATGTGTAATTTGAAGTGTGGGAGTGGGCTTTTTTTAAAACCAATTTAATCAATTAAAAAAAAAAAAAAAAAGAAGAAAAAAGACAAAGCAAAATCCCAGAACAAAAAAACCACTCTTTTCCAAGTGTTTTCTTCTCAGAATTAACATGTGTGTCTGTAAAGGAGTGACGCAGGCCTTTGCATGATCTCATCTAGTGATAACTTTTTTATCTCCAATTCCCAAAGACACCAGAGAGGCCAGGGCGTGGTTTATGGGATGTTAATACCTTCTCTGTGGGGCCTGCCAGCTGCTTTCAGCTGCACAAGCCATCATTTAATGGCCTCATAAAATGTACCCTGGTGTCTCTTTGGAGTATTAATATGTTCTTCTACATGAGAGTTTCATCTTAAGAATATAAAATCTTTCAATACAGTTTTTATAGTGGAAGAATATGACTAATCACTTTAATAGATGGTAAAGAGAAATTGGCTAAATTGAAAGGATTTGTTGCACTTTCTTATTTTAAAAATATTTCTGGTTCATGTATTGTAAAATAAAATTCCTTGTAGCCAATGTCAACATCAGGCAATGTTCCAGCCCAGTGCCTGTATGCTTGATCTCTTAAAACTTACTCAGAACTTGTTCTGCCTTGTTTCATCTGATATTCTTATCCCTTCGGCTTAGCAGCTGGACCCAACCATTTTCTTTTCCACCAGTACTGGTGTTTCTTCAGGCTTTTGTTTTGGACTATTGAAGTCACAGCTCCAAAAAGGTGGTGGAAGGTGGGAAGAACACAAATTTGGAAAGCAATATGTCTTTATTTATTGTAACTCTCATCATAAAGTACAAAATGTGAAAGTGGTCCAAGCACCGAAAACACCCTGTCAAATGTTAATTTCATCAGGATGATGCTTTTATAAAATTCTCCTATTCAGACACCATATCAGTAACCAAAAATAATAATTTTTTTCTTTTTAGTGAAAAGTAGACAAAATGGAGACTATTAAAACTATGCTTTACTCAGCTTCCAAAAAGGCCATACTGTTATAAAAGGAATTAGCTTGAAATCCCTTTGCTTAATTAGGTGAAAATGCTTAATTTGTTCTTGCTTCACTATTCAGATTTTGTGAAATTAAGGAAAGAGAGGGAAGATAGATTAAAGAGAAAGGAAGAGTCTTCTTGAAACTTAGTCTTTAGTCCCTCACACACTCAAAATTTATTTATTATTTGTAAAGGCATTTATGGAAGTTTTCTAATGCTGTTGCTCCTCCCTTTCTTTCCCTCCTCTTTCAGTTATCCTTTGTTTTTCTTCAGTTATGAAATGCATAAAATGGGATACTGGATTATTCATGTAATAAGGAGACTTCTTGGATCTGGTTGAAGATTAATGATCCCCCACAAGGGTTAAAACCAACCTTTCAATGTTAAGTGCACTTCATACTGTATTATGATGGCCTGCAAATAAAAATTTATCCTTCTTCACTTACATCCTTTAAAAAAAGGGAAAAAGCAAAATTAAAATATGGACTTAAAATGCAACAAAATTGATAGGTCAGGAGATAGCACTTGTGGCAATTTAGGATTAGATGTGGTTTCACATTATTTCTAAATCATGGATTACAGGAATAAATCTCTTTTCCAATGTGTGACTTCAGTGGTGGCCATAAATAGAGGATATAGATTGGAGGAGATATTCCACTGATATAAACTGTTATATGTCTGCTAAAACAAATTGGACTCTGGCAATCTGTATCACATGAAGGTCTTCACAGCATCTCCAGAAACATACAGAGAAACAAAACCATGCAAAACCATGCAGAGAAACAAAACCAACTAATGTTCTGCAGGAGAAAGGATTTTGAGGCACTGCTTAAACTGGCCTAAGTAATAAAATGAGACTTAAGGGTAAAGGGGAATTAAATAGGAAATAAAACGTTTCTGGGAGTGAGTTGTGATAGGCTATGGAAAAATTTCACAATGGAAGTATTACTCCAGTGATCACTGGTTTGGATGGCATCAAAGCAGTAAAGTCCCATGAGGGATCATGAATTTGAATTTCTTATGTCCCCTTGCTTTCTACAAAACTTAATTCTTGATTTCATGCTTTATGCTATATAAAGTAACTTGGAATATCCTCTAAAAGACTTCCAGGTATTTCAAAACACAGAGACTGCAAGAGCTACGCTGACATTTTTTCCATAGTGGGGACTGGAGAATAAAATCCTTAAAATTTTCTTTTTAATAGGTCATTTCATTAAAAAGAAGACTGCTTATACAAACAAATAGTGATTACTGTGCATATGTAAATGATCACTCCTTAAGTCCCTAATTGTGAGTTGCATGTATCTGAAAAAAATCATTGGTGGTTTGCATTATCTCACCAAATTTGTGTACGTTAGGGTTTATTGTAATCAATAGAAAAGTTCTTGCTAATAGAGGACCAAAATTAACTACATTTAGTGTCCTGTTTAATGCATTTGCTGATTCTGTATGTGAAATTGTCTAAGTTAGCATACACAAGGGAATTTCTCATTCTTTTTAGTGGAATCTTGCCATCTTAAAATAAAAAAGTCAGGCTTCTATGATCTTACTGATCCAAGTGCCTTCTTAATTAAGCTTTCACTGAATCAAACTTAACATCTTTGTCAAATAAGGTCACACTTCTATGTATCAGTGTCAAAGCTACTAAAGATAGTTCACTGCTGAGACAGAATGGGAGGAAATAATCTTTCCACAGCTGGAAGGTAGTGTTACTTGTATGAAAATCTTTGGATCAGAAAGCGTATTTGTATTCAGGAAAGAAATATTTTTCTATATAAATACTATTTGAAGGAGGAAAAGACTTGGGATAGAGTGTAAAAGTGTCTCATCTTACAGCTGTCCTGAAAGCAGAATTATTCTGGTAGATTATTGGTTATGGATATATCTGGAGATTGGTTATAGATTAATTTGGTGGATTATTCTCACTGCAGCTGAACATGGAAGTGCATGTACAGAGTCAACCCAATGACCCACCATGTTGTAGCTGACAGCTCCCACTAAGTGATATCTGGGGACACAGTATTTGTACATGAATCACACTGTGATATTCATCTCAGAATCCTGACACCTTCATTTGTGATAATAGTTAATACAATCTTCTGTGAATTTGTGGGAATGCTTTCTGAAATCATGTTATCTAGGATTCATTCCTCAGTGATTCAATTTAGCAGTCTTCTATAAATAGTGTAAACAATTTTGGTTTGTTGTAGGATCAGGCTAATTCTTGTCAATAAACTTTGTGATGCAACTGATGCCCTCCTTTCTTTATGATCTCTGACTGTGTTGAAAAGCCCAGGGCTAGCATGACATCCTGCTGAACCCCACTGATGTGCCTGTGCTCTGCAGGCACCTGCTGTCCTCACTTTTATCTCTTAACTGGGCCCACAAGACAACTTTTCCTTGACAAAACATCAGCCTGATGTCCAGTGGCAAACAATAGGAGTGCTTGATCTTTTACCTCAAATAGGAATATTCACAAATGTTCTGTTCATATCAATGTCATGGACTTTCTGGATTTAGAAATCCTCACCTCCCAGCCTTTCCTCCTGGGAATGCTTGAGAGGCAAAAGCCTTCTGGGCTCTCCAAAGGATTTTTGACACAGCAAGGGCAGAGAGGGAGTAAAGTGCAGTTGTTTCTTCCACTGCTGCTCTGAATATCTTCCCCAGGTATGTTTTGCTGCAATCCAAATTACTTTTATGCTATACCTTGTTGCCTCTTCCTCTTTGGTGTGCTCCCCCCATCTGGAGTAACAATTTTGGGCATGCATTCTGCTATTTAATCTGCAAATGCCATGTCAGAGTTTTGAATTCTTCTTTTGATTTAATTTTATAAGTGTTTCACTCAGCCATCTGAATAGATTATTTTTGGATCTTAGGGATCAAAGCAATTATTTTTTCCCAGAACCTGTTTCCTCTATAAGGTCCATTACATAAATATCATAAATATTTTGTGGTGCATAATTACTTGCTATTTGCCTTCAGCAAGAACTGAATTCTAGTTTGAACCAAATAACACTGCAGATTTCTTCCGTGTGATTTTTAGTTTGTCTGGGGTTTTTGGTTTTGAGTGCAGTTAGAGAAATATTTCTGAGGGAAAACTATTTGGTTTGTGCAATTGCTGAGCTGACAGCCCCTCACTGATGGTACTCCTGAATCTGGGATTAACTTGAACTTGCTCTTTTCCTGTGTTGGAGTAACTGAAAACAGTAAAGATTAGCTCATATGTTAGATGCATTTGGCAGCTCTGGTAGTCTTTCACTCATGCTGCATTAACAGCATCTTCTGGTGATTGTATATGTTAGTTTATATAGGGAGTGAAAATGACATCTCAGAGAGAAACAGAGTGGAAAGTCCTTAACTAGTGTAAAGTCAATATTGATTTGCTGATGTGCAGCAGCAGACTTGCTTACCAGTACTCCTGAAATTTCTATCTTGGTCAGGGCAAAGGATGTTAGAGGCGCTGATCAGGGTGATGCTGAGTGTGTGATGCTGAGGGTAGGCATTTTTAACACTGCCTTCACTGCTAATTTCAAAACACTCAATATATGTTCCAAACGATGAACAGTATTACCCAATTTTGATCTCACTAATGCTTTCAGGATCATTTCCTCCAGTATTTCCTCATCTTTTAAAAATTCTCTTCAGCACATGAAATTAGCTGTGGAGTTCTTAGGCATATTTATTTCATTGTTCTCACAGTATCAAGAGAGTTAATCCTAAAGGAAACTTGTTAAGCTTATGGGCTACTTTTGTTGGTTGAACAGTAATAAATGAGACAGAGTACAAATTTTTAATAAAATATAGTTAATGAGTTTTGTAGGAAGGTCATATATGGAACGTGAAAATATGTCTGCATTCTGTCAGAGATGCCTTTTGTGTTTGCTTTCTTTAATGCCAATATTTATTTGCTCCCTTAGTAGCATTAGGAGACTTCACCACATTTCTGAGAAAGATTTCCTTTTTTTACCTTTACTCACTCAGCTGTCCATTACTCAGATCCATCTTTGGCACCAGAAATAGGGTTGTTATCCCTGCCATTCCCAAAAAGTGGCTTCTATGCAGATACCAACCAGACACACTGCCCTTGTAAGGACAGCACAGCGCCCTTTTACATCTTGTATATGTATTAAGAGAAACCTGTCTTCCAAAAGGAAATGGTGCCTAATCACAAAGACTACAGAGTCCATGCAGCTCTGTTCCTCAGTTAATACATTTCACATAATCCCAGAGGACTGCACTTAGCTCAGTGCATCCCTTTAAAAAATGAATGGCACCAGCATTTGCACTGAGGAGATCCATAAAGAAAAAGGAAGAACCTGATATCAGCCTATATTTATCTACCCAGATTTCAAATAAATTAAAACATTGCACTATATTCAGCTTTCTGGTGTCAGGTCTAATTACTGTCTTAGCATCACAATAAAAATGATAATTATTTCAATCCAAAGAATTGAGATACTTAAAAAACAATTTTCTTAATAGCATTACGCATTTAAATAAATCAAAATGGCTAATTTAATTCAGGCAATGACAATATGAAAAAGTTATCCTTGTGGCAGTCTTTCAGAAAAGGAATTTTTGCAATCAGATGTGCAGTTTGACTCACATCTTCATATCTACTTTCATTATCTCTTCTTAATATGTATATTTCATTCTAGAAATTTACTAATTGTGCATATGCAAGATATTTGGTTGCTAAAATGATTTCATAAAAATCTATAGAGATAATAAAGGCAAATGATACCTTACAAAGCAATTTTTCTCCTGGTGAATAATTGTCTCATTAGTCCATCTCTATTATTTATGTATACATTGATTATAGTCAGAATGATCTCTATTAAGAATCTCGCCTTTTCTAAAAAAAATGCTTTTCAGTTTATATGTACCTTTTTTTATTTTAATCCTGTGGCTTGGTTTTAATAGGAAGACTTAGGAAATGTTCCAAAATTAAATTATCTATGTCTGTCTATCTAAACTGTAACCATAAATCATTATCTGAAATAATGACTATAATTTTAAGGTCAAAAGCTGTATCCTTGCTATAATATTTCATGTCAATTATTACAGATTGCAAATTAATGGACAAATTAAAGTAGAAATTGGGAGAACAGAAGGAAGTGTTAAAAATACTTCAGCAAGTGGTATTCTGTATCAGTGAAATGGAAGAAAACCTGATTTAAAGACTATTATTTGCATTAATACAAGACTAAAAGTCTGTTCCACAATCTGCAAGTACTGGTATAATAGTAAAATGAACACTTGGAATATATCTATGCTAATGAAATTGATTTTTTTGTAAATTGAAAGTTATGCATCTTTGTTAGTTTTCTTTCAACACCATTTCATCCCCCATCCCCATCTCTGGGTTTTCTAAGTCACATGTGCTACAAATGGAGCAACCACTGAACTGTGGGGAAGAGCTCCCTTCCTGACATAGTCTAGGTGGTGGTAGACAATTGAAAGGTTATTTTATTTGGTACATATAATTGACAAGGTGTTAAAAATCTGTTTACTGTTGTTCCAGTAACACAGTTGCCTGAAGTAATTAAAAAAAAAAATAGCAAAAAATTTTCAAGTATAGTTGTAGTCTGCAATTTACATCAATGCTGCTAGGCATATTTATTTTTCATATACAGAACCAGAGTATCCAGTATAATTTATAGATGAAAATGATATAACACAGAGAGATAAATATGCAGAATACATCTGTGACAGAAGCAAGTCTTAGTTTGGCACTGTGATATATTTTAATGTAATACAAAACTGAAGGGACTGTCCTAACCAGCCTGAAATAGATTAATTTATAAGAAGAAATATATTTATCATCTTAAACTTACCTTACATTTGCTCACGAAGCCTTAGAGTTATTGGGGTAGGCAGCAAATATTTTCTTGATGTCAATAAAAGCTTTACAGCTGAATTGAATAAGGTCAGACAAAACCTGCCCTTCCTGATGATGACCAGCAGGTTTAAAGAGAGGATCAGTAAGTCATCCTTCAAAACTGGTGGCTTAAGGACTTACAGGAGAAGCAGTTCAGTTATCACTACTTTTTTTTTTCCACGCATCATCTGCTTGTGTTTCTTTTAAATGCATGACCTGCTACACTTGTGTCATGCTCTCAGAGTAAAAAACTGCTACTTTCATTTTTTTTTCCTCCCTGGGAGGATACAACACAGGGAGAAAGCTTCTTTCCCTGAATTGCGGTAAGAATTGGGGAACAATCCATGTCACTGCCCCTGGCTTGCCATGAGGGTATGGCTATAGTGATGGAAAGCCTACCCAGCTGTCCAGCCCAACAGTGTTTGCTGATTTTACCAAGAGCTTCTCTTTGACAGCTTAGGCATAGGAGAGGTGCTGTGATAATTTTTAAGCATCTATGGAATAGGTAGACAAAGGGGACAACATTTTAAAAAGACTGACGTTTTGCTATTTTGCATTTCTTATGCCATTCTTTTCCATTATTCCAGGTTACAGATGGGCATGGTGGGACTGTAGAAATCAGGGCAACAAATGCTGCATGTTTAAAAAGCTGCTTTGCATAATGGAGATTGGCACTGGGAGGAAGCCTTATTAAATGGTTCCAAACTGACTGATGTCTTGTGTGGTGGTGTGGGTTGAATCTTTTTAGCCAGTATATCTCAAATGAATAGTGACATGAAAGGTTCAAAGTATTAGAGGAGGGAACAGTTTGTTTCAAATAACCTTAGTGATTTTAGAAAGAAAATCCTCTTCTAACATAACTAATTCAACATTTCTTTCTAGGGCAGCAGGGTCAGGCAATAGTGAAACATAAGCCATGACTTTAGCACATTTCAAAAGCAGAGGCTTGGAAACAACAGTTCTGGAAGGGAATTTAGGTGAGTTTGGATTAATGACTATGCATTTCAGAAATGTTGAAGAGGAAAGTGATTTTTTGAAACTTTACAATATTACTGTTATAACATATCCCTTTATAGAAGCAGCAATTGACATAAGACTGGAAATCTGGTTACTGTGCCTGTCCAATGCAAAATTTCCTCATGACCTGATTTTGATCTTGTATTTACTGCTGTATTAGTTCAGAAAGTCTAATTCTCTTATAACTAAAACTTTATTCAGGGGAAGGTCACTCATGCAGTAATGGAAAAGAGCTCACTTTAAAACACTGTAATATATTCCAGACCTGTTTTGCAGTCCTAGGTCCTGCTCAGGGAGCACATAGGCAGGAGCTGGGTATGTAATTTGCTTCAGTGCCCACTGCCTGAGTTGAAAGGACACAACAGGACTTGGCCTCATTGTTGATAGTTTCCATCCTGAAGTATTCACTTAGTATAATTCTCAGGACTTTTCAGTTCGACTGTTTTAGTAGATGTGTTACACATGCATGTTGCCTCAGAATGTAAAATAGGTGAGAATTTGCAATTTGAAAGAGTGACTAGCTTGGTTTGTCAGTCATATTTAAAAGACAAGATGCTTGGGAAGCTGGGAGAAAAAGCTGATGTGTTTCTGCATTAAACATCTTTGGCACATGTCAGAGAACAGTAGGAGAAACAAGGCTGTACTAATGTAAATGTCTGTTCCCAGTGTATGAGCAAACTTGGAACATGTTCTGCATGAAGGGAAAAAAAGGTGCTTGAATGCTTAATGCAGAAGTATTCAAAGGAAAAAAAAACTGGGAATGAATTTTACCTGTATATTTTAGTTAAAATCAGTAATTTAGGAAGTTTATTATAGCACATAATATTCCAGTTCATTATTGTGTTTTTGTTGTTTACTTCACTCCTACATTCAATCGTCCTTTTGTTTACTGAGGAAACTAAAGATTTTTTTCTTCCTCTTTTATGTTTTTCTGATTCAAAATTCCATTGAAACTGCTAATTTCCTTTGCCTCTTATATGCTTTTTAGTTTCTTCTGATGTTAACCACTTTGTTCAGTTATCAATTCAATTAATATATTTCTTAATTAGTGGTGACGGAACCTTAAATAATACATATTTCTGAAGCATTTAGGAACTTTCAGCATAATGCTAAGTTTTGCTGTGGTGCAGGAAAATGGAGCACCTTTCAATTATGTAAGCATCGTTTAAAATGGAACGTTGCCTTTTGATGATTGTGTATGAGGTAAATAACATGCATAAAAAATCAAACTTACTGCAATCCAAAGAGTGCTTTTTTTCTTAGGTGGATCTAACATTTTCAGTTTTTTAATTATCACTTCCTCACTTTCTACCTCACACAAACTGGCTCAGCTGTGAAACCCCCATCCCCAGGAAGGGCCACATCCATGGGCATTCCCGTGAGGGGCAGCTGAGAAGGTGCCAGATCCATCCAACACCCCCAGAGCGCTGCCCAGACTCATTGCTGAGGCCTTGCACAGAGCTCTGCTCCTGATGCAAAGGGGTGCAACTCATGCAGAGGCTGCTGCCAGACACTGCCAAACTTATCCCCTCCAGGGGAGGCACCTGGGCATTCCCACCTGGCCCAAGGGTGCATCAACCACTGATTTGATGGAGAGCATCCACGAGACACCATTTGGGATCCACTGAGTGGTTTTCTACTAAATCTGTCCCTGTCCCTCCTTTTCTCCCCTCCCCATCTTTTCTATTTTTCTCTCTTTTCTCTTTGTTTCTCATTTCTTGTTGAATAAAACCCATACTACTGACTTTGGCATATGGTCTCGTTTGCACCCTAATTTGGGCCGAGTCATTTCTGATCATTTTAATAAGCTGACCATAACAAGGGGCTCGAGGCCCACCAGTCCAGGGGCTGCGCCACGCCGCTTCCAGCGGGTTCAGGGGTTGGATGGGTGCCGGGTGTGGCCCTTTGTGACACGGGCCCTGGGTGATGTGGGACACGGTGGTGTCCAGGGGCCATTGTGACATGGCAGAGCCGCGCCCTGCATGGTGGAAAAGGCACCAGGTTCTCCCACTGGCAGTGAGGAGCTGCCATTGGCAGGGACAGAGAGCCCAGCCCCTGCCCCAAGCAGCCCACTGGGAGACCAGGAGCTCGGGGAGCAGGAGGAAGAGGCAGAGAGGGGGTCAGTCATGGCAGAGGAAGAGAGCAAGGAGGGGGCCTCAGGTGGGGAGCTTGAGCTTCCCCAGGATGACAATGAAGAAGTCCCAGAGCTGTCCCAAGGTGAAATGGACAAATACCAAGAAGGATCCCAAAGGGAAGCCTGCACTGAGCCAAAGGTCTCTCTAGAAGAATCTGGAAGCTACCAGGAAGGGTCCCAAGGAAAAGCCAGAACTAAACAGGTGCTTGTCCAAGTAGAATCCAGAAGCCACCAGAAAGGGTCCCAGGGGGGAGCCAGCACTGAGCTCCTGTGCCAAGGACATTCCAGTAGCTACCAAGGAGTCTCCCTTGAGGAAGTCTGCACTGAACAGGAATCATCCCAAGGAGATACTGGTAGCCACCAAAAAGTGTCTGAGTTGGATGAATCTGTTGAAGAGTTCTCCCAAGAAGATACCACTATCTACTCTGGCCTTTCTGACTGGGATGAATACGGAGAAGAAGAGCTGTCCCAAGGAGACAGCGATAGCTATGAAGACTTTTCAGACTGGGAAGAACCCACTGAGCAAGGGCATTCCCAAGGAGAAACCACTAGCTCCCTATATCTGTCTGACTGGGGAGAATTCAGCGAGACAGAGCCGTCCTATGGAGATTTTGAGAGCTGCCAGGAACCATCAGACTGGGAAGAGTCTGTTGGCCTAGAGTTCTCTGAAGAAGACTCCAGTAGCCAGGTGTCTAGCAGCAGTGATAAGACATCCTCTGGGAAGTCCAGCTGGGCGAGTGACAGTGGCCAAGACTTTGTGAAGGACAGCTGGGAAGAGAGCATTGAGGCCAAGCCCTTGCTGCAAGAGGACGATGAGTGGGATGAGAGAAGCGTCCTTGAGCTCTGTGAAGATGAAAACAGAGAGCAAAGACTGGCAGGTCTGACAGGAGATGGGTTTCCCATGCATGCCCCTCGTGATGCTTGGGTTGAGCTCGGGGAATCTAGGCCATGCCCCCAAGGGCTGCTCTGTGCCTCATCTCCCCATGTGGAAACCCTGGCCCCCAGAGGACACACGGCCTCTCCTGCCTTCCAGGAGCAGGTGCCAGAGGCCAGGACACAGAGACCTGGTGCCTGCCCCACACAGGCACCCCAGCCCCTCAGCTCCCCAGCTGGGAGCCCAGGCCCCCAGCCAGCAGCAGGTGCCCCACATGAAAGGTCCCTCCAGCCTCAGGTGGGCACTGTACAGACTGTTCCACTGCCCCTGCCGGGCACCACAGCCCGAGGATTAGTGCCTGCTGCCGGCACCAACCCAGGCACTGCAGATGGCACCTGGCCTGCAGCCCTGAGGGAGCCACACGGGCTGCCTTTGCCTGGACACACCCTGCAGCCTCAGCAGTGCCCGGCTGCTTTGGAGCATCCCAAGTGGGTCTCCCCAAGGCCAAAGATTACCCATGTGGCCTGTGGCAGTGGGGGTTTGAAAATTATATGTTTATTCTCTCCCTAAAGTTGTTTACCACCTGTCTTCTCGTCTTTTTCCCGTGGCAGTTATGATAATTCCAGATTCTTCCCTGTCTATCCTCAAAAATCCTACCCTGAAGCCTGTCATAATTTGCTACACCCATTTATCCAGAATCTTCGTTGTCAGTTATGATATTTTCCTTCATTCATTGGTATGCACCTCTCCCATCCCCTTTTCTATTTGTGTTATGTTTACATTTGTCCCCCAGACCCCTCCTACCTAGCCTTTGATTCTTTAGATGGTCTCCTCCCAGGAAACCATCCCTTCCCCATAAAAGCCGCCGTTTTTCTTTGTTTCGTGCTCTTTTGCCGCTGTCCCCCTTTGAGCCGCGCTGTTACCACACTCTGCCTGCTCCCGCGTGGTGCTGCAGCCCCAGCACCGCTCCCACCACAGGAAAGAATAAAGGCAGCTTGCAGAAACAAGCAAAGAGTCCTTCCTTCTTCCTTTGCCTCGATCCTTAGATGTGGGTCCACATTTATCGGCTGTTCCTGGAGGTCAGGGATCCCAGCCAGTGGCCAAACCATGATCCTGCCTGCCGGCAGCTAAGTCGGAACACGGCCACTCCTGGCGCGCACACCGATGTCACAGACATATTTGCTGAAAAATTCTTTTGTCAGGATCTTTTCTCCTGAGAAACTGAGAAGCTTCAGCTTCTCCATGTTTTGCTGCTTTGGAATGTGCTTTGGAGTATTGTTTACCCAGCATGGAAAATTGTTTTTACTTGATGACCAATGACAATGACAGCCACTTGTGTCAAGGCTATGAGCAGTGACAAGATGTTATTATCATTCCTTTCTATTCCTTTCAAACCTTTTGTTGAAATCCTTTCTTCTATTCTTTTAGTGCAGTTTTAGTATATCATTTTCTTTTAATATAATATATATTATAAAATGATAAATCAGCCTTCTGAAACATGGAGTCAAGATTCTCATCTCTTCCCTCATCCTGTGACCCCTGCGAACATCACCACACGCCAAAAGCGAAACGGGATCAGAGCACGTGGGTGACCGGTGTCACCGCTCCTCCCGCAATCGGGGCGCAATGTCAAGCCCAAACCAGCCCCTGTAGGCAACACTTGGTGCCAGGTAGCTCAGCGGTGAATGCCAGACAATCATCAAGGTGGCAAGAGACCTGAAAAATCTTCAGTCTCACCATCAGCCTGGCACCACCACTACCACCCTGAAACCACGTCCCCAAGTACCACACCCAGATGACTCGAGCACTTCCAGAGACAGTGACTCCACCACCACCCAGAACCACTTCCAATGCCTAAATTCTTCCAATTCTTCCAGTTGTCCTCCAGGGAAAAATTGTTTCTACTATTTCATTAGAAACATGAATTGATGGGTTGTGAGATAGCTTGTAGCTTGTACACAGAAAATAAAGTGTCTTTTTCCCTTCTCTATGAAAAAGCCATGGAATATGATGGAGCAATGTGTGGTGGTTGTCATGGTCACTGATTCTTGGAGAAAGCTGAGAGTCAATGACGTTGCAACATTGTCTCTTCCAAGATTATGAAAGAAAGAAAAAGAAGAAGGAAAATTCTTCTCTCCTGTCCTCACAATCTTAATGCCCTTTTTTAAATGATGGTTGTACTAAAGTTGAATCCTCATGTGAAACTTACTCTAACTGAGCCCAAGAGCATTTTTGCCAATTTGCTTAAAATAGTGTTTTGCTAGCCCTTTGGATTTAGATTTTTAGGAATATTTGGATAGACACACAATTCAAATTTTTCATATTCTGAAGTATTTTCCTTTCTCAGCTTTAACTTTTGGCTAGTAGGAGAGGGACAAAAGAGAAGGAACAAGCATACTTTTAATTTTAAGGAAGCACTTAAATTTAATGTAGATTTCAGATGATTTTTTTTTTAATTGGATAGGCTCAGGCCAAGGTAAATTAAAGCTGAAGTGTCCCTTTGTGGATCTGATGAAAGTTAGCAAGGCCTTGAATGGTTTAATGTTTTTAGGACTTTTAAGCTGAGGTGATGCTTTCTTTGGTTTGTTTTTTTTCCTTTTCTTTCATCCTCTTCTTCTGTTATAGGATTCCTAAGTTAAAGTTTCATCTTTAGGATTCTCCATCTTTTTCTAAAGGCAAAAACCTGACACTTTGAACATTATGATGATTAAAAATCCCATTGCAGTTTTTTTTTTTTTTTTCCTATGAGTAGATGTGTTACCCTTGGAGTTGAGTCTTAATTTCAGTTTAAGCAATTGGAGTTGTTCCTTCTGCAATGGATCTACTGTCGGTTTCAAGTGGGATGCTTTGTAGCCAACACCTCATGAAGCTAACTGAGAGATCCCATTGGTGCTTGTTTCGTCAAGCTCTGACACAGCATTCCACTGCTCATCCCTGGCAAGCCTGATTTTCCTCTCCCCCTTCCTAGCTAGCTAAAGCTCTGTTAATGAGCCCTGCTAGCTCCTGTGCTAGAACTCTTGTTCCTCTCTCAGATAGGGGAATCCCATCAAGTATCAGTAGACAAGATGTTGAATAGATCATCCCATGGTCAAAAAAATCCAAAGTTTTTCTGATTACACCAGCCTGGAAGCCACTCATTAACCTGATGGGTCTGCCTATTTCTATCAACATTATTCCTTGTTACTGGAAGGATTGAGGAAATTATTGCCTGTGGTCCCAATCATTCAACCAATTGTCCCAAGGTCCCAAAGCCTATTTTGATCGGCCTTGGACTTCTTGCTGTAATTTCATGACTGCCACTTTGAACAACCAGTAGTGGATAGTAATCAGAGGGCCTTAGTAAACTGGAGAGTTTTCCAGTAATGTCCCTTATCCAAGCTCCTGGGAGACAGAAGACTTCCCTGTTAGCTGGGTCTGGCCATAGCTCTGTTTGAAATGGGCATTTGCTTGAATTTTTCATTTAGGCAATGACAACAGGTGTTGCGGACATCTTTTATGGAAAATCTTTTCCTTAGGATTTTTCCTCCTGAGAAGCTGGGAGGCCTCAGGAACAAAATGCAAACATTGATTATCTGCTGCTGTGGAATGCAACAGGTGCATCTGTGATTGGCCCATGGTGGATGTTTGTAATTAATGGCCAATCACAGCCCAGCTGGCTCGGACAGAGAGCTGAGCCACAAACCTTTATTATCATTCTTTGCTATTCTATTCTTAGCTAGGCTTCTGATGAAATCCTTTCTTCTGTTCTTTTAGTATAGTTTTAATGTAATATATATCATAAAATAATAAATCAAGCCTTCTGAAACATGGAGTCAGATCCTTGTCTCTTCCCGCATCCTGAGACCCCTGTGAACACCGTCACAAACAGGTAGATTATTTCTATGTTTAATTTGGCTAAATTAGGCCCTCTGTTAAAATGAGAAATTTGTATTTCAAGAAATTACACCTTTGTAGGAAGGAAATATTAAATGTATGGACAATTATGGTCCTGTTCTTCCATAGTCACCCCATGCACACAGCAGAAGACCCTAATAGGGAATGAGTGGTGTATTTCTGGGCAAGCATCTTCTGGAAATTTAGTACTAAAACTGATTCTTAGTTATCTCTGAAGTGAAGCAAATTGTTTTCAGGAAAGTTCCAAAATTCTGAGATGCTGCAGTTTGGAGAGAATGCAGTTGTACTGCAGCACAGAAGCTTTACCTGGCCCACAGTTCGTATGGTTAATACCTGTTTTGCAGCAGGCTAGGGGCAGGAGTTGGGAATTTTCATTTGAACTGGTGTTGGCTGAGTATACAGGATCTTGAAAAGGGTTTCAGACACCATATTCTCTCATATCTCTGACTTCAGGCAGTTGACAAAGTTTGCCTGTCACTGTAGAAGAGATGTCAAAACAATCCAGTAAGACACTGAAATCCTAGAATAAGCTGGATTTTTAAATCTATTATTAAAAGACATTTGTTATTAAAGTTACATGACAGAGACCCAAATAAAAATTAGTTTAATAGGGATTATTTGAATTATTTTCTTCTTTGCTGTATCTTTGACTGTTGCAACTCCTTGCAGTCCAGCAAAACTCAATTGTCATTACCATGTTCGATGTAATTTTATTCAGAATAATACACAGACTATTTAAAAATATTTTATCCATGTCTGTTACTTGAATTAAAGCCAGAACACTGAGAAAAGTGGTTATTGCTGTCTCTTTGAAATCAGACTGCCTCTGATCTCCCAGCCCAGAACATAAAGGCTCCCAAATGTGGAAGGAGACCTTGGTCTAAGCTGCAACCATCAGGACCTCCAGCAATGAGATTGCCTCTTTTCCACCCAGCTGGAAAGAGAATTCAGAATGGGCCAGGTTCCTTCTCAGGTCTATTCTACAGCCTGAGGAAGCAGAAAGAGGGCTGAAATGACAGGGATTTGAGCCAGAGGGTTTCAGTCACCGATTAGCTCATTTCACATCAGCCATGTGGCTTTTAGACAGAAGTCTGGAGCCAAATATCTCCAAATTACCTGAAGTAAATTGCTTCATAGCTTGTTACTAAAATTCCAAAAAGCCAAAGTTTTTGGCTGCTGTATGATATTTAATTAAACTCCATGCATCTGACAACTTCCCTGCATGATGTAGCTCATTGCAAATGCTTAGATGTAAGTTGATTTCAATTTATGGTAAGGGATAAAAATCCAAAAAGTTGAAACTGTGTTGCTTTATTGCAAGGATAAAGAGATTTTTTTTGCTATATAAAAGATTGAAATCTTTTCCATCTGAAACCAACTTGCATTTTTTTGCAGCTAGAGGATAAAAGAACAGAAATAGCTACGTTGTGATTCCAGGCATGACTCACACATTTGAAATCCATACAAGTATCTCTCCAATCAGACATTTTCCACATCTTTGTTTCCCTCAGCAGACTTTAAGAAATAATTTCTTATTCATGATCCTAATAGCTACCTACCTGCTGGACAAAACACTGAACAAAAAGACAATTTCCATCTCAGAGAGTAGATAGTCCCTGTAAGAAAAAAATAATAATAATTAGAGGAAAGAAAGAAACAAGTATGTCTTGCTTTTGGTCAGCAAATGAAGCTGTAAAGTTAATGGCATACATCCCAGAAAAAGTAATGGGTTAAGAAATATTTTTGAAGATGTTTGTAGGGAATTTCTGTTTCATGCTAGTTTAACACAGAAGTCAGAATTAATATTTATGTGAGCAAATTTAAAATGTTGATGTGAGAGGCTGGCATTGTGAAGATGAGGCAAGTTAATGCAGTCTCCTCTGAGTTTGTAAGATAATTGTGTGTGTGGGAAGGGTATGGCAAGGAAAGCACTGGTTGCAAATAGTGACTCAGAAGATGTTCCTAAACTTTAGAAGATGTTAAAGAAAGGGAAAGTGTGTGGGGCCTCCAAGGAAATGGTTTATGCTAAGATATGCTCTTTTGCCATGACTAATAGACCAAAATTATTATTAAGTAATATTTTATGCAAAGGTAAAGTTCTACAGAACTTGTAATCTGAGGCATCTCACTCTTGTGAGCAATCTGTAGGAGGCTGAGTAGCTGATTAAGACTGGAGACTGTTACAGTCTCTTCCCAGTTTTTACATTTTCCTGTATATTTGGATTTCCAATTTGTGGCAGGGGGGGAAACTATGCTTCATGAGATGCAAAGTCTTTGTGCATGTGATTTAGAGTACCGTGAATATCACAAATTAAAACATAAATTGCATCTCGCAATGACAGTATTTTCTTATTTTTCTATTTATCCTAAAGCACAGGCTCACAAACACTGTTAAATAAAATGAATTCAAATTCAAGTTACTTATGCAAGTTGAAATATGTTCTCTAAAGAGGGTCACAGAAACACAAACTGTCAGAATTTCATGTCTTGCTGACTATCTCAAACCATTACTTCAAGTGTGAATGTATATTTGTCATTCCCTGACAAGGCAGATAGATAGCATCAAGTTTATTTTTTCTAAAAAAACCCTAAACCAACCAATAAACCAAACAAACAAACAAAAAAATACAAACAGAAAGAAAAGATGTTTAAGGACAGGATTATTGATGTGTCATAACTCTACATTAGGAACTTGCAAAGAACAGAGCATGTCGAGTTGTCCCATGGGTAACAAATATAAAATACAGACATCCACCTATGCTAATGTGTTATATAGAGAGGGGATAACAAATCTGTGTTGTCAGTGGCTCTTGCAGAAGTTTAGTTTTGAGAACAAAAAGTCAGGAGAATAATTGTGTAATGTATTGATAAAGCAAGAAAGACTTTTTAGTTTTCTACTGATCTAGCACAAATTTCAATGATATTTAAGAAACAGCATAATGGCTCTTTGCTCCTCTACTTCTCCTTGAATAAAGCAGGATTAGGGAGTGTTCAATTGAAAATGATCTTCCCCATTTTTCAGTTTACTTTTCAAAAGAGTCATGCATAAGATGTCATGGCAAAGACAATGGGAAAATTATATAAGGACAGTTAGAAAAAGCAGTTTTATCTTTGGAAATATTAAAATTCTGTATTTCTTATTATATATTCTATATATAAGTGCATGTATGTAGAAAAAGTATGAGAGCTCTTTTTGTATTTGAATTTTTAAAAATTGATTTGTTTAAATTTTGATCCTAAACACAACAGGTAGAAACCAGAAATTTTTAACATGGGAGTGAGACAGCAAAACAAAGAATGAAGTTGCTTGATTTCTGAAGGCAAAAAAAGAGTTGAATATAGAAAAGGTAAAGTCTAAAAGTGTAATAGTAAGACACTACCTTAGGGTAAGAAGATGAGCAAATGAGGAAGTCCATTCTTATTGTGCCTTTATGAAGCACTTCTTTATGATTTTGAAGAAAACTCCTTTAATATCTGATTTTTTTTTTTCTTTTGTTAACAAGTAAAACACTTCTTGGATAAGTCAAGTGCCCTTGGAAAACCTTGTAGCAAAATATCTAGAATACTTGGAATGTGCTAAGTGCTTGATGCCGCTAATGTTCCTTACTAATAGGATACCAAATACTAACAACCTCTAACTAATCAAATCACACATCCCCGAACAAAGAACAGCAACAACACAAGCCTCTCAAACCAGCAATTCTTGTTGGTATTTACATAAGGTAGTGCTGCTTGCTCTCAGCAAGTTTTATTTTGTGATGGGGATTTTTGATGGTTTTGTTCCGTTTTCTTTTGGTTTTTGGTTGGTTGGTTGGTTGTTGTTTTTGTTTTCTTGTTTTCTTTTCTTTGCTGGGCAGGAATAGAAATAGCATCTCATTGTAATGCAAGTTCCAGAGACTTAAGGAGGTCTTACATTGTGGATAAAAATATTTATGTCAGTTCCATAGACAAGGAAATCAAGAAGCATAGCAATGAATTTACTTGCTAAAAGTTGCAAAGCAGGTCAATAATCGATTAAAGCCTCCTGTGTCCTGTACTGAACCTATTTTGAGAGATATTTTACTTAAATTGGTCATTAAGCCATTAAAATCAAAACCTAAAGAAAGTGTTCAGTTTTTTAACAGATTTTTACATCTCCAGCTCAAGATGGGTCCATCTGCACAGTGTGTCCTATGTCAAATTGCTTTATTTTGGATGGATGATAATTAGTATGTTTTTCTCTCTTTGCCCTTTCTTCCTTTTGGATCAGTACAGCATTTATTAATTCTAATTAACCTTGCACTAGGATGACAAGTGTAATGAGAATCTTGAATAACATTTAGTGATAACAGAAACACAAAAATGAACTTTTGCTTGCTTGCCAGATGGAGTTTTACCATGTCTTACTGCTCTGACTCATAAAACAAATATGTGATTTTACATCTCCTGGGGTATATATGTACAAAAGTGCTATTGGCAGTAAATATCACAGGAAGAGCAAGACTGAAGTAATATAAGATTTTTTTCTTAATATTTGAATGCACTTTAATTCAGACAAGCAAAATAAACTCCAAAAATCTTCCTCACAATTGTCTTTGTGATACAATGATAAGGTGCAGATTAGAATTTTCCCCCCTGTTCTTTTTCTTATGGTATTTTTTACAAGCCATCAAGTCAAGGTTGTATTAAAATGGAGCATTTCATTGTGTGTGAATAATTACAAATGAAATAACATTCTAGGTGTAATTTTCTTGACCAAGTTCATAGGTGATCAGTCTAAGAAACCTATTATACATACTATATTTTTATGTATGGGTTATTTTGTCTCAAATAAAAAAATAGGGGTTAGAATTGTGTGAAGCTACCCTGAAAGAAGCCAATATTGATGATGAAGTGCTCATACCTGCACTGACAAGTGCTGCAACAAGAACATCTCAGGGATGTCTTTGTGACCAGGCTGTATTTCCTAAACAATTAATTCATTGCAAATGTATGGAGCATATAGACAAAGCTTTTCATGTGATTGCCATTTATCCTGGAATGATTTGGCTTGGAAGAGACCTTACAGATCACCAACTTCCACAAGACCAGATCACCATCTTTCACAGGACCAGGTTGCTCCAAGCCCCGTCCAACCTGGTATGATCACTTCCAGGGATGGGCCATCCACAGCTTCTCTGAGTAACCTCTTGCAGTGCCTTGCCACTCTCTCAGTGAAGAATTTCTACCTAATATTTAGTCTAAACCTGACCCTTTTTCAGTTTAACGCAATTTTCCCATGCCCTATCACTACATGCCTGTGTAAAATTCCCTCCAGCTCTCTCATAGTCCCTTTGGGTACTGAATGACCCAAAAGGAAGGCTGAGGACTCTTTGCCAGCTGATATTTGTGACTCATTTCTTTATTGTGTGGGTCTACTCTGGCCACACTCTCTGCAGAGGGATTAGTCCCTCTAACACCATGAAAGCTGCAGACACAAATAGAAAAGATTTTTTGCCTTTGTTTTGCTTCATTGCAATTCTTCTTTGATAAATATTTCTTATTTAAGAAATAATTGACCTTTCAGGAAAAAAAAATATGAACAGGGATTATTTTTTGTTAAAATTAATTTTAATAAAATGCTGTTGTAGCTGCATAAGATGTGATGGAGGCAGCTAAATAAGAATCCAAATTCCCCATGCTATGTGTGACTTCTGTATGGTCTTCTACAAAATAGATTTTTGGAGATTAGGATATTGGAGACTTCAGGGCATTTAAAATGATAATAGATGTTTGCACTTTTGACATCTGATGGCTCAGTGACCCACGTATGTGGTGTATTTGTGTTGATTGTGTGGCTTGGCATTGTGTGTTACTTCAGGTAACACTATTGCTACCTACATTTTACTAAACTCATCTTGGAGCACATCCCCAGGTGAGGAAATTTTATTATAAGAATTTTAAAAATTGGAAACCCTAGGACACAATCTCTTTGCAGGCCCCTAGCAGAGTCAGAGATAATTTTAAGTACTGGTTTAATGCTTCCATCACCCTCTGTGTTGCCATGTCCCCTGTGAAATGGCTGGTGCCTTTAAGAAATGGGCTGGAAAATTCCAGCCCATAAGGATAATACTCCGGCATATTAGTAACTTGGTCATCTCTCCTGTATTTTATGATGCTGTCACATTATTCTAGAGCAATCTATTTAAATCAGACAGTGCAGTGTGGACCATGACAAGCCTGAGGCTGGCAATCCACAGCAGCAGATTATTCTTCTGTCCTAGACAGGAAGAGACTGCTAATCACTGAGGGAACTGTTCTGTCCCTTGCCTATCACTCAGATAAATTATTCACCTCTTCTGTCTTCCCATGAGAAATAACTCTCCAGCAATAAAACAAATATTTTGAAGTTTATCTGAAGAACTACCAATATATCTGATCCCAGCTAACCTGCAGAAAGGATATAGTTTAGACTGCGTCCTCACTTTGAACTCTTGCTCTAGGTTTTGGTAAGAACTCTGAAAACCAACAATGTAAGAACAAGGCAAGGTATTAAAATCAATATAAATGTATTGTTTTATGTCTGGAGAAAACTATTTTCAGGAGTTGGAATTTTTTGCAAAATAGTTATCAAAGGTTCATTTAAATTTTCTTGTGTGGGGTTTTGGTTTTGTTTTATGGAAAGGCTATGAAATTTCACATAGTGAGTTGTATCTGTTGATGTGTTCTGAGACAAATAGGACATTTGACACTGGTTTTAAATGCTTCTGTGCTTACTGGCCTACAAAGATTTGGTGGATCTGTGTTACCTTCTTTATATCAACATATAAAAATATACCAGTATTTAAAAATAATGCATTTTTTCAAAATCTTAATTTATGAGCCTTTAAAACTGCAAAACAAGATCTATGATCTGCATTCATTTTGCTGAACTACAATGACTACAGATGGTGCCAGGCATTGATGAATCAGTCTCTTATTTTCTAATGCTACAAAATATAGTCAGATGCTCTGTGTAAACGTGAAGAAAAAGCTTAGTGTGAAAGAAACCCTGTAGGGCTATAAAACATGAAGTGGAATGAATATGAAATTGATACATAGGTCTATTTGTGACTTGGGATATGTATTTTCACGTATTTGAATGAAAATTTGTATCACCAGAAGTTTTTCTATATTTGTTTAAAAAGATTTAAAATGTCAAGTGCACAAAATACAAAGGTGTGGAGAGGTACCTAAGTGCCTTTTCTGTATTTCCCATCATTTATCTTGACACAGAACTTTTGTTTGAGTGTACAATAGCACTTTTAAATTTCTTGTGCTATTAAGCATCATACCAAAGCTTTTCCAGATTTAGTAACACCTCAGTAGCAGTTGTTCTCTTGTTAAATGCTTTACAGTGAAAAGAGGTGGGTGACAATAAAACACCTGCTTAGGAGTGAGAAAAAGTGCAAGGCAGGAGGGGTTAAAAAAGAAGTCCTGTTGAAAAGTGATTTTAATGAGTGTGTGACTGACTTGGAAGAGAGAGCTTGATGCTTTTTTTCTAATACCATGTGATGAACATCACAAAACTGTTTGTGACAGAATTGAAATTCACTGTTATAGATTGGACTTTCTTCCATTCTGGTCCATGGCAGGTGGCTCAAACTTCTGATAGACAAGCCACAGGGCCATAAATATTCAGAAGATCAGGCATATTTGAGAAAAGGAGATAAAGATTTTTGTGCTTTTCTTGAGGGCCTTTATATAAAAGCCATCTATCAAGAAAAAGAGAAATTTTAATATTACAGGTTTTCTGTTTCTGGAAAAAAAAAATAGAAAGCAGGTATAAATGTGCAGTAAAGACAAATTTTACCTTTTTCCAGTCCTAAAGTCAAAGACTTGCCATGGTCAGTGGTAAAATAAAACTGGATCCTGGTGTAATTGACCATCTTACCAAATAAAAAAAAAACACATGCATGCCAGCATCTCTATATAAATTTTTATCTTGAAGCAAATATTCTACCTAGCAAAGAGTTTTACTGCTGGATATAGATGAAACAGAAGTGGAAGTTATTTTATTTTTTTTCTCCAAAACTTGTTTGAAATGCTGGAATACAACAATAGCATTGCACCAGCTGTTGGCAGAAACCAGTGTGAGGTGCTTGGGCAATGTTAACTCCAAGTGCAAAGATGACATGTAGATTATAATTTAGATTTCTGATTTCCTTTAAAAAAACAACCTGATAGGCTTCAATTATGTTCTTTCTTTTCAAGTTGTGTTTTATTTGGGATTAGAACAGGAATCATTGCTTTTGTATCTGCATATAGGCAAGGGTGTCATAGGAGGAAAAATAAAAATTATTAGGGAGCTCACTGCCACTCCCTTGCCTGGACTGTGCCACCCCTCAACAGGATCAGAGAAGAATTTCAAGGCATTTACTGGGTTACTTGGATGATTTGGTGGTCTGTGCAAGTCAAATGTGTCTCTCCTTGAAGAGATTACTGAGGCTGGCTTTGGAGGCACTTGGACCTTTGAGCCTTCAAATATCACATAAACCAGAGGGACTTCAAAGTCGATTTCAAAGTACAGTTTTATGTCTGCACATTAAAAAGTGCAGACTCCAAAGAATGTTGGAGAAAAATAGTCGTTGCCCCTACCTTTTATAGTGGAGGAATACAGAATTTTCACCTATCTAACAGTACAATAATTTCAATTTTACAGGAATTTTTTTTTTTTATTTTTTCCCCTTGTAGTGACAAATCTGTTACTCATCATAGTCATTCCTACTTGGTCACAGACTCTTTTTACTCCTGCTTCAGCTCCAACAAGTCAGCCTACACACAGGTTAGTTTTTTCCTTCATACATCAAAGATGATAGAAATTCTGAGAATGAATAATTGACTTCCAGGAAGCAATCTCCTGCTTCCCCCTATCCCTGTGCAGGATTCTGATGTGTGTCAGGCAAGCATCAGGTTCTGTAGAGAATTGCTGTGAAGGAATCTGCAATTCAATATTAAAAACTGTATGAAATGATATAATACAATAGGAGTTTAGAGAGGAATAAGAGTCAGACTGACAACATAGGTGTGAGGGATTTTTTTTTCAAATTAATGATCTCAGATGACTATTAGAGTTTTGTAGTAAAACAAGCTCTAATAGACTCTGCTTTGTTTTCTAAATCCCTTTGATTAAATGATTAAGTCTTTTTAAAGCAGTCTGCCATCAACAGGTAACAAGTGTTGAATATTTTTACTTCTAAGATTCAGGTAAATATCCTACCTGATCCTACGGGTTAGATGTTTGCCCTTAATAACAAATTGTACCCCAAGATGCTGCAGAAGTTTCCTTCAGGTGCCAAGGCAAAGGAAGCTTTTCATCCATAGTCTGGAACGCAATGCAGCATGCTTGGTTTATGAAAGATAAGCTGAACTCATGAACACAGAAATGAGTGGAAGATCTCCCCTAAGATCTAAAGACAATGTACAGCTCTCTGGTGAGAGGTTGTGCTTCAGGCACAATTTCCATGACATTTGCAGTATTCAGTCTGAGTTCCTACTGTACAAAAAGAAGATGATGACAGTTGTGAGTTATCATGTGAAGCTGGTCAATACCAGTACATTTTACTGCCCACTGTCAAAAGAGGGGCTTGGATGCTCTCTGGAGAACTGATTTTACTCCAGGAGATCAATCGGCTCTCTTTATTTGAAATAAAAGGATATTGCTTGGAAAGTGCCTAAGGCATCACAGGCTTCCAAGAGAGAATGGAAAACACAGTTGTTCCACATTCAGTGTGTGCAGTTGCTCTCCAGCTATAAAGTATGAAAGGGGGAAAATATAAAATATATCCACTCTATTCAGTGAGTTCAGCAGGTATTAGGAAACGTATTCCATGAATGTTGCTAACCACGTCTGGAATGAAATGTACCATAGCTGTGACTGCCAGATCAGAAATTCAAACAGCTGAAAACCCTCATCAGTCAGCAGTAATGCTTACCAAAGAAAAGAAATCTAGGGCTAGGATTTTTATTAAATTGATATTGATGGTATTATAATGCTATTTGTAACCTAGGCTGCCTCTGGAACACAGCTTTCAGCTCTGTTTATGTTATTCCAAAAAAGACTATAGGGAAAATAGAAGGGGTTCAGAGACTGGCAATAGGAATGCTTAGAGAAGTGGAAAAACTACCATATGAAGTAAGATTGAAAAGACAGCAGTAGTTTACTTCAGAATAGAGATGAACAAGATGAGACGTGAAAAATAACCAAGTAAAAAAGGCTGTGTGTAAAAATGGATTTAGAGAGAAACTAGTGCAGGCTTCCTACTTAACTTCTGACATAATATCAGAGGAAGGCAGCATTCAGAGAATTGAAAGACAGCAAATCTAAAACCAAGAGAAGCAATTATATTTTCAGCCAACAATAAGCTAACAAAAGTCATTGCCACAACGCATTATTGGAGTCGAGAGCTCAGTTGGATTAGAAAAGGAAAAAGAGGTTTCTATAGATTATAACAATGGTCAGAGTTACTAGACTTTTAAAAATAAACAGGGATCTAGAAATGTTGTCACTTCTCATGCTTCAGGCAAAAGACAATGATAGGAGCTAGGAATATTATTTTTTATAGGAAGCATACCTTTTAACTGTTCACTGTAAGAGTTCTTTAATTTTACCCTGGAGTGTCAGAGGCCACTTTTGGGGAGGCAGGTGGTCAGGAAGGGTGTCTAGTGTTTCCTAAGAACACTTTTAAAGCTTAGTTTCAAAAGGGGATGTTGGAAAATACTTGTTCTGCTCTCTGAACAACTTGTCTAGAATGCTCAAAAATATATTTTTTATTTTGTATTCCCAGAGCCAACACATTTTCATTTATCTATCTATATATAGACTTATATAGATATATATATATACACTCATTTTTAATCTAGGTTAAGCAAAACCAGATATGGGTATAACAAGAGTGTATACGCAAGAAAATAGTTGGTATGGGTATTAAATGCATGAGAAAAATCTAAGGTCAATGAACAAAAATTGGAAAGCAGAATGTTAGAATATGTTTTGGTTTTGCTACTTTTTTTTGTGTCTTATGTGTTCCCAATGAGTGGGTGCTTTGTTCCTTATTGTCCCTAACTTTGTGATGTTTTGATCCTTGTCACAATGCCCGGACTGAAAGGAGCCTGTGGGATTATTCTGGTTTTACATCACGTGTGTCTTTGCAGCTTCAAAGTTTTCAAACTTTGATTGGATAAGGAAGTGATACATTTGCCACCTGCATTCGTTATTTAAAACCAATTACAACAAGAAAAACTCCTCAACAATACTTATTACATTAAGAAACTAGATTTTATTCCAAGCTGCTCAAAAATTTTCTCCAAGTCTAGGGACTCAATTATTTTTATATCTTTGGATAGCTTGGTCGTCAAGATGAAGATTTGAAGGCAAAAGTTAACAGAGCAGGGTATATGAAAACCAATAGCATTCATACTTTAGCTCCCTATTGTCTTACTGTTATCTATCTATCTATAGACTTATATATATGTGTATATATATACGTATATATATACATATATATATACATATATATATATACACTCATTGTTAATCTAGGTTAAGCAAAACCAGATATGGGTATAACAAGAGTGTATACGCAAGAAAATAGTTGGTATGGGTATTAAATGCATGAGAAAAATCTAAGGTCAATGAACAAAAATTGGAAAGCAGAATGTTAGAATATGTTTTGGTTTTGCTACTTTGTGTCTTATGTGTTCCCAATGAGTGGGTGCTTTGTTCCTTATTGTCCCTAACTTTGTGATGTTTTGATCCTTGTCACAATGCCCGGACTGAAAGGAGCCTGTGGGATTATTCTGGTTTTACATCACGTGTGTCTTTGCAGCTTCAAAGTTTTCAAACTTTGATTGGATAAGGAAGTGATACATTTGCCACCCGCATTCGTTATTTAAAACCAATTACAACAAGAAAAACTCCCCAACGATACTTATTACATTAAGAAACTAGATTTTATTCCAAGCTGCTCAAAAATTTTCTCCAAGTCTAAGGACTCAATTATTTTTATATCTTTGGATAGATTGGTCATCAAGATGAAGATTTGAAGGCAAAAGTTAACAGAGCAGGTATGTGAAAACCAATAGCATTCATACTTTAGCTCCCTATTGTCTTACTGAAGACCTATCTCTATAGGTGTACATATATTATGAGTGAATTTATAATGTTTTAACAACTCAAGACTGGAACTCCTGTGGTTTTCAGAGCTATTTCATTTCTCCTGTTGCAGAATAGAATCTTATTCTGGACTCTGTAGAACAATATCTTCACTCAAAAAGAGTTTCCACGAAGGAATCAAAACCGTGTAGTTCAATGGATCAAATAAATAATCAGAATATCAAAATTACTGAATCTGATTAACCAGATGTTCTGTTAGTACTCTTCTGATTACTTTATTCCCTCACCAGATTAGAAGCACTGCCTGATTTACCCCCTAATCTTCATGAAGGCTCCCTCCCCAGAGGACTGGCTTTTAAATCAATTTTTTTTTTTCTCAAATTCCCTGCTTTTTTTGGGGGGGTTATTGTGATAACAGTGGAAGAAAACACCTCACTAACTAAACAAAAGCTACCTTTGATCTTGGTTTTAAAGGCAAGCAGATATGTATAGGAGGCCCTTAAAAATATATGTATTGTGTAAGTGGCCCTTGAGTCCATGTAAAATATATCTGTACTGTATCTGAATATCTTTGCCCCGGCAGGTCCCAGTTATCCTTGCTGGGCTGCAGCTGTGATGCCCTTCACTGGGCTGCAGCTGTGGCCAGTCAAGGTAACTGGGATAAAAGGGGGTGGGCTGGCCAGCCAGGGAGAGCCTTGGAGGAGCCCTGATTGAGGAAGACCCAGAGTCTGTGCTGTGAAGATTGCTGCCCACAAGGCAACACCAAAAGGTACAGGACTCTTGAAATATGTTAAATACAACATCTGGTGACCCTGATGTGATAGTGAAGAATAGGAACAGCTGAGAGCTGTGGTGGCCTTTGAGCCAGGACAGAGGAACTGGAAGAATAGGACAGCCGAGAGCTGCGAGAATACATGCATGGCCTTTGGATCAAGGTGCTGTGACAGCCAGGAGCTGTGGAAAGAATGGCCTTTGAGCAAGGAGCTGTGTGTGTTGTACCATGGCCTTTGAGTCATGGGTGTGTGTTGTAACATGGCCTTTGAGTTGTGGGAAAATGTATTGTATTTCAGATAAGACAGCTGAGAGCTGGGAAAATGTATATATTATTATATAATGTGAATATCTGTATAGTTGTCCATCTAAATATGTTTTGGTAAAAGAAAAGGGGGAAATATAGGAGGCCCTTAAAATATATATGTATTGTGTAAGTGGCCCTTGAGTCCATGTAAAATATATCTGTATTGTATCTGAATATCTTTGCCCTGACTAGTCCTAGTTATCCTTGATGGGCTGCAGCTGCAATGTCCTTCATTGGGCAGCAGCTGTGGCCAGTCAAGGTAACTGGGATAAAAGGGGGTGGGCTGGCCAGGCAGGGAGAGCCTTGAAGGAGCCCTGACTGAGGAAGACCCTGAGTCTGTGCTATGCAGATCTGCCTGTCCACAAGACAACACCAGAAAGGTACAGGACTCTAGAAATATGCAAAATACAACAGATATGTCCCTTCTCAATTCTTATAGACAAGGCCATTATGCCTTGAGTCCCTACTCCTACAGATTATTACTTAATCTTCACTATTTTAGGACTAATTAGTGTTTTAAATTAACGTTTTTCATAGTTCCTTTAATAGCACTGGTTACTGAGCCACCTATTAGGAAGACTGTTAACCTAGCAGATAAACAGTGAAAATTTCATTAGTGCTCTTGCTAGCTAGCTGATTTTCATTATTAACAGGGAAAAGGCTGGTTTAGCAATCCAGTTAGTGCATTATTGATACTAATTCTTTGTCTTAATTAAAACACAACTCTGCTTACTGCAAAATACTTTAAGTCATGGGAGCTCTCCGTTCTTCACTATAAAAGATGCTTTTCTTTGGGTGTTAGCTGAAACACAGCAGTCAGTAGTGCTTGTTTTGACATGAAGCTGATGGTCTGAAGTTTTTCAGGTGTGTTTGGGTAATGGATATATTCCAAATCATAAACTTCTGTTTCTTTGGGAGACAAATTTTTAAATTTGTGAAGTTACAACACCTCAGGAAACCTGATTTCTGAATAACAGAGCCCATCTTGATAATAGTTTCTCCTAGAATTCCCCAAAAGATGTTATATTCTATCCCTCTCTGCTCCAGATGGGACACTGAAAGTTCTTAAGATTAGAAATATTTCAGCATAAGAGCAGAAAATTAAAAATAATATCTCTGAGTAAAACAGCTTGTGTGAGGTATCGAAAGAGGGACATTGCAAATAAAAAAAAAGACACAACCCAAACTACCAGAGAGTTATTTATATTTTATGTGATTATTGAAAGTTAAAAGTAGTGCAAACAATACAACTGTTATTCTGTAAGTAATCATGTAAAATTCAGTGGCCTGCACTATGTACACAAGTGGAGTTTTTGATGGAATCACAAAGACAAACCCTGGTTCAAGCTCTGAACCACACAGGAAAATAAAAATTGCACGTGCCAGTGAGCTCCTTTGTGTGCTTCCATCATTTCAGGTCTCATCAGTGGCCTTTTTTTAACACTGAAGTCTGCTGATTTACTTTCTTTCTATTCAATTCATGGAACAGATTTGAGTGCTGTTTAGATGTAACAAAGATGTATTCTTATGTTTAATAATTTATAATCTATTTTTTTCTAGCCTTTTCCTTTACTGAAATTAACTCCTCACAGCCATTTTTCATGAATTATTATTATTTTCTGCATGTTGTTTCCAAATTCTATTGTTAATCTATCCCTGATTGAAAATTATAAATAGTTAGAAAATAATTGGCAGCATGCTTAAGCATCACCTACCTTCTCCACTAATTAAATAGCTTGGTTCTGACCTGCTTTTTCTTTGGTTAGAACAGCAGGGTGGCTTCAGAACAAAAAATAATGAACTTCAAACCATTGCATCTGAACAGGATAGACAGCTAAAGCCACAACTTGGGACTGAAATTTAACTGTATTATGTCTGTGCATCTTTTCCTGGAATAAAAATTACAAAAGAAAGACTTCATCTAAAGCCCTACCTTTTTTTTGTTATAATTTTCTGGTATCTTTGTGTTTTGTTTTGGGTTTTTTTTTTTTTCTTTTAAAGGATTCCAAGTCCATGGACTATAGTTTTGGTGGCTATGCTACCAATATTAAAGGATTAGCAGAAAGGGCAAGGCAAAGCAGCATTTCCCAGTTTAAAATGAAAAATGCAGCTGAGCAAAGGGTTTGTTAATATTGCCTATAGAGTCTACATTATTGAAGAGAATGCTCCTGGAAACAATTGTGCTAATGTGCATTAAAAAAATATTTTGTGCCATTTTTTATAAGATTCTCATATTCCCCTTTACTAGTGAACCAGTGAAAATTGGGAGTAAGTCCTGGATGTGGATCAACCATTATTTCTCACTCATATGCAATAGCTGGTAAGTACAAAATATATCAGGCCAACAGTTTCTATGTCAAAAGATGATTTTACTCATTTTGTTCCTTATTTTCAATCAAATAATTTATTCTCCTTGTTTACTGAGAGCACACACTATGCCATCCAGAAGTAAATTAATTCAATTCGTTTGATGTTGGAATAATTCAGATTTCTTGCAATTTTGTTGCTTGCATCCTGCTTGCTTAAGTGCTCTTTTGAAGCTTAATGGAGACACTTTGCCATTTTAATTACTAATATCAAATCATGTTTTATTCACATGCAGACTTTTCTCTCAGTAAATGTTTCTCTACTTAGTAAATAATATAATTAATTTACTAATAATTGGATCCAGAAATGGAGGCGAATTTTCTTTCCTTGTTACTTAAAATCCCATTTCCAGCCCCCATTCCATGCATATCTGTAGTTTCCCACCACTGAGTTTTGTGATTTTTTTAACTTTTCCAGAATGCTGTATGAACTAGCAAAATGAGACAACAGGAAAAATATTATTGAATTGAATGATATATCTGATACAGCAGTTGTTAATGTGTGGGTGAGACTCAGGTAGCAAGATTACAAATAAGGTGAAGGAAGGTCATGATATTTCAGTGTTGGTGTCATGGCTAAGGCCATTATATATATTTTTATTATCTGTAACATGGGCTTAGTAAGCATCTGTGTCTGTGGGAAAAGCAGGTCTCATTTCCCAGTTGTTCTAGGATGGATGAAGATATGTCCTCTGGAACCTGAAAATCTCTCCTATTAAAACTTCTTCAACCACTTTTTGCCACGAGGAGGATCATTTGTATCAAACCAGTATTTTGGGGAGGAAAAAAATAGTTTTATTGGAAAGCTCCTATCTCTAGGACTCAATGTAAAATAAATATATTTTAGCCTCAAATAAAGTGGATGGTTACATATGTTTTTCATCTAAAGCATCTAATAAATATCTAATTATTCTTCTGAACAGTTTTTTCACTGTAGGTAAAAATTGTCTGGTTTCACAAGAGGAGAGAGGAGAAGCAGGAACAGAGGGATTTTACAATTCATTGAAGGTCAGACACAGAGTCCGTGTCAGAGCCAACAGCACAAGGCTTTGTTTCCTAATCCATTATCACCACCACAAGACCAGCTTCTCTTCATCACTACTCAAAGGCTGGAAAAAATCTGCTATGGAAAAATCTAATTTTCTTAGCCTTTTTTCTTTTTCTTTTTATTCCAAATTTCTGTCTCTGAGAAGTTAATGAATCACTTGGATTATGTGGTTCCATAGATGAGCTTTATGGAGGATTCCGAAGCTGTTTGCAGAGCCCATTGTCAAACAGTGCCTTGAGAGCTGTGTCCTGCCATGCCCTACCCAGCATTTCTGATGTGTTCTCCCTGGCCTAGAACTATGGCCATTCCTAATTACTGTGGGTTTGTGATAGCAGCTTTTAAATATTAAAACCTCTTCACTCTGCTTGGACTTCAAAACTGGTTCGGAGATGGTAATTTTACAAACTGGTGTCTCTGAAAAACAGACCATATTTATGTGTTTAAGCACAGTCTGGCAGAAGCAGGAAAACCCCCAAATTAGCCATATACTTATAATCCTTAATCCCTTATAGAATTTAAAGTATTAGGTGAAAAATGAGGTTTGATCCTGCTTGTTCCATGTTGTAATGATACCTAGAAATGTTGTTGTGGTTTGGTGGAGTGAAGATGTGTACCCTATAAGGCTTTCTGTGACTATTAGAATGGAAAAAAATATAAAAAGCTGCCTTCAAAATGTACTGCAGGCTTAATTGTATTCTTTAAAAGAAATTATTTATTCAATATCCTTTTAGTTCCACTGGATCCAAGTCTTACACAACTGACAACTTTGGAGGCTAATTAAGTTGCAGTCAGGGGCTATTTTAACTTGTCTTAATGTCTCTGATTACATGGAACATATTTGTAGAGTAAAGCGTATTTCTGATTTAAGGGGTGTAATGGAACAAATAGGTATTATATAGTATTCCTCCTCAAGGTAAACTGGAATGGATAATTTAATTTCCAAGGCGACAAATTATCTTATCATGAGCGAACAGGCAATTTCTTCCCTGCAATAAACTAAGGAGGTACAGACATCTCTAACCAGATGAAATCATTATGCTTTTTAAAGCAGAAGCATTGAATAGAAGTAATTTTCTCAGCCTTAATTTCAGAATAGAATGTAGCTCTTGTAAACACTGTACACTGTGGTCTTGGGTAGGAGCAACAAGTTTAACCCTTTAAGTGAGGAAAGAGAAACAGATATCACAAAGATAATTGAAAAAAAAAAAATGCATATATATGTATAATAAAATTAAATATTCAATGGAAGGTAGAAATTAGAAAGAAAGAAATAAGACAAAAGTAACGCATCCATCATGTTTAGGAAAGTTCACAGAGGTCAGAACAATTTGTATGATTCTTAGTGGAAAAGAACGTAACTGATTTTTGCAGAACAGCAATATATGAATGGGTTGTGTATTTCCATGTGGAGTGTAAAGGTGTACAGACATTTATGCCGGTTAGATTTATGCCAAAGAACTCCTCTGGTTCTTTGCAGTTCATTGTTACAGTAATAATGCATGTGCACATGTGTACACACATGCATAGGTTCTTGAGGTGCCCTGCTCTGCTTGCTACTTGGAACAAAAAATGAGACTTTCACAAGTATGTCAATTGACTAGGGCCAAAAGTAAAAATGAAAATAAGTTTTCCCACATTCTGAAAAAAATGACAATTTTAACACCGTTCTTACACAATTTTAATGGTGTTTGCTTTTTTGGGGGAAGTAACACAAATTTCATGCTCTTTGTATGTAATTTAGCACTTGTTTTTTTAATATTTCCAAAAGTGATTCCTAGTTAGAAGTTTAATTTTTAAAGAGGTCCGGTAAATTGCTACCTTGTCAGTAGCAATGGTATTTTTTGGCATTTTGGGAAACAGGGCTGAAGCTGAGGATGATTTGAACAGTTTTTATTTTTTTTCCTTCTCTTGTACAAAGAAATAGGAAATATTTTCTTGTCTTTAGAGGAATGTTCTTGGATTTTTTGGAACATATTCTTGACTATCTTGCCAATATTACCTCTTTAGATGTTGAAGTGACTGCTGTATATTTACTTCCATGGTCTTTATCATCTCACTGGTAGACACAAAGAAACAAGAAACAAGCAGGGTTTCTACCCAGTGCTCCCAGCATTAGGGGCCCAGATTTGCTGGTTGAGACATCAAATTTACCTAAGTGCTTTCTAGATCGGATTTTTCACTTAGCTCAACATTTTTCCTGAGAAAGCTAGTGTTGTGTTTTCCCTCTCTCTCCCCAAAAGCCAATGAGGAATCAATGGAACAAGTGTCCTGATTCCCTCCTTGGTTTGCTACTGAGAGATGAAGCATCACCCCCATATTTATGTGAAGTATTATTTCTGAGCAGTATAAACTCTTAAACAAATCATCTTAAAGTAGTCTTTCTGCTTAAGAATGTGTTTATTTCTTTTGATGTTATCAAAACATATTTTCAGAACACTTGGAATTTTCAGATGCATTTAGTTGTTTATATATCTGTCACCTGTTTGGAAAAAAACTGTTAAAAGAAAGTATAAATGGTGTTCTTGGTATTGCAGGGCTTTGCTTTAATGTACGTATCATAGCATAACTAACACTATAGAAATTGTAGATATGTGTGAATTAGTAGTGCTCTCATCTAATTTTTCTTCTTAAAATGGACACTTCTTTTAATTTTTTTTTCTTGCAATGTATTTACAGGGTGTAAATAAGATCAAAATAAGAAACATTAATGTGAAACCCAGGAATCTGTTCTTACATGGCCAATGTATCATGTTTGCTAAACCTTGATCACGTTGGTCATATCGAAGGCCACAGGTGATAGAACTGCCTTGGAAAGGAGGAGGTTTCCTAAAAGCAGTGTTGTAGCAAGCATGAGAAAACATACATAAACCATCCCTCAAAGAATTGAACTATCAGCTCAAATTTAAGAGTTACATACATGAACACTCCAGCTAATGCGTCTAAGCAGCCTGAAAGTATACTTTTTTATACTGTGCCATCTCTGGGTTGCAGCAACCTCTATAAACCTTTCTGCACTTTGAACTGAGTTGTGAACAGTTGTTGACTTCATGTTGCCACCTCTGAAAGGTTCTCTGGGTTTATATGATTGATGTAGCAATGTTTTTGGGTTTTTTTCTGAAAGCAATTTGAGATACCTTAGAGATGAAAGACTTCTATATAAAGCCTCATTTTGTAGTCTGTTTCTTCCTCCTAACTCGAACCATTTCCCAAAAGTAACGGATCTTGTCATTTCCAGCCATAATTTAACATACTCTAAATTTCAAGAATAAATATAAAGAATTTATATTTAATTTGAGAGACCACTATGTTCAGGGATTTCCTGTAGGTTGGGAAACATGTTCGCTGAAGGAGTAGAGACTGCTTTCTTGATAAATTTGTCTCTTGTAGCAAGTTCTTTTTGACTGAAAATGCTAGTGTTCTCTCCCTCCATTTTTTTCTTTTTTTAGATTCAAAATGAAATGTAACCCATTTGTTACAAAGCTCTCTAAATACATGATTTTTTAAAAGCTAAAATTCTTTACAAACGGGTTAGGCTTTTACTGCGACAAGTGAGAAATGTGTGCTACCATTGGACTGAGAAAAGATGGTGAACACCACCAAAATTACATTGGCACCACTACTTCTGACAAAATTCAAGTCCAGCAGTGTCTTTGCTTAGAGCTCTATTACCTTCTGTCCTCAGAACTCTAACACATCCTTAATGTGCATTATGTTTGAAGGGCAAATATTTTCATAAAGCACAGAGATCTTTAAAGCTTTTGCTACTTCTCTTTTTCCACAACTGAAAATGCATTTCTCTTGTAGATTCATGATGACATTTTTCCAGAGAGATGACATATTGGTTTTGGATAGTGATTTACATAAAAATGAGATCTTAAAGCCAAAATTTTTGGATATCCTCTGTTTCCACAACTGAAAATGCATTTCTCTTGTAGATTCATGATGACATTTTTCCAGAGAGATGACATATTGGTTTTGGATAGTGATTTACATAAAAATGAAAAAAAGGTGCTGTGTAAAGCCAAAATTGAGGATAAGTTGGTTTTTTTCCTATCCTCTGTGTCTCTTGAGGAGAAAACTATGGCATTGACTGATGCAATACTCTGAGCATTCTGCACAATTCTTTTTTTTATTCCTTTTACTTGAAAAAAAAAAAAAAAAATCAGCATCAGCAATACCTGCATGGTGCAAAAGCACACTGATGAGTTGGCACTGCTAACCAAAATTGTAAAGTTTCTTCTTGCGAGTGAAATGTCACGTTGTCTTTTAACCATAATAATGGCCTAATGTTTGTGATTACTGAAATTCTGGTGATGCACTGCTCTAATTTGGACTGGGGGAGTCTACACATAACCTCTTATGCAACAAGAAACACGGTGAAGATTTGGACCAACAGAATTAAAGACCAGTATTGATCAATACTGGGGACTATTTTCATAGTAAGTCTTTGTTTAAGTCATTTATATGTTATCTACATTTAATCATTATGGCTGGAAACGAATATGCTGAAAAATTACAGAGATCACTCAGTCAAACCAGCAAGTTAGGAAATTTTCCCTCGCAAAAAATGCAGTTTGCAGATTATGAAAGTATTCAAGGTCACTTAAAAAAAAATTTTAGTGATTACAAAGCAAAAAAGGAAAATGTCTTTTCAAACATCCAAGTAGCTGACTTTTTTTAATGCTTATTGTTTGATGATTTGTTTTAAATAATTTTAAGGGATGAAAAAGACAATCTTTAAAAATATTGAGAATGTATCTTTATGAGTTAAATCACTTTATTTTTATTTTGGGCATGAAAGAAGCTGAGGAGGTAGGGGAAAAAAGGGTTGACCTGAAAAGGTGGGGTTTTTAATCTTAATAAGAAACAGCAGTAATTTTTGTTAACAATGAACTGTATTTGCCTTGAAAAGTTGAATTATTTTGTTGTTAGTGTGTTGTCAAGGAAAGCTGGATAAATTAGATGCTATCCTTTCATCTGTCATAGATTCCCTGGGAAATGCTGAACCAGACAGAGATACAAAGGCTTTTTCCCTGCCTTGGAGACCTGATACCTGTGTGGGAGGATAGCTGAGCCTTCACTACTGCAGCTGGTGTCCAGGAGAACTGGATTTATGACCTCTGGATATAAAATGATAACACATGCTGCAAGAAATTATCCAGCTTCACTGATTTGGGCCACACATAATTAGTATGAGCTTTTTTGCTTTAATCTTTTTGCCCAGCAGCTCCTTGTTTTTCAAGTGATTGCAGTGTTTACAGCTGGTGTCTGTGTTGGTAGGTGTCATTCCCAATGAAACTTCAGCAAGATCCTGAGCTCTGCAGTGCCAGATTTAGCCCAGATCCCGGAGTCTGGCAGGCTGTCACCAAAATGAGCCACCTCTGGGTTCTCCCTGCCTGCCCTTCAGGTTACTTGCAAACAAGCAAACAAACAAGCAAATCCCTTCATGGCACCCCAGGGTAGGTAAGAAATCATGTATGATGCACAGCCCACTTCCTCTGAAGCTCAGGCATTATGCAGACACTTTTGAAGGATTATTTTCCTATTTCTGTATTTCCTTCCACTCAACATTTGCCTTGACCATCTTTTGAGCACTTTTTTCCCAGTTAAATGAACTTCCTATAGGACGGGAATTGGCCCATATCATTAATAAATGTTTTTGGAAGAATAGCACACGTTAATGCTGATGAAGCAGTCAAATGCTACAGAATAAGGAATTTATCATCCTTCTTTCTGTAGTAGCTCAGGATATGAAAGACAGTGTTGAATAGAAAAAAAGAAAATGGAAGCGCTTCTCTGGGTGTGCACCATCCTGTGCTGAAGGAGAGGGTACCCACAGGAGAATGCGAGTGAAGCCCAAAGCTGAAATCCATAGGCATGTCTTAGTAGAGATGGGAACATGTTTATGTGCAATTTTAATTCTGATGTTTCCTATCTCCTAGCACAACAATTTTTTTTTTCTCAACAGTGAAAAGTCTGTTTAATGTTTTTGCATCTGTAAATGTGTTTAGAATAAGAACTTGCTAATGTGTGTATGGGCAGGGAGCTGCAGGGGGAGACAGGCTGTGTCCCTGTAATAGGTGTGCAGAGAATCCAATCTGGATAATTATATGTCCACATAATTTAAGGTTAATAGTTATCTGCCCAGTGAGGTTTCAGTGAATTTTTAATGAAGGTCACTGGTGCTCAGTTTATCAAGGGGATTAGCCGTGTTCCCACCAAAAAGGTGAAGACCATAAGTAGTTCTAACAGTGATTACCAGGACCTTGGAGCTTCATTTGTTTGCTTTATTTGATGTGTGTCCTGTGAACAATGCAAATGAAGACTTAATTCTCAGTATCTGTGTATCTGTGAATTCTCTGACATCATACAGCTTGGGGGACTGTATTAATTTATGTAATTTCACTAGTGAAGTTTCACCAAGAGCAACTGAAAGGTTCTAATTGTTTTGCACCAGATTTTTATCATACTCTGTGTTCATGTAATTACCTCAGATTTACTCCTCTGTAATTGAGATCATAATTTCACCCAATATGTTAATGACTGTAAAGTAATATGAAAAATAATGAAACCATTTAATGAATATTTTCAAATAGAGTCACCTACTTACTCATACACTCAGGAAAAAGGGTGTTTGGTTTGTTTGATACAGGTGGTGTACGGAATGTCCATGGGCAAAAGTAAGCTTTTGTATCCCTACCTGCTGTCAGAAAGGATTCTTCACAGAGAGATAAAATGTGGAAGAAAGGAATAAGTAGATTATTGTTGGCAATAACGAAATCAAAATTCAAGCTGGAAGAGAAATTTGGCAGCTGGAATTTATTTCAAGCAAAATTAAGCTGCCACATCCCACCAGTTCACAAGTGACAGCAGTGGGAAAAAGTAAGCAAGATTACCCTGGGGGAAAAAGGGACATTTGACACATATACGCTCACTGGATGTACAGGTGCTGAAATACCTGCTCTCCATTCCAGGTATTAAAAATGATCCAGTTCTAGTGGGTAATCATAACCATCAGTGACAGCAATGCAGTTCACAGGCAAAATTCTGTTACCTGCCTGGTTCAGCAAAAGACAAAGGCCTTGGACTAGTAAGCTGCCACTTTCTTCCACCTTCAGAGAGATGAAATAAGTTTCAATTTCTGGTCCCTGCTCTCTGGATTATTTCCTTATTTTTTTTTAATATTTTCAATAAAAAAATGAAACTAATTTGGACAGGAAGAAAAGAAATTTCAGAATTTTCCTATCTGAATAACCCAGTGTTACCTGCACTTATGTCACTTTTTTGTTCTTCTTCTTTTCCTCCAGGAATATTGCACTCAAGGGAGGAGAACCTCAGTTTTCAGTCCAAGTAGACCACTTACTTCTTGTATCTCTTACTACAGTGGAAAAAAAAATAGATTAGAGGGGGTGTTTGTGTACAGGTGTCAATCTGCTGCTCTTTTTTTAGGGAACTTGAGCATCTGCCTTTTGAGTGTGTCTGAGGAGCTTTGTTTCAAGGAAGCATGAGTTAATTACATGTGAAAATACTGAAATTGTGATGGATGTGATTGCATGATTTATATTAAACTGACTTGTCATATTCTTGATAAATAAGGTGATAGTTATGAATGGTGGACGAAATAAAGAGGTAGCTACTCCACATATTGAAGTACATTTATTAAGGAGTAAGGTATGGGGTCCCAAATTTGACTTCAGCTCCAGCCTTCTAGTCCTGCTCTTGATGTCAAGGTGTTGTTTCAATTCTGGGGATTTTTATAGCTCCCAACACAGGCCTTGTGCAAAGATTGTGGATTCTCTTGCCCTTCTGCTCTCATGTGCCTCCTGATGCCCTAGAGAAAACAGAATTTTTGTGTTTTCTTCTTCTGATTTGCTATTCATCATTTGTGTGTGTGTGTGTGCTGTGATGTTTTGAATTACATTTAGTATGAGTTCAAAGGTTGATAGTCCTTTACAGGAAACACAATATAGTTTTTCCAGAAAAGTTCCTGATGTTTTCTTTCATTTTGCTTCCTTTTGCCCTATAGCCATGCACTCTTATGTTATGGCTCAACAAAAATTGTTACCTTGGATAGCTCAATGAATTATATAATTTTTTTCTTAAACACAAGTATCCTTCTGAATCACAGAATCACATTTGTGGTTTATTCTGTTGTTCCTAGAAGACCGAATTACAAATCCACACAGTAGCCAGGTAACAGAAGTGTTTGGAAAATGTCCAGGAACTTAAAATCCTCCAATTCAATAGATTACCAATTAGAGAACAGAATAAAAAAGAACCATGTTGATCAATCTTTGCAAAGATTGGTGCTGAATCTCTGCTGCTTTATTACTCCCACAGGATTATTTCACAAGACATCGCTCAGGGTGATCTATTCTATGAAACAAGAGGGCTTATCCCTTAGCCTTAAGAATTTAACAAAGTCGAAAAGGGAGTCTGAGCTGGATCACCATTATCCTTACAGGGCTGTTTCTTTCAGGTTTTTTACATCTCTCATTCCTCTTCTAATATGTGAGGCTCTGTGATTAAATTGCCGGCTTGGGAGTCTGACAATTTGTGCTGCATTCACATTTCTGCCACAAAGTTGACACTGCAGGATGTATGGCTTAGCTCGTGGACATTTTTCCTTATAAATATGTGAACATTACGATGTTTGCAATTGCATACCTAAATTATGCACAGAGACGTAACAGTGACCATACACGTAAATGAGATATTTGCAGATGCAAATAGCTACTTATGCACATAACAGGCCAACAGAAACACACAGTTGTTGTAATTCTACTCATAAAATATATGAATGAATGAACAGGCACGTTATGAAAATCAGACTGCTGGCCAGAAAGATACTGTTAATATTACTACCCATCATGAGGCATGGCCTATTACTATTTGTAATGAGCTTTACCATTATTAAATGGGAGGTGCTAAAGATCAGAATTTTTTTTAAACTGTGCCTGGAGAGTTAATTTATTTCATAGATTCCTCTGTTTGGATGATCTTGATAATCTACTACTTTTTGTTTTGTTCACACTTGCAGAATTTTGTATTATAGGGCTGGAGAACTTGGGTATATGTGCATTGCTCTCCTACAGTCCTCAAAGGACTCCACAAGAGTGTGGAAATAAAATGCAGTTACTCTTTCAGTGTTTTAAAAACCTTCCCTGAGCCATGCTGTGCTCCAGCAGGCATGATGTGCCCGGATGTGAAGGATATTTTTTTGTTTTGTACCTTCCCAGCCATCCTTCAGGTGCTTCATGTACAGCCTAGTGGGCATGATAAAGCAGCAACAGGGGAGCAAGCAGAGCTGAAAGCAGGATGTCAGAAAGAGCTCTTTAAAGTCAATGCTCAGGTGGCTGAAAAATTGAACATGCTCCTTGGAGTTTGTCTTTCAGGAAAGAACCCAAACCCGAGCACTCTGCCTAGGAAACCATGAAGCACTGCCAAATGCAGTGTCTAAGTGCACAAGGGATGTGGGAATCCATCAAATCAGAGGGTTTTGGGAAAGCTGCAAAAGGCAGGCCCCAGAGACAGCAGAATTGTGATTAGAGCTCAGCAGCAGCCATGAGATTGGGCAGCAGAAAAATTATTTAAAAAATAGGAAAGCAAGGACAAATAGAACAATGGTCTGTGTATTAACGCTTGTCTAGAATAACTCTCTAAGCTACAGAAAAGTTTATCTAGCAAGATATTAAGAAGGTTGAAGCTTAATAATGGAGCTCTGTGCATTGTGTTTTAAGGCTCACAAGCAGGTATTGTATTTGAAATAAGCAAGCATTGTTTAACCAAAGGTACGTGTGCTTATGGTGGTTGGATAGAACTACTGTCAATGTGCTTTTGCTTTGTGTGATTGGGCAAAAAACTTATAAAGTGAGTTGTAACATTCAGTTCTGTGTCTGCTGCCTGGGATGTGAGCTGGTGGCATCTTCCCATTGTCATAGCCATGTAATGAGGCTGATGCTGGAAAATCAAACAGCTCAAGGTATGTTCCACAGCAGCCCCGTCCTGTTTGTGATTTGTACACAGACCCCGGCCGGCGAGAAAGGGAGACCTGTCCACCTGAAGAGAGTGTCAGTTCAGGGGATTTAAACCACCTCCGTGTGTTCTAAACAAGTACAATTCATGAGGCAGATCTTCCAGAATATCATTCCTCTCTCAGCCCATGGGCTGCTGCATCCTAGCAGCGAGCGGATGAGGATCAGTGATGGCTCGGTTGCTTCCACCAGGCCCATTTCTTTCAACAGTTGCAATGGGAAGCTAAATATTTCTTTTGTCACGTGTTCATCCAATAATGACAAATTGCAAGCAAAGGTAAAAGCAATTATCCAGGAGAAAATAAGGTAGCTGAAACAAACATTTGTTTAATACCATGAATTTTTAATGATCTATTCTCAGTTCTTTTGGATTAGGGCTGCATTTCTGGACAGACCTGCAGGCCTGCTGCTACGCCCCATCTAGCTGGCTTGCTATCTGCTCATGCTGGAGAATGGTGTTCTGAGGGTCCCCAGGATGAGGTGAGAGATGAGAATTTGGCTCCATGTTCTCAGAAGGCTGATTTATTATTTTATGCAATTATATTATATTAAAAGAATATATATACTAAAACTATACTAAAGAAAGAGAAAGCATTCATCAGAATGCTAGAAAAGAATGAATCATAAAACCCATGACAGACCAGAGAGTCTGACACAGCTGGCTGGGATTGGCCATGAAGTCAACACAACTCACATGGAACCAATCCAAGATGCACCTGTTGGTAAAGCAACCTCCAAACCAGATTCCAAAGCAATCAGATAATTATTGTTTTCATTTCTTTTCTGAGGCTTCTCAGCTTCCCATGGGAAAAAAATTCTGGGCAAAGAAGATTTTTCAGAAAATATCATGGTGAAACTGGTGGAGGTGGGAAGTTTTTTAGCATCTCTCTGTATGGAAATGTTGTGACAGAGGGATGTGTGCTGGATCTTTCCTGAGAGAAACTGAGGTTCACCCAAATTGTGACAAACAGCAATTTTTTCCTGGGAACCATAATACAGATATATCTGTAATGATTTCCTCAGTTACTAAGGCCAGCAGGAGTTTGTTTTGCATTGAATGCACTTCTAGAGGATGTGTCTTTGTTTTGGATTTCAATGTTTGTAGCTAGAAGTTTGTGAAAGGTAATAGTTCACTTCTTTCCTAATCAGTTTATTTCAAGAGTAATAAAAATAGATTTTCTAAAATAAGAAAAGTATTTGAAAATTAGAAAAAAAATGTTAATGCATATCAGTTCCTTAAATTCTTCTTTAATGGAGATTAGCTGGTTAGCTGTAATATCAAAATTATTTTGATTTTGAAGCTAGCCTGTAAGCTAGTACAACAGTGTTTCACCTGTACAACATCCCCAGGCTATTTATTTGTAGTCCAGAATTGACTTTAATGTAAATATTTTTAGTATTTTTTTCATCCATTTTTTCAAGAAGATAAGACATGCAGATTTCATTTTCTGTAATATAAAGTATTCAGTTGCATTGAAGTAATTGAAAAGAGTGTTATAGTGGAATAATTAATCTTAAATCCTCTTATAACAACTTTTGGAGAGTATTGGAGTTTGTCTTTATTTTGGTGTCTTGGAGGTTTTTTTCCTTTTCCACTGTCTGTGAGTGAACCTCTGATGTCTGCACTATGTAGATGCAACCTTACTCTTTTAATATCACATATAAAATTCTATTTCAGCTGATGTAATTGAGAGAACTTTTGGGATGAGGGCACTTGCATCCTCACATTAATTTGAACTGAGCTATTAATAAGTGATCCCTATAAATAACATGAGAGGCAAAAATGTAAAAAAAAAATTGGTAAAGATTTAGCTGAACCAAGTAAGAAGAATATGGTTTCTCAGTTAATCTCCAGAGAGCAGCTCTTTCATTTAATTTTGGAATATTCAGATGAATTTTGAATTGTGTGGAACTTTATCTCCACAAAATGCATCCTACTCATTGACGCTAATGGAATCATTTGGAAGTCTGAGAATCTTAGGTTTTTCTGATAATTTTATAAACTTAGTTTGTCTTGGGGTTTGTGCTCCCATTAGAAGTCATACAGCTACTAAATATAAATGCGTAATCTTGCAATAGGAAATCTTCAGAAATTTAGGGGATTCAGATAAGCTGTGCACTGGCTCTCAACTCAGCAGAGCCCCAGTGAATTTTGCCAGGCTGGAAAGATTTATAAAAATGTGAGAAAACTAAAAACTGTCTCTGATAGTGAGAGCATAGAAGATGGAGGAAAGCTTGCAGTTAGTCCTGCCACTGAATGATCTTGGTTAAGTGCTCAGATGCTCAGGTTAAATGTGAGTAAAAATTATTTATCCTTCACGGTCACCTTTTTTCGCTTGCAAGCTAATGGAAAACTTCTCAGGTGTTTTCACCTGAGAATTTTCATAAATATAGCCCAAATTTCTGGCTTGGTGGTAGGACTGAGAAACTCAGTGCATACTTAATTTTAGGGGCTAGAAATCTCAAGCTGGTGTCTATCATTAGGTTTTACACAGCTGCTCCTCAGTACTCACAAGGCCTCTGGGGCCGAGTGCCATAATAATGGTGCTGAGATCAGCAATAGCAGGTTATGAGTGATTAGGAGAACCACCACTGAGATACATATATTTATTTAAGTTTTAGCTGCAATTTAATCAAGAATTGAAAAATTTTTAAAAGCAAAACCCTAACAAACAGACCACAAATCAAACAAAAAAAAAACACCACCCCAGAAGTGGATTTTTTTAACATCATAATGTAGATTTAATTTAGGAATCACTTTGAGATTTATGGCTATGCCTGCAAGTCCTCAGGCTACAAGAACCAGTGTATGTCTCTCATGGATAAAACAGGTTGAAATGGAAAAGGAATAGAATGTTAGTCTTTGTTTAAAGACCCTTTTGTTGTCGTATATATTTATTTCCATATTTGATAATGGAGAAATTAAGTAAGTAACACTTATCAAATAATTTAATTCTGAAAACTATTTAGTTTTATGGCTTATGTTTTATTTGGAATCAGAAAAAAGTCTGAGTACAAGCAAGGAAAAAACAGCAGGATATTAATCTAGGAGACATTTAATGACAGAAAGAAATTTCAGAATTATGTCTACTTTTCCATAAATAAGAAATTCACCAAAAGTGTGTGTCCTAAACCCACTAACTGTATCCTGTGAAATTTAAAAGCAGCTCTTATTTCTACAGCTTAAGAAAATCTCTAGCACAAATACAAAAGCCTTGTTTGTATAATTTCACGAGGTGATGCAATTAAGGTGAAGTGTACTTAGTATAAAGATTACAAATATGCCTCTCTGTGTACATGACACTTTTAAAGGACTGTAACAAGATGGCTAAGTAGCAGACACAGCACCTCTTTGTCTGCATTGCAGCAGTAATTGGCTTAAGAGGCAGACAACAGTGCTGAACATTTGTCTGAGCTCCTTGGAAAATGTCTTCAGCCTTGGCAAATGTGTTTGCTCCACAATTCATTTTGTAGGTATTAAGATGGGTCCCATTTGCCTACCAAACCATCATCTCCTTCAGCAGATTATGGTTTATTGCTCCAAACACAAGCATCTGAAGGGGCAGGGATGTTTCCATGACGTCACCCCAGTAGGTAGTGACATTTTGAATGCTTGATGACATTTCCTCTTGTAAATAGACAAGAGAAGTCGGTAGGTGCAGCATTACTTTACCTTTTGTAAAATGTCACTGCGCTGAGGAAAGCAAAAGGACTCCTGTATATTATTTTATTGTTTCTGGGAAACAGCAGGAAATTACATCAGAAAGTTCATGGAATCCTATGTAATTCTAACACTATTTGGAGGGGTTGCTGTAAAGAAATATCATTGAACTTCAACTGCATGCATTGTTAGTTTTTTATAATAAATAGCTCTCTTACTTAAATTCATGCCTCTTTACACTTCTAATGCTCCTTACTTTATCCTGTAGAAAGAACATATTTTACAACCTTACCTGTCCTCTCACATTTACTTTTAAAAAAAAATAATTTTTCTTTTAACACCTAAAAATGTTCACTTCCTTGTCTCTTTTGTTCGCTCTCCAGCATCTGTACTGGCATGTTGATCAATAGAAGAACGCTTTTCATTTTAGTCCTCACTCTTTTATTATCATTTGGGTCTCCTGGCTCTCACTTGCCTTCACTCAGCTGGCACCCTGGTACTCACTGAGAAGAGCAATGTCATTGGGGTGCTTAGCCTTAGCAGTTTTTCCTCTCCTGTGGACATCTTGGGACTTTTGTGGTTACAGATCACAGAACAGGGAGTACATTTACTGTGAGTATAGTCTTCCACAAGAGAAAACGTGTATGATCAGCAGTGTTACATTTTTCCCTGGAAAGCTGACCCCAAACAGATCTGTGAATCCCACGGAAATTTAAGTCTGATATAAAAAGATTTCAGGAATAGTTTGTTGCAGTATTCTGAGTCTGAGATACTTCTCCTGAATGCCATCTATCTAACCAATCTGAGCTGCAACAAGCTGGTTTTCAGCCAGCTCTTTCTGCCAGTTGCTGAGAGCAGTTGGCACCATCTCTGTCTATCTCCTATGAAAAAGCAGCATAGAAAAAGATATATTCAGTATATCAATAAATATATTTATAGCTGAGGCTCGTTAGATGATCATTCCCTGTAGTTTTCCATCACATTTGAACTCAACCCCCAGATTATTCTGACCTTACAGGACCTTGTGTATTTATTTAATAAATACTTAAGAAATTTTGTCTTCTAGGATCAGTCTAAAGATCCACTAAGGCAGGGGTGAAATATCCTGCGTTTTCTATATCAACATCCATTTGGAACAGCTGCACACTGCTGAGCCAGGCCAGCAGACCCCACTCAGTGGGTTCTGATGGCTTGTCTAGCACCCTTTCAGTCTCACCATTGCTCTTTCAGGGTCTCCCAAACCACCTTCTGATTTCCTGGGCACCTCTTGAGGGTCCACTGCACAAACTCTTTTTTTGAGCTGTTGGATTGCTGTGGTGGTGTTGAGCACCAGCACTGAGATGCTCCCGTGGACATCTCCGTGCTACTCAACTCTTGCAGACAGACCCTATGTCATTGTGATTAATACTTCAATTTCCTACTTTTCTTCTGTTTTAAAGGATCTTTTGTACAGTGCCCACCCTTCTGCAATGCCATGCCTCTCTCTGCCTAATCAATTCCCATGACATCAGGCTTTCTTTTACCAACAGATTCTCCCTGGAGGTTTATTACTTGTTCTTGACAGACCAGCTGAAAGCTCTCCCATTTCTTATCTTGTCCTAACCCTACAGCACGCAGCAGGTGTTGAGTGTAGTCAATTTGGTTGCTGCCCTGAGGCAAGATGCTCTCTTGGTCATTGCATTCCCTCCTGACTTCAGCATGCACCCAAAGGCCACACCTCCCATAATTTTAAATTCTGTTTCCTTTATCACCTTTATAAAAAGTGGTCGTGCTGGTCTATCTGCCTGAATGGAATTGTCCATCCAAAAAACAGACCTCTCTGAAATGGATATGGGAGGATCTTTGGGAAAAAGCAAAGCCAATCTCTGGCAACCTCCTAGACTTATGATCCTTCCTCGTGGTAAATGCATTGTGGAATATAGAGAAGTTTTTTTCTATTTCTCAACAAGAAATTGTTCAACACCACTCACAGAAGACACGGGGAAGAAATCTCTGAGCTGTAATTTAGTACAGCTTAGAAGCCTCATGATGATTAGCACAATTTATCCTCATCATGTTAAAATGGCTGTGCCATCAATATCTGAAAGGGCACAAATCATCTTCCAAAGATGTGATTCTGTGAGTAAATTTTGCACCCACTCATTTTGAGGGGGCTGCAAATAGATTCGCGTGTTCTTCATAAAACCTGAGCAACAGCAGCATGTAATCCTTTTAAAAGAAGCAGGGAGGAAAAAAGTTGCCTCTAAAAAAGGCAGACTAATCTCTTGGAAACTCCTCACTGGAACATTGTAGCATTAACTGGCAGTTTCCTCGATCCAGGTAATTTATTCATGAAACTTATGGAGGTTAATCAAAAGTTCATATAATTGTAATAAACAGAATACATAATGGACTAATCATGCAATTCAAGGCATTTTGTAATTTATTTGAAATATCAGATAAAAATAACTAAGAGGTGTGCCAGGAAGCCAGCAAATAATTTGGAAACTGATGAGCCTGGCATACCTGCTGAACTATGAATAGATAATGTAGTGCCTAAAAATATATAGACAAATATAATGAAGTACAAAGTCTTCCAGATGCTTTATTTTTTTTTTTAAATTTTATTTGAAGGCTTTAAGAATTTTTTTAAAGCTCAAATTGCTTCATCTTGCACAATCTGGTTTCCAGATATGTCTTTAGCAGCACAGATTTATGGATGGTAAGGATGCACACAAGATCTAGAAATGCACCCACCTTACCAGGTATTCAATGGGCAGGAAAATCAGCTACACTGGGATCTTAATATGTGAACACAAAATGGACATTAATTTGTATTTGCTTTTTCTTTTCCCAAAAAGGATTTGTTAAAGATTAATAAGGACAGAAGCTATGCTATGAAAAGGTTCAGGGTTCAATGTAAGGTGGCTTATGGTTATTTCTTTTTAATGAGGGAGCATGAAAAAAACACATAGTGTGTGTTGCAAGCACACAGATAAAACATGCTTTTTATCATAAATGCATAGGCTAAATAGATATCTATAGCTATAAAATATCTATAAAATAGAAGTGTACATATGTGCACTGAGTACAGGGAGGTGACTGAACACTGACAGAGTGACTGTCTGGAGAAGTTTTGAAGTCTCCATCACTGGTGATGTTTAAAATCTATCTGGAGATGCTTCTGCTCTGAACACAATGCCCCTGCTTGAACACAATGCCCTCCAGGTGTCTCTTCCATCCTCAACCATGCTGTGTTGCTGCGAAATTCTCATATATTGTAAAAAAAAAGCTTTAGTTGGAGAAATACAGTATGTAAAAATGTCTTATATGTTTTCAATATGCCAGAAACTTATTTTTAGATATGGCTTATTGATAATGATTTGGTTCTAAACATAAAATCTTCATTTTACATAAAACTTAGTAAGGGTGGGCCCTGAAAATCAAGCCATGCGATAATTAAATAATGTGCTATGCTGCAGAATAAATATGTTTTCTAAAAAATAAAATGTCTGAAATAAAATGGTCAGTTCTTAAAAACAAAACACCAAGCAAATGTTGTCAGCTACAGAAAGAGTGAGGAGATAGAATCCAATTTCCTGAAAAGTCATAATTTTCCCAGGATACAAAGTTGAACAGCCTAATAAGGAGATCATACAAAAAGAAATATTAAACATTTCACAGGAAGGCATTTTTCAGACCTTGGTTGGAAGACTTTCAACTCAACAGTTGCTTTAATCAGTTTAGTCAATTATATGCAGGGGAATCACTTCAAAAGCACAAGAAAATTTCATGTTATGCCTTGTAAGTGATGAATAACTTCTAGGCTCTGTTCCCTTCTTAAACCCATACAAAAAAGATGAAAAGATTAGCACTTTTCATAGCACCCTTACTTTCCAAGATTGCTTTGAAAGCAGTGAGCAAAGCACAGTAGATTTGAAAACTAAAGAAGCTATTGTGCAGAAATTAATTGATGGCCTTGTTTTGACTGTGTTATAGCAGCAGAAGTAATGAGTATAGACCTTGCTTCAGCGTTTTGCTTTCCAGCACATGGCAGAAAAGCCAGTGAGCTGAATCCTAGCAGGTGAATTCTTTTTTTGGAAGCAGTCAGGCTTTTTGAAGTAAGTGGGTAAGCTCCTCTCTCAGGCAATGTTTATTTTCTTTCTAATAGGCACTTCTACTTTCAGGCAATCAAATATTTTTCTGCTCTGTACATAAGCTCTTTCCTTTCAGGCAGGTAAACTTTTTTCTCCCCCTTATCCCCCCCTGGTAACCAAACATAACCTGAAAGAAAAGGACAGATAAAGTTGTTTGCCCATAAAACTCTGCCACCATCCTCTCCTAGGAAGTTGCCTTGTGACCTAGTTCCTCACCACTGTTTGCTATTGAGCAGGGACAAAACCCAGATGTCATTTCATGACATAATCCACTGTCAAAATTGGCACTAGCCAGCAGGCCTGCTGGTGGTCACTCACAGATAACAACTGTGGAGCAGGCATCACAAATTAATTTTTTCCACAGAATATGGGAAGTCAGGCCTGAAGAGTATTGGGAAGGAAGGGTGGGAGAACTCATGCTGCCTCTGTCATGTCTCATATACTCTCAAAACTTAAGTTTCCAGTACTTGTCAATGGCTTGTCAAGTTGGCGTTCTTCAAAAAACATGCTGTTAATTGGTGTCACATGAACATGGGATCTCTGTTTTCTGCAGTACCACTAGTGGGCTGGTTACTTACCCTCTTCTCCATTAATGGTATTAACATGCATATTCTAGATTTGTAATGTGATGATCTTAAATGCAGTCAAGGTTTGGAGCAGTGACTAATGCTTTGGAAGCCTCATATTTAAAAGATTGTAATAGTTAAGCATTACATTTTGAAATCTTGAAAATACTACTTCCTTTATAGAATATTATCCATTTTTTGACAAAGACCAAAGTGCACAGGATTATTATTTGAAGAGTCCTAAACACTTGCATCCCTCTGTTAATATACATTGTACAGTAACAGTAAAGCTTACCTACTTCTCCATTAATGGTATTAACATGCATATTCTAGATTTGTAATGTGATGATCTTAAATACAGTCAAGGTTCTGAGCACTGACTAATGCTGTGGAACCCTCATATTTAAAAGATTGTAATAGTTAAGCGTTAAATTTTGAAATCTTGAAAATACTACTTCTTTTATAGATTATCCATCTTTTGACAAAGACCAAAGTGCACAGGAGGATTATTTGAAGAGCCCTAAACGCATGCATGCTTCTGCTTATAAAATACATTGTACAGTAACAGTTAATAAAAACCCCTCCAAATATTGAGCCAAGCAATATCAAATGCTTTGGAAACTTCATTTGCAAGACTTCATTCCAAATCATGTCAGAGTAGTAAGGAAAGGTGACTGTGTGTTCAGGAACACTGGAAGTATCTTGCTTTAGGATACTTCAGTTTACATCCACTGGAGGAGTGTAAAATTTAAAGGCAGATGTCAATTCTGACATTTTACATTATGCAATAAGATTCTTGATTCAGTCGATATTTTTTTTATTTTAATGGAAGACAGAAGGCAATTTTTTTCTTTTAAATTGTCAACTTTATTTTTTCTGCATTTGAGGCACTCTTTAGGCTATTTACCAGCATTTGTTTCTGAAAGCTCCTAATTCTACAGATTATGCAAATGCTTTTGATTGTATAGGACCAACCAGCAGAATCCTATTCTCTGATAGGAGATACATGCCCTGTGTCATCTGCAGACTTTGATAGATGTCACTTAGCATCACGTCTCCATTTTCACATTTACACAAAAACAGGACAAAACTTCATTTACTTTATGGCTTTCTTGACAGGCATTTCCTTTGCAGCTCCACACCTCAACATATAAATATATAATTGTGCAAGACTCATGATAATCAGCCCTGCAGAGCTCCAGAGCACAGCTAGGCAGCTGCGTAAAGTCCCTGGGTGACTTGCTGGCTGTCAGAAGCTCAGCAGAATATTTTCACTCACACCTACTGAAGAATACCATGCTTATTTAATTGACCTCCTCACCCAGTGAGTCCACTATGTCATACTGGCTCTTATTCAGTGCCCTTAACACAAATCTCAGACATTAGTTCTGTTTTGTCTTTAACATTTCATTCGTGTGAAGTAGCTGCCTGTTGCTTTTAGCTGCTCGCTGCAATATTTCCTATGGATGCAACAGGTGAAAATTAACAATCTGCTGGCTTTTGCAGGTGTTAGATAATGTCTCATGTGGACCTGCTACCTGGAGATAATTATACTCTTTAGTAGATTTACGTTGCCCATTTTACTTCATGTCACCTGGGGAATAATTATATACTACCTAGCTGCCTTTTCATACTGTTTTATAAACTATTTCATTTATTTATGTACAATGGAACTGTGGGGACCAGTAACTTTTATTTCTTCCATTTATCAAAACATTTAACTAGCATACTCCAAGGTGAGTCATCATTAAATAATGGTTCAGGGCACTGCTGAGGTTAAACCTAAATCATCCTGGTTGTTTCTCTTCCTGCAAACCCCCAAAATCTCCCTTCTGGCAGTGCAAAAACCTCGACAGCTATGGGCTTAGGTCACACCATTTAGTATCAAGGCACTGTCAGATCTTGTTTTCTTCTTGCTATTCTCCTCATTAGTTAAAGCAGATTCTTTCCTGCAACAGGTCTGCATGGTGCATCCTAGCCCAGCACATCCTCAGGAGTGTGATCCCAGGATGATCCACCAGAGTGAAAATATCAGTGCTCTGTCACAGTAAGCCAAGTGTAACATCTTCCTGAATCCACTTACACAGCCTGGCAGTTCTGCAAGTAGCTGTGTTGAAACAGCAGCTCTCAAATTCTCTTTTAGACTCTCTTCTGTTGGTGCTGGACCTTGAGGAATTTGGGCTTTCCCCCAACCCAAATATGCATGTAGCATTTCCCTTGATGGATGGCAGGTATGTGACAGTAGGTTCTTTGTGGATGACTTAAATCAAACACTCATCCTTAATTAACAGGTAAATAGAGAGAATTTTAGCTATAGAAAACAGTTTTATGTTGCCTTCATAAAAAATGTTCTTAAAAATGTGGAATTGTACTGTAGTATTTTAGAGCATTCTTGAGTATTTTACAATATTAGACATGAAAACCACTTCACTGAGTTCCACAAATATGTCATTCTTCCACAGAAAAGAGTGCACACATTTATATTTTTGGGTTTGTTTTAAAAAAAGATTTTTGAGGCGTAGATAGGTAGATAGATTTTACATGTAGAAATATGGGTAAAAAAGCACTGCAGCACAAAGTCAAACACTGAGATGCTAGAAAATATCAGAACTAAAATCTACTATTCAAAGTGTACCTAAGATGCATCTTACCTGTGGGGGTGTGAATGCAACATAGTTTTTCCTCTTGATCTTTGATTCACTCAGAATGCTGAGAGAAGTATAGAAAACGGAATAAAGTATTTATAAAGGTATATAGCAATATGTGTACAGATATATATATATATATATATATATATATATACACCCTGCTCTTCTGCATGTGCAAGCTGGGGCACTGTTAGCTAAGATTCCGGACATGTTTATTTCAGCTTTCCATTTCCTTTTCTTTTTCCCCTGGAGCACTAGCAGTGTGTTTTGGGCATGACTTAGGAGGACTTCCATGTGCTTGCCCAAAACCATCATGGCTGTTACTTTCCCTTTTGACCCTCCTGTCACAGTTTGGGTCAGAATGGTCCAAAGACATCACTTATTTTCCTTGTTATAGTTCTCCTGTATTGAAGGGTCTCAGCATTTTGTGGATGAGGAAATAAGGCTAATAACTTTATGGCAAACCAGCTCATTTTAGCATTGCAAGCTGAAAACCCATATTCTTGTATTCTATAATATTTTATAATATTCTAGTATTTTGTTGCTGTTTTTAGATTTTAGAATTCATGAAGCTGCTATTCATATCTCCTGATGAGCATCCGGGATCAGATAAATACCCTGTTTGTGATCATTATGAAAACATTACTGAATAAACTGAGAATTCATGGGAAAATAGAGAGATGTGCCTACAAACCACCATCTCCCTTCTTGAAGTGCACTTAATTGTTAAACACATTGGGGTACACATGCATTTCTATGAACACTGCAGTTCAGACACAGAGTTAACCTTGGCTTTAGCTGCTGGCCACCCAAAAGGTGGAAGGAAATAATGCCTGAAAGTCTCACTGCCTAAAAAACTTTCTCCAGGTGGGAGGACCTACTTGGAGGATGTCCAGAGAAGGGCAATGGAGCAGATGAAAATCTGGAGTACAAATCCTTACGAAAGCAGCTGAAGGTGTTGAGGATGTTTAGCCAAAACAAAAGCAGGCTGAAGGGAGACCTTGTCTCCCTCTACAACCACTTGAAAAAGGTTGTAGCAACAGGAGGGCTGAATATCTGAAAAAATTCTTCACTGAAAGGGTGGTCAGAGCTTGAACAAGCTGTCCAGGGAAGTGGTAGAATCACCATCCCTGGAAGTGATAAAAAAACATGTAAATATGGTGCCTAGGGACACAGTTTAGTAGAAATGTTATGCTAATGGTTGGACTTGATGAATGTGGATGTCTTTTCCAGCTGCAATGGTTCTGTGATTCCACACTCTGAATGCAGTGATACACTGGTTTTAGTCAATCTTTCCTCATTGTTTGTCAGGTGAGATTCACAGCACAATGCATTACAGTAACCCTCAGGTAGCAGCTGAAGTGTTATAACACTGTCTTGAACTGGCTCTGCTTTTTGTTGGGCAGAACTGATGTTCAGGGCAGGAAAATCTTCATCTGTGATTCCCACTGGAGTATGGAACAGGAATGCACTAGCACTATATCTTTAAATATATAGTGTTTCACATGGTTTTGGTTTTAAAACAACTGGAAATAATAGCTTCATGGTTACATATAGGACAAGTTTAATGAAAAAAATAGTGATTGGAAATGTATATTATAAAGGAAATAAATTTTACTGGAAATTGAATCAATTTTCAAAATTGAAACTTAGTATTTTAAAAAATAATCATAGGATATTTTTTTCAAAAATGTTGCTTTCCAATAATTTACAGTAGAAAACAAATACAATGTTTTGGTTTTACTCCGGTAGCAACAAATTTGTATCCTTGTTTCTCCTGTTATTTAATAAAATATGCAAACAATGTTATTATTTCAATTTAAAATATCTGAGATGGGATTCATGTCCTCAGGTTTTAAGCTGTCTGCAGAGATCCCCTAGAGCAGGAAGGCAGAGCTAAGCATCTCCGTGACATGATTTACCTTACGCTGAGGAAACAGGCCAGATTAAACACCTCCTCCAAGGGACTGCAGCTTTAACTGCATGGGTGTCAAGTTCCGCAAAGGTGTGGACATCCTGTCTATTGCTGTCTAAAGTCAGTTGGGTAAACCCTACTCTCAGTGTTGGTATAAGTGTGCTTTAGCATTTATTTATTTTTTGTCATTTAAATTGCAGTTAGCTCTGGCTGAATAATGCACAACTGGGAAGAAGAATCGCAGGAAGATGTTATGTAGGATATCAAAGTGGCCTCAAATGCCCTTTTGTATAAACAGCAGCACTACATTAAATTGCTTTTGATCACAGCATGACATATGCATGAAGAAATGATAAAATCCAAGCACTTGCATATTTGGAGGAAAAAAGGGAAATGCGAAGGAAAAGCAGAAAAACTGTGTAGCCAGGGCTTAATTTTAATATTTTTCAGAACTGCCTGGCCATAGAAAATTCCCATAAAAACCTACAGATCCACAAATGATCAAAGATCAACCTTAAAATGGGCTGGCAAACTGGTGATCCAGTCAGCATCGGACCACAGCCACCATATTTGATTATTTGATATATAAGGCAATGCCATCACTAGCAAATCAAACCTGCCTCGCCCACCTCTTCCACAGGCTTCTGCTAAAAGGCATCTGTGTTTTGGAACATCTACTGATGTCAATGGAAAAACAAATATGAGAAATAATATGGACTTGTTGGAATCAGATCTTTGACTTTAACATGAAAATATTCTGTATATTCTCACCAGTTATTTGCCCCATGTGAAGCAATGCTAGTAAAATGGTCAAATGAGAATTTTTTCTTTTATAGTGTTTTAAGTACCTGAATTTTTATTTCTGTCACTGATATACAAAATTGCAAAGTGTCAGTGAAATGAAAGGAGGATTAGAATCACAACCTTCTGCTGTGGTGGGTACTGTGGGCTGCTTCAGGCTAACCCCTTTTGAGAAGTTATTGTTGAAAAAGAAGAACAACAACTTTTTAAATCACTTTCTGACTAATAATCTGAAATATCAGTGATTTTCAAAGTGACATGTTCCAGATTTTATAACAAAATTTTCAGGATTTCAAATAATGCCATTGGAGAAAAAACAAAACCAAACACAAATAAATAAACAAAAATTAAGACAAAACTCAAAAATATTTTCTCCCTCCCTCCCCCAGGTCCTTTCTAAGAAAAATGAGGAATTTTTTTTTCCTTACTGTTGGCACCCCAGCACTTCCCATTCAAACCACCCTCTACTTTTAGCCATAAACTACATCTACAGCTTAGACATCTCTTCAGCAACAATTTAGGATAAAAAGCATGTGTGTTTTCATTTTAAAAATATAAGTATTTGCTTACACTTCCTTATATTGTCAAGTAAGAGTAATTTGCTAGCAATTAGAAGAGTCATTTTTTGGAAATACATACTTTCACTGTAGGTAACAAAGAGGATAGGTGGATTGACGAATGTTTTTCACCTTAACAGGTTGTTCCTTCTCCTCCTAGACAAGGCAGCTACATCACACACCTGGTGAACATAACCTTTCTCAGAAAGATGAACAATCTGCCCACAGGCTCCCTTCCAGTACTTATGACACCACTACAAATCCACAGGGCTGTTCTTTGAAAGTTTAGCAGTTCATTTAAGTTTTTAGAGGGACTACAGTAAAATCGATCACTTTTAATTACATGAAAAGTAACTTTAAATATGAATTTTGTATCACTTATGCAATGTTGCATTCAAAATGTGTGTGGTAGGTAAGGCCAAGAATTTCTTGTTAGCAGAGTTGAAATAATGAGAGTTTGGTCACTTTTAGTCCAGACAAAATATGATAATGCAGTTAGGAATTTGGATACTTTTTTTTTGTTGTTGTTGTTTCTAACCCTTCTCCTGCTGTTGTGATCCCTCTTCTTCCTCTCGCTGGGACCCAAGGCCAGGGGATTCCTGCAGGTGCTGTCAGTGAGGGTATCATGGTGACGTGAAAGCATATGGAGGGGGAATACTGGGTTGTTTACATCATCAGTTTCTTCTTCCTTCCAGGATCCATTCAAGGTAATTTTAATGTTTTTAATGTACTTTTATACCTCCTTCTTTCTTCATTGATCAGCAGCTCCATGTAACTTTTGAATTTGCTACACATGCTGCCTTGTACTTTTGTTAGATACTAGTCCCACATTCTCTTTGTTGCCCCTAAAACCAGATTTTTCCAGCTCAGGGCTGGCTGCATTTCTTTAGGGAACCATGGACAAGTTGTTTATGGGTGCAAAGTGTCTTAAGCCTGCGCTCCATCTCCACCCTGCCTTATGGCCCATTTCTATGTACAGACATTATGTGCTGCTGGGCTGTGTGGTTTTAGCAGCAAGGTACTTTATTTACTGCTAACATTCTTTTGTTGTGGTTTTTAAAATGCCATTTTTTTTCCTTGATTTTACCACCAAGTGATATCTGAGATGTTATAAAATTTATAAACTACAGGAAATAATTAATGTGTCTTAGTGTTTTGATCATTCAGTTTCAAAACAGATATGATCAAAGTAACCTCTAGACTGGAGGTGGTTTTACATTTTAGTAAGGAATCTGGGCATGTAAATTTGGATTTACAGTTAAACACCCTAATGCAAGTAGCATGATTTTCAGAGTCTGAATGCAGGCTATTCCTGTGATACCCTATCTCAGTGTCTTAGATGACTCTGGGCTTATTTTGTGTCATGACCAATAACTCTGTTCTCAGTTGTGGGTCCTGACTTGCCCATTAATGATAGCATTCCTGTCCAGAGGTAATGTAAGCCTCAAAGTAATTGCTTTTGCAATTATTCTTGGGCTATTTTGAAGGATTGAGACTCGTTTCCAAAGAGAAAAATGAAGTAATTTTGAAGTGGGCAGTGGATTCAGGGTTGAATGAGAACAACTAATGAACCTAATTATGGACAATTTTTTTTTGTTTGATGGTTTTAGGAGCATTTAATATTAAAAAAAAAACCAGCGGGAAACTATGTAGATATATTGGGAAGCAAAACTCCATTGTAGTTATCAATACAATGGAGCCGATACACTTTTCCAAATTCCTGTCGTTTAAAATGGTGACACATATTTTACAAAATCATTTGCATTTTCCTGCTGAGTTACCTGTGCATCCATGGATCATTTAGCCTGCTTGCTGCAGATGGAAAAACACTGTCTTTTATCTTCAAGGAGTTGTCTTAAACACGGTGGTAACCTTACCTGTGCATCAGGAGGCGATGATGACCCAGCCGTGGAAATTTCTCTCTCACCCTTTCTCTGTCAAGAGACTTTTGACAGAAACATAATATTCCCTTCAAAATCAGTTTGTTCCTTTGCCTTTTTTTCAAATATTCTATTTATTTGATTCGCCTTCTTCCAAACAGTCTTGAGCCCCACAGATTGATTAGATCCTAATTCTTTTGGCATGCTGTCAACTTGTCCTAGTCAGAATAACTATTAGGCCTTTGCTTTTCCTACTCCTGCAATTTTGTTTCCTTTTCTGTGCTTCACATCTTTTCTTTGTGATTTTCACCTATTTTGCTCGAAGCTGTCTTCTGACAATACGCTACCACCTCTCTCTGTGAATTTGTTTTTTGCCTGCCCAAGTAATTTATTTATGTGTTAGCTTCCTCTTCACCATTATCCAGGCTGTTTGACTTTCTGTGAATTGCTTTTCAGAGTGCCTCCAATCCCTAGTATGTTATTAACAATTTGAAACAGAAGGGCTTTTGAAGCTTCTAATGCACCAACTTAATCATGCTGATGGTGTGTTTTTTAATGACTGAAATGCCTCGTGTTCTCACACTGAGAGAACACCTTGCACGTGCCTCCAGCAGCCATGGAAAATAACAGAGACTTCAGTAAGATTTAGGGTTTTTTTCCCTTGGCAGTTAAATGACATATTTAGATTACATGACAAATTGAATAAAAATCAGCCCTTAGAATATTGTGTTCTACTCCTATATTTTCATTTTATGTATTAGAGCACACACACACATACACATACAAAAAAAATTAGAAAAAAAAAAAACCATAATGCACTCTGTTCAATTGAAACAGCCCTTCAAAGCCTGGAATTTGGATGTGACAGAAATTTCATCCCATGGCTTGTCCCTAAACTCCAGAAATAAATGGAGAATCATATACAATCCAGGATAGGGTTTCTGTTCTTTTTCATTAGCTCCTCTGTAGAGAGAAAGGCTGATGAAGGCAGACAGTAGAAATTCAACAGCAGCAAGATCAAAACAACCCTATCTTTATTCCCCACTGCACCTCACAGAAAACTGAAATGCCAACATGTTGTATGGAATTGCTCACATATGCTGACATATGTAATATGTTGGTGGCATGCTAATTATGATTTCCTAGAAAACTGGTGACCCTGAATTTCTTAGGCTTTTTGTTATTAGAAATTCTAGTTGCTAACTGTCATCTGGAGTTTGGGTTTTGTTTTGTTTTGCTTAAAAAAGAGAAACAAACTGGGGGGAGTCTGATTTCGTGTGTGCTACCTTTCTAGTAGAAACCATCTAAGTACCCACACATTGAAACATAATTTTGAACAATATTGGTGAGTTTTGTATGGGCTTTTTGCAGCTTACCTATAAAGTGATTCCTCTGGGCCAGATGCTCTCTTTGTAATCCTGGGAAAGAAAATGAAAAAAAAGTAATTTTATCTTCTGTATTTTGTTTTTCCTCTGTGGAATATGTCTGGAGAGACAGGAAAGGCTTGACCCTGTGGCAGGTGCTGGCCCAAAGCTGTAGATCATGAGACCAAACTCCTTAAGAGGCAACAGCCTGATGCACACAAGAAATGTTTCCTGCAGCTTTGCAAAAGCCATTTTTATGAATCCTGGGTGAAAAAATTTCTGACGTATTGATTTTACCGATCAGGTCGTGAAAGATTATGTCCATTATTGTTGCATAAAAGGATGACAGCAATGTTTATCTCTCTCCATCACCCTTTCAGGGGTCTCTGTGTCTATCTGAAGAGCAGCAGTAGCAGCCAAGTGCCCAGACGTTCATCATGGAGTCTCCAGGGAGTCCTGGTCATTTGTCTTGAGTAAAGACTTCACTAAAATCAGTTGTATCTTTGTCACCTCCACACAGGGCCCTAAAGTACTTTCTGCAGAGCTTATTGCATGGGGAACATTAAATTAGAACTCTATAAACTTAATTTACTTCCAGAGCTTCATTTGCTTCCAAGTGTAATTCTTGATATTGATTTTAACTTATACTTAACTTTTATGGTGATAGTCATGCGTACTTAAGAGGCTGCTACTTCTTCTCTGCTGTGAAACCTGACCTGACTACTAGATTTTAACCACTGGAAACAGGAAGATTCCTTTCTCTGGAAGACATGTAAAGTATTAACATGGTAAATTAAAGCTCCCAAGACATTCTGCATAGCCTGTCTTCTGAGGTTTATATAGGGGATTTGGAGGACATCTCTAAAATGACAGCCGTTACTGGACTGATCTAACATTTATTTATTTACTTATTCATTTACTTTATCAAATTTAGATTTTATTATTGAGAAGTTTATTTTAATATGCATTATCATGATTACACATGGGTTTTGCAACACACAGAAGACAGCAGGCAAAAATGCACCAGTATTTCCTGTTCACACTCAATCATTCCTCCTCCTGATGGCAGTGTCAAGAGAACAATTGCAATGACCCTTTAATGACTTTCATCTATGGACTTTAACTTTTCAAGTGTATTTTGGACGTTTCTTCAGGTTGGAAATGCTAATGCTTTGATTTTCCTCCTATTTTTTTCCCCCAAAATTTAGTGTTGACATTGTTCAGACATGTTTTGATTTTGATAAGAACTTTTAAAGTTACTTTATATGGATTTGAATCCATTCAATGATTATTTTTGTAATTATCTTTCTTCAAAATAAAATTTAATTTCTTATTTTTAGAATGCAGGCCACTGTGTCACCTTTAGGTGCCATCTGCTGTTGAGCTGTAGCTCCAGAAGAGGAGTACAGCGTATAATGGGCGATTTTCTGGATCACAAGAAAATAATTGGTGACCCTTGAGTCAGGTAGAATTCATTGATGTGTATCCTCATACACATATTTAAGTCAGAATAGGAATAAGAGCAGTCATTCTTCTTTCAGTCCCAGGTACATGCTATTCCTAAAGAAATTCTGGTTTTCATTTGGAACTTTGCTGGTGTTTTCTGAGACACATGACTCTTAGGAGAACAGTCAGACCTGTTAATTCCCCAGTAGCTGAATTTTTAAATGATGTATGCACTTCAGATGAAGTCATTACCAAGTGGTAAATGTTTTATGTTAGACCTATTGTTGTCTAACACAGATTGGCTAAAAATGTCATAAGGAGCCTGAACATATAAAAAGACTGACATACAGTTGTGATTTATGATTTAAAGATGAATAAATAAATCACTAGTGAAATTTTCATGACAAAATAAGTGAAAACTCTTTCTAGTAGAGAAAGCAGATATTGAGCAAATGTGGGTAAATTCAGAAATTATGATAATTTCTGTATGGTAATGCATGGTAAATATTATAATCTCCTAGTCTGGAGAATAATAATTAAAATATTAAAGTTAATATATTTTTCTGTAGAATGTTGTGAAATTGTTGTAGCCATAAATTGTGACTACAACATAAAACAGCAACAGAGAGAAGAACAAAACAGAATGATTCCATGCTTCCTTCAAAGGCAGCTGTCAAATGAGACAACCTTCAGGCTGCAAGGAAAACTGGGAAAGGCCAGCAAACTTCCCTCCTACACTGCCTAATATTGTTAATGAAAATTAGATATTCCTCAGGCTTTTTTTTAATTACAGTAAGTCAGCATTGACTGTTTGGTTAAAAAAACTTTCTGCTGGTATATGCTGCTAGTAGTAGTTGGTTTCTGGGAGGCAGGAAGATTTCCAGCTGCATAATGCAGTCTGGTGGCATTATTATTATTATTATTTCCTTTTCCAGAAATTCATGGGGGCTGCAAAGGCCTGTCCCCATCCCACTGCACTGACCTTTCTTAATTTGTGCTATAACTGATAAGATTTTCTGCATGTGGCTGAATGAAACAATGAAAGTAGAAATGAAAAGCATATTCAATACTTAATGATGTTAAGACAGCCAATACTTCATTAGAAAAAATATGCAGCTCTAACAAGAAGAATCAAGCCATTATAGAAAAAGCAGCAGAGAGAAAATGTAATTAAAACTCTAGAACAGCTTCTTTTCTGACATTGTTTTCACTTTTCTGCAACTTTGACGTTTTCTGTCTGTATTCTCTTCTCAAAATTACTTTTTTTATTATGGTAAGCATTAAATACTGATAAGGAATTGAAATTTGCTAGTAAAGGGAATGAATGGAGTAATGGTAAAAAAAGGAAGTAATAAGAAGGCAAAAAAGTACATAAAATCCTGGAACCTTTTTTTTTTTTTTTTTTTTTTTTTTTTTGCATAATGCTGGGGTGTTTTTCTTCTTGTTTCTAAAACTTTTGTGTTTAAAATGTTCTAGTGACCATTGGTTCACCCCTTTCCAAAAGACTGGACAGGTCTTTCTATTGTTGCTAATCAGCCCTGTTCAGTGATGTTAATCCAGTTTTTTACTGTCCCAAGTGCTATCTTTAGAAAATATATCCTGCATAGATTAGAAAACCAAACTGCCAAATCTGTACTGCAGCATCAACATCTGTGTTGCCACCTACCCAGCAGACACAGAATTTTAAAATTTGGTTTTCCTTATAAAATGATGCGTTGAGATTCTTATCCAGGCAATAAAGTAAGGCAAGTAAATTTCACAAAGCAAGAGTCCTGAAGCACATTGAGCAATTTGTTTTTAATTTGCCTCTCATTAACTAATCAAGAAATAGTGGGAACACTGCAAACCTTTACATGGGTGATAAATAGTTCATAAATCAAGATGACCCTTTGGGTTATTTACAGGCAAGACTTACTGAAATCTTGCCTGAAAAATAATGAGTATGTCATTTTAGAGACTGCACTTGCCAAAACATCAGCTGAAGTGAGAAGCTGCTCTTGGTGTAACTGGAGCTGCTGGATGCCTGAGAGATCCCAAATTAAAGTGAGCTGTAAATGATAATTTTGGGTGATGGGTGGATTTCTTCTGCTACATGTGAGTCATGAATAGAGAGCCTCAAGCTAGGTGGAGCTTATTAGAAATCCACAAATATGAGAAACATGTAGAAAAATTAGGTTTTGGGAAAAGAGGCAGGAATTCTCTGCACATAATTGAAAATATATTTAAGTTATGGTTTCTAATGAAAGAGCTTTTAAACAGGTCTGGTTAAACTCTGTCTACCAGGAGTGAGAGTACACCAAGAGCTGTGCTGAGGTGAGAAGATTGTCATTTTGGGCTGGCATTCTGCCTTGTTTCTACTTGCCATTACTCCTTTTACTTTTTGTATTGTTGTTGTTGAATTCCTTAAACTGACAGTACACTTCAAATGCCAAATGACTGAGGGGAAACATATAAATATTTCTGTTCACAAACTCCCTGTGGGGAGGCAGGTCATGCTTCAAAGCTTGAGGATTTCTGATTTGCTGTTTGCATTGTCGTGTGAGGGGCTGGATGAAGGGTTAGCACCGCTGATTTTCTTACACAACCCATCTTACCTACCTGACTTTTAATTTACATTTCTAAAAATCAGATTTTGCATTTCTTCTGTACCACCCAAAGCTGTCTTTAGACTTGGTTAGTGCTTGCCAATAATTCATCTACAATTGGATATAAGTGGTAATTTCTGAAGCACCTTCAATAAAGTAAAAGACAGGATTACTTCATATCTATGAATAGTTATTATTAGTTTATTTATGCTGTTACCGCACAAGTATGGGAGAAAATGTCTTTGTTATCCTGAGGGAACTTACAGGACACAGGCAGCTACAAATGGAAATACTGGAAACCCCCACAGTTCTCCCAGACTAATCCAAAAGATAAGCATGAGAGGAAGTGCAGAACTGCCAGTGAATGCAACACAAAGGACACAATAGGATTTCATTATGGAAAAAAAAATGACATAAGGTGCATGCAATAAGCAGAGGATTAGAAAGGGGCATTGTAGACTAGACCTTAGCTGCAGCAACAATTCAACAAAGGAGATACTCCACTAAGATCTACTGAGAAGATGTTTTTAATCACCTTTTGACACAAGACCTAATTTATAAGATCAGTGCAATCTTAAGGTTTAATGCAGTCACTTACAAAGTATAACATCATTGAAAAGCAAAGAAAATGTGATTATGCTTGCTAAAATGAATCATTTTAGTTAAAGGAATTTCAGGTGTTTTTAAAAGTGGCCTAAGACATTGTTTAAAGAAATGTTAGGTATTTAAAATTCTTGTAAAAGAGAATAAATCTGAGGAATGAAAATATTACTGATCTCCTGAAAATATCACTTTAGTCATTCATAACACTTGGCTTAAAAACAGAATCCACACTCTATGTTCCTTAACATAATACCTTGGTTAAAAAGGTAGCTATTAATAAAATATGAATTTGTGAGGAAATTCTTCTTCTCCTTTCCAGAATTGCATTTAAGTGGTTTTACATGATTCATTTACTAATACTAGTTGTTAGGAAAGGTGGTGAAAGCAAAGGTTGTATAAACAATTTGCTCTTGATCATTTTTGATGTTGAAGTACTTCTCTAAGAGCCATTTAAATCTGCCAGCTCTGTGTGTTCCTCCATTTTCTCATTTTTCAGAAGCATGAGTGGATAATGAAACTACATAATGAAAAAAAAAAAAATCCACAGTGTTAACATCTAGCAATGTTTATTGCAAATACAAATAGGAAACATGTTGTCCATTTGATTTATTGTTGCAAATATATGCAATGGAAAGCATAAGTGTTTCTAATACATAAATTACCTCCTTCCTGTGAGGCTTTCTTCAGTGGCACTACCCCTGATGTATCACCAAGCATTCAAGCCACCAGTTCTGTTGAATTCCATTAGAAATTCCACTTCATATAATGCATTTCACTATTATAGCAAAAGTCTTTACTCCCAAGAGTGAGCACTGTAACACATTTTTGTTGTGTAATTGTCCACAGCCTGGAGAGCACCTGTTAGCTAAATCTGATTTAGTACAATGCTGCTATGACTGGTAAAATACAACACTGTAGAGTAAAGTTGTTAGGAAGCAAAGTTTATTTTAATTTGTGTATGTGGGTGTGAGATTCTACAATAGTACACTTTGATGGTATTTTTTTCTCCTATTGCAAATCTCAGTCTTGTGGCATTCATATTTTCTGAAAAATCCCTTTGCCCAGGATTTTTCTCCTGGGAAGCTGGAGGCCTCAGAGAAAAAGGAAAACAATAATTATCTCATTTGCTTCTCCTGTGTTTTGCTCATGTGGAATGTGTTTGGGGATTGTTTATCTAACAGGTGATTGTTCCATTGGTTTTTGCTGTGAGTTGTTTTCACTCTATGGCCAATCAGGGCCAAGCTGTGTCAGGACTCTGGAGAGAGTCATGAGTTTCATTATTATCTCTTTAACCTTCTGTCTGTATCCTTTCTCTATTCTTTACCACAGTTCAGTATAGCATTCTTTAATATGATATAGTATCATAAAATAATAAAATTAGCCTTCTGAGAACATGGAGTCAGATTCATCATTCCTTCCTGCCACGGGGCACCCCACAAATACAATCCACTCTGTATGTAGCAAGGACACAAAGACTTGGTTTTGCTTTGTAATGCATTTTACAACAGAAATCTTCCCATGGAAAGGAAATGTTAGAATAACATCAGTTGTTCTGTGAGATCCCAGAGATCCCACTAACACTCTTGTGGTCAAACTGCATCCTGCCCTTGGATCATTATTACATCTAGCACCTTTCATGAAACCTGCATCTTGAAAGATTTACTGCTAAATGTTTCTCAAGATTACCATGTACAACTGGAATAATTGCATTTGCTACTTCATAACACATCCACAGTGTGATTACTGGTGTAATTTCATAACATACTCTAAAGGGTTTTATATCATTCAAGATCCTTTCTGTTAAGTTCCTCTAAATTGTCATGCTTGAATGAAAAATTTAACATCCTTCATCCTGACTTGTCACATATTTAAGACATATAAGCAGATGTCATTTGAGTGCAGAAATGTCAGAATAATTATTAGGAAGACTTGAATACCACTTTTTTTTTTTTTTAATAGGAAAATGTTTCTGCTGGGTAATCATTCAAACAGCATATTAGACAGACATCTTTCAGGACAGAATATAGGATTCCTGTTTATGTTTTTACACAGGTAAAAGAGAGTTACTCCATCTCAGAGCTGTGTTTATGTAAAAAGAGGTTACCAAACACCATGCACCCCCTGATTTTGCAGCTAAAAAAAAAAAAACACACCAAGAAAAAAAAAGAGGACACTTGTCATAGTTTGGCAAGTTCCTAATTAAAGAGAATTAAGTTTATATATTTGAAAACTCAAATTACCATTTTTTCTAAGTCTGTTGATCTTTATGACCTTGTTTGCGCTAAATATGGGACTATCTGCAAGGGACGGCATAATTTTATACTCTATGGGCTTAAATTAAATGCCAGAGAGCTTCAAAAGCCATTTTAATTGCTAAAATGAAAAGATGACACACATCAAAGCATCTTCATTTTTTTCACATCGATGCCTACATAGCTTTTTTAGTATCCATTTGGAGCTGTTACTTAGGCTTCATCCTTATTACGGCATCCCTGTATTGTCTTATTTTTTAAAGGCTGCATCATCACAGTTTCAGCAGGAAAGAAAAACTGAGAATGAAATTGGCTTCGAATGGCTGCAATATCTGGGTTACATGATGCCTTTTTCATTCCTGTTTTTCTCCCTTTGCTTCCAAGGCTGTGTATTCCTTGGACTGGAGACCCAGTGGTGCTTTCTGCTCAAGCCCAGGATGTGCCCCAAAAAGGAGCATGGTCAGGCCCTCACCTCGTGCACAGTGCCAGTGGATCCCAGCCACGGTACCACATGTGCCTTGTTTAGTATGTAAATGGGAATTTGTACACAATTATGCAGAATTAATAACCTCTACCTGAGCCTCTTGAAGCTCTCTTGTTAGCAGACAACATAAAAAACTATTGTCTCTGAATTCCCAGTGCACTACACTCACAAGAGATCCTTCTGGAACAGAGGAAGTAATGGTCAAATTATTTATAAATGTCAAAAATGCCAAATATTCTTTGGAAAGCTTTTCAGCATCCTTCCAAACCTGGGATTATAATCTCTTTGTGTATGTGTGCATGTGCATAAATAAAAGCAAATTTTCAAAAGAGCTATACATTACTGCCAGTAATGCAATCATGAAGATTCAAATGTTACTTAGGACAAAGGGAAAGAACAGATTTATTTTCACCCAGAATTGCCACTAGTTATAGGAGGTGTGATTAGCTCTTCCCCAAAAATTCTTTATTTGGTCAAACTCTATTATTACTTTACTTCATTTGGCCCTTTTTGGCTTCTGTTGTGACCAAACCAGTGCTGGCAATAAGGATTTTTAGCTATTGCTGTACAGTATTTGCACAACATCAAGATCTTTGGCTTTTCAGCTGCCCCTGACAGCAAGTTCCTAGGGGTCCACAAGAAGCTGGGAGGGGACACAGCCAGGACACATCCCAGAGAGAAATTAAAAACTGCTAAAATTATCAAATTAGCATGTAACAAGAATGAGGAAAGAAGCACTAAAGCCTTTGTATGAATGAGAAGGAAGTCAAACATAATTTATGTGCTGGCTGAAGCTGAAACCCTTTCAGTAGGACAATAATCCTGGCAATTTGCAAAAATAGTTAATGGAAAATGGCTAATTGAAAAACAGTAGGGCAACAGTATTCAGCACCAATCTAAGTCATATTCAAACATCCCAACAACTATAACAGAAAAATATACATGTTGTAACAGGAATCTTTAATAAAAATAACTAATTTCTTTATTTACAGGAAGGAGAAAGCACAGTCCAGTCAGATGAAGGCTTTTAAGTTTGACCTTAAAACTGTGCAAAACTTTACCGCTCTTTACAGTAAAGTGAGATAAAATTCTCCACCAGTTTATAAAATTGCACCTTTCTTTAAAGGTGGCTGGTTTAATAAGTAAGGTGCTGTAGATGTCAGTTATTCTGATCTTATTCCAACCTTCTCTTACCTTAGGTAAGTTTCTAATCTGGTAACTATATGGTAAATTATTAGTTAACCTGGAGGAAAAGGTTGTTATTGAAATAGCTTTATTATGGATAAAAAATTAGAGAAAGCATTAGCTTTTGTTAAAAGGGAAATTAGAGAATAGGGAGAGAATTAATATCATTAATTATATTCTTCCAGGAACAGCCTTAGGACTTATCTATAAAAAACTCCCAAACTATCAATAATTATCCACACAAAAGTCAATGCCATTCTCCAGTTACATCTATAATAAATACATTTTGAGATATTTTCTTAATCTGCTCAAGGACGAGAAAGGATTTTATTTATTTATTTATTTAATTGGTGACCTTTACTATTTTTCTCTTAAAGTTCAGAAAACTTGAGAGAAGAAACAAGAAAACTATGAGTAGCTTAAACACGGAACAATCAATCCTTCCTCAGAGCCTCTCAGCTCACTGGCATAAAACAGTGGTTTAGTTTATGTTAAAAATATTTCTTTATACATTTGGAAATGTATAATGAGGCAATTTCGTGTGGCATGTGCCAGTATTAATGATTTAGTTCTATGTGGACTTGAAATTAAGGTGTTTAAAACCTGAATGAGATTGATACACTTAAGATGATATGAAGTTTTAATGTTTGGATGTTTGCACACAGTGGATTGGACAGCTGATAACAGATATAAAGAAAAAGTTGGATCATCCACACAAATGAATGCACAATACTACAGCCCATCACCCTTTTCAGTTCAAGATCATTAAGGACATGGGGAAAAATTGTTTTCTATCTAAAACCGGTGGAGTGGATGAGTAGTTTGATTCTTTCCCATTTACATTCACCATGTTTTCAGGGTCAGCTTGGCTTTTTCATTCTTCAAACAGATGCTGCAAAGTAAATATTATGCAAGCTTTCATGGCATGTGTTGTAAATTCCATTCTGATGGGAAAAGGGTGGGTTATGTCTTACAAAACAACAACTACCAAAATTGTTTTAATTACATCTGCTTCTATAATTGCCAGCGTTACAGACACAGTCACGATCTCCCCATACAAAATGGATGGAAACTATATATGGTAAGTATATTAATGAACTGATGAAAAAGAGAAGACATAACAATTCCAAGGGATCTGGCAGAGACATCTTCAGGTGCTGGCTAAAAACATGATGAGCTGACTAATTGAATGTTGATAGATTTTAGCATGTTATTGTTAATGAAGTGTAAAACCACAGTGTGAAATGCATCTCTGTCTCTCTCTCCCACCCTCAAAATATGAAAAGGAAAAAAAAGTAACCATGACTGGAAGAAGAATCTGTGGAGGAGGCTGAAGTGATGAATGCTGTGAAGATGGATGTGGAATAGAGTGAGTACAGTAGTAGCTGGGAATACAGAACTGTCTCTGAGAGGGCAGGTGGAAGTTGAAGAAAGCTGTACCTAACAGCTCTAAAGCATATTGCCTGCAGCAGTGCATGTAACATCTGCATGAGATTTCATTCTGGGTGTAATTTTTTCACAAAACTCCTGCTTTCCTTTTCACCTCTATCTATGATTGCTAGACATTCACTTTCGAAAATAATAACAAGTGAAGAGGATCCTTCTGCCAGGTGCCTTTTTATAGTGACAAGGATTCAGATAATTAACTTTTGCGTTGTGTTTTACCTTTTTTTATGCACAGTTTCTCAATCCATTCTGCCAGTTCTTCAGTATTAAGAACTTGCAGTCTTTATAAATATATCCAAGGTCCAGTGTGTCAGGAAGAAAATTCATAGGATATTTAAGAGAGAAGTACTCACTGTCTGAGCTTTCCTGGCCCGGTGAATTGAGGAAAAGGAAAAATTACGTGCATTTAGTGTGGAGGAGGCACACTGCCCTTTCCTGCAGATGTTCAGCTGGCTTCCTTAGGATGAGGAGAGCTTTTGATGAAGAAAGCACATCATTTTTCAATTGTCTATTCTTCAAAGTTCAGCTGTGGCTTCATATGACAGCACTGCACAGAGTACAGCGCTGATTCACATTCCCACAAGAAAAGCACTCAGAAAAAAACAAACTCCTAAGTGCCTTTTGGGTGTACCTTGGGGTGGCAGCAGCTCTGTGAGCACTCCCCACACAAACCATGGCCTTTCCCCTTCTTCACTGATTTGCTCCTAGGAAAAACTTCTGTTATGAAATGCCTTTGTGAAGGTGTATAAAGAAGTCTATTTCCTTTTCTCACTTCAGCTGTTTGAGCACAAATACCTTGAAACCTAAGCTAAAACTCATGCAGAAAGATGCTGCTTGCTTTTGCTCTCCAATATCAAAGTTAACTGATTTACTGACATTGAGGAAAATGACTCACAATCTTTTAAAGGAAAGGATAGATAACCTGTCCAGCCCCACACTGCTGGCTGGCAGGATTCTGCCCAGCCCCACTGTGCTGCCTGATAACACTTATTAACACAGACTTGCATATCTTAAAACCCCCCAGAAGTATGAGCTATGTGGTATGTAAGCACTGTTTGAAGACATTCTTGAACACAGGCTGTGTTTGCATGCACAATAAAAGATTTTCATCATCAGGATGATGACACTTTATTGTCAATTATGTATCTTTCTGCTTAGCTGCATTCCTGCTCAATTTTGTTTTAATACAGAAATGAGCTATAATCAATAACTTGTCAAATTATTTATTCCTAATGGACTAGGAAAATCCTAGCCAAAGGATTTTGACATTACTCTCTGAATAAATTATCTGAAATACATATTTCTATTATTTGACCAGCTCTCTAGATTATTAAATAATGTTCAGTGAATAATTTATTCAACATTTTTCCTGTCAATCTCTGAATAATTTACTCATGAATACATTATTTTTATTATTTAGCCAAGTGTATTTCCAGCATCCGTGGCAATGTCTTTGTTGTGTGAAAGCATGGAGATCTCTGGAAAGGGAGATAAACTTTTAACTAGCATAACTTAACTTCTTTGTATTAGGCATTTTTATATACCCAAGTGCATAATTAAATGAATCCATTTTTATCTCTCTCTCTTAGTTTAATGAGTAGTTTTCTGCAAGTCTTTAACTCAATGATCCATGCTATTTTTATTGAAAACCTTGCACTGTTGCAATCCTGCCCGTTTGTTTTATACAAGTCCCCAGCACCATTCAGAAAACTTGGGTTATTTTAATTTGTGCACTGAATATATATAATGAGGTAAATATTTGCATTGCTTGCCTTTTTCTGTTAACCCAGGTATTTTGAACAAAATATTTACATAAATACACAGTGAATAAACACAGGTCTGTGACATACAAACAAGTGAAAAGGAATTGTGGTTAAAAATGCAGTCCTGACAGAGGAAGAGAAGTGAGATGATTGCATGGAAAGACTGAAGAGGCAGGCCAACTAAAGGTGTGTTGTGGAATATCTGTATCTATTTACCAGATTAAAAAATGTTCCAATCATCTACACTGGAGCAATGATGAAATGGTTTGAAGATGAACAATCCTGCCTCATCCTACAGCACCCATTCCGCAGTTCCCAAACTGGGGATGGAGGCATGAGGTGAATTTGGGGATCTTATGACTGCACAACAGTGACACCTACTCCTCTGCCCTCCTGAGTCACAGTGGGAAAGTAAGACCTGCTTTGGTTACTCTGCAGCTCAAACAACATTTTATTATTTCACTTCACAGCCATTTAGAATGTAAAGTAATTCTGAATATGTGACTCACGGCTGTCAGGAATGTGTAGCATGGATAGCTACACCTAGTAAAGGCAAACCGGAGAGCAGGGGTAGTACTTAAAACCAAAATCTAGATCTTGTTTCAGTTCCAGTTTAGCAATTGCTTTTAAAAGAATCTGGTACAGAGACCAGTGCCAGCACAGACTGTGATACCCTGGACATGAATGAGATGAGCAATAGATCTTAATTTCTAGCAGTAAGTTCTAGTGAGTCTGAAACTATGTCTGTCACAGACATCTTTTATGACAAATCCTTTCCTTAGGGTTTTTCCTCCTGAGAAGCTGGGAGGCCTCAGGAACAAAATGTAAACATTGATTATCTGCTGCTGTGGAATGCAACAGGTGGGTCTGTGATTGGCCCATGTTGGATGTTTGTAATTAATGGCCAATCACAGCCCAGCTGGCTCGGACTCTCTGTCCGAGCCACAAACCTTTGTTATCATTCTTTGCTATTCTATTCTTAGCTAGCCTTCTGAGGAAATCCTTTCTACTATTCTTTTAGTATAATTTTAATGTAATATATATCATAAAATAATAAATGAAGCCTTTTGAAACATGGAGTCAGATCCTCGTCTCTTCCCTCATCCTGTGAACGCTGTCACGTATGTCCACTGGTCAACACATGATGCATACAGAGGCTTAGCAAGAATTTAAACCTCTCCAAATTCCACCTCATTTCCACATTTAGGAAGCCAGGTCTCAGTTTTTACTTGCAAATTGCCAAGGAAGTTTGGCTACTTGCTAAAGGTACTTCCTGGAATTATCTAACTTAATTGGTAGTTTCACTTCTGAAGGCAAAATTACTTGACTTTCAGGCGTGCTAAGAAGCAGCCTGGTTTGGATATGAGTACCTAAACCCAGAATTTTAATGGCATATGGAGGCTTTCAGGGTCTCATTTGCAGCTCTGAGCAGTACTGCATACCACCTTGTTGTAAAAGAGTGATATTCCCTTCATGTCTCTAGTAGCCTGAAGAACTAAGGATATACACAAAAAGTACGATTCATAACTGTATTTTAGGACCTAAAGTAGGTGACTGGAGGGAAACCTGGAGTTGCAGATGTGTCTTTGAAACCTGGGGGCAGGTTTTAACATGGAAGGGAGGTGTTGTCACCATTGCTTGGCTTAGTTTGAGGGATAGATGCAAGTAAAGGCCTGGGGATCTAGGCCTGGATTACCAAGTCTGAACCTTTCTACCTGCTGTTGGAGGGGCTGACATAACCATGGTGTACAGGCTGCTCTCTCTCCAAGAAAAGAAGAAGCAGGAGGTGTATTTTAGAGAAATGGGGGAGGCTGTCACCATTATTTCCATTTCAGTCCTTTGGCAGGCTAATGGCAACTGGATAAAAATTCAGGAACCAAGAGCTGCTGCATCAGAGGCGAAGACTTCAACAGTTTTTGAAATTTCAGGTTTTGGGGGAGGATAGCCATAGGCTCCATGAACTGGCAGAACACCCTGATCTGTGCTATGAAGGCAACACAAAGTGTGGAAAACAAGGCCAGGGATGGATGACAGAGTGCAGCAAACAGTCTCCTTATGGCCTGTGCTGGAACGTGCCATGGAAAAGCAGAGCAGAAACAAAGCACAAGCCCCGTTGTAGTGATTTGTACCCAAAGGTGGTTCATGGAATAATTGTTAGCCTGCGTGTTGTACTGAAAGGAAATAATTTCCTTTAATGTTCCCAGAATATATATGTGATTCTGTAGAATGTTCCCTTTTTTCACTCACCCTCTCTTCTATCGCTGGGGGAGTTTTTCACCTTTTCTTTAACTATGTCCTAACTTTTGTCACACTGTAATACTTAGTTCTTGTTTCTGCCTTGATTTGTTTTAATTCTTAATGCTTCAAGGGTCATCAGGTTGATTATTGGATTATTCATGGAACCACTGGATAGGGAAGCTGCAGTTTAACAGTGAAGAACTGCTGTAAAGTCCAGTGAACTCAGCACCTCCTGCTTCTGTAAGATTACCTACAACATCAGCTATGGGAAAGGAGTAAAGGAATTTTACTTAGTGAGAAAAAAATGAACTGTTCCAGATTTAAATAAAGAAATAATTTATTTCATTTTTTTGTATTTTATTTTATTTCATTTTCCCTAGTGGCCAGCTTTTCAGAGTAGCCTCTCTGAATAATGGTAAAAACATATTTAATCAAAATTCTCTTTCCTACCACTGTTGTTTTGTTTTAGCTACTATGACTTTGTTCATCTTCCTTGTAAGAAAAACTATAAAAGCTAATCTTAATACTAGATTTTACAATGTTTACCGAGTTGCTTTTTAAAAATTTTCTGAGCTTGTAAAAGTATAATTATCGTATCCTAATAATTATAACAGACGACATTTCTCTTCCTCTTCACAGTGTTTGATCTAAACTGAAAATTTCTGATCTTCTTGTCAAAGACAGAGCTGTTTTCTTGGGAATATTTTGAACTTTGATGAAAGTTTTATGACACTTCCAACAAAACATGCTGCTCGTTAAAGTTTTATAGCGAGAGAGCTCTATCTGCATTGTTTTGAAATTGTAAATATCACATAATTGTCATCAATGAGTGGCTGATGAAATACCTGCTCCCAGAAGCTTGTGCCTGCAGACGGGAGTTTGGTCACAGACCAATAGATGCTTTTGCAGTCCCAGGGTTCCAAGACAAGGTTCTTTTCATTCTGTCATTGTGATGCTCCCAAAAGTCAAACCATGATGAAACTGATGATTTATTTATAACATTTTGCAAGGCGTTTGCAGAGGAAACAAATTTTGTAGTCTTTAAGAATCTTATTCACTTTCTTTTTGTCCCATGAGATACCAGGAGATTAGTGTCCCATTAGTTTCCTTCATCCAGTTTTTATGAGCCAAAACTTACACATCTGTCTTTGGGTAGTAATGGATAGCCATGGTTCCTCAGTGATAGGAACATTAGCTGCAGAGCTGTTTTTTGTGGGACATATAGCTCACACAACTGCAGTTGACACAAATGCTAATTCCCCTTAATATTTAAGCCTTGGAGAGTCTCTCAAACAAACAGACAAGACTTTAACTGTGTATATATATTTTTTAATATTTAAAAAACTTTCTTGACACGTTAGTTTCAAATCTCTTGGCATGTATTGTAGCTTTTCTGATAATTGTGGAGAAAAAACACCCCATTCAATGAAACTTTGTTCCTTTTCAGAAGCACTTGAGTAATTTGACTCCCAGACAACACAAGGTTTTGTCTCGTCATTATGAAGACTACATGAAAATATAAAGATGTTACTCAGACAAATTGCTTTTTTTTAAAAAGAGACAGCCTAATTAAAATTAGAACATTATTATTTAATGTCATCTAATTAGAACAGATAACATTTTTCTTCCCTTCTAGCTCCATGGAATGTGAACACACTGAGAGTAAGCAGATCATTACTCTCGAGGGCTGCGTGCACCACACAAAGCCCAAAGCAGCAAGCCAGGTGAGTTAAATGGGAGCCAGAATATTTCACCTCACATGGGATGCACACTTCAGCTTCTGACAATTGGTATTTTTTCCTGAATCTCTTTCTGAAGGTGTGCTTTTTTGTCTTTAGTGACAATGTAGGGAAGCTGGGGAAATTGTGCCTGAACTGAGCCGAGTTGACTAGAGCTAGGTGGTGTGAATACCTCTTGCACTCATAAAAGTAGAACAGAGATGCTCATTTAAACTGTAGTGCTGGCAATGATAATCACAATGTTATTACAACCCATATCTTGTGAAAGTTATGTACACAAAAACACTGGAGTGATGATAAACTTGGGAAAGACAGATTTAAGGAAATGAGGGAAATCATGGAAAAACCCTAAGGAAAAGTAAACTCCTTTCTTTTACTGGCATTTTTACTGGAAGGAAACAGTAATAGTGTCTCAGGAGGTGTTGTGCTACTGAACAAAATGAGAATAAGAAAAACTTACATAGCTAAATAGCAAATTTCAAGCAATTGAACTGAGAAAAGAGCCCTCAAAAATCTAACTCACTGTAGGCAGCAGACAGGAAATAAAATAAACAACAGTAGGAGTTGTGTGAAATGCAAGAAAAATCAAAGCATATTTTCAAGCTAATTAATAAATAGAAATGAAGGATGTCTATAAATACAGATATTAAAATAGGTAGATACATGAGCATTGATGGATAAAATGCTATTTTGTTAGTAAAGGTAAACAATTATAAGAGATTGTCAGAAAAAAAGCAAAAAATGAAGATCAGGAAGGCTGATGCTAGGCCTAAAGTCACTCTGACTGAACTCAGTCATGAAACATCTGAAGACCTAGAACTTTAAATGATCATGACAAATTTGAGAAATGCTCTGAAGCAAGCCAACCAAACAGAAGACATTTCATGCAAATACATATATACATATATATATATATTTACATATGTACTTTTACACTCACCCTTGTGCAGTAGTAATTGGCTTCAGATGTAAACAGCAGGAAAAACAGGGTGTATGAGTGTTCAAGAAGACAGAAAACAAGATGTGAAGGATTAGCCAGTGAAGGTATCAAGGTGAACCAAGCCCAGGGAAGACAACTGCAATTTAAAAGGGTTGTTTTTGAAACTAGAGAGAATAACACAAAGGAAATCACGGTCTGAATGTAAAGTGATGTACATGAGGCAGGAAAACTAGAGAGAACAGCTTCTAGATTTGCACACTGACTCAGTTCAGTTAGCTTGCTTTGTTGTAGAAACCTAAGGAAAAAAAATCCTTTGCTGAAAGCAGCTTGGAAAAAAAAAAACCCCAAACAATATTAGAATGCATAAAGGCAGAATGAAAGCAAATATTGAGCAAAATGGTATAATATATGTTTGTAAATGAGTGGTGAAGGTTTATTTGAGTTATAATGCTCATCTCTCTAAATATTGAAAATTATTTGACTCACTGAAGCATTCTCTTTTATGAAAAGAGTTTGAAAAAACTGATAGTACTATTTTAGAGAAAAAATAAACAGTTTCTGCAGTTGGCAGAAAGCTGGCTTATAATTCACTTGCTTATTTAAGTATTTAAATACTGAATTAGAATTGAAATAGCTATACTACAAAATTTTGCAATAAATACTGTAAAACTCATTTTAGAAACACAAATGTGTTTCCAAAATGACAAATTCCTCTAGGAGTTGATAGCTTTCCCTGTAATGGCTGTAACTTAAATAAGGAAATTCTTCCCTGGTCTTTTCTTTTAATTTGGCGTGCCAGAAGCATCCACTTACTAACAAAAAGTTGAAACCTCTAAGCACTGAAAAATTCTTGCGATTGCAATACCTTAGCCACTGATTGTACCATTTTGTATTTGGTAAAATTTGGCCTGGAGAAACATGAGAGGCAGTTTTTTGTTTTAACCTCAGGTGATAAGACATAAAACTATTCATAAGCACTTGAGTCTGCTTGAATCATGTTTATCTTCTGGTTAGAGGATCTAGACATCGCTATTGGTAATTATTACAGGTGCCTAATGAAGGACAAGGTTAAAAAAAAGTAAATTAAAATCTAAGGATGCAGTGCTGTTGTAGTTAACATATTCCGTAAGTCCAATGTTGTTGTATTTAACATATTAGATAAGTCCCAAGTTGTTATATCTATCATATTTCATAAGTCCTGTACCTCTCATTGTTGTCTTGTGGGTGGCAGATCTTCACAGCACAGGATCAAGATCTTCCTTAGTCAGAGCTCCTTCAAGGTTTTGCCTGACTAAGTAGCCCACTCCCCTTTTATCCCAGTTACCTTGACAAACCACAGCTGCAGCCCAATGAAGAACATCACAGCTGCAGCCCATCAAGGATAACTAGGACTAGTCAGGGTAAAGATATTCAAGTACAGGTATATAATATATATATTTAAAGCCTCGTCCATTTATAACACATATATTCAGGCCCTCCTACACAGTGCACCATCATTCAAGGACAGTAATACCAAATAACTATCAATATATTTTCAAACGAGTTATCTCTTTAGTGTAGCACTGCTATGATAGAGGCACTACCCCTGTTCTTGATGGGCCTGGCCTTGTCCCAGGACAGGTCCTGACTTGGGCCCATCAGACATGGGGAAGGCTTCTGGCAGCATCCCACAGAAGCCACCCCTATAGTACTCCTCCAGGTACAAAAGCCTTGCCATGCAAACCCAACACAGCATTTTATATTTTACATCAGATTTTATAATACAAGTGCAAATTTTTGGCACTTGTGATTATAAATAATATATTATAATAATATATATATAAAGTGTCAAAATTTTTTTTTAAATCCTGAGTTGTATTGATAAATTTAAATGTTTTATTTTCATGCCTTTAATTTCTCATTATCTTTTTCTCTAAGATGTACTAGGAACAGTCTTCTGCTCTCCCCATGCCAAGTCCCAACAATGGGAGCTAGGGCTGGTTTGCTAATTCAGGTACAGCCTTGCTGCAGGCAGTGCTGTGCTGCAGGCTTAGGAAGGCTTTTCCTCTCAGTCTGAGCAATTATTAAAAAACAAAATGAGGAGCTACCTAGCTCCTCCAGCTCACTGCTGTAATTAAAAAAATTACGATGTTTCAACAAGCCAAGTTGAAGTTCTGTGAGCTAAGTTTGCTTGCTGCATGAAGGTAAAATAAAAACTACCTGCTTTGTTTCCAAGGCCTGACACAGCCTTTGTATTTAGTCTTTGTGACCCTTTCCAAACACTTAATCTCAGGTCAGTAGCTCTCATGTTGTATTGTTCTGTATCTTCTGCTTTTGACATGAGTGACTAAAACACGAGGGTACAAAAATGCTATGGTAAAGACTCTACCCCTCTATAAATATTACACAATGGGTGTGTCACAAATAAGAAATAATATCACCTTCATGAAAATGCAAAATTAAAAGAGGATGGAGTACCACATTACTGCTTCTTAGCCTAGAACATGAAGTTTATGGGCCCTTCAGTTTGGGAAGGATGTTGGGATGCTGGAGTGCGTCCAGAGGAGGCAGCGAGGCTGGTGGGGGCTTGGAACACAAACCCTGTGAGGAACCCCTGAGGGAGCTGTGGGTGTTTAGCCTGGAGAAAAGGAGACTCAGGGGTGACCTTATCACTCTCTACAACTGCCAGAAAGGTGGCTGTGGTCAGGTGCGGTTGGTCTCCTTCACCAGGCAGCAATTGACAGAACAGAGGACGTCTTCATCCGTGACAAGGGAAATTTAGGTTGAATAAAAGCTTTACAAGAACTAAAAAGTTTTTGTAGGAAAAATTTTTTCACAGAAAGAGTGATAAAGTTCTGGAATGGCCTGTGCAGGGAGGTGGTGCAGTCACCATCCCTGGATGTGTTTAAAAAAAGCCTGGATGTGGCACTCAGTGCCATGGTTTATTTGAGGTGTAGGGGCTGGGTTGGACTCGATGACCTTTAGGGTCTCTTCCAACCTTGTGATTCCGTGAATTCTCTAAATTCTAGAGTGTCACAGACATCTTTTATGGAAAATCATTTCCTTAGGATTTTTCCTCCTGAGAAGCTGAGATGCCTCAGGAACAAAATGTAAACATTGATTATCTGCTGTTGTGGAATGCAACAGGTGCATCTGTGATTGGTCTCATGTGGTTGTTTCTAATTAATGGCAAATCACAGCCCAGATGGCTCAGACAGAGAGCTGAGCCACAAGCCTTTGTTATCATTCTTTGCTATTCTATTCTTAGCTAGCCTTCTGATGAAATCCTTTCTTTTATTCCTTTAGTATAGTTTCAATGTACTATATATCATAAAATAATAAATCAAGCCTTCTGAAACATGGAGTCAGATCCTCATCTCTTCCCTCAACCTGAGACCCCTGTGAACACCATCACACTAGAGATCTGCTATGTAGCTGATGAGAGTGAGCTGCCAACACATACAGAAATTAGTTGTGGATGAAATCCTACACTGACTCAGTGAAACTTGGGCATTAGTGCTGCAATGCTTCCAAAGCATTCTCTGTAGGAAATCCACACAGAGATGTGGGATGAAGTGGTAATATGAAATGAAATTTGTCACTCAAAAGCTGCTCCAGTCTACACTGAGGCATCAAAATATTGATTTTATTTTCAGAAATGCTGAGCAGCAGCTTGACTAAATAGAAACAATGTTGTGAAACACCACTGAAATTAAAACAACTGGTTAAACTTGCAAGTCTAAATGCACTTAAGTTACTGCAGATATACAATGATCTGAGTTCTCTGTGGTGTAAAAAAGTAGGGGCAGATATTCAACCTCTGTTTAAAAGCTTGGCACCCACTTTAACCAGTGTATTTTCCTACTTATGTCTAATGCTTAGTGTCTTGTGAGATACTCATTTTTAGTCCATATGGCCCTCCTGTTATCCTGCCTACTTTTACACATGAAGTGCATATGTAAGACATTTGACATTCTACTTCAACATAGAAATGAAGTCTATTATAATTTCAAAATAATGAAATAGAAAATAGCACCTAGCCATTGGAATTTTTAATACAATTCAAAGTTAAGAAAAATTGTGGTTATTTACTTAGGACTAAGTTCTGCAGAAATCAGCTTTCAATGTTGCTATTAAAAATTACTTAAAGTGAATTTCTGAGAGGAACTTGAGTTAGGATTTGATTTGAAATAATTCTCTTAATTCTTGTGAGGGTCACAATGGCTAAATAATTTAATTCCTCTTCTGCCCCCTTCCTTTTTGCCCCCAGCAAAGTGATTTGTGTAAATGACTTCTTGCCACAAGCGGGCACAGAGTGGGACCTCTCACTTCTATGCTGAAAGTCAAGAATTGCCAAATTCCTACCAAACTACAAATGCAGAGACCATGCTGAGGGGTATATCATGAAAAATTCTAAACTAAAGCAGACATGTTTTTGTTTTTACCTCTTGAAATTATTTATATTTAATATCAGGACTTCTTGTCACTGCTGTGTATTTAGTGTGCTGAAAAGATTAATGTTGGTGAGTTTAAAGCTAGCTGGCTTGTGACAGATTCAGGGATGTTAGAATTGCTGTTGTAATTAATAGCAATTTAAAAAATTTTATTTGAATTTGCATGTGTATATAATATACAATTTTGAGTTTGGACATAGGAGAGAACACTTAGTGTATTATAGACACATCTGATGGCAGTGAAATAACCCAAACTCTGCCTATGCTAGAGCATGCACAGTTCCCACTTGAAACACATGCCCAATTTCCCTTTCAGCTGCAGACAAAAATGAGGGTTAGGCATGATACATGCCCCAAACCTATCTCATTATAAAGTCAGAGTAGGATCAGGAGATGGAACCAGCCTTTGGGAGAAATAAATTGTCCAGTAACAGAGGTTTTGTCTCTGTGTACCTTCTGCTTGTAAGAGTTACTTCTGGGGATAGCTGCTACTGTTAGTAGATATCTAGTTGTTTGGTTTTTTCCCCACAGATAGCATCATTTCATACAAAACCAGCACCTCGTGCTGGGAAAATCATGAGCCAGTGAATGTTTCAAATTAATGCCACCACAATGTTATCTGGTTATGCACAGGGGGGCTTTTTGTTGGAAATTCCCACCTTTTTACTGCTGGGAAGGAGTCTACTAAGCTAGAAGTTCATTCAGAGGGGCTCAGGAGAGTAGTTTTAAATGTCATGATCTTGCAGCAAAAAGGTTTTGATCAGAGCATGGTATCCAAGACTGAAAATGTAGACATGCATTTCTTCACCTGTGATGTTCTGAGTTTTCCTATGGAACTAGATACTTAAGTCCTTCAGGAGTCATGGTCAAATAAATTTTGAGCAATTATCTCTGTAAATGTTACCTAAAAAATGATTGGAAGGTTAAAACAAGGATATAACTTGTTTTCTTCATTATAATGTTGCTTCAAAAAAGGCATACATGTTCCAGAAAATAGAATGGTGCACAATTTCCCAGGACCTGCCATTCTTCTTGTCATCATCTTAACCTCAAATTTCAAGGGACCATCAGTCTGAACCACATTATCCTTAATGTTAAGGATATCCCTAATTCTAGGAGGTTACTCTTTCTTCCTGATTTTATGATAGTCTAATGACAGAACAAGAGTACACCAGAAACTGTATATCCAATCTTTTAACTAACCAAGAGAGTTGTAATTCTCAAATCTGACCATTAAATATTCCAGCATACTTTCACTCACCATTAAAAAGGATTTTTGAGAGAGTTCAAACAAAATACTGTTCTAGAAATTAGTTCATTGTCAGGACAAAGAAAGAGTAGTCGATGTGTTGTATAATAATATGTTCCAGACTTTGCTACATTTAACCTGTGGTTCTTTGAGTGCTTTCTGGTATGTTGTGTATGTACATATATATATATATATATATATATACATATGTGTATATGTGCATATATATATATACATATGTGTATATGTGCATATATATATACACATATGTGTGTATATATATATATATATATACATCTATCTATCTATCTATCTATATATATATATACACACATGTATGTATATACCCTATGCCTCAGAGATGAGGATGATTAGCAGAATACAATAATGGCTGCTCTTGCACAAGTAGTAAATGTCTTTCCTCTCACAGAATAATCTTGTAATTTAGTGCTTGGCCATGTCACAGCAGTTCAAAAGCAGTATAGATGCACTCAGTATGACAGTACCATCTGTAGTCTTGGAAGAATATAATTGTGATGCCTTTATTATTATTTTTGTAACCAAAATAATCTATATGCATCAGCAAATTTTCATCCTGACAAATTTGGACTTAATTATCAGTTTGCATCCATGGCTTTTAATATGGATCATATTTGCTACGTAATGCAGCTTTAGTGAGTGAAGATAATTAATCAGAACATGTATTGGTTTTGCAAACTCGTACTTTGTCTTATGTATTCTTCTGATTACTGTTGATCAATATTGTAGTATTTCTGTATATACTGTATGTTCAAAATATATCTATATGTTGATGTACTATGTATGTTCAAAATCACTCAACTATCAGTGCATTTGATGGGAAAGACATTTGCTCTTAGCTGTAAAAGGAAAATAAAATGTGTTTCAAGGCATGAGACTTCATAGAAAGAAATTGTTTCTGCCATTTCCCTGAAAAAGGACCTGGATTAAAGATGCTCTGCTGCAGGATGAGGTAGAAGACAGAGAGCAGTACAAAATATTGCAGAAGGTGGAAAAACTTTTTGTGGTGTCTGAAAAGATACATGATATATTAATTGGTTTAATTGCAGTGGAATTAAATGAGATTTCTATTTTGAGTTATTATCTTTCATGAGACAGTGTCTGAGAGTGATTTATAGATCTCAATGGGTTAAGCATGAAGCTGAGGAAGATCATTAGCACACCATTTACAAAGGCACATTTTTTTTTAAGCCAAGGAAACTATGGCTTTCTCCTCAGTGAGCTATCAAAAGTTCAAAGAAAAAAAAAGCTAAAACAAGATAAAATAAAATCATGGACTCCAAGACCTGATGTTACTGTGAAAAGCAATAACCCTTGAAGAAGGATTTAGGAGAATTGGAATTTTAGAGACTTGTTTGACAGCAGTTTCCATTTTTTTACTGCCTGAAACTAAGTAGCCATATCACTGCTACCTGGAAAGGAACCACATAATTTCTCTCCACATGAATTATTTTTAAGAAAACACCAGAGTTCATTAGAGGCAGCTGAAAAAAAAAGCATTTGCCCTGTGACTTTTACAGATGTGTGGGTTGTATCTCCTGATGGTTTTTACATCTTTTTACCTCAAAGGGACAGGACAGGTGGTATGCATGCCTTCTCTGTGAGTTCCAGGACTTGAGGCATGCATTACTGATCATTGAAGGTTGGGTGTGAAGTTACTGTGGGCTAAAAACTCTGCCTTGCTCTGCATCTCAGACCCACAAATTGTAGGAAACAGTTAGAGAGAGTGTGAATGTTTCTTAGCTGCCCTTCTCCCTCCCAGCTACAGCATAATAACTGGTCGTGGAGGTAGGTAACTCACACTTAAACTCTGGAGGAGGCTGTAATTAGACCTGACAGGACTGTTTGATGAACTATATGAAGTTTCATAGGTGGGAATTGTTTTCATTCTTTTTCATTCTTTTTCATTGTATTCTCTTTGCTTGACTGGACATTGGGAGTACTGAAGGTGTGACCTGATGTTCTGCTGCTCTTCAGCTTGTGTCCCAAGAGCTCAGCACTGGGCTCTTCTGTCTAGGCTGCTATGGAACCAAGACCAATGGTCCAGAAATCCCTGCTTTAGTTTGACTTTCCATTTTTGCTTCTACATACTGAAGACTAACTTTGTTCCCAAGTCTTTATGTCACCTTTACACTGACTGTAGGAACTCAGCCTCATTTTAGTAATTCACTGAAAAATGCTGGTGGATGCTGTTTGGGCTTGTCTGGGATTTTTTGCTGTTTGTTTGGTTCCTTGGTTGGTTGTTTTGGTTTTTTTTTGTTTTTGTTTTTTGGGTTTTTTTGCTACTCTGTGGGTAGGATGCACAGTCTGTATGTCATTCTTTGATTCAACAAGAACCTCACAAAATATGTTCTACCAAACCTAACGACAGATACTTTGTTGGGAGCTCTGACTCCTACTGCCTTTGTGTAACAATAAACTACAGCAATGGAGCTTAGCCTTAATTTGAGATGGCTATAAAGCATGACAAAATTAAAGAGAAAACAAAGGAACACTTAGCTGGACTGTGGTGGTGCTGAGTGACCTTCTGTCATGACCACATAGAAGAGAGGAAATTGCTGATAGATGAAGCACAGCAATGAAATCACTGACAGCAGAATATAGGAAACTGAGTAGATGTTTGTTAAAATGAACACGTTGCAGACATACCTGGAGTGTGAGTTGTACTGCTGAGTCAGGTAAAGGTGCTCACTGTCAGCAGAGCACGTAAAATTTGAAACCTAGGTATGAAGTAAATCTTAATCTTTGAGCTGGAAGGATTATATTTAAAAGAGAGGGTTGTTTGTCTCTGAAACTATTTAAGATGCTCACGGTAATTTGGACTTGCTTTCCATGCAGTTTCTGAAGTCCATAAACTCTATAATTCGCAAAATAAAATGTCAGGAGTCCCTTTTGAGTTTGTTTATACGATGAATTTCTTTTTGAAAACTATTAAAACAAGTTCTGTTGAGTGCACCTTGTCAGTGGGGGAGGCAATTCTCTAATGGCTCTGGTGATTGCATTGCCTTGTATCTGGAATGTACCTGTGGAACACACCTGAACTGGTCAGGCAGGAAGTCCTGCATCCTTTTTTTTGTAATCCTAGGAGTTAGATAGAGATTATTTTTTTTTTATTCTGAGATCCTGGCACAATGTTTCTGAACAAATAGAAACGTTCCGATTTATTTTGAGAACAAACATAAAGTGCTGACTTTATATAAAGTTCTGAAAGTTGGTGTTAAAACTCCCTAAACTCCCTATTTCAGTTTGTTTGGTGGAAGTGAGCAGTTGTGATTATAATCCCGAAGATTAAAAATCCACACCTTGAAACCATCGGTACAGCCTCCCTGTTTCTCATGTATTCATAATATGCAAAGGAATTTTGTGTCGTTATAACTTGGAGGACAGTCTCTGGGACTTGGAATATAATAGTAAATTCAGTTTTACTTTGATATTTCATTTCATGACAGCCACAAGAAATAGCCTAAAGTAGCTCTCCTCTTGGAGAAGGAGTGGATTCCCAACAACAGATGTGGTTTTTGCAGCGCTCCTGCCAGGTATGATTTGGATAGCACTGCCATTAGCCTTTTTTTCCCCCAGTTTATGAATTGTCTCTGGCATTGTGTTCTATAATCTTATTGTAGCTCAGCATGGCTTTGGCTAAAACTTATGCTGGAGCCTCTTCTGCTTGATTACAGTTGCTATTATTATTTTAATGTCTAATTACTGACAGAGGAACTTCGTTTCCTTGTTGTTCCCTCCTATGGTTAAGTCTTTTTTGATGAAATTCAGACTCCCATCTGGCATGGACTAGTGCAACTCCATAAAAGTCAGTGTTGATTTACAGCAGGGAGAGGAACCTTGCTCACAAATTTATTGGGAGTTCTTACTCTCTTGAGTCAATTTTCTATGTTTCATGGGGTCCATTCAGTTTTGGTTTCGTTGTAGCTGTTGTTTAATGCAACAGAAATGATACAAAGAATAAATGTGTCCCTCATTGTCCCTGTGTCCTCATGGGATGAGTGCCACTATGGCATTCTGCGCATGCATTCTGTGGGAGTTTTAGCAGAACACAATTGTGGTGGTTTTGTGACTGACTCGTGGAATTAATTTGTGCAACTGGCTCAACTCGCAGTTGCTTTTCTTCATGATTTAGAGACACATTCCTGTGTTCCATTCCTGTGTTCCATTTCACCCTTCTGAAACTGGAGTCACTGCAACTGCCACCACCAGGGCAAGAGAGCAATTTCATAAGCTCAGGGGTTTTCTACAGATAAAAAGTGTTCAAATTTACATTTCATGGCAAGCCTCTAAATTTCAATGGTTAAGCTACCTTGGCAAAATGTGAATGATTACCCTAGAAATAAGAAATATTAAAATATTAAAATATTAAAGCAATTTGATTAAATGTTAACTAATATAGTCAATCTTTTACTATTTGAGAGGACTAACATTTGGTTAGAAACCTTCACATTTAAGTCTATTTGGCTGTTAGCAAAAAGACTGGGGGTTCTGTTCCCTTTTCTTTTTCACTTTTCATGTATTTTGGAAGTGGAACACTATTCAAGATTTCATTATTTTTTTTTAATTTTCCATGCTTTGCCTGATATTATTGAATCAGTTTTTTTAAAACAGAAAAGCATTTATTTATTAAAATTTGATTTTTTAATGTTATTTTCACATTGCAAATGTACATTTGTACTATTTGTTGCCCTTTTCCTTTTTTGTCTACTCCACAATTCAGTATTTTTTATATGTACTGTACCAACATGTTGAAAGACTTAGCTAATGCAATAAGAAATGTAACAGTATTATTGTGAGAGAGAAAATAGGACTTCAATACAACATTAACTCTGTTAATATTTTACTTGCTAAAGCATATGTCAGCAGAAGTGAGTTTACCTTCTAAAAATGCTATCAGAACTGCAGGGTTTGCATGGGTATGTGAGTAAATTTTTGTAATTCACTGGCACATCATTAAAACTAAATTGTATTAATATCTAGACACACTTAACACTAACCATTGCAAAAATTCAGCAATTATCACTGGAAAAATCAGTCACATTTTGAAGATAAATAGTAAATAGAAATATCATTCCTCCCTTTGATTAAAACTCAATGAAGCATCTTAATGTAGCCTCTTGCACTTTATTTTACACTTTAGCAAATGACTTTAAGAAGTGTAATCAAAGTTTATGTGCTTGCAGTAATGGCAGCATCCTTCTTATCCAGGCAATGGAACACTGGAGCATCAAATCCTTATTCATGATCTTGCTTTCTCTGCAGGGCTCCTGTGATATCATCAGAAGCATTCAACCTAGACTGAAAGTAAGATTTGCAAAAATAGATTTTCAACTTGTAAATGATTTTTTTTTCCCTTCTCTTAAGTGGCTTAACCTTCAGGTAACCCAGTAATTCATAGATGTCACTTTTGAATTGGCTTTATTTCAAAGGGGAAAAGAAAATATGACTACTGGGCAGGGCCTATCAATCAGACACAGATCCCTCTAATGCATTGTAGATTAGACCACAAGCCCTTTCTCTAGGCTTTTAGAGAATTAATTTGTGTGCAAGTCTAGATGTAATTCAGCTTTAGAAGGGTTTTAAGAATAAAAGTCATTAGCAATAATGCAGAATATTTTTCTTAATATTCAGGTACTGTTTGGAATACCTCCCCTCATTCTAATTGTTTTATTTTGTGTGGAGTATTTTGATGATGAAACTGAGTACGACTGGTTACAGTGAGGCAAATCAATAAATTGAAGTCTGATTCCAGGATGATTTATGTAAGAAATACATACAATACTGCTTGGCTTGGAAATGTAATACTTTTTAAATTTAGAATTCTGAAGTTCAATGAGAGAAAATAAGAAAGTAAAATCTCTATTGGCCAACATAAAAAATGGCAGTGTGAAATGTGTGTAGATCTTATGGCTGCCAAAAGTTTCATTCCCCAGCTGACTTGATTTCACCTGAAGATATTTATTGGCACAAAACCAGTATATCTGGCACCTATATTTGAAAAGACCAAGGCAGATATGAAGAAATGAGAGACAAAATGGGTTATTGATATTTTTGGACCTTTTAGGAAATGGTTGCAGAGAAGAAAGGACTTCCTTGCTTCCTTTGTGATCTATTTTTTTTTCCAAAAGTTCACTGCTCAAGGCATAATTAAAATATTCCACTGACATTAGACCTGGGTAGGAATTTATTCCCCCACCTCCAGCTGAGATATGTGGCTGTAATTAGACTGGTGATGCAGGAATGTTTGGCAGCATTTGCAAAGTCTCTGCAAGGCCTTTTAGTGATGCTCTATCAAAACTGAAATATTCTTTTTATTACCACTTTGCTTAGAAAAGTAGAAAACAAGAGGAATGGACTTCACTGCACACTAAGTTAACAATTTTATGTCCTCTATCTGTTCCTCTTATCTGTTCTGACATGCTGCTATTTCCACTAGGCTGAGTAAGAAAATATGAACTTTAGAATTACATCTGAGTGGTAAGTACTGAGGAGGAAGAGGAACTACTTACAGTAAGGGATAATGTGTGCTGAAAGGTTTCTGTTGGCTCTCTGTGATGGAAATAAAAGGAAAAAAAAATTACCTACCATATATGCTGATTCATAATTAGATCACAAAGTTTTGTGTGTTTATTTGCTGCCTTTAAAAATCATTTTTCCTTGCTAGAATTTGATTGTAGAGGCCTTCAGATTGTTGTCATGTCACCTTGCACAGACTCAGCATATTGACCTAAATCTGAGTCAGAAATGTTTGGCTGCACTCTTAGGTAACCACAGTGATTTCAGTGATTTTGCTTCTCCTTGGGTGTCTGTCATGTTTTGCAGTTAGGGATGCATTTTGTTTTCTAGAGACAGTGGAGATGTTAATTATGGGAGATTGTTCTGGCTGTTTTTTTTCCCCAATACTACAGGGCACTCAGACAGCACTGTTCCCCTTGATATCTACTGCTTAACTGCTTGTTGCATAGCATCTGCAAGTTCTGAGTCTTGGACTTGCCTCCTGTGCTCCTTGTGGTATGTTTTGTAGTTTGATAAGCCACAATGAACAGAGACTGCAGCAAACTTCCATCTTGGAAACTCAGTAGCTAGAAAATAAATTTTTATTTAGAAAATAAGAACAGAGTTTACTTCCTATTAAAATAACATATCGGTAATAAAGATTTTCCAATTATTTTTGTTTTACTTCCTACCCATGACTACAGCACCATGTGGATTAAGTTTTCTACACTGTAGTCAATATCTGTGTCCATTCAGAGGCAAAAACCAAATCTTCAATGTTTCTGAAAGAAAATCAGAAAATTTTGTGTAAGAGATGCACCTGTAGCAAATAGGTTATTAACAGAAAAGGTGTTGAAAACAGGAAAGATCATAGAGCACTTTTAAAGGTGGGAAATTTATTGGATGATAGAAGCTGGCTCTTGAATCAGGGTTGGAGAGAAACCTGCACAGAAAAGCACCAACCTACAAAGAAAAACTGGAATGAGAATCTGAATAAAATGTACTCTGAATATCCCCTTAAAATCAAGACCAGCTACATGTGAAGTAATGAATGTGATCAACATTAAAATTTTTGGCTTTCTCACAGTTTGCTCTGCATCCTAGGATAGCAATTTTGTAGCTGTGGGCTGCAGTACCAGAACAGGGCTGCCCCTGATACTGCTCTGCAGGTGGCTTTTATAATTTGTGCAATATCTGAGCCTTGCAAGCACTCCTGTTTGAGCTTTGGGAAAACACAAACTTCCAGGGGTGGAGTTTGCCTTGCATTTTTAGCATTCTACTTGAACCAGTGCCAACCGATTTTTAAATCACCTCCTCAAAGTGGTTTAGAATTCTCTTGCAGTTTTAGTGAACTTGAGTGACCATTTCACTGAGGCTCTTCAAGAATCTCTTCTGTGCTTTTTTTAATACCATGTCACAAATACGCTGTATTTTTACTTGGCTTTGTAATAGTTTCAGAAGGAATTATTTTGACACCTTCTAAAAACGTATGTAGGAGTGGCGGAAATTTTTATTTGAACACTTTCATTTTGTGGATAAATATTCTTCGAAACAAGCTTTCTTGTGACATGTCAGTTTTGAGTGATAAAATTTTATGATACATTTTCATATTAAATAGAAAGATTTTGACAACTCCCCTTTTCTTAGAAAAACAAGCAGGGTGGACTTGGCATGAAGCTAGACTGGCAGAGACTCAAGTCCAATTATCCATGTCTGACTATCTGCCTGAGGTCTTCCAACTACCAGACAAACATTTTAGCCATTTTTCTGTTCCGGAATAGTGTTGTTGCTTTGCTCTCCTTTGCTTTGTTTCCATTTTCTTCTAAAAATATGTCCTTTCCCTGATGCATTGAAAGAAATAAATAGAGGGAAACAAGAGTAACTGATGTGAGATGGAAAACATGCTTATCTGTACATCTGAATATAAGTGTGGCAGTATACATAAACACCTGTAGTAAGCGGAAAAATATCTCCTCTCATTTTCACATAGCTTTTAGTTCTTTATTGGGGAATTAAATGAAAAAGGGAGAATGGAGAAGGAGCAATAAAAATAACACAAAGCTAAAACCTGATAGAGTTCATCTTCTATAAGCCTTGAAGAACTTCAAACACTTTATTCAGTAGTGTTAGTGCACTTTAAAATTATAAAATGGAAAAAAATATTTCCAAGAAGCACTGTGATTCCTTTCATATGAGCATATCAGGCTGGTGTGGTCTGTTGCACTGTGTCACAATATGAATTTTCCTCTAGATTATTTAATGTTGCAGGGTGCTCTGTGCTGTCATATCACTGCAGGAAATACACTGAGGTACTGAAAAATGTGTGGGGCAATAAAGCTGGTAAAGGATCCGGAGCACAAGTTTTGTGTGGAATGGCTGAAGTGGTGGGGGTGTTTATCCTGCAGAAAAAGAAGCTCATGGGGGACCTTACTGCTCCCTTTAGCTACCTGAAAGGAGGTTGTAGCCGTGTGGGGGTCGGCCTGTTCTCTCAGGTAACTACTGACAGGACAAGAGGAAATGGGCTCCAGTTGCACCAAGGGAGGTTTAGATTGGATATCAGGAAAGAATTCCTCACAAAAAAAAATTGTCAGGTATTGGAAGAGGATGTGCTGGGGGATGGTCGAGTCACTGTCCATGGAGATTTAAATGGCATGTAGATGTGGCACTTAGAGACATGGTTTAGTGGTGGGTTTGGTAGTGTTGGATTAATGGTTGGACTCGACCTTAGAGGTCTTTTTCAATCAAACCCAATGTGGAATTCTATATTAATTCTTAGAGTTTGAAATTAATACCCCTTAATCATGTTTGAATTTTCTTTTTTAAAGACTGACTCAACTGCTATAGGCAATGTGTAGGAAAAGCTAAAAGGTACTTCTCATTCAATAGCAAAATGCTTTCAAAGAGAATGAAATTATTGTTCTCTGTGGTAGTGTACAGGCACCATGAGTCTAAGCAGACACAGTGTCAGTTTTGATGTCACTATTCTTCATTATTTTTCAGTATTAAAGTCAAGATCTTGTTGCTGATGAAAGTGAGCATCAAGCAGTGAAATGTCAGGTTTCTAAACTGCTACCTCCCGATGAAGTTTCCTTCCTTTTTTTCTGTCTTGAAGAAAAGAGAGTAAGTGGGTAGAAAGCTGTTGTGCTGTCAGCTACAAGAAGAGGCTGAGCTCCATGCAGGGTTTCCAGTAGTTTTGCTGCTATTAGGAAGTTTTGCTAGTCAGGAGGGGAGGTAGACTTGACATCAGGAAAGAAGAGCTTTAAAAATGGAAGATTAATAAAACTATGAAAGCTACTTGGATGTCTGATTCTTTAGGGGCATGATAAGCAGCCAGTGTCTGGTAGAAAATATTTAGGTTTTAGGACAAAAAATGTGTTAAAGGAAATACTGCTGCTTGTTAAATTACTCTGAGGCCTCTGTGGAATATCTTGCTTCCTAATTGCCATTAAAGTTGTTATTTTCTCTACCCACATGCTGAAGTAAAGAACCTCACAGTAAATTTGTTGGATCCTTGTTAATGTGTCTCATATGCCAAAGAATATATTTGGCTGAAAGAAAGATGTTTTCTAGATAGGAAAAGTCTGCCTTCTGTTGTGATTATCTTTGAGTTTCCTGGGAATAAGAGTAAGGACTTTTCCCTCTAGTTGGGAAGCTTCTAAATAATCAGAATTATATACTTTAAATGTTAACCACCCTGTGTTGATAATGACTTTGTGGCATTGCAATCATTGCATGCTGACTCTGTGTCCTGCTGGTCAACCTGCACTGCCTGGTAGGTGAAGTCTGCTGGTTTAGGTCATCAGTTTCCAGTATTACAAGAGGAAACCCTAGATATATATATATATGTAATACATCAAAGGTTAATAATGAAAGAGGTTTACAGATGAATGGTATTTCATACATTTATCAATGTCAGGCAGATAAGTCAGAAACAAATGTCTTTCAGATACTGAAAAAAAATTGCATTTGCTCTTGCATGATGGTGGGTTTTGGAAACAAAGTGCAGGATTTAGATAGAGATATAAGCTTAAAAAATCAACCTGAGGTTTTCAATATGTTGTTGAATGTTTATGCTATTTTTTAATATTACATAATTTTTGTGGTCTTTGATGGATCATCTATGCCTACAACAATGCCTAAAAATCTCCACAAATGCCCAACCCAGTTCCAAGCTCCCAGCTATGCAGTTGTTTAAATATAAATGGCAGAAAGTGAAGGGAGGGGATAAATAAGTGAATAATAGCTCATTTTTCCATGGTGAATCCAAATAAAAGAGCAACCACACATGCACACTCTTCTTAACAAGTTTTGTTTGCTTAGAAACTTTAGGCCCCCAGTTTCTCTTTCATAGTTAAATGGTTCATTTTCATCTTTGTTCCTTTCATAAACATATGCACTTTCTTCAGTACTTCAGCAACTGTTGTTGAATTTTTGATAATCTTTTTCTGTCTGTTATGACCAGAGCCTGAATAATCAATGAATGAATTTGATAAATTCTTCTATACATATTGAAGCAGTAGATATTAATCAGAATATAATTTCTTACATGCAAGATAATATTAGTATTCTGTCAGTCATTTCATGATCCTTGCATATTTAGAATTTCATATCAAAAGAGAGAACAACCATCTTAAAAGCAGAATAATTCTTGTTAAAAATCACAAAAGAAGGGATTTACAGGTTGAAGTTATTGTGAATCTTTTTCATTAAATGTAATAGCATGTAATGAACAGATAACATTCTATAACCTTCCAGCAATTTTGTTTAAATTTAAACGGGAAAAACTCTGCACATTTGGTCAAGTTGGTTCCTCCTCTGTTAGTCTGTATTAAAACATAATTCCTTTTAGGAATTCCTCCTAATTCTTATTTGCTTATAAGCTGTATTTTGTTTTCCATTCAAAATTCTGTGCTTCAGCCTGACTCTGTGCAAGACAGACAGATTGAGCACTTTTGGAGATAGTGCAGATTTTTGATCTCAATGACACATTGTCTTTTCACTAAGCTATGAATGCAATAATCACTTTATTCTTAAGTGAGGCACATATTTTAAGTGCAGATGTTCCCATGAAACTTAGCAGCATAATAGACAGAAATTACCTATGGAATTCTGTTTCCAAGTTAGTAAATTATAAATGTCAAGTATATAGAGCAAATGTAAAGCACATACTGTTTCAAGAAACGGATAATACATAAAAAAGTTTCTTATATAAAATGTTAATTAAATGCCTCTCTTAATATCTTTAAAATGAACAACAGATGTGTGCTGTAAGCATATATGTTTTTATATATGGTATATGAGCATACATATATGTGTGATATACTTTGTTAAACTAAGAACATTACTGTATATGAGTTTAAATTTGCCTTGAAATCAAGTACACAGGAGCTGGCATTGACCTAGCTCTGGTACTGTATTTGAAAGCTGAATTAAATGAAACAAATATGAAAAGGAGAGCTGATTAACAGATGTATGTAACATGTAACAGATAAATGCCATTTTCAGAAAGGAAAGGTTTTCAGAAAAGTATGTCTGTTGGTCCAGCAGGTTATGGACTGAATAGAATATGATCAAGAGGGGGATGAAATGACCCATCCACAGTGGGGTCAACCCTTTTTTTGCCAAAAATAAGTCAATTCCACTAGCACAGGGAGATAGTAAGCAGTCTGAGCTGGACATCAGACTTTGACATTAGAAAAACTGATTTGCAGCAATCATTAAACATGTGGTAGCTATTGTCTGTTTGACAGACAATGATTTTCATTGCCTCAAGATGCTTATGAATATTAGGTTTAGGTAGACTTAATGAAATACCACGTCATTGAGAGTCCAACTTCCCTTCTGTAAAAAACATAGTTTACTTTGAGTTGCTTGGTTGCTTGAGAAAATTGTAGATAATGACTGGAAGAAAATCTGAAAGAGGAGAGGCTTAAATATTTTAGTTAGATCTTTCTTGCAATAGATGCTATCTTGTAGTGTGTTTTTTTGTAAGAGTTTATACATCCTAACTAATTGTCAAAGATTTATCAAAGATTTATTTGTATTGGTGGTAAATATATTCCATGGAGCATGAATGGCTATTGTCACCCTTTTCCAGGCTGGGAAGACAGCTTAGAACATAACTACTTTCTTGTGTTCAACTACAGCAAAAATGCTCAAAAAAATCTAAGTTGTTTCTTAACTATACACACATGCCCAAGCTGTTGTTTCACTTTTTTTTTCCAGTACTGATCCATTGTTTTACGTGTACTTTCACATCCTGAACATTTTTATATATATATATATATATATATTTGTCTATACTTAAAGTCTATTAAACAGTGTATGTTTCAAGGGGCGCTGAAAGACTTCTGACCTTTTCCAGTTCTTCTACATGCTGAAATTGGAACACTGGAAATGTCATTTGTGATATAGACTTATGTGGATTAAAGTTATCTATAATGAAATTCAGTCCTTGTAGAAAAGCACTCTTACCTAAAAAACCTTGCCTCTGTCTTTGTGAGGAAATCTGATATTATTTTATTACTTATATGAAAACATGTAGTTAGGCCAACTGATATGGCATAGCTGAGTTCTGAGGCCTTAACACCAGGGAGTCTTCAGCTTTTCTTGCCAAGATATAGATGCAATTTTGTGATTACTCTCATCTGATTCTGGAATGTTCAGTACAGAACAGTACAAATGGGCAGCAAACTCAAATGTATCTTAGTCTAGAGGTATCGTAGAGGATGCTAAAAAGAACAAAAGGGAGAAATTGGAGTATAGGAGAGGAAAACATTAGTTGATCTCACAAGTCAGAAATTGTTATAATTATCTTTACTGTCAGAACAAGCAAAAAAAGCAAAACACAGAATCCTAGAGATTCAGGAGAGTTCTCAAAGAAGAAGACTTCAGACAGGTTTTTCCTTGCTTTTGCATTCAATAGATGCAGCAGATTAGTAGAGCACGTTCCCAGATCACAGCTGCAATTGCCATGAAAATGTGGCCAGTGAGATTCCACGAGCAGCGGAGCTGCACAGCATCTCAGGAGAAAGGGAGATAAACCCATGTCAGAAGCTGCAGCAGGAACTGGCACAGATTTTCCACCCTTTAGTCGTGGATCCACATGTGCCAAAATGACAATTTGGCTTTTGGTAAATGGCATTTTCTCAGTGTGTCTCCAAAGTGTTTTAATTTGGAGGTCTGTCCTTTAACCACTTGGATTACAAATCCTTTGTTATCTTTTCAGTGAGAGTTATGTATTTCACTACCTTGCTCTTTTTTAAAGCCCTGCTGGGCATTTTTTCAAATAGACAGAGGCAAAAAAAAAAAAAAAAAGAACTGTGTTCTAACATAGTAATCATAATAACTGTTATCATAACTATAATTCATTTCAGCAAATATTTTACAGCAGCAGAGGTATGTTTTAATATCAGGTTGCCAGCATTGGTCCCAGACCAATACTAAATACAAAGCAAAGTGCTGAACATGCTTGTTGGGATTATCCAAAATAACTAAAGAGGATCTAATTCCATTTTTTCCAGATAACTGATGGAACAAACTATTGTGTCTGAAAACATTTCAAAAGTAGATGGTCTGCAGTAATAGCCTCACGTTCAAGAATACATCCTTTATAAACCTCTTCTGCTGAAGAGCTCTGGCTTAAGCCCATTACACTCCCTCCAGATTGCCTAGGTATCTTACTTTTGTGGGTTTGTTGTTTAAAGGCTTTATCCTGTATTTGAAGCACTTCAGCATATAGCATGGGTGCAGACTGTAGCTTTATCCTGTATTTTAAGCACTCCAGCGTGTAGCATGGGTGCAGACTGTAGTCCAGCACTCAAAGCATTCCCTTAGTTTTAAAGAAGCCTGCCAACCTGAATTGATATCTTTTTATTTGCAGTCCACATCAAAAGAAGTCATCTGGTAGGAAAACACAAATGCTTGATAAAGATGCTACTTCATTTCACTGTTCTGTTGTGCTGTTTCTTTCCAAATAGCAGCTTGACTGACTGAGGAAAGCTCTGCAGTAAGAATTTCTCTGTGTATGTAAATTTTATCTCAAGATTTATCAGGTGTAATACAGGTGACAGTCCCCCAGACTTTTTTTTCAGATTTAGAAAAACACTACTTTTAGGATAAAAAACCACAATTTTAGGATAGAATATCAGTGATGGCTTCCAGGAATCAGTCCTTTGCTGTTCAGACTTATTCCCTGCTAGATCACAAATAGTTTTTCCGAGCAATGAAATGCATGAGGTGGGAGCTAGTTTGCAGTAAGAGCATCTTTGTTCCCTTTCTTTGTGATCCTTGTCCCCATGAGCGGTGAACTGCAGTGTTATCACTTTTTTTACACAGGGACTCCCTGGATTTCTTAAAGATATGGATGAATCCCAATTTTTTTTTGTTACAGTAAGGACAGGTAAGGAATGAGCATTAGCAATCATCCTTATCCTGCCTCATTACAGAGGCTCTGTTCTGTGCTGGAGAGATCACCTCTTCAGAACCTCTCAGGCTCAAAAGGTACTTCATTAGTCTCTGCTCTGAGATTGACAATGAGTGCCAATTAGTTGCAGGAGGCATTTGTTGCTGGAACAGAAATTCCTTCCCAGATAGAAACAGCAATGGTAGCAGGCGAGTGCTGCCATGGCTGGGCTCTCCAGGTATTTTATATAATAATGGCCTTACCTTGGCTGAATGCCTTTAGAGCTGCTGTAAGCTGTGGTAAGTCACACTGTTTGGGCTACATGCAGATGTCTTTCATGTAGGATGTGCCTGAGTCAGCTTCCTGTAATTGATATGTACTCCTTGATCAAGGTTAGCATCTTGATTTCTATCAGTGTTTGCCTGTTATGTCATTGTAAATAAGCTGGACATACATTGGTTTTAGCTGGTCTTGGGTTTATGTAATTTATTGCTCTGCTTCTATTAAGGAAAAGAGAACTTCCTTTTAAATATGTCCTTATTTGCTTTATATTTATTCTTCTGCATTTTATGTTAGTTTTCATTTCTTATTTCTGCCATTCCAATAGACCTTTCTTCCTTACATATAAATATTCCTCTATAATTAATTCAAAATAGTGATAAGATGTCACTTTGTTGTGCAACTTTGCCCTCTTTTTGATTAGGAAAGGTACTTCTCAAATTTGGGTACATTCCAATCATTGTCATCATAAGTCCATTAGAAGAAATATTTTATGCCTTTTTTAAAGTGGATGTTTTTTCCTGCTAATGCTGTAAAACCTCTATCAGTTCAAAGTGTGCTCTGTTTTTTGGTTTTGGTTTTTGGGGTTTTTTTTGGTTTTTTTGTTTTTTTCTGGCAAGGAGTATTTACTAGAGTGTACTAAAGCCATGGGAATATATGAGTTATCATGGGGTAAATTTGCTCCTGTCTCCTACCAGTATATTCATACTTGTGTTAAAAGACTTACAAGAGGAAGAAGCTAGTACTTCAGTCACAGAGCTAAAACAGAGAGTTAAGGCATATTATCCAAGCAATTTCACATGTCAATTCTCATCCTTAGGAGGGACACTTATGCAAGAAGCACCACTGGAGGTGTCCTGTGCCCTGCTGTTTCACAGGATGGGGCCAGTTTCCTTGCACTTCAGGCATGTTTTACTATTTTGATAAAGCTCATCTTGCTGCAAACAGCTGTATCATGAAGCCAAAGTCTGATAATTCAAAATTAATATATAGCTCTGAACAAGCCAGTTATTGTAAACAGAAAATATAGTTTAGCTTGAAAGTTTGTGTAGGGGAGAGTTAGATTGCTGTAGGAGAACACTTGACTAACAGGATTGTTACCTGTGACGGTGCTCATAGGGGTTCTTGGATGAGGGAAGAGATGAGGATCTGACTCCATGTTTCAGAAGGCTGATTTATTATTTTATGATATATATTCCATTAAAACTATACTAAAAGAATAGAAGAAAGGATTTCATCAGAAGGCTAGCTAAGAATAGAATAGGAAGGAATGATAACAAAGGCTTGTGTCTCAGACTCTCTGTCTGAGCCAGCTCACTGTGATTGGCCATTAATTAGAAACATCCAACATGGGCCAATCACAGATGCACCTGTTGCATTCCACAGCAGCAGATAACCATTGTTTACATTTTGTTCCTGAGGCCTCCCAGCTTCTCAGGAGGAAAAATCCTAAGGAAAGAATTTTTCATAAAAAGATGTCTGCAACAGTTACCATGTTGGCCTCTGGAAAGGTTTTAATGTTAGTTTTCAACTTGTCCAAACTGTGAAGGAAAGCATCCTGTGCACACACTTTAAGGAGCATGTTTTATCCTCCAAAGATCTGCCTGAGAGCACATGGAGGATGCATAGTTGTGATTTATCATAGTTGTGATTCATTATAGAACCATAGAATGGCTAAGGTTGGAAGACACCCTAAAGGTCACTTAGTTCCAATCCCCTCACCATGGACAGCGACACCTTCCACTTGACCAGCTCACTCAGGCCCCCTTCCAGCCTGGACTTTACCCAACACACTGTTTGTCACCTTTTTCCACATTGTGACCACATGAACTGACTGCATCCGTGCTCAGGCACAAGGTTTGATTTGCTGTCCCTGGCAGCTGACATTGAAGTCTCCTCATTTGGCTGATGAAACCTGCACCTGCTTAACAAAGGGCCAGAATTTGGGAACACAAATGTTGTGAGAAAAGAAACGAAAGACAGCCATGAGCTGTTCTCCAAAGTTATAACAGCAAAGGATCAGGGAAGTGGAAATGTCATCTTTGTCCTGCAAGATGCTCAGTAATCTGCTGGGCAGATAATCTGTGCAGTCAGACCCATGTCATGGGTGAAGGTTGGATGGGATGACCTCCTGGAGTGCCATCTAACTTATATTCAGCCAGTTCTGACTGATGGATAAATTATCCTTTAGTAAAATGTGATTTCAATGTACATTGTCTTCTAAACAAGAAGAAAAAGAGAAGAAACTAATAACCTTCTCTTAAATTTCCACCACCAACTCAAAAGTCATCCATTTGATCATCTGAATACACTATTTGGACCTAGAATTTTTCTTAGTGAGTTCTTAAAGTACTATTCTGGAAAGATCTTCTTCTTCTCTCCCTTGTATCTCTTGGTTTTACCTTTTTATTCTGCAGGTTTTTAAGCACAAATATTCTTCCTCTATTTTTCTTTTCATACTTGGAGTCTGTTTTTCGTAAAGTTCCACTAGTACTGCAGGATAATATCTGGTTTTAATTAATTTTATTTGGTCTAAACTCATATCTTTCTTATAATTATATTTAGTTGGGAAGGGACTAGAAAATAAAAAGTGGTGACAGTCACAGCCTTAAACAAGCCAGTATACTATTGACAAATCAGTATAGGGAACCTACATATCTGTGGCATAAGAAATTTTAGAAACTAGTATTTCACAGACACTACTTTTGATTTGCTTGGGAACAGAGAAACTCTGCTAGGAGCCAGGGTGTGGGGAACAAAGAACTTCCAGGTTTGAGGCAAAGATTTGATGCTTTTCAAAGTTTCAGATTTGAGAATAAATCACACTTTAAAGTGAACTGCTGCCTGTAAAAAAAAAAACAGATGGTGCTCAGGGGAAAGGCTTATAGCTCTGTAAATTAGGAATTATCTAAGCCAGTTTTGTTAGGCTAGTTAAAAGCAAACATCTGCAGAAATGGTGAAAAAATAAAGGAAAAAAAATTCTGAAGACATAAAGTCTTTCCTTAACTTTGAGAAATAACAGCTTGGGAATTGCAAGTGGATTTTTTGGGTTTTTTAAATATTCCGTGGGGTTAAATATACATTTAATACAATATCTGGGGTTTTTTTAATAGCATCTCTACACTATTTCACTGTAGGGTGGCTACAACAAATTCCATTTTCTTTCATTCCAGTTGTTTGCTTAGCCTATGTTTCAGGCAAAAGTTGTCCTTCCTCTCTGGTAGTGCTTTTAAATTCTACAACTGCTTTTCTTGTATAATTAAGTTTTCAAGTAGATTTAGCTCAAAGTGAGGTGTATTGTCAGCCTTTACTGGGCTGTTTTCAAGACCAAACCAAGACAAACACTGTGAAAGTTACCACTGCAATATTGCAACCCACCCAGGGTGGCATAAAATGCTCTTCAGTGATAAAAATAATAACAGTAGGAAACAAAGCAATGAAAGGAACAATGCTTGGGTTACACCTTAGTAAATGGAGAGCCCCAAATGCTAATCTAATTTTCAAAAGGATGCACACATACCAGGCAGTGTGTCTCACCTGTAGGATAGAGGAATCAGCTTGTCCTGTAAAAGAGAAAAGAATAAGATATTCCTAAATAGGTACAAATCTGATCTATTTTATACTAGTGAAGGGTTTCCCCTTGGAGAATTCAGTTCAATTTTTGGGGATTTATAAGGTGGTAAGTTATACTTACATTATCTTATTAAGGAAGGCAAACAAGCTGCTCAGCCTGCCATAAGCTATTAGATGTGATCTTGCATCTCCATGAAATTTTTGGAACCTTAGGGATTTGGGAGTTGGATTGATCTGCTCTTGTGCCTCTCAGACATGGCATCGAGGGTTGAACACTTTTTGGGAGATTTGGGACATCCCAAATTAGCCTTGCTGCTAAACTGGCAGCTCTTGGACTGGAATTTCCCAGTATAGGATCTATGTCCCAGGAATCTGCATTCATGGACTCAAATGATCCCTTGTGATCTCTGATGATTTCCACACCACCTCCCAGTCCCTCAATTCATATTAATATTGAGTATGGAGAGATTTTCCTGTAATGATTTTACTTCAGTCTGGTATTTTACAAGAAATTTTTTGGGACCCTCAGGCTGCTACTTGAGTCATTTCCCACAGTTTTCATGGGTATTCCCTGAGCATAGCACACCCTAAATGTTAATAAAATTATATATCTTTAGATTCCAATGGTAGAGGTAGAATATTTTTGTTCTAAATAGGTATACTTGTAGATTGCAGCATCTTACATTTTTTATGGTTTTCAGTAAAAATAAAACAAAAAGACCTCATCATTACAATTTTAAGGACAAAAAAAAAAAAAAAAGAAATTATGTCCTCTTTTCAACTCCAATGTGCCCATTAAATATTGAAAACTGTCAACACTAAGAAACAGTTTAGGAATTCATTTAATTTTTTTCCCTCAGAGTTTTGCTAAACTTCATCCCGACAGAGAGATGCTTTTATGTATCAATTTCTGGGAATAGTTTGCTCTCCAACACCCAGAGAAGATTTCCCTAACCAGAAGATAGACCTAAATACACAGACATTTTTCATCACTAATGCATTTCATCACTAATGAATTAATTAGTGCTGTTATCCAGAGGGAGAACATTTTCCAAGTTTTAATGCAGATTTCTTTGAAATCCCATGACCCAACCATGGAGCCATTTAGGTTGGAAAAGACCCTCAGGACGATCAAACCCAAACATTAACCCAGCAGTGCCGAGTGTCTTCTTAGTGAAAGGAGAGCTCAAGAGGATCAGAATCCTCAGCTAATTTGGTGTTATCTGCACATCTGGAGGCTCCAGCTTGTCAATAAAGGTGCTAAACAGGACTGAGCCCTGGGGGACACCATGGGTGACCTGAGGCCAGCTGGACGCAGGACCTTTCACCACCCCACTCTGGTATCAATGGCCAACCAGGCAGATTTTTATCCAGCAAAAGTACACCTGCTCACTGGAAATCCAGTTTCCCCATTTTGAGTGCCAAAGGCTTTGCTCAAGTCCAGATAGAACCACCCATGGCCATTCCATCATCCACTAAACGTCGTAGAATGAGATCAAGTCAGTCAAAGCAGCACAATGTCACCAGAAAAATGAAGGATTGGCAGAAAGGTGAGAGGTTTTTGGTGGTTTTGTGGGGTTTAGGGGTTTTTGTTTTAGTTTTTGTTTCTTTGGTTTTTTTTTCTTTGTTTGTTTTTAGTTTTTGGGGGGTTCTTTATTTGTTGTTTTGCTTGTTTTAATTTCTCTCTTCAGAAGTGCGTGTCATATAAAATGACAGCCCCTTGGGAAAAAAACTCACCATGTTCAGTGCTACATGGGGTTAAATTACTGAAAGTTGAGAGCTCATTTTCTTACAAGGGTTTTGCTACTTGCTAAAAGAAGGGAGTATTGCTGTTTAACCAACATGCCTATTTCAGATAACAAAGCAGATTTTTTTTTTTTTCTGGATTTTTTTCTATTAAGCAAGAGCTTTCCTACTGAAGAGTACATTAATCATAAGTTGTTATAAAGAGGAGCTTAATATAAGGTTTTAGCAGGTTTAGTTGATTTTACTTGTATCTGATTAGGAAAAAAAAAGTTGAATATTTTAAAACACACTGAAGATGAAGTTCATGGAATTTATGTTCATCTGCCAGAATTTAGTTTGTGTATGCATCTGGTCCAGTGAACTAAAATCTTGTATCAGACATTTGGAAGAGACATCAGCAACTGCTGAATATTTCAGTTCTTACTCATTGGTACAGTTTAGCTGAACATTGTCTTACCACTAAAAAGGCATATATAAAGAGTGCTTGCTTTTGCTATTTTTAAAGAGAATAAAGAAATGAAAAAAGGTGTACCAGATGGCTTAGCTGCTACGGGCAACTGAAAATGCAAATAATCTGAAATTATATTAAGTTATGGTTAGTGGTTACCCATCAGATGAGGTAGGTTATGTTGGTACAAAAGCAACTCATTTATTTCCCTTAGCAGACAAATTTTCCCAACGCAGTCCTTAAAAAAAAAAAAAAATCCTCATAGTGAAATAATTCCAACATTAAAATAAACAACAAAGCCTCTTTCCAAAGAAAGAGTAATTAGTATTTCAATTTATTTACTAGACTAGGCAGCTAATACAGCTTCTACAAAGTATTCATTGAGTGCATTTTTAGGATGAGATAATGGATTTTCAAATTATGTATGCTGACAATATCAACAAAGCTGCTTTATTAGTCCTGTTTGGGCCCTGTGGTATCATTAAACCCAACATTTGTCTACAGCTTGATTCTGTTAATGGAAATGGTGATCTAATTTTTAGTTGTTATAAGTTATCTATGACTCTCAGATGATATCTAAGTCTCTTGCATGATTTATTGAAAATTCACACCTGCAACTTGCACTAGAAAAGAATGTGTTTCTTTAGATACTTTAATATTTTTTCTTGTTATGTTTTAAGCCAAAAGAACATAAAATTATTTTAATTCTAGCTGCTAAATCTTGCTTTTCCACTTGAGGACACAGTGGCTTCAATAAGTTATTCATATGTTAAGCTGGAAGCACACGGCCCCATGAGGGCTGTATATATATGAGAGAAAGACAGTAACAAATTCTCTGATGAAGAGACAAAGCTTTATAGCCAAACTCCACAGTGCAGAGGATCTTTGCTTTAGAGCCCTTATGAAGCACTGAGACAGGGTCCGTAATGGCAAAGCTGACGTGCAGTGGGATGCTGTGGAGGGAGCTTTGTGGAGGGAAGCTTTGTGGCTGTGAACTAAAATGTAGGCTACACATCTGGTCAGAGGCACGTGTCACTGACAGAGTATGAACCTTGGTGACTTCTTACATGACATTAAAATTAATGCTATACTTCATCACTTTGCTTCTGCTACCCTGCCACATGGTTTTCCATATTTTACAGTGCACACATCATTTGAGTTCTGAAGGAAATTTGCTTAGTCAAAAAGTCAGCTGTATTCAAATTATTCATAAGGGAAATTGCATCTTAGGCAATTAAAATGTGTGCTGGGTAAAAGAAAATGTTTCTTCCTGAAAGGAAAGAGCGGATGCTTCATCTGTGAGAAATGTTATTACAAATTCTTTTCTGTTACTAAGCACCTAATATTAAAAAGAAACTTGTTCTAATCAGAGAGGAACCATATGAGGGCATAGTGGAAATTTTTATTTTAGGTTAAATTGATGCTTTTGTTTTTTTCCACACATGACATTCGCTCTTCCACATCTAGTTCCCTTATCCTCCCAGAACCATTGCTACTTGTATAAAAGATTGTACATTAGTTCTATTCTCTCTGTATTTTATATGTTAAATGTGATCTCTTCTGTCCAAATTAATGTTCCTTTGAGCTGCAGTTATATGGATGGTGGGGGAGCAAGAGTGATGTGATCAGCTTTGGACAATTTGCTAGGAAGGGAAATGAGTTTGGCTGTGTTTGAAGTTGGTCAGAGAGATTAAGGTAGTACACTATGTATCTTTTGCTCCCTTAAAATATAAATTGCCCCCCTTGATCCATTAAAAAAATTAGATTCTGTTAGATTCATGTCTTGTCACTGATATGCAATTTATGACCATTACAGGGAATTTGTATTATTTGTGTTGTCTTTCCCTTATAAATGGCCAGTGCTTGTAAGCATTTTTTCAAGCTTTCTTTTACTGAAGTTTGCAAACCTGCATTGTAAACCTGGATAAACTGGTAGTATCCCTTGCCATTCATGGTCTGAAGTGGCTCAAAGCTGATCTGATTCCTGTTACTTCTGTATCAACCAATGCCACATCTTTAAATAGATTTCTGAAGTTTCTGGGTTGTCAGTATTTTCTCAGCTGTGGGCAAGATCTGGCTACAGAAGTGCCAAGAACAAAAGATATAAACACACACATGCAGTCACATATATGAAATGTCTATTATTTTCACAGAAGCTAGAGAGAGGCATGTTTTGATGTCCCAATGGAGGGGCAGCAATGGGGTGCATTAATGGGATGATAAAGCCCATTCTTTTTTCAGAAGGTTGTGCCTGGGGAATAGGGGTGCAGCAGTGTCTGTGGGACATGGGGATGTGATTTTAATTTCTCCTTATTTGAACAGTGCTCCCCTTGGAGAGGCAGGAGAAAACCTATTTCACCTTTTACTGGCAGAAATCACTGGTTGAAAGGAGAATTTTTTTGTCTATTTGAAGCCTACCTGCTGATGTTTTCACCCTTTTTAACATGTTCAGCCCATCTCTGCAGCCCAATAATGGAATACTTAAGGCCATATGATACCATCGATTTCAGAGCAGAGTCCTGTTGGCTTCTGTGGGGAGTTCTGCTTTAAAAATCAATGGCATAATAGGATTTAAAGTAATAAAAAGAGAGAAAAGGGACAAGGAATTTAGTTCATGTGTGCCCCGTGACATTGGAAAAAGACATTAGCTGCAGTACACAGACCATGAGTGCTGTGCATCCCTCACTCAAATGCTCAAATTTTAAAACCCCTTATCTTTTTAATGAAAGGAGTTAATGACTTACATTGTAGTTACAGTTTAACAAATTTATGAACTAACTATAATTAATAGGTATTATATATACATAATTTATATAGCTATAAATTATATTATAGACTGCATGATACTGAAATGCAGTATTTTATTTTGTTACAAACGATGCTAATATTTAAGATTACCCAATATTTGCATTTTTTCATACTGAAGTATCAAAAGAATATACCCATAATCATAAATCTTAAAATAATCGCTCTTAGGGAAATGTGTTTCTGTGCTTGGAAGCATTGTTCTAATCTTTTCTAGTGTCATTTTGAAGTACATAATCTAATTGAAACCACAAAAGCAAAGTCAGAGCTATTGTGGATTTTGAAAAGTTTGCATGGGTCTGAAGTTACAAGCATGATTTTATTAATTTTATAATTTTTTTAGGCTTTATTTTTCCTGAATGACATAGATGCAGCAAGAACAAAATATTGCAAGAGAGATCTATCTAGCTCCTACTTTATACTCCTCAAAATTTAAGGCCTCAATTTATCTCTGACTTTGTGATATTCCAACTTAACAATTCAAACCTTCTTCCAGTAAACAAATTTCACTCTTTGTTTTTGACTCTTAACATGCTTTCCCTTTTGTAACAATTCCTGGGCCCATTCACTTCCATTTTGAAGAATCATAACAGAGAATCTGTTTCTCAGTCTGGATCTTTGTAACTTTCTTCGGCACAGATCTTCTGAGGAAAGATTCCTTGATATCCATGATTAGGGAGAAAAAGGGTACAGATAAATGTTATATGTGAGGTAAATAGCTATAAGTAGGAATTTATTCTTTTGTTCAAAGCACATGTTATTCTGTTCTATCAAAACATGAACATGCATTATATAAGGCAGCTTCTTAAATAAATACATGAGTGAATATTAAAGTGTTTGCAACCTACTTTGTACATACAGCTGGCCTTCCAACAGAGCAGGAGTTAATTAGACTTGTGGGGGTAAATGCAAAAATGAAACAAAATAATAATGAGAACACTTCAAACCAATGACCCTGTTTTATTGTTCAAATGGGACAGTAAATAATGCAAGCTGAAGGAAAATATGATAAATATAGAGAGGGAGAAAGAACAAAAATCTAAGATCTAGCTACCTTTTGGGACATGATTTTCTATTCCAGATTTTGTATTAAAAAGCACTTTAAATGTAACTGTATGACAGCTCTTGAGTCTTTCCTTAATTTGTTGAGGTTTTTCTTTCAGTTGTCATATCATAGGACTTTTAGGAGAAGATTCCTTGGGTTTGGGTCCTGTCATACTTGGAAATAGTAAACATGGTCAATATTGTGTTATTCTAGAGATGGGAAAGATGTTCTTTCTACCATTCCATCTTCCTCCTCCCCACCCCAAACCACACAGACAGACACAGAGCCATTCTCCCTCATGAAAGACCTTTACATGGGATTTGTTGTATCATGCTGTGACCTTGGAATGAGAGGTCACCTGGGGAGCCAAAGACTGGTAGGACGGTGCTGCAAACAACCTGTGTCACTGTCATATTTTCTAGAAAAATCCCCTTGCCCAAGATTCTTCTCCTGGGAAGCTGAGAAGCCTCGGAGAAAAAGGAAAACAATATTATCTCATTTGCTTCTCCTGTGTTTTGATGCTTTGGAATGTGGTTGGAGATTGTTTATCCAACATGTGAATTGTTTTGACTTAATGACCAATCACAGTCAGGCTGTCTCTGAAGAGAGAGTCACAAATTTTTCATTATTATCTTTTAGCCTTCTGTCTGTATCCTTTCTCTATTCTTTAGTATAGTTTAGTATAGTAGTCTTTAATATAATATAAACCATAAAATAATAAATTAGCCTTCTAAGAACATAAAATCAGATTCATTAATTCCTTCCAATGACGGGGGACCCTGAAAATACCACAACCTGTTTCCTTGAGTCTGTGGTATGTATTGAAATATTCTCTGGGAGACTTCAAAAAAGATTTTTTGAAAGGGCCACTTCATCACACTTATTTTCATATTTCTTTGACTGGAAGTGGTGCCTTGTGAAGGCTGAGCTAGAACAGAGGCTGGACAGAACTGAAGAATAAAATAGGGATTTATTAGAAGCCCTCAATGGACACACCTTGGGCAGCACAAGAGCCCAGCCAGGGCTGCATCCAAGATGAACCAAAATGGTCACAAAATGAACAGCTGGTCACGGGGTCTCTCACTTTCATAAGTTCTGGTCCATTTGAATTTTGGAGCCAATTGTCCAATTACAGCTTTAGGTTATTAAGTTCCATTCTTGTTTTTCTCTTTTCAGTCCATGATTTTTTATGCTCTTGGACCTGAGATCTGGATCGGCTGTCCTTGGTCCCCAGCTAGAGAAGGAATTATTTTGTCTTCCTGCTCTGTGCAGAGAGCTCACCCTCCCTTCATATGAAGCCCAGACCCACACACTAAAGCAGTACAGAATCTGAAAAATATAAAAGCTAAAACCTGAGGCATCAGAAGAAGCAGAGTTCTGATGATCTTATCCTTTTCATGATTTTTACACAGAAATACAGAAACTTTAGGATACATTTTGCAATTTGAGGCTCAGAGTATTTTACCATAGAGGGGAAGATACATATAAAAGAGGCAGTGGATATATTAAAGGAGTTGTATGAACTGCCCTTCTGGATATTAGAAAGCATTTATGGGAGAGGAGTGAAAAGGGTGACAAGAAATGGCTGCAAACAGAATGAAAGCTAATAAAACATGGGACTGTAGCTACTGATCTCTAAACTGAAAAATTCAGCTGTGAGGTCTTATATAACGGCTTACACTCATGCTTACACAAGCTTACCCATGTTCAGGTGAGCAAAAGTGCTGAGAAAATCTTCATGTCTTTCCTCCTTCTTCTGTGAGCACTGCCTTGCTTAAACGCATCTAGAATCTGTAGATCAGTGTGGGAGTCCAGCTGTGCTTGCTGTTGCCTGAAGATAAACAAATACCAAATAAAAATCTGTGATCTTGGGGATGTAAACCATAAAAAAAAAAAAACCCAACCAAACAAACCAACAAAAAAACCCAACTATCTATCTATCTATCTATCATCTATCTATCTATCTATCTATCTATCTATCTATCTATCTATCTATCTATCTATCTATCTATCTATTTACTTTTGAGAAGAGATGAGGCTGGTTTAAGGCACCTAAATCGGTATGCAGGACACACTGGTGATGATTAGAGAAGACAGATCATGAAAGTGTCTAATCTGGGGAGTCCTAGTGGGATCTCTGGCATTTTTCCTGATGTTTTGTAGAGGAAATGCTGGGACATTTTGCCCCCACACAGTAAAAGGTCAGGGCCACCTGCTTTTGTACATGATTGATATGAATCACTGAGGATATGGACAGCAAGTACAGCTGCAACTGTGACATGTTTTGGTATTTACATTTTAAAATCTCTGAATTAAACACTGTATTTTCTTTCTGTACGTAAGTAGAACTTTAAAGAAGACAAGAAAGACAGTTTTAGTTTGTGGGATGAAAAATAAATAGATAAAAACAAAGAAGGGGAATTGGTTGAGTTTCTCTTATTTTTGATGGCTTCCTGTGTAAAGGTGGAAAATGATCAAAGGCAGATGATGCATGTATGTGTTTCAACCTTTTCTACTCCATGTCTATTATTTGGGGATTTTTTTTTCAATTTTAAAATGGAAAGTTGAAAAGTTCCATCTTGAAAACATTCATAAAATATTGTGCCTCTTCTAAAAACCATCAAAATAAAACACATCCAAATAAAACAGACTGTTGAATTTAACCACATTAAAAATAGGCAATGAAAAATTATTTTCTCAAAATTAGATGTGTCTTAAAATGCATAAAATAAGAGTAGGATTTACTATTTATTTATCCATTGATATTGGACCCTTTTTCCATCTTTCTAACCCCAATACACTTCTGTGTATTTTTTGTGAATTCTTTGGGATTAAATCCCAAGCACTCTTAAAGATCTTCAAATGTTCTGTCATGAAATGCATGTTTATGCGGATATGCAATTATAGGGCAACGCTGCACTATTCAATGAGTGTTCAGTAATTTATTTTTATCTGCAATGCTGTAAAAATGCCTTCGAAGTGCTGAATCTCTTTAATACCTGCTGATATTGGATACCACAAAGCAAGAAAGACCCTGACAATTGCAATTTGCAGGTTTGTTCCAGCTCCTACTGAAGCAAGTAATAGCCTGCATCTTTACTTAAGTGGATGATGGATCTGGCACCAAATAAAAAGAATATGCCAGACTTCTTGGGGGAGAATTGCATAGTGACACCACAAGCATGTATTTTTAAATTTCTGGGGTTTTTTTTTTTTCTTCTTTTTTTTTTCCCTTTGACCATTTTGTTTTTCCTACTTGGTATTTTTCCATAGGTGCTGCAAAATGGAAGAGAGATTAGAACTGCAGCATATCACCTTTCAAATGGCCTCTGCACAAAGGTATGACAGAAGAAATTGATTTTCACTTTTCATCAATATTTCTAAATTGTAACACATATTTTACAGTAAAAGAAGATGCATCACCCTGGATTTTTTTTTGTCAGCATTCCTGAAACAAAGTGCATTGAAAGCTACTAACATGGAAGTCTCAGCTTAGTAATTTACAGCCAAAAAATGGATTTCTTTCTCAGAATGATAAGTCAGTCAGTGAACCATGTATTGTCCATAGATGATGTGCAATTCACTCACTGCATGCAGGGTTTTAACATTTCTCCTCAAACTTTGAGACCTAGAATGAACTTTGGCTAAAACTTTCTGGACCTTTCCAAGTTTGCATGCATTATTTAACTGTTACCAAATGGGATCTGGTAAACAACGATTAACTGAGCATCCTCTTCATAAGCTCTTTTTGTTATTAGTTGCAGAATTTGAAGCATTGGTCAGGTCAGTTTTGTGCACCTAATGATAGCTCGTCTCCAAAATGCAGAACACAGAAAAGGTTAATTATTGTTTTTTCTTGCATTCTCATTCATCATTTTTAGCTGGCTGGCAGCAGGTCTCATCAGCTGGTCCATGAAGCTGCTCTGATGCCTCACACACGCACTTACAGGGTGAGGCAGGAGGAAGGAGCTTTTGGATCTCTTAGGAGATTGTTTACTAGCAAGCACTAACCCTGTTTGACATCTTTTCTAGATGAAGTTTTCTTGGCTAAATTTGTCAATTTTTTTTTGCTTTGCTGTTTACATCCACATAATTGTTACTGTATATCAGATTTCTCTTCCTGGAATTAGAAATGAAAATTAGCTTCTGGGAGAGGAAAGACTAAAGCAGCTCACAGCAGCTTAACAAGACAGGCATACAAGACACCTTTCCAATTTCATTTAGCTATTAAGGTAATTTCATAGGGACCTTGTGAATCAGAAGAACTGTGTTAAAGCTTCTAGAAGACTCTAAGTTGGGTTCTTATACTGAAATACAAAGTGTCATATCTTCTGAAAAATCCCTTCACCAGGATTTCTTCTCTTGGGAAGCTAAGAAGCCTCAGAGAAAAATGAAAACAACATTTTCTCATTTGCTTCTCCTGTGTTTTGCTGCTTTGGAGTGTGGTTGGATAGTGTTTATCCAACATGTGAATTGTTTTGACTTAATAACCAATCATGGTTCAGCTGTGTCGGACTCTGGAGAGAGAGTCATAAGATTCATTAGTGTTAAACCTTTATTGATTCTTTATTGTTGAAACTTTTGTAAGTGTCTTTTCTCTACTCTTTAGTATAGTTTCAGTATAGTATTCTTTAAGATAATATAATATCATAAAATAATAAATTAGCCTTCTAAGAACATGGAGTCAGATTCAACTTTCCTTCCCCACGACAGGGGACCCCAGAAAATACCACACACTCATGCCTATAATACCTTTTTTTGCACAAGGAGCAATGAAATATAGATATATATATACCCTACACAGAAATATTAACACAAATAATTGGAATCAGAGGGGAGATGACAGGATATACAATGTGTTCCCAAAAAGATGTTTCTCTAATGGTTCTTAAGGAGATCTAGTGACAGAGAACTACCACTTATATTCTTTATTTTGTTTCCAAGGGCACTCACTCTTGAGGTACATAATTTTTCCTTTATTTTCACTCATTAGGTAAAATATGTTTGAACTGCTAAGCTTAGCTTAGAGGAATGATATTTTCTCTACTACAAACTAATTCTGGGCAATCTTAAAATTAAATTGTAAGTTACTTGCCTCTGTGTTTCAAGGCACAGCTTCCATGTAGTCTCTCTATTTTTGTTACAATGCATCCCTGTCCTAAGTGTATACTTATTAATAATGAATTGCCATAATAAATTCACTCATTATGGGACCTAGGTATTGAGTGAGTGTGGTCTAAAATAAGTGGGTCATACAGGCCTAGAAATGAAACTAGGATTCTAAAAAGGAGAAACTGAAAGACTTAATTCAGACTTAACTCAATGACTGCAGCTTGAGCCCTTCTTCTTCTCTGGTTTCAGCATCTGGAGGTTGCAAAGCCCACACATGGGCCAGCAGTCATCCTCTGCTTGAGTAAGGGCATGGGGACTGCACCAATTCAATTTGCAATTAGATTTACAGCAATGAAAAAATACCACAAAGAATCCCCTCATTATCTCTCAAATATAACCCTTGATAGATAGATACAATCCTAGTTAAAAACCGAGCGCAGAAAACTATAGATCCGGCAGCCAAGGCAAAGCAGAAATATTTGTTTTCCCTACTTTTTAAAGTAGAGCACTGCGAAAAATCTCTACCATTTTAGTCATTTCTCAATGTTAAGGTAAATTAAACTCTGTGGAGTTTAATTTACCTTAAACCTGGAAGCACAGGAGCCCAGGCCCTGAGGAGGAAAGTGTCTGGAGGAGACGGGAGGAACCAGAGGCAGGGAGTGGTGCGTGGTTGTGCAGACCCGTGAGACTGGAGTCAGCCTGCCCTGAGATGGGAACAAAATGCTTTGGAGGGAGCTTTAAGCAGGGCAATACCCAGCTCTCATTATTGTTTCTACTAATAAAAAGTGTACACATATCTCTTGTGGGCTGTATAAAGGAAGGTTGCCTTTCCCCAAAGTAGCTGGGGACAGCTACCTTCAAGTACATAATACATTTACTTATCCAACCTGCAACAAATTTTCCATTTATTTATTTTTTTATTTTTATTTTCTACTTACTTTCCCAAGTACATGGATTTTGGAAAGGTTTTCACTTTACAGGAAATACAAAATGTCAATTTTCTTTTTTAAATCAGAGTGAAACGTATATTTTTTAAGTTTCCGGGCGAATAGAAATTCTGCCTTTCATCCAACCTTTATCAAAGACCTGGGAGTAAATTCCCACATGTTCTGTTAACCCCCAAACCACTGTGATTATTAACACCAGCTAAGGCACAGCTTCCAGCATGTTTTCCTCCAGTAATCATTCCAATGCTGGCTGGTAATAACTTGCCAAATTATTTTGGAGCCATAATTGTTCTTGCCTTGCCTCACCTCCTTTTCTTCACTCAACATCTTTCCCCTTTTTCCTTGCGCTGCTCCCCTATGATCAATATGAGTATTAAGCTGTTAACCTGATACTGCTTTATTCACTTCTTGAGAAAAACAAGACAGAAAAGATTTGTGTGTTCCTAGTTTTGCTGAAGGTTTAGTGGTGTGGCATAGTGCATGCACACATGGAAACAGTGCATAAATATTCCCAGAAATGTGTTCCAGTGCACAAATATGGTTGATACAGTGTACAAATATTTCCAGACCACACACGCACCTATATGGAGTCTGTTGAGAGTATTAATATGGTTTTTGTTGTGGAGGGAGGGACAGTGAGAAATCTCAGACTCTTTTTTTAACCATAAAATGCAGTTTCAGTTTTGTACTCTTCAAACACTCCATTCCACATGCACAAAATCTATGAAAACAAATGCAAGTGTTTCCATTGCTGAAAAATGTTTAACTGCAGGTATATTAGAAATATAAGAAAGCAATTTTCTGATATATTGAAATGAAAATAATAGTAACTTTTATATTTCAAATAAAATGTAGTTGTCACTTAAGCAATAATAAGGGAGAATAGTTTTAATAATTTGTTGTATACCGTTGTATTAGCTTTAAACCAGAAATTAAGTCTCATGATATGTGATGAAATAATTGTAGGCATGTGAAAGATGGTTTTACCTTTAAAATAATTTGGCCAAATTTGGGAGATGTGAATCAACAGGGTGCAGTCTATTATACAAATTTTCTTTTTTTATATTTCATGTGCTTTATTTACTTCCTTGGCTGATGATAATCATGTTGTATTTTATTTGTAGAAGAATGTGTGAGGTTGTCAGTATCTAATTTAATGCCTGTTAATACTTACGAATAGAATTGGGGGAAAACATTCTCATAAATGAACTTGCTCCTTAAAATCAAAATGCTTTTAATTTATTTTTTGAGCATACACTGCACCAAGTTCTTATTTTTATTTCTCTTAATTTGTTCTGACTAGTGCGGTTGTAAATTAATTCTTATCAACTTTTTGAGTAGAAAGAGAAAGTAAATATACCTGAACTTAAATGTAATTGTAGCAAAGGGAGAGTAAAACAGCAAAAGCATGATGCAGACATGAAATGAACAATGACTATAAAAATACTGTTAACTGTAACAATAAAAAAAAAGTGTTCTCTTTCTCTGGTTTGCTCTTTATTTGTAATTTGTGTGCGTGGGCACACAGACATGTCTTAAACCTGCTGCACTCATTTTAATATTCCTTTTCTCCCTTAGTGCAATCAAACATCAAAACAGTATCATGCTCTTGTCCTTATTTAAATTCTAAATACAAGTATACCCAATAGTGATGGGGTTTTGTTGTTGTTGTTTTGTGTCAATATTTTATTTATGCAAAGTGGTAAGTAGGTTAGTAGGTATAACAAACAACTTAACTCCAAGTATCCACTGTCTTCTCTGTTAGAATATTCCCTTTGTGTTTCAGGTTTAGGAGCCATGGTATAAATGAAATACCAGACTCTGTGGTATTTGTCTGTGGCAAAACAAAAAACCTCATAACAACAAGAAGAAAGTGAAATAACTTTTAACTGATTTTTTTTCCCTGGAATGTTAAATCATGAGGCAAAAGCCTATTCTTGAATGCCCTATCCCTTCCAAGCACTGCAGAGTCTTGTCAGAGAGACTGCACACTGCATAATTACCAGAGAATAAATCCACTTCCTCTTTCTTCTCAGCTTTTAACCATAATTTTGAAGTATTGCAAAGAAAAAAAGCAGACAGAAGGGTATTTTCAAATCCTGTATCTCCCACCCAGTACCCTGGAAAAGTTTGTGAAGCTTATAACCATGTCAGTATATTTCTTATTGAATTCTTGTTGCTCAGTGAAAGCAATATGAATATAAATGGGAAAATTCTCCATGCAAATCACAGACCATTTTGGCTACAGAGAAACAGTAAACTAGTCATTAAATAAAAGTGCTATCAAATGAATGAAATTATCCTACAATATTGTTGTGTAAAAACTAACATTAATCCTTCACACCACTGGGTCAGTTTTTGGTTTCTTGCTTTTTTACTTTAAGATTGTTACTAAGGTGTGAAATTCATGGTTGAATTTCAAGATGTGCCCAAATAACTACCATAAATATTGTCATATATCTCATTTAATCACTCTTGCTTCTTTACTGCATAAATATATTTACAGAAAATAAAATAATTTATTTCAAAATGTGTAGTGAAATGTTGAACCATTTACTTCATTGAAGTTTTATCAGTTTTCTGTGAAATAGCTGCATATAGAAAACTGAAGGGATTTTTTTTGATGTTGCAAGGTTTGTGTTCAAAACAAAAATGTGTGAACCATGATGTATGTATAAGGTTTCTTACTTATTTTTAAAAGACCTTTAGACCTTGTTTATGCCTATACTATTTAGGGGAATAAATTAAGTTTAGGTTTGATTTTTGTTTATTTTATTGTGGTACACAGAAAAAACTAAGTGTGCCAACTTACTCTAGTAGTACTCATTCTTCAGCACCTGTAGCCTATCCCATATTTCAGCTAATTTGGTGAAGTTGGAAAATCAATTCTGTTTTACAAATACTAATGTTGTGATCATTATCTTTGCTCTAAGGGCTTACATTTGAACACAACGTAATTCAGATTAATAATGCATATTTAATAAATGCTAACATAAGTACCAAGGAAGCACTTTGGTTTCCAAGAGAGTCTCAGCATATGGCTGTAATATCTAATCAATAATTAATTATAAGCTAGCTGACCCAATAGGCTCTTGCTACTTGCACATGTTAAAAAAGAAGGATTTGGTAAGCAGATTGGAAAACTAGAAAATGTAATTTATAATCTCCTTTTGCCCTTTCTCTTCACTCAGGCACAAGATTTATCTAGTGTTCAAGAGCCCTTTCACCTACATGCATAAAATTAAAAAGAGAGGAGAAATCTGAACTGTGAGATGAAGCACAAAAATACAGTGCAATGTGTGTGTGACCCATGATCCAGCCACATGGAGTGGGGGACCTGCTGTGCCTTCAGGGGAGTCAGCTTGTAAACAGCCTCTATGAATAATTTGGTGGCCAAAGATGCACAGGGCACCCCAGGCCAGTGTTTGCTGGTGGTGCCATGTGGCATTCACATTCTCTGAAAAATCCCTTCGCCCAGGATGTCTGTCCTGGGAAGCTGAGAAGCCTCAGAGAAAAAGGAAAACAATTCTTATCTCATTTGCTTCTGCTGTGCTGTGCTCATGTGGAATGTGTTTGGAGATGGTTCACCCACAGGTGATTGTTTCATTGGATTCTGTTGTGAGCTGTTTTGACTCATTGGGCAATGAGGGCCAAGCTGTGTCAGGACTCTGGAGAGGGTCACGAGTTTTCATTATTATCTTTTTAGCATTCTGCAAGTGTCCTTTCTGTATTCTTTATTATAGTTTAGCTTAGTATTCCTTAATATATTATAGTATCATAAAATAATAAATTAGCCTTCTGAGAACATGGAGTCAGATTCATCATTCTTTCCTCCCTGCCATGGGGGTCCCTGCAAATACAATAGTGGCACACTTTGCACATAAAGTTGATGCCAGGACAATCCTTCCAAAGCTGTTACAGTCCTTTCTATACATTATAACTGAGAGATGAATATCTGCAAAAGTCAGTGCTGAGCTGTTCCAAGTAGTTTGTGCAGGCTATGCAAAACACCAGGAATGGCACTGAGCCGTTAGTTAGTTAACATTAACATTAACAAGCCACTAACCATATGAGCTATAAGGCTGAAGGCTCCCAACTGGAGCCACATCACAGCTGCAGAGCACCTCTGCAGGTGCCTTTTCTTGGCAGGCTGCAAAGTGCTGACTGGTGACCTGAGTGCAAGTTGAGCTGCAGATCCAGAGCTATGCCCAGAGCTGGGACAGTGTTTCACTTTGACTGTCATCAGGACAGGGGAAGAGGAGGCAGAGAAACAAGTTGGATTAATATTTTAGGAAACTGCCAGAAATTGAAACAGTTAAAATATTTCAACACTGCATTTGCCACTATACATTGGACTAACCAAATATTTGTCAAGTGGGCTGCAAAATTGTTCCAGGTCAAAGCTGTGAATCACAGATTTTGTGACTTTGATGCTCCTCATATTCATTGTGTCACTACTTGCATATTACTTTTATTGTGTTGGTTATCACTCTCTCCTTTTTTGGGAGGGAGAAATCACTCTGCTTTCTCCTATCTCTTGACTTGTATCTTCACTAGCTTATGACAGAAACAGAACTACATAGACACAGGTTATGGCTTAGCTGACCTGAGCTCTATGGGGAAGCTTTTGTGCATGGAGAAGCTTTTGTACATGAAGCATGTCTGTAATGAATCTGTATTGCTGTTAACTGTGCAGGGTTTTTTTAATGACAGAGGTTCATTGCCTTATGAAAATGTTGCCAAGGAAAAAATGATCAATTTTCTTCTCCCTGCTTCTGCACTCCCAGAAGTTCATACTCAGGATATATATCTGGCCAGATATACCATGGCTGATAAGTGAAAAATGCACCATTCACATACCAGAGTACATCTACTGACATGTGCTTACTGTCTAGCTACTAAATAAACAATAACCATCCATGGTTTCAGGAATATAGGAGTATAATCCTATAACAGACGTAAAAAAAACCAAGGGAATACCATGAGATACTGCACTGAGATACAGCTGTCAGAGGTATTTTGAAATGATCATAGTTTTCCAAATATGCCAATGTAAGTCAGGTGGTGGTTTGTGTTTATTTGTTTGTTTTAATGTACATGCTTTACAAAAATCACAGAAAGGAGAATCCAAAACTAGAATGTGAGATCCAGCTTCCTTCTCAAGTCAGGACCTTAAAACCATCTCTGATGGAAAAAAAAAATGTTTTAATTACTATTACTTTTAGATTATGTATGTATTGCAAATATACGTATATACACATATACATAAAAGAAAATCTATTGCCAAAGAGTATTAAAAATAGGGATGCAAAGAAAAATTTCTCCAAGAGGGTCAAATTTCAATTGATTTGACCGTCCAGCTGATGTTTAGATCCCTCCTGAAGCAACCTGTGGACCTTTTCTCTCTGAGTTGTGATCAGGCATTGGTAGATCATTGCAAGGTCTCTTCCTCCTGGCAAGGATGGGAAACTTTCACAGAGCTTGACCACTTCTAACTATGAAGATTTCTCTCAAGCTGAGGTTAATGCTCATGCATTTCATTTCTAGCAAATACATCTATAATCATGATGGGAAACGTATATCCTCTTTCCCAAAGAACTTGTCCTCATTTCCAGCATGTGAAGTTTGGAAGCCTGTTTCTTTGAGAAGCTGCTGTTCATGGCCCTTGGGGTGACACTGAAAATTTGGACATTTCTTCCCACTTTTTCCTAAGCCTGGACTACCTGCTTCAATGAAGATCTTGAGCTTTGAATGTTACTTTCCTATAAGGGTTAATGACATTTTTTTAAGCAGTTCGCTGCCAGCCAATGCAGTTCCAATTTTAATACAGTTAGCTCCCATTGACTCTCTCATTAGCAGCAATAATCCATTGAGAAGAACTCAAAAAAATTGCTTGTGATCTTAAGAACCTTAAAGTGCATCAAAGAAGATTTCTTACAGAGAAAAAAAACCAGATGCCTGCTGGTATGGTTGATTGGAATCAGATACATGGGCAGTATTAGCAAATGCCTTGAGTTTTACCCAATAGCTTAATTAGAAAGCACAATAATGTCTTTAATATTTATCTTAGATGGTGTTTTTTCTATGAATCCCCAGTGAAGATTTCAGCTTTGAATACTAGCCCAAGGTTGATTTCACCATGAAGGAAACCCTTACTCTCATGCTGGGCTTGTCAGGTCTGCCTTTCAGACATGCAGAGCAGGTTTGCCTCCTTTGGTTTTCTGATTGGAAAGTTTGACACTTCTTATATCAGTTTATAGGCTCCTTAGGACAGAGAGCTGAGCTTTGCAAATAGGTTGCAGGCTTGTGGTCAAGGTTTAGATTAAGCCTAATATTTTTGTGCTCCTAGGGATCTTTGTTTCAACATTCTAGTTTGGCAGGTAGGAACAGACCTGGTTCGTAGCATTCATAAGAGAGATGGTTTTAAGGTCCTGACTTGAGAAGGAAGCTGGATCTCACATTCTAGTTTTTGATTCTCCTTTCCTTGATTTTTGTAAAGCATATACATTAAAACAAACAAATAAACAAAAACCACCACCTGACTTACATTGGCATATTTGGAAAATTATGATCATTTCAAAATACATCTGACAGCTGTATCTCAGTGCAGTATCTCATGGTATTCCCTTGGGTTTTTTTTACGTCTGTTATAGGATTATGCTCCTATATTCCTGAAACCATGGATGGTTATTGTTTATTTAGTAGCTAGACAGTAAGCACATGTCAGTGGATGTACTCTGGTATGTGGATGGTGCATTTTTCACTTATCAGCCACGGTTTGGCAACTTTCTACTCATATAATAAGAGCAGTACTATCAAAGAGTTTACTTATTCATTGCATTAAGGATGTAGTAAAATAATTAATGTGTGATTTAACAGTTTGTTATTCATCATTAAAAATGTATTAGAACATTAACAGAGTTTTGCTCTCAATGGCATTACACGTAGAGAAAAGAGAGGCTAGAAGAGAAAATAAAGCTGTACAGGTTTGTGTATTTTTAAAGTTGCATGAAAAACTGTGTTTTCTAATCCCAAAGCATCATTATGCAGTAAAACAGAACTAATGAGACACTAACCCCACTGCTCAGAGATATTAAATTCTGTCAAATCTCACCTCACCATCATTTTGGAGGTATGGGAGTCTGATGTTTGGTCCTTTCCTCTTTAGCTTCTACAAAAGTCTACTCTGCACAGCTTTCTAATTAATCATTCCAAAATAGCAAGCAAGTGCATCATCCTCAGTAGCATTCCTGGCTATGTGTAAGAGTTTTACTCCAAAACTTCAGATTGTTTTCTTTTCTGCTTCTTATATCTATGGAAAAAGTATATTTCTCAAATAAAAGAATAATAGAATAAGGTATCTGTGCTATTTTTCTTTTAGAACACTGCGTGAAATAGTTTTTAACAGCTTGCTATTCAATTAGGATGCTAATAAATTTTTTTTGGTGACTGAATAGAATTATTTTTCTGTCAGGTGCATGAACAATCCTCATTTACATAAGAAGCCTGAAACAGATTTTTTTTTGGTCATACTTTGCTGTGCTATGAGAGAAAAAAACTGAGTTCTGACTGGAAGCACAAAATTTCTATTTTTTTTTTCTCAGTCATAAGATTGGCATTTACAGGTTTTTCCTTGAGATATTTCCTGTTCAAATAAAACACATCTCAGAAATATGTGAAATAAATGAACATTTCAAGCTCTGGTTGTAGTAATAAGGGAGTGAAAGAAAAGACAACCATTTCCTTTTGAAGTATTTCTCACATAGTTATACAACATGCTTTCTGCAGGCAGGAAAGCATATTCTGACCCCAGATATTTCTGTCTTTACCAGTGGATTAATTCCAGACTCCTATGAGAGACTATAAAGCAGTTTTGCAAAGGTCAGCAAAGAAAGGATTGCATGACCCTGTGCATATGGTGATTTGACAATGGTTATATTTGATGTGAGAGCAGGAAGGAAAAAAGGTCTCTGGAAGGTAGGATGGGGCAGATGTCCATGGTCAAGGAACGCTTTTGCATATTTAGCACAAGGAGTTGGTCTCTAACCTTCATATTTAGGAATATCCACCCCACTACATTACAGCAATCACCGTAGCTGAGACGTAGCTTCTGTTCAAGGTTAGAAAAGGAGTTGGTCTTCTCATGGTCATGATACCTTAGAAACGTACATTAATACTCAGTCAAACTCTGTGATAGGAATGACTCTTAGAAACACAGGCCTGGATGCATCACTTTATGCAAACATGCTTTTCGTTCCCACGGGTTAAAAACAAAGAAACCCTCTTCACTGGTTTTTCCATGGCCCTGGAAGTGTTGCTGTGCTATGGCAGGGCCTTGTTAAGACTGCAAGGGGCAAAAAAGCAGAAACATGAATTAGAATCATTAACAGCGAATGTGTTTCTTATTGGTGTTGTCTTTTTCCTTCGTTCATCAAATTTCACTCATTTGAGTGATACATATATAAGTATTTTCACTGCCTTTTATCTTTTTCAACTAAATGCAAAAGAGGAGAATCTATAATTTTGCTCCCTGTTATCTCTAATTCGAAAATATAAGATGTTCAGGAAGTTCTGGTGAGTTTGCAACAATGTGTTGAAAATTAGCTCATTTGTATGAGCTGACTGAAGCACCAAAGTGTCAGGTGTGTTCCTTTTCCCAGCATCATTGCTAATCCATACTTTTGGTAACTGGAGAGAAATGATGTATAATGAAAAATGTCTACTGTGCTGTGTATCATTAGCTATTCCTTATTACAGTCAGTCATCTATTCATCCTTTCTGGATGTACTCATGAATAAGATGCATAACAAACTGATGTTCTGGTTTTTCCTCATTAGGAATCTGATATCTTGTTCAGCAACATTGAAGAGGAAACGATTGGCATTTAGTTCTAAGCGTGCGTTTTATAACCCATAGAAAATGAAAAATAAACAACAATATCTACAGTGATTTCATATACTTTCTTCATATGAGTTAGAAACATTTACAAAAATTATGTCAGAGCTGGTGAATGTTTGATAGAAATTATCCTAGCAGCAATGTGAAGGTTTCTTTTGTAAGTGATTCACTTACATGCATATCTGATGAGCTAACCTATATCAGATAGATATATTTTGAACTTTATTCTTCAGTGTGATATAGTTATTCAGATTCTCCTCAAATTCCTCTCTGTTAAATGTTGATTTTTAGCAGGCTCTCCAGTTGACAGATTTGAAATACATATAAATAAACATATTTTTCAGTTCATTCAATGAAAGGTAGGAATGGTCAGTGACTCGAGTCATAAAATTTAATTTCCTTCCTAGCTGATCAGGAAACTCGTTCACAATAGTTTAGCTGCACGTTTTTTCTGTACTTTTCTTACTCTCTTTGGAACATGAGTTCCTTAGAATAAAGGAATTTATTTTAGTTTTGGAGATATTTCCAAATGTGAGTTGGTTTTTTTGCCTGTTTGTTTTTGGGGTTTTTTTTACGGCACCTAACTCCAAGAAGCTGCACAGGTAGTCTGGAGTACCATTAACAAACATGAAGTTTATAGAAACATAAGAATTAGATGCCTGAGGTTGGCTTGGTAACCACATTACTATTCAAATAAATGTCAAAACCATAACAAGACCTGTTTTCCTATTTTTAGGTGCAGATTTACCACTAGGTAGAATATTAAAATTCACTTGCCCATGCCAGAAGGATTTCCTACTTGAAGGCAGTAAGGGAAAAAGTTACACTGGAAATGTTGTGCACTGTTTCTTTAGGACTTTCTGATTGATAGTTTCTGGTGTGTTGTGTAGAAATGTAGCTGGTGTTCATAGCACTCGCTCATTCACTGTGCAGCACTTCCACGGCCAGATTCTCATTCACTCCATGTTGGATCAGTAAAATATGAAGAGAGCTCCTAGCTCATCCTTAATGTCTTCTGTTTCCACTGTGAATGTGTTAGCAAACATATCTAGTGAAAATTCCCAAGATAAATGTAATATTTTTGCTTTTATTGGTACTCCATCAACTGATTCTTGTTCATATATATTCTGCAATGCATAGCTGACAAAACTATGAACTATTGTGAATAATCACTGTGCAAATACATCACTCAAGAATTCTTGGTGAAACATAGTCTCCTTGGACTTAGAGAGTGTTTCTGAGTTTAAAAAAAAATATGACAATATCTGTTATCTCATTTTACACATAAAAACCTAAGTGATAAGTGTTCTTAAAAATAACTCTGTCAATCAGTGTTATTTGTCCAGATGGAATTACGTTTCCCTTTCAACGTTATCTGTGTGTGCCTGTATCACTGTCGGAGAAAAACCCAGCAATGTTGTGTGTAGATGACTAACACAAGGACATGGTTTTTTAATAACTACTCGAGAAGGATCAAAGAATGCACGGTAAGTTACACAGAATTGATATTGATCAACAAGGTTTTCTTGAGGCACAACAAGACTTTCAGCTGCACCACATATTCCAGGCATCAGATTCACTCTGTACATGTGTTGGGGAAGAAGAAAAAGTAAAACCAAAAGGAATACAGAAGAAAAAGCAACTGGATAAATCAAGTTCTGTTGAGGCAAACCTACAATGCAGCTGCCTATTTTTTCTGTTATTTTGGGCAATGCTTTGAAGCACAAATGCTGGGCAGTTTTTTGAAGTACATCATACAGCACAGGTGAAAAAAAAATAGGTCTGTGATTTTGTTAGCCTATAAATATGTTTTTAGCTTTCACACTGAATATTGCCAGTTTCTATCTATTACATATATATGCACTACTGCTATATATATATAATACTTATACATGTACACAAAATACTACACAGAAACAGGAGGAGAACTGCTCTCAAAAGTGTTTTCTGTGCCTTTAATATGATCCTTGGGCCAGTCTTTCAGTGTATGAGGATGAGATGTAGGAATATAGCTCCTGGGATGTTAGAGGGTAGGAGCCAAAACTTGGTTGTTCTTTCTAACAATTTTCATGCAGATTTGCTTTATTCAGAGATTAATCTCTTTGTTGAACAAATGAGACTGGCAATCCATTCACTTAATACCCCTTGACTGATTATACCTGGACTACTTATAGTTCCTTCTTTAATTTTGGCCAGACTCCCTTCTAATCCCAGGACATGATGGAGAGTCATATTCCACTCACTTTTTCCTTCACCTTCACTAATCCAGGTATGTCCTTCTGTAGTTTGTCCACCTAAACTTGGATTTGTTCCTTTTATCTTCTTTGCTATACTTCAATCACATTCAGCTGCTTTTCTTGCTTTGTGTATTTCCCTAATCATGGACTTTATCAAGGTGTCAAACACAGGCTCTAGAATCAGGATGGCTTTTCTAGATACCTGAGGTATCTAGATGTACCTCTCTGTGTCAACTCCAAAGCATTTAATCACAGGTACTTATATAATAAAGGTATTTATATACGACATTACTGCATGTAAATCATGTAGAATGTAAGTAGCATGCAGAAGATGTCTATAAAACCTGTCTTTTGTCCAGATGTATTTCTTTGTCACAACAAACTATTCTGATCATCACAATGGGATGGATAGCTTGAACTACTGTAATCAGTGCATTTTACACTTAGCAGGAGGGGTAGGCAGGAAAAGAGCTCACCATCCTCATTTTTAACACATTTACTTGTAATCTGAGATAAAAATGCATGCTTCTCAGCATGTTGAAGACTTAATTTTAAAAACTGATGTTTACTTAATGCTTGTAAGTGCAGCTTCTGACGAGATTGGCAGTTTATAATATGCCAGCATTCCCAGCTGTTATTCAAATAAGAAGGGAAAATAAGAAATTAAGGCTGAGAAAACTACTTATCCACATGATAGCACATGGGGTATAAACTTTACTGTAAAAGAGCAACGCTTACAACACAAACACTTTTCCCAATATGAAACACATTTTCAGATACAGCTGTTTGTAAATTGGGCCTAGGAGGCCTAGGAGACCTTCACAGTAAAAACTTTTTGTCTTACAAACACCCACTTACTAGTATTTTTACCTATCTATAATGTATGTCTGTAGTTCTTTCATAGAAAATCTAAGCAGAATTGATTGGTAGTTATAAGCCTAATTTTGTCAAAGACAGAATTCACATTATATTATTCAGGTCTTCACAAAAAATTGCAAAACCAAATGGTAACATCACATTCTATAGAATAATTACATTAGTTTTATTACAATTATTTAGAGGGGTGAAGAAATGATATAAAGATGTTATTCAATAAGGCATTCTTCAAGGCCTTTTGTGCCCTTGAGGGCACAAAACTTTGAATTTTTTTACTCTCAATGTATACATTTTGCTGTTAGCACGTCCATCATCAATTGCTTTCAAAGAAAATACAAGTTTTAGTTACTTTATCTGCTGGATAGGTAAATAAAGGCACAGTGTGATAAAAATGGTTCATTTTGTCTCACACTGCAGGTCAGCTGCAAAATCAGGAGCAGAACTAGGGACACATGGCTGCCAATCAGTATTTCCATCAAACACCCCTTCCCGCCACGTGTAGTGCCGTGTTATTCTTTGTGACCCTCAATAGCAACATTTAAAACAAGTGAGTTTTTGGGGCAGGGGGTTTAGTTCCAGCTATGGAAGTGTGAGTCTTGGTACTCTGTGGAATAGCAGACGTGCCCAAGGTAGTGCAGTGCTGTTATCGACCCAAATGAGCACTGTGTGCTCACAGCATCAATCCACAGTGTTTAATTCAGATGCCTCTGAGTGATGGTGGCATTTGAAGCTGTCAGTGAAGGAAGTCTGTATGCCAGCCACTAAAAAAAACAGGTCTTATTTATCCTGGGTGATGGTACAGCATTGTTTTCCAAGGCATTTGATGTGTTTCTCTATTTCTGCTTCTGCAGAGTGGTTATTGACAGTCTGAGAATGGTGGGAGCCACCTAAGGGTTTGTGAGTCTCCACCATAGATCACGGTAATTTCACCATAAATCATGTGAAATTCAACTCAAAGTATTCAAAATATGTGCATGCTGTTATGGAGAGAGCAAGGTATGTGGATGAGTGTATACCAGTCACTGTAAAGTAGGCAATGCCTGCCATCTGCATTTTCTGCATGCTTCTTCCCTCAGTATTGCACCTCTTACTTTCTTTTCCTTTTTCTTTTCCTTTTCCCACTCAAATTGTTATATGTTACAACCTCATGGTGGTAGTGAAGCAAATATGAAAAAAAAATCACATTATTCATGATGAGTTTTCCACACTTCTAATAGCATGAGTGTATGGATGTGGTAAGAACAATTTGCATTAACTCTTATAAGTCAAGTTTGTTGCTGGCTTCTCATAACATAAATAATGAACAATAATGAACTTTTTTTTTTTTTTGTTTAGGCATTTACTGGAGCTATAACCATTAAATGAAAAATAGTTTTATACTGTCTCATTAGTTTTCTTTCCTTATTCTTTCTTTTCATAAAATAAAGTGTAAGCAATAGGATTTTTGTTCCAAAGCACTCATTATTTTTTGCTATTCCATTTTCTTCAGTTCCGTAAAGGCATTTCTGATAGTATAGTTATCCAGGCACTTTCATTCTAGTGGTGTATTATACATAAGTTAACCTTAAATATCACTAGGTGCATTTTCAGAGTTCCAACTTGGCACAATTTCTTTGACTTAACACATCCTAATTTAAAATCTTCCTTAAGGTAATAAGTTCTAACCCCTGGCTTCTGACATCATTTTCTGGAAAACCAATACTTTCTATTTGCAAATAAGTATTTTATCTTCCCAATTAAGGATTCATTTTTTCCAGTGGGAAAGCGCAATTCAATATGTCAATTTGAGTTTTGAACTAATAATATGTGTTTTCTTAATTTCTACATCTATTATAAAGGTGGTGAACAATTTTCTTGTCTACGAACTTCCAGTCCAATCTTATTTGTGTGGATCCTGAAGACAAGGAAAGGAAGATAATAGGAAACTTCTTTTAATCTGTAAATATTGGTCCATGCCTGTAATGAAATATATATGCCCCAGGTGATTCTGGCTCTTAAAAGAGATTATCTGTCTGTTCAGCTGGGACTAATTACAGTCTGCAGCAGCAAGAGAGAAAAAGATCAGGAGAGCAGATGGCATGGAGAAGTGCAAGGGATTTTCTTCCAGCAACAGGTTAGAAAAGAGCTCCTCAGTGATCTGGGAAAAATTACCATGGCACATGAAAACCAAAAATTCCTTGTGAGAGAGACTCACAAGGAATGTATGAAGTAGAAAATATTCCTAATGGGTTTGTCCTGGGTTTTTAAACGTGGAGTGATTACATTCAGGCACTCCTAACAAGCAGCTCTGGAAATGGATAGGGTGGGAGAGAGCATCAAACTTGCAGAGGCTTCTGATGGTTCTTCTCAACAAATGTTTTGCTGCTGGGGAGAAGCACACTGCTGAGGCACAAGTAACTGGGGGGATGCTAAATGCCTGTGTACCACTTTCCAGTCTGGATGGGAGAGAGTGTTGATGAGCAAAGGCTGAGCTCAGGTAACCCTCTCTGTTTATCAGCATGTGAAAATCTTTGCTGATGTCCGGAGCAAACTTGTGATCTCATTAAAACTAGGCTGGCAGTTCACTGCAGGGATGCTGGGTTTATCTTTGTGCTTAACTGGTCCTTTCTTTGCATATTCCTTCTCATTTTGGCTCATGAAGGCATTTAGCCAGGTAATTGTTGTTAACTTTGCTGGTGCTTTGGTTGCTGTTGAGTAAATACAGGAACTAAGTGAGTTCAGCATCATAGGGATTTCACCAAATCAATGTGTTTCAAATGGCAGACGACACTGAAGAGTAAGTTTCACTTAGCTGGAGACTTGTACCTCTGAAATGTTAGATTTACATGTGTTGCAAAAATAGATCTGTGGTGTGATCGCATTTGAATTTCATATTTCTAAGTGCAACATGCAAATGGAAAAAAGTGTTTCTGAAAAAAACCCAGGAAAAATCTGACCTTAAGTAAAAAAAGTTTCAGTACAACTATGGTAAACTGTCTCTGCTCCATAGACTGTAGGATCTGTTCTATGATACTACAGGGTATGAATTGATAAGGCTAGCTGAAAATAATTTTAGGAATTTGCTGGAAGCTCCTACTCATCAGGTCGTCCATTGTCTACTACATCAATTCTTCATAGCAATGTCCTGTAGTTTGAAAATTGGAAGCAGCTGTAAATTTGTAGATTTTTTGTTTGTTTGTTTTTAATGTATATGTGGTGTTACAGGAAATGCTGTAAAGAGATTTCAGAATTCAAGGGATAGAATAGTAAACATTTTAAGTAAACTATTCTATGATTTGAATCAAGGGATTCAAGTCACAGAATAGTTTACTTAAAATGTTGAAAGTAAATCTGGAATATTTTAGTCATGTTTTCCTTTGTTCTAATGGGAGTAGGAGGTGAGGTTCGATTTTGTAATTTAAGGCCCATTGTATTGCAAAGAATTTCATGCAGCATTTAATTAACATTTTAAGTTTGAGAGGATTATACTTTTAGTTTTGCACTGTCAGTAAGGTGAGGTTTAGTGGCGGAAGTGGAAAGATACATATGTTTATCTGTAGAGTCATTTAGCCAATGATCAATACGTGTCTGACGATAAATCAATATGAATGTAATCTCCAATCTGTGGACTTCGAAGAACAATCTCCTGAGCATTCCTACCACAAAAATCTATATTCACTCCTGTCTTCATTCTAGCTGATTTATGCTCTGATGCTGTTTGCTTTCAAGGACCTCCATTTCTCTAAGTGCTGCCTGGTAGGTAAGCAACAATCCATCAGCACACTACTAATATCAAGGAGGCTTATATTTAATTACAGATAACAGGCCCAGTGGGACTGAGAACAAAGTAACCAATCACTAAGGTTTGATATAGTATAATATAAAAAGAGAGTGAAGGCATAAAATGTGAAGGACCTTTATAAAAGAAATAGGTGTTCTGATGTTATGCTCAAACCATATGGAATATGAGTATGAATTATATGATAGATTGTGTTTGCAGTCTGATTTAATTCTTTTCACGTAAGAAGTGCCCTTGGCAACAAAGGAAAAACTCTATTGTAAATGACCAAATGTGCCTGTGATTACCTAAATTTGGTACTGTCTTAATTATGTGTGTGTAGAGAATACATATGTGTTAGTTCTGTTTCTAAACACAAATGTGCTTTTCTATTTTACTGTTAGACAAAAGTAATACAGCTAATCTTCCTTAATATAGGAAATATTTTAGCATCCCTTCTTCCTGCACATTAAAAGCAATGTAGGTTCCCCACAACAGAGGTAGCACACTGTAATTCCTAAATGCGATTTCTTATATTTCTTCATATTTGCAGATGCTAGAGCTGTTTTTCTTTCTTTCGTACAGACTTGCTAAAACTTGCCCTGCCAATCCAGCTGATGTCTTTTATTCAAAGCAGCACATGAGGGAACCTGTATGGGCTGACCTCTGTGGTGAGCTACATGTGATAAATATGAGAGGCTTGTGTGGTGATTTTAACTTAGTTCTGGTAGAATAAATCCAAACATAGCCTAATGGTGGCTAAATAGGAAACTAGCTTAATAGAAACACAACCAAACAATACCACATCTATTTGAAAATTCATTTTATCTGAGTCTCTAATGTTAATTATTTTGAGCTGATGAGAATAATTTTTAGGAGAGGCCCATTTTATAAAATAAATTCTTGACTAGGTCTAGTCCCAAGTCCTTGCACTGCAAATTCAGAATAGGTATAAATAAGAAATGCTTGAAATGAGCACGCACAACTGTCATAGCTGAAACTTCTAAAATGGAGTGGGCAGACCTTCATTAGTTAGATGGAGATAAAAGAGACACCAGATGGAAAAGGCAGGGTACAGAAATGAAAGAAAAGGCAAACAGACTGCAGTCAATATGAAGAAAAGGGAAAATGCCAATGAGTATTTGGAAGCCCATGATGCAGGTAAAATGTGTATATCTCAGCAACTGTGTAAATGAAGACAGTTGCAAATCACTGTCTTATTTTTGTTGAAGTAATCTGAAATACTGGCCTTTGGTTTGTGAAAAGACAACCTCAAGCTGGGGCTCTTGGAGGATACTTTATCTGTAAAACTGAATCTGCATGCCTATGTAAAGGAATTAATGCTAAAGTATCTGTGAAACATCCTAGAAAGCACTAATCTCCAGGGAAAGACATTCTTGTGAATTTAATTTAGCTGTCACTGTTAAGGGGGTGTGGGTTTTTTTGTTTTTGTTTTTTGTTGTTGTTATTTGTTTGTTTTTTGGTTTTGTTTTACACCAATATTTACTAAGTTAGCCTAAGGTTTTGAGCTCTCTGGAAAGTTTTATGGTGTGTTTCATGGGTGTTAAATTTGCTATTCACACACTGCCTAAAAGCTTTTTTAAACATGTACTGTATTTTTAAATAAAAATTAGCTTGGTGGAATGGGGCTTTGAGCAACCTGGTCTAGTGGAAGCTGTCCCTGCACATGGCATGGGAGTTGGAACAAGTTGACTTTTCAGGTTCCCTCCAACCCAAACCATTCTGTGATGCTCTGATTGTAAAATAAGGAACTTCTATGAATATGCACTGAATAAAAATAATGGATTTATAAGTGAAGAGTTGTGGAAATCAGTTTTTGTGAAGATTAGGAGGGAAAAACATGGATTTGCTTTGATCTCTTTAGGTTTGCTTCCTACAACTCTGTACCTTGGCATAGTACTACTGATATATGCCCCATCTAGAGAATTACCCAGATCTCTGTATCGAAATAATGCCTTCTGTAAAGTAGGGATTGAGGGGGCCAAAGGAAAGACCTGAAACTTCTTTAAAGTGTTCTATGTTTTGCTGATAAGAAATGAAATAATAAAGATATATTTAAATAAATAAATGTAAGTGAGGTTCAGCCAGCATGTGAACTGAGTGTCCTGACTCTTCAGGATGGAAGAGTGAGTGATTCTATCTTAGCTAAAAATATATGATATTGGGGTTTATTAAAACCTTTAAGGATGTTTATTAAACACTGCATATTTTGCAGGCTCCTTTGTGCTCCCCAGCTTCTGGCTGTGGAGAGAAACTGATGAAAATTTTCCTTTATTTGCAGATGATACTATTGTTTGTCAAATTTTTTTCTGTTGAGTTTTTCAGTAAAGTCAGGCACATTTGATAATTCTCACTGAAAATATTTTTTTAAATTTGATTTTCAGGTCAGGCTTTCTATCAACTAACTTAGGAGAACATGTAAGCATGTCTGCTAGGTTTGCTGAACCTCCATTTAGGTAAATTCCTCATTGTTTTCAGGGCTTGAGTATTGATGGCATGATTGGTAGGTATCCAAAGAGAAATAATATGTACTTTGGCATTATTTTACATGCCAGCTGGTCTGCTGGTGTCGCAGGCATCAGAAGGGTCTATAAGTGGGCAGCTATATGGCATTTGAGGTACATAGAGTTTATCTTCCTTTTTTTTATATCACTTTTGTTATGAGACAGTAATAGATGTTTTTTAGCTGTTCATGTTAACAAGAACAGGAGATAGTAGCTGCATGATGTGACTAAATTCAGTAAAACCTTAACATACGGGATAATCGGGAAAACATTCAAATAAGCTTAAAACAATCCTTGAAATTGCTAGCAACATGAAATATTTTTCAAACTGGCATATCTTAAATAAGGATTTATATATGTTTGTCAGAAAAGGCCCCCATGCACCTAGTTCTTTTCCTTCATCCTATGTAGTAGCCAAGAAATCCATCACCCACTTGCCATTCATTTTTCACGTCTTAAATAAATTGTAGATTTCCCTGTTTTTATGTAGACTGCAAATTTGTGTTGACTTTTTTTCTGTTTCAACTCAATATTCTTAAAAACAAACAAACCCCCTCAGATTAAATGATATTTTGGGAGAGGGAGTTTCTGTCAAGATATAATAATATGCAAGTAATTTAATCACTTTGGTTGCTTAGAATCTGAAAGATTGAATTATGCCACCTTCTATATTGGCAGGCATACAAGCAAACAAAAATAGTTATCTAGATTTCCTATTACAGCGAGCAATAAAAACTCCATTTGGTGTACAGGCAATTAGATCTTGGATAAATTCTAAATGTTGTACTTTAATGATGTGTGCATACACACAAATTCATTTAATTTGGGCTAAAAAAAAGCCTTGGGTATGGAGCTCCTGCCTCCAACATACACAAGCAGAATGTACTGTTTGAGTGCCAAGTAAGAGTGTGTTTTCTTAGTTTCAGGTAACCTCAAAGGTTTAGGCACCTTAGCCTCGGATACTAGGAAAGGAGTTGGGAATAAATGGGACTAACTAGTTGACTAACAGCAGAAAGCATGATTTATGAATAATTATTTTAAATTGTCAGCTTGTTTAACCAGGGCAGATAATATTCACAAGATCTGACAAGACGTGGCTTGTCAATGTGAAAAATAACATGACAAATAGAAAGTAAGCAGGAGAGATGCCAGGTGTCACCTTTCAATTACAAATACACATGTGATGAATGGAACTGTAGGATTCTCATCTAATTCTCAGTATGTTGGTGATTATAAAAAGTGGTATTCTTACAGTGGCTTTACTGAAACTCATCTGACACTCAGAACTCTGGGAATATTTTAGTTTGGAGCTGGTGTTGTAACAAGTAAGGACCATTGCTCTTGGTTGTGATAATTAAGGTAAAAGCCCAGTCTGAAACCTGCTGTATGTTTTCTATGTTATATTTTCTTCTAGATCTTGCTTTTCATGATGCTGATGAGATGTAGCCACAGAGTAAGTAATGGCACCATGTTACTATTAAAACACTAAATGTTTTTTTAAATACATTATTACTATTATTACATCTTTATAAGTGGGGAGAGTTATTACCTCAGTCAGACTTACGAGCAAATGAATGACTAAAGAATTAGAAACTTCAGTAGAGGAGAAGTGTGACGGTGTTCACAGGGGTCTTAGGATGAGGGAAGAGACGAGGATCTGACTCCATGTTTCAGAAGGCTGATTTATTATTTTATCATATATATTACATTAAAACTGTACTAAAAGAATAGAAGAAAGGATTTCATCAGAAGGCTAGCTAAGAATAGAATAGGAAGGAATGATAACAAAGGTTTGTGGCTCAGCTCTCTGTCCGAGCCAGCTGGGCTGTGATTGGCCATTAATTACAAACATCCAACATGGGCCAATCACAGATGCACCTGTTGCATTCCACAGCAGCAGATAATCAATGTTTGCATTTTGTTCCTGAGGCCTCCCAGCTTCTCAGAAGGAAAAAATCCTAAGGAAAGGATTTTCCATAAAAGATGTCTGTGACACAGAAGTCTAGGTGTGAAAATGGGAACAGTCAGCTGCTTCAGAGGGAACTGCTCAAACCCCTGCTCTTGCCCACTAATACCTAAAAACTGCCTTATCTTTCAAGGTTAAGGAAAATACTCTTGGACAGAAAGCAAATGTGATGTCAGTCTATGTTTGGCACCTGAGAACAACTTCATCTGTCACAGCCGGAAGCCTGTCATCACTGCTGGTGCCTGTGAGACCAAAGCCTGGTCTGGCAGAAAATTAATTAACCTGAGGCAGGTCCAGCGAATGAAAGAAATATTAAAGCTTAATTCAGAGTTAGTGATACTAACAAATATCCTTCCAGTACTCACCAATGCTCTTCATCAACAGTTTCCTTACTGTTTCCCAAGGTTTTCTATGTTTCCTTGAGAGCTGGAGCTTGTTATCTGGCATCTATGTTCAACTCTTTCCAGAGGCTGAAATACTGACTACTTCCTTTCAGCTAAATCCTTAGAAAGTTCTTGTGAAGAAAGAAACTTACTTAGAAGCTTGTATTAATTTTAGCCACATAGAATATATTTTTCCACTGCAAAAAAAAAATTTTGGGCCATTGTGACGGTGTTCACAGGGGTCTCAGGTTGAGGGAAGAGACGAGGATCTGACTCCATGTTTCAGAAGGCTTGATTGATTATTTTATGATATATATTCCATTAAAACTATACTAAAATAATAGAAGAAAGGATTTCCTCAGAAGGCTAGCTAAGAATAGAATAGCAAAGAATGATCACAAAGGTTTGTGGCTCAGCTCTCTGTCCGAGCCAGCTGGGCTGTGATTGTCCATTAATTACAAACATCCAACATGGGCCAATCACAGATGCACCTGTTGCATTCCACAGCAGCAGATAATCAATGTTTGCATTTTGTTCCTGAGGCCTCCCAGCTTCTCAGGAGGAAAAATCCTAAGGAAAAGATTTTTCATAAAAGATGTCTACAACAGGCCATCATGTTTGAACTTCTGATCTCTGGAGCCTCTCATTTGAGCTGGGGAGCAAAGGAGCACGAGGCAGAAATCAGAGCAAATTGTACAGGCACAGAGCAGAGTAAGCTGGGGCCTGGGCAGGATTGTCACTGTGCCTCTGCAGGGAGGAGGACACAGACCTTCCTGAACTTAGGTGGTTCCTAAGATGCCTAGGGATATGCAGGAAAGAGGTGCTGTTCTCATGGATTTAGGGCAATATTGTCATTTCTGCTCTTCTCCTGCAATGTGGTTATGGGTCCAAGGGGGGAACACAAGCCGCAGCCAACCCTTCACAGCTCTTTTGCTAAATAGTTTGATGCCAGCCAGGGGCTAGTTACAGATGTGAACGGGACACAGGGCTGCTGTGGAACTGCCTTGAGCTGTTCGATTTTCCAGCATCAGCCTCATTACATGGTTATGACAATGGGAAGATGCCACCAGCTCACATCCCAGGCAGCAGACACAGAACTGAATGTTACAACTCACTTTATAATTTTTTTGACCAATCACACAAAGCAAAAGCACATTGACAGTAGTTCTATCCAACCACCATAAGCACATGTACCTTTGGTTAAACAATGCTTGCTTATTTTGAATACAATACCTACTTGTAAGCCTTAAACACAATGCACAGAGCTCCATTATTAAGCTTTAACCTTCCTAATATCTTGCTAGATAAACTTTTCTGTAGCTTAGGGAGTTATTCTAGACAAGCGTTAATACACAGACCATTGTTCTATTTGTCTTTGCTTTTCCACAGTTTAAATAATTTTTCTGCTGACCAATCTCATGGCTGCTGCTGAGCTCTAATCACAGTTCTGCTGCCTCTGAGGCCTGCCTTTTGCAGCTTTCCCAAAACCCTCTGATTTTGTGGATTCCCACAAGAGTTGACTGGAGGATAGAAGATGTGGGAAGGAGGAGGAGATGAGATTCCCTGAGATATTTCAGTTCCCAGCATTCATGGCTTGATCACTACGCAAGGGTGTATTTGTCTCCTCCTTCACTTAACCTGCATGAATGGCAGTGTTTTCTGTCTTCTTTCTAAATGAAAACTCCAGTCCTCCCATCTGAAAATTCCTTGTTACAAGACCTAAGGCAAAGCCTAGAAGGATTGCTAGAGCTGAGCTGCTCTTCAGTCCACAAGAGGCATATCCAAGTTAAGACTGATGCAAATAAACAAGGTAGGGAAAGAATTCTGCATTTGGCTTGTGCCTATTCTGTCAAAGGCATCATCATACACTGAGGCTGTCAAATTGGCTCTTTTTTTGACTCTTTTAGTCAATAGTTTAGACTAAAAACAAGTCTGTTTCAGTTGTCTAAAAAAATAAATAAGGAAGGTGGTGCATAACACAAAGCATGCAGTGCATGCAACTAACCAAACCTCAGTATTACAGTCTGCTTAAATCCAATGAACTTCAAAGAGAATAAGAAAACATTCCCATGTTTATTCTTTTTATTTTGGGTAAGCAGGTGGGAGGTTAAATATTCTATTTCTCTGGTAGTTTGGGGAGAAAAAAGGGAAGATTCTCATTTTATAGTTCAATAATTCATGAGTGGGGTATGCAAAGAAACAATAGCTCTTTCCCATTTATTGTATTGGGAGGCCCAGACAGAGAATGATGCTGTGACTTTACTGTTTATTGTGCCACCTCTGGCTGCAGAGGTTGATATAGAAAAAGCAAATGTCTCTTTTAAAACTTGGGCCTGGAAAGCATTTGCAATCTAAAAGAGCTGTTGTCACCATGCTGGGAAGCCCTAGGGCTTCCAAACTCTAGCATTATTGTTTCTATTTGATTTTGGTAGAGGTGACCTAGTTAGGCGAGGAAGCCCTGAATTTAATGTATGAGGAGAAGCTTTCCTGCTGGCTTTTCCCCATGGGATGAGCATGGGCAGTTCCTGGCATCAGTGTGTGTGTCTTGTTTTGCTGACTTTCATCAAGCCAGAGGACAGGGTTTTTCTCAGGGCTCTCCTAAGATGGAGGAGCTCTCAAACTAGCCCTGTGTCACGTGAAGATTTGCTCATTATTCTGTCAGCTGGGGGAGAACACCCAAATTCAAAGCTGGAACTGCTGGTAGGCCTCTGCATTTGGGGCTTGGCATTATTATAAATGTTTTCAGCATTCTTCTTCATTCCAGGCAGTTTCCTAAAAAGACAAAGGAAAACAATCCAGAAAAAATAGCAGAGAAAGATAGCCTCCATGTGTTATTTTATGATACACTGTCTATTAAGTATCATACTAAAAAAGTTTTATTCAGGAGACAAATAAATGGAACAAATACTGCAAAAAAAAAGGGTGTGAATGCAGCAAAGGTGAAAAATGTGCATGGTCTCCCAGAGTTTCATTACACAGTCCTCCATAAATAAGCTATTAATTAACAAACATGTTGGGGAGAAACCCTTATTTGTTGGTTTGTTTGTTTTTTCTTTAGAACGTAGTCCTAAACTTAGTTTATTCATTAATTTTATTGAATTATATTCACTTCAAGTCTCAATGACCTGGCAAGGCATGATGGAAAACCTTTCAATTAAAAAACAAGAGGGTTGCTCAGCCAAAAACATTGTTTTTCCTGAAATGTGAGTTTTAAATATTCTTTATAGATTCTTAAATTTTTAAATTTTTATTTTTTAGTAGGAGTTTATGAACTTTTTGAATGAAAACAAAGAAAACAGGAAAACCAAGTAGTACTAGATGTTTTTCCTAATGATTTCTCTCTAGAGTGGTGTGCTTTTAGTAGAAAGCAGCACATTTTCTGCTCAGGAAAAAGAGAATATTTTCTGCTCTTGCATCAGTACAGTGTTCCTTTGCAGCTGTTCCTGTTTCCCTGTGGGGAATGCAATAAGCTGCAATTAAGTGCAGGTGCTTGGATGTAGGAGAGCCCTTGCTCTGTTTAACAATCTGAGGCAACAAACATAAGAACCAGAGAGACAGGGATCTGCCTTCTGTTTAATGGGGTGTGAACACTTTCTCATGGCACCAAGATAAGTGCCTACCTTTCATTAGAAGTACATTTCTGGTTTTCCCTTGGTGAAAAGACAAAGGTCTTCCTCTTGTATATTAGTTCACTGCTAGGAGAGAAAAACTAAGCAAGACCATATGCTGTGAAAGGAAAACAGCAGTTGCTAGGCAGAGGAAAATCTCCTGCCTATGTAGTGTAACACCACTCATTTGTGTTTCCTGGAAGGTGGGGAAGGGGGGAGAAATATCCTCCTGTAATGGGTTTTTTTGGTTTTTTTGTGCTCCATGTGACATAGTTGAGGGGGTCACTATGCAGGTATCTCTTACACTAGAATTGCTTTATCTTTGTGTTGGGGAGATAACTGAAACAAAATATGGCCAGGAGCAGGGAGCGACTCACCGTGGGGTTCTGGGCTGTGAGCAGAGACTTCTGTAAGAGCTGGGAGCCCCAGCAGCCCAGAGAAGTGAGAGCTGCTGTTTGGAGTGAGGTGGGTGAGGGCAGCTACACTGACAGCTGCACAGAGATGAATTGGTCCTCCAAACCCAATCTCACAGACAGATGTTCCAGTGAAGTCTCAGGGCATCTTGCCCTGACCAAATACTAGGTTTTGTTCCTACAGTGTAGCCCCCAGCCTGCCTTTTATCCACTGCTGCTGGACTTCACTAATAGTACCACAGGGGTAAACCATGTCATTTTAGGTTGGGATCTTTGTGGTCTGCTCTTCCTTCAACAAACTTAATTTCTCAGCCCAAATGCTATAGGTTTGCCCATGACCACAAGATGCACATCCCTCTGTGACCGTGTTCACAGGGGTTCTTGGACGAGGGAAGAGACGAGGATCTGACTCCATGTTTCAGAAGGCTTGGTTTATTATTTTATGATATATATTACATTAAAACTATACTAAAAGAATAGAAGAAAAATTTCATCAGAAGGCTAGCTAAGAATAGAAAGGAATGATAACAAAAGTTTCTGTCTGGGACAGAGTCTGAGCCAGCTGGGCTGCAATTGGCCATTAACTAGAAACAACTCTATGAGACCAATCAGAGACCCACCTGTTGCATTCCACAGCAGCAGATAACCATTGTTTACATTTTGTTCCTGAGGCCTCTCAGCTTCTCAGGAGAAAAAATCTTAAAGAAAAGATTTTTCATAAAAGTTGTCTGTGACATCCCTGCACTGCCGTCACTCTCAATTCCTCTCACCATGGCTGCGGCCAAGCCAAAATCACATCATCTCCTTCGGTATCCCTGATGCCCTAGACTTCTGTCAAGCTTAGATACAATACATCAGCATTTGTGGGGAAGCTTGGGTCAGCTTATTTACCTTTTCTATATAATGATTATATATTGCATTTGCTGGGAATGCCCCAGTGAACGCAGGAATGATGAATCTGACTCCATGTTCTCAGAAGGCTAATTTATTAATTTACAGTACTATATTATATTAAAGAATACTATACTAACTATGTTAAAGAATACAGAAAGGACACTTGCAGAAGGCTAAAAAGACAATAATGAAAACTCGTGACTCTGGAGAGAGTCCTGACACAGCTTGCCCCTGATTGGCCAAAGAGTGAAAGCAACTCACGGCAGAATCCAATGAAACAATCACCTGTGGGTAAACAATCTCCAGACACATTCCAAAGGAGCAAAACACAGCAGAAGCAAATGAGATAAGAATTGTTTTCCTTTCTCTCTGAGGCTTTTCAGCTTCCTGGGAGAAAAATCCTGGGCAAAGGGATTTTTCAGAAAATGCTACATTTATATAAGTTTTGATTGTTTATGAACATATGCTTGTGGAAAAGCAGAATGTCTGTATTGAGCTGCCTTCTGCCTGGAGGCTCATTCCTCACCAAGAGCTGGGAATGTACCCTTCTTGGTAAAATGGTGCTGTGAAGCTTGTAAAGTGCTGTGGAAGCCAAGATCATGTTTGCATGCAGCTGAAAGATTGCCTGTAACGAGACATCCTGATGCAATTTCACAGGATAGAATTGCTAAGTAGGATATGAGCTATGCCTCAGTTTCAAAGGCAATTCCTTCTAGTCACTTGTGAGATTTGCAGAGCAGATTTACTGTAGATCTTCAAGCAAGCGTTGAAGCAGAATTTTATTTCCTGAAAAACAAAACTGAGAATGCAGCCCTTAAGGTCTTTCAGGCTTACTATTTTTTATCCTTGGAAGGTTTTGGGGATGCTCTCAGCCTTTGGAAAATATATGGCGATAATCTTTTACCATGGATGAGATTGTAAGTAATGTCAGTTGGCTCAAAATCAAATGCACAGGCATTAGATGTTCAGCTGATGGTTGGTGGTTTATGGGCTTGGTGCCATTTGGGGTTCAGTTGCCTAAATAGATAGAGGGCTTTGAGTATTCAAGATATCACTGCAGATCTGACAGATGAAACAAGGCACACATTTTGGAGAAGCAGGTGAAGGCAGCTGGGATGCTATTTGTCAATTAAAATGATGGTGAGCACCTATGTTTGCACTGAATCCTACATTCTCATTTTAAGATTCCTTATTTTAGATGGAGCCAAAGATCATATCTGTTGCACCAAGCAGGTTTGCTGATTGCCTAAAAATTAGGAGAAGGCAGCATGCCAACGAATTACTGTTTGGCCACAGTAAAATAAATTTGTGAGGAGTATTTGTCCTGTCTTTAAGTCACATGTCTTGTTAAAATTCATTAATCTGGATTGTTTCAAACTATTTGGGAGAATTTCCCCTGGACAATGTAAGGCATTTCCATATTGAAATTATTAATTGTAGTGGTTTTGGTAGCTGAAATAAATTTTGGGTGTTCAAAGATTTATAGCATTATCCTTATTAATATTTTTCTTTTGTGTTTGAAAAATAAGGATATTATGGATTTTATGAAGTTGTGTTCTGGAAATATCTTTACTGATATTGACTGGTTCAGTTAACTATTTGCTTTATGAAGTGAATTCAGACTCCAAATATCTTCTCATCCCATCACAATTTGTGTCAAAACTTAGCTCACATAATCTATATTTGAATCACAGTGGGGTGATTTTGGGGGTGGTCCTGTGCAGGGTCGGGAGCTGGACTTTATGATCCTTGTGGGTCCCTTCCAGTTCAGGATATTCTATGATTGTAGGTTTTCCTTTTGTCTGGAAATTTTATAGTGTAGCAAAGATTTCTTTCTGCATGATGCCTCTATCTTCACAAAACTGTATTTTATAGGTAACATGAAAAACTATGAAAAGTTGTTTTTGCTTAAGGTAATATAGATTTACAGGTGGCATTTGCAAGAATAGCCAGGTTCTACATAAAATTTAGCAAATTTCATTTTGTTTTGCAGAGTAATGGTGTCATTTCCTCTGTCAGGATTTAGCAGCAGCTCAGATATAGCAAGAAATAAATTATACTTCTAGGCAAGGACTCTGGGCTTGACAGTGAACAGGCTCTTCTAAGGGTCAATGAATCCGTCTGCACAGTTCTCCTCATTAGGAGGAAAATTAAAATCTACCTTTGAAAATAATGAATGTAGGAGATGGAAAGGCAGATGTATACCTTGGGAAGATGGGGACAAGGAAGCATCTGGAACAGCTGCACCTGTGCCAGGTAAGTTGGATCCTCTGCAGACTGCTCAGAGGTGGGTAATGCTTTGAGTATCTGTTTTGGAGACGGGTAAGAGGGATTTCCTCTCCTCCAATACACATCTGGCCAGAATTTGCTCTCTGGCACTCAGCCATACTGGCCAAGAGAAGGGGTGTCAGGCACTTTTGAATCCTGTGACTTCAAGGGGAGTAAATCCCACAATGCACTCTACATATTCTTTCTGAGAAAGGCATTTGTGTACCTGTGGAAGTTGGCAGCTGTAATGGCTAAACATCTTTTTGTTCTTTTACGGGAGGTTTTATCCTCAGGGTATGTGTATGGGAGTGCTTTTTAACAAGCTAATTAAACAGCAGTATTTTCCTCTAATGGAGATTATCTAATTGACTACCTATTTAATGGCCTACTTTGATATTTAAACTAATTCATACCTATAACCATACATACAGTGGAAATAAGGGCTGCTCATAATGAGAGACTTCTGAGAGGGATAGGGAAACATGAATTGCTAGGTGCCTTATTCTCCTCTTTGTTCTGTTGCCTGTGACTTCGAGTAACACGAGAAATGTGAGAATAAAAATAGAACACAGCATTAGTTTGGCAATTTCAAAGTAAATAAAAGTAAAAAAATTCTTTATTTGTATATACCAGCACACTTATGTTTTAGTATTGAATGTGTCAGGAGTTTTTTTGTTGGTTCACTCATTCCCTGCATACCACACCACCTCTCCACACAGTCCCATTCACCCCCTCAGCTAAAATAAGGAGGATTAAAAGATGACTACAGCTGGAAAAGCTCTATATTTTTTTTCATAGTACTTTTGAGTTAAAACACATTTGCAATATTCAAACCGAGTACTTCAAAAAAGTGAATACCAAGACATAATGAAACAGTTTTTCATGTAGGTCTCAAGTATGAAAAATTGATTGACTCCATGCCCCTAGCCTTCAGAGGTCATGGTTATAAGCCAAGATAACATAACTCTTGAACAAGACTCTGGCAGAAAGTTGAAGAGACAAGAATGGCTGAATTAAATCTAAAGGTTATGTTCAGGGTTACGAGGCATTCATTGAGTGTTATCACCTTTATCATTAATGTTTCCAGGAGGAGGTCAGAGGGGACCTGTGGCCAGGAATTAAGGAACTCTCTCTTTTTAGAGCACTGTGGGAAAAGGTCTGCAGTGGCCTCCTTCAGATGCACATTTAATAATGAGCACTGGGGCATGAGCCCCAAACTGCCAGGCTCTTCTGCTTCTCATCAGGCAAAGTTGATTTTGCTTAATTTCAGCTGCATGCATTTTTTTTTTTTTTTTTTTTTTTTTTTTTGCTGGGAGCAGGATGAAGAGGATTAAAGCCAGGTCATCAACAAAAAAGCTATTTCTGGGGCTTGCAGACAATTGTTTGGATGGTGAAGCAGCCCAACAGCTGCAGATGGAGATTAAGTAGCAATTGCTGTGCCAAAAAGAAGAGGAAAGGCTAAAAACACTTGTGGCAATGATGACTTAGGAAGAATTGTACTCAGTACCAAGTGCTTTCAGGCAAAAATTGGGAATTTACTTTTTCATGCACAAAATTACACAAAAGATTTTTTCCCCTGCACAACATCTCAATACCTCCCACATCACAGCATCTGCTCACTTGGACATTACTGAGGTTAAGATTATGCCCTAACTTTTTATTGAAGCTTAAATTCTTTATTCTGCTGCTTACAGTAGTTCTGGAATATCTGTTGTGAATCTCTGATGAGTAACAAGCAAGCACATAGAGGGTCTCCAGTTGATGTTGTTTTTTTGGTTTTTTTTGCTATAGTTTATTTATTTTTCCTTAAAACTTCTGTGCATTTCTGGTTATTCTTTTTTTTTTATATAAAAGTTGATTTAAAAATATGTGAAAAAAATTTCTTTATTCCATCCACTTTCAGTCAAAATTTTCCACAAATCACATATCACACCCAATGTGTCAGATATATTGAAAGGAAAAATAATAGTGTGATTACTTTAAAAGTGCAGATAAAATCCTACAAGAAGTATTTCTGCAATCAATATACTGATTTACCTGGTGAATAAGGATGTATTTTCCAAAGCTCTAAAAGGCATTGTCAGAGAAAAAAACCATACAGAAACATACAGCCCTTGTTTTTAGGTTGCATCTAGAATGGTGATGTTCTTGTACATCTTTTGAGTTTGGCCATTGCCTTCATATCTTACAGAAAATGCTGAAAAGACAATATGAAAATGATAGAAACCAAAATTCTCTGAACCACTCCAGGATGAATTTTCAATTTTAAATTACATCTTAAAACGGGCCAAATTCTTCCCAAGGGCATCTCCATCAAAATACATTGATTTATGCCAGAGATAAATGTGACTGCAGGTATCTAACCCCTGATAGGGAATTAGTAGAACTACTTTCAAAATCTTGCTGCATAATGCACTGCTTTTGCCTTTAGGTTGGTGATTAAAGCCTCAGTTCCTTTTCCCCTGCCTGATTCTGGACTGCTGTGAGATTTCCTTTTCAGTGCTATAATTAGCTAAGGAGACATATTTGGGAAGAGTGGGTTCTAATTACACACAATCAGATGAAGAGATCATGCAAGATCAGTGTTAGGACTTTGCAAGCTGAGCATGTGCTACTTGCCCCTGTTACAGAAGGGGTTTTTAATGGACTTTTGAAAAATTGTACCCCAGTACTGCAGGTGGCTTAATGCTGGTCTGTCCCAGCTAGATTCTGACAGAGAATTCAGAAAAACGAGCAGAGCCTATAGAAAGTCAAGCCTGCAGCTGCAACTTTGGCGAGTTTTTCTACTTTGACCCCTGTGGAAAAGTGCTAGGAAACAACTTGTCTTGCCACTGGTTGGGTCCTGGCAGAGCTCTCCCCACTGAAATACAAAAGAAAAAGTCTCTTCACGGGATGCTGCAGGTTCCTGGTGGTGATTACTTACTCTTGTAATTCTTCACTTTGTCCTCCTTTCCTATCTTTCCTCCTTGCTCACTTCCTTGATAGTAAATAAAACTGAATTATCCTTTTGGTTACCAACATTTGACCACACTTGCGTCTTAATCTCACTCTGGGCATATTGAAACTCTCCCCCAGCCCAGTGTCTGGCTAAGGATGTGTCCCTGGACTGGGAAAATCCCCCTGTTCTGTTCTGGTGACTGAGACAAAGCTTTGTTCAGTCTGGTAGGTTTTGGCAAAATGATTGAGTGCTGAGAGCTTGTTGAGAAATGCACATATGGGAGGACAGAAAGCAATGAAAATCCAAAGGATAAAACTGTGTAAGGGCGTTTGTTTCCCATCATGAGGTAGTAGATGTTGAACAACAAGAAGCTGCTGTCATGGTACTGCAGAAAGAAAGACTTCAAAACATTTGTGTAAAATCAGAAAATGTTGTGCTTTTTTCTCTTGCTAAATAAAAAGAATATGCCAGTTTCCAGGCCATGTTGAGTTGTATCCTTTCCAAAGGGGTTCTTTACTAGAAAAACAAAATGGATACATCTGTGCTGTAATATGAGATATTAAAAGCTGTACCTGTAATGTCAGATGTTAATTGTGGTGCTCATTATAACCCTGTTTTGTTTTGCTATTCTGTAGCATTCTAACTGGCTTCTGCTCTTAATCCTTTGGAGTTTTGAGGTACTAAATCATACAGCCCTGCAGACCAGGGAGCATGTAATGGAAATACAGAGAGATCCATTTACACATGGAAAGTTGGAACAAAAAAATACCTAATTAGGTACCTTACATTTATAGTCTTGTAGCCCTTTATGCAGGTTTCTAAAGTGCAACATGAGCTTTATACAATGGCAGCAATAAAGAAGTGACATCAGAGGATCATTTGAGATATGTAAGGTGAGCTGTTGAAGCTTGCTCTAGGCCATTGGATATGTTAGCTGATGATGGATTGCAATCCAGGTGGAGGTGCTTCATCAGAAATTCTGTCTTCAAATCCCAAACATGAGGCACAAACAGCAGCCTGAAGGGTTAACTTTGTCCAGTTGCCTTCAGCTGACTGAAGCTTGTGCTTCTTCATAACAATTGCATCATTTATGATCTCCAGTTGGTGTGAGGAATTTCTTCAGGCACAGGAATGCCTGATCATCTTTAGTTCTAATGAGTTTGTTACTCATTGAGAAGTGGCAGTGCAGTAGTTGTCTGAGTTCTCTGCTTTCTAAGAGGCATGTTTTCACTATCTCAGTGCTGTGGGCAGGGTGGATGTCACTGTTTTAAGCTGTTTTGATTCACAAGGACTTTTTTTACCATGACATTAATGATACTCTGTAAAATGGAAATACATCACCTGCCACCTCACAAGACTGTATTTGATTCTCCCACAGATACACTGAATTAATAGCTCAGTCAATCAGTCTGAAAAAGAAACCCAAGTCTGTCTTCCTTTGTCACATCCAAATACTTCATATCTAAAACTAGAAATTCTTTTTATTACTGAATAAAAGATCTTGCACTTTCTCTGAGTATAATCCCAAAATAACTGCTCCCATCATTCCCATGAGTCACTCAGGATTACACCTAATTTTATTTGGTTATTTCTCCTGACCAACAGAGTTTACATGTCCATTCAATTTTTCTCCCACAAAATTGTTACTGCTAACAAATTGCTACTTCTGAGGCTCATCCTTGTGGGAATATGTCATGGTTTAAGCCTGGCAAAATGCCAGTGCCCCCATGAAAAATCCTCTCCCTGGTTCCTGCTGTGAGATGTGACCAGGAATAAACAAAGCAGTCCTCTACTTAGAAATATAGAAAACAAAACTTTATTAACTACACTACAATAGCAAAGAAAAGAAAAGGAAAAAAAAAACACACACAAGGAAAAATGAAAACCTTGCAAACACATTTCCTCCTCCCCCCCACCAAATTTCCAACACAATACATCTCCTAAATCACCAACTCTCTGTCCATCACCACCCAGATAATCAAGTCTCAATTTATCAAGAGGAGAGGAGTCCTTCTTGCGCTGTGGTGACCTCTTCCTTTTCCATGTCCAGTGCTCTCACCACTGAACAGGGACCAGAGCTGCTTCTAGGGTTGTCCTTTTAAGGATGCTTGTCCCATTCCAAAAAGAGCACAATCTCACCTTTGGGACACCTGTCCCCCCCAAATTTTACCCCCTGGGCCGAGGGGATCCAACGCTGTACCCTCTTGGCTCTGAGCCATCACCTCCCCCTGGATGCAGTCTCTGCATCTGTCCATGGCTATACAAGAAGAGCCCAGCCAAGGCCACTCCATCATCCCTTCCACCCAAGGTTCTTCTCTCGCTTCCTTGCTCAAACTTTCATCTCACTTACTCAGTTCCTTCTTCATCCTCTACTCCATCTCCTCTCCAGGAAAAAGTCAATGCTCTGCAAAGTTTTCATTCTCCACAAAAGGGTTAAAAGCTCTTACACATGGCTGGACATATCACTGCACGGCCTCCCCCCATTTCGGCATCCCCCACTGACGGGCTGTGCAGCCAGCACAGGATATCAAATTTCAAGATAACAGTTCAGTCTCAGATGCTGGCACTTTCTCTCACTCTCTCCTGGGGGGGGGGGGCTGCCCGATGCCTCTGGTATTTTTCCTCCACCCTTCCACCCTTGGGGGGGAGCCAGGCCAGGCCTACCCCCATCTCGGTGCAGGCCTAGGCCTACTGCATGGCTGCTCCCCTCCCCCGCCCAGCAGCAGCAGCTGGACAGGGGAGAGATCCGAGCTATTTCCTGGCGAAGTCCCAAGAGAGCTTCCCAGGGGCAGAGCTCTGCTTTTAACCCCTGTGTGTTCTCAGAGGCATATCCAACTCTCAGTGGTCAATCCAGATGTCAAATACCAAACCTGGGCAGCCAATTGGACTGACCACAAAAATCCCAGAAGTCCACTTCCTCTCAAACTACGACAGAATACTTGAACAACTTTCAGTCCAATGCAAATTACTGTTATTTTTTTAGTCGATGCTTTACACAGTTTGAAATTCTTGTACTAGAACCTGTCTTGTACACCTGAACTCATTCTTTGTGCTGTAGGACAATATTGGACATAGAGTAGTTTATTTGAGCTTAGATTAAAATTATTTAAGTTTAGTAAATTGATCCTGTTTATGAAAACCATTATTACATTACTCTGGAACAATCTATTTTCAATGAACTTCAACACAAATTTACCAAATTTCCATTAACTTTTATGTCTGCCTTTTACACACATGTTTTGAGCTATAATATTTTGCTCAACTGGGATAAAATTAATTTTCTTAATTTCCTTGGTTAGTGTTGTTTTTTTCTTTGATTCTTAAAGCAAAGTACAAGATCTATACTTTTCCTGTTGTTTTATGTGATAGTTTGCCTGCTGTTTTATTATAAAGTTCTCTTCTCAATATAATTTCCTTTAAGAACTCCCTGTTCCTTCTTTGATCAACTTTAATTTGGGTTTTTTTTTTCTTGTCTCAGGATATAGCTTCACTATCAGGTGTTTCACCTGGCCATTTTACCTTTGATCATCAGCAATGTCCTTGCCTCTGTGTTAATTACAGAAAAGCAATTAGTTGATTTTGGGATCATATCTGGCCTAATCATTGTTCTCTCATTTTTAATGAATGCCTTATGTTTGGGTCATTTTAAAGTTTACTTATTAGGTTTCTCAAAAACTCCTGTACCTTTGTAAGGAAAGTTCTGATACTTCTTAAGCAATTCCTACCCTGCTTCACAGGGCAGAAAGTAGAAGAACTTCCAGCATTTGTCTTTTGCCAAATTATGCTGCCTGCAGAGGAACTGAGGTGTGACAGAGGGGCAAGGAACAGCAGTGGGACCACCTGAAATAGAGACCTACAGTCATCCCTGCACTTGCTAGATGTTGTTTACTGACACTAAACTAGATGCTCTAAGGAAAACAAGTGTGTTCTGAAATTTACATATAGCAAGAAATCATTAAAGTAATAGCAAAATACCGGAGAAAATCTTGTAATGGATGAAAACTCTCCGCAAGGGAAACGTTAAAAAATAATGTTTAAAGTCATCAGTAATAGACTTAAAATTTAAACAACTAGTTGGCAAGTAAAAAAATTATGTAGAATTTATGCAAATCCCAATATCCTCAAGGACCGTCTCTCAAATATATGACAGAAAGGAAGAGGTTTTCAGTCTCTGTGAGGGTCAAAAAATGAAGATGATTTTTGAGGGTCATGTAAGATAATGAATTCTAATATTGAAGTTGTAGAATTAATTATTTGGAGACTATATTCCAAGGGTAATCTGTCATATTAATTCTACCAGTTTTCCTTTTTCTGTGTTTTATATAATTTGCCTGTTCCTTGAAATGTAATGTAAATCCGTAAGAAGAGGAATACTTTTTTCACACCTTGGCAGCTGCAATAAAATTATTGGTGTAATGAAACTAACTCAGTGTAGCAATCACTCCATGATAAAGTAAATGAGGTGACATCATTAGTGTGAAAACCTCTGTTCCTCAGTACACAAACTACACTTTCAGGACACTAATATCAGCCACTGCAAGAGGTTGTTTCGCACTTGTGTCATTTTTTCATTGGCTGACTTTGGAGCGATCTTTATTCAATTTCTTTTGGTGTTCAGTAAGGAAAAGCAAAACTACAGCTACAAAGAGTAAGAATGGCATTAAAATAGCCTTAGGCATGCCAACCCATACTAAGTATATGCAAACTGAAAACCAATGTAATAATTGGAAAATTTATAAAGAGAAAAGAACTTGTCTGTTCTTATTGCATTCCCCTGTTCCTTAACCAGCCAGCAAGCGCAGGCTGAGCTTTACCCCAAACTGATGCAAATTTATAAATCCTTTCTTGCAGACATCTTTTATGGAAAATGCTTTCCTTAGGGTTTTTCCTCCTGAGAAGCTGGGAGGCCTCAGGAACAAAATGCAAACATTGATTATCTGCTGCTGTGGAATGCAACAGGTGCATCTGTGATTGGCCCATGGTGGATGTTGCTAATTAATGGCCAATCACAGCCCAGCTGGCTCGGACAGAGAGCCAAGACACAAACCTTTGTTATCATTCTTTCCTATTCTATTCTTAGCTAGCCTTCTGAGGAAATCCTTTCTTCTATTCTTTTAGTATAGTTTTAATGTAATATATATCATAAAATAACAAATTTCAAGCCTTCTGAAACATGGAGTCAGATCCTCGTCTCTTCCCTCATCCTAAGACCCCTGTGAACACCATCACAATCCTTCTGCCTGCTCGAACTCTTTTGGGCTCCATTAACACTAGACAGATGCATTTTTAAGTCCCCTGTATCCTTACCAGACTGGGAGCCCCGATGGCTTTAAAGGTGTAATATCATCTTCTGGTTGACAGAACCTGATCTGATCCCAGATGTCCCATGACTCTCACTTCTCTGCTATTAAGTTCACAGAGAAGCTACCACCACTGTGCTTACTTTCCCTATAAATCCAGCCAGCTGTCTGTCAGTCTCAAATCCTAGTGCATTTCTGGTTTTTTTTAGTATCTGCTGCATACTACAGAACTCGTTTTCCAGAAAGCTGCCAACAGTTCCAGTTCTGAGAGAGATGGAAAATGCAAATAACAGCAGTGTAAATAATTCAAACGTGACTTGCTCCTTTTTTGGTTGCTTCTTGCTGTCACCTGGAAAAGAATAATATTTGAAACATGTAGAATAAAACTGCTACAATTAGATATTTTTAAGATAATAATAAAAATAAGTCTTAAAAAGTGTTGTTTAGACACTTCTAAAAACATTTGGTATGTAAATTTCTAGAAACTGTAAGAAATCTGGGAATTGTAAAGTAAGAGTGTTTTTAATCGTAAAGTGAGAGCATTTTACCAAGAATATATTAGTATTGTCTCTCCAACCCTATCTTAAAAAAAAAAAAAATCAGGATACTGTGTCTTAAAGCAATATTATCTGCTTTCCAAGAACCTTGATAAATGCTCCAGAAGTTATTTATACAAGGGAACTGACAGTGCAGGTTGGAGCAAATTTTGCCTTGTGGGTTCAATAGTACTAAGTGCTACAGTGCTTTAATTTGCCTTGAAAGAACTGTTTTTCAGCAGCAATTTCTAAAGTTGTTGTTTTTTTTTTTTAATCTCTTCCCTATATGGTTTGTACTTTATTTTCCCTCTTTTCCTTATCTCCTCTCTTCCAAAACTGAGTCATATCTTGTCTGCAGCAATGATGGGGCTCTTTCAATTAAAGAAATGGACCTGAATAAACACACTGAGGTTTGGGGAGGTGTTTCCTATGCGGCCATGCCCACTTGGTGTGTGTTTGCATGCATGTGAGGCAGATGGCTGGAACAGAGCAGCAGCTTCAAGCACAGACCAGTCTGGCTAACCAGCCATGGGATGGGGTAGATTTTTTCTCCAAATTTGGGAAGAAAAATAAGAATCTAGATCTTCCTTTCCCCTTGCCAAGGTGTCTCTTGCTATGTTGAAATAGGAGAGCCCATGGATATCTTGTCAGGTCTTATATATTTCCACTAAATAGCTATCCATGGACTTCTGATTGCTAATTAAATTTGCAGGCATCTATCATTTATCTCATGTTTTGAGGTCTTCATTGCCCTTTCACTTGGCATCACAGCCAGACACCTGGGAAAAGATAAGATATAGAATTGGTTCATATTGAAAAGCTAGCTGTGTTGCTGATGTGATCTTATCACACAGTATTGACTGAGCACTTAGAAAGTAAAATTGCTGGCAGCTTCTGCACAGTTAACATACTTTTATATAGAAATTTACTGCTGGGCTGCAATACCCAAGCTATATTTTGAAAAGGTGCTCCAGAAAACTGTAGAGCAGCATTTTACCCACGCAAATGAGTCCTTTGGCCTCAGTGATGCTGACTGACAGTTTTGCTCTTGACAACTCATGAAGAAATTGCTGTACCATAATGAAGTGGGAATTTTTTTTTTTTTTGTGCACCGAAGTTTGAGTTCCTGTGTTGGGACAGTGTTCAGACTGTATTGAGCTTTGCAGCACTATTCTGATTTTTGATTCCTTGATATAAAAATAGGAAGTATGATATACAATAAGCTAGTTTCTTGTAAGGAAATAGTATTACATTTTTGCTTTTAAAAACCTCTTAAAGGCATTTTTTATCTTTTGTAGTGCAGCATTTTCAGCATAGGGCAAAATTATTACTCTGCAGTGGAGAACAAAACTAAACTGTTGTCAGTAGCTCGTGCATTGTTTTGGTAGATGTCCAGTTTTCCATCTTCTGCCAAAAGTAAACATCATTACACTTCAACCCACCTTTCAAAACCAGTATTAATAAATCAGGCCCCATATTTAGAGTTGATTATACCTTTCCTTCAAAGCAGAGGCCAGACAAAATTGTAGGGGTCAAAGCATTAGTGAGTGCAGTTATGAATGCTGAAACATCATCCCAAATGTTTGTACGTGTGTATCAAGCAGGGCCAATTGGCCCTCACCAGGCTAAATCTGCACTCCACAGCAACAACATATTTTTAAACACTCTGTTATGGTGGTACCTTGTGATTTGTTTGGGGTGGGGTGTACTGGGGGAGAGGCAGGAATTTTTTCTGCCCCCTTGTCAAGCTGAAGGCTGTCAAGAAACAAGGTCTCCAATGGAAAGCTGTCGAGAATGCCCATGCCGACACGAAATATCAAAAGGCTGCATGCTGCTCTCTGATCTTGACTTCACAAGACAGCTGGGAAAGCACTTTTTTCACTTTAGTTTTACTCAGTCAGAAAGTATTTGCCAGTGTGGCAGCACAGTACAGGAAAAGGACCTTATTAATTCAGGCATCTAGTTTAAAGAGAGGTAGACTCTAATATGTATGTGAAATAATGACCACTCGCACTGCTCCCCAAGTGTTACCCTTGAGCAACAGAAATTAAAATTCATCAATGTGGAAGAAAGTGTGTCACAATGGAAATCAGATATCTGAACGTGGTGGGATAGTGAGGCCAGTTTGGAAAAGACTTCTATTTCATTATTTCTCTGCCTTCATAATTCTCTTACATCTTTTATGAGGGCTCGTAAATGAATTCAGGAATAGATTTTGAGACAGACTGTCATCCTCCCTCCATCTCAATCTTGCAAACCACAGGCTGTCTGAGATTTGGACTGCTTTTTACTTGAGGAGGTAGAAATTGATAAGATTTAGATCAACCAGAAGAATAAGGAGAGTATCTGGAGGGGGAACACCCAAATTCTCAAAGGGCCACTTACTGCCAGCATGAATCCAAGAAATTTTTTTGTGCTCAGAGCAGGCTGGTAATGTACTGTATTTCCACAGTGCTTGAATAAGTAGGAAAGGAATTGATTGCACAGTTTTTACTTCTCTGTTTGCTTAAAACAGAACATTTTCAAATAAATTGTGCGCTGAACCATCTATTTGTATACATCTGTGGGTGCATAACTGTATTTCAGCTTCAGGAAGCACCAGAGGGGGTAAATAATGTATTCTGTAGCCAAGCTGGCAAATTTTAAGCATCCCTTTAGCTATATTATGGCTTGGCTTGTACATCTGCAGTCAGGACTGTGAAGCAACAGCTGTGCAGCTGCTTCTTCTTCTTCTTAACAACTACGGAAATTCTGTGCCGGGTGGAATGGGTGGCTGATCTCTTGACTCCACTGTAATAGGTAAGATAAAGAAATTCCTCTAACTGTTGTGTTTTGCTGCTTGGATCCTGCTCTCTGTCTCCCTGCATTAAAAATTTGTGCTTTGTGCCTCGCTGGCAACTAAAGGTGAGAGCAGGTGAGAAGCAGCAGTGTTGTGCCACGGGGCAGAGCAGCTCCTGTGGTCATCGTGCTGCCGGGGTCAGGGCCAGCCTGTGCCCCTGGAGCGGGGTCAGGGAATGTCACAACCTGCTCCCTGAACTTCTGGGGGTGCCTGGGAGCCCACACTAGCGCCAGAGGTCAAGCTGGGCTCAAATTTGTGAAATTCCAGAAAAGGCCCTCATCCTGAGGGAATGGCAGGGTAAGCAGCAGATTGTGGCATTCACGTTCTCTGAAAAAAATTCCCTTTGCCCAGGGTGTTTCTTCTGGGAAGATGAAAAGCCTCAGAGAAAAGGAAAACAATAATTATCTCATTTGCTTCTCCTGTGATGTTCTCACATGTGGAATGTGTTTGGAGATTGTTTACCCACAGGTGATTCATTGGATTCTGCTTGGGTTATTGTCACTCTTTGGCCAATCAGGGGCAAGCTGTGTCAGGACTCTGGAGAGAATCACGAGTTTTCATTATTGTCTTTTTAGCCTTCTGCAAGTGTCCTTTCTGTATTCTTTAGCATAGTTAGTATAGTATTCTTTAATATAATATAGTACTATAAATTAATAAATTAGCCTTCTGAGAACATGGAGTCAGATTCATCATTCCTGCCTTCATCGGGGCATTCCCAGCAAATGCAATATATAATCATTATATAGAAAAAAGGTAAATAAGCTGACCCAAGCTTCCCCACAAATGCTGATGTATCACAACTAAACTTGACAGAAGTCTAGGGCATCAGGGATACCGAAGGAGATGATGTGATTTTGGCTTGGCCGCAGCCATGGTGAGAGGAATTGAGAGGGATGGCAGTGCAGGGATGTGCATCTTGTGGTCATGGGCAAACAGCATTTGCGCTGAGAAATTAAATTAACAGATCAAAAAGGTTCCAACCTAAAATGACATGGTTTACCCCTGTCATACTATTAGTGAAGTCCAGCAGCAGTGGATAAAAGGCAGGCTGGGGGCTACACTGTAGGAACAAAACCTAGTATTTGTTCAGGGCAAGATGCCCTGAGACTTCACTGGAACATCTGTCTGTGAGATTGGGTTTGGAGGACCAATTCATCACAGTCACGAGTTTTCATTATTATCTTTGTAACCTTCTCTAACTATCCTTTCTGTATTCTCTAGTATAGTATAATATTCTTTAATATAATATGGTATAATAAAGTAATAAATTAGCCTTCTGAGAACATGGAGTCAGATGCATCATTCCTGCCTTCGTAGGGGCATTGCCTGCAAATACAATAGCAGATCACATTGCACTGGGCCTTGTATGCATCTGGAGAAAAACACCACCTGAAAAATTCCACCTGAGGCGTGTCACCATTAACATCACTGGTTGCTCCTACAGAATCAAATATGAGGTTGATAAAATCTTTATATGTTTGTTCTTGAATTATTTTGTTTACAGCATCACAGCTAGAAGTCAAAATATTCAGTTTTCCTTGAAAGGAAGATATCTCTGTACCCAAACTTCTGTTATAGAACTAAGTTGGACTGGTTTGGTTAAGACTTGATATTTCAGCTTTCCTGGGGAAGTAAACATAAATGATCCCTGGTGGTGCATTGAAACCTCTGCCTACTTGGGAATGTTTTTTACTGTGCTAGAGTTTTGATTAAAAAAAGACAAAGAATAAGGCTTCAGGTATTTATTTTGATGCTAATTATCTGGTTCTGATATGGGCCAGCTGTTTATTTCAGAGCATTTCTCTGGCAGGAGCTACCTTAATGAATCTCTCCTCCATTTTTGGTGATCTCTAACAGCTGTCAGCAAGGAAGGATGCATCTTCCTTGCTCTGGCTGGGAGGCATGCATATGAGTCTGCATTCTCTGGTGTATTAAACAGTCTTTCCTGGGAGTGTTGAAATGTGTTGTCTATAGCCGGTAGAATTCCTATCGATAATTTCTCTAAAAAATTAATTAGATTTTATCTCGTGCTCCACAGCCATTTAGCAGGCTGCTGCTGAAAGTTCCACTGATGATGCAGAAGTCAGTATTTCTTATTCCTGCACTAAGCAGAGCTAGGAGGGAGCAGCAGATCCACACATATGCATACCTAGGGCAGATAAGAAACAATATTCTGTTCCAACGAGCCAACTTCATATCGATGATGAACGGTGTAACAAGAGCTCTGTCCCTCTCTGCTCCCAAGGTTTGTGAGGGAAAAAACATCACTGATTCCTATCTGCAGTTTAAAGAAATGTGCATTCTGGAGAGGATCATGACAACCTGTTTCTAATTTTATTTTATGGTGTCAATTTGGTCCTTCTACACTGTACCTGCTTTTTAGTTATATTAAAAAAAAAGTTGTCTTCAGTGCTTTATATTTATTCTCTGCTTCTGCATAGTGTTGGGACTGTTAGAAAAGTTCAGTGCTTGCATTCTTACAGCAGGTCAGAGATTTTAGCACACTTCTTACATTTTTCATTTGGGATTGGGTTTGTTTGTAGGTTTTGAGGTTTTTTATTCCATATTGCATCCCTAGCGAGGAATGAAGGTGGAAAATACTTCCTTGTGCATTCACTCAAACCTTTAACCATGCCTCAATTTTGCATCTGTTTCAGATGACTGCTAGGATTCGTATTTTTCCAGGTTCAGAAAAAGATACTTTAGTCAACATCAGTCACATAGCCCACTTTGATTTTGTTTATTGTAAATAAGGAGAATTTTCTTTGTGGATACAGTTTTTTGGAGGGAGGATTGGGAATATTAATGGCTTTAACATTTGACACATCTGTTCTTTTTTGTGTCTACTTTTACACATGTATGTATTTAAAATTCTTTATTTTAAAGGTTAAGGTGCCACTATAAGTATCTAGAATGAAATAAATATGACATTTAAAAAGTAATAATGATTAATTATAGAATATTTCTCTATTTTTTACATTTCTCTTAAAGCATGACTAACATCTTCCAAACACAATGGGCACTTTTTTGGTTTTTTGGTGGGGATTTTGGGTTGTTTGTTTGGTTTGGTTTTTGGTTGTTTTTTTTTTTTTTGGCTAATTTTATGAATTGGTTAGACTCTAACCTAAAGAAATTAAAAGTATATAATTGCATGTGGACATGCAAACTCTGCCTCTTTACCATTGTAACAATCTTGAGGAGTGTTAGGGTAACTGTTGGGAGCTTGCAGAGCAGTAAGAGGGATATTGTGGCTTGGTAGAACAAATTTGGGGGGGATTTGCTTATTTTCCTACAAGATCTAGATCTGTGAGTTGGAAATCAACATTTTTTCATAGATTACGCCATGTCATTATGTGTGTAGATTTTAGCAGTCATACAAAACACTGCTTGTTTCATCAATGTCTTTCATATTTCTCTTTCTTTAAGATACATAAGTAAATTATTAAAAAAAAAAAGGATTCTAAGTCCCTTGGGAAAACATGAAACAGTATCTTGATTTTGCATTAAATAAAAGTTACAATTTCTGTGCACTTAAAAGGTTTTTTATGCATAGATGAATGATACAGATGTAATTGAATAATCACATCACCCTTGGATTCCTCAAGCAGCTTGCAGTTTGCTTAAAAGTCAACTCAATGTCATTTACGTTTTTCACAAGATCTTCGGCATCTTTGAATGGGCACAAGCACAAAAAGGGTGGGGTTTTGGGTTTTTGTTTGTTTGTTTTTTCTGTAACAGTTAGCTCTTTAAATAAGATTTTCTTCTCTTAATTATGCACTATTCTGCCCAGTGATATAAGCTTAGTACAACTACTTATCAAAGTTCTATGTCATTATTCTGAAAAAGTAGAGGAAAACACATAAAAAGTATAAAGGTAATATGACTAAATGAGGAGAATTTTGTGAGGTATGAGTCTATCTTTGAGGTGAGCTTGCTTTTACATGGAGGCATTTTAGTGTAAAACATTACTTTTATTAATGTTGGTCTATACTTAAACCACAACTCAGCTATACCTATATAGGAACATTTTAACTATTTTCATGTATCTACAAAACTTGATGTTCTCATCTTAGTAAAATAAGTGATGAATTTGTACTTTTTTTTTTTTTTCAGAGGAGGAAACATCTCCCCACAAATCTGTAACATTTCAAGCCAGAACACACAAACCGACAGAAATAACTGAGTGGAATAGACAGTGTAGGGCACGGTCACTTATGGAAATAATGGCACTTAATGCTCTGAGCGTTTAAAGAAATCTCTTAATAGGAAAGCATTTAAATGTATCCCCAAATTTGTTATGTGCTTTCCCCTTTTACTTCCAGCTGTAGTCCAAGTCAGAACACAAACTGAGAAGTGTCCCATCAAGTGAGTTATCTCTTGCCATTCTTTATCTTTCAGAAGCAAAATCCTTATCAGGGAGAAGATCTTTAGAAGCCAGCCATAGACCATTAGCTCTAGATATCTGTGTATCCTTCAACTTCACCCCATGCAGGCTTTGTAGTTAATGACATTCTAGATATGCATCTCTCAGTTCTGTGCTTTAATTAATGATCATTTTTGCCATTATCAAGTCTGCTCTTTGTGAGTTTGTGTGAGGTCTTTGCCACCTATCATCAGTCAAATGCTCTGTGCAGCTTTTTGCTCACACTTGCATGGTGACAGTATTTAATGCAAGCCTTAATAACTTCCTACCTTGTCTAAATAACTAATAGACCATCACATTTAAGAGTCTGCCTTAACACAAGGTTTTGTAGACACAGCTCTCATCTGGAATAAAAGGCTCCTGTGTGTCACTCATCAAAACAGGGGAAAATGCTTACCATCTATTAAACTGATCAGCTGTTACATCAGAATTGCTGTTTAGGACCATTTTGTGCTGAACATAGCAAGATTTGTGATGAAAGTACACAAAAGTCCCTGTATGTTTGATTTATTTTGTTACTTTTTCAATTTTCTACCTACCCCTTTCAACCTGACTTGCTGACACTCTTCTGGTCATAGTCACTGCTCTCAAAATATTTTGAAACCTGAAATGAGACAGAATACATACCAGTTCATTCTCTATCTTCTCTTCCCTTGGCAATGTACTTTGATAAAAAAAAAAAAGTAAATGACTGTGTTACTTGTTTATTTTTGAAAACAACTTGTCAGTTTATTTTTGTGTCTCTGTGTGACTGAGAAGGGGAAAGGAATATTTTATTTGTTTTGTAACAAATTTTTCCTTTTATTGACATTGGAATTAAGTGTAGAAAGAGTGCAAGGATAATGAAGAAAATACTTAGAAAATTGGTTTTACGTGGAACAATTTCTCAAAGAAATACATGAATGCTTTAATTGCAAAGTGAAAGCTTCCTGAAATAAAGCATCTACTCACCACATGCTGAAAGAGAGAGGAGCTCAAAATTGTAGTGAGGGAAGAAGGATGAAGATGGACTTACCTACTTTATTTAGGTAGATGAAAGCTTTTATTTACTGAAGTAAATATCATGAGCATGAGCTGAAATAAATATCTCAAGGCCTGAACACCTGTAAGTAACAGCAGCTGAAGTAAATATCATGAGCATGAGCTCAAGGCCTGAACACCTGTACTGTCAGGTAACAGAACTTAAAACTGCAATCAAAAAAAATGAGCATATTTTGCAATGAAATAGAACCAAAAGCAAACAAATATCTACGAAACATTAGAGCAATGACAAATGTGTTATTATATACCTTTAGAATGGGATTAATCTTGCACATAAATGGACCATATGGTGCAAAGTGAGAAGTACATGGGAGTCCTTTTGCATGTAGAAATTAGATACATGTATGTAGACAGACATAATAGCCAAAATATGTTGATATATAAATATATGTTGATGTATCAATGTAGTGTATTTCAGTAAAAGCATGTTTGGCATAATAATATTCTCACAGGAAAAGAAAGTAATAAGTTCTGTTTCTGTTACTTGGATAGAAAGCATTATGTGGTAAAATCTGCTGATAAAATAAGCTTGTTAATGAACATGTGTATCAATTATGTAACTCCTGCACTCATTACAGTTTTGAAGATTTAGCCTTCAAAACAAAATGTGTTTGATTTTATGTACATTAATAACCTTCCAAGTGACAGGTAAGCATGAATGTAAATGAAATTGAACATTTTTTTTAACGTATATTTTTAGATCAAAAGCTATTGGAGATGATAAACACTGGCTCATCAAATGTAGCTTGGATGTCTCTGCGGTTTACACCAGCAGGGAAATGAAACTGCTCTTGCAAGGAGCTAAAGGACACCACAGCAGGTCCTTTGGGGTTTGGATGATGGATCTGTCTCTTTGAAAAGGTTTCAAGTTCTTAGGCAGCACATGAAGCTGGGTTTGTATCTCTCAGTAGACAGATCTTGGTTAATCCATTACAATCACTAAACAGCTCTCTCCACTGTATATAAGTCAGATTAAAAAGAATAACAGAAAAATTTTAGTGCAATTTCTTCTGCAGCTTAATGGCGTAAGGAAGGTTTTTTTCTGTGTGTACTGGTCCTGAACATTTGCTTAACAATTTTGTTTCCATCCCACTTCTACAGGCAGGACTGGAAAAAAGTGTATTTCTGTTTCTTGTGCCTCTGTAACGAGGAAATGCATTGTTCCCAAGGCAATAATCTGCTTTGTTTTGTTTTATTGTTTTGGATAATCAAATATCTGTGAAAGACATTCAATAAAGTCATTTGTGATCAGTCTTCCAGTCATAGAAAAGCACAGGGAAAGGTTTTTCTACTGATCTTGATCTAGAAAATTCAATTTAGTGCCTGTTCCTTTGTTGCTAGCGTTATCATCATGTACATTGCACAGGGCCAGAAAAAAACAGGGCTTGATATCCAGTTAGTGTTACCTGGGTGAGTGAGGAACTATCATTTGTAAAAGTTGGCTCAGTTCACGACAGAGGAAGGGCCTGTAGCTTATTTCTCACACCACAAGGCAACTGAAGCTTAAGGGCTGCTTTTGGTATTTGGGAAAAAAAAAATTATAATAATATTATCATTGTGACCTCTGAACCCAAGTCCTACCCTGTAATAAATTCTTCACAAAAGGGTATTGGGGTTTGAAGCTGCAAATAGTACCATCTTTGCTGTTAATGACCAGCATAGGAATTATTTCCTTGTAATATCCAGAAGCTGCTAAAACCCAAATCCATTGAGATTCACAATTATCATTAATGGAATTGAATATTTTCAGGATTGGTGGAAAATAGCTGGGCTTTAATAAAATATTAATGGGCAGAAACCATGGATTAAATATTCATCCTTATGCCTTTAGAGGTTATATTCTATGGCTCCCCTACAGCCCATCAGTAAATAATGATCTAGTGGCAAAACCTTCTGGGACACAGTATAGCTTAGTACAGAATTGCTGTGTAAAGTTAAATCATAGCATTTACATATTTTCCATTTTGTAGAGTAATTACATTGTTTACATGGGGAAAAAAAAGTCAGAGTCAGTACTGATAGTCAACTAAATTGCATCAGTAGAGGTAAATTACCAAAGTTGAGCTGGAGGCATTTTCAGCATGTGATTCCATCAATACAAATGAGATCTCTCTGTACAGCTCCTTGGCACTCTCGATGCTTGTCTTGTGGAACGTTGCTGGCCAGCATCTCTATCAAAGGGAGCTCTGCAATTTAAAGTGGGAGAAGAAAGAGAAAGAGGCTTCCATGTGTGTCTTGTCCTCTAATCATAACAGAATCACTTTAGTATTGCTAAATTGAGAAGGGGGAGCTGAATTTCCCCTGAAAATAAAGATGCAGGGATTTCTCTGTCCTGCACACCTCGATGGAAAGTGTGGTGTTGAGATTGGCTAGTAACGTGAAGTCAGGGCTTTGATAGCCCCATTTTTTAATTAAAATTTATCATTATTTAAAATTGGTCTTTCATTTAATAAGAAAACATTCATAATGACATTGCACCATCTCATGAGAGTTGCACTTGAGCCAAAGGCTTTGAAAAATGTGGAGAACTGTGGCCTTGGGGAAAATATTGGCAGCTGGACCACAACTCACAACTTACTTTTCATCTGATTATTACCTACCTATTGTGTTAAAAAAATAAATAAATTACCAAAGTGAACACTGCACCATGACATTTCTTGATATCAAAATTATATCTTGGTGTCTTGGTGTCTTTGGTGTCAAAGATTGATTCATTTGTGTTTAAAAGTCAAAGAGCATCGTGACATGGATGACTTTAAAAATTAAAGCAGTTTGTTATTCAGCCACAAACTATAAAACGTGAAGTTATTTAATTTGAAATGTAATTAAATTTCTGTCTTCTCCAATTCTTTTTTCATGGATAATATTGATTGTAACTGGTTGCTAATGTGATGTGGACTATGGAAGATTCCAGCTCCTCAAAACTAAAGGTGCTGTATCTTTCCAAACCATAACAGCTCATGAAAGCCAAGTCCTCACAAAGGCTTAAGGCATGCATATGGTTTCCAGCAGGATTCTGGATCACTTGAGAAAAGAAAAGTGGGCAGATAGGAAAAAAAATGCTTTTCTCCTTTGACTTGCAAACATACTAAATCACTATTTCATTTTCTTGCATGAATTTCAATAGCATGTAAATTGTAAATGACAAGTATCTGAGAGAGATCTGAATGGATGGGTGTCTGCTGTTTGTTTTGTTTGTGTTCTGACTTGGGATTTTATGAGAGTGGAGAAATCTTTTTGTTTGAAAATTGTAAGTCTCAAGAGGCTTAACAGAGTTGGAGCTTTATTATGCTAAATGGCTGCTTCTGTATTACTGTGCTCTGCTTAATGATATTCAGGAAATATTCTTCTTTCCTAGGAAATTCATTGAACATTCTCTTATGGGGTTTAGCTTATTTAACAAGTTAAGTAAGGATCTCCCTTACTTGTGTACATTAAACAAAAAAATTCAATATAAGGGGACAACAAGTTTTGCATTTTGAGATTTACTGGACATGACTGGCACCCACTTTGTGTTAAGCTATTTTGCCTTTTCACAGCCAGATGTTTTCCAGGCTGGAGGCTGGTGCTGAGTGCTGTGTAATGCTGAGCTTTTTGGGTTCTGCTCTGTCTTATGTAACAGAGACACATCCCTGTCACACAGGTCCTTCTAACAAGACCTGATAGCTCTGAGATGGTTAAACCTGATGCCGCCACAGGTGGTGCATTATGAAGGCAACCTGGATGACGAGACAGGGTAGGAGGCCCCTGAATATATATAAATGGACGAGGCATATATATTATCTGGATGAATATCTTGAGACAGGTTCTGGGCTGCAGCTGTGATGGATGGCTGATGGTGATGGCAGGGCTTATCAGGCAGAACCTTGGAGGAATTAGGGAAGATCTTGAATTTTGCATATACAGGACTTATGAAATAGATAGATATCTGAAAATATGTTAAATACAACAACATTGGAGAATATGTATACTTTATGGATCTGGTGATGGCATCTTAGAAATTTTGTATGAGGAATCTGAAAAGTGGGAGTAACATCTTATTTTTTTTTTTCTTAGGGGTATAAGCAGGTGCTGAGAGTTTACAGGCTGTATTGTAAGTCTGAATAATAAAAATGTGACTGTAAAGATATTTTTATTTCTGGGTAGTAAATGATATCTCTGCCTTATGAACTGCTTCCAGACACATTATATGAGGAATTGTAGTCACAGTATTCTCACTCCTCACAAGGAAGTATACACAACAGATGGTTTTATTGATTTAAAAATACTTGAACTAAGTATGAAATTAGTATAAAAAAATCTATATAAATATGCATAGATCTATGCATGTCACTTGATTGATTAGGTTCTACACCTGTGCATGTGGAGGAAACAAACACTAAAGCCATAGCTCTACAGAACTCATGCAAATGTGGAACAAAATTTATTAAACTGATCAGACTGTGAGACTGTTGGAGCAACAGGAGGTTAATGAAGTATTATGCTAAATGGCTGCTTCTGTATTACTGTGCTCTGCTTAATGATATTCAGGAAATATTCTTCTTTCCTAGGAAATTCATTGAACATTCTCTTATGGGGTTTAGCTTATTTAACAAGTTAAGTAAGGATCTCCCTTACTTGTGTACATTAAACAAAAAAAATCAATATAAGGGGACAACAACAAGTTTTGCATTTTGAGATTTACTGGACATGACTGGCACCCACTTTGTGTTAAGCTATTTTGCCTTTTCACAGCCAGATGTTTTCCAGGCTGGAGGCTGGTGCTGAGTGCTGTGTAATGCTGAGCTTTTTGGGTTCTGCTCTGTCTTATGTAACAGAGACACATCCCTGTCACACAGGTCCTTCTAACAAGACCTGATAGCTCTGAGATGGTTCTGTGCTAAACCTGGATGACGCCACAGGTAGTGCATTATGAAGGCATCCAGATCTCAGACTCAGGTTCTTGTAGGAGGGATGTTATAAATGAGACTTTAAATATATATATTATATACCTTCTTGAATTCTTTACCCTGACTGGTCCTAGTTATGATGGGCTGCATGTGATGATGGCAGCTGTGGTTTGTCAAGGTAATTACTTAGTCAGGCAGAACCTTGGAGGAGCTCTGACTCAAGGAAATCTTGATCCTTTTGTGAAGATCTGCCGCCCACAAGACAACAATGAGAGGTACAGGACTTATGAAATATGATAGATATAACAATATGGGACGTATCTAATATGTTAAATACAACAACATTGGACTTACGGAATATGTTAACTACAACAGGTTCTTTCTTTATGGATGGCTGATGGTGATGGCAGCTATAGTAATTAGAGAAATTTTGCAAGATGAAAGTGGGAGATGTATTTTTTCACATCTTATTTATAGTAAGCTTAGGGTATAAGCAGGTGCTGAGAGTTTACAGGCTGTATTGTAAGTCTGAATAATAAAAATGTAACTGTAAAGATATTTTTATTTCTGGGTAGTAAATGATATCTCTGCCTTATGAACTGCATCCAGACACATTATATGAGGAATTGTAGTCACAGTATTCTCACTCCTCACAAGGAAGTATACACAACAGATGATTTTATTGATTTAAAAAATACTTGAACTAAGTATGAAATTAGTATAAAAAATCTATATAAATATGCATAGATCTATGCATGTCACTTGATTGATTAGGTTCTATACCTGTGCATGTGGAGGAAACAAACACTAAAGCCATAGCTCTACAGAACTCATGCAAATGTGGAACAAAATTTATTAAACTGATCAGACTGTGAGACTGTTGGAGCAACAGGAGGTTAATGAAGTTGCAATACTAACTTACACACAGTTCAATGCCATCTGACTCAGTTAATGGAGGAAATGTGTGCTATAATTCATACCTAAAGGTAAAGGTACCACTAACAGAGGTGCCTGGCACTTTTGTTTCTGGATTGTCACTGTAAAATGCTTCCACAAAATCTTTGCAATGGTTTCATATCTTTCCAGGTGACTGCCCTGGTTTTAGTTGGCTGCTGGTTTTCCTCTTATTACACCATGAGGTTACACTCAGGAAAATGAGTTGTTCAGTTAAGTAACTGTGAAACAGAAATACTTTGAGTTTTCAACTGCTCCTTTTCTTTATATCTTTATTTGTGCCCCCGGATGCATGTATTATCATAACTTCACAGGACAGCAGAATAGACTTACTCTGACTTCTCAGAAAATTGTATCTTTACTGCTTACACAGCTTTATGTTTGGTTCTAAATCTCTTGATAAAAGTGCAATTGTGGTTACTTTGCCTGGTGTTGAGAAGATCATCCCTGAAGAACTTGCTAGGACAGGTTTTAGGAAGTGGCAATATTGTGTTAGAGTTGCTGTTGACCAAGAGTCGTATAAACAAATGTGTAGCAAGAAAATTGTGAAGAGACTTTTATTTTTCTCTTAATAAAACACTAATCAGCATCTGGAAAATCAATTTGTTTGATGGATTTTGAATTATTTACTCCAAAATGTAACATCATATGGGCTGAAAAATTTATTTGTTGGTTGTTTTTCATTGCCATTTATCAATCCCGCTATCAGTTGAATTTTGACAAGCCTAAAGTTTTGTGTAAGTGGAGAAGTCCATTGACCTCAAAAACTCAAAAAATTTCAATTCACCTATTGTAAAAATTTTTTGAAGCAATTGCAATTGTTTGGTATCTTTATAGCACTCTACTGAGAGTGCTCAGGCAAAACCATGTTCACCATATTTTTAATGGTATTGGATAAATAGGTCTACCAAGTTCCCAAACAAAGCAAAATAATCCATTCACATAATATGTATATTTAATTTATTTATTTGGGAATTGGCATTGCATTTTCACTTTGTTCTTTCATTGAGTGAAGAAGTGCCAACATACCCAATATCTGAAATATGTGTATTTGCTGACTTTTTTTCCCATTGTACACCATTTTAATGCTAAGTATGTGAGGACTTAAAGTATTCAGCTTTTAAATGGCTGTAATTTTCATTTGTTACCCAGCAGACTAACCTTATCTACTGCTTTATCGCTGCTAGTTTCAGTCCAATTAATCTTCATCAATATTGCCATCCTTCACATCATCCTCTGGAAAAGTTAAAAGGAAAATAGCTTAATTAGGAACAGCAATGGCATTTCACTTTCAGAGAGTTGGAATGTTCAACACACTGCCTTGAAACAGCATTCTCCCTTTAGAATAATTTACATGTCAGACACTGAATAAATATGCATTCAATGGAAGGGATTTGTGTAAGCAGTGTGCACAGAGTGAGGTTTTCTTGTGCTCAGGAATTTAAAAAAAATAATTTGAAACTATTAATATTCTTCTACTGTTAACACAAGCAAGTCAACATCTGGTGGTATGAGCTGTAGGAGTGATAGAAATTTTAAAATATAATGAAATTTGACTAAATGCTTATACCCTCATATTTCCATTCTTGTACTTCATATTGTGTTCCCACTTCTATCAATAACTGTTACTTGGCTTTTTAATTGGAAGATGAAACATTGCATGGTGATCTTGGCTCAGACCTATGTGATTGTGAATACTTTCCTTATTTGGCATTTAGTAATTCAAAGATGGAAAAGACAATTTGTTTTGTAATGCTTAAAGAACATACAAGTTGTTTACAATAGGGAATGCATATTGCAATTAATTCCATTAGCAAAGAACAAATACAAATTTTCTCAGAAGCAGGTTTATGCAGAGATATTAGATGAGTGTTCTGAAGGATAATATGTAAAAATGGCAAGTGATTAGTGAGCTTGACATTGTATTATATAAAACTGAGCATTCTGCTCTAAAACTAATCCAAAAGAACAATAGAGGTTAACCAAAAAGTCTGTTTTCTTCTACAGATTTGTCCAAATGACTGTCAAGAACTCTTCTGACCAGAAAATGATGCTCAAGTTCCCGACAATCTGATTTGCTAAACTCTGGAAACCTTTTATCAAAAGTGAAAATATTATGACCAGTCTCCTCCAATAGTCTCTGTATTCCCAGTAGTATTTTCTAAACCATCTGTATGTGTTTAAAAAAATACAGTTAATGCAAATCAGTTCTGAGGAAGGTGTGCTGTAACTTGTAAATCTGTATGATCTAATATATTTCAGCTGCTGGGTTGATGATGATTTTGGAGCTTCATGTCAAGGAGTCTGTTAGCCTCATCATTTCTCCTTTTCAGAGAGGGCAGGACCATCACCTCTCCAAAACTGACCAGCTGAGAATGGAGCCTGTTTCCTCCTTTTGTCCCAAAGCTGTTCGAATTGATAATTGGTCTAATAATACGAGTTATGAAGCATCCTGTCTGAAAATAAGAATCACGTAGGTAATGTTCTTTTCTTGTGCAGTACTTTAGTTATATATTTTGAGGAGGAAATAAAATTTCTCATGTCAGCCTGGCCTAGTTCAAAGACATCGCTGCCCATGGCAGGGTGTGGGAAATAGAGGAACTTGAAGGTCCCTTCCAACCCAAGCCATTCTGTGACCTTATTATTCAACATAGGTGGATAAGAGGAGAAATTTTCAGTGCATTTTGTTTTCCAAGAGAAGAAGAAATGAATTGTGATAGTGACTGATGTGTCTTGGCTGGTTACAGGTGTCAGAGAAGGAATGCAGTGGTCAAACAGGAACACACCAGGAACTGGCCCCAGCTTGGTAGAGATTCAAGCAATAACTGGCACAAGCAGTGTGATAGAAAACACCATTTTCTTTTGTTACCACTTGCGACTTCTGAAGCATTTTCTTTGTTGAACAACACCCATTATCTGAGATTACTCCTGCTACTTTCAGCACTTTTATGCTGCAAACTGCACAGCAAGTAAAGGTCAAATATAATTAGCTGGGGAAAGTTGCTGTTTGTTTTCATCCTCGCCAGAGCTTTTTTAAACTTGTAATTATGAACAGAGAACAGGTAATGTGACAGAATGCACCACAATGAAAATTTGAAACATAGTGGAAACAATATTTTACTCTGTAGTAGCAAATTTAGTTTCTTATACTCTGTCAAAGTTTCATTCATAACTAGCCCAGAAATAAACCAACATCACAATGAGAGAAAAGAAAACTGAAGCTTAATTTAAAACCCCAAAAAAACCAATGCTGAAATGATCGTACATTTAAGCTTTACAAGAGAAAGGAGCTCGAAAATGTATGGAAAGCTGGAGAGAAAGGGGAAGTGGTCTGTGTCATGACTAATGACACAGAAGCCTTCAAATGCCATGAACTGTCAGGAATGAAAAAAGAACTGTTGGGATTGTATGCTTATTTAATCTTCCTTCTCCATCGTCTCCACCTGGAGGTCTTGGATATTTTTTCCTTCTTCATATTTCACTGCTGCATGGTTATTTTATCAGAAGCAGGAGTCCAAGAGACCACCAATCCAAATGTCATCATAGCTTTTCAAATTACCTCTCTGGTCCATGTTCAGCTCACTAGCAGGGACAAATGTGTGGTGCCTGAATCTAATGAGAGCAGGGGAATTACAGCAATAAAATCAGGTAGGGCAAGGTAATAAATAAGTTTCCCACTTCTGTTGCTTATTTCACTCATGGTGGTTAGCAGCAGTTGTGTGCATTTCGCAGCGCACCCTGAAGAAAAGGTACGCTCAAACACAATTTGCCAGCAATGTGCATCTATAATTAAGATGATAGGACTCAAAAAAGCAGCCTGGATTTTTATCTCTCTATGTTTGAATAGAGGTCTGTGAGCATTCAGTATGGATGTAATAACTTGACAGCTTAATGTGCAGAATTCAAATTCCTATTTGCAACTTCAAATACTACTTTGGTGCTGATTCGGGGTGGGGGATGGAGATTTTTCTTTTTTGTAAATGTGGTGCAAGGCATCAGAAAAAACCAGCATGTGAAATGGCAGCATCAGTTATAGGGATGTGTGCTAGGACCATGGGAATATTTGTAGTTTAGGATAAAACCTGGAATTGCTGGAATGTAAAAAACATTCAGTTTTACCTAACCTCACAGAAGCCAAGCCCAAAAGAAACCAACTTCTCAAACTCTGAAAACTCCTTGGTTTCAGCTGAATTTGCTCAAAGAAATTTATATTTTCCAGAAAATTGGAACACTTAAAATAAAAAGCAGTTCCTTCTTGAACTTAGATTTAAATGAAAAGAAAAAAACAACATGCAAGCATGTTCCTCATTAAGTTTGTTAATTGATTTTTTTTTTCCAAACAAGAATGCATGCCCACCTTTTTAAAAATAATGGAGCTGTCATTGACTTTTTTATAATAATGTTTTAATATAATCATAAGCCCAGTATTTCACCAAGTCTTTATCATTTCACTGCCACCAGCCAGAAATGAGTGCTGCATTTATGATAGTTGTTTCTGGATATGTTAATGTGGTGAAGGTGAAATGTAATTAACAGTATGTATCACATAAATGTTTCAATCAATTTAAATTAGTCACTAGGTGGCCATGTACCACAGATGGAAGTGTATTATTTAACAAGAAGAAAATCCTTATTAATAATGCAGTTCTTATTCTAATAATGGATTAATAGGCATTGTCTGGAATTTCTGCATTGTCTGACATGATTTTAGTAATTTTTATCCAAAAACATGAAATTTATTCTTAGCCGTCTAATTGCCTGTATCTACAGCAGTTACTCAAAAATAAAATAAGTATAGGGATCACAGGGAAGGCTTCCTTGAATAAAGACAGAAATTTAGATTTGTCTAAATTTGAATTGTTTTTTTTTTTTTTTAAATTTGAAATTTAGATTTTAGAATGCACCATTCCAGGTTGTGTGTATGTATGTGAACCCACATCCGTAGGACACAGAGTGCTGGTCCTCATTCTCTGGTTCCTGCAGGCTTTGTTCAGCACCAGACTAGAGAAGTCCAGTGAGGGGATGTTGAGATACATTAATAGAAATCACTCCATTTTATTTCATTTTTCCATGTGAGGTGCTTTCATAAGGATAGGCTCATTCCCCCAGAAGTTTTTACCTGTGCTGCCTGTCCTTTTAGTGCTGTTACTAAAAGGAGTTAATATCAGCCTCATTTGTTTCACTGGTCATATTTATTCAAGAGAAACCCTTCACCGTGTGCAGGATGATAAATGTACTCTCCCTCTGTAAAATATTTAGTCAATGATCTTTCAGCTAAAAAATTAATAGTCAGGTATCATTCAGGAAATGATCAGCTGAAATTCTCATGCCTTTAGCAAGTTAGATGGTCTTGCATTTTTTCTTTTAGTTTTCAGGGAGTCATTCTTTTTCCTGCTAAAAAAAAAAATGAAAGCACAGCATGGGATTCTCATTTGTAAATGTTATTTTCAGTCTGCCAGCCTCTGCATGTTTAGAACATTCTGAAAAGGAAATGTATCATTTTTGGATGCAATTAAATGTATATTTAGTGCTGGATAGATCAGATGGAATTCTTACAGATATTAAAATTGAAAAAAAAACCCCCATGTTTTCTTAGCTACAAATATGTAAAAATAAATAGACTTGGGTTAAAATAAATCATGTCAAAACTTTGTTACCTAAGGAAAATTGTCAAGTTCTTTAGAATAGCTAAAATAGGAAAGATACACTCAGCTGTTTGCCCACATTTATTGTATATTTCATCACTTTGATTCTAGAGCAGCTGTTCTTTTCTAAAATTTATACAAAGAAATAGAAAAAGTAAATATTTTCCCGAAGGTGTTTACATTAGGCTATTTGAAAAACTAAATAGAATTAGCTTGTACAATTTATATTATATTACAAGGAACGAAAAACAAAAGCTAACCATTTCCAGCTGTGTTAGGCTTCCTTGTTTGGTTAAATATTCCAGAAAAATGCCATCAATCAAAAAGTTTCACATTCCACATAGAAAAATGTTACATTTTTAAGCATTGCTAAACACTTTGACATATCTGAAAAATTGAGTCCTAGGTCCTAAAGGTTATATGTCATAGGAGAAGGAGGAAATATGCTCTGTCTATGCCAGAATGGCAAATAAAGATGATAAATCTGGAGCTGGAAACAAAGTACTCAGATTCATAGTCCCCAGCTTCATCACACTCAGTTGTGGTTGAGTCTGGCCTTTACTGACATATGAGTGTACACAAGAGGGAAGGGATGCTCAGGAGATCATTGCCCAGGGTGAAGCCTGGTGAAGAGAAGGGTGGAGAAGGAAACCCCGGTATAAAATAGATTTTGAATGTTCGCCATGCTAGATCCTTTCAATTCCAATTAATTGATTTGGCACTGGGAGATTTTTTATTTGGTTCTGGGTTTTTTGGTTTCTCTTTGTTTTCAAAGGCATGATAATTGAGCTAAAGTACGCCTTGACCCTCTCCTTTCCTACAGTATTGTGACAATGTTCACATGGGTCTCAGGTTGAGGGAAGAGATGAGGATCTGACTCCATGTTTCAGAAGGAAAGGATTTCATCAGAAGGCTAGCTAGGAATAGAATAGCAAAGAATGATAACAAAGGTTTGTGGCTTGGACAGAGAGCCTGACCTAGTTCATTATGATTGGCCGTTAATTAGAAACATCCACCATGGGCCAATCACAGATGCACCTGTTGCATTCCACAGCAGCAGATAATCAATGTTTGCATTTTGTTCCTGAGGCCTCCCAGCTTCTCAGGAGGAAAAATCCTAAGGAAAGGATGTCTGCAACACATTATTTTTAAAAAATCAAATCTGTGACTGGCCTGTATAGTATTTGATTCTAAGAACAGTTGGTAAGAAGAGCAGTCAAGGAAATTTGTTGTTATGATTAAAACAATTCCATTCACTAAGCTTTGCAATAAAGATGTATTCGGACAGCTGAACATTTCTTATGCTGTAGGTAAATTTATTATTTTACGGTAAATAATTTTGCCAGGCTACTGTGAACACCCAAAATCTGGAAGAGCTCTGTGAGAGACAAAAAGGAACAGTGAGGTTTTTCTGCTTGAGTACTGTGTGTCATGGTCATAGTGTGCACCTTTGGTGTGAGAGAAATTGTCGCAGACATCTTTTATGGAAAATCCTTTCCTTAGGATTTTCCTCCTGAGAAGCTGGGAGGCCTCAGGAACAAAATGCAAACATTGATTATCTGCTGCTGTGGAATGCAACAGGTGCATCTGTGATTGGCCCATGGTGGGATGTTTGTAATTAATAGCCAATCACAGCCCAGCTGGCTCAGACTCTCTCTCTGAGACATGAGATTTTGTTATCATTCTTTGCTATTCTATTCTTAGCTAGCCTTCTGATGAAATCCTTTCTTCTGTTCTTTTAGTATAATTTTAATGTAATATATATCACAAAATAATAAATCAAGCCTTCTGAAACATGGAGTCAGATCCTTGTCTCTTCCCTCATCCTGAGACCCCTGCGAACACCATCAGAAGAAATAACTCAGATCCTGTGCTAACATGGCTGCATGACTTGGGCAAAGGATTACTAATTTTGCAGTGACAGCTAGACACAGTGATGCTTGTAAACAGGCCTAGTATTTGACTGTAAGCTAATTGCAGCATTTAACTTTATGTTTTAGATTTATTTCCCTTTGAACAACACATAGTTCTGTCTTCGTTAACATCAGCAAATTAAGGTCTGATGTCTTTTTCTAATTTTCAATAAAATAGCTAATATTAGTAGGCATGTAAGAGAAAACTCCAATATCATCACCATCAACAAATGAACACTCTAATGAAGAAAACAAAAGTGGGCACTGACTTTTGGTGGTGGTCCCTGGTCACAACCAGAACAAAAAGCTCTCCCTACCCTGCTGAATCTTACCCAAAAAATGACTCGAGCTTTTCTTTCTCTGTGCTGTACCCATAAGGGAAAGGATTCTCTGAGAGTTTTGGATGAACCAAAGTTGCCAGTCCATGCTACTAGTTGTGCAAAAACACTGGCAGAGTGTTGGAACCCTGGGTGCTGAGCATTTAAACTTTAAACCCACCAAGAGAACACTACATTTGACCTGAGGCCATGGAGAAGGCTTCCAAAGTTGATTAATAGCACTGGGATACGGGTGTGTAGTTTGATTAGAAGTGTGTAATACCACAGGGTGGAAAACTTAGAGTTTAAGGTTTTAGAATACAGAAATACATATAAAGCAGGATGGAGGTTTTAGAGTGGAGCCTGGTCCTTCTTCTTCACCTTCTTCTTCATGGGTTTGGGTAGTATTGTGTAATTGGTTAGAAAACCACGCATCACAGATTTCGAGGGATTAGTTTTTGCATTAAAAGTAAAAATATTTTAGGTGTCATTTCTTAATTGGATAGTTTAGCCTTAAAAGACCTTGTAGAGAAAGACAGTTAGGCATTTTTTGGCTTGTTAGTAGAATGCTGTAGAGCTCATGAATTGTAATAAACATTTGATCCCAAACACAAAATATCATCTCAAGCGCTTTCAATCCTGCCCTTGACAGAGGAAGAAAAGAAGCCAAGAACCAGCAGCAAAGGAGTGGTTATGTGCTCTGAACTCCCCCTTAATGTGGAGTTTCAGCCATCCTGCCCAGCACTGGGCTTTGGTGGAAGACTGGAAACTTCTGATACAAAGCATCCCCCTCTGAACTATCTGCTCAGATGCTGCACAGTGCTTCCCTCATCTCCCACTGAGGTTCCATGGTAACACATGCTTTGTAGTGGACACAATATTTAAACATTCAGGTTTTTCCTTAGATACTTCAGCAGAGCAGTAAAAAAAATAAGTGGAGTGAGAAATACTCTAGACCTGGATGAAAATGTAAGGTTCTGCACATTTCAGTACAATACCAACAACCAAGAATGCTTGCACAGTAACCCACTGGTAAATGATAGCTTTTATTTGTGGTTCCCCACTATGCAAATGTCTTAAAGTTCCTTGTTTATCATATATGCATACTATGCTGTATATGCACTATGTATGCACACTGTTATTCAGAATTCAAAGGGTAAAATGAACTTAATGGCAAGGTAATATGTGTACTGTATGTCCATAAAATAGTTTGTAATTTATGGGGACAAAAACATTAATGCTTTTTACCATTCAGAAAATATCAGTTGGATTTTTTTGTAACTTTAGGTACTTACTTATTCATGCTCTGCATGAATATTTTCATTGTTAAATTACTCATAATCTCTATTTAGTCTCTAAATAGTCTGAGAAATAATTACAGCTTGTTGTAGCTCTTAAAAGTGCGGACAGGCACAGGGAACTGTAAGGACAGAGATGTGTGAGCATCAGCTCTGAAACCTACACTTTTAAACTCTGGACAAAGCAAGCAATTTAGTTTTGAGTGGTCTCAGTTATTTCCATAAGAAAGTACATGCTGCCTTTAAAGTGAATTGTGAGAGACTGGTAGCTGTTATCATCTTATGCCCTATTTGTAGCATACAGATTGGATGCTAACACAGACCTTTCTCACCATCAGCCTTGAGCATGTTCCAAGAGCTTCAAATGAAGCAGGACAGCCATTACTGGCACACCCAACTCTTCCACTGAGGCTTTTAAAATTAAATTATCCACCCTAAGGATCTATATCTCCATATATTTGCTCTCTATAAAACTACTGAAAGTGTTAAGGGACAAACATTGTTATTAGCAAGTCACAGTAGCAATAACTAGAAATTACTGTGTTTACTGGTTTGACAGGGATATTTGTTTTTATTTACAGCTGGTAAAATTAAACTGTTATATTTGATTTTAAATCTTTTTTTTTTTTTTGGTAAAATCATAGTAGTGCTTGCCAAAGATAACTAGATTTTCTAAAGGAAATGTAGAATTTTTACGGCTGAGAAAGACAGAGCTCAATCCTAGCTTATACAGATAACTTTATATAAACCACACAGCATAAGAAGCTGTTAATATTCAAGGATTATTAGTATAAATCCCTTTATAAAGCAGCCTCACTTTAGCATTTGAGTGATGTTGCAACATTGTTTTTCAGTGAGACTGTCCTTGAGAATCAACAAACTCCATTTCACTAAGAGGGTTAATTAAGGTCAGGTTGATAATGACGTAGGAAGAAGCATGGGCTGAAGCAGCCATATATCTGATTGAGATTTCAAGGTCTCTGCAATGCATTAAAACTTTGAAGCTGTCTTATGTGGACAGCATACATGTTCTTCAGGGAGAAATTCTTGAAACAAACCTAAAAAGAGATTCAGTTCCTTTCCCTGAAGGTTTGACAGGGAAAGGAACAGAATCTCTTTTCCAGCAGAAATCTCCCGCTAGCCAACTTTGTTTCCGAGGGAGTGCAGCAGGTCAGGGAGCAGAGTGCAGCTCAGCCAGCTTTCCTGGGTTTGTCCAGGGTGGGAGAAGGTCACGCTGTCTGCATGGCTGTAGCTGCAGCAGGGAACTGAGTCACATCCTGCATCTGGAGGGTGAGCATCTGTCTGAGTCACATTCTGCATCTGTCTGCAGTGCTCTGCAAGTGCTGATCCCCTGCTCTCCTGTGGGAGCAGAAACATCCAGTGTCGCAGACATCTTCTCATGAAAAATCCTTTCCTTAGGATTTTTCCTCCTGAGAAGCTGAGAGGCCTCAGGAACAAAATGTAGACAATGGTTATCTTCTGCTGTGGAATGCAAATGGTGGATCTGAGGTTGGTCTCATAGAGTTGTTTGTAATTAATGGCCAATCACAATCAGCTGGCTTGGACTCTTTGTCTGAGACAGAAGATTTTGTTATCATTCTTTCCTATTCTATTCTTAGCTTAGCTAGCCTACTGATGAAACATTTTCTTCTATTCTTCTAGTATAGTTTTAATGTAATGTATATCATAAAATAATAAATCAAGCCTTCTGAAACATGGAGTCAACATTCTTGTCTCTTCCCTCATCCAAGAAGCCCTGTGAACACCATCACAATAAAGGGGTCAGCCAGCCCTTCCTCCACGGGGCAGCACCCTGCCTGTAGAAGGGGATGGGCAGGGCTGGAGCTGCTGCTGAAGGGCAGAGGCACAATCCTGACGGCAGAGCAGGAGCCTGTGTGTCCCTGGTGATGGGTGACAAACCATGTATCAGTGGAACCAGCCTGGTCCAGCTCTGGTGCTGCTTTGGTTCTTGAAAGACATGAAGGAAAAAAAACCAAAAAAACAACAAGGTTTAAATTTAAACAAAGCTTAAATGCTGTGAAACTGCAAAAAGAGGAGAGGGTATATTAAACCTAAAGAGAGGGGGATGCACAGGAAAGGTTGGATGTGGCTTTCCTGTTCATGCATGTACATTTTTGTGATGGTGTTCACAGGAGTTCTTGGATGAGGGAAGAGATGAGGATCTGACTCCATGTTTCAGAAGGCTTGAGTTATTATTTTATGATATATATTCCATTAAAACTATACTAAAAGAATAGAAGAAAAGGTTTCCTCAGAAGGCTAGCTAAGAATAGAATAGCAAAGAATGATCACAAAGGTTTGTGGCTCAGCTCTCTGTCTGAGCCAGCTGGGCTGTGATTGGCCATTAATTACAAACATCCAAGATGGGTCAATCCCAGATGCACCTGTTGCATTCCACAGCAGCAGATAATCAATGTTTGCATTTTGTTCCTGAGGCCTCCCAGCTTCTCAGGACAAAAAATGCTAAGGAAAGGATTTTCCATAAAAGATGTCTCTGACATATTTTCACCTACTACAGTGAAATAGTAGGTGAAAATATACATAGGTTTTTACCTTCAAATAAAATCCCCACCAGTGATCAACATAACTTTCCAGCACAGCTTCCATTGCCTCAGCTCTACAGTCATTTGTGTTGAAGGGAGGACTCACAAAATGTTTCTCCTATCTTTTCAGAGCAGTGTTGAAAATTTAAATTCAGCAGAAATCATCAGTCTCCATCTATTCAATTTCTGGTAATTTGTATTGTGGTATTTTTGTAATTTTTACAGATCTGCAGTAATAAGGATCAAAACACTGAAACTTCTAAATCCAAGCAAATAAGTGTAATAAAAAAAATATATCTGTCAAGGACAACTGGAGGAGTACTACTGCTGAGTGGCTTAGCTTTATAAAGCGACTCAAGCTCTCTCCCTCAAACAAATAGTATTTACCAGAAGTTCAGGCTATGACAGAAGCTCTAAGGCAAGATGTTTAATTTCTCTTCAGGGGCACATTTATCAGAGGTTACCATTTTTTTTTTTTTTTTTGCATAGAGAAAAGGCAGCTTTTCAGACTCTTTTCTGTCTTTATGGTACAACTCAATGTTTCACAGAGGTAAGACATGTTGTACAATTTCTTTCTTTGTTGTCCCTCACATATAGAATAAGCTACTCAAAACTTTATCACATCAGGCACAAAATTTTCATTGTTCATTTAAATAATCATGTGAAACATTGCACAGAATAATGATACAGATATTTCTTTGGATCAAAAAGAAGAAAATGCATGTGGAGGAATTACTTTTTACCAGGCACGGAATACACAGGAGCCTGAGATTTGGCTTGCTTTTTCTTTTCACACTCCCATTCTTCATTCAGTTTTTGAATATTTGAATAGTAAGCAGAACAGTTGTGTCTAATCAAGATCCACAGGATGTATCTCTCAGTCATTAAGGTAGCAGACTCTCAGGAGACAAATAATTTGGCACCAGATTTCTCAGTGTCTATTCTGCCCTGTATAGAAACAAGAATGTTGGACTCAGACCTGGTTTCTCTTTCCTTTCCGGCCTGTTCACTTTGCAGTATAAAATCACAGTATCTTGAGCCACTCCCTGGCTCCTTCTCACCTTATATTCTAATTCACAGAATCACAATCCTAGCTTTTTTTTTTTACTGAGCCTAGTTCCTTCTCCCATTCCTTCACAGCACAGACCCCTCTTGAATCCTGACCTTTCCCTGCACTAAGGCTCCTGAACCTGTTCAGTTCCTGGTCCTGTCTGTGTGTAAGCTTTCAGCTTTCAGCTTGGCTGATTTCAGCTGCCTCCTGTGTGCCTGGCAGGCCGCGAGAAGGGAAGGAAAGGAAAAAAAGGATCCTCACTTGCAGTTCCAGTGCTTTGTGCCACAGTGGCATCTAGCTGCCGCAGCCACGGATGGAATTCCACACAGCCCAGGCAGCCCTGCCTCAAGATGTGCTCCTTAGAGAGATCATCTGCCAAAATGCTGAGCACATGGAAAGTGTGATCAAAGCCTTAGCATGGCCTTAGCATTTGCTTTTTTCCCCCTATCCAGCAAAAGGCGAGTCCTCGTAGCGAGAGACAATCTGAAGTTTCAGGTCTCAGCTTCTCAACTAAAGCTTTTCATGGCACTGGCTACAAAATTGTTTGTGTATTTGACGGTGTTCACAGGGTTTTGAGGTGAGGGAAGAGATGAGGATGTTGACTCCATGTTCAGAAGGCTTGATTTATTATTTTATTATATATATGACATTATAACTCTTCAAAAAAGAATAGAAGGAAAAGTTTCATCTCAGAAGGCTGGCTAAGAATAGAATAGGAAAGAATGATAACAAAGGTTTGTGGCTCGGCTCTCTGTCTGAGCCAGCTGGGCTGTGATTGGCCATTAATTACAAACATCCACCATGGGCCAATCACAGATGCACCTGTTGCATTCCACAGCAGCAGATAATCAATGTTTGCATTTTGTTCCTGAGGCTTCTCAGGAGGAAAAATCCTAAGGAAAGGATTTTTCATAAAAGATGTCTGCGACATGTGTATTTGAAACAATATTTCACCCCACTTTTTTCTTGGAAAATAGTTTAAGAGTTTTTTCCTAAAGCATTCCAAAATATTTAAAAAATAATCAGCACCCAGCAGATTCTCCCAAGTAAAGACTGGGGACTCAGTGGAATGAGCCCTCCCTATAGATATTAGAAAATGTTTGAGCAGCTAGTAGAAGAATTTAGAATTATTTGATTTTCTAATAATAAAGAGGGCTGGTGAGGATTTCCTTGGGATATTTTCTGTTGAACACATACTTAATTTGTTCACAATTATTTTATTTGGTATCTTTACAGCTAAACCTTCACCAAAAATACGTTTTGTTTGTCTGCACACTTTGGCAACCTAGGAAACCAAGACAATAAATGCAAAGCATCATTTCCAGACATTCAAACTTGCACAGGTTCTTAGCATGCCAAGCTTTTTCTGAAGAAAAGAAGTCCATTAAAATCATTCAGCCTTCTTGTCTCCATAAAGTTGCATGTTCCAGGTATTTAACAGTTTGTAGTGTTCTGAACCTTCACTCTTCTCTGAGTTTTCTGGTATTTTGAAGTTAAGGTTTACAAATTTTCTAATGGTTTTCCTTATCATTCTGTAAAAGAATTCAAAAACTGTTACCACTCTGAGTGCAAAATATGAAACAGACGTGGCAGTGGAAACATTTTACACTTCAAAAATAATGTTCAGGGTTGAGTTTTGTGTTAGTGTTTTTTTTTTCCTATGTGTCATATAGATAAGAATTAAAACTTGATGAGTGGTCTGCGAGGGAAAAAAATGGTGTTTTCATTACTCCCAGGCAGACTCTCCTGGCATTTGTCATGGTGGAGCATCCTTGGGGCATTATCCTCCTCACAAAACCCAACCAAAGGGAGCCCCCTGAACACAGCACACAGGGTAACAGGGCTTTCTTCTTTAAGTGCATTCTCTGGTGGATTCTGGAACATTTAATAGTTTCTAATAGCAATAACCCCAGCCAATTAGAAAAAAAATAAATAAGAAAAAGTTATGTTCTTTTTTAATGCGGTGACAATTTTGTGACATTTACTTGACAAGCTTCTTTGATCATGAACTAAAGCTGGGACTGAGGAATCCTCAAACCACATTTATGTACCATGCTGCATCCACAGAGACAGGGGGACTGACATAGTACCTTGTCAGAACAATCCTTTGGTATTCTTAACACATGATATTTATGTATTTCTAATTTGTTTTGAGAGAGTTTAGTTTTAATTAAAATTTAAAGATTATGAAATCAATGATTTAGTTTCGGGGCTCTGAAGCAGAATGAGAATTTTTTAATAAGCTTTTACATTTTTTATTGGAGGAAATTAAAGTTACAGCGTGCCATACACCAAGGCTTCTTTTTGTTTATTTTTTTTTGTAATGAAATGACTGAATTAAGCCAACATACAGCTCAGGTTCTGAGCCAAGGGAGGCAGCTCTGTCTCTTCACAGCACTAACCTGACTGTGACCTGTCGGGTGGTGGAAGCAAGGCTGTAGGAAACAGAAGGGAAGGCTGATTTACAGCCTTGCTGTATATATAATTTAGGTGCTCTTTTTTCTTCTCTGCGAGCCTCTCTCTCGTTGATTTTGTTTCTTTGCACAGACAAAGATGTGTGACAATTAAGCCCCACTGATCTGTCTGCAGGTGAGCTATGGCTCAGGGGCAGCAGGTTGGAAAAGACTGACAGAGTAATGGAAACCATCAAGGCTCTCTTTCCTCTAGGCTGAACTTTTCTATTACTTTTCTCTGAATAAAGCACATCTTCTGCACTCATCCCATTCTACCACTACAATGTCTGTTTTATACAACCACTGAGCAACTGTATTTTCAAAAATAATTCCTATTTGCTGTTTATTATTAGCCTAAAGTTAAAGGAAATAAATCACAGTGTTGCAACAGGAAGTGTCAGCAGGTGAATTAAAACTTCATTTTCATATACAGGTTGCTTAGAGATAAGACTGTGGACTTTGTGAAGCATCTGGCATTAAGCCATCTCATGGTGGCAGAAAGATATGAATTTATATCCTGGGTCTGTGTTTGGAAGGCAAGGAGAATTCTGCAAATCATATATAAGTAGTCAGCCTTACTGAAAAAAAAGGATAAAAAAAAGAATTTCCTCCCAGCATCATTACTTTTAAAGAATATAAGTGATTTTTTCTTAGAATTTTAATTTCATTAGGGAGGAGTTCCTTCTAGAAATCATTTTTGGGGCTGTCTGTCCCATAACTGTTGTTAATATATATATAGGAGTGGAGAGTAAGGTATGAACATGACAGGAGGAGGATGCAGAGATGGGGGAAAATAGAAGTAATTCTGTCTTCTATCAAAAATATGTATTGGCTCCAGATATTGGTTTCATCTAAAAATTACACTTGATGAACACAAGAAAAAAAGAGGCAGAACCCTTTAAACTTCTTGGTTACTTATGCCTTGAGAGATAATAATGAAGAGAAATTATTGAAACAGAGAGCAGGGGGCAGATCCTCTTAATAATATTGAAGCAAACTTGCACAAGCAGAGTCAAAGAATGACAGCTGCAGATTTGATACCAAACACTTGATTTATCCTTCCTTTTGCTAGGTTTTTTGGTTGTGTTTTTGGATGGCTAATACCTATATAATACCTACATAAAGATCTTTATGGGCCAGGCTGATATATGAATGATTAGGGCAATGTTAGGACTGACAAGTTAGTTTTTAAATTATTAGCAGAAAGACTGGGGGCAGGGATCTCCTTTATTCCAAAATAGTGGAAATAGAGGAGAAAGTGGAAGGAAAATTAAAAACTACTGTATGATGAAGAGGTAGGCTAATATGTAGGAGGGAAGTCAAGAGAGAAAATCACTGCAAAAATAACAAGCTTTCAGATTAAAACTTTGATTTATGTACTTGAATGAGGCAGAAAAAAATCTCAGAAGAACTGAGGAACATCCTAAAGCAGAAGTCTGAACACATTGACTGTGCCCAGAGTGATTTTTGATAGAATTTTATCTTTAAAAATATACTAAAAGAATTATTGTTTTTTATGGGTTCCTGGGGAACCATTATCTAAAATTAGGAAACTGATCATGTTTGCTTTTTCCCTGCTGTTGGGAAATCATCTGTTTCCCATCATTCTTTATTTTCAGATTATCATCCTTTTGAATTTCTCTTTTGGTTTATTACTAGCAAGTTATTAGGATCAAGATGAGAAACTGTGCTGCTTTTACACAAGGTTTTTAGCTTAAGATCTTAACTTGATGTTTTGTAGAAAAGCCTTATTTTAAATGTCAAAGATTTTGATGGTCTAAATTAGAAAAAAAAAAAAAAGAAAAAATAGTAAGCTGTGAAATGGGAATGGGAAAGAATTCCTCATTGGAATCATCTGCTCGGTGTATTGAGAGTTTCCCCCAGGGTTTTACAAATTTTGGTATGAATAATGTGGGTCCTCTGTTCTGAGGTTTTCAAGTCATTCTCCTAAGTCACATCAGCCCAAGCACACTTTGATAAATTAGTAGATAAATATGTTATCAGTTTCTCCCTTAGTAAGCACCCTTCTAGATGGTTTTATGCTGAGAGATATGCATGCTCTTAGATGCAAAGCTGGATATTGTATTTCAGGGATTAAAACCCTGAAATCTTTCACCACATTCAAACCTGGGGATAGGTTTGAATATGGTGAAAGTCATAAAGAAGAAGTCATATGGTCAAAGTCATAAAGAAGCATGCAAACAATTCATCCAGGTGCTGGCCCCTGCAGTCTCCACACGGAGGAAAAAACTCTCCCAGGATCACATAAGCAAACTTTTTAGAAATAAAAGTTAATAGTTTGAGCTGTTCAGCTGTTTAAAATTTGTTGGTTTTTTTGTTTTTCTCACCAACATAGTGCAAGCTTATTACCAACACAACCAATCAGACAAGGTGCTAATGAGGTTTCAAGGGCAGTTGGTAGATTTATTCAGAGACCAACATTTCCTCTTTCAGTGGCCAAGGCCCTGCTATGCAACTATTGATCAGTGCAGTTGGGAAAATGCTTAAAATAAAAGAGGATGATGATGATGATGATGATGATAGTTGGGCAGAAGAACCAAATGAAATGACATCTGTATTGAAAGCCACAGTAAAACCTTAATTAACTTAGGTGGAGTTCCCATGGTGTTGCAGACATCTTTTCATGAAAATCCTTTCCTTAGGATTTTTCCTCCTGAGAAGCTGGGAGGCCTCAGGAACAAAATGCAAACATTGATTATCTGCTGCTGTGGAATGCAACAGGTGCATCTGGGATTGGTCTCATGTGCTTGTTTGTAATTAATGGCCAGTCACAGTGAGCTGGCTCGGACAGAGAGACGGGGACAACTGCCTTTGTTACCATTCCTTTCTATTTTATTCTTACCTAGCATTCTGATGAAACCTTTTCTTCTGTTCTTTTAGTATAGTTTTAATGTGATATATATCAAAAATAATAAACCAAGCCTTCTGAAACATGGAGTCAGATCCTCATCTCTTCCTTCAACATAAGATCCCTGTGAACACCGTCACACCATGGTAAGAATTCCTCATTTTCCTGATATACCACAGGAGAACTGAGGAACATCCTAAAAAGAAGTCTGAACACATTGACTGTGCCCAGAGTGATTTTTGATAGAATTTTATCTTTAAAAATATAGTAAAAGAATTATTGTTTTTTATGGGTTCCTGGGGAACCATTATCTAAAATTAGGAAACTGATCATGTTTGCTTTTTCCCTGCTGTTGGGAAATCATCTGTTTCCCATCATTCTTTATTTTCAGATTATCACCCTTTTGAATTTCTCTTTTGGTTTATTACTAGCAAGTTATTAGGATCAAGATGAGAAATTGTGCTGCTTTTACACAAGGTTTTTAGCTTAAGATCTTAACTTGATGTTTTGTAGAAAAGCCTTATTCTAAATGTCAAAGATTTTGATGGTCTAAATTAGAAAAAAAAAAAAAAGAAAAAATAGTAAACTGTGAAATGGGAATGGGAAAGAATTCCTCAGTGGAATCATCTGGTCAGTGTATTGAGAGTTGCCCCAGGGTTTTACAAATTTTGGTATGAATAATGTGGGTCCTCTGTTCTGAGGTTTTCAAGTCATTCTCCTAAGTCACATCAGCCCAAGCACACTTTGATAAATTGGTAGATAAATATGTTATCAGTTTCTCCCTTAGTAAGCACCCTTCTAGATGGTTTTATGCTGAGAGATATGCATGCTCTTAGATGCAAAGCTGGATATTGTATTTAAGGGATTAAAACCCTGAAATCTTTCACCATATTCAAACCTGGGGATAGGTTTGAATATGGTGAAAGTCATAAAGAAGAAGTCATATGGTCAAAGTCATAAAGAAGCATGCAAACAATTCATCCAGGTGCTGGCCCTGCAGTCTCCACACGGAGGAAAAAAACTCTCCCAGGATCACATAAGCAAACTTCTTAGAAATTAAAGTTAATAGTTTGAGCTGTTCAGCTGTTTAAAATTTGTTGGTTTTTTGTTTTCTCACCAACATAGTGCAAGCTCATTACCAACACAACCAATCAGACAAGGTGCTAATGAGGTTTCAAGGGCAGTTGGTAGATTTATTCAGAGACCAACATTTCCTCTTTCAGTGGCCAAGGCCCTGCTATGCAACTATTGATCAGTGCAGTTGGGAAAATGCTTAAAATAAAAGAGGATGATGATGATGATGATGATGATAGTTGGGCAGAAGAACCAAATGAAATGACATCTGTATTGAAAGCCACAGTAAAACCTTAATTAACTTAGGTGGAGTTCCCATGGTGTCGCAGACATCTTTTCATGAAAATCCTTTCCTTAGGATTTTTCCTCCTGAGAAGCTGGGAGGCCTCAGGAACAAAATGTAAACAATGATTATCTGCTGCTGTGGAATGGAACAGGTGCATCTGGGATTGGTCTCATGTGCTTGTTTGTAATTAATGGCCAGTCACAGTCAGCTGGCTCGGACAGAGAGACGGACGGGACAACTGCCTTTGTTACCATTCCTTTCTATTTTATTCTTACCTAGCATTCTGATGAAACCTTTTCTTCTATTCTTTTAGTATCGTTTTAATGTAATATATATCAAAAATAATAAACCAAGCCTTCTGAAACATGGAGTCAGATCCTCATCTCTTCCTTCAACATAAGACCCCTGTGAACACCGTCACACCATGGTAAGAATTCCTCATTTTCCTGATATACCACAGGTCCCTCTGAGCATAATAATAATAATAATAATAATAATAATAATAATAATAATAATAATAATAATAATAATAATAATAATAATAATAATAATAATAATTGGGCAGAAGAGCCAAATTAAATGACATCTGTATTGAAAGCCACAGTAAAACCTTCATTGACTTATGTGGAATTCCCATGGTAAGAATTCCTCGTTTTCCTGATATACCACAGGTCCCTCTGAGCAGGTCACCACCATTCCTGCTGTCAGCAAGTGCCAATAGGAGCTGCAGGTGTCTGGGGCAGTTCTGCCCTGCGGGGTGCTGTGTTCTCAGGCCCCAGCTCAGCAGAGCCCTGCCTGCTGGGGTGAGCTCTTGGCACGTCAGGAGTCCCAGCCGTCCTCTAAGTGCTTTGCTGGGCTGGTGCCAACAAGCTCAGCTCTTTGAACAACTAGGCTACCTACAGTAAATATGAATTTCATCCTATGGTTTCAGTTTTGAAGCTGCCAAGTTCACCTCATGTTTGTAGGCTTGTGACTCCAATGATGTTATCAGTCTGCCCTCAGCAGAAAAATCTTTAATTCTGGGACAGCCTCAGAAAACAACGTGGCCAGAGGCACCAGTGTGTCACTGGCCTGGCGTGTGCAGCATGTATGTCCCCACCCAGGGAATGGCTGATGAGCACAGCAATTTATTTTTTTTTTTCAAAGAACTTTTTTAATTAATGAAACTGAGCTGTATTTTTAATTTGTTTCCAGTCCTCGCAAGCACACAAAAAGTCACATGGATGAATGGCTCTAAAATATGTATCAGCTGAATCATATTGTTAATTTCTTCTATTTTTTTTTTTTGTTTTGTTTTTTAAGCAGAAACCACGTTGTACTTGTGGGAGTAAGCTGGAAACCAGTTTATTAAACTAACAAAATGAGACAGGTATGCTGTGCAGAACTGCCAGGAAGAGCCAGCACTGATCCAGCTCCAGTGTCTTACTGATGAAGTGCTGTATTTATGGGGGTAGTACTAAAGGTTTTTCAGGGTGATGAACAGTACATGTAATTTTCTGGGATAAGCACTATATTTAGCAAATTATAACTATTTGTGTCAATCTGAATACCACAAATCAGGTATGTATATGAGCCACTAAAAGACCAGTTAAAACCTCATCTTCAAAAACAATGACTTTCTTATTCTTAGCTGGTTTTCAAAGCTAACACAGAAACTGGCCAGTGAAAGGACAGAAACATTTTCATTAATGTTGATTTGTTTAGAGCAGTGTCTCAGAGGTAAAAGTGACTCAAGCACTTTTGTTTAGAATTGTTCTTCTGACTCTGAATCAACACGAGGAAAAAATTCACATTTTCAAAAACACTGGCATGTTGTTTGTAATTTTGTTTTCTTGTGAGCATTACAGAATCAAGGTTTTCAAGGAAAGGAAATAAAACAGAACTCTGAGTATTAGTAAATAACAATAAAGAATGTAGGTAGTAAACACTGGCATGAGGGAAGACTTAAAGAGCAAGATCCTCATTTTTGCAAGACTCAGCTTGAGATAGATCACAAACAATTATCTCTTGGAGACATAATTGGGGTGGACTTGAAAGTTAAAACTTGGGCTCTCTAATTTGATTTTTTGTTTTATTTCTTATATCTCGTGGAGGATTTATAGGTCAGTAAGATATCTCTGAAATTTTCCTCATATATATGTATGTATATGTGTATATATTTGTTAGAAAAATAGTTTTAATGCCCTGTCTCTATTAGTTATATCTTACAGTATTGTTCCTCTCCAGAAAACTTATCTATTCCCATGATAATGATAGGTATTTTTGATGTGATTTCAGGTGAGTACTCTGATTAATAGTCTCTGTCCACTTTCTACCCTTCCCTTTTTAGTTTAAGCATGGGGCTGGAATAAAAAACTCCAAACATTAACTAAAGTGTTACTTGTGAAAATTATGCAAATTACAATTGTCTGCTATATTAATTAACTTTATTCATTGGAATAGCATATGAAAAATTAAATATACTTCAGAATGTTAAATTATAGCTGGATCATTCTGAAATTAAAAAAAAATTAAACAGATACATGGTCATAGTCTGCTATTCACCCTGTGAAATTGCATTTGACCTCCAATCGGGTAATTGTATTATGCCTGCCTAAATTTCCATGCACAGTAATTTACAATTGAACATATTATTCTACTCCTCCTCTCTGACTGTAGTGCATGCTGCTGCTATTTATTGCAGTGTAGTTATATTTATTGTGGTGTAGTTAGATTTATTTAAAGGATGATTGTGTTTTAGTGGCTCACTCCCATGGTTCCTACACAGAATCCTTTGGCAAGTATGTTTTCCATCCAGGTAATTAATGCCATGTAAATAACAGATTCTTTTTATTGATGTATTATATATATTTTGATGTAGTTCTGATGCAAGAGAGAGCAGGAAGTGAATTACAGAACAAAACAAAACCAAAACCATTATCTCTGTTTCTTCATGCCAATTTTTGGGTTCTCCTTCCTCAGGATTCCTCCCAGAAACATCCCACAAACTACTCAATCCTCTTTATCAGCAACAAGGACAGTATTCCTGAAGCTGGCCTGTGGGTCAAAGCAGTACCTAGTGAATATAAAGATATAGCTCACTCCCTGAACAGAAGTTCAGCATTTATCTGACATCAGCCTTCAAACATAATTGCATGTTTAAACTCATTGAAGAGAGAGAGAGATCTCATCACAGAGAAAATAGTGTATGCTCATTTTTTTTCATTTTTAATCAGGCTTTAGCTCTGTAGCTTTATGGTCTAAGAAGAATTCATATCAGATGGGAATAACAGGTAGAGAGGCTAATTTGAGACTAATAATTTGAAACCTAAATTACTCCTGGTTAAGCATGTCCGAAAATGGATTGTGTTGGAATAGCTGAAGTCCAAAGTCCTAGAGTGGCTACAAACAGACCTTTCCCCACTCTGTGGATGGAGTTTTGTATTTTGCAAAAGGGTAAGAGCTTGATACAAAAGCATGGTTAAGTTGGACCCACAAGCTCTGAACTGCACATAATGCTTGCTCTGTACCTGGGCTGAACTGCAACGTGCTGAATAATGCATATTGCAAGTAAATGTTAGAGCTGAGTGGCACCAGAACTCTGGAGAGCAGTGAAAACAAACAGGATCTTACTTCAGCTATTAGTAGATGTTTGGCCATCAGTGTGAGAGAGAGCAGTGCTTCTGTTATCACAGCAGCGGTGAAACCTGCCTTCGTGTCAACCTAAGCAACCCTTCCTGGAATTATCTACTCCAGGGGCAGGCTGGGTGTAAAATTCCAGCATGAGCATATCCTGAGACTTGGAAATGCTGGGAATGTTTTCTGTTTGTCACCATCTCTTACATTAATATCCTCTGTTGTCAGCAAGATTTGTACAAAATACCAGATCCTGGCTTCACTTACTTAAAGGCACTTCAGATCCCATTCTCTTTGCAGTGCAGGAATTGCATCATTCCCCAAATTTTGAACAGCTCCCAAGAAACAGATCCAACTCTGCTTGAAGAAGAATATATCCACTATTCTTGAACACAGAGATATTGCTTTGGCTGAAGGCCAGCCTGAAAATGCCAACTTTGCTACTTCAGTATCTGAAATGTGTCCCAGAGAATTACAAAAGTGCTTAATGACATTAGATTTTGAACTAGAACTATTGTTTCAGCTAGAACATATAATGTACATCCTAAATTCCTTAATTTTCTTAATTATCTCCTAATTACAGTCTAATTAATTACTAATTTATCTTAATTTCCTCTGGTAATTTCCTTATTAGTCTCTGTTTTAATATGATACATTTTTATCCTTTCTCCTTTAATTGGGAAATAGACTTTACAGTCTTTGCTATGACAAAAGGTATGTCCCTACTTGCTGCACAAGATACCTAAATATGGATTTCTAGTTAGCATGGTTTCATTAGAAACTGGAATGACCCTGCAACCATCAGTATTGCTCAGATTAAAAAAAAAAAAAAAAAAAAAAAAAGGTGGATTTATTGTGAAGACCACAGTGTCCTCAGATTTCTTCTCAAAACACAGTCAGTCCAATGTTTTGGACCTCAGTTTCTATTTACTTAGGTATGGTTCCTTCTGTGTGTCTCACTTAAAAAGATCTTCAGTGAGAGTCTTTTTTTTTATTTTATTTTTAAATTTCAGAAAGCTCTGAAATCAGAGCCTGCACATCCCCATGGATGGATATTCTCCACTTGCACTTTCCTCCAGGCATTTTTTCAGAAACTTTTGTTAATTGTCTGTATTATAAAAAAAAAAACCAACCCAAACCACTCAAACCCTAACCAATATATATACACACATAATAGAAAAATCCTATTCCTCCAGAGCTTAAGTTTCCTCTTGCTTGAAAAACTGTACATTAATTAAAATATCTATTTCCCCCCTCTCCTTTCTGAAATAACTCAGGCTGGAGGTGTAACTCATAAACGCTTATATCTTGTATCCAAATGGAGGAGGAGTATTTCTAAGGGAGGAAAGTGCACAGTTCAAGTGAACTTTCACAATATAACTCAGCAACATTTTAATCAAAAAGGATTCTGTTGTTAGCACAGATGGAAGCAAAGCAGTAGGAACATAAGCTGTCCAACAGTAGCAGAGCCAGGAAACGAGAGGTCCTCAATTTAACAGTGTTGGCAGAGTGCAATTCCCTGTAATTGTGCAGTGAGTCTGATCCTGCATACAGGGATAAGCTGGAATTGTTTGATTTTTGTGGAAATTGTTTTTAGGAATAGCTTTCAGAGTCCATACCACACAAATGTAAAAAAAGTAGACTCATTATGCTGCTCCACCAGTTGACAAGGGCAACACTGGGCTGTTCCCTCTTTGTATGATATTAACAGCCATTACTGGTTTTGCCCATACAGAGATGAGCCTGGATAAGAAATGAAGGACAAGTTAAGAGGAGAGAGCAGGAAGAGCTGCAGACTTATTTATTATAAACACTAGCATTACATCCCCTTGTTTGCAGTTCTTGGTGCTGCAATGGAAAGAGCCGTAGATCGCTGAGACTCTTGCCAAAGCTGCATCCATGGTGAGCTGAGCTGCCAGCAGCTGCTGCCTGTCCCTGCCCAGGGTGTGATTTTCAGCAGGGTCAGGGCATCATCACCCTGAAGGCAAAGTGCAGACTCACCTCCCATGGCCAGCGATGATGGATTCAAACTGAAGTGCTCCTGCAAAGCAGCTCTGAAACATTCTCCCAAGATGAGAACCTCAGCAGCAGAGGAGCCAGGCTGTGGCATCCCCAGCAGCCCCAGCCATTTGCTAATTAAATGTGTGTCAGGCCTGTCAGCACGGCCCGAGGTAAATTGGAAAGGGAACAGGAGACCTTCCGCTGGCAGCTGCTCCTGTGGCCCTGATCAGAGCCTTCTCTGGAGAGCTGGGAGAGAGCAGAGCTCCTGCAAGTATTCTCCAAAAGTTACATTTCTGCAGGCACCTAAACCCAGGGTAGATTTTCTTTCCAGAGGTATTATAGATTAAAAATCTAAATACAAGGAACCTTGCACAAGTGGCTCTGAGTTACCCATCACTCCTGGGACTTGTTTTAATTCACTGATTCTGTGCTCTTAGTATTTGCCTACTCTTTTTGCCTTTCAGTGTAATTTTATTAGAAAAATTATTGCAGAATTGCCATTTGCTTTTTATTTCTTGGTTTGTTTTGCATCAAGAGTTCAGAGTTTGGGCATTTTGTTGTTTGTTTACTTCATAAAAAAGATTATCTTCTGCATCTGTTGAGATGAATAACTTTCTCAAATCTGGAAATGTGGCTGTGATCTTTATTGGCCTTCTTATCCATGCTGGATAGAAATCACAGTTGTTTTTTCTCACCTCGTTATATTACAGAATATAAATCAAATGGTGCTCTGTGATTAAAGAAGCAAAGAAGTGCTTGATTTTATTTTCTGGTTCATTTTTTTGTTTTTTTTTTTGTTTCTTTGGAATTTTGGGTTTTTTTTTGTTTGTTTGTTTGTTTGTTTGAGCATGAGGAGCATGGTGCTTGTCTTTAAAAAGCCAGCACAAAGCAGCCACATGGCTGTGAAATCCTAACAAGTCCTTTTTCCTTGGTGACTTCTGCTTTTTGGGGATCAATGCTTGCTCATTTGCAAGTCTCAGTCCATTTCAAGGGAGAAAGAATAAAGTGGAACAAAGGCTAATAAGCCATCTCCTCGATGATGGACAAGCATTTAAACTTACTGTCCTTGCAAGCACTGATAGTCTTGAGGCTGTAGGAATTTAGCTTGTGTACACAGGCCAAGCTTAAAAAAAAGTCTCATCCCTGAGCTCATGAACTGCTCACCTGTAGCACAGAATAGCCCCCAGGAGAAACTAGGCCCATGATTTTTAGGCAACAAGCTCAAAGGAAGTAAAAAGAAAATCTTCGTAGATTAATGTGTTTGGAGGCACTTGCTGTTTCCAATTTCATTGTACATAGGATTAAAGAGAAGCAGAAAGTTATTTCCTTTGCTGAGACAATCCACATACACATTTTTGAAAGAAGACTTCAGAAAAGGAAAAAACAACTTCCGTTCTAGAACATAAATATTTTCCTTATTCCCTTATTTGTGTTAATGTTGGAGGAAAAGAAACAGCAAATTAGTTAAGGGTTTTACTGATTTTAAGGAATATAATGCCTTTAGAGACACTTTTTTTTTTTTTTTTTTTTTTTGTGTGTGTGTTTTCCCCAAAGAAAGGAGACTTTGGTGTAAATAAAGGTTCTGGAGTCCTTGAATCATCCTCCTGGACTATCTTTAAATCTAATCTTAGCCAAACACTTACTAGTTATACGATATAGTCAGAGATTAAGGGCCAAATTCTCTTTTTAGTTATTCTGCTGGAACCCATTGAAATCAATGTGAGATTGGACTTGTGTAACAGGGAAGATTTGGGCTACTGTCTGCAAGAGATAAGAACTGGGCCAATATTATAACAGCCTTTTTCAAAAAAACCAAAATCTTATTCAAGCAAACTTAGAGTCACATGCTGTCCTTGATGTGCACATACAGAGAGAGCTTCAAGGGTTCATGTTGGACACATATTTTAAAAAAAAATAATTTTTTTGCCAGTTGTTAGATACAGAAGGAGTTTGGATGGAAAAGTATCCAAAATTTAATAATTTTACAATTAAGCTTATGATGCTCTATGTTTGTTTCGGAGGTAGGCAGCTTTTTCTGTGGCACAATGCAAATGACCCTCCCAAGAAACAGCTGATATTATAACTCTAGGTGATGAAGTGCATAGAAAAAATGAGCTTTTCCCTACAGTATTGCAATAGCTTTTGTGGAAATAATAGGATCACATCTCTTCCTTCTTTCTTTTCCAGACTTTGCTACAGCACTTTTGAGAAATAGTACTACTTGGTGCTGTCATGGAGTTCCAATCTCTAAATCAAAGCGCTCAAACAGGTTATGTGAAAGTAAGAAATTTATTATAAGCCATTAGGATAGTTTGGTCATGGGAGCGAATAGAGAACAAGTTCTCACCATGCCAGGACCTTCTTTTAGTTGGGAGCTAGAGAGGAAAAAGCTGGCTTAGTTTGCATCTATGATAAACAGCTCACCTGCTTCTCCAGTCTTTGAAATGAAACTTGGTACATTTCTTGTTTTACTGTTTAGGTTTTTTAGATATATTCAGGATTAAAAGCATCTGAGGTACTGCTGTCTTTACTCTTGAGTTCCTTTCATCTATTTTTTCACAAGCAGTGCCTCAGACTTCCCCTTAAATCTACTTTGGTGAGTCACCAGAACCTGTGACCCCATTTTCTTGGTAGCAGCAACCGTAGGAGCAGCAAATTGGTCCATACTGGTACTTTCTAATGTTTTCCTGCTGTGCTCCTGCACTGGGATGCTTGTGATACAGTTTTCTGTAACTGCTGCAGTCATATAGACACGTTCAAATTCATAGAATTGTTACTATTGAAAGGGACCTTCAAATCACCTTGAAAGGGTTCCAAACCCCCTGCCATGGGCAGGGATGCCTTCCACCAGATCAGGTTGCTACAAGCCCCATCCAACCTTGAACACTTCCATGGATGGGGCATCCACAGCTTCCTGAACAAAAATGGTGTGGCACCAGCTTTGTGCTGGTGAGTAGATATGTTGTATATTAAAAGGAGCTGTTTTTGTTTGTTTGGTTGGTTTTTTTTCAGTGGCAGGTAGAAAAATTTGTAGCATTATATCTAGTGGGGAAAAAAAAAAAAAACAAACAAACTGTTGCAGACATCTTTTCATTAAAAATCCTTTCTTAGGATTTTTTCTTCCTGAGAAGCTGAGAGGCCTCAGGGACAAAATGTAAACATTGATTATCTGCTGCTGTGGAATGCAACAGGTGCATCTGGGATTGGTCTCATGTAGATGTTTGGATCTAATGGCCAATCACAGCACAGCTGGCTCTCTCTGTCAGAGCCACAAACCTTTGTTGATTCATTCCTTTCTATTCTTAGCTTTGCTAGCCTTCTGAGAACCTTTTCTTCTATCCTTTTAGCGTAGTTTTAATGTAATATATATCATAAAATAATAAATCAAGCCTTCTAAAATAGGAGTCAGATCTACCTCTCTTCCCTCATCCTAAGACCCCTGTGACCACCATCACAATAAACCATAAAATATTTTAAGGCTCTTGGATAAAAGGGGATTTATAGAAATGTAAGGTAGTATTATTATAGTAATTTTATTAAGTAACAATAGTACTTGTTCTTTCAACATAAAATCTATGCAGATGAAAGAGAGTGGGTGGCAGCCTGTAGTAAGATCACTGTGTGCTGAGATGCTGACATCCAACAAGGTACAGCTCTGGAACACCAACAGAAACCACTGTGCTGCACATGCACAGTGCAGGATGTGAACACCCTAAAACAGCTTCCTCCAGAGTAGTAAAGACAAATAAAGCCAAGCTGTAGCAGTGTAAGGAAAAATACAAGATAAAGTGTGCAGCAAACTACACCTCAGGCTCTTCCTAGAGAATAAATTGGATACATAGCAAAGCAGAACTTGTGTTGATTGGCAGCTGACACTAGCTCTTTCTTAAATTGGATATTATTTGGGATTTTACTGCAGCACTCAACACGGAAAAGAGACTCATGTGAATTTGTCAGCATGAATCAGAGGTGGGAAACCTTTGGAAAGACCTGCCACACTGAAAGGTTTGTTTATTCCCATTTGGACAGGTTTTGTTCTCTGAGATGTATCTAAAAATCCTCACGCTTTGACCCCTTTTGTTCATTTGCGCCTGTTCTCTGCTTCTTTAATTCTCCTACAAAAGCCTGGATTTCTGTAGGGAGCTGCTGAGTGTGGAAATGTTGCCCTGTTTCCTGAAAGTAAAGTTAGGGTATTTTTAAGAAATATAAAGATTTCACAAGCAATAGCAAAGCAAATGCAGACAGATTTATCTGGATACAATGAATTCCACATGTAATACAAGATTGAGTGTTCCTCTTTTTTTTTTTTTAATTTTTCTTTATTGGTGCCAACACTACAACATTACGTTCCAAATTATGAAACCCCAGAAAGAGAGTCCTAATTACCTAGACTGCTGATCAAGGCAATCATCTGGGTTTTTGGGACACTTGTATGCACATTTCTTTCCAATTAGCACATTCCAGATGAGGTCCCAGTAGCTGCCTGAAATCAGCTTTTGATAGATGCAGTAAATATTTTTCTGTGCAAAGGGGAAAACTTCAGGTAGTCATGGGATAAGTAGATGCCATCTTTGAATATCCTGTAGTTATTAGCCACTTACTTAAGATGTGCAGCATGAAAGTCTTTGATCTGAATCTGAGACCAAAGGCATCAATTTTCCCTGTTTTTTTTGTACACTGCTTTACATTGTTGAGCCTAAAGATAGATAATAGATTGAAAAAATGCTATCATTTAAACCATTAGCATGTCATTGTACGTCTTGATGATGTTCTCTGGATTTTTTTATCTAATTCAGGTTTAATTTGACTTCAATTTTTTGTAGTAGCTTTCTTCTGCATTAAAGACGACCAAAATTTTTACATTAATGTGTTTGGCTTAAACCATTGACTTTCCTGGTAAATTTAGGAATGGACTTGTTTGATGCCAAATTGGTGCTGTATTTGCCTTTCATTTGTTTTAGAAAAGTGCATGCCAGAACATATTGGTTGCATAAATTAGAACTTTGGCCTGATCCATAAAGTCAGTAAACTGGTACCACATGAAAACTTGCATTCCTGCTGTCTGATTTCAGGAATTAAAATTAACTGCCTGGAAGGTTGTGCCCTGGTATAGAAAAATTGAGAGAGAATGGAGAAAAAAAATCATATTTAAGAAGAACACTAACAGAATATACACATTTCTCATTTATCTGGACTGGCACATTTATTGGGTAAGTCAAAGAAATGCCTTTATATTTTACTGCTGTGATTTAATTTCCCCTTTTTTTCAGGTTTTCATCTTGCTGCATAGGGTACATGAAGAAGCTTTTCAAGAACAAAAGCAAATGAAAACTATGATTTTTCTTTTTCCAACTGCCCCAAGTGTTCTTAAACCAAATAAAAATATGACTAGACATAATTTTTAAATACAACTCCATGTACAACTTAAAACTAAAAGAAGTCATTTTTCAAACCACAAATCCTTTGGGACACTCAGGGAAATGAGTGAAGATTTTTAAAAGAAATTGTGTGCGTATATATGTGTATTTTGTGGTGACAGCCTCTGCCAGAATGAGCTCCAGTTAGATTTGCCTGTCTCACTGAAATTCTACTTTTCTCTTTTCCTGCATGCTTCCAGCCCACTGTTTCCATCAGTCCATTACTCTTTGTTCCATCGGACTAATTACACGCCCGGGCTCTTGGAGCGCGCATCGAACTCAGAGGCGCTCACGCTGCGGGTGAATTAATTAAAGCACCAAGAAATTCATGCTCAGCAAGGAGAACAATTGGCTGGATGCACTTGGATGTAGATTTTACCCACAGAGACCTCCGGGCGGGCGGGGGAAGCACTGTGAGCGCATCCCACGAGCGGGGCCATGTCACCACTCATCCAGCAAGTGGCTCCTTCTCCCACATCTGCTCCCCCTGCCTCCTCGGTGCTGCAGACAGCTGTGCCCCTTATGCTTCAGCGGGGTGAAGGATAGGGAGAACAAATGCCTGGTGGAGGCATTATTGTGTAGGAAAGGAAAGCAGGAAGGTGTCCAGGAGCCTGGAATGGAGGTAATGCAGATGAGGCTCCTGTCTGACAGCAGGACCTGGAGGAGTGTTACTGCCAAGCCATCTGGGACAGAAATTTGGTAATGGGAGGAAACTACTACGCCATTCCATCATCTGTGATGATTTCCTGGAAGTTTTAAGTCTTGATGTGTGAGTGAGTCCAGAACTGTAACACAGGAGAGAGAGGAGTGGCTGACAGCTTTTCTAAGAATTAAGCCTAGCAAGTAACACTCTAATGCAATTAAACTATAAGTGCCTAATTGAGTTACCAATGAAATTTCAGAGATTTCACTGTGGTTATACACAGTGTGTGCGCCTGCGTGTGTGTGTCACAGTTCATCCATTATTTAGCCAGATATTCTTAGGATCTGGGTTTGCATTAGGTTACTGGGAGCCTGCCTGTGGCCTTGTAAAGGAGGAAGCAATCAATAGCAGGGGCCTGCTGCTGTCCTTACCAATGTCAGTGAGTTTTGCAAAAGGACTTCCAAAGAACAGGGATAACATTTAGGGCTTCTACCACATACTCAAAAATAGAACAGATTGTGTGCAAACTGATCAAATAATTCTCTGTCCCTACAGTGTCTCTTATTCCTATTCATCAGCAGATGATCTTATCACTTGGTTCCACATGAGCTGCATTGCTTTTGATGATGTCATTTTTAGAGATCTTTTGTTTAAAACTGTGCCACTTCCCATATGGACACTTTTATTAATTTAGTTCAATATTTCATTGATTTAGTTTTATATGGGAAAGAAATCACTTAAAATTGATATGAATTGGGTTTAAATTGGATTGTCCACAGATACTGTTGAGTTCACAAATTTTTGCAACCTAATAATAACTTCAAGGGCCTTCATTCCTTCTTCATCGCTCTCTTTCAAGCTCTGTAATAAGTCAATTGTTTCTCACCCTATTCATCTTGCAGCAAGACTTCCCACAGTTAATTGGAATTTAGTTGAACATTTTTAATGCTGAACCTTTTAAAACTATAGACAAATATGGCTTAAGAGTCAGCACTGTACATATAATTTATAACTTTTAAAATCTATCAGTTGCATACAGTCCTTTAGCTAAGGGGATTTCTATTTTGTTTATATGTTGAATTTTTTTTTTCCCTATTTACTATTTCTTAGTAGGAAACTTTAAGGGAATTCACTTTCATAATTTTAGAGAAAGCCTTCTGATTTAACACAACTTTAGCATAGTGTAATGTACTGTGATGGAGTCAGCTAGCTTTGAGCTACTGCTCTAAAATTGGCCATTGGCCAAGCTGATTTGCTTCATGAATTAGAGAAAATTAAAGCCTCTTGCCCTGGTGGTGCTTATTGGCAAATAGGAGCTTCTGGAACTTAGGGACACCACAGATCTGTCCTTTTTTCCTGATTATCTTCTCTGCAGTGCAGCCCAGTAAAAGGGACATGGCACCACACCAATATTCCCGCTCATTAGTGAAAATCCTGTCCCCAGAAATACTGTGATATTGGACTTATCCATTCATTGGCTTCAAAGCAGATAAAATGGTGTCTGTTGCTCTGATATTTAGTGGATTATTGCAAAGCAGTGCTACCAGTTGTGTCCAGAAAGTTTCTAAGATCTGAAATATATTCCTTTAAAAACATGTGAAAGATGAGATGTTAGAAGAGATACCTGTTGCCTTGTAACCAGGTGGGCTGGAGCTTATTACAGCAGAAACAAGAGCAAGTATATTTTACAGGCTTTTGGTTTTGCCTTTTTGCTACTGTTCTCCTGAGGGAAACAAAACCATGTGCTAGCAAGCAGAAGCTGCCAGTTTAGCAAAAGAAAAGAAAAGGTACAGGTCTTACAAGAAATGCTGTGAAACTTGTGGCAATAACAAGACAAAACCATGGGGCATTCACATTTTGTGGAAAAATCCCTTCGCCCAGGGTTTTTCTCCTGGGAAGCTAAGAAGCCTCAGAGAAAAGGAAAACAATAATTATCTCCTTTGCTTCTCCTGTGTTTTGCTCCTTTGGAATTTATTTGGAGATTGTTTCCCAACAGGTGATTGTTTCATTGGTTTCTGCTGTGGGTTGTTTTGACTCAATGGCCAATCAGGGTCAAGCTGTGTCAGGACTCTGGAGAGGGTCAGGAGTTTTCATTATTATCTTTTTTAGCCTTATGTAAGTATCCTTTCTGTATTTTTTGTATAGTTTGGTTTAGTATTCTTTAAATACTATAGTATCATTAAATAATAAATTAGCCTTCTGAGAACATGGACTCAGGTTCATTATCCTTCCCTCCTTTGTCAGGGCACCCTGCAAATACAATAAAACCAGATGCAATTGTAAAAAAAACCCAAACAAACAAAAGAAAACAACCAAAAACCAGCGAACCTCTATCCTATATCTTGACTCATATCTTCTTCTTGTAGTGGTTAGACATCTCATTCCTGAAGAATGGATGAGGCTAATGTCTAAACTGTGAGGCCAGTGAAGCAAAGCAAATGTGAAAGACCATTTGTTCAAGGAAGCAATTTGCCAATGGATGCACTGTGCAGTGGTAGAGAGCTAAATAATGCAGAGTTGTTATTGTTTAACATTGGACATCAAGATGTGGCACTGCAAGACTGAGGGGCCTGAATGAGATCCATAGCTACATTGTGAACTAAATTATTCTGGTAGCACTCAAGTAGTAGAGTTTCACTTTACTTCCCTGTCAGATGCAGTTTGAAAGAACTATGAAAGAAAATTAAAGAATTTATAGTTTGTTGTTTTGTTTTGTTTTGGTTTTTGTCTACCCAACAGCTACAGCGGGTGACAGAAAAGAAGACAAAATTACCAGAAGTTGATCTTGCAGGATTTCTATCCAAGATGAGAAATATTAATGCCAGTATCTCCTAGAAAAAATATTGACTTTGAAAAATTTAGGCACATTTGTTGGACTTAGTAATTCAAAATAGTTATAATTTACATTTCTGAAAGCATGTCTGCACATAAACTGGCTGAATCAGAACCAGGATCTGCATGCATATCATGCCTTGTGCTGTTACACAACAGGTCAGCTCAGATAGTCTTTGCTTGCCTCAAAAATTCTATTAATCAAATTCAATTTCTGAACTTTGGAAGCATCTCGGATTTTCTTTTCATACGCAAATCATGTCTAATTTATCCCAGAATAGTTACAACACATCTGCAATCAATGTCACTATGATAGGGTCAGGTTAAATTCAGTTCACTGAATTAAACCATTTCATTGGCTTTAGTTTCTTTGGAGACTACAGAAAGGGTTCATGTAAAATAACCACAGTATTAATTACTCCTGTGAAGCAGACACCTGAACACACTCTAGACTATATTACCATGGACAATAGAAATGTGACTCTCTCCACTCAAGGGGGTCACATCTGTATGTGACACGAGGTTGCCACTTGTCCCATAGAAAATTATACTTCTCATAATATATTCTCAAAACCCATGTTCTTTTTTGGAGGGGTAAAGACTGCTGATTAACTTGTATTTTCCTCTTCTATATTAAAAAAAAAAAAAAAAAAAGTGAAATCTGGCAACAATTATGCTACAAAATCTTTCATTTGTCCCTTATGGATTGCTGCTGCGTTCCCTGTTGGATGGGAACACCTGTTTTGTTCTGAAATTTGCAGCTGGAGTCAACATCACCTCAAAAAAACTGCTAATGATGGGATTTCTTCCCTTTTGAGAGAAGCACTCAAATGAAGATCTTGTGATGTGCATTACTGGATACTTCAGTTTTCTTCTGCACCCGACAAGTTGAGCTACTATTTCAGTATCTCTGTAATCTTAGTCTAGCACAACTGGCTGAGCTGGAAAAATTCAGGATCATTTAGGGCTGGGCTTTAAGATCCATGCACTGCTTCCCCAGCTGCAGCCAAGGCTGCATAAAGCTTTGGCAATGGTTATTGGAGAACATAGATGGTGCATTTGCACTGTGGCACTGGTATACATTTTCCTTAACAACATTTTAGTAGTCCCTTCATGAAAAAAAGGGAGATTTTAATCCAGCATGTTTTTAAATGCCTTTTCTGGCACTGCAATCCTGTCACTTAGCAAATGCAGTGGATGTGGGTCCTCCCATCTGAATGACCCACCCAAAGGACACACTGCTTTCACACAGACAATTGCTGGGGCTACTATGCTGGAGAAGCTCTGGAAGTGAGGAAATGAAGTCACATCCTCCTCTGATACTATTTGCAAAATGAAGAAAGCGTATGAGGAGGTTTAAGTCCTAAGGGCAGTGTGCATAACTCAGGTATTATATTGAATATGAGGGAACAGAAGAGGAAGAACTGAGAGTCCTGAGCACTGTTACTTTACAATGTAATGAAGAAGCTTATTGCCCAGCATATATAAAAAGTTAACTGCAATAGTTTGGTGCTCCATTTTCATGGTGATATATCAAATATGCCATTATTTTACATAGCTTTGAGTAGTAAACTTTATTATGATTATAAATGATAGACATTAATGGATCATTAATCCATATAATAATACTGAATTTTCATAAAACAATTTCAAATCATTTAAAATTCTCCCTAAGAACCTTTCTGACATCCTCCACTAGAAAATGACTTTATTTTATTTATCCCTAATCATTCCACACTTCCCTGGTTCCACTAATTGCTGCTTCAATTCTCAATTGTTTGTTCAGATCACCTTTAACCATCATTCCCATAAATTAAAATACTCCGCCAGCTTGTCAGGCTTCAGATGAATTTCTGAGTTTGTATTTCCCAAAGTACATGCTATAGATTGTGCCCAGGAAGGTTCTACACATGAATCACATGATGGTATTCTATAGAATATGATTACATTGATGTGCTATGTATAATTACTCAGGCAGGTTTTTTTAACATCTTAATAAACCAGTTGGTTAATTCATGTCTCGAGATAGCCTGAGATCTGCAATTATCCTTTTTTGCTGAATTTTAGGATGATAACTACTGGCCAGGTATCACTGAAGGGGTATCGGGGACAGACAAATGTGATCAGAGATTCCATCATCAGAAGGCATGAAAAGACAATTTATTATTACAAATCTACAGTTCTTATAGAAACAATGGTGGACCTAAAACCTGACTGGCCTTTAGGAATCTTCTCTCACATTGTTGGTGAACAATGAATAGCACACTCTGGAGAACCATATCTGTAAACAATGGTTACAGAAAGAGAGATAATAATTCTTTGGATTCTTTCCTCTAAGTTTCCCAGGCTCGGCCTGGAAGAAATTATCTCTGTTCTATCTTCGACTGGACTGAGAATATCCACAGCCAGGTACCACAAAAGTCAGGAAACTGAGGCCAATTTGTACCTAATGCAACAAAATTCCATGCTATGGAATGAATAAAGCATAAGCATAGGCAAAATTCTCATAGATCATGAACTGTGTTGCATTCACCATAAAATAAATTAGCATGTTGGGTCTATTATGGTATAATAAGGGCTCAAAACTATCCATGTGACTATGGACAAAGTCTAATTGTGCAGTCTTTCAAAGTCAGGCCTTTCTTTGTGGTTGATTACAGCCTGAAATTGTGCACATGTGTGTTTTGTTTATTAGGTCAGGATAAAGAATACAGTGGAACTAAATTATAAACTTGTGCAGTGATGGTTGTGAAGTTACCTTTAATAAGTATAAAACAATTTTTAGTTGCTCAGATTCTTCTGACCTCTCCACAAACTCATTTCTAAATGCTCCTAAGCACACACACGTCACTTATGGCTGCCTTGATGACATTCCATTCCAACCTCCTCATCCAGCCACATCTCTGGGGGCCTCCTGAGACTCAGAGTTGCATTTGGTGAAGGCTCACTCTATTATTTGCCCTTCTGTTCACATGCACTGCTAAATTCTGACTGGTGTCATGAGCAGGGTGTTCCCCTGAGTGCTGCCTCGGGCTCCTTCTGCCTTCAAGCTTCCACTCATGGAAAATTGACTGGCTGCTCAGAGACTGAAGTCCTTCACGCTCATAATACCTAAATTCTGACCACAAAGCTATTGGAGAGTTTTTCTGACCCCTTCTGTATAATTTCTGTGCACCACTATGGTAGTCACCCATTGTAACGAGACACCAAGTCCCAATAATTTAACACATGCCGTACATGGAACAACATATAAGGAATTCTATGATTTCTGCAAGTGAAGCTGTCAAGAAATGGATTTTCCTCATTATGCTAGAGCATCAAAGACTTGTAATTCTTCTGCATGCAAAACGTTTGTCAAATTGGCATAACTTCATAGGCAGGTTAGTGGAAATATGAATTAAAACTACGAAGATTCTCCTGTCCTTTTATTTTAGTAGAACAAATTCATTCTTATGAAGTGCATCTGAAGTCTTTATCTTTGAAAATTAATTAGTAAATTGACCTAATATCTCAAGACAGACTTGCAGCTCTGGAGTGAGATCAAATAGTGATGAATAGGAGTAATCTGAAAAAGTATATTCTAATCATTTGATTTTGAATCGTGATCTGGCATGGTGAAAGCATCTTTGTGAGGAACCATTTGAAATTGCTTACTTAAATTATATTTTGTCATTAAAGTGAAGCTCTAATTTTACGACATTTGAATTGTATTTTTCTTCAGGCTTCTCCTCACTTTTTAGCCTCTTATTTGGCTTGCTTTTATTTCAGAATTTCTTATGAATAGTCCAAACTTACTTCAACATTTTCCAGCCAGATATTCTGTATGATTCATTTTGAACCTCTTTGTTGTAAGCTGATTCTTGACAATACAAAAAGTATTTCAAATATATATGGAAATGCTCTGTATTCTCCTGCTGCTTGCCAATTTTTTTTGCTCTTACATGTGTGTTTTCTCCTTGATCTTCATATTCTGATTGGCAACATTAAGAAAAGAAAAAAATTGCCTCATTGAAAAAGGACAATTTGAATAATTATCATATTTCTTCTTTGAAATATTGCTGCACTTAAAAAAATGCTTATCCAAAGTATATATGTGGTGATTTTTTTTTTGTTTTGTTTCCCTGAGGAAAAATGATCATATATCAGTTACTGGATTTCTTGAGGCTTGGCTGTCTTGGAATTAGGATGCTATGTTCTTCTAAAATTTAGCCAAGATCGAGGACAAGGTGCTTGAAAGAAATCTCTTCAAGGAATCAGTCTGATGTTCATATGAACCCAAAAGTAATGCTTCTTTAAATTCAGCCTGTGTCTGTAAGCTCACCCCTTCCTTGGAACTGGACATGTTTAGAAGAAATAGTCATAAAGGAGTCTGTAGCCAGTTTCTTTATTAGTCCAGTTAAAGTGTGATATATTTTCACAGAAACAGGACAATTCTCAATAAGAATTTGTCATGCATATTCAGAGAAAGGCCTTTTTGCAACCATCTGACTCACAGAGCAGGAGAAAGTGTGGCACACATGCATTTATTGTACCCATTTAGACCCATCCCTGTGAATGATCACCTGTAATAACCCAAAATTATTACCTTGTGGACTGTGTACTTAATTTTGGTTACTCTTTTGCTCCTGGTGCATAAAGAATGCATTATGCCAGGTGGGTAATGCTGTTCCATCTAAAAATAAAGATTTTAAAAAGCATTTGTAGGAATGCAGTCATTCAATAAAAAAGCTCTAATTGCAGAATTCAGTGAATGTTTTACAGTGATTAATTTATCTACTATACCTACTTTCTTGTTCTGCAAGCAGAACAAAAATAAATTTTCATTACCTTACATTGTATACTCAAAACACAGTCTTTACAACAGAAAGACTAAATGATAAAAATACTCTAAGACACATAAAAAGTCTAGAAATAAGGATTTGTTTGTGGGCTTTTTTTCTTCCTTCCTTTTAAAATAATAATATACGTGCTTTGTACGGGCACTGTAAAATAGACTGGTTGTAGGATGGTTCTGAGGAGGAGAAAAGTAATTTGACATAATAAGAAATACCTTTGCAAGTCTTCAAGCTGTTCTATTCAGTACGGAGTGTTATAATTCTGCCACACAGGGCACAAAAGGAAATTATAAAAATAAAAGCTGAATTATGATATGGAGAGATTGAAAATGGACTATGATTTTATGATTAATTTTTTTTTTCCTTTTAATCTGAAAAGAATGGAAATGATATTTAGTCTGTTTGGGCTTTTTGCAAAACCATTACATTAAATTTTTGTTTCATGTTACAAGAAAAATAGTAAGAATACTTGGTGGAGTCTGGCAAAAAACTTTTACCAGAAGTTTATCCAAAACTGTATTTTACATTTGTATTCCTGAAAGACCTGTCTATACATATTTCCTTTTTGTCTTTTGCAGCTCAGAAGTGATTTCAGGAGTTGTATTTTAAAACTAAATATTGAAAATAGGTCTGTAAAGATCAATAAAATCTAAATTATTCAGTACCAGGTAGAACAAAATGTTTTGTTCCACCTCTCTTATTGTTAAATATTGAAATAAAGCCTCTGAGTATTTCTTAAGTAAAGGAGTATTTAAGTAAAGGCATCTTCATAAAAAAAAAGCTGATTCTAAATCCACCTAGAGGTGAATGATGTTTTATTTTTTTTAAATGTTGTTCTCTCTTCAAATTGTAGAGCATTTAAATCTAAGTTGTGTCCTGTGCTAAACTTCCATGTAGTAGACAAGAAAGATGTTTGTTACTACTTACTTACTCGTTACTCCTTTGCTATTATCCAGTCTCTGCTTCCTCTGAACCACATGATCTTATGAGGAACTAAAAAATAGTGTTTTCATTGAAAAGAGGCTTTTTTTAAATTAAAAGAAAATCAAATTAAGCATACTTAAAATACATTTGATTGGAGAATATACACTTTTGCAAAGCAATTCAAAAGAACATTGGCTTTCTGCCTATAATTCACTTTTGTTTTTCCTCTGTAAATAACATTTTCATATAGCATTAACAATCCATTTCCTTTTCTCTATGATGATAAATATATTTTTATGTCTGCATTTGGTTTTTAAAAAAACAAATAAAAAAACCCTGAAGTACTGCAGACATATATAACTTGTACATGTTGAGTCTTTGAAAACAGATTTCACTGAAGTCTTGAAGATTTCTTGGCTCTTAATATATTTTTTTTTTTTGTTTGGCTCATTTGAATTCAGACCTCTGATGTGCTTTGTCTTTGCAAAATGCAGTACAAGGTCAAAAGTTTCTGGGGTTATAAGACTGTTCCAGCCTTCTTAAATTCTAGCAGTTTCTGTTGTTTTAGTTAAGTCTCTCTTTTTTTTCTTTTTGCCATTGATATGGAGAAATGAAAAATGGAGAATTTGCAGTTTTCTGTCCATGTGACCATTGAGTGCTTTATGTGGTGTCTCATATAAAATTAACAGAATTTAGAGAGGAAAGTAGAGAACATGAATATTCCAGTGTTTGGAAGAGAGATACTGAGATAGAAAGCTGTTAATTTTTAATTTTTTTCATGAGCCTTTAAAATATTCTGAGTCTTTCACTGTGTGTAACACAGCACAGCACATCCTAGTACACCCCTCATTGTATGACCAATATCTAGGGCAAGGATATCCCTGTGTTTGTTCTCCTCTGAGTCCTTTTGAGCCAATTTGTAAGTAAAAAATGCAGACCTGGCAGACACTCCCTCCATGGCATGCAACGAGGCTGCACTGAAGCGAGCGTTTAAAGGCTAAGTGTGTCTCATGCAGCATTATGGGGGGCACAACCCCAATCTTTTTCTTTCTCACAGTTCAGTCAGTGGGAGTTCAGCCTCCTCCCTTTCTGCTTGGGAGGAAGTTATGGCAACGTTCTGTGATGTGAAGTTGACTTTGGTTAAATGAAACAGTTCTTTGTGTTGGAGTAGAGGTTGAATAAAGTTCCACACTTTTCTTCCCTTGTCACCTTCCCTTGCTTTTCATGCTCGTTGTGTAATCTTCTGTGCTACAAAAGATGCAACTCAACATTTTGTAAGGTTTATTTCTAGCAGCTTGTAGCAAACTCGTGTGTGCTGTTTTTCCAGTCCTTAAGACACAATCATTTTGGTGATGACTTTTTTTCACATATCCAGGACACATCCTATGTCTGAAGTAACAAACTTTAATTTATTTTGATCAAGAATGATGATTTCTGAAATTTACAGGTTTTGGTGCTTGTTTATGTTGGTGTTTTACAAGCTCAGAAGTACAGAAGTTTCTTGCATTGGAGAAAGAGGGCAATCATAGCCATTTCTACTTAAATTTAGTGTTTGTACCAAAAGATGTGTAAAGGAGAAAAAGCAAGTGGGGAAGTAAGACAAGTGGCTTAGACCAAAAATACAGAGGGCATTTTAAAAGATTAGTTTGAACCTTAAATTCATTATACATCTGAGAACAGCAATGAACTCTTCAATGCCAATAGCATTGGGAAATGTGATTTTCCCAGCATTCAAGTACTGTTTGACTAGTTTGCCATGGCTTCAAGCTTTCTGCATAGAGGTGCAGTACTGCTTCAAAGTTTAATATTATTTAATTTATATAATATATATATTATAGATATAATATTAATTTATAATATATAAATTTAAATATGTTTACAATATTATTTAATTTTTATTTCATAAGTTGCTTCAAATTTTAATATTAACTTGCCACCAATATTCAACATTAAGCTATTGCAAAGGTGGCATTTGTTAGGTTTATGATTCCTTCTTCTTGTCTTAAGCCTTGTTAGTATATTCATAAACTCCCTCAGACTTCCTGCAATTCAGTAGGTGGGAGGGAAAAAAAGAACCTTATAATGTGTAAATATCAATAAATGCAATATTTATGACACAGGAAGTTTTGAAATTGTAAAGACAGCTCTGGGATTTTACTAACTTTGCTTAATTTCTAGGCTTTCTTTACTACAGTTATGGAGGTTCTGAATTTGGTTTTTTGTTGGCTTTTTTTTTTTTTGGTTGTTTTTTTCCCTGTTTTGTTTTGTTTTGTTTAGCCTGGAAGTGTTAACTGATGTATAAAATAGGTTTATGTTGTATTATTTATTTGAAAAATCTGCTACCAGTTTCCACAGCAGTTCAGAGATCTAAAAAGGTGAATGAACTTTAAATATTTAAAATTTGGTGTCACCACAGATAGCATACCCTGGTAGCTGCAAAGGTGCTGAGAAGGATCATCTTGTGGAAATTTGTTAAGTCTAATGCTTAGAGGAAAGGCAGAGACACTACCTGTATCTGCACAGCAGAAGGGAGCAATTCGGTTCCTCCACAGACATTCAGACCAGCACAGTGTTTATAGGCATAAAACAGCCAAGGGAGGATGGATATCAGCCTAATGCGAACCCTGATACAATATACCTGCCTTTTCCCATGTGAGAAAATAAATTTGCACATGTAGCAAGTATTTCCTAAATGCCAAGCTTTTCTGGCTTGCAAATTGCAAGATGTTTGTCATTTATCATACCTTTTAGACCATTCTTGTGGCCTGTCACTATAGCAACTCTATTGGCTTCTACAGCAACACCTGGTCCTATCAGTAGCTTTAGCCCATCAAAGTTTCTTCATAAATAATCCATGTGAAAGTGAATGTAGCTGTCATGTTAATTTGTGGCTAACCTGGTTCTGGCAAGTTTATAATTATATTTATGAAGTAAATAAAGCAGATTGTTTTCTTTTTCTTCAGTGATGACTTAATATAAGCTGATGGAAACAAATAAAAGAAGCTTTACTGATCACAGTAAAAGTAAAAAAAGAATGTAATGAGGATTTTCTAGTTACCATCTCACAAATGCACTCCTAAATCTGCCTGTGTGACCTCTAGTTACTATTCATAGTTGTACTCTTCAGAAAACGTGTTTACCTTCCCAGTAAATACTACATAAAATCTTTGGTTGCTTAATTCCCTTCCTCCTCCACTTCCTGCTCCAACTCTTTTCTACTCTTGCCCCCAATGCAGTCTCATCCCAATCCCTTAAAGTTAGGGATGAGAAAAATAACATATATGTCTAAAAATATGACCTTATATCAAGAAGGACACAGTTGAATTAAACTTCTGTTCACCAGTCACTCTAAGTATGGATAATAGTAGACCAAGGCTTTGCATCTGCCTTGACTTCCAGTGTGCCCTCTCCAAATCCAGTCCAAATTTTGTGGCAGAACTTTCTGTACATAGGCCAAAGAACTGCTAACTTTAGAAATCTAAGATTCTAAATTGTTTTACTGTTTTTCCATTGCTCTTCATACCTGAATATATGGGTGGGAAATAGCTGGAGCAATAGAAGTCTGCAATTCTTCCCCTCTGTTGCTTTCATAGGCACATTGACTAGAAAATGCAATATTTCTGGTATAAAGTAGGAGAAAATAGTCTCAGACTGAAAATAAACTGTTTGAGAGACTTAAGGGAAAAGTGTGCCCACAGGACATAATATCCTCCAGAATTACTCCTTATACATCACTGTTCAAGTCTGATGAAAACTTTCTGATTGCTTTCAGAGGAAGAGATGGTTATCTCTTCAGTCAAGATAAACAGCTAGGTTCACCAAATGGCAATTGTCATCAGTGGGCACTGCAATCTGCCACAGAAAAAGATATGCACATGACATAATCATGGCTCCCATCTCTACACTTGCTTGACAATGACTATTTACACTATTAGTACATTTTGTGGGTTTGATTTCTGTTTATACAGACATTCTGAACTACACAACTGAAATAAACTAATTTTATCTGTTAAAGGATTCCTAAGGCATATGTTTAATGTATATGAGATTCTATTTTTACTGTCTCCTGTATTACAGGAGACTTTCATTAATTCAGAGCATTGTGACGCTTTGCAGCTCACATCATAAAGAACAATTTCTTCAGTCACAATTATACCTTCTTGCCAATTTTTTCTTTCTTCCAGTCTCTGAAAAGAATCCTTTAAATACAGTATGTATGTCATGATTTAGAAACCAAAGTAACCACATCAACTGAAATCAAAGTAAGCCTTTCTTCAGGAGTTAAATTAAGTCAGTGTGTACAAGACCTATTTTCAGGAGTTAAATGAAGTCAGTCTGTACAAGACAGCTACAACTCACGTTGTAGGATCATTGCCACAGAAAATTAGCTTCTTCAGTTTGCTGCCTCTTCTTTTACAAATGCCAGTTCAGTTAAGAAGTGTCTGTGAGTTCATATCTGTGTATATAATTCATAGAGGAATTGCATCTGGAGATGCTGCCTACTGAAATAGCTGACCTGTTTTTATCCCCTGAACGATATTCGTTCAACACATCCCCTGAAAAAAAGGATTTGCTTCCTCATCATCGTTGCATACTTGCAACAACAAAACACATGCATAAAAATCTTGTTGTACTGAATAAGACCATTAATGCAAGAGCAGTGAGAGAGTGGAATAAAAACTAAGAGACAGGGAAAAGAAGCTCCTTGTCAGCTTCCTCCCCACGATGTAGAGATGAGTCAGAGAGGACAGTCTGCCTCTGTCACGAGAACGCAGAGTCCAGCTGGTGACTCTGACCTTACCACTGCCAGGGTGTACAAAGAGAGGACACTCCTCCTGAACTGTGTCTCATTAGCATTTTGAAAGAACTCCATTCTGAAAGATGAAAGGAGTTCAGAATATGGCTGACCCAGTGAAATTGTAGTTATAGATGTACAAGTACGGATTTGAGAATTTCTTGTCCAAGCAGCCTATTGTGTAAAAATGAAGGAATTAGACCATATCTTTGAAAGGTATATAAGATAAGATAATCTCACATGTATTTGATATCAGGTAACAAATTCCCTGGTCAAAAATGTAATTACAACTGTGTATATATATCAGATTATCATATGACCCTAAAACAGTGGTGAAAACAAAACCCTCAAGGTATGGCATGGAAAAGCACTGTGATCCACAGGGGAAATGGTCCTAGTAGAGAGAGTGCAAAGGTTTGCTTTTGGCCAAGCCAGTAGCACAGATCTTTTTCATTTCAGAAAGGAAACATCATGCAATTCTCTGCTCTTCTGAGGCTCAGTACCTGGAGGGGAACCAGAAGCAACATGCCTGCTCTTTTGGCTGAGCACAGTTTCTGCTTGACGTGTCTTGGGTTGTTCCTTCAGGAGACTGACTTGAGGAATGAGTCATAAGTGTGGAGGTGGTAAGAATTCAGAAATCATCTGCATAAGGAAGAAATGAGGTAATTATGCCTGCACTTTAGTCTTTACAGTGTACTGTAAATCGGCAACGTTTGGCAGTGAAAGGAGCTAAGTGTATCACTAACGTCTACTATAACCAGCTGAAATTATTATTCATACCTGCAATGCTTTTCAGGGCAAAAGAAGGTCAAGAAATGGATGAGGCAAGTGCGTGAATGATGCAGCTCCACAGCCTTTATTAAGAACAATTGGGTTCAGATTTTACATAACATTCCTCACAAATGTGTCTGTGCAAAAGAAGCTAACATTTCTCATAATTTTTAAGAAGACTGCAACTTTTTAAAGTGTTACATAAGTGTTCTGGTATGACTTCCCATTGTTTGTAGTAGGACTGCTCATGTGAAAATGTGAGTGAGATTACTTGGTTATCTTTGAATTCTTGTTTAGTGTGTTTCTGCAATCTGGCCAGTTTGTTCTTTACTGCTGCTAGCAATTTTTAGATTCAAATTTGGAAAACACCATATTCACTCCAGCTCTTCCCTGTTTTCTTTTTCTTACACAGGAAAATTATAAAATAACAACCATTTTTATGAGAAGAAAGAGATGGCTTTGAAAAGTAACAAAGTCATTGGCTAAATATACTTTTTAGAGAAATTAAATTTGATTTGATGGTGAAATAAGCATCAAATATGTCAGATAAATTCTCTATTACAATAGGGAGCATCTCCAAGTTGTATCTTAACAGCATCATATGATTATTTTCCACTTCCTCACACACAACCCTATAAGCAGTTTTCTAAACAATTTTCTAAAAAGTAACTGTAGATAATAAGTGAGCTATCATAAATAAATCTTAATATCATTTTGCAGAGTTACTTCAAATTTCTTAATTTATAACTACTTAATTGTGGTGGGAAAGAAAATTAAAATAAATATTTTCAAACTTTCAAAAATTGATAAACTTGGTTTTCTTGGTGGTGTCAGAAGTAATTCTACACTGATACAGAGCTGAGCTTATAATTTATTGGAACAGCAAAAAATTATCCTAATTATTACCAACTACTCCAACCTACAGCAGTTTCACAACTTTTTCTGAGTTTGTCAAAAGATGAAGTTTCTATTTGCATCATTTTTAATTTGCAGTATAGATTGCACTTGCTTTTCTTCAAATTATTGCCTCATTTAAAGTTACTATTTATTGATTATTTATATTTTGTCCTTGCTTTTATTCACAGCAAAATGTTGCACAGTGAACAAGTGGCCTCAAATCTCAAAACTTTTCCCAACAGTTGATTGGAATAGATCTTAAATGGAGAACTATTTAAGGGTGTGTAGTTGAGAAGCTGATTTTAAGTGGTTAATGCCATTCATCACTGAAACAAGGAAGCCTGTGGGACTGTAGAACTGGCAGACTTAATTCTCAGTTTAAGTAGAAAGTTCAAGTGTATGTCTGAAATAATAGAAAATGTTCTATCCAAGATATTCCTCAGCATAGAGCACAACATATTTTGATCAGACAGTATCTAAGGTTTGCAAACTTCATAAAATATATATCTACTTCTCTGTCTGATTTAAAACATTTAGGTTTTAAAGAAATAATTACGATGTGTCTCATGTTTATGTGGTTTTGCTCTTTTTATTGCATTTTGAGGTAGAGAGGAAAGACGATAATAGGAACTTGTAAAGAGAGAATGGAAATTCTTTTTTGGAAAATGAACAATAGAAAAAAAATATAGAGGACCCTTAAATGTTTCTATAGGAATGTTTCTATCTACAGCACATCTCAAACTAGGTATTTTAAAGCTAGTTGTGAATAGGAATCTGGTTCAGAAAGTATATTGAACAGATTGCAGTTTCCTTGTACACATACCTGGGTTTTCTTCCCCTGGAAATTGAGGAGAGTGAGGATGCTGCGTAGAAATGATGCTACAGCTCATTGCCAGTAGTTGCTGGGTCCTGGGATATTCCCTTGGAGCTCTTTTTATGGAATTAAGTCCCACTTTAACTGAGCCCACAGCCTCTGCAGGGACGCTCCCTTGGTGTCCCAGCTCTACACCACCACAGCAGCTGCTGGGATGTAACAGATCTCCCCCTGAAATCGTGGGATGTTCTGGAAGATGACAGAGAAAGAGCAATGGGATGAAACTAAGCAAAAAGCTCAGGAATGATGGGAAAACAGTATACTATTTGTTTAGGAAGGGCCTCCATCTGTGCTTCAAACTTTTGGTAAAAATCAGATTTCTTGGGTTCCTGGTTTTATTTATAGTTTTTTGGTTTGGTTTTTTTTTTTTTTTTGTGGTCACCTGGTTTTACTTGTTCTGCAAACGCTTATTATTCTCCCAAGTAATTTTTAAACCTATCAAGCAGTTTAATTTTGAGAGAATAAAGGTTTTTCAAGCCTCCAAGAGGTTTGAATTGCTTTCAATTTTCAGTAGTTGCCCTGGGGGAAGACATTTTGTCAGTAATGAAAATTTAGGAAAAAAAAAGGACGGGAATTTGAGTAGATCTGTTTGGCTGTGCTGGATTGGGTATTAAAAAAAAAAAAAAAATCTCACATTCCCAGTTGTTTCTTCTTCCTTACTAGGTTTTGGGGGGAGATGGGGTGAGGATGGGAGAGCGGTATGAAGATTTCAGAGGATCTGGAGGAAGGTCTTAATATTGCAAAAGTGACAAAGAAAGATACTGGAATGCATAGAAGAGAAGTAGAGAGGGACATGGGATAAAAGAATGTAATTAATAAATCTATAGGAAGAAGTTTGTTAGCCACACCACTTGTGAAAGAAGCAATTTAAACGCTGACATTTTCTGAAGTTTCAGATCTTTTCATTAATCTCTAGGTTAGCGCTTGAAAAGGGTTTTCTATTGATTCAGCACTTGATAAGTTTTCTCCCATTGGAGAAGGGCTTCCCTGCATTAGATTTGACACCTTTATTTTTATCCCTTTCAGAATTAGCACCGAGCAGCTCTATGCCACATGCACATTTTTCTATTACAGGCAAACCCCAGGAAGCTCATTAAGTTTTCTTTATGGCTCCTATGCACCGCTGGAGCCATTCCTAAGTGGAGTGTTTGGCTGTCAGCGATGAGATGCCATGAGGGTATATGTACTTCAGAAAACACATATATAGCTGGCACATAGGAAGAGACAAGTGCAACAGCACAGCAGAGGGCACGTTGTTCAGCAGGCATTTCAGCTGCATAAACCATAACATGAAGTTCCTGACACTGGCTTCCCACCTTTGATAGTCACATTGTTTCTGAAAGAGCTTCTGTGGAACCACAGAATATTACAGAGATCCTAAATTCAAGAAAAGTGCGGAGATAAAGATGATTAGACAACTACTTGTTAAAACTTTTGCTGTTTATAATTCTCTTTTGAGAGCTTTGGTGCAAAAGACTTTATTGAAGGAAAATGTCCTTGTGGGAAATGTGACATTGGTGGAATATTTGATGGGTTATTGGTGGGAAATAATCTTTTTGCTCAAGTACTCAGCTTTAATATGATATTTATCCTAAAGATGGGAAGTGACAGACCAGAAGAGTGCCAACAGATTGGCTACTCCTGCCAGCTCTGGAACTCTTACTGTGAGTTTATATTAGTTCTTGTGTTGGTGATCTTGAGGAACTCATGCTCTTATCAGATAGTAGTCTAGAAAAAGTACTACAGAGAAATAATATTTTCCTTCTTCCTTTGTTACTTTCCCTTTCCTCAGAATTTCTGATTGTCTGTTAAAATTCTCAAACTGTCTCTTCCCTAACCAGTCATCCTTTCTATTTTAGATCTTCCCACTGTTTTCTGTAGCCAAACTTCTGTAGTTTCATTACACAGTTTTTGTTTTATTTGAGTGGGTGGGCTGATCTTTCACAATAAAAGTAATTTCCAACACTTATAAAAAAAGATCAAGCCATATGGTGCACACACACATGCACTTAAAAATGTTACCAGGCAGGGCCCACAAAGGTATTTGTACCACCTGTGTTTGAAATGTAAACACATTGCAGCTCTCCTGTTGAATAGTACTCTAGCAGAAGTCAGTGCATGCTGCTACCTGTATCAGTCTGACTTAGAAATAAAAATGTATTTGGAACATCCATCTATTGCTGGCCAGGGGTCTGTGTACAAATCACAAACGGGACGGGGCTGCTGTGGAACGTGCCTTGAGCTGTTTGATTTTCCAGCATCAGTCCCATTACATGGCTATGACAATGGGAAGATGCCACCAGCTCACATCCCAGGCAGCAGACCAAGAACTGAATGTTACAACTCACTTTATAAGTTTTTTGACCAATCACACAAAGCAAAAGCACATTGACAGTAGTTCTATCCAACCACCATAAGCACACGTACCTTTGGTTAAACAATGCTTGCTTATTTCAAATACAATACCTGCTTGTAAGCCTTAAACACATTGCACAGAGCTCCATTATTAAGCTTCAACCTTCCTAATATCTTGCTAGATCAACTTTTCTGTAGCTTAGGGAGCTACTCTAGACAAGTGTTAATACACAGACCATTGTTCTATTTGTCCTTGCTTTTCTACAGTTTACATCATTTTTCTGCTGACCAATCTCATGGCTGCTGCTTAGCTCTAATCACAGTTCTGCTGCCTCTGGGGCCTGCCTTTTGCAGTTTTCCCAAAACCCTCTGATTTATGGATACCTACATCCATCCTCCTCCTTTAAATGATTTAGGATGGTTGAAGTTATGCTAAACAAATAAAATGCAATAATTTTCTGAAGTTTTGCCACCTTCATGATTTTGGTAGGGGCTAAACCTGTTGTGTTAGTGCTGGGTGTTCCAGCCCTCACAGCCCCAGGAGGACAGAGCTGGGAAGCTGTACCACGGCCCCTCTTTTCCATTGAGCAGCAGGCATGGTCAGCACCTTTACCACCCCACAGCCCAGAGCAGGACTTGGCTTCTCCTTTAAGTCAGAATAACCAGGATCTGCTCTAATTTCTCTTGGCAGAAAGAGCTCCCTGGAGGCACTCCTCTGTTTCTGAATACTTGGTGTCAGTCGGAGATGCTGCTTAAGATACTCCCTGTCCCTGTGTCAAGGACACAGTTGCATAAAGCACTTTGCTCAGGGGCCTGTTAAAGGCACCTTTATGTCTCTAATGGACTAGAGCAGTGCATGAGGCATTAATCAGAGGACAGGAATGATCCCCCTCCTTCTTTCAAGAAATATTAGTATCTCACAGACCACAGTTTCATTTTCCTACAGCACTTTACAAGCCAACTTCAGGACTTGTTACTCAGGGACAGTAAAGGATAAGAGCTTCAGTGAGGCAATATATTTACTTCTAGGAAGAATATCTTCTGTCAGTTCTCATTTTCTCCTTGCTTTTGAGCTTGCCAAGGATCAATTCTGGTGAGATCTGAAGGGAATCATCATGAGAGGTCAGTGTGACAGGACTCCCTAAGAGGGTCTCAGAGGGCCTCAGATAAGAGATGGAGGAACATTTTTTACTTTCTCTGACAGCTTCTACAAAACAACAAACTCTTCTCCACCAACCCCCAATAAAAACCCACATACAGGCATAATTTTGCAAGGTGGTATAATTTCTTCCATACCTGAAACAAAATTTGACACAAAACAACACTGGCTATACAGCATAGATTATCTCCATGGCAATATATCATAACCTTAGGAAAATACTTGGTCTAAAAGAAGTATGTCAACCCTTCGGTTATTTGTCTAACTAGATGCAAAAAAGACTCCAGAATTTCTCTAATCAGCTAATTTAGTACTGTTACGTTTATTTCTATCTTTGTTTTTCTTTTTTGAAAAAAAAAAAGTGGTTTTTTTTCTCTACCCTCTCTTTTCTACTCTGTTAAATTTTCAGAATATATTTTCATCCCAACTTGTATTAATTCCTGGCTTTCAAATATAAGTGAAATTGCAGTTCTCAACTTCTGGAGGAGACAACTCTTCCGACAGACACCAAATACTTTAGAGATATAGAAGGTGGGAGTGCTGAGAACATCTGTTTCCCCTTAGGCTGTGTTTCAGTGACTCCTGTGCTGTTCTAGCTGCCCCTGGCCTGCTAATATATGGTTAGAAACTGAGAGGATAGATGAACTCATTATGTATAAAAATTTACTGGTATTCTTGGGGTTTTATATTCTTTGTTTTGTAACACTGTTGCCAGTGTTGGTTTCCAAAAACATCCCCAGCAAAATGTGTCACCTATTACATTTCCACTTCAAGGAAAGGGTGGAGAGCACTTTCTTGAGACACGGGTTCATCATCAAAACACAAAGTACAAAAAAATGAAAGAAGACTTGCAAGAGAATGGTAGAGCTGGTGCTTGAAAAGGAGGTCACCCAGAGGAGCACTGCTCTCAAGCCCCAGCTGTCACCAACCCTCCATTAGGCCAGCCAGGGCCTTGTTTGCTGGAGCCTGGAGAACTTCCAAGGACGAGTTTGCTGCTGCCTGTCAGGCTAACCCCTTCCAGCCCTGCTCTCCCATCACAACAACAATCTCTTTCCTCTCTGTCCTGGTTCAGAGCAAATTTGGGAGAGAATCCCCAAAGGGGCTCCCCTAGGAGAGCAGATTCAATCGGGCCCTCCCCCCCAGCTGGTCTGGGAGAAAATACCTCCTTGGAGAAAAGTGGGAAAAAACTGTTTATTAAACAATAAAACCTGAACAACATTAAACAATAAAACCCCTTGTTGTTCCAAAAGAGATGACAAACTGAGCAAGTCCCTCCCCGGGTTGCAGCTCAGCTCACCCAGTCTCGGGTCAGTCCTCAGGGCTGGAAATGTCGCAGGCCAGGCCCGGCCCGGTGGCCGCAGGTGCAGCTGCCGGTGCTGCCCTGGGTGCTCAGGCCAGAGCAGGTTTGAACAGCTCCAAAGAAAAGGGAAAAAACCACAGTCCAGGGAACTTCTTTGCCCCAGCTGGCGAAAGTAACTACAAGCAAAGGAGAGCTCTGTCCCGCTGTCTGTCCATCCGCAGACAACACAGTCAGGAGCAGGAATGTGGAGGAGTGAGTGCAGTGTCTGAAAACAAACTGCTGCTTCTTCTGCCCCTGTAGGAGGCCCTGAATATATGGGTTATAAATGGACGAGGCTTTCTGAATATATGGGTTATAAATGGACGAGGCTTTAAATATATATATTATACCTGTACTTGAATATCTTTACCCTGACTAGTCCTAGTTATCCTTGATGGGCTGCAGCTGCGATGTTCTTCATTGGGCTGCAGCTGTGGTTTGTCAAGGTAACTGGGATAAAAGGGGAGTGGGCTGCTTAGTCAGGCAGAACCTTGGAGGAGCTCTGACTAAAGAAGATCTTGAGCTGTGAAGATCTGCCGCCCACAAGACAACAATGAGAGGTACAGGACTTATGAAATATGCTAAGTACAACAACACGGGATTTATCTAATATGGACTTACATAATATGTTAACTACAACATGCCCCCTTCACTCTCTGGAACAAGGCTTAAAGGTGCACAACTCGTTATTCAGCATAAACAGAACGAGACAATTGGGGATAAAAGCATCACGTAGTAAACCCAGGACACTCTCCCATCCACACAGAGAAGAGCTGGGCTGCATTTTGTTTGGAGCTGTGTAGCTCCAGGCTCCACAGTACCTCACTCTCTGAGCCAAACAAGTGCAGCTGCCTGTGTCTCCTCACACGCCCTGTATTGTGAGGCTGTTACTGTCTTACAGCCTTCCACTGCATTTTCTCAGAATTCTCAGCCTCCGTCTCAAGCTGGAGAGTTCAGAGCTCAGTGTTTCAGGTGAACCTCAACAAGCACTGAGTTAAAGGGGATAATAAATGACCTGCTGGCTGCTCTCCTCCCAACATGTGTGTGTAGCTCTCCTTGTTGCTGTGAGAGCACACTTTGTAGCTCTTTTCCAAGCAGGCATCCACAGTGAGTTCCAGAGTGTTTCCAGCACAGCTCTTGCTCTGCAGGCTGGCTTCCAGCCTGTACTGACACACAAGGTTATTCTGCCCTAGGTGCAGAACTTCTTGCTTTTGTTTGTTGAACTTGAGCTGGCCTGATTCTGAAGCTTTTCAATGTCCTTCTGGACTGACTGGGTAAAACTGCCTGTGCAGATGCTGAGCCTCTGAAATGTGTTAAATTTCAGACTTAGCTGATTTGACCACATTTAATTAAGTTTATCAGAAGAGTGAGTCTCTTCATGGTTATTACAGACACAAAGAGCAGTTAATTTCTTTCCCCTTTCTAAAAAGAAGTGTGAAGAATGTGCTGCTAAAATCTGTGCCTGCTCTTGACCCATGTGCTCTAACTTGCCTTAACATCTATTCTGTTTACTCCCAAAGGCCTGAGTTTTATCTTCCTTATTTGCTCTACTGAAATTAATCCAGAACAGACTAATCCAAAAAGGTTTCAGCTAGTCCAGTTAAAAACAGGCATTCTGGATTCTGGCTAGCATGTTCCAAGTGTTACTGGTTTGGTAGGCTCAAATTTACTGAGCTCAAATTTACTGATTTTGTAGGCATAGTTAACTCACTGACTAATTTATTTCAGAATCATCTTAAGCATCAGCATTTTTTAAAGGACAGCATCCAATTCTGCTAGCAATTATTGCATTTTATTTCATTAATCAACACAAAGCTGTTCTTCAAATTAAAAAAAAAATCAGCAGTAAGATCAGGGGTTTTTTTATTATTTTTATTGACTTAAAAGGTCTATTTCTTGTTTTACTTCACCACTGAATCATTTCAAAATCACTGGAGGCAAAGGTGTTGCACTAGTATAAAATCAATAAGAAAGGAGTTAAAAGGCCATACTTTCCACATGCAGTGAATGAGAAATGAAAGAGAGGTTTATAATATCATAAACCTTGGAACTGAGTCTGGTAATTATCCCTGCTATGGCCTGCCAGGGAAATGACCACCATCTGTTGCTGCCCACCAGTGCCCTGAAAATACAATCAGGCTGTGAGCATTGGCTGGAACTAGCAGCAAACTAATCCTCTCCACTTCAGCTCTTCAAATTACATGTAATTACGTGTAAGATACAGGCTCAGTCTACACGGATTTTTCAGACTTTGGATGTGAAGATTGAAGAAAATGACATTTCTCCTACACTCACTGTTCAGTTTTCCCCTCTGTATTTGTATTTCATAGATTTTGGTTTTAAATTGCTGGCAGGAAAAAAAGGCTATCTGCTGAGGTTTGGGGGTGTTCTCTCTGGTTTGTGCATTTAGAAATGGGACTTTTCTTCACACAGTAGCTTTGAGCTAAAGTTAATATTTTTCCTTATGAAACTGAGATAAAACTGTTTTTAAAATAAAGGAAATGTTTCAAGGTTCTGAGGAAGTTTCAATATTATATACACATCCCTGTAAAGAATATCCAGGAACTAGACCATGGTAAGACTAAGTGTGATAAAGAAATCTGCTGAAATGAAAGAATTGAAAGTAGGATGAAATAGCACAGAAAAGTTAGATTAGAAGAAGGAAGAGGTGAAATAGAAAGGGAGAGAAACTCTAAAGAATATAGGGCAACCTTAATTCTTATTTGGCTGTCTCTATTTGCTTCTAACTTTCAATGCAATATAAAGGGGTGTCTTCACAGAGGACTTTTTTTAGGAAAAAACAAAGGAGAATAGAAAAATATTCTAGTTCCTAGCAAGCTCCTATTTAGTGCTTCCCAGTACATAAAAGAAATACCAATGTGTTCAATCAACAGCTTCAAAAACCAGAGGAATATTGAATTTAAAAAAAAAAAAATTGGAAAATGAATAAGACAGAAAGGAAGGAAGGAAGCAGCAGAGGGATTCTGCTTTGTTTGCTTTCCCCCTTTTTAGATGGATTAAAGAATTATTAAAAATTAAAATGCAAAATCACTCTCAGACAAACCAAGTGAGAATGGCTTCAGCTGAACTGGATAATATCTAGGTCCCAGAGGACCCAATTCTTCTTCATCTGTTTTTGGCTACCCTATAAAGGGTCTCCGAATCATTTGGAGTGGTCTGCAGCAATAATAATGTATTCCTTAGAGCTCTGCCACTCACAGACAGAATGCAGGACGAGAGAGGCAAAGCCACTGGAGAGGCTTTTTTCTCCTGTTAGATTAAGCACTTTGGCTTCTCTGAATGAAAACAAGACTATGGCAGTATTAGATACCAATTAATGGTGAAAATAGGCTGTGTCATAAGGCACATTCCCCAGAGATAGCCATTTCAATTTTTGGTCAGTGTTTGGAGGCAAAAGGGATGCAGGGCTCAAGGTGAACTCGACTAAATTGTGGCATGTGTTTGTAAAATCAGGGTTGTGAATATTTTAGAAGAATGCTGTAATGTATTCTTCATTTAATTGTGAAAACACCATTAGGGATTCAGGTGGAAAATGTTACATTAATATACAGTGCTTTTACAAGGAAAAATAAATCCACAGGCCATGCAGGCAATAATAGGTACTGAACACACAATTTCCAGTCCATGACACAAAACCCCCTGGTTCATATGTAAATAGGGTGGAAAATTAGTGTTTATCTATCACACAAAACCAACACATTAGCCTGTACTAGGAACTCCCATGTGTAAGCTTGGAAAAGTGGAAACTTCCCTAACTCCCTTGCCTGCCTCCCTGGCTGGGTGGGTGTTAGTCAAACCTCCCTGTGCCTGCTGTGGAAAATCCAGCTGGTCCTGTGGAAGGAAAGAAGGAAAGAGAGCACCACGGTTTCTTCCAGCAGTGGGAAGCACAGGGCACAGTACAATGTGCTCTCAATTGGTCTTCTGAGACAGCTATTATGGCTAAGAGCTGTTTTTTCACCCTCTGAGTCTTAATTGTCAAGTCCATGTTTTGCTTGTAATTATAAAATAATAAAACAACCTCACAGTCATTCTGTGAGGTCATTGTGAAGTTTTAGTTCCAACTCTCATCTTGCAATATTTTTATTTTAGCTTAATTTTCTTCTCTCCAGTGATATTGCTCCCCATTTACATTGAAATAGGACTTTCCAAACTATCTGTATGGATAATGCATGGATGCAAATTCAGCTAAATGCATATAAAGCAATTTACTGCAAGTGCTGCAGTACATACAAGGATGAAGATGGAACCTGTCATGGATAAAAGACAGGGCACTGAAACATATTTTTGTTTCTAACTTTGCCCATAGTGAGTTAAGAATGGCACTATCCATACTGTGAAGACAAAGGCAGATTATAGCACATTTATCTTTACCTCACTCCATTAAAAAAACTATGAGAAAGATAAAGGTCCTAACCTCACAAGGTATGTAAAAATAAATGTGCTATAATATTTCCTTTGTCTGTGTATTTTTCTCCTTTGATAATGTTGTTAGCTCCAGATCTCTTCTGCAATATTATAGAATATATTTTATTGGAGTATAAGTTGGTGTGTTACCTTTATAAATAAATACATTCAGCTTATCAATATTAAATGAAAATGTCACCATTCTCTTAGTGTGCCAACCACATGAACAGCTTCTTGACAATGCTATTTGATATGCTGGAGCCTAATGGTATTTCTTGTTCAGAGTCTATAGCCATTCAACTTGAAAACAAATAATTAAAATAAATTATACCCTTTGAGTCTGCAAACTAAGGAGAAGAACAAATATAGCTGCACAGGAGGGAGGTTAACACACAGCTATCTCTTGACAGTATTATGAAGACCTCAGAGGGATTCCTACATGTGCCTGACTGCAGTGATTTATGTGAGGAATCCCATGTCAGACTGTTAAGTTTAGCAAACAGCATTTCCAGTAATAGATTTTCAGAAAAATCTGGTTCCCCAGGGGTATTGTGTTCTTCCCAATTATTCAAACACTCAGAGAGGCTTTGGCCTTTTTTCTTCTCTAGTCATGTACATATGTGTGTCTATGCCTATAACTCCTGGGTTTGCTTGTTTCTGGTGTTCTTCTGCGTACATGGGGTTGTGCTTGATGTCAAGACAGAGATTTCATGGCTTCTACCACAGCTGCCAGCCACTTTCTGCAGGTGCCTGTGTGGAAGTGTGCTTGTTTTTCTGACAGTCATGAGTGCCTCTGAGCTGTTGTTGTTTCATCCTCAAAGCTCCTTCTAGTGTTTTTTTTTTTTTTTTCTTTTTAATCAGTGCTCACTGGAAGCTTCTGAGGCTCTCAAAACTTAGGTCCCAACTATTATTAATGTTGAAGGCTCTAGTATTTAGGTCCCTCTGCTGTGCTGAATGACAATGAAGGAAATCATTTTACTGTGGGGAAATCAACATTAAAACCCCAAAACTTTCAGCTTGTGGCAAGGCATCCTCTTTAGTCTTTTCCTTGTGTTCCAATATCTGTCTTTGGTGCTCTTCACTTCAGAGGAAGGAGGCAACAGATGTGATGCATGAGTTGGAATAGGGAGAGGATTTTAACAGGAAAGTCAGCATGACCCCAGTGGCCTTCTGTGATGGTGTTCACAGGGGTCCCAGGATGAGGGAAGAGACGAGGATCTGACTCCATGTTTCAGAAGGCTTGATTTGTTATTTTATGATATATATTACATTAAAACTATACTAAAAGAATAGAAGAAAGGATTTAATCACAAGGCTAGCTAAGAATAGAATAGGAAGGAATGATAACAAAGGTTTGTGGCTCAGCTCTCTGTCCAAGCCAGCTGGGCTGTGATTGGCCATTAATTACAAACATCCAACATGGGCCAATCAAAGATCCACCTGTTGCATTCCACAGCAGCAGATAATCAATGTTTGCATTTTGTTCCTGAGGTCTCTCAGATTCTCAGGAGGAAGAAACCCCAAGGAAAGGATTTTTCATAAAAGATGTCTGCGACAGCCTTCTCTGTACTTTAATATGCCTTGCTGCCCTGTCGTATCCAGACATATCAGACCATAAATGGCATTGTTTTCAGCAATCTGCTGCTCTTGCAGAAGAAGAAAGAGGTTTTTAGGCTGAGCTGCGCTGCCTTGCTGGCACAAACCACCCCCATCAGGCCCCCTGGGGCAGGTCTGCAGGGCACACCCAGATGTCAGCAGTGCTGCCCGTTGAGCACCTCACCTTTGGGGTGTTTGCAGGCACAACATGCACCCCGAAAAGCTTGTATCACCCTCCTAAAGGCCTGACCCACCTGCAGCTCTGTGTACACCATAAAAATCAGTCTCTGACAGCTGATATATAAATGGACTTCAATGACTTATCACCACCTGAAAAGGAGAAAACTGGAGGGACCAGGTCAAGAGGGTTTGCAAGGGGGGTTTCCTGTCTACCCACTTGCCTCTCCAAAGTATATCAGTGGCTGTGCCAGCTCCAGCACCCAAGTCTGTCCCCACTGTCATTACCTGAATGCCTGAACAGAAGATTATGTCCCCCAGAATGCCTGGAACCCAGCCTAGCTCAAGAGTAGGAAAGTTAATTTGCTGTTGGCCTGCATGCTTTAGGTGATCTAGGCTTCTCTGAATAAGGCTGGTAAGAAGGAATCTCTTTTTCTACCCTGTCATCCTTCTGTCCCAGATGCTCTCTCAAGAGATCCTAGTCCATGCACAAGAAGTAGAATAATAAAAAGCCAGGGAACTCAAGGAAAGTTTTCACAGGGGAAAAAAAAGTTCATTCAGATTCAAAATATGAGAGATGTTTGGCTGAGTTTTGATTCTTTAAATATCACTTATTTTCTCTAAACTAATGGCTGAAAATTATTCTTTTTTTTTTTTTTTTTTTTTTTTGGCATTAAAAAAGGAGATAGCATTTTAGATTTAGTTCTCCACAGGGAGAACCATTGTTAGCTTGAACTTGTATCAAACTCTCTTTTTTTGGATACAAGTTTCATAGTTTTGGGTACATCAATGAAGACTATCACGCTCAGCAGATGTATCTATCTGCCTCCTAGGACTCTAAAGAGACCAAGAATACTTCAGTGGTTCAGTTACAAGACTAGAAGTCAGAAGATTCAAGATTTGTCTGAATTAATCTTAGCTATTTATGGCTTCAGAATAAGTAACCCAATTTACATGAGTTCAAGACCTTGTGCTTTACAGTTTCTTCTCATCTATTTCTAATTCAAAGAGAAAAAAAATCATGTAAAAAGTCCAGCAAATAACTTAACTCCCAGTTTTCTATTTAATAAAACAAAATTATGATTATAATAATTACAAGCATTATTTGAGTAGTGGCACCGACAATGGAATTAGAGATTTTCAGAATGTGGGAATATTGCTGTAGAAAGAGGATACTGTATGCAGATGATGTTAGAAATACCTGAAGAGGAAATGGCATAGATTAGCAGTTTAATTTTAGAAGCCAAGTCTGCTTTGTCCATGTTTTTAGCCAATCTAGATCACAACTCTTTGAGGACGGGTACCTTTGCTGCCTTGGTCTGGTTTCTGTACAGCTCCACACACAGTGATAATGAATTTAAATAGAAATGCTAAGCTGCTGATGTCACTAGAATGTGCTTAAAGCACAGTTCACTCCCTTTGGTGTTTCTTGGTCTCTACGTATCTTTGTAGAAATCAAAGGTTATTTCAGTCCTGAAAATGGTGTTTCTGTTATTTCGTTGTGTTGAGCTTTTTATGCAGTTCAGTAGCTAAAAGAGGTGAGAGAGATGTCCATTTTGGAAAGAAAAAGCTGAGACCATCCATTTAGTGTCACTTAGGACCTATTGCAGAAGAATAATTTGGTCATTTAGAATTTTAGATCAAAGTATAAATAGTCTAAAGCTACACTGCATCCCAGAGGTGAGGAGATGGAGGCTATTTGTAGTCATAATACCAGATGTTTAGTCATTGCTTTAAGTTCAACAACAAAAACTGGAAACAAAAAGAGAGCTGCTAATTGGGGGGATTTGGAGTCGTGTCACAGGTGAAAGATGATCTAAAATGCTGCTTCATAGCACAGTGCAATAGTGAAATTAGCACATGTCTATTATCTCTGCTTGCAACTCTGCAGGAAACTAATGGAAATAGCTTAATCTTTTCAAGCTCTGCTGAAAGGAGAAATGTAGGATTTAACCTGTGTTCCTGAGTTTTCCCTCCTCTCTTATTCCTTGCCAAATTCTTGCTGCACAGCAGATTTTTATTATTTAGTAATAATAAATTGCCTGGACAGTAAATTTAATAATTAACTGTAGAGATTAGATAATTCATTTCCAGAGGCAGTGGTAGGGATCCATTGTGTTAATGGTTAGAAAGAGAAAAGGGTGCAGTCCTAAAATTCCCTCTCTTGAACCAGCTTCAGGGAGCTCTCCTTCCAAAGCAGTAAAAGCAAAGGCATTAATTATACATTTCCATTATGACAGAGCCAACATCAGCAGTGACTAAAACATAATTTGTTTAGGTGACAGTGCAGGCTGTTCTCTGATCAAGTTTTGTTTCCCAGAGGGAGGCATCAGTCTTAAATTACACAGCAAGCAGGCAAGAGAAAGGAAGCAAACAATAAAACACTTCCCAGAGGAAGAAAAGACAAAAAATTGTCTCTCAGTGTCTTATGAAATAAATAAATCTACATTTTTTTGTCAATTAAAAAAAAAAAAACAGCAATGGGGTACAGCTTTAATTAAAGGAAGTGGTTTTTTCTGTGGGGCTTCATAAGATTGCATTTTAGACTTCCAGCGATGAGTTGCTTTTAATGCAAGAGGAACGTTATCATTATAGGTAACGAAAAGATGACAGAAAGAAAAACCCTTGGAAAGTGCTGACAAGAGGGAAACATGGGATATTTTACTTGTCTTAATGTAATGCATAAAGTAATTTGGATTTCTTTAGTAAGGTATGCACAAAACCCAGCACGGCTGTCTATCAACATATTTAATTTTACAGAATCACTGATATATATATAGATAGATAGATAGATAGATAGATATACACATTCACATTAATATTTATGTACAATTAAAGCTGGACATGCATCTTTTTGGAGAAAGATATCTTTAAGTTTTGATCTATAACTTGGCTTAAAGCCATCAAGCATAGGCCTAATTTTACTTTATCTTCAGTTTCAGTGGATTTATTATTTTGCGGATTTATTATTTTGCATAAACCTCTGTACATATTTTAGGACATTACCAAATCAAAGACCCCAAAGGGTGTTTTTTGTTATTTGCTTTTAATTTTTGCTTGCTATACAGAATCATTGCTTGTAGTTTTTATTGTAATTTGACTTTTAATATCACATCCCCTGACTGCTTCAGCCTCTCTGCATTTGGCATGAGTAAAGCAAAAAGTAAATATAAGCCTTATTTTTTATTATTTCCAGACCTTTCCAGAGAAACTACAAAAACTAGGAGTATTTTCATGCTGAACATAGAATTCCCTCTCCAGTGTTATTTTCTGCCAGCATCAGGTGAATTAACAAAACAAAAATGCAAGTAATTTACCCCATGTGCAGCAAATTGTCCTTTGAAACATTTACTGTGCAAAATTAGGTTCTCTCTAATACAAAAAAAAAATCTACATTTCATGAAAATGATTACAGAGAATTTTGTGTGAGCTTAGAAGTTTTGATTTAATTGAAGTAGTTAATATTTCCTGTCTTTAAAAAAAAAGGTGCTTTGACCACTTGAACTTTCCAAGCCATTAGATCCTAAAGAAAACCACTGCCCAATGTTACACTGAAAAGGAATGAAAGCAGCATTGTTTCCTTACTGCAGGCTTAAACTAGTGTAGTTTGGTTTATAATTTAAACATTTAGGCATGCTTCAATTATAAAATCAACTTTACTGTATTAGTTATTTGGAACCTTAAAATACAGTGATCTGAGCGCATGTATCTCTATAGATCTGTCATTCCTAAAAGGCTGAGTTGCCATCATCCCCAAAAGGAGTGATGGAAACCCAGATAAAATGCTGTATAAAGACATAAAAAATGTTAAGAAAATGGAATGGGAACAAACGATCTCAATCTTTTACATGTGTTCTCAGTTTCATTGCTCTTAACTGAAATAAGGAGCAAAGGATTAATATGAAGACTGGCTGACCTGCTGTCCCACAATTACATCACCTCCAGTCAGAATTTTGTGCTCATTACTGAAGTGGCAAAGGCTGCAAAACTCCCTGATCTATTACTGGAGTAGGTAATGCTGGGGGAGGGTGTCCAGGTTATGCTATACATGGACACCCTCTTCTGGATATTCAAGAGGTAGAAACTCAGCAATAGGTCAATAGCTTAGAAAATTATCTGCATCCCCTGTACCACACATACCTCTGAAGCATTACTTTAAATAATAACTGGATTTGTCTATCTGTATGGAAATTGGCTTTCTGATGGCACATCTACAGCTCCTGGCGCTGGTGACCTTTGTGCCTTCCTGCAATTTGTAATTTTCACCTGAAATGGACAGCTAAGAAAAAAGCTTTTTATTCATGTCTGACCCATCCAAACCATCCAGGAAAGCCTCTTCCAAAGGCAGAAAACCATAGAGTTCAGAGTGGTTTGGGTTGGAAGGGACCTTAAAGATTCCCTGGGCATGCCATGGGACACCTTCCACTAGGTCAAGTTTCTCAGGGCTCCATCCAACCTGGTCTTGAACGCTTCCAGGGATGGAGCATCCACAGCTTCTCTGGGCAACCTGTGTCAGCATCTCACCACCCTCACAGAGGAGAATTTCTTTCTAATGTCTAATCTAAACCTGTCCTCTTTCTCAGTTATGCATTGTGAAGAATATTCCAAAATAAAAGGCCTGGATAGAGTTATCTCCAAACAAGATGAAAATTCAGATCAGAAATCAAATGTAGTAATTCAAGACCAACTTTAAATGTTTCTAATTAGATACTGGTTTTGTGTCCCTTATGAAATGTTCCAGTTATTAAAAATCCTGTTAAGAATTCACTCCAAAGTGCATGAGAGTTAAACATGATGACTGAATGGTCTCACTCTGATTGTCTCCTAATTTGGTTGGGTTAGAAAATTCAGCATTTTGAGAAGCAAGAAACTGTTCAAAAAAGGAAAGCAGATAGGATCATGAGTGCAAAATCACAACTTCAGAGATAGAGGCCATCCTGCTGGAGTAGCTACAGAGGAAGTTACTGTGTCATTTGGACCATTTTTACTTAGTTTATTTAAAAAAAAAAAGCCACGAACCTTCTTATCTCACTTCTCTGTATGCATAATTCTTGTTATGCTTTGGTAGTTTAGAGTAAAACCAAAAAGAATCAGGCAACTTGAAGAAGAATGTTCAGTTTTTTGATGCTGGAAGCTGTGAAATTAATTGGGTTTTGAAATATTTTCTGTATTTTCAGATTTTGTTTGTGAGAAGTGAATATTCCTAAAGAGACTTTTGCATCTTTGGCTTTGCTTTCCCTTAAAATCCCCTTATTTAATGATAATACTTTATGTGACATTTTACATTCCGTTTGAAAAGCCATCTTTTATTTAACAGTGTTCTGGCAATATTTTTAAGATAATTTACCTAAAGTCTTTGTCACTTATTCACTCTGTTAAAATATCATGCAGGCTTCATGAATAGGGACACTAAGAAGATCTTTGAAAGTTCAAAAATGCATTTTCTGCATTAGCAGCTGTAATAGAGCTGCACTTGGGGAATGTTTTTTCTCCAATGCCTTGTGTTTATGCAGCTTTTATAGCCTTAAGAAAAGATCCCAAGCTAATCCACAAAGGTAAGATTATTTTCCTTCTCAAAAACATGGTACAAAAGACCATCTATTCTGTTTTACTGAAATCACTGATTTTTTTTTCAGTTTATTCCAGTTGCAGATGAAAGCTGGGCAGCAGGAAAAGCTTTCCTACTGTTTTCATCATGTAGACACCAGGGCTCCCTGGAAGATGCCAGACTGAAATGGTTTGGATGTGAAAAGAGATATTTGGTTATTATCCAGATGTAGCCAGCCATTATCTAAATTGTTCTTTTTGGGGGGGGTAGAATGAAGGCTGGAATCAGTTATTTCCTTTCCAAGCCCACTGAAGTGGACTAAGTTTTGGACTAAACACTTTTGTGAGCAGATTTGAGACCTGGATAAAAGGAACTAAGAAGAGGGGTGGTTCTGGCTGTTCGTCTCTGCAATGGGTGTATTTAAAATTTGAAAGTCTGCTGCTCCAGATTGTCTGCTTGTTTCCCAGGCACAGCCATTCTGAAGTCCCCTTTTAACTTGCTCTCCTCAGCAGGATTTCTTCTGGTTGCTAATTGCCAGCAGTGAATAATCTACAGAGGTAAATAAATGAGGAAGAAAAGGTTTCCAAATTGAAGTGGCTAAAAAAATTCCAGACACTGGGGGTGGCTGAAAAGAAAGTCAAAAAAAGCTTCTGGCATTTTATTTCTTTATCCTTTTGTTACAATAAGGAAAAGATCTTTTTCTGCTAATTCTGTTGACAGCAATCTGGCACCTTGAGAAACATTTCTGCAGTCTCATAGTCCCTGCTCCATAAATAGGCAAGAGATCAATAGTTGCATAATAGCTGAAAATAATTGTCTGAAATAGTTGAAAATAAACATAGAAACTCCAGCTTCTTACTTAAAGACTATGTATTAGCACTTTTTTCCCAGCTCTGATTCACAGTCTAACTTGAGCAGAATGGCAATCAGTCCCAATTGTTGTGGCCCAGCAAGGACATATGTTCTTGTTGTCCTGAAAGCTTCATTTCATTTCCCCTTCTGACTATGCTAAATAACAGATATCTTTAATATAGATTGATAGACCTTAAAAAGTAATTGTACATAAGAAATCATCTGCTGGGAGAATTTCTAACAGTTACTGCAGTTATCTGGTTTTGGCCCAATCCTAGGCAATACCAATATATCTATTAACTGAAGTCACAGGCCAAATTGCTACTGTTCTAAATGAAAACAGCATTTGGCTGTACTGGCCTGGCAGGCTTACCCTGGGCCACAGCATTAAAAAAAAAACCAAAAACAAACAACTGAATTTTACAGAGTTTCATGGAGGTAAACTGATGATACAGGCTCTTTTAGAGAATTGTCTATGTCAGCACATTTTCTGCATTTTCAATGTATTGTTACATGTATTTGGATCAATATTTCTCTTGAAACAAGAATACAAGCTGCACTTACTGAGGAGACTTGGAGCAACATTGGTTTAAACCAGACTCTTTGTTTAAAATTGTAAGATAGGAGTCCTGAATGAACCCTCAGAAGAATATAGAATAAAGGAAATATGTACTATTCTACTGCATGCAATACTCACGAAAGCATTATCAATTGTTGAGTCAGGTTTCATTGTATTTTTAAAATGAATTCAAGAAGAAACTGCAGGAATGACTTGAAGTTCAAAATATCTGCTTTTCAGCAGGGAAGTAAAGAAATATGAAGAACACTCTTCTAGTACCCACTAAAGGATTTTGCTAAATTTTCAAATAGCATGTGAACTCACAAGCAATTCTAGGGATGGGAAGTTGAATCCAGTTTCAAATGAAAAATAGGATATGCTTATTGATTACTGGAACAACTGCTGGGGATATTTCAGTTGAGGTCTTCAAATGAGCTCTCAGAGGCCTGTTTCAGCTAAACCAGACATGGTGGATCATTTGCAAGGTTCACAGGAAGCCAGTTTCTGGCATTTAGAACTTTCTGTGCTTTTCTCAGCAAAGTTGTGAAGGTTTTCCTATACGTTGTCCATATTCCAGTCTTCAGAGTTTGTCCATGGTTTTGTAACACAGGATTATGACTTCCTTTTCTGAAACTTTGCATACCCAAAGATTTCATCAGACATCTAGCAATGCCACACGTATGTACTGATGTGCTTATAGCTCAAGACCCTTAAATCATGAGGAAACTGAGACTATCTCAAATAATAAGAGTAATGCCGGTAATTTCTCCAAGATTTTGGCATAAGAATGCCAAATTTAATTGAAAATGCAATATGTGTTCCATGATCCAAATGTCCTAGACTGTTTCAATGCAAAATAAGTTTCAATTCTTTTCTATCTGGGTTGCTGAAGTAAAGACAAAGAATTACCACAGAAAGAGGTGAGATGCATTTCTATATGCTCAAAGTGAACTAGAAAGAGCACCTAAGTAAAGGAATTATTTATAGAAAGCAGAATTTGAAGAGAAATGCCAAGAGATGTCAAAACTGATTGAAACATGCAGTCTTGATAGTCCTGAAATTCATGCTCTGACTGCCTGTGTGCCTGACAGAATTTGTGCACAATGCTTTATTTCCTTCAGCTGCTACCTTTGGCTATCAGTGAAGGCAGATGAGAATTTAGGAATCATTTGTTACCTCTGCTTCCTTCCCCTCATCTTGCACAGCGTGCACTATTAACCAATCTGATGCAATTGAAATGATAGAACAAATGCGGCTCATGGAAATCCCATTCTCTTCATTTAGCGAAAAAAAAAAAAAAAAGCAGTTTAAAACGGACTTCAAAAAGATTAAATTAGACAAGTGTCCTATGCAAAGGTGGCTTTTAATTATGATGCTGAATAATGTTATCTTCTCATCAATTTAACACCTCTACCAACAAACAAAATCAGTCTGAGAAGAAGCACTGGCTGGGAATGATATACAACAAGCTCTATTCTCCTGTCAGGGCACATGAATACAATGTCTTTGCACTGAAACCTTTGAAGTTACACTATTGTAAAAATGTATAATAAAAAGAGAATGAGATCCAGGTAGATTTTCATTACAGCCATAGATTAATCATAGTTCTGTGACACTGGCCACACAACTTCAGTGTAACTGAGGCATCTTATTTAAGAAGGTGTGCAAATAAAAAGCTGCTGACAATATAAATATTATCTTAATGCATTATTAGGTTTTTATCTCTTCTATTATTCTGATTATAGGAAAAGGCAAACTTATCTGTACAACAGTTAACTGACCTATTTAAAGTATCTTCAGACATACATCTGAAACCAGATCTCTGATCATCTTACCCTGATGTTATGACTTCCTTTTCTGAAACTTTGCATACCCAAAGATTTCATCAGACATCTAGCAATGCCACACGTATGTACTGATGTGCTTATAGCTCAAGACCCTTAAATCATGAGGAAACTGAGACTATCTCAAATAATAAGAGTAATGCGGTAATTTCTCCAAGATTTTGGCATAAGAATGCCAAATTTAATTGAAAATGCAATATGTGTTCCATGATCCAAATGTCCTAGACTGTTTCAATGCAAAATAAGTTTCAATTCTTTTCTATCTGGGTTGCTGAAGTAAAGACAAAAGAATTACCACAGAAAGAGGTGAGATGCATTTCTATATGCTCAAAGTGAACTAGAAAGAGCACCTAAGTAAAGGAATTATTTATAGAAAGCAGAATTTGAAGAGAAATGCCAAGAGATGTCAAAACTGATTGAAACATGCAGTCTTGATAGTCCTGAAATTCATGCTCTGACTGCCTGTGTGCCTGACAGAATTTGTGCACAATGCTTTATTTCCTTCAGCTGCTACCTTTGGCTATCAGTGAAGGCAGATGAGAATTTAGGAATCATTTGTTACCTCTGCTTCCTTCCCCTCATCTTGCACAGCGTGCACTATTAACCAATCTGATGCAATTGAAATGATAGAACAAATGCAGCTCATGGAAATCCCATTCTCTTCATTTAGCGAAAAAAAAAAAAAAAGCAGTTTAAAACGGACTTCAAAAAGATTAAATTAGACAAGTGTCCTATGCAAAGGTGGCTTTTAATTATGATGCTGAATAATGTTATCTTCTCATCAATTTAACACCTCTACCAACAAACAAAATCAGTCTGAGAAGAAGCACTGGCTGGGAATGATATACAACAAGCTCTATTCTCCTGTCAGGGCACATGAATACAATGTCTTTGCACTGAAACCTTTGAAGTTACACTATTGTAAAAATGTATAATAAAAAGAGAATGAGATCCAGGTAGATTTTCATTACAGCCATAGATTAATCATAGTTCTGTGACACTGGCCACACAACTTCAGTGTAACTGAGGCATCTTATTTAAGAAGGTGTGCAAATAAAAAGCTGCTGACAATATAAATATTATCTTAATGCATTATTAGGTTTTTATCTCTTCTATTATTCTGATTATAGGAAAAGGCAAACTTATCTGTACAACAGTTAACTGACCTATTTAAAGTATCTTCAGACATACATCTGAAACCAGATCTCTGATCATCTTACCCTGATGTCTCCATAAAGACCAATAAAATTACTTTCTTTTCTACAAAAAGAAAAATAAATAGGCTTTGCACAATGACATCTTACATAGCTCCATATGAAGGCTTTGTCAGATGTAACACTGTAGGGATTCTCCCTTATTCAGGACCCATTAAAATCCAAATCATCCCAGAGATTTACATGAAAGTAAGATACATGCCTTGTTCTTGTTGTCCTGAAAACTTCAGAGTAAACTTATCTCAAATAAGTTCAGAAATTACTCATATTCTACAGTTTTAATTTACATGTAGTGCTCTTAGAGAGATACAGAAATTTAAGCAGAGGATGTATTAAGAAGTATTCATCTGAATTTCATTACCATACATTTCAAACTGGTATTTTCAAAGAATATCAGTTATCTATTCATAACCACTTGTTAGGGTGCAAAAGTACATTCTTATTATAAAAGCAAATTTAGGAGTTACATGTTAAAACTGCAAAAGAGATTTTTCTACTGATTTGGTGAAAACAGAAAAGAAACACTTCAACATTTGAAAAATAATCAGAAATCCTTTCCATTTTCAAGACTGAGATATCTAATCAATTTTATGTTGCTTTAATTATGTTTCATAGCAGAACCTTGTGCTGACAGACTACTCAAGGCTTATGCCAATCAGAATAACAGTTCACACATGTTATTGATTTAACTATCACTTTGAGGAACTGATCTGATGGTTTTATTAGACTTTTTAACTGTTCTTTTTTGGACAAGCTAATTCTACAGATCTAAATAAATATAGATCATGTTCTCTTGAGATGTGCAATTGTTTTACCTTGCTTTTAGCCATCAATGATAATCAATTAAAATAATGGACTATTCTAGCAGACACTCAGACACATTGTGTTGAGCACATGAAAGTGAGAAAGGTATGAGTTCAGAAAGATATGAGAGAGTTTTACAGAGCCATTTTTTATAACAAGTGATCCCTTAAAGCTTTTCTGTAGAATTTTTGACTAAAAATCATGCAGATTTTGTTTCCTCAATGAAGTTTCAATACATGCCCAGGATTTAAGGAACTTGACCAAATTCTTTATGGTACAAACTTCATCAGACCTCACATAAAATAACCTTTTAAATTTGGTGTAAACTGTCTCTAGTTAATATATAAAAGTCCTTTCTTTTATATTCAAATAATAATTCAGTGTTCAGTAAATTAGAAATAGTGAGACTTGGCTTTAAGTGCTTTTTCTCTTTCCCCTCTGCTTTTAACCTTTTCCAGCTGTGGGCTCCCAAATGGCATTTCAATTTCTGCATTATGGATTTGTGATCCTTACCTCTGGGTTGACGTGCACACATTTCCATCCTACACCATCTTCTGTGTGCCCAGAGCATCCTTCTGCCTTGCTGAGGTGTCCAGGAATATCTAAGGGTTAGTGAGTGAATTTTGCTGCACTGGGGTGGCAGAAGGCTGCTGAATTAAGTGAGCTGAAGCTGTTGCTTATGCTGAAAGCAAATCCTGCAGTCCTGGGCTGTTCAGAGCACTGAACTCCGGGAAGATATCCATAGTCCTGCCAGCTCAGTTATGCAAATGGTCCGACTCATACCTCTACTGACATGCTAAAAGATGCCAACAGGTGGCTGGCTCTGTCGGGAACCAAAGGGACAAGAACCCAAAGGAATGACACCAAGCTTTTAAAAACTCTGCTTCTGTGAATTTAGCAGTGTTTCTTCCAGAAGGGGCAGCTTACCTGTCTAGTCTTTCTCATTTGAAACTTCCAGGGGGTTTTGATAGATGAGGTAAAGGTGAGTATTTTTCATTTCATCTCCATGTTTCTGATGATTATTTTTCTTCATGGCCTTTTTTTTCTTCTTCTTCTTCTTAATAGAGTGGAATAATAATGGAGTTTCTGCCTCCTAACTTTGTAGTACAAATTGGTGAATAATCAGAGATTTTTCAGTGTTACCTTTAGAGAATCAAGTAACTACCTTCAAAAATCTCCCACTATAGATAAGTAATTTGATTTGTCTTCCCCATAAATCATTCTTTTTTAGAATATAAAATTAAAGACTTTTCTTGACATTTGTCTACTTTTACCTAGAAAAAAAAAACAAAACTGAAAGGCACTTCTTTTATGTTTGCTGTACTAAAACTTCACATGTCTAAGTTAGATGCATACAAGCTTTACCTTAGTTTAAAATAAAAATAATAAAAAGAAGATAAAGAAAATACAAAGCTTTCCTGGGAAGAACTCTGGAAGTGAATTTCCTTTTTTGCACCCAGGCTAAGAAGCTGATGAAATATCAAATAGAGGACATCTGCCTCATCTATTGCATATAAAGCTCTTGACAATCAGAATTATCTCATGTGATTGTAGGCTTGCTTTGAACCACACTTTCCATTACATTCACTAAGACCTGAACCTATTTTGCTTCTGGAACTCAACAGGAATCATAAGGAAATGTCTGAATTGCCTTCCAACTTGGTCTTGAAAAGGCATTTTGGTGAATTCAGTCACACCAAAATTATTGAAAAAACTGTTGATGTAAAAATTGATGTAAAAAGCCCTCTAAACTTTACCTTGCACTATTTTTCTTTTATACCTACTGCTGCTTCTGTTTTACAGCAGTAGTGGTACTATGGGAAAGAGGCTGGCAAAAGTCACAGGATCAGAATTTTCCTTGCTTTTCTGTCTGAAAGCCAGCTTCAGCAGAATAACCTCAAATGCAGAGGGGATAGAGGGATATTGCTCACTGATTTGCTTGCTGTGCTTCCATCTTGTAACTCGTTCTGTTGTATTTCTGCACAGCATTATTCACATCCACCAGGATTATTCCATAGGAAAAAGCAGTATTCAACCCACTGCATCATGTCCTACCCCTTATAAACACCTTATAGTTCAAGAGATTATCTTATGGTTTGATCCTTGTAATAGCCTTTGTTTAAGGGATTGGCTCAGAAGAATGAAATTATTCTCTGGCTACCAGAATTACTGTGACCTATCATACAATGATATATTTATATAAATGTATTCCATCTCAGTAACTTTATCAAAATTCATTTTTATTTTCCTTATAGTCATATACAGACAGACTTTCTGATAATTTGGCTCCCCAATTTAAAAAAGTATGTTTTTTTTTAAATGCCTTTCCATATGGTATTGCAAGCTTTTTAAACAGATCTGTTTTCACAGTGATTTTGTTGAAAAGAAATCAAAACAAATACTGAATGCAGAGCACCAAAATAGGTTCATGTACTTGACAACTGAGAAGATAGAGATGATCTGTGAAATGTATCGGGGTAGTAATCACTATTTAAATTATTTTGCTTCTTTCTAGTTGTCTCCTACAACTGTAAAAATATTATGATAACCAGGCAAGGTAAAAGTTGGGCTAAGAATGTGCTCTTTTCTTTTTCTTTAGTCATTTCATAGGTGTAATACATTCTAAAGAACAGGCAGAACATTTTGTTTATACAATTATGCTTATTTTTATAACTTGTTCTCCTATTTTAGACCTGTGCAGTACAAAAGCAGACTTGTGAAATACAGATTTTTAAAATTTTTTTTAAAGGCTCAATAATGGAAAAGTTACAGCATGCAGGATCAATGGTTTCCTGTGAAAAAAGCTAAGGGATGAAAAATTGGGAGAAAAGACACGTAAAAAATATGAGTGAGTCAGGTAAGGATGTGATCTTGGAATATTTTAATTGCTAAGAGTGTTCCAGTTCATAGAGCATCAACATAATGTAAAAATAAAATGCTTGTTCATGGGTACTTATTTCTGTCATGCTTTTTTTTTTTTTTTTTTTGTTTTCAAGTGAACAAAAATTTTAATTAGCTCTGTGGGCTATGCAGGATTTGTATTGGCCCTACAATGTCCATACAATCATGCTCTCAGGATATCCAGGTCATTATTTTACATTTTGAGGCTTTTATTCACGTCTTGGCAACATTCACAATAAAGTTTCAAATAGCATCTTCTACAGAACTGCTGGTTTCTAAATCCGAGAGGTTTATGGATCCCAAGCATGGCTGGAACATAAGGAGAACCACAAATCTGAAATTCTGCAAGTCACAGTGAGCTTTATGAAGAATTAAATTGATACCAATTATATACCGACCTATATACCACTGCAGACTATTTTATTCTGCTGCAGAGATTTATAAGGAAATTTTACTTTGTCTACCTTTTGGTAAGGACACTGTAATCACAATACTAAAACTGAATATGGGGTTGCAGTTGAGGATAAATGATGTCTGAAAGAATTGAGACTGGGGTTTTAAAATTGTATTTGGGGTCAGGTGGATTGTCAAGTTAGGACCTTCCTGCTTCCTTCTGTTCTTTTTAGATACTCATTACATCAGAAAAAGAATTATACTACATATACAGTGAAAAAAATATATTTGATTTTTACTTCATGTGCTTAGCAGGTGCATAACATGTATTTTATTTTTAGATAGTGTGTCTTAGGTAATGTTTCAGTTTTAAAAAAATATACAAAATAAATGTGTAGCTAAAGAAATAACGGGATATTCGTCTTTTTAGAAAAGGATACATACAGTATTTCATTTGAAAACAACTAAAGACATTGAAAATGGCAAGAGTTGACTGGTGCAGCTACATGGGGTGCAGTTACAATTCATTACTTAGAGCTGCATCTCTGACTCACAGCAAGAAGGCAGAGTAGTTGTGTGTTTCTACAAAGCTTTAAACTACCTTCATTGGAGTCAAAAAACACTGTCAAGGAACCTTGCAGAGATCCTAAGGCACTTGCTGTGAGGGTTGCATCTCAAGTTCCTGAATACACTGTATGAGACCAATATTTGTATATATATATTCCTTTGAGAGGTAAATAAATTTCATTTACTGAGTCTTCTTGTATTTTTATCTTACTTTCTGCCCTTTTGGTGCACCACATTACTTCTGGGTTGACTCTGAACTTTCTGTATCTTTCAAGTTTTGGTAAATCTGGCAAATTCTTCTTCACTTTTTTAAAATATTAACTTGGGAGTTACAGCAGTATATGATTATGTGTGCTGTATGTGATGCTCTAGCTTTTGTAAATCTTTTAAAACTGGGGGATTTTTATGAAAATACATTTACTTGTTCTGAAATTTTATTTCAACAAAATATTTATTTCAACATATTTTATTTTGCCAACCAAAAGATGATGACAGTACACCTAAAATGTCAGCTATTTGGCTTCACTGTTTCAGAGCAGTGGATTGAAGCTGCCTTAAATCTCTGCTAAGAGGAGATTAAATCTCTCCTCTGAGGCACACCTCCCTGATGCAGAAACCTGAAGAACAGGTACAGGGATGGTGAATTCCCATTACTTTTACTCTCTATCCTGGACAGGTCCTTTGGCACCCATGGAAGCAGCACGCTTTGAATTGGGTGTTGTGATGCTGACAGTGCTCAGGTGAGATACGAGACTGAAAAAAAACGAAAGTTTACCTTAGCTCAGGTCTCTGAGCACTTCTCATCCAGCACATCTGCAGGCACAGGGTTTGCCTGCTTGGTGTCTTCTGCTGTTTCTGGAGGAACCTCAGGCATCACTGCTCCCAAGGGAACATCTGGGCCTGGGTGGGTCCCTTTCCTTCCTGCTTGGAGTTCCCCAGCACAGCCTGACGTGTCTGCCTGGTGAGGGCGTGGGAGTAGGATGGGTCCCAATGGGTGGGATCCCAGCATTTCACCTTTGTTTTTGTTGTCTGAAAATTTCAGCTCATGGCAACCCACCCCGTGCGTTCCTGACTAACAGTTCTCCTGATTTCAAATGAACCAGTGATCAAACAAAAATGGGTCCTAATTATTTAGATCCCATTTTTTTATCTCTGATAGAGTTTAATGGGTATGAAGTGTTACTATTGATTTCCATGGGAACAGGAAAGGTCTTGTGTTATTCAATGCATACTGAAAATCCTGTGACAGTTACTGGAAGGCAGAAAGACACACTAACTTTCCTTTAAATTGCAGGATGAAAATGGTATATTAGAACAATTATGCCTCGGGGTGAATGTGTAAGTATAATGATACTGAAACTTGGCTTCTTTTCAAAATATACAAGTCTCTGACAGTTTGGTATTGAAAAGCAAGTGATTCACATACATAAAAAATAGAAGCAGACCAAAAATGTCAAGGTTTGACAGAGGGCAAATCCAAAATACTTCCAATAAAAGGAAAAAGAGAAGTTCATTTTGAAAGCATAATTGCTGAGTATCTTCTCAGGAATATATTTATATCATTAAAATATCATTTATATATTACACATAATTATAAACTAGATGCAATCATTTTTAAGAAGTGTAAGTATATAAAGTAGCCTCCCACTCTGCACACTTACCATGCACAGCAGCACCTTATAGAATGGAGAGTAGGAGTTAATGGTCAGTTTTCTTCCTGGAAGAAAATCACCATGGAGTCCCAGGGGGATGTATTCATCAGCAATCTGAAAAAGAGAATGAGCAGTGAAGTGACACAGTTTGCTAAGTTACTGAGGATAATGAAGGCAAGGGTAATGACAAAAAGATGCAGAAGGTGCTCGCAAGGACTGGGTGGTAAAATAGCAGATTGAGATCCATGCTGATATATGCAGCAGGGTAAATGAAGGAAGACAAACAATTGCAATTTAACATACATAATGGTAGGTAATGAATTAACTCTCACACTGAGAATCTTGTCTTTGAGTATTTTTATGAAACCCAGCTTCATTTTCCTGTGTGGTCACAAACTCCAAATATTTTTAGGGGAATAAAAATAAAAGAGAATAAAGCAGAGAGCATTCTGAGCCATTACATGCACAGCTGCTCTGACACCTCAGTATGAACGCAGGGTGCACACCCACTCTCAGAACAGCACAGGAAAATGGGATAGTATGGGGACAGCATGGGAAAATGTGCCAAGATACAGAGACAGGTGACCAGGATAATGAGAGGCTGGAACAGATTTTGGTCAGATATTTGGAAAAATTTAACTATGAAAAATGGGGCAAAGAGGGTAATAGTAAATTATATAAGGAATAAAGTGCCTGCATGCCCACACTCCTTCAGGGACAGGTACAACTGAGCAGCCAAACCCAGACTGGCTCACAGACCACACCACAGTAGCTTCCTTTTCAGTTCATGTCAGTACAAAACTGGTTGAGAAATGCACAGTACTTTGCTTTTCATTGCACTTGGTTTGGGGAGACTGAAATAAGTGTGCTATAAACTAGCCTAGAAGAATTTGCTTAGCTTGTTTTGGCCATGATTGCTTTTGAAAATCTGATTTTTAAGTCAATGTAAGTATTTTGTTTTGAAACGGTGAAGACTCGGCTCAGTGTATTGTATGTTTTTTAGTTAAATGTATAATTTTTTTTTTTCTATTACAGTGATCCTTAGGTAATGGGATGGTTTTACTGGATTGCCAGTGATGTGCCAAAACTTGAGGAAAAGAGCACTAATGGGACCCCTCAACCTTTTGCACAGGGCTACAAAGCACCTTAGCTCAAATTTTTCTACATTAACAGCACCATGAGGAACAAGCAAGATGTGCTTGAGACTTTGACCCAGTACCAGAGAATTGACATCACTGGCACAGGTAAAACCTGGTGGGAAGGGTCCTGTGACTGGAGTGCCCTGTTGGGTGGTTACGGCTTCTTTAGGAGGGATAGGCAGGCAAAAAGGGGCAGGGTTGGCATGTATGCAATGGAAGGAATAAAATGTATGGAGCTCACAGCTGGCAGTGGCACAGTTAAGAGTCCCTGGATAAAAATCAAGGGATAAACAAAAAAGGAGGAGGCGGTAATCCACTACAGACCTCCCAGCCAGGATGCTAACACTGCTGAATTATTTGTTGAGGAACAAAGATACACTTCCACATCAACTGCCCTTGTCCTGATGGGGGACTAAAGCTTGCCAGAAATTCTCTGGGGGCATCAGCCAGGCCACAAGATTCCTAAAAAACCTGGATGACAGGTCCTGCTCGGGAAGATGCTCTCCTTGATCTGCTGCTTGCCAATAGGGTGGATCTCATGAGCAAAGTGCTGGGCGGCCAACTGGAACTGATGGAGTTTCAGCCTGCAGGAGACCGAGGGGAGACCTCGCTGCAGTCACCACTTCCTCACAATGGGAAGAGGAGGGGCAGGCACTGATCTCTGCTCTGTGGTGACGGTGTCAGGAGTCAAGGAAATGCCATGAAGATGAGTCAAGGGAGGTTTAGGTTAGATATTGAAAGTTGGAAACATTTATTCACCCAGGGGGTGGTTGGGCACTGGGTGAAGAGGTCAAAGCACCAAGTTTGACAGAGTTCAAGGAGCATTTCAACAATGGTCTCAGGACAGGGTGTGACTCCTGGGGTGTCCTGGGCAGGGCCAGGAGTTGGACTTAGTGATCCTGATGGGTCCCTTCCAACTCAGAATATTTTATGATTCTCTGAGACTAAAACATTTTATCTGCCTCTAGTGAGGAGGGGATGTTAACATTACTGTTATACTCTGTGAATGGATGGTTATGGTTCGTACAGCACTGAGCTGGCCAGAAATACTGCTCTGCTCTAGCAGAAAATCAGATCTGGAGGAGTTCAATGTTCTCTGATCTTTTCCGCATATGAAAGGAGTATTTAAAAGTATAATGTCTTCCATTTCATCAATTTGAGGGGAAAATAATAACATCATTAAATGAATTCCTATGTAGAAAATTGCCTAAGGACTCAGGCCCCAAATGGTTTGAATTTCAATATAAAATGAGAAATAGCTGCTTTTTGCCTATCACAGCAATTTTTCCCTTCAGCTTTACAATTCTCCCTCTGCATCTTGTGTAGCTTTGAATGTACTGATATTCTGGGCATGAAAACAAGCTCTTCTGGATATTTTGAATCCAAATTTTTATGAATACTCTTTTGAAGTTACCTATTTGCACAGACTTTTTCCAGTTTTGTGTTCAAGTCAGCCACCCTCAATTGAAAAAGTTGGGAAATCTGGTTTCATTCAGATTATATTGTTATTATGTTATTTATTCATATTATAACTATTAGTATTGTTTTTATCCAGCTATATTGCCTGCTTAAACATACATTTATTAGAATGAAACCTTACACTGAGTAGGATATTAATCAGCTGAGTGGTAGGGGACAATTTTGTGCATTTAGCTCATAAGTTACACATATAAAAAACCCAAAAATTAGCAGTGTGTAAAAACTGCAGATGCTTGAGTCACTATTAATTAATAAACCCAGTTAACCCAGTCTGACTATTTCTTTTAAAAATCAATTAATTTGAATAAAACCTGTGACTAAGATTCAGCACAGTCACCTTTAATCTGGTGTTGAATTCACAAGCAGATTCTGCAATATCCTGAAATTAGCTTGGGGGTGCTAGAAACCTATTCCACTTCCAATGAGAAACTTCAGAACCAGCCATGTTTTTGAGCTGCAGCTCCTCAGTGGCTTTGGTTTTCCTCAAATAAGGTAAGAAAGAGGGAGAAATGAGTCTTCTTCATTCTTATAAACCACTACATTGGGAACCTTTGCTTTATTTATGAGGATTTGCCACTCCTTTGGTTCATTCTTAAATCTACATCTCTCTTTTTAATTGTTTATAGTTTGAAATAGTATGAAATAGTTGTATGTTACAATTATTATTCTACCCAGCTTAGTTTTAAATAATTTTGTGTTAGGCCAAAAAGCACTTTGAAGCTCTCTCTCCCAATCACAGAAAATTTATGATATATATTTTTAAGCTTCTTCATGTTCAAACCGGTTGTTTCCGACTTAATATGATATTTAGCATTTATTAATTATTCCAGTTAATTCCATTCTAGCTGCTAGAAGGATCCTGGATTTATTTTTCCTTTTAAGTCTTCCTTCAGAAACAGACTTCATGCTCTGCCTTTACAGATAAGAGCAGGCTAAGTTGTTCAGGGCTGGTAGCAAATGTTCAAGACCAAGAGCAAGCATAAAACACAACAAGGCAGTCCCCTCTCCTGTAAGCACATGGCCAGGTACAGCTACCACGGCTTGGAGAGATTCCAAGGATTGCCTATTACTGGAAATAAACAGCTGCCCTTATGCAGCAAAAGTGACATACCCAGACAAAAATAACCTGAGCACTTCCAGAGCCTGAACTACAGAAGCATCACGTGGGAGGTGAAATGATGCTGCTTTAGTTTTGATTTTTGTTTAGTTTTTGGGGGCTTTTTTTGGTGCTCTTTTAAATAAGGTACAGATTAATTTTCAGAATAGCAGGAATAAAGCATGCCTACATTTAAAAGGCCTCCCAGTCTTCCCAGGCTGCTGGAAGGGAAATGAAGGTCACTGCTTATGGAAGGTGTGGCCTCTCAGAGACAACATCAGTAGATTATTATGCGTGAAAACCACTCTAATTTGACCAAGGTCAGGCAGAACAGCTCATTTTTTTTCAGTAGAAAAGTATTTTATTTGTTATGCTACATACCACTCAGTTTAAATCTTTTGAACCTTATGCCAAGCTTATTTCTTTGGTCCTACTTTCTATTGTAATACAGTTATTTGCAGAGATTTCAGTAAGAATAAAGTGTCCTTGTTTTCTTCATGGAAAGACAACTTTCTCTGAAAAAAAAGAAAAAAAAGCCCTTGGGTACGTTAAAAAATATTTTCCCCCTTCATATATTGTAAGACTATGGGTTTCCTGTTCTAACTTGTGTTAACTTATCAACAATAATTGATTAAGGAGAAAATACGAAGAACATTATTTTGTAGTTCTTTAACTCCCAGATGATGCTTTGTGGAGTCCCACCTGACCTCTTCCTTTTTGTCAACAAAGTGAGTTTGTGTACATTGTGCTGGTTCGTGAGCACACATAAATTGTTCTGCGCTGGGGAATGACAGGAGAGTGCACTTTTTAGGAGCTCTAGCTGAAGCAACTGTGGGCCTTTAAACTTGAACAAAGAAACTCAGTTTCTGAGTCAGCACTGTGTGAACTGTGGTTTCTTGTGTTTTACACAAGCCTTTAACTTGTGAGCTGCGGTGTAGCTCTGGAACTGAATTACACTAAGATAAGGTTAAACATAATTTGCTCATCCCTACACACACATTTGCTAAATCTGAGGACTAGGCAACACCAAATCAGTGTTGTAGTGGTAAAAGTAGGAACTGGATGTGAAATCATGTCATTTTCTGTTTCTGCACTTGAGGCTGCCACCTGACTTCCCAGAGATTTAGGTGTGAAGGTGACGCCGGCCGGGGTCTGTGTACAAATCACAAACAGGATGGGGCTGCTGTGGAACGTGCCTTGAGCTGTTTGATTTTCCAGCATCAGTCTCATTACATGGTTATGACAATGGGAAGATGCCACCAGCTCACATCCCAGGCAGCAGACACAGAATTGAATGTTACAACTCACTTTATAAGTTTTTTGACCAATCACACAAAGCAAAAGCACATTGACAGGAGTTCTATCCAACCACTATAAGCACATGTACCTTTGGTTAAACAATGCTTGCTTATTTCAAATACAATACCTGCTTGTAAGCCTTAAACACAAAGCACAGAGCTCCATTATTGAGCTTCAAACTTCCTAATATCTTGCTAGATAAACTTTTCTGTAGCTTAGAGAGTTATTCTAGACAAGCATTAATACACAGACCATTGTTCTATTTGTCCTTGCTTTTCTACAGTTTAAATAATTGTTCTGCTGACCAATCTCATGGCTGCTGCTGAGCTCTAACCACAGTTCTACTGCTCTCTGAGGCCTGCCTTTTGCAGCTTTCCCAAAACCCTCTAAATTCATGGATTCCCACATGAAGGCTCCCCTCCATGAGCATCTCCCCAGACATTCCTATACATCTCCTACTTCTGTGCATGGCAGCAGCACCAGTGCCCTTGTAGAGCTTGTGTGGTGGGAGAGTAGCCATGGGGGTACCCTTGTTCCCTGCTCTGCTTCAGTCCAGCTTCCGAGATGACTGAAATCACCTAATTTTAGAGGCCTGAGGACAGCTCAGCCTGATGGTGACTGTCACCTTTGCATTATGAACAAAGAGCAGAGACTTCACCAATACAATGTTATCTTTGGGATCTCATTCAAGACTGTGTAAGCTGGGGGTTAGCTGAAAATAAGATCCCTAACAAATTATCCGTGGGAAAAACCATTGTATTTTCTTGAGGTTTTCTTGAGTGCTAGAGCACTTTCCATATCATGACTGAAACTTTGTCGCAGATTCCTTTTACAAGACATTTAACAATAACATAAGCCTCAGCTGAGCCCTTTTATGGCAGATATAAGGTGTTATACATAATCTTCTTAGGGAGCTTTGCATGCACTGCCTCATACAAGCAGCACAAAAATAATAATAATAAAAAAATATAACAAATACTTTGACTTGCTGGCCAAGAAGGAAAAGTTACTACAGCAAATTAAATACTCTCCTAAATAAGCCCTTAATTAGCAAAAAGAAGATACAGTAGTAATTGTTGGTCAATTAGAGATGTAATAATTACTCACGATTAGTTGATCAGAACAGGATAAGTAGGCAATTACCATAAAAAGCTAAAGTGCAAGTAAAATCAGCTAAAGCATATATTATGGGGAAATAAGTAAGTGGTAACTGAAATGCACCATCAAGTCTTCTGTTCATCTTTTCAAGTACATGTTAAATTTTAATAATATAAAATCACTATGAAATGATACTATAGAGCTTTTATTATAATGCATAGAAAAAAATTTATATAATAATATAATATTTTGTTCTCAGTAAAGAATAGTACAGAGTCTCTTTCCCCCTCACTCTCCACTTTCAGTTGTCCCAATTTTTGGAAAAACATGATAAAAAAATGCATTTCCAGATTGTGCCACATTCTTTTCCTTGAGAAATAAAGGTTGCAATGGGGTATGTTTTAATTAAAAAAAAAAAAAAAAAAACATTTATTAGAACTGGGGAAAAAACTTACAAAAATTAACATATTCAAGAATGTCTGTCCTAATTCTGTTCATAAATTATTTTCAAACAGACTGAAAATAAGGAATTCATTCCTATTCAAAATTGCTCAAAAATAGATTTTGCAAAGATAGACTAGCTGTTCACTAGCTCTTTATAATGCTCACTTAAATCATATTTCATTGTTCCTTTACTTTGATTAGATCACAAAAGCAACATTTCTAAAAATGTTTTTCACAAAAAAACATTTCTAAATTTGCAAAAAGATGGTCAAAGATTTCCTAGTGTTGAGTTCTTCAGGCTGTCTCAGGGACTAACAAATACATCCATTAATGAAAAATAAATTAGCAAATATTTAATCAAACCTCATTAACAATAACTTGACCTTTCCCTTTGGATAGGAAATGGTGCCTTGATTAGACAAAGGGGTTTTGTATAATATTTCAAATAATTTGCAGGGAAGCACTGACTCTGCCCTGCACTGCACTGCAGTATATTTTTTGTCACTCAGCTGCTGTACAGAGATTACAAAATAAACTCCATCTGCTTCAAGGGATAGCTTTAAAGCATGTTCAGAAGTGAGTAAGTACTTTATACATCTTCTGAGGCCTGGTTTTCAGGGATCAGATCAGGGATCAGATCTGGCTGGTCACAGCCAGAGCGCTTTCACGGGCACCGGGGTCACGGTGCAGCCCATGCACGGCACGCTTTGAGCTCCTGCCTCATTTAGATGAGGAGCAGGGACTCTTCCCAAGGAATGAATTATCCCCCTGGAAAAGGGTGCCACGAGGATATCTTTGGAGGCAATACTGGCTTAAATGTCCTTATCTCCAGCCACTGCCCCCTGCCCCTCTTGGTGCTGTGCTGGTACCACTGTATCCACAGCTTAGCAGTGAACTGGACAGGGAAACTGATTCCTTAAAAAATCAAAAAAGGGTTTTTTTTTGGTCAGGGGATCACTTGCCATTTTTTTACTTTCTTTATTCTCTCATATAATATCTGAAAATAATGGATGCAGATATTGTGACGGTGTTCACAGGGGTCTGAGGTTGAGGGAAGAGACGAGGATCTGACTCCATGGTTCAGAAGGCTGATTTATTATTTTATGATATATATTACATTAAAACTATACTAAAATAATAGAAGAAAAGGTTTCATCAGAAGGCTAGCTAAGAATAGAATAGCAAAGAATGATAACAAAGGTTTGTGGCTCGGCTCTCTGTCCAAGCCAGCTGGGCTGTGATTGGCCATTAATTACAAACATCCACCATGGGCCAATCACAGATGCACCTGTTGCATTCCACAGCAGCAGATAATCAATGTTTGCATTTTGTTCCTGAGGCCTCCCAGCTTCTCAGGAGGAAAAATCCTAAGGAAAGGATTTTTCATAAAAGATGTCTGCAACAATATATTGCTTCCTATTCTTGGATGTAATTGTATTTCCATTGTCATACAAACTTAAGTTATACATGCAAAAATATTTTCTAACTGTAGCCAAGTCTTCCTTCGAAATGAGGTTCAGCCCATTTTCTTATTTAATTATTCTTAGTTTAATTAAAATTTTCAGCATAATTATGTAGATCAAATAATGACTGTGAACCTGCAAACATCAGACACATCTATTGTTTTATTATTTTCCATTCACCACATGCACCCTAAGAGAGGAGCCATTGATTATGCAGCTCTTTCAGTTCTCCAAGATGTTCATCCCTTTTCTTTGTGAAGAAGCAGCAACTTAGACCCAATATTGAATTTCTTCAGTCATTACCTCCTGCCATGGGAATTGAGAACACCGCAGGCGAGTCCTTTGTAATGATTATCGTTTTGTTGGTATAGGAGATGATGCATTATGGACATCATTGCATTAGATGCTGCCATTACTTATCACCTTCTTAAAATAATTATACCAAAGGGTTCTGGGAAAGCTAAACTAGTCAAAGGTCAGTATTGGGTGGAACTAATTTTATTTTCTTAAGAGGAAATGGAAGGCTCTTTCTTTCTGATGGTGCTAGGACAGAAAGTCATTCAATGATGCATTCATTACATGCATAGCAATCACCTTGGGTAAGTATTCACAAATTCATTTTGTTGTTGTCATTTTCTTCTTGTTTTCCTTCTTTTTTTTTTTACTTAAGCATCTGTCCGTCTTAAATTCATAGGAGTCCAAAGCACAGACTCAAACACCTGCATGTCTTTGAGTGCTATTTTGCAGTATTTGCTTTCCTCTTGGCAAGAAATTTTACAATAGCAGGGCTGTTTTCTGTTGGTTTTGTAGCTTTGTTTCTTAATCATGTCTAAACCACAAATTTGATGAAAGCCGGAAGACTATGAATTGAAAGTTTAGGTCTGTGTTTTGCAGCGCTGTAGAAATTCCTTCAATAATTGCTCAAGTTAATGACAGTGAATTTGGAAGCTCAGGAGAATAATATGATCTCATTGGTATGTTCATTGGTATGTTTTAAAAACTGACACCTTTTATCTTCATTCTGTAGATTATACTGCTACTCTGCTGTAGCCAGTTTCTCTCAAAAATTGTAATTTGAACATGAGAACCAGAAGATTGCTGATTTTTCTAGTACATCTAATTCTTCACTGCATCTTTTTTAATAGTTTTCAGAAATTCTTGTGGTGCAGTTTTTGTTATTTCATAACCCTAGAGATACAGATTGTCTTGCCAATAGATCAATTCAGTTTTCATGCCAAAGAAAAAAAAGGTATGTGCCCAAATATTTGCTAGAAGTGGTTAATCCAATAGAGAGGTGACTCTTTAAAATAGGGTCCATGCTTTTAGTGGAGAAGTCAGTGGATGAAACAGTGGATTACACTAGCAGTGCTTAATCTCCCCAAAAACAAATACACTTCCAGCTCAATAGCTCTGCAGCAAAAGCAGTTTTTTGGAGGAAGTTTGAGGACATAGAACTTTTTAAATAACTCCTAAAAAGGAAAAGCCTTTCTCTGCAAGGTCTGCCTGGACAATCTCAATCTGCTGTTGGCAGCTAAAATGAATTGGAATAACTTTTGTATTCCTCTGGCCTTTAACCATTAGATCAGCTGGCATCCAGCATTGCCAGGATGAAAGCTCACCACACTCTTTTATTTTGAGAAAACTTGGCTACAAAGGGTGAGAAGCCTGGACCAATAAATCCTGACATAAGAAATCAATCCCTAATTCAGCAATAATACCTAATTAAACACTGGTAATTTAAATAAAGGATGTAGGTATTAAGGAACATTATCCTAATCAATGTACTGGCAAGAAAATTCTCTCAAAGAATGCCAGTTTTATGTGTTTTGAAAGCATATTACACATATATGTAATTTGTTAATGTGACTCCAGGGAAATTTGACATCAGAAACTCTGGAAAAGCATTCTGCAATGTAAAATCTTTAACCTAATGGAAGTTGGAGCACTTTAAAAAAAAATAAAAACAGATGGAGAAAACTGTGGGGAAGCCATGAAGAAAGGTGCATTTAATTTCTATGGTTCCAGCAATTTAGAAATATTGGAACACATTTAAATTTTCATAGCCTGAAAATCATATCCAACAATTCCAATATAACTGCTTTTTGAAAGTCAAAGTTATGTTGTTTAATTTTATATTTACTAAAAGACAAACACCCAAAGAAAACCACCCCTGACAAGTATATATGGCCATGGTTGTAGAAAGGTTAATATGTCAGAGAGAGATACTATGTCTAATGATCTTCTAAGTGTTATAAAGCACAGTCATTTTGCATTTTTTGATTAAGTCAATAAGTGTATTACTATGTAAGCAGTTTTCTTGACACAAATTCAATATTTCCTTGTGCAACTTGGATTTTCTATAGTGGTGTCCAAGCCATAGAGCATATCTAGTGCAAGGCTAGATAGAAGAGTATTAAACTATTTGCCTTCATCATCATCAATATTACTATTCCTATTAGCAGTAGATTAAAACCCCTGTATGCTCAATTTATGCCATTATCAATAGCTATTAAATAACATACTTAGCAGTATGGTTCTGCTATACTTTATTTTTTTAGACATTGTCTGATCTTTACCTGTGTTTTTCCTGCAAAAATGTATTCTAATGGTTGCAGTGCTCTGATCATTCACATAAAATTTGGAGCAGCATTCTTCTCAAATTCAGAGTTATGACACAAAAGTAAATTCTGCTTGTGTGCTCTTGCACAGGAAGAGGGACTTTGGCTAATGTTGCTGTTATTCTGTGGTTCCCAGTGGGTATTTCTGCAGAAGAAAGGTTTGTGGAGTGATAGTCATGACAGGTACAGAGTGTTCTTGGATAGCTCAGAGTTTTGTAGGAAGACCTGTCAGAAGCCAGACAGGTTGAAGTATTTCACAAGCTGTCCGTGTTTAGTAGAGAACTTGGGAAGTAGCAGCAATAAAATTTATAGTTGAGAAAGAGCAGCCTGCTGTGTAGTCTCATGGCATTTCAGATCTAATCAAGGAAGAAAGGCATTCTTTCCAGTTGTATTTTAAAGAGATGAAGAATCAATAAAATGACCAGACAACACCCTTCTTTTGCACTCTAAATTATCATATACTTTTTGGAGGGGAATATAAAAGGGAGAATGTCCAACTCTATTGGGTGTGTTCAGAACCCAAGAGCCACTGTAGCTCCTTCAGGCACAAAGCTGCACGGAGATAGGAGACGTGGAATTTTTAATTTTGTTTCTCTAGAAGGGGTTTTTTTGGGAGATGTTTCATCCAGCACCTGACTCAAAGCAACTTCAATCCTGATTTCACTCTGGAGTCCAATGAGGTTGCTCAGGGCTTGGCCCAGTCAAAATCTCCATTGCACATTGCAGCCTCTCTTGATAACCCTGTGGCTCATCAGCAAGCAGACTGCAGAGGAGGGTGGGATACTGAGCCCCAAGGCTCTGTGCTTTCCTATACTGAGCTTCATGAGGTTTTTCCAGCTTGCCAAGTTCCCTTTGAGTGGCAGCTTTCCCCTGCAGCTTTTTAGCCTTTCTCCTGATTTAAATAATTCCATATTTCACCTTTCATTTAAAGCCTTCATAGAATATTTTATGAAGAAGGGAATTGTAAGAAGAGCTCAGGAAATAGGGAAAATGTAAGACAGAAATGTGGCATGAAATGTCCAAGGCGACTGAACTGTGGTAATTGTACTGCACAGTCAAAATGGAAATGAAAAACAGTTTCTTTGTGCATCTTTTGTGGTCACAGATTGTACTAAAAATGAGTATATAGTTCCTGAACTTATGGCTCCTAGGCAAAAACTCAATTCAAATATCACTGCTGAACAGTCAATGTCAAAATGTGCTAGTGAGGAGAAGGACTGTGGAACACAGATCTCCAATGGAAACCTGGGGAGGAACATGATGATTTGAGTTCCTTAGAAACTGTGCATTTACTAAGTTTTCGATATTTATTCTCTAAGTGGCTTATTAATATTTATCATATTGTGTGTCCATGTCAGAATTCACTAATAAGAAAATTTTATATAACCGAAAATATTTAAAAATTTAGCTCCTTTTTTTTGTTTTTTAAGATACCCAAGTTTGAGTGCCTTAACTGCAGCAGCTTCAAAAGAGATGATTTTCTCAGGGTGAGTGGCAGTTTTTTATATGTCAGACCTTTTGACATTTTCCTCTAGGCTGAGCAGAGCAAACATTTTTTTTTTTATTAAAAATATAATTTTGTATGTAGCCCAGTACATTTATTTATCAGTATGCTTCTATTTCCACACACACCTATAACAAAGTCCTTTCTTTTTAGATTTGATTTTTAAAGCAACTGATAAGTGTTTTTTAGATTCTCTTTTATACAAGACTATTGGAAGGTTTACTAGTAATCCAGTTAAAAAACAATTAACAAACAGTAATTAAAAAGCAGAAATGCTAATAGGCAAATCAGGAATAAGCTAGTTACATTCAGGATGAAAAACTGAAAAGTAAAAAACTACCAGTTTGATTATTGAATCATTTTAGGTTGAATTCTCCTGTGATAGATTTGGTAGAAATGCATTGAATACTTAAATGTAAAATTTGAGGTGAAAATCACAGCAATCAAAAATAGCCATTAAGTGTAACTTTTATGGAACCCGAAGTACTCTTTTATTCTCTACAGACTTGTTTAAGTGAATTCTGAAAATCTGTGCTGATCAGAGAAGGAAATGTACTGTATTCCACAGCTGAAGTGCTTATGCAAATAGAGGTTGCAATATTGCATCTGGGAGACCTGATATTGCTGCAGGAGTTTTAATATATCACAGTAACACACATGGTCACACACACACCACACCTATTAGGGACCAGTGTGGCATTAAAACATAAAAATGCTTCTATTAATGATGCATTAATACGCTCTTGGAGCATAAGAAAACATAGATTCATGGATATTAAATGCAGGAGGGAGCATTAGCTAATTTAGTTTGAACTTTTCAGTACCAGAGGTATTACATTTCATCTACTCCCAGGTCTTTTGCTCAAAGAAACAGAGTTCTTGATTTTTATTTGTCTCACAGTTAACCCTCACTGCTTACAAACAGATACCTACACAAGTATATGACTGCAGTCTCAAAATCCCAATCGGAAGGCATTAGGTTAAAATCACATCAGCTAGTGTCCCTCTGTGAGGCAATCATGCACTTCTTTGCATGGTGCTCAGCTGTTTGATAGACCTTTCTTCCAGAAATAAAAAAGAACCTTTCAAAATTCAATATTTTCTTCTCTTTCACATAGAAGTCTATAAACAGGTTTTGCCCCACGCTTTTGCTGAAAACACCAGAGACTGAGACCTTTTTTTAAATCTAAAAATATTGTCTAGTTTTTTGTTATTTCAAAATTTTTCAGCTTTTATTTTTAATGTGGACATGAGATCAGGATAAAACATTCAAGCATCCATATCTTCAGTGCCACCTAAAGGATTATCACCACCTAACTGCTCCTGTCCATTATTTCTGAGTTTAGAAGACTGTAAGATAGGTACGGAAAAAAATAATTAAAATAAAGCTAAGTTTGTTTATCCAATATAATCCCCACAACAGATGCCTGTCCTTAGGAACCTTAGCTGAGTTCCTGTACCACAGGTAGGACTCCAATTCCTTTTTATCAAGATGAAAAGAGCTGCATTTTCTTCTTTTAGAACTGATTTTGCTGTAATGAGCCCAGAGTATCAAGGGTGAAGGGATTTTAAGGAAGACACAGATGCTTTCTACCAACACTCCAAACACAGACAGCAGCAAAACAGGGTCTGGTGCAGGGAGAGCAGCAGGGATGTGAGCTCAATGAGCTAATGAACAGTGCTGAGAGTTCAAACACCCTGGTTGGGCTGCCTGCCTTTGAATTGGAGCCTCAGAGCACAGACAGACCCAGCACAAGCCACACAAATATCAGATAAACATCACCATTGTAACCCAGAGCATCCCCAATGAATGCAAGGCACGATTATAATCATTTACCACGCAACTAATCCTTGCCTCAGCCACACATTTTATCAGCAGCGATTTTGTGCTTACACCCAAATCATTGCACAAAATTCTGAGATGCATCTGTCCCACAGCCATCACTGTGAACACTGCCCAATTTTTGGAGTGGATGAATCAGGTTACTTAAGAGACATGAACCTATATCTGTGTAGAGGTTGCAAGGCTATGTATGTGTTTATATAGGGTTGGAAGCATTCTCTAATTGGAAGAGAAGCTTATAGGCAACTATATATAATTTGCTTAATGATAAATTCAGACAGATCACATCTAAGAACCTTACTGATACCTTACAAAAAATGTGTCACCATTTTTACCATTACAAGACTGAAAAACAGTTTCCCACACAAAGGACAAAGAGACACACTCAGAAAACAGGGTTAAAATTCCTGTCCTGAAAACAAGGAAGTCTGAATACCTGGTTATTTACAACTAGCAGCCTGGATTCTGCCATCCATTGGAGAGCCTGAAATGGGAAACATGAGACTATAAAATCCTAAAGATTATATATTCTTCATGATTGCTCTAATTTGTAGTCCCAAGCAATGATTGGACCTTTAGAAGACTGCCAGAATACCATGTACTTTGGTCACTCCTCCCCTCTCCCCCTGGACACTGTTTTCATTGAAATAATTAAAATACTTGTTTACCAGTCAGGTCTCCAATTATGGGGTCAGTATCCCCAGCTGGCCGCTTAATCCAGTTTTGGGTTTGTTTTTACCAGTAGTACAGCATAAAAGCACCTTTTATGCAGCTGGATCCTGACTATACTTCTCAGAAAATCAATTAACTATTATTTGCTAATTTCATTACTGCTGTTGAACTGATGACTTTGCAGTCTTGTTCTTTATCAAGGGTGAAGGGATTTTTAAGGAAGACACAGATGCTTTCTACCAACACTCAAACACAGACAGCAGCAAAACAGGGTCTGGTGCAGGGAGAGCAGCAGGGATGTGAGCTCAATGAGCTAATGAACAGTGCTGAGAGTTCAAACACCCTGGTTGGGCTGCCTGCCTTTGAATTGGAGCCTCAGAGCACAGACAGACCCAGCACAAGCCACACAAATATCAGATAAACATCACCATTGTAACCCAGAGCATCCCCAATGAATGCAAGGCACGATTATAATCATTTACCACGCAACCAATCCTTGCCTCAGCCACACATTTTATCAGCAGTGATTTTGTGCTTACACCCAAATCATTGCACAAAATGCTGAGATGCATCTGTCCCACAGCCATCACTGTGAACACTGCCCAATTTTTGGAGTGGATGAATTAAGTTACTTAAGAGACATGAACCTATATCTGTGTAGAGGTTGCAAGGCTATGTATGTCTTTATATAGGGTTGGAAGCATTCTCTAATTGGAAGAGAAGCTTATAGGCAACTATACATAATTTGCTTAATGATAAATTCAGACAGATCACATCTAAGAACCTTACTGACACCTTACAAAAAATGTGTCACCATTTTTACCATTACAAGACTGTGAGAAACAGCCTCCCACACAAAGGACAAAGAGACACACTCAGAAAACAGGGTTAAAATTCCTGTCCTGAAAACAAGGAAGTCTGCATACCTGGTTATTTACAACTAGCAGCCTGGATTCTGCCATCCATTGGAGAGCCTGAAATGGGAAACATGAGACTATAAAATCCTAAAGATTATATATTCTTCATGATTACTCTAATTTGTAGTCCCAAGCAATGATTGGACCTTTAGAAGACTGCCAGAATACCATGTACTTTGGTCACTCCTCCCCTCTCCCCCTGGACACTCTTTTCATTGAGATAATTAAAATACTTGTTTACCAGTCAGGTCTCCAATTATGGGGTCAGTATCCCCAGCTGGCAACTTAATCCAGTTTTGGGTTTGTTTTTACCAGTAGTACAGCATAAAAGCACCTTTTATGCAGCTGGATCCTGACTATACTTCTCAGAAAATCAATTAACTATTATTTGCTAATTTCATTACTGCTGTTGAACTGATGACTTTGCAGTCTTGTTCTTTATAGTATATTAAGAATATGCACCAAAATCAAATCTCTGTCTGCATAAAGAAACCCACTGGTCTGAGATGTAGAAGGAAGAGTAATATGAAATAATAGCTGATTTGTTTATTTTTAGTTGTAGACACTCCTGTCTGTAAGTATCTACTTAAGAACTGTATTTTGCCTTCAGATGTAGCACCAGTGAAATACGGGGTAGTTTTCTCAGGGCAGCTCTTCCAACTTAACTTTTCTTGCACGGGTTTGGATTTTCAGCAGCAGTGGCTATAAGACATGGAAGGATAAGAATATCATTACCTCAGTAATTCAGATCACATTAGAATGACCCGGTTGTCCTAATTTTAAAGGTTATTTTAATTTTATGTAAATCTTAAGCTGCCAGTCACAAAAAATCTGCATAATGTGCCTTGCCATTTTAGTTTTACTTGTCATCCACTTTTGTACAGGAACATGAGTTAACTCATTTTTTTGTGTCTTCTGGTGCACCACTGGTACTTCTGGTATCTCAACTGAAATTTGAAGAACTTAATTAAAATGGAAGAAGCTTTAATTCCCCCTCCATACGAAACAAAACTTGTAGTTTTCCAATCTTATTTGTTTTTTGTCTGCCAAACAATTTTCAAAATTATGTGCAGCCAGAAGAGAAAAAAGCTGACTGTTTCATATCTGGAAAAGAATAATTTGAACCCAAGAAAATATTCAAATGCTTAGGCTAGACTCTGACCCCAATACTCATATTAGTGAAGGGTTATTCACCTTATTAAAACTAATCCCATGTTCATGTCACTACCTGCCCCAGAAGGTATTTCTTTATTTTAATATTTATTATATTCCATATTCTGTCTTTTTAATTAAATTTTATCTTTAATAAATCCCCTTTTGCTTTGTTTCACTCCCTTCTGTGATTCACTAGAGAAGCTGTGTGATAGGGACTCTAATTTCCTGATTGGTTAAGCCTACTGCCTACTCCCAGAACCAATCTCTAAAACTGAGTGACACTTTTTTTATGCCATCAGAAAGTGAAAAAGAAAATAATCAGTATATAAAAAAATGCTCCTACCTCAACACCAACAGATTATACCCTCTGCTCTCTGTACTTTCGAGCTATTTTTAATGTTTGATGTTGGCATTGGCTCTGGTTGAAAGAAATATTTGAGCAGAATCTCTGAAATCATCTACAAGTCTTTTCCCTTTTTTGGTAAAATAAAGGCTTTTCATGAGAAGACATGCATGCAAATATGCAAAAAAAAAGCTTTTTTTTTTTGTTTTAAACAGAGGAGGGGAATTTAAGGAGGCATGAATTTTCACAGGTGACACCATGCCACATGACAACAGGTATGAGATTCATAGCAGCCAGCCTCAGCTATGTAAGGACCATTCATCTACTCTTAATGAGCCTTCTGACCAATGCATAGAGGGTAATAAAGGGTAATGAAAAAAGGTGAAAGCCTTTATAAGATAATGGGGACAATCACTGTTTGTAAAACTCTATCTTCAGTAGTGCTAAATATCCAAAGTATTTCCCAGAACTTTAAAAACCTGAAGAACAGAATGACAATTGAATGAAGATCATTACTTTCTGTCCTTAAAACAGTACAATTAAGTATTACCACATCTTTACAAAAACTTGAACTCCAAAAACTCCTCTCCAGGTGAGGACATGCACCTCAGATACTCAGACCAATAAATTCACATTTCTGTCTATACATCTGAGACATTTCAGTTAGTTTGGAAGTATCTGATTTTTAGTTGTTCCTGGATTTTAAATGCCCTGAAGCCCACAGCAATTTTCTATAGACTGTGCTTATCTCATTTATTTTCACATCACACCCTAAATTTGTTAAACCTTCATCTCCTTTCACACCTTTGTTCTGACTAGAACATGGTGATAATGAACTCATCACAACAGCAGCATCATGTTAATCTTTTATGTGTTGCTGTTGATTCTGGACTCTACCATTTTATAGTCCTTTTTAGTTTAACTCTCACAATGACTTTGTTCATTGTTCTCATTTCATGTTCAGCAAGGCTCATCAGGAGATGAAAAAACCTTGAAGCATGAGAAACATTACAGACTGTCAATTAATATCTCATTAATAAAGAAAACAACAACAAAATGAACAAATAAACAAGGAAAATAGGCTAAGTGGAGAGGTGTTAATTGAGGAAGATCTGAAAGGCTTGAAAGATCTAAACACAAAGAATTTAGAAAAGAGTGAGTTTTTCATGTGAATTCATCTTCTTGGAGGTTTGAATTGCTCCCGCAGGGCTGTGATGTTGGGAAACAACATGAGGAATACAGACATGAACAAGAGCAGCAGGATTGGAAAGGAGTAAATGGACAGTCTGGCCTCTGGGTTAGCCCTGATGGAACAGGCACTTGGTCAAAAAACTTCACATTTTCAGACATCATTAGAAAAAAAAAGAAAATCCAGTAATTTCTAGCAGCTGAACAACAAGAGAGTGACCTGAGGTAAAGAAAAAAAATACTCAGAATTCAAGACTCCTGCTTTCCTGGAAGGACTGGCTGTGAGTGATGCGTGGCACATCTTGGATCCTTGGAACTCCTAGTCTCCCATGGTGGTCACTATGAATTTTATTTACATGGTTCTCTTGACCTGACAAAATGTTAAATGACAAAATAAATTATCAAAATTAGTAGACCTATTTAGTTGATTTTTTGGGTTTGTGGGGGTTTTGGTGGTTTTTTTGCTTGCTTGGTTGTTCGGTAATGATTAGGAGAGTTGAGAATAAGGGAGGGGCAGGGAGGGAGAGACAGAATCCTTCACATGCAAGTCACATATCAGCTACATCTATATAAAATACAGTTAGGAAAACCACTGATAAATATGAATTCCTGTGTACTAACTTTCAAGAAACAAGCTGCCATCTCCATTGGAGATTACAGGCAAACAAAGAGTCAAACTAGACCTCTGGCAACTGTGTTGTTTACCTTTGCTCAGTAGCCTTATTACTTGAAATACTTCATTTTGTTAAGAAACTTGTTTCACACTGTTGTGTAGGTCTAGCTGTGATTAAATAGAAAAAATAAAATATGAAGATATTTTTATGCATTATGATTAAGAGAAATTTTTGTCTCAGCCTTCTATATAATTTCTGTTAGCATTACCATCTAGTTGTGTGTCATTTTTTCCTCTTTCTTATTGTTACTAAGGCAAACAAAAAAAAGCAAAGATCTTGGGATGTTAGTATTTTTAAAGCTTTTTAAGGGAGCTTTTATAAGATGCAAAAGACTAGCTGACATCGGCACAGAGATGAGAAAAAAGCATTATTATTTTTAGAGCTGGTCTCTTGGGTTGGGTATGGGCATTTCAGCTGAATGGAGAAAATCCTGCAGTTCCAGTGTCATTCTTTCTCTTTTTTGAATATTTTAATTTCTAACACTGCCAAGTTAAACTATTTTATCAAAACTAAATTGCACGAACTAAATAAAAATAAAAACAGAACAACAGCAAAAGCTAGATCTTCTTTATTAACCACAGTGAATAAGGTGTATTTTCCCCAATACCAATTTATTCTGTGAACCATGCATGCAAGCTATCAAAAGCTGTAAATTAGTGGTCACCTCAGGCATTAGAAATAAGAGCTCCTTTACAGGAGCTCCCATTGAGTCGGTCTTTTTCATCTTTGCTAATTAACACTTTTTTACCATTGCCTTGTAATAAATAATTGAAACTATCATGTAGGACATGATTCAGAAAAGGGAGAGCAACAACTCTAAACTACATCATTTTCAAAGGAATCTTTCTCTGATTGGCTTCTCCAGTAAAACCTGGAATAACTGGAAAATAAACTACTTTCTGGCTTTAAGAAGACTTTGAAACTTTCCACTACGTGAACAACTATAAGTTATGTGCATACCAAACATCTTACTGGTGCTGAAACCTGAAGACCTAATTCCCTGAAAACTGCAGGTGAGCCATAAAATACTCCCAGCAGCACAGGACCACATCAGTCTGTAAGAATGCTGTAGTACCATCAGATCTTCTACACTGAGGAAGAAACCTTTTGTATTAAAAAGAGGGGCTTAATCTTAAAGCTTCTGGATTGGGTGGTTTTGATCCTGAATGAACAAACAGAACCCCGGCCAACCACACCAGCAGGGTTTTGCTCATCTTTCTCAGTAGCTTCTAAAGCATCCCAAATTCATATTAATTCCAAGCTGGCATGAGCTCAAGCAGCTCCAAAGGCCGGAGTTGTTTGCATATTTTGAGCTACCCAAGGTAAGATGATCCCAAAAGAACATTTTTTTCAGCACTGTCTCTCACCTGCACTTTTGTGTGTTTCAAGTAACTGTGCGATAACTGAACACACATCTGCATAGCCCTCATTTGCAAGAGAAATTTCTGCCACCCTGTGATTGTCACTATGAAGGCTGGTTTGATTAAGCTGTGTTAAGCAAACATTAAGTGTGCCTTTCCCAGGACTGGTTCACACAGCTTCACTGCAAGGAAATGCTCCATGAATAAATGTAATTACAGAAAAGGAAAACCTAAAGGTAATTTGATAACCCTCTGCAGAACTTAGCAAGGTGTCTAAAAATGAAATGTTGACATTTCTATGGTTACTTTACATATAAAAGAGGTACCTTTCATGAAAAGCAAAGCACTTACTTAACATTCCTCAAAGGTGGAACTCGTATTCTTCATTAGCTAAGTTTCAATTGCCTTTGTCAAGCTTGTCTTCCCAGCAAAGGTCTCTGTCAGCTGTGAAATCCACTTAAGGTAATTAGTATTCTGTTAGATGGAACAGTCTGTGAATTAGAACTGTAACAAAAGAGAACGTCTACTTGTTTCTTCATTATCAAACAAGGGGAGCTTCCAGCTACTGTGGTGGCTGAACCTGACTCATTTTCATGACACACAGGCCACACTTAGCATAAGGATTAATAGCCCTGCTCAAAAATTTGATTTTCCATTTTACCAGAAATTATATTTCTAGATGTTTCTGTTCTAACTCATAACAAGATTAAATCTCATTCTTTCTACAGCGGGGAAACAGTTTCCTTCTCATCAGTGCAGCACTTGAAAATTTTCTGCAGATGTTCAGATTTAATTCAAGAATTTCAACATTTTCTTTTGAATTTTATTTATAATCTTTACTATTATATACATATATATACTTGATAATGTCACAGAAGCAGGGGCCATGTACAAATGTATAATGGTTATGGAGTTCTGAAACTCTGACATGAGGCAGCATATGAAGTGTTCTGACATATCCCTTATTTTTAACATCTGTCACTGAGTGTTTGCCATTTATCGACAGGAATGTTTTATATTTTCTAAGTCAAAACCAGGCTATTATATTCTTAAAAAAGGGCATGCTGAAACCAGGAAGCTTTGTTAGCATCAAACTTGCACAGACTTGGAAAAAAGAATACCAAGAAATTATAAGCAGATATAAAATCTGGACAGTAATATAACCCAGGAAAAGACTGGGTTATTCATTGTAGGGTCAGAGAAGAGATAAGAAGGAAGACATTGGATCTGAAATCTCACTATTTGCATGCTAGTGCCAGAAACAGGATGATTCCTCTGTCAGGAATCTGTTACCCCAAAGAGTGGCTCCTTTTCATTCCTTAGCAGCCCAAGGGTGTGTCCCCATCAGGTTTCCTCTAGTTTACACTTACACAGACAGGCTCTTCTCATTTCCCATGCTAGCTAAATTCAGACTAGAAGGGATGTCTGCGCTGTCATCACACCTCCAGTACGTCGTGTAGACATAGTTTGAGATTAAAGTGTTTTCTGTTTGTCTTGTAGTGACATGGTTTGACACTCAAGTATGAAATCTCTTCGTTGCAACACAAATAAGAGACATTTTTGATGCAGAAAATCTGCTTCAGTCACTAGGAAGGGTTTGTCTACACGAAGGCACTGGTGAGAATCTGGGAAGTGTGTGACTTGAGAAGCAGCAGCTGCTGCAGACTCACTCTGCTGTTGCTGTTTCAGAAGTCTTGGTGCTTGCAGCCTCTCTGTGATTTAGCCAAAGGCATTTAGAAAATGTTTTTAATATGTAGTAACAGACACACCAGGGCTTAGAATACATCCATGACCCAAGTCACTCCAGAATACAGAGTTTAAGGAGAAATTTTTTCTCTTGCCATGAATTAAACTGCCAAGACCACGAAAACGTGGCAAAGTTCCGTACTTTTAAGTACACAACTTTGACGTGTGAGTCTGAAATTTTGGATTTTTAAATTTTGCATTTGAGTTACGATTTAATACTCATTAAAACAAAAAAAGAATCTCATTAAAATAGCAGCCAGTGCTCCTCCAGGCAGAGCTTTCCCATCCCCTGTTGTCCTGTGAGTGTCCTTTGTACTGCCCAGTCACGCTCTCGCAGGATACCGCTCAGGGAAGGAATTATTTTGGTCCGTCTCATTGGAGTGTTCACGTAGCTGCCCTGTGGCACACTTACTACTGACAGAATTCTTCAGACAGCTTTCACATCTGTGCTGACATATGCATACAGCCTGCCGTACTGTCTTATTTATGTATATGTTTTAGTTTTAAATATAGTTTCAAATACTTTTTCCTAAGTGCCTGCTATTGGTATGAATTGCTCAGGGAGCTTCCCAGGGCTGGGCTAATGGATACACATGTGGTGAGAGAGAAAGAGCAAGAGAGAAGGAGTCCAGCTTGCCATCTTATTTATGTATTTATTTTCTTTTAAACATACCTATATTTTATCTGAAGTGCCTGGAACAATATCTGCAATAAAAAATATTAATCAATAACCATGCTCAAATCATTCGGTTCCTTCGGTTCAGTGCTGTGAAACAAATGTGAGAAACTAAATAGGCCTTGTAGAGTGCCCTGCAGTTCAATAAATCCAAGGCCTGGCTGATCATGGAGACAAGGTAATTTTCGCAATTGACATCTGCAATATTCTCCCCCCTTTCCTTTTATCTTCAACTGGAGAATTATGGAACTTTTTTTTTCTCTATTCAATATTTTTTTTAGCTGTTGGGACACAAAATAAGAGGAGAAATAGTTAAAAAGAAGGAAATAGAAAAGACTCAAACAGTTTTAAATCCGAGACTACAAAGAGATTAATTTTTACTGAGCAAAAGAATCTTGGCGAAAGAAGAGAAGAATGAAGAAACTCTTAGTAATAATATCAAGAAAATACTGAGTTCCAGAAGAAGACTGGAGGAGAAAAGAGTTATATAAAAAGAAGGAAGTGCTAGGCAAAATTAAGTACAGATGCATGTCTGAATTTTCTTTTTTCTAAGTGTGTTTTCAGTTTTTCTATACACTTTATACAGTTAAAATCTGTATTTAATATTAGTAACTCTTATTTCTTTAAATCTTGGAAATAATATGAAAGAAATTTCATCTTGTCAAAAGCTCTGAACAAAAATCAAATATTTTTTTCCAAACCATGACTATACCAAACGCCAGTTATTATAAAAATAGACTATGCTGAGAATTTTCACCATTTTATGTTGTAAACTTCTTAGTTGCTGAAGTTTCAGACTATTTAATGGAAAACCACAAGTGTCAAGAGATCCTTGTTGCAGGCAAATAAGGAAATTTACATAGACATTGTCTGTTTAGCATCTGTGTGGACTAATAAAAAAGGCCTTACACAATGGAGAAATTAAAATCTATGTAGTAAAAACTCTAACAAGTGACAGCTAGAAGTATTTATCAAGTTTAATTTTTATTGCATTTTTAAAATAGCAACTCTAAAATCTCTTTAAAGAGTCTGCAGTTGACATTACATGGACTCACAGCCTCTGAAACATAGCTCCTTTGATGGTAGTTTTTTAATTGAGTAATGGAAAGTGAAGACAGCTTCTTCTTCTCAAAACATTTATGAATGTCAGCAGGATGTCTATGAATTTATGTGAGAAAGAGAACAGGAATGTGTATTTCTCTTGTACTTACAAATCTATTTTCACTACAAGCACACCTATGTCTTTCCCCATGTGTCAGCTATGGATATGATTTTAAGTCTGTGCTAATACTTTAATATTTTCTTCATGGGGTGTAGTGCAATAATCCTCAGGAGTCTCAGTCATGGATGTGATCTCTTTGGGCTAAGAAGGTTGCACAAGCCCAGAAGAAATTACTGGTGAACCAAATAATCTGATTTTGTCCACACATTCTTCTGTCCTTTGTTAAGGACATCTTTAAAAACTGCTTTTATCATTAGGTTTGGAGTTAGAGTAATCCATTTCTTTGCTGTGGCCTGATGATTTATTTAGTTTATGAAGGCTCTGCAGTTTCAAAGTATACGTACTATTATATTCTTGTTTAAACTGAAGATACTTTTGTTTGCAGAGGTTTTATTAGTAATTGAGTGATTGTACCAGAGACAATATGTTGCACTGGCAAATCTATCTCCAGTATGTTTGCACACAGCTTGATATTCTTCTGCAAGGTTTGTGTTTTAAAGCACTGCAGTCTAGATGCTTAGGTTTCTATCACACAAACAAAATGAAGAGTGGAAAACCAAAGTGCCTGCTTATCCTCAGGGACGCCGGGACAAATGAGTGAAACAATTTGAAATTATAACAGTGTTTTCTGTTGTTATGACAGTCGTCATATTTTAATTCTTTATAAGCTTTCACTGGGGCATTACCATCAAAATTTTTTGTGCTAGATGATTTGCTTTTGAGGTAAGCCTCCCCTGTCCAGTGTCACAGACATCTTTTATGGAAAATCCTTTCCTTAGGATTTTTCCTCCTGAGAAGCTAAGAGGCCTCAGGAACAAAATGCAAACATTGATTATCTGCTGCTGTGGAATGCAACAGGTACATCTGGGATTGGCCCATGGTGGATGTTTGTAATTAATGGCCAATCACAGCCCAGCTGGCTCGGACAGAGAGCTGAGCCACAAACCTTTGTTATCATTCTTTGCTATTCTATTCTTAGCTAGCCTTCTGATGAAATCCTTTCTTCTATTCTTTTAGTATAGTTTTAATGTAATATATATCATAAAATAATAAATCAAGCCTTCTGAAACATGGAGTCAGATCCTCATCTCTTCCCTCAACCTGAGACCCCTGTGAGCACCGTCACAATCCAGCACTTCTTTCGAGTGTGTGCCAGCCTGGTCCCCTGTGGATCAGGGCATCCAGAGAACCTCTCCATGTTCTGAGAGCCTGCCTGAGCTCCCGAGGTGCTCCTTTGGCAGCAGCTGCTGATGGAGAGGCTGCAGCCATCCCTGCTCCTCCCTGGCTGTGTGGCCACGCTGCAGAGAACAAAGCAGCTCTGCACCACTTATGGATTAGGCAGGAAAGTCATCTGAGAGCTGGTTTTTAGTGGGCTACAGCTGTTCTGGGCTTCCAGCATGAAAAGTGTCTCTAGAACATTTGGAGCATGGGGTAGGGGGGATTGTGACTGGGTTTTTTGTATCCTATTCCAAGCTGTGAAGAATTGCGTCTGTTAATACTTGTCACCAACCTGAGAAGCTTCAGACTGAAAATCCGAAGGTAAAATGATACAACTATCACTCCTAATCCCTGAGTCAATTCTGTTTTCAACTCTTTAAAATAGTATGAGTTGTTAAATTGGGCCTTTGGCAAGAGTTCATCAGATTTCATTTCTTCTTTGTATTTAATCATATTAAAAACAAAACAAAAAGAAAAAAAAAAAAAGAACCCAAAAAACCAAAAGCAAACAAAAAAAAAACCAAACCAAACCAAACAAACAAAAACCACAAAAAAAAAAAAACAAACCAAAAAAAAACCCAAACAGTGAAGAGTCAATTGGGCAATTGGGGTTTTTTTTAAGATACAAAATGACATTAATAGTATTCAGGTGGTGTAGATGACACTGTCCTGTATAGAAACATGCTGGATCCCCCTCCTCTAAAATAAATATGAATAAACAAATAAAGCAGCAAGACTCAATCTCACTCTGAGATCATGCACTGAGCAACTAATCTGCTCTTGCTAGACAGAGGAAGCCTCTGCAGACTGAGGAAAGGTGTCATTAGCTCATTTTCATTCCAGGACCAAAACCAAATAAAGCTAGAGCTGAAAACAAACAAAAATGTATTAAGCTGACAAGAAAGTTTCCAGTGGGAAATGAAAGACAACTAGAAACAATGATAATAACATTTTCATGTGCTTTCATTACATGAGCAATTTGGGGGTGTGCTGAACAATTCAGAAATATTTCAAATTGCTGGGTATATGCCATAATTGCTGGTTTACAAATATGTCAGATCCTTTAATATGCAGGCTGCTTTTATCCACTGCAAACAATTCCAGATCAGATGTTTTCCATTCAAACTGTTGGAAGAAAATAATGCAATACAGAAATAGCATTAATTTTCACAGCTGCACTGATGAGGATTATTGAAGCACAATATCATCCTGGCATTTATCAATACATAATCTTAACTCTCATGGTGATCTCAATTAGTCTCACTCTATGCTAACATGGAATATACATACTTACAAAACTAACTATAAATCTCAATAACTTGAGAAAATAGCTAAAATGGACACTTGTAGAGGTGCTAGAATTAAATAGAAATTACCTTTCTTTTAGGTTATCCAGTTTAATGTTAATACAAAAAATTGATTTGGAACATTTATTGGTGTTTGTAAATATTGCAGCAGTGGGCACCCAATCTGATGATTTCACATAAGAAATCTCTTTAACTGTTTATTAAAATTAGAACTATTTTTATATCATTGTGGCAGTCTAACTTTGAGATGGTTACTTAGACACCATAATCTTTCTTCTTTACATGGTTTTACTAGCTCTGGGAGGTGAGAGGGAAGGAGAAGGGGAGAGAAAGGGAAGGGATGTGATTAGCATGGTGTTATATCTTAAATAATGTGCGTTGAGCAGCTGACACTGACTATTCATGAACCCTGCTTGGAAAAAGTTACTTTCATGTGTTCCCCACAAAGTGTTAAAAAATGTGTTGGTGCCCCTGACAGATGTGATAACTTAATGGATTCTTGTCTGTGAATTGTTATAAGAAGTGAGCTTAAACAAGACTCTGGAAATCTTTATTTTTCTCTCTGTTAAAGTCATATATTGGAGAAAACGTGGTGCAATGTCTGAGTAAGCATTTCCTATGAAAAAAGCATAAAGAATCATATTTTAATTGGGAGGTCTTACCCAGTAAGAGTTTTAGAAATTGAGTAGATTATAAAAACAAAGATTTGTTTTGGCTGGATTGTTTGCAGAAGATTTAAAAAACAAAGATGTTAGGAAAAAAAAATTAATATATTAATATTATTTTACTTCTCTCTTGTATTCTCTGTAAACAGCCTGGAAGCAGCATCCTGTTAACACAGACATTTGGTGTAATACAATTACTATATTAAAATTTATGTTGTTGGTTTAAGGATGTCTGCTCAAACTGCCAAAGCCTCCCACTTGAACCTTCTGTCCCTTTACGCCATTTAATGTGACATGATTATCTTAATCCATTTTGAAATTCATATCTGCATGTACAATGCACATATTTCTTACATACACAATTTGCATGAGATGGCACTGATATAACTTAATTACAAGAAGAATACAAGCAAAATGCTCAACACGGCCAGAACTGTCCAGTGCTGGAGAACTGCCAGCCAGAAACCCCAAAGATGCTTAGGACTCCACTTTCCAGCTTAGGCTTGACTCTTGCTGTAATGACATTTTCCTGTTTACTGTGTCATTTTCAAATCTTCCTGCGTGGCTCTGAGAGCCCCCACAAGATTAACTGAATAAATTCAGAGGAGATTCTCTAGATCTGTGTCTATAAGTAATGTAGGATCATGACAAAAAGCAGTGAAACTAATCTTATCAGCATTCAGGCCACCTACATAATAAGAAATGTTTTGTAGGCCAGAAACATTTCTTGCAGTTATTAGTTAATAGCAAGAATGCAGAAATAGATTACTATGCATCCAGGTCAGTAATGATATGACAGCATTTACCTTTATGGTAAACAAGCAGGTGCCTAATGTGTGGGGAGTGAGACTAAATAAACAAGCAAGGGTTCTCATGAAGGTGCAAATGGCAAGACTCACAGCCAAGATCAAAGTCTGAGGTTTGTTCAAACTGAAATATTTCAGACCTAGGTTCTTGTATTTCATTTAATTCAAGAGCCGGTAATGAAGAAGAACTGTTTGCATGCATATAAATATGCATAGTATTTGCATATATGCACCAACACATATACCTTTACTAGAAAATTGTAATTACAATGTCTAAGTAAAGGAAGCATTTAATTTTGTCCGTTTTTGGATTCTGGAGTCTGGGCTTCCCTATTGCATGTCATACAGTGCCATGAGTTCATGTGTCACTAGGCAATAAGGTTACATTATCCTCTGTTCATATTATGTTAAAGTAATCTGCAAATCCCAAATATTACACAATGGAAAGAATATGCCACAGTGGAAAACTACAGGGAACACAGCATTGAACAGCAGTAACTGCAATTTGAACCTCTCCCTAAATAACTCTGTTCGGGAAATGTTTAGGAACTTTTTAATCATGGTCAGTCTTAAAACTGTAAATTATATATGTTCTGAATAACTGTATATTTCATGATATCAATGTGATAAAATTGTCTGTGTGGAGAAAAGAGTTTAAAAATATTTTAAATGTAGGAAATACACTGACAAACACTATGTCACCATAACCTTCAATAGCATGACCCAAACTCAGAATATTAAACAGAAGTGTTGTTTATACTTAACATGTATGTCTTTTATCAATAGATACATGGTGGCAATATATTAATAGTAACAATTCACATTTTCTTATATATCTGCAATATTTGGAGAACCATAAAAGTAAAATTAAAGTCAATAGATAAACTATGATTGTGGAGTGGTTTCTTAAAAAAATTAAATTTCCTTTATCTTTTCTTTCATGAGTAGAATGCTATTCTCCTTTTAATCTCTAATTGGAAAGGTTTATTTTATAGGCTTTCAGAAAAATACAGAATACCTTGGCAAATTAGACACAAAAGATCCAGAGTCCTCTCTATTATTTCAAACCATAGATAATGGTTTCTTAAGTAACATATGGTAAATGTGCTGAAGTATTTGCATTTTAAAAAATCAAATTGAATATGTAATGCAAATATAGTTATTAAGTGCTCAATAATAACTCATGCATTTGAGTGTCTATCAACACAGGAAAAATGTACAAGTTTTTCAGTCTTTCTGTGATGTAGAGAGTGTTTTCTTTGAAATCTTGGCTTTAAAATTATGGCACTTCTTATGTTTACTAGAAAGTGCTGTTGTCTGGGGAGGCCACATGAACACATCCTGCAGGGAGCAGCCACAACCTTGGTTTTGGTCCTGGTGGCCATGTGGAACTATGCCAAGGTGGTGAACACCTTTTTTGTAGGTAAAACACCTTTCTTTTTTGTGTACTTCTGTTTTTAATGCTGCTGTTGCTACTGTGCCTTCTTATTTAATTGATTTTTTCTTCCAGTAAATTTGTCTCAACCCACAGTGTCTGCTTTTGTTCCTCCCTCACCAAAACACGTGGGGGAAGGGGAGGGGCTTATTTGCAGTTTAATTTCCTACTAAACCACCAAATATAATGATCTAAACTCAATTATGGTGGAACTGTGGAGGCCAAGAAAAAAAAAAAAGCTGAATAGTTTACACACACTGCTTTGTGAAAATTTCCATTCCAACTTCATGTTGAGTAGATGTGATCTATAAGGAAATTTGTCCAAAAAACATTAAGATCTTTCTATGAGGGCATTGTTTTTTCTCAACTGGGTTAACTGCCCAGTGTTACTTTTGTAATGTTTAGGGAATGTGATACACAATGAGACAGCTCCCAAAACTACCATTCTTTAGCACTGACATTTACTAAGTGTGTTCCCTTCCTCACAGACAAAAATTTTATGCCTAACAACAGTGGCTGAACTGCAGAAATGAGGCAAATTTGAAAATTTTGGGCATGTTATATTTGAGACTAAAAAAAATTATTTAAGAAATACTGGGAAGAGCTGCTGTTTCAAGTAAAGCCCACACCCATGACAGAACATTTTTTGGAACACAGAACATGAGGCACATGAGACTTATGCTGTCAGTCTTTGCAGCAACAACACCAAGGCACATTTCATGCTGTCTTTGCTTGTCCTCTGGTGAGAGGAAGTCATAAAAGTCACATAAAAGCCACAAGTGTTTTATTATTAAAGACAGAGACTCCCATAGTACTGTGGCAACCTTGATTTTTAAGGGGAATGCTGGTATGCTTTGGTTAAAGTTTTATTTAAAATATTAATGCTTTGTAGTTGACACAGTTCTAGTAAACTCCTAATTTTGTTTTGGATTTGCACTACTAGTTGGAGATTGTGCTGATTCATAAACTGCCCTGCCCTTACTTGGCCTGATTTGCTCCAGGTTCTTATGTTGCATTAAGACTCTACAGCCCTGACATTTTCTGCAATGCTATTTTCAACTCCAGGGTTGAGCATTGTTGTCTCATTTGTCTCAGCCCTTCAGCACAAGCAGGAGGCAGAAAGTGATGCTAAAGCTCAGATCTGTATCCTGAAGTGCAGCTCAATATAATCAGAGAGATTGGTAGGCAGCATTTTCCCCCTAATGCCGAGGCAGGGAGAAGCCTGGGGCTGAGAAAGACCTGAAAGGGAACACAGAATGGGGATGGAAAAGGAAGAGAAGAGATTCACTGTCTGAAACAGAATATATAGAAAAAGATTGGACTGCATGAAGATTCCCAGATATGAAAAATATGCAGGTGAAGATTAAACTTTAGGGAAAAAAATAAAGCAGAATTGGGAAGAAATAGGCAAAAAAGAAGATGAGAAATCTCAGAGTGCAGAAGGTCTTTGAGGAGATGCTCTAAACCTCATCAGTTCATCAAGAAAAGTAGAAAGACTTATATCCCCCAAAGAGAAAGAAATATTGCAGAAGAGTATTTATCTTTCTCCAGGAGTGCAGGTTGTCTTTTTCAAGCCAGAATAGCAGAAAAAAGCCCAGAGGAATGCCTGTTCCAAGGTACTCGCCAAGTATATGTCATCCACCCCAGAAAACAGGACGAAAGGGAAAAAGGGAAGAGGCCCTGTTCAGCCACAGCAGCACTCAAAATGATAAATGTTTAAATATTCCTTCAACTTTCACAGGTTCTGTATTTAAACATGCCTTTTTAATTGAACCCTGGAATAATTTCAGTTTATATATAGCTTTTATAAGCCTGGGGCCTACCTGTCCAAGGCCTATTTGAAGATTTATCTATAGAAATCTTGTATGGAGAAAGGAAGGAGGATTTAATTTACAAAGGCCTAAAACCAAAAGCCTGTTCTGAAATTTGGCTTAATTATTGATGTGCAGTTACACAGGGATTTCCCACGCGACCTCCCAGTAGCATCACATTACCTTGAAGTTGCAGTAACCACTGTAACCTGAACAGGTCCCTTGTAAAGAGCAGAAATATAGGTCTGGATAGGAAAAAAAAATCTTTAATGCATTGCACACTCTCAGTCTGTGGCCCCACTAAAACTTCTCTTAAATTATGCAGATAGTGGTCTTTGCTACTTCTGATCCTTTTCTTCAAGGAAGACAATCTCACAGGTTTAACGAATGTAGAAATGATGGGATTTTCTTGGTACAGAAAAATTACTGTGTAGCAACTGGATAGCTCCAGGCTGAGATTCTAGGATATGGAAAAGTCTTCTAAAGATAATCTGGGGTTCCATTTCCTGCTAAAGGTCCTGACAGGATTTCCAAACTCATGTGAGCATTATACACTATACCTGACGTGCCATACATGGTTGCCTTTCTGAGGCATTTCTGGATGTTCACAGTCTACAGTTTTTTCATCTCTTTAGTGGGGCCATATTATATGGGGCCATCTTATACCCATATGACAAGACACCTACAATTTAAAGGCAATATTCTTGGTGGTTGTCCTTGGAAAGACCCTGAACAGGTATGGAATATCAATTGTCCTGTTCTTTTCAGAGCACTCTTAAAAGGACACTATGGGAAAGGTTTCTATATCATTATCCTTAAAATAAGCGTGAACATGGGCATTCAAAAACAACACTTAGCCAACATAAAACTTATATTTACCAACTTCCATCCAAAAAAAAAAAGTTTGGTTTATGTATTTTGTTTTGTTTATAGGGATCAGCTAAGTCACCTCTGGGGCAAAATTGAGCAGCTGTTTAATAGTGGCAGCAATTCTGCAGAACTGTTTTAGGGAATAAAGAACAGAAGAATAAGTTATCTAATTGAAACTGTGAGGGCAATTTAAGTAGGCAGAATCAAATTACTCAAGCTGGAATTTGGCCATTCAAATATTGGAGCCTTTAAAGAAATGTTAATAACTATTCACAGCTTTACAAATATATCATCAAATCACAATTTTAGTAAGAATAAAAAAGGGGAAAATACATTCAGCAGCTTATGCTAGGGAGATATTGTATTAACTTTAGAGGACAAAAATGAAGGTAAATATTTAAATACATCTGTTATCATGGGATAAGACTTTGATGTATCAATCCCATCTTCACCAAAGCCTCCTCCTGTAAAACTCCCACAATGAAGTGCTTCTGTTTTGCTTTTGCTATGATAAATAGCTATCACAAAAAAGGAAATTTGGCATAAAACATGGATAACAAAAGATGTGATTTAAGTAAATAACTGTAGGCAATGGTTTTCATTACAAAAAGGTAGAAAAGATGGAGCAGAGCAGTGATTTGTTTTGCATAAACACATTAAAAATATTTTCTTTGTGATACATGACTTGTATACTTGCTATTCCATTGTGTTAGAGATTGCTAGCTGGTGTGGCTATTCCTGAAGATCAAAAGAATTGTCAGAGATAAAAAGGTGGTTTATAATTATATCAGAAGTTAATTGCACAGTCTGTTAGGTAGAACTAATTTACACTGATAATTTCTAGACAACTTAGTTTTCTTTAAAGTTTCACTGTGAAGGCTTATCTAGCCAAATTTATGTACACCATCAGATTACCAACAGTGATCAGAATTCTAGCAAGCATCTTGATTTATTTTATTTCACAAAAAAAAAAAAAAAATCCCAGTAATTAAAAATCTGAGTTTCAATCTGTTCCTGTGTGGATGGTTAGCTGAATTCCTTCCTTCCTTTCCTTCCTTCCTTCCTTCCTTCCTTCCTTCCTTCCTTCCTTTCCTTCCTTCCGCCCCTTCCTTCCTCCACTTCCTTCCTTCCTTCTGCCACTTCCTTCCGCCACTTCCTTCCTTCCTTCCTTCCATCAGTGCAGTAGTTTGTCTCAGCTTATTGTGGCTGTGCTGATGAGTTTCATTGCCATTGGTTTGGTCACAGTGGGTTTAGAGATTGCTGCCTGGTGCTCCAAAACAGACTGTAGGCAGACATCAGATTTATCTTTGGCTTAGATACAATTAAAAAATAATAACAAAAAAGAAAAAAACCATGAAAGGAAACCCACAGTGCAGAGGGATGGTTAAGCATTTGTGTTTGGAACTCAAAACAGCCAACACACTGAGCAAAGTTGGCTGCAGGATACAAAACTAATATGCTTTATACACATTAGCTGAGTAGCTAATGACCAGAGTGCTGTTCCCTCCTCATGACAAAGATTTCAAATCTCATCTTTCCAGAGCCTGCCTGAGGCTAGTCTACCTGTTCCTGTTGAGTCTGGCACTACTAACTGTGCAAGGCTTGTGGAGACCAGAGGAAAGGGCACACCTGTATTTGACATTGCAGTTTATGTGCTGAGTATGAGTTTCTCCCTTGGGCCAAGCTGCCCTTTCCATCCTTCTGCCAGGTGAGAATTGTGTGCATTCTTCTACATAATCACGTTCACACTCTTTCTCAGTCTGAAAAGAAAGTAAGTGAGAAAGGAAGCACTCAGGACAGTAAAAACAGTAGGGAAGGCTGAATGTCAGGCACTTTTTCAGCCTTGTTCCCCGGTTATCATCAGATGGCAATTATGTACCTTTCTAAAGGCATTTGTGTTCCTCACACATTCCCCAATAACTTCTGATAATTTCTGCACAGTTCATTGCAGCAAGATTGGTGGAAGGTGGAGATTATCTCAGAAATAATTACACGGGTCTGATTTTTGCAGCCACGGACAACCTACACAGTCTTGCATAAATGCGGTATTGGACACCAAAGATTCCTCCCTGCAGAGGTCTCCTGTAGACATGTTTATGTCAGGAAATCTTTAATGGAGGTTCATTTTCTACACACTAAAATAGACAACCAAAAAAGCCCACCTCAAAACATGATAAACTCAGTTTCCCTTTGTTCTACTGGTCACAGAACTGCCTTTTGTTTTTAATTAGGCTTAATCATCCATAATTGTAGTAACAAGCCTCCCAAAAGGTAATAATGATATGCTATGACAAATTTTATACATTATGATACATGTCCTTTAGGCTTTATAAAGGCTCCTTGTGATGGTTTTGACAAGCTTCCCCAAGGCAACTGAGGCTCCTTTGCATAGTTCATTAGCTGAAGGCAGAAATGGGCTTCAAGGTGCTTAAAATAGATGAGTCTTTTTTCAGTTCACTGTTCATGGGGTGAAGTATATGTAGAATAATTCAGGGCCAAATGAAGCTTTAATCAGAAAAAAATATGTATTTTGGGGAAAAAAATCAAAATATTTATAGCTGATTGCATAGATTGATAGATGACTGCTCATGAAACAGAGTTTGGCTCAAACTAGACAACTGCTGTTCTTAGTTTTTAAACAGAAGTAGTTTGTCCTCCTCATGCCAGAAACTCCACACTTTCTTCTCCAAGATCACTGTTTGCAACATTTATATCAGAGAACATTTATAATAAGCTAAGAGCATTTATAATAGGTTAACCTAGGACAGGATAATGAGTGTTTCTCAGTCACTCAGGGAGAGAGAAGTACAAAGACCTGACTCTCATCTTGAGCTGCACTGCCTCGTCTACAGCTCAGCCATCAGCAAAGTCCTGTGCCTTAACATATTAGCATAACCTTTCCATGTATTGTAGGTCAGAGAAAACTCCCATTTAAAATCTCCCTCATTTGTCAAGACAATTTCTCTTTTGACATCATCCAGAAGGTAGTGGCTCTTATTGCTATATCTCTACTATTTTTGCTGGAAACAGGTTATAGGAGCAGAATCCATGGTCTTCCACATAATTACTTGCCTTCTACCTTGCTACTAATCTTGATTTTTTTTTTTTTTTTTAGTGTGTCATTTAAAATGAACCTCCTGCTTTTCCCTCAAGTGTAGGTCCTGCATAGGAGTCTCCTCAGTGGCAATCATTACAATATATCAGACAACACTAATAAAACAAATAATGGTTTTATCCCTTTCCTATCTCTCTTGCAATGTTATGTTTATATACATATATACATATGTATGTATATATCTCCTAATTAGAGTTTTATTGTTAATGCTTCAGGGCTTTGGAGGTAATATGACAGCTATATTGATTAACATCAGCTGTTGCTGATGTCAGTGTTCAGAGAGCTCGTGGAGATTTATTCTAAGCAGGGTTTAGTGTATCTAACAACATTCAGAATGTAGGAACATGTCTATGACTCTGAAATGAATCAGTGGCAACGATAATGGCAATAAAAATAGCCCATGGATCTTATGTATTAACATTACTTATGAAAATATTCTGTAGCTATTAACAGATCATATCTTAATATTCCCTGTCAGGGAAAAAAATAGAAATCTATGCACTAAATAACTGGCAATTTAACAACTGTGGTTTTTTTTTTTTTTTTTTTTTTACATTTGTGTGACAATTAAAATGGCTTCAATAAATTCTGACATTATTAGATAAAATGTGAAGCATTCCTCTTCCTTTTCTACATATTTCTTCTGTTAGGGTTTGTTAAAGAGTTAAATATTATTTAAAAAAAAACTCTTAGAAAATTTACAAGTTAAATTGTTATACTAAGAAGTATATTTTATGGCTTATTTTTAAAATTACATTAACATCATTGATGATATGCATTTGTTATCATATGCTTGTTTGGTCATTTCTCATAAAATCAGCACAGACAGGAATAACAGATAAATGAAGGAAAATCTGTAAAGCTGGTCACACAAAGGATTTTTATCTCTACAAAATAACTAAGTCAAGCCTAGTTAAAATCTGAATACATGCAGTTTAGAACACAGACTAACACAGCCACAGCTTTCTGCATTCAGTGGGATCATCGTGCACCACAGACTATAGAACACTGCATAAATAGCAGTGTCAATGATTTATAGAGATCCTTTCAATTATGTGTATTCGCATTTCAACCTAGGTTTCTATCAAAATAAAACTTTCAGTAGCTTGCTTTAGATCAGTGCCTATAATAAAAGAGGTCCTGGTGGTCGTTTTTTTTTTCCCAATGGCAATTTTACATGGCTTAGTTTTAAAACTGATACAGCTAAAAAATTCTTCCTTATTCAGTATTTGAAAATGTCTTACGTACCGTTTGTTTCAGTCCCAAATGTAACAGTCTTTTAAGCACATCTGTACTACCATCTACTGGAAAGGTGAGTAACTATATATCAGCAATCACTGCTTCTATCTGGTACTGAAGCCAGAGTGAAATAATAAATAAAAAAAAAAAAAAAAAAAAAACCCATGCATTTCTCCCACGAAAATTGCTTCTCTGTGTGCACTTTAAGTTGTACTGACACTAGAAATATCTCATTGCTAATCTCTTGCAGAGATCAGGTTGAACCAAGGCTGGATAATTTTCACAACAAAATATTTCAGCCAAAGCAAGATATTTTTATCCCTCTCTTTTGATAAGAGACTGCACATCAATAGTTCCCTTTCAGCTTCCGAGCTAAACAGAGGGAGGAGAGCGAGAGTGTCTGTGTGTGTACAATTACAGGGCTCAGGCAAATAAGGGAGACAGAGCACTCAGCAGGGCAGAGCAGACGCAGGTACTGTGCATGCCATTCTCTGTGCTTCTGCACTCCAGTGCCAGCTATGTTTTCTCACAATTCTGTTGTGCCTTTCTAGGATATCCTGAAATAGCTCTGCCAAGTCCGGTGAATTGTATTCTTGTTTAGCAAGGTGAAGAAACATCTTCTGAAGGGAGGTGGGATTTCTCTTTTTTACAGGCACGTAACAGCCTGCACCCTTCCCTAACCAGCTGTGAGCACACACACACACAAACACAAATGCAACACTGTGGAAGTTTTGCAAATTAAACATCTGGGTAAAACCAAGGGAGCAGTCCCCAGCTCCCTGGCATGTTACCAGCCTCCTAGACTATCACATTGCTTCTGCAACTGGCCACACACACACACACACACATTGTTACCCACTTCCAGGCAATTCAATAATATTTGATACCATTTACAGACTCTTCCATTTTTGTTCTTTGAAAACATCCCCAGCAGATGCAGGGAGAGACGTGCAGGAGTGTAAGAAAAGTGTGCGTAAATGAAAAGCAGAGGATGGCAGCAGTGTTACTGCTTTCTGGGTATGAGGAAATGGCTGTTCTCTGTACATCTATTCAAAATTGTATTTAGAATACTGCATGGGAATTACTTTAAAGAAGGTCATTGTGTTGTTCTTAGGCACATCAAGGACAGATAAAATAATTTCTTCACATAATATTTAGGTAAGGAACTAATAACAATGTATACTGTTCTTAAGAGATGTTATTTCAGCACGTGTAATGCAATGAGAATGATTGCAGAGAGAGAAAACTTTAAAAATTACATTTCACACATTAGAACAAGCCTGTAACAACTGGGATACAGCTGATCCTTTTACATTTGCTTTCTACCAGTGACTAGAAGAAGGAACCTTGCCTCTCATTAGAAAGCCATACAAGACCCATTGTGCATCATCAGAAATCAGTCTAGCAGCTCATTTTGGGTCTCTAAAAGCAGGGATAACTTATTTCCAATAACACAGCATGCAGCCCTTCTAAAACGATGCAGACTGAATTGCTGAATGCTTTCCACAAAGGCACCTTAACAACATCAGAACACATAGAGAATAATCTCCCTCAGTCAAAAAAAAAAAAAAAGAAAAAGAAAAGATAAAAATGAAAGAAAGAAAAAAGTAATTTGAAGGGAAAAATGAAACAAGACAAGCAAACACATCTTTCACATTTGAGTAATCTTTGCAGGATTTTCACCTGTTTTGCAGAGCCCTATCACACAGGGAGAGCACAGCACTTCACAGTGATTAGCACACTTCACAGTTTCATAGCCTTCCTTTGGCTTTAAACCTCATGTTTTCACTCTTCTTTTCAGATCTCTTTGATATGAGTTCTTTCTGTCTCTAACCTGAGACTTAAGAACTTTCTCTGATGCTAAAGAAAACACAGATGGCCATTCAGCATCTTTACTCCTTTTACTATCTGTGTTACATCTACCTCACCCTGTTTTGAATGTCATCCTTTCCTTTCTCCAAAATGGACTTATCTTTTCTTGTTTCACTGGCTGCTTTCTGATACAGCTGTATGCTCTCTCCTGCTTTAGTATATTTAAAATTAACTTCTCTGTAATTTTTAGTCCTGCAAGCTATTTCAAATCGTGATGATTTCAAATCATCATTCTTCATTGACTTTCGTTCTTCCCATACTTGTCATTCATCTTAGAAAATGGTGCAACAGGATCTTTATTTGCTTGTGCTAAAATTCAGCTGCCTTTAACTTTCACCAGTTTTATCATACATATCCTATATTCCCTAAGGTTGAAGATGCCAGACTTACTGGCAACAGAATTCACAGATGTAATACTGTTCCAACTGATAAAATCTCAAATATTGTAATTTTTCTTTGGCTGTATTATCTGTGCAGGATATGACTTAAAAATGTGATTTTTTTTCCCCTGATGTGATCTATAAAAATGATATCTCTTTCAAATACTCAAGACTCAACTCTGCCCTAAGGCCTACACAATTCTAGCTGTTAATCATGTTGAGGGAAGTGATGGGATGGAACAGTAATTGCCTTCCTTATTTCTTTTTTCTAATTAAACTCTCCATTACCCTCCCTCTAAGTGGAAAAAAAAAATCCCAACAACATATAATTAATAGTTATATCAGTTCTTTCCATTATTTACTTCAACGTGAGAGCTCTATTTCTTACCTATCCATCTAATGCACCTTTCAAGACCAGGAGGTCTGCATGCCCTCACTGGTTTGTAGAGCTAGCCCAAGCAATCTCTAAACCTGAGGGAGGATGTGGAATACTGATATCACATAAAGGCAACATCTTTCCACTCCAGCTCATTGCTGTCAATTAGGCTAAGAACTACTCTACTTATTCCCTTAATTCAATGTTATGATGGAGGAAGAGGGAAAATTAGAGAAAGGAAGGGGAAGAACCTATCATTTTTATATCATTCTAAAATTCATGTCTAGTCATACTTGGGCTTGTTGTATCTGTTTAATCTGAATCATTTGACAAGACAAATTGTTTGGCTGATCTGCAAAAGGGTTTGTGGAGGAATAAACTGAACTGCTGTCTGAGACTGGGATTAATTCCTCTGAGAAATTCCAATATATATGTAAATTTCAACATGCTCATTTCTGCCATGTGGAGTAGAAACATGTACAGTTAATGTGCAGTTTTCAAATTTCTGACTGCAGTTTGGGGCTCTCCTTCAAACTGTTCACAGACCCCAACTTCCAGACTCACACACACACACAAACATAGAGATAAAAGATACATATACATACATACATATCTTAGATATAATCTAATATGGGCAAGTATTAATGTAGCAATGCAAGAACCAGTAAAACCCTAAAAATGTTCTGAACATTTCTTCCTTCAGGCATAGGTATAAAGTACACCACCACCACAACAACCAGCATGTTCCACCCACACAATAAAAAAGCACCCTCCAACAACAACCCTCCCCAATTTAAAGGCTGCTAAATTCTAAATTTTGATTGTACTCTGTGGTTGAGCAGGGGACCCAGCAGGAGAAGCAGCAGCAAAACAACACCCGACACCCACTCCTGGGCTGCTGCTGAATTCATGAATATTGCAGAAACATTTGAGCTTGATAAAAAGGAGAGTGAAAAAATCAAATAAAAGCACAGAGTAGGAAAAATAGTTCTCTAAGCCATTCACAGTGGGAGGAGAAAAATACAGTGAAAGTGAAGAAAGGTCCTTTTAGACTAGAGAACATTTGAGATTGGAATGACATGATTTCACTCTCACTATTAAAACCCATTGTTTTTTAAAAATAGCACATTTATACAGTTGTTTTTGAAGCATTCATGTAAAAAATGGGGAAAGTTTTTCTTTATATTACCTATTTCTGAACACTAAATCCATCTTATTAATTGTTCTTTATGCGGCAGGTGTGAGTGGATCCAAGAGCGAAGAGTGCCACCATCAGGGCAGCTGCCAAATGGAAGCAGTTTCTCATGAAGGATGGTTATCACCCCCCTTTCCCAACTTTATCTATGAAAACTGTCAAAATTCTCTTAGCTAATCTTACCTGAGCAGTCAAACAAAGCTGCCCAAGTGTGTTACTTACAGAAGCTGGAGTGTTCTCTGAAACCATGTGGTTTTTTTAGGTTTCACATTTTTCTGCTTGTGGTCTGTGATGTCTTTTGACTCTTTCACACAATGACATGTAAATCCTGGTCTTTTTTTTTATTTTATTTTTAGTCTTTGGACAAAATTTTCTTTGGTTTCCGTTATTGATAATCAAGCGAGTATTAATCATTCCTTCATTTAGTCTTGATGAAGATCCGACACACATGGCAAAAGCCACCTTAACCTCTGAATTAACAACACATGGCAGTCTCATTCTTCACCTCTCATATTAGGACTTGAACTCAGAGGCATATAAACGTGTTTTTGTTCTTTCACAAAATAAAAAAGACCAAAACAAGTGGATGTAATTTAAAAGTTCATTAAAAGTGATGTATACTGCAACAAGCTGAGTAACAAAGTAAATTTTGCCTTGGGCAACAAGCAGAATTTATTTACTTTTCCCCCTTTATCTTCCAAGACTCTTAAGTCAGACTGTGATGGATGAAGTTAAAAGAGTTTCCATGCCAAAATCTGAATTCTCAGCAAATTGATGACAGCTGGTATCATTCCAAATTAGAGAGAGGCTATTACAAGAGATCTGTTTATGGCATGAATTTGGTCCTTTTGACTGCTCACAAATGATTTGCAAATTGTTTTTGCTTTTTCAGGTGCATTTGTTTGCAGTTGATTTTTGTTTGAGATACTTTTAGTCAGGAGAAATGTTAATCATGTGGGAAACTTGTTCATTCCTGTGAGACCTTCATAATATTTTTTAGATAAGTCTTCTTACTATTTTCATTCTAAATAAGAAGTTATTTTATACTTAGTATTCTTCTCTAATGTATTTTCTGAGATTTTCTTGGTGGAAGATGCAAATGTTAACAGAGATGTGCAGTGTGAACCATTCAACAAGGGGGTTTTGTGCAAGTGTGCTCAGCTCTGCTCCTGTAAAAAACATTTCTGCAAAAGAAGCTTATCTATCAAATGCTTTATGACTGGACAGTGGTGAAAAGGAACTGGTCACAACAAGCACAGTAAAAAGACATTTTCTTTGCAAAAACATTATGCAATTCTAATTCAGTTATCTCTTTTGCTTTATCAGTTTCTTTCAGATTTGTCAGCTCACTAGACACTACCTGACAGTATCAACGAAAGGCAGAAATTAGTAGATAGGTAAAAACAAAAGAGCACACCTGTTTCTTCTTTGTAGAAGAAACATTCCTGATGGGATGTAGACTGTCTTTCACTTTATTTTTTTTCCAACAGAGATCATTTAAAGTACATAAGCAGTAAAAACCTTCATGGTATCTTTTTATTACTTGCATATTATTCACTCCCTTTGTCCTCTTGGCTCATTTTCTAAGGAGCAGGAAGTCCAGACATTTGATTTAATATTCTAAATCTTATGCTTCTCTTTTCTGAAAAAAAATAAAATGAAAAGAAATGGAAGGCTGAACCAAATTGTGTTGTTCTGTGCTCTTGACATGATTATATAGACAAAAGGAGCCTTGCTGCAGTGATGGGAAAAATGAACTTGATCACCTGGAAATTTTTTATACAGAGGAGAGACCTCCTTCTCTTTCTGCATGTGGCTTGAACCACTCCTTTTTCTCCTTTATTTTAGGATATTTTGTTCAATGGGGTCTTTAAATGCTTTAAATGTGTGCCACCTTTATATTTCCCACAGCACAGAATTCATATACATCATTCCTGTTCGTGTTTATTAGGAGAAATAATCCCAGAATAAGTCTTTATCATTGACTAAAATTTTTCTCTCTCTTTCTTCTCCCCCTTTAGTCTTGATTGAGGATCAAAGATCTGTTCTCTATCTAGTTCACCAGAGGTAAAAGATGTCAGAAATCTCAGGAGACATTGTCTCACAAGAAGACAGGTCTGTATCAAAAGTGCATTCTATTTAAAATAGGCTTTAGTTTGTGGAGATTCACAAGCACATTCTAATCGAAATGGAGTAACTGCTGCACCAAGGCAGCATTCATACAGAATATACATTTCAATGCAGCTGAGCTTGAGAGGGAAGATAAAAATTATTTCAGGAAGGGATATGCATGATTCAACACTGAGTAAAGGAATAATCTTTAGAGAACATGGAAAAGTGACTCTTCTCAGAAATATAATATCAGCTGCATGCAAAATGCATTAACACAAGTAAAGAGTGTTGTGATAAAGTTCCATACCACTGAAGCTGCAGTTGTTTGCTCTGATGCTCTCTGTGTGACATCAGTATTTACTGCATTACTGATTTGCATTACATGCCAATCTGTGTGCCTCATTCTGGGCCTTCCCTGAATCCCATTGCTCCTTTCACGTCTCAGTGCCACAGCCCTGGCTGGACTTGTGCTGCCCCCATCCAAGGCTGATAAAGGCAGCCATATTAAGTCACCCTTTCTTTTCATTATAAATCCAAAAGGCCTTTTCTAATTAAAATTTAACTATGATTACAAAGATACTTAGGACACTGATGTAGTTTTCATCCCCATGGAAACTGCACCCCTTACAGCACCCCACTGACAGAGGAAATACTATTATTATTTTCATTTTAAAGACACAGGATAGTAAGAGACAGACAAAATTACTTTTCCAAGGTTATACAGTAAGTCTACAGAAAAACATGGATTTATCTGAGATTTCTAAGCTTCAGGCTAGCGCTGTAACTACTGGACAAAAAATTTGTTTTCTTTTCAATAATATGCTATATTCTAAATAGAGGAGTGGAAAAATCCTTAGAGGAAAGAAACATAATCCTAAAGCACACATTTCAAATCTGTATGTAACAGTATACCTGCCATACATTTCTGAAACTTTGTGTATCAAGTATCAGACAAACTTAGATTCAGGTTCTAGTCTTTTTTTTTTCCTCTCTCTCAAAAAAAAAAAAAAAAAAAAAAAAAAGAAAACAACAGTCTCCAGCAAACTAGATAATCACCTGAGTTTTCAAACCTTTAGACTGGCATTGCAGATATTCATGTCCTTTTTGAGAGCTTTCAGCACCCTTAACAGAGAAGTGATAACAAAGTATTGCAAATATGAAAGCCAGAAGGTCTTTTGCTTGAATACTTCACTGCATAGTACAGAGAAACATTAAAGCATGACATGTTCATATACTTAAGCAGTGGTTGATGAGGGTTCAATGAAGACATCAGAAAGAAAAATGGTAAACAGTATTACATGATGCTTTTATTAATTCTCTGGGGCTTTTCTTTTTTAATTTCTGCTTTAAGGGGAGAGAAGACTGAACTTATTTGAGTTTGTCCAAGAAGAGTGGTTCTTAAAAATATGGTTGAAATCTCTTTCCATCAATTTTATAAAATACTTTTTCATGACAGTTATGAAAATGGAAAGAGAAAAAGATGAAAAAGGTGACCTGTGTTTTAAAGCAGGTTGGATACTGCTTGCAAAAGTCACCTAAAACCACCCTCTAAGAGGCCAGTTTTTTTTTTTTTTCACTTTAGTAGGACCACTTGTGTCCTTCCTTTTAGCATAGTGGTCTTGTTAAATTAATAAAAGATTTGTAAACTGAAAACAAGAAAAAGAGAGTGGCTCAAATGCACCTTTCAAACTCTAGGGTGGCTGTAACGTAAAGGGCAGAAAATAAGAAATTAAGAAAAAAAACCCCAAAAATAAAACCCCAAAAAGACAGAAAAATAATTGTGATACAGACATTTACAGACCAGTTCCAGAGACGGTCTAGTTTTGGGCCTCCTTCTTTCTCAGCTCTTTGACAGTCACATTTTTTTAATGTGACAGTCAAATTTGGACATCAAGGTAAAATGTTTGTTTTGCATATAGAATTCTCTACTACATTTTATTGATTTAGATGTTTTAGTGAAATCTTTAACATTATGTTAATATAAATCTATATAAGATTCTACCCTTTGGAAGACAGAAGTGAAGAGACACGTGAGGATATTTTTCTAGGATATTTATATTCCCTGTTTCTGGCAAAATAATAGAAACCTGATATAAAACACCTGGTGTTATTAGGAAACAGAAATGTTGCCTTCAAAAAATTGAGTGATTTGGCAACGATATTTGGCTCTAGCCTTCCTTTGTTCCTGGACTTGAGTTTACTCCTGGTTTCTCTGCCTCTTTCCCCCAGCAGCACCAGGGGACAGGGAATGGGGGTTGTGGTCAGCCCACCACACATTGGTTGAGTTGACCACACGTTCAACCACACATTGTCTCTGCTACTCCTTCCTCCCCAGTGAAGCAAAGTAGAAATTTTCCAAGGTAGAAATCCATTTTGATGTAGGTGAAATGTACATTTTTGAGTTGAGTCTGTGGTTAGAAAACAGAGCTATTTAGCCTGACTGCAAAGCCTAGGCTCAGAGAAACTGCTTCAATGAAGGATAGAGATAAAAGAGGGAAGACAGAGAGTGATAGAGAAAGAGAGAGACTGCTGTGAGAGCAAATCAACCTGACCTAGGAATTCTTTCTGGTAAAGAAAAACTAGCAGCAAATGTCACGTGAAATTCATAAAAATGAGTATGTATGAACCTACTGTGAAATTGTATGCATATGTATCTGAGAGGGGGATAAAAAAGGACCTGAAGTTCCCAGAAGTGCGCATGTCATGTTGAGGTGAACAATTCCCACATGCGTCCAGTGCTGTAATGAACATACCGGCTTTACAACTTTCACAAAAGTTGTGGAGTTTTTTATCTCTGCAAAACACCAAGGAGAAGACACCTCACCCCTCCCTCCCATAGGAAACAGCCCTCCACAAAGGTTTTGTTTCCCTTTTAAGTCCATTATCCAGGAGGCACCACCACTGTTGTTGATGTCTCAGCCTTGGCCAGGCTCGGAGCTGGCTGGCGCTCTCTCCATCGGACTCAGGGGAAGCTCCTGGCAGCTTCCCACAGAAGCCACCACTGTGGCCCCCACTACCAAGCCCTTGCTACAAAACCCAATCCACACATGCTGCAGGAAGTATTTTCACCACTGATTTTTTTTTTTTTTGTTTTTTTTTGAGTACATTTGAGTGCATTCATGTCTGCACAAGGAAAGTGGCATCCATGGGGAGAATGAGTGGCTGACAGCCGTGTTCAGGAGACAGCTCTCTGTCCACTAGTGCTGCCTGTGCTCAGACTCATTGTAGCCTAATGGCTCAAGTGCCATGGGAAGCATCGTGATCTTTTGTTGTTTACTTTCTGCCTTAAAGGATTCTTTCTATGGCCCTTTCATTTGCATGGAGTAGAAGCTGAACTTTGGAACACTGAACTGGAAAGCAACCAGGAGATACATGTTGGAACACTGAAAAATCCTGGGATTTATCCTTTCTCACAGGACTGCCACCAAGAAGATTTAAATACACCCTTTTTTTCCTTTCTCTCATCCCTTCCATTCACTTCTAAGTAGATTAATGCAGCTAAGTGACATGGATAACTGCATTTGTACAAAACATCTCCTATGAACATTTTTTTTTTTGCTAACAAACTTCAGGTTGCTAGACATAAAATGTGTGGATCTCAAAGTTACAATTGCCTGAGCAAACAACAGCAAATGGAACATTTTTGTCTCTCTTGCTGTGGTATTAATAAAATAAGAAAAAAATCAAGACTATTTTTTAAGTATGACTTTGTCTTTTCAGCTTCAGAAAGCCATCCATAAAGAAATTTGGGAGAGGTATCAATATTACAGTCTAAGGCCAGACCTTTACCCTCACTTTGGTTTAGGTACTGCATGAATTAAAAGCAAAGCATGAGGTTCAAGTTGTAGCAGCGGCAGCAGCGTACCACAAAAATCTGAACAATTTTTTTGTGATATTCCAGATGAATATTTCAGCCACATGGCATTTAGTGAAAGCCTTGATTATTGCTCAGGTGAGATGATTCCTTCAACCAGTTCTGTTCCTAAGCCTGTTGTAATGCATTGGATATCTCCCGAGCCTCTGATTGAAAAAGCTGCTTTCACTGAGGTAAAATGGGTTTTGTTAATAGCAAACTTTGCAAAACTGCATTTACCTGGGTTATGGTACAGATAATTGAAACTATACTCTTCTTTTTCATTTTCCTTAGGGCAGCAGAGACATATCTCATCACTGTAATTAAGTCAGTATAAATATGCATTGATTATTCTGAAACCTGTGGTCTGATATAAATCCCAGTATTACTGTGCTTGAAAACATCACTTTGACATATTACTTACTACTAAAGTATTGTACTCCAGGAAGACAGTAAACTATTCAGTACAGTCCTCTCAGGGGAGAGGGGGAGGGAAGGGATATAAAACCAAAACCTTGGTACTGTATACACTAGTATTGATTTTAGTAAAATGGTTTAGTGCTTTCTATGAAGGGCTAAAATATTGCCCTGCTTTGTTTTGGCTGTGAGAGTCAGACTTTTCATCTATCTAAACTACTGAGGTTAAATCTGAAATACAATTTAAATAGCATTCGCAACCCAGCCCTTTTTAAAACACTTCTGTGGATTGTCAGAAGCTGAGATTTGAAAGGCAGAGATGTGAATAGCTGTCAACAAAATTAATAGTATAGGTGAATTTATATTGTATATCATAGAATTGTATATCACAATTTGTATGTATCATCTGAGAGTTTTGGCAGGCTTTTACTATCTGAACATAAACTCTGTGAGATAAACTTTTTGCTTTCTGATAACTAGTGATCAAATCAATTCTACTCCTTTTTATTTCCTTAATTCAGCGTTACTGATTTTGCAACATTGTGTTTTCAATTTTCTTGGCAACAAGTTGAAATTTCTGTCCTTAAAAATTTGTCTCTGGTAAGAAGAGGCCTAGAGCCCTAATGCTGAACAACACTTCAGAGACAGAGTTTCAGGATTAAGGTTGTTCTTGGAGTGCTTCTTCTATCTATTTAGAGTCTGACTTTCACCTTCAGAGTCCTTGGCTCATTATGAAGTTGGTGATTTACTTTTTGGTGCTGTCTATATTAGCATGCAACTGCTCTGTAACTTCACAGCCTCACCCATCAGTGACTCAGTTATCTTAAACAACACAGCCTAATAAAAATGCTAAACTTATCAGTCACATTCATTTGCTTTCTAAGTGTATAATGTAGGAAAGAAAACATGGTGTATAAATTATCACAGTACCACTGTACTGTGCAGTCACCACTATATATAGGTAGTGCTTGTCAATAGTACTTTTGTTTATCATCTGGACTTGAAAAAGAGTTAATTTTACTCTTTTTCAGATGTGTGAAAACTTCTGTAACATACAAGCAGAGTGTAAATTTTCCTCGGGAGGATGCACTTGATCACCTGCTGGGAAATCAGTAATGTGTGATTCTGAGAGCGGCAAGATCTCTTAGTGCTGCTCGAAGCCATCCTGTCATTATCCAGAGAAGAAAGCAGTCTGGCTGGTTGCTTTGCTTCAGCTCTGTGAAATAACAAGGCAAGGAGGCACAGAGAAGCAAATTCTAAATCTTTTAGACCTGCACTCACTGTAACAGTAGCTTGAATTATTTCTTTTCCTTCTCTTCTCTGTCTTGTGCTGGAACCAGTAATTGCTTAGTGACATGAATTCCTTCTACAATCCTGTACCATTTGAAGAGTTGGGCATTTGATAAGCAGGAACACATCTAAGGATCACAGGAAGGATGTGGTCCACTAAGTCAGAAATCTTAGGGTGTTCTGTCCTATTTGAGAGAAGCATAGAGGTGTGGGGATGGCTGTATCATTGTTCAGCTCAGTCTTGGAAAGCTGCAGGGATAGGAAGTCCCAGCTGTTTGGGGCAATGTGATCTACACAGATTTGTAGGGGAGAAGTTTTATCACTCTCCCAGTAAGAATGTTTTCCGGACATCCAGCCTAAATTTTCCAAATGATATCCCAGTTGACATTATGCCTCACTTTACAGTTAGACATAATGATTTTTAAGGTGGTATCCAATCTATGTTTTTCTGTGATGTTACCTCCCATCACTACTAGGAAGTATTTAACCTCTACAGCTTCTGTGAGTTAAGTATTTGAGACCAATCCATGCAGATTTTTTTTTTTTTTTCATCTCTGTCAGTGATTTCACTGGCCTATATACAAATTTTACTGTCTCTCTTTTGGCAACTTGGACTCAGCAAAATTGAACAACAGCATTAAATGAAATTCATTGAACCATGCCTAGTTATAACACTGGCTTTAGTTTGTAGCAAAGGAGGAGTTGGAATGTTTCAAACCATGCATTTTGCAAATCAGTAGAGGATTACTGATCTTCTTTAGAGGTATAAGTATTTTCATTTTTTCACCTGTCATATGCAATTCTATGGTGGGGTTTAAAAAAAAACAACTTAGCTTCATGGCTAACTAGGTAATCCCACTAAAGGCATTTAATTCTGTGCTTTTAAAGCTGTGTATTGTACCTCAATGCTAGGACAGAAATTGCTTAAAATGGTCTTTATAAAGAAATAGGGTTATTTTCTGGTTTTATCTGAGGAACAGCCAAAGACACACTTAAAACCCCAAAAGATGAGTCTAATGTAGCAAACAGTTAGATGTGACCTTAACTGTAATGATGAATTTAATTCATAGAAATATCCAAAGGGAATTTAGTCCTTTGATCCCAAGTACTGCTTTTATTTTTAGGGGGGCTTTGTTGCTTGATGTCCTTGTAATAACGCTGTTCTCATATTAACTTCAAATTTCTGACCTTTTCACTCACAGGTCTCACTATTTAGTATTCACATATTATCTGCAGCAAGAATATCAGTATAATAATGCAAACTTAAAAGCTGATCTACATTTGACAATTCTATTACTTACAGCTGCTTTTTTTAAATGGGATATAGCATTCCAAGCCAGGTCACTTACAGTTTTGGTGCTACTCTACAGGAGTGAGGATGGTGACAATAAAAAGAGCAAAACCACGAGTCACCAGAGAACTGAGCAGCAAGTTTAAAAGAACTGGATGGGGAAGATTTTAGGAATGATACTGACAGTGTTCTTACATTAGTATGAATATTGAGAGAAGTTAATTTAATACAGTAGAATTGCATTTCTACAGCGGAATACTACATCTTATCTCCAGACTTTCTGGAACTCCGGATCCTCATTTGAACAAACTTGACTGTCACATTCATCCTTCAAAGGTAAATTAATTGAATACTGTATAAACAAGTTGGAGTTCTTACGGGAAGAAATAATAAACTTGTTTCTTTAGCATGCAGAGGAAAACTTTTAGTTCATCTTTGTAGTACTGGAGTGAAAAATTAGTAAAATTTTGTAAAAATATTTCATCCAAGTAAGCCAATACTACCATCCCTGTCACTGTCATGTTTTCTGAAAAATCCTTTTGCCAGGATTTCTTCTCCTGGGAAGCTGAAAAGCCTCAGGGAAAAATTAAAACAATAAATATCTCATTTTGCTTCTCCTCTGTTTTGCTGCTTTGGAATGTGGTTTGGAGATTGTTTATCCAACAGGTGGTTGTTTCATTGGTTTCATATGAATTATTTTTACTTAATGACCAATCACAATCAGGCTGTGTTGGGGCTCTGGAGAGAATCACGAGTTTTCATTATCATTCTTTGTAACCTTCTGTCTGTATCCTTCCTCTACTCTTTTTTATAGCTTAGTATAATATTCTCTAAAATAATATAGAGCATAAAATAATAAATTAGCCTTCTAAGAACATGGAGTCAGATTCATCATCTCCTCCCAAAGATGGGGGACTCAGAAAATCCCACACATCCCCTTATATGACCAACCTGTCAGTAAGAGCTTTGAATGTTCCTGAGCTGCTGCAACCCATCCAAGTGATGTCATATTTTAACTTTGCTAGAGGCCTGCAGTTTCTGAAAATTATTGAAACCCTTTTGGGTTAGAGGGTGCTATATAAACCTTGTATGCTTCAAAATATTTTTTCCTGTCACCGCATGCACACATTTTCAGGCACGAAGCAAAGGTTGCACCGGGAATTTTGCAATACAGATGGGATGATGTCACTAGCATCACAGTAGTTATTGAACAGTATGCATACTAAGGAAGAAAACTGAGACCAGAGGTGATCTCAAGGTGAAATTCCAATCAGCTCATTGCAGCTCTTCTGGGAACAGGAGGCATCCCATTATTTTGATCTGTACTGTCACCTGCAATACAAGCATACCCTCTACTGAATCTTTCTAAAGCTCTTTATACTTACACATTGAGATTCCCAGTCTAGTGTCCTCTGCAGCCCATTAAGGGAGCATCAGCTTCATGTGCAAATCTTTATGCTTTTTATTGGACTATATGCATTTCCCCTTCTTTTTTATTTTCTTTTTCCTTTGGCTAAACTAATATTTTTTCAATAGGAACTCCTTGAAGTAGAAGAAACAGACACTCTCTTTGTAAAGTTCTGAAAGAAAAGAATGAAGAGAAAATGAATGATGGAAAAAGGTATTCCTAGGGATTTTCTAATCATTTCTATGCTTTATCAAAATTTCGCAGGTCTTGAAACCCAAAGAAATGCCAATATAGTCATTCCTATCTTTATGTTTGTGGAGAAAATGGTAAACTTAACTCAACAAATCCATTTTCTTTCTCTTCTTTCCCCCATGAAAATAAAATGCATTATCAATTCACCTTAAAAAAGATGTGTCTATTCTCCTAGAAAGATGCCTAAGGAAATGTTCAGTTCCTAATGTAATTTTTCCTTTTTTCCACAGCAGATAGGCATCTTCAAAAGTTATGAGAAAGTGCTTTAAACTTCAAAAGATACATACTTAGCTATTGTGGTGGAGTGTGCAGGAACCTGCAAGATTCTTCTTCCTGAAGACTTTTCAACATTGCAGCCTGACCTTGCAGAATTATATTCTTTAACAGAAATAAATTAGTTGATGTTATAAAAATCTCAGTTTACCAGGAGATTTCAGACCAAAACTAGAACTGGTATCCTTCTGTTAGGTCATCACTGAGTGGAGGTGCTTTTCATGCAGCATCTTAATGCTGAAACCATCACCAAGATCTGGATTCACATCATTCCTCTGTCTGAGACCTCTTAATCCCATTTATCCCAACTAGGGTCCAGAGAACCCTAATTATGCTGATCTGTAACACAGAGGGAGCTCTTCTGCTTTTATTTTGCTGAAGTTTTTCTACTTAAAAGAATTCAAGACCTGTCAGGCAAAAATTATCAGCATTAGCTGGGCTGTGTAACCAACAAGAGCTGTCTTGATGCTCAGCCCTTATCTATTCACATTATGTCTATTTCATCTAAAAATGCCTGAAATTATTGAACTTAACTTTCTCTCAAATGAAAAATTTATCACAAGGCAGGAGTTACATCTGAAAGCAGCCATGTCTAAATCATGCAGATTTCACAGGTGGTGTTCAGGCATTCACCCTGGAATTCAGGATTACAGCATCAGTTATCCTCTCCTTGAAGTATTAATTCACTGACATTATCTATCTAGCTATCCTTGATTCATGATTTCCCTGTTAAGCCTGTGATTTTTTTATGAAGATAAAAAGGAGAAAAATCCTGATGTAATCCTATGGTAAGCCTTAGGAGGAACAGCATGGGACTTTTTTTTATCATACTCTAAATTTTTGGGAATCAAACTAGCTGCTTTTTGTTGTTGTTGTCGTTGGTGGTAGTTTTTTTATCACTGAAATTGCCATTATTCTAGCTCACAGTAGGAGGTCCCTTGTGGTCATGAATTAGGAGTTAAAATCTATACTCACACACTGACAGTGCATCTTTTCAGGCAGGAATGAATGGGAAAAAAGAAACAAAAAAAACCCAAACTGGTTTATATATTATCCTCTAAATTTATTTCACACAAAATAAGCTTTTACAGCTTTAAGCACACAAACTTCTCTTTAACTTGATTTAATGTTTTATATTTCATTTGGTAGTCACTGAAATGTATTGCATTGTCTCAAAGTGGTACTAAATTCTGAGCTTAAAGAACAGGACAGTCTTAATTTTTCCATCTGTATTATGAGAAGAGGGGGAAACTTAAAAATGAAGGAAGAATACTGTGCCAAGTGAAGGCTTCAAGAAGATAATTAGGTTTTTACTGTCACTGCTCAGTCTACAATTTGCAACCTGGAGGGGTGAGAATTCAGTCATTGAATAGTGTGTCAACACATGGATCTCATCTTTCACTGTGGCATTATCCTGCTGGTTTTACAATCTCAGAAGTGGACTTACTACTGAAACTTGGCATTATATGAAAATCAGGATTATTTAATAACAGCATTGTGATCAAAGGTTTTTGCCATGTAATTGCTTTTCTCTATAAATCTTTGCATAATGACAATAGGCAGGCAGTGCTCAATCTTCACTTGTAGCATGAGGGGCTTTTTTGGTTTGTTGGTTGGGTTTTTTGGTTTATTTGAGGTGGTGGGGTATTGTTTGGGCTTTTTATCTTTAGAAATTTTTTTTAATGCTCTTTTTTTTTCCCTGATTTAGAAGGTTCTCTAAACACAGATAACACAGATCCTTCCCACATACTGAAGAGGTAAATTATGGATTATTTTAAACTTTTCTCTCTTTTTAAAATTTTATACCAATGAGTAACAGCGTGGATGATAATTGACTTCCTAGTTCTCTCTCTGAAGTCTGTGAGAGTGTTTGTAGGTACTTATGGGCCAAGGTGTCCTCCTCTAAAATTCACCTTGGAATGAGAGGCCAATAAGAGCTGAGTTGTGAGCTTCCCCACTGAGGCTTAGCATGGCATCTTTGTCACATCCCCAGATGCATTCTCAGGGAAAAAAATATTTTGACCATTGAAAGAACTGGGCCTTCAGGCCCAGTGACAGCAGTGACACTGTGGTCACAGCAGTGACAGTGTAGCCACTGGCATGGAAGATGAATGCAATGAATTCAGGTGAGGGCTCAAACTTTAAAGAAAATGGGTAAAAAAATTTCAGAGAGATAAAAATCTCACCAAGTATGCTATTTTTGTAGAATTCAGACTCAACAGAGCATTTTCCCTCTTCTTAAAGCAGGTGGGCTCCGTGGCACAGGCAGCACTGACAGTCAGAAACTCCCAGATTTTTATCCCAATTTACATGCAAAGTCATCTCAGGTGACTCATGTTGCTCACTGTACTTAAATTCTCATTTCCTAAAAGGGACATGTCAGAAAGTTATTTAGTGAAGGGAGGTCTACATCTGAATCAAGTGCCTCTGGAGCAACATGTTGAGGGAATACTACTGAGAGATCATCCTGTCGCACAGCAACAGCACACATTTTGAACTCACTGGAGGCCCAGGCACTGCCAGGTGGCCCCTGGCTCCCCACAATTCCCAAGACAGTTTTGGACATCCCCTGCTTCCCTGTGAACTCTGGTTTCTCTCTAAGCTTGGGACAGCCCAATCAGTCCATGTAACAGGAGGGAGGGAGGGAGAGCAGAGGCAGCACACCTGGAGAATGCAAGCGGCGTTAGCCCGTACCCGCTTTTGTCCCGGATCATATCGCCTCTGCTGTGAGGGATTAGCTACCTCAGAGAGTTCTGTCAGGACTGCAAGGTTCTGGGCTTGAAAAAGCTGCCCAAATGGAGTGGTTGGCCTTGACTGAACTCAGACTATTGTTTTGTAATAAAAGTTATAAATTGAACTCCAGCAAACAGTCCTAGTGGATAAATGGTGCGGCTGATGCAGCAGCCTGAGTGGAGGCCTTATAATTTCTGTCTCAAGAATGTCAGCTAACACATAACCAGAGGCATGCACCATTGACATCTTGCACCTTTCTTCCTAACTTGCCAGGTCTTTTCATCTGCTGACTGCTGTTCCTGTTGGCCTATGCCTGGGAGAGTATTTTCATTACTGAATACGGGAGGCATGGGAATTCAGACACCTCCTTCAGAACATAACAAGATTATAAGAGGAGTCATGAGACTGTTACCTCTGTTCATTGTTTGCATTAATTTAGACTTAGTAACGATGAAAATCCCTTTTCCCTGTTCAGTTACTGGCTTCTTAAAGCTGTCAGCTTGCCCTGGTTGGAAACAGAATTTCAATAAAACCCTCCTCGAAAGACTGCAATAAATATTCCTAAGCCAACTTATTGTCATTAAACATTTAGTAAGAAGATTCAGTTTAAAACATTGTGAGGTGGCCAACACTTCATTTAATTAACACTGATTCTGAAAGCACAATATAAATTTCAGTGCTTTTTTTAATCACTCTATTTTCCAGTTGTGCTGATTCTAAAGCTATATGATTATAATCATCATGCTCAAAGTAAAAGGATTTTTTCCCATGTCTTCCATTCCTTAAATTGTTTTTAGATTTCCCAAGGGGCACATATCATATAAGATTATGATGATAAAGATTTTAAGGCAATTATGTTTCTTTATTTGGAAGCTGAAGTTAATGTTTTTGAAGACTGCATTCCCAAGAGCCCTGGTAAAAAAAAGAAGCCATGATGCCCTTCCCTTTACATTTTAGTCGACCAGCTGGCACAAAAAAGGAAGAAAGGGTAGCCTATCTTTGTGAACCACAAGTCAATTTTTCACTTAATACATCTACTTTTGGTTGACTAGAAGATGTCTGTAGCAGAACATTAACAAACACTGTAATTTGCTGGGGTCAGCTAGGTCTGTAGCTCTGCAACTCTGAGCCCTCTTAAATTATGCTATCAGCTTTCAAAACGTTATTAGGTTTAACCCATTTCGGCGCCACCGGCTTCTCGGAATCACCAATGCACCTCTAATCAGAAAACCTCAGAGAAACCAATCTGCTGCTATCAGAAACCCCAGTACAATTTTGTGTATTAATATTTCAGAAAGCATGTAGGAACACATGCTCCCTGCTGAGCATTACAACCGAGGAGGCCACAATAACAGCAGAGATTGATCGCCAGTAAACCTGGCCAGAGAAACTGCTGTCTCTTGTCTGGCTGTGGACATGGTAACCAAAGAAAGGAAAATGAAATGGGTTATTTGGCTGGCGATTAATAAATTCCCATAACTGTCAAGCGAGGCAACACACAGAAGTTGCATCTCTTACAGGAATAGAAAATACTCAAAATGGCATCTAAGCACTCAAATTTTGGCGTCATTAACCTATGGCTGGCATTATTGATCTGTTTTGTTCTTTCTCATCCCATCTCTGGTGGAAAGACATGCAGCATATCCTCAGACAGGAGGAGTTGTGCATCCCCAGTGGAGGTCAGGCTGTGTCTGGGCTGGAGGCACAAATCCCTGGAAAGGTAAAGCATGAACGGGTTACCAAGGAGGAGAAACCCAACATTTCCCTTTCAAAGCTGGCCCTGCTGGCCTCATATGGAGCAAGGCCACTCCTCAGTCTAGTTCTGTTCAAGTTCTTTCAAGCCCCCCATTTTAAGCAAAATGAGATCTACTGAGAATGCTGACTATCATGGCAGAGCTTAAGTCTTACTCATATTTAAAACAATCCCATAAAATTCTTACAAATTCGGTATTGTGCTGACTCTTGTGATGTCAGGTGAGGTGTTATTGTGTGGAGCAGGTGATTGAAAGAAAGCATCAACTAATTCACAAGTTTTAAACTTGTGTTAAACTTAAAATGAGTTTACTTATTTACAAGTTTAACTCTTTAAACTCATTTAACTCATTTGCAAGTTATCTTTAACTCTTTAGCTTTAACTCATTTACAAGTTATCTCTGAGAGCTTCCAAAGTAAGAAGCAGATTTATAAACTAGAAAAATAGTCTTTCATTGGGAAAAAAAATACATCTGTACATACCTAATACTTTAGTGTTTAGCCATCTTTTTTCATGCATGCATTTTTTATTTTGTGCCAAAGAGTGGAAGTTAACAATAATTTTATATTCTGTTACGAGACCAGCTTAAGGGGCCCTTCAGGACTGTCTCATCTCTTCAGGCTTTATTTTAATTTTTCTTACCTTTCTTCAGGCTGGTGCACAGAAAAGCTGGTTCACACTGCTTTTGTTCTTTGAGACCTTTGTACGTAAGCTATGAAAATAACTGAGTTTTAAATAGAGACTTACCTGTTGGGCTCTGCAGGTTATGGAGACATACAGAAAAAACTAAAATACTAAGTCCACAATTAATATTATAATCTCTAAGCATTCCAAGAGTTATCTTGACTCTAGGGAATCCAGATTTGAGATGTCATCAAAAGTCATTAAAGCTTAAAAAGCCAGAAAAGTTATACTTTTTTTTTTAACTTCCCTGCCCACACACCCCTCCTGTTTTGATGTTCATGATATCTTAAAGAGCAAATGTTGGTGTTTTTTATGCTTGAGTGGTTGATTCTCTACCATATCAAAACCTAGATTCTTTTTCTTTATTATTCTTCTGGATCTGTAGGGTTTCTTAGACATTCTTTTCACCAGCAATGACTTCCTCCCTGCTTTCATATCCTGTTTTACCATGCTTTTGCATCAAGGTAGTGTGGTGTGTTCAGTCTTTGACTTAAATATCTTCTGCATTGTGTGACATATTATAACTGTTAGCAGGAGTGACAGATTTACCCTGATCTAGTAAAATAGCCGGGAATTTGAACAGTTTATGTAGGATGTGAGAGATCTCTAGTTCTCAGCCATACCCCTAACACATTTTAGTATTTACACTTCTTTGCCTCTAAAAACAAGTGACTAGAACAACTGAGGGAACTCAACAGAAAAAAACAACCTTTGGATTGGCTTATAACCAAAGATTTTGACCAACCTTTAAGAACTACACAAAGCAGTATAGATGGATGGATTTTTAGACCCCTTTTTACCTTCTGATCAGCATTTGCATCAGCAGAACTATTTTCTTTCATGAATTAGCATAAGCAGTGTCTTTGCCCTTGCCCAGCCAGCCATTTGATAGGTCATGCATGTTCTGTGTGCTCTCAAAGCGCTGCCAGCAGCTCCAAGTTTGTGTCAGCCAATTCCTTGCATATCCTAGAATGACATCCACGATCAGATTATTTCAAAATTTATTCTTGCTGCCTAATTTCCCTTGTAGTTTTCAGAGTGATTGACAGTTCTGATGACCCTGGAAAATCACAAGTGGCTAAGCAGGTCATTAAGAGGAAGAAAAGGAAGAAAAGTAGGGACAGGAAGCAACGTGGAGGAAGCTTAAGGAGATGTTAAACATCCCAGGTCAGAATTCTGTGAGATTTTATCCTGTGTCCTTCTTCTGTAGCATAATTATACCAAGTTTTGTGCTGTCCATGCTTGAGGTATTTTATAACACTTCTGCTTTTGAGAAAAGGAAATTATTAAGACAAAGATTTTGCAAATAATTTTGAAGATGAGTGCTCAAAATTTAATATTTATTATGTATTTCTTGATCCATTTGGCACTTCGTTTGATAGCGACTAAAGGAAGAAGGTTTTGGGCACTAGTTTATAATGTCAAAATGCAAAACTAATGCAAAACTTCTCATGAAGAGAAGAAAAAAGAAACTGTGTCGATCAGCAGCTACGACTACCTGACATTGGTACCATTTTGTTAGTTATAGGGAAAAGAGTTACATATAAACATTAAAAAGGAGCTTGCCCAGAGAGATCTCCTTTTTGTGGTAGCAACATGTTTCTAGCTATATTTTTTTTTTTGTGGGGAGACAAAATATTTGATCTAACATTTTTCTAGAAACTCTTGCTAAACAAGGAAATTAACTTCTGGGAATGCATTTAATATGTAGGAATTGTTTTTCTTACTGCTGATAACACATGTAAAAGGTAAAGTTGTAGCTACTAGTGCCATCCTCCTGGTGAATTGGAAAGGTAGGATTCTTCAGAGGAAAAGAGAAAGTAGATCTTTAATTCCACAGTTATTCCACAGCATTATGAAGATAGCCATCTTAATGCCAATCTGACAAGAGAAAGAGGTAAAGCCGTCTTAAGGTATTATGATTTTATTTGTTAGAATGATGCTGGGAGGGGGTACTGGCTACAGTGCCTCACTGATCAAAGCTAAACCATCTCCTAATCTTTTATGCATAGATTTTTATGACAAGATTATGGAAATCCCTAGCTCATCCAGTTGTCCAAGGCTGGATCATAGAAATTCTCAAGCACATGAGGAATGTTACTAGCTATGATTATAATCATGGAACTCATTTCTTGAGTGAGTAATCCTAATACAAGCAAGTAAACCATTTTTTAATATTTTTTCTACCTACCTAAGCACTCTGATCTCATTTTCTGTAATGGGACTGTTGGCATGAATATGGATTAAAAGATCAGAAAAAATGATGAAATGTATGAAGTCTCTCATACCTGTTTTCTGGACAAGGCTTAACATGTCAAATTAATATTTCTGGAGAAATCCATGTCTATTTCCAATCTGATCAGCATAGCTAAAATAATCTTCCTCTGATGTAGACTGCCTTGGAGGTCCTCCAATAAATGTCTAACACAACCCAAAAACGCCCCCCTCTTTCTTTTTTGCAACTTAAAAGTCTTTGAGGTAGCAAATATATAGTTAAGAAGAAAAAAATTTTAAATATAAGAAAGATCAGTACCACATGTGTGGACTTGATTACAGAATTGTTGAGGAAATATGTTTTCCAGGGTGGGGGGGTTGGGATGAGGGAGGTACAGATGTCACTGGTGCTTATAGTAATTTCATATTTTCATACACAAAAATTATCTTGATTTTATAGCAAGTTGGAAATTAAACCACTTCCCAAAATAGTCTTGAGGCAGAAATCTTCATGCTATGTAATAAAATGTATTTTTCCCAATTAAGGAAAACATTTGCATTGCTTTTTTCCTAGCCAAAAAAAAAAGTTGGTTTGAGAGAGGCACAGTTTTATTACGCTTCCATGAGGATTCAGGAAAAAAAATTATTCTGCTGAATTAAAAACCTAGGCAAGCTTCCCTTTGCCAAAAACAGGTAAAGACCTTCTTCCAGGTCTTGCTGGATCCTGGACATCTGCATATCTAGATGATGTGACCTGTGTGGAGACCTTAGGTTTTTGCTTTGCCAGTGGTGTCTCATCCAGGAATCCTGGTTCACTTCTGACAGGTTTTTCTTGATGCTCCTTGGCTTTGTCTTTGCAGAACCAGAGTCAGCAGTACTGTCTCTTCTACCTAAGCCATGATTTTAATGCACATTTAAACAAATTACATTGTTAGGGTTTTTTCTTGCCCTCCTAAATTGTGTTTTGACTCCATTTGCTTCCCCAACTACCCCTGAATCTATTGTGCTAAAGAGTGACCGAGATTCCTTTCCCTACTGATTGAACGCTGTCTCACTACCTTGCTTCCAGCAACGCAAACCTGATGGAAATCAGTAATGATCTGGCACAGTTGTGCACATTGTTTTCCTGTCACCTTTGTGTAAGCCACATCTTACCTTTACAATTTCATAATAATATACAGCAGGTTCAGAATGGGTCTGTACTTGACTGGGAGAAAGTGGAGAAACTGCTCTCGGTGAAATAATGTTTTGCTGTGGCTTTGTGTAATGCAGTCATTACTTAAAAACATAAAAGCTTGTGTGGTGGTTGCTCATGCTTCCTTCTGAGTTATTAGCACTTTTTACAAGCTGAGTTGTAATTCATGGGGAAAAAACCTGATGTACTGAGGAGCACTCCACGTGTGTGGGGCAGCACAGGTGTACACACATGCACAGTGCTCATGAAATATGTGCTTTCTCGCTGTGCATCACTTATCAAGAGGTTTTTTTGCCAAGTGTCAGCATAAATAAGCACTTCTTGCTTATTCTTGCAAAATTGCTTTAATGTCATCAGCATGACTGCAAGTTTCTGGGCCTCTAGTTGGCTTTTCTGCACCTTGTTCACACATCTCCCCTAATCGCAGGTCTGTAAAGTTAACTCTTGTTTACAGAATTTCTTGCCAACTGTTTTTCACAAATTAGTCCTGTTAACCTGTAGTGAAGTAAACATCCTGATGAAAGTGCATTTTTTTATCAAGCTTCAGATGCACTTGACTGTTGTTAACTCTGCTTGAGTTACTCCTATTTGGATGTCAAAATTATGTGGTGTTTAGCTATTGGGACAAAACGAGGGAGATTAAAGGAGTAGTTTGCTGTGAACCTGCCTTTTCACATTTACTAGAATTGAAAGAGCTGAAAAATAGTGAGGTGGTAGTGGAGAGGTTTTGATCCTTGCAAACTTTAATAGCTGGTAACCTGGTGGTGCATCACTGGGGTCTTACTATTGGTGCCAACAGGTGATCAACAGTCTGTATATTTGGGAGCAGGGAAACATTTATGCATGCATATGAATTAGCAGATATTCCCCAATTTAATGGGTTGCAAAGGGGTAGCATGCAATGAAAAGAAATAATTTCCTTTCAGGAGACTAAAAAGATTTGAGGGATGTACCAGTTCTTTTGTTAAACCCATTTCTGAAGAAACATTGTTTGTTCCCTTTCTTTAAAAGAAAGCAATTGTTTTGAGGTAATGCATTCAGACTGCAGGTAGGCATGATGTTATTATTTGTTGTTCATATGGACAGGTACTCCTCAAAAATGATCTTTTACAAGATCTGGAAGTCAGGAGTACTCCATAAAGATAATGGAGCTTATATTTATGTTAATTTCTATAAAAATGGGATATTTTTGTATGACTGGTAAGTAAAAGCAATTTCAGGTGATTTTTTGATTTTTTTCCTGAAATCATCAAGCTGTCAGGAAAATTATTTTAGGTGTTAAGTGATTAGACTTGACAAAATTGTCAAAGCACTTTTTTTATACTGTATACCTCAGTGCCTGACACACTTTCCTTATTGTTTTTTTGATACTGCATCTTCTTCTAAACTATAAAAATTTAAGTTCTTTAAAAAATATGGCAATACTTAGAGGCATATTGGGCCTTTTGAGAGTTGTTGTATTTAAATATGTACGTAGGTATTTACAGTCTGCTCATATTGTTACAACCCAACTGTAGGAGGATGTAAAAAGTAAAAAAGACCATTCTCTTTTTTTTTCTTTCTCCTTAGTGTCTCCTACCCTTTTTCTTCTGTAACTGCAAAGTCCTCTGACAGAGTAGAGGTTAAAGTTCTTGCTTTGTAATTTTACTTTGTGAAATAGTTGCTTTATGATATAAAACAATATTTAGGATAATTTAATTTGCAGTGTATATAAGACAACAGCACTGTGTCTGGTAGGATGTTTTTACTTTGTTGATTACATGACCATTTTTTTTTTTTCCTGATTGTTGCACATTTTCAGCTGGATATCATCAACAAAAGAATATTTCCCCTGATCAACAGAAGAATATATAGATGTCTCTATTAGTGTAGATTCTGTTAATTACATAGTTAGTTGTATTAGTTAATAACACAAGCAGCTGTTAATTGTTATTTTAATGGATTTTTCCTGTTTAAATATTCTTACAGAATAAAGCAGAACAAGAGCTTTATGTCCTGTTGAGGCTTCTTGCACATTGTTGACTTGCATTCACATCAGAGGAAATTGAGTTGCATGTAATACTCCAACAAAATTGCTCAGTATTATTCAGTATTACCTTAAAAGATAATATAACAAAATTTAGTATCCAGCCAAAGCTTGGATAACTGCTAATGGTATCCTGTCAGAGTGAATCAGAAACTCAATACTGGACAGAGCACTAAGTGTTACTCATTTTCAACATTGCCAGCAGAAATAACAGAACAAATGGGGCGATACAGCACTGTGAGTTTTCTGTGTAATTGGCACCACCTAAAGCTGACCTTTAGGTTTCCAAAGCATAATGTATGTCCTGGGTACACAGCAAGAAGAGAAATAATGAAATTGACAGGCTGGACTCATCATTGAAAAAAATACATAATCCATTTTACATTGTCACATAATTCTTTGAGATTCTGGAAGCCATCCAGAATCCATTTTAGTATTTTCAGACAAATGGCTGACACTTTAATGATCAGCTATTTAAGGTCAACAATTTAAAACAGAGTAGTGTACTTGTTCCAAATGAAATTTAATGTTTGAAAAGGAGTTTAACATTCAGCTGTATATGCAGCATCTGAAAACATAAATTGACGCCATCAAAGGAAAATATCTGCATATGTATCCATTTACACACACATCTTATAATGTTAATAGTGTCATAAAAGCTGATCAGTTTGATTAAACACATTTATCATTCTCCAGTAGTGTACACAGGGGCATGTACATTGGTTATAAAATGTTCTGTCTGCTGTGACATATTGAAAGACACATGGCATATATACCCAAATCACATATAAGACCTTGTTTTTTCTAATTAATAAACATTGTGGCAAAATTTTGCTCTAGGCATGTTTTGACTTTTACTGCATATGTTTTTAAAAGATTGTTCCAAATGCTGGTCTGTCATGTTGCATCATTCTTTATTTCACAATTTAGTCATCACAACAGACTTTTGTAGGTGTACTGCCCGCTGAAAAGCAGCATCTCGGTCAATACAGCTTATTTAAATGAAAAGAAACCATTAACTGTGTTAATATCATTTTCAGTATTACTCAGAACTGAACCATTGCTTTATTATGTTCCAGCAGTGATATACAAAATAATACCTACAGCAGGATGAGGTTTAGTTCAAAGAATTACAAAGTGCTTTTAACATGAATAAAGCTAAAGATTAAGAGAATTAATGGCAACATTGGATGTAGAGCACTTTGGATTATCTTTCTTGATCATTTGATTGAAAAAACACTTCCTACACATGCTTTCTCAATACAAGATTAGAATAATTATATCTGAGTAAATGCCTCAAAAAAACCCTCATGTGTTTATACTGAGTAAAACAATATGCTAAATTGCCCATGATTGTGCTTATACTTTCCCCTGCTTGCCCCAGCTGTTTTAATCAATGGCTTAATATGAAAAATGTGTGCAGAGAAAGCTGTTATCTCTAAGGCTTTTCAGTAATTGTTTTTGCAGATATCAGTCTTAAAAGACGGTTTTAATTGCTCAAGAAATATAAAAAGATTCTTGGACCAGTCATACTATGGATCACATAGCATGTGCCCATTGCTAATTAAAGATCATGGATACAAGCTGAGATTATGCCTCAGGTAGCAAGGTGTGGCTGGGGGTGTGTATTCTATTGCCATCTGTTAGAGGTGTGGCAGTTACCTTCTGTTAATGGGGCCACCTGTTAAAACCAGGTGGGGCAGTTTGCTTTATCTCTTCCACATCCCATCCTCCCTCCAGGAAATATCTTCTGTTATGGGCCATGGAGTGTCACTGCATGGCTGATAAAATTCCATCATCCCACTGGGAGATGCTCCACCCAGGGGAGGAACCAAGCATTCCTACCTGGATATAATCTGAGATTTGGAGCACCACAGGCAGCCTTTTCCCACTGGATTCCCAGAGGAGTAGTTTTATTTTCCACTGGATTCCCAGAGGAAGACCAGGCCCATCTACACCACCACTGGATCTTCAGAGGAAAACTCCACCCTTCTACAGGATCCCTGCTCCAACAGAACCACAGCTGGCACTGCAGGAGGGCTGAGCCACCATTTAATGGGACTGCTACCAACACCCTGTTAGGTTGTATTCTGACTCTGTCAATGGTTTGTTTTTTTTTGTACTAGTGCATTTGTATTTTTAATTTTCCTAGAAAAGAGCTGTTATTCCTACTCCCATATCTTTGCCTGAGAGCCCCTTAATTTCAAATTGATAACAATTTGGAGGGAGGGGTTTTACATTTTCCATTTCAGTGGAGGCAACTGCCTTCCTTAGCACACGCCTGTCTTTTCAAACTGAGACAGATGATTTGGCAAATATTACCTAAGTGTGAAAGATAAAACTGGGGCACCACAGTCTTGCCCAATACAAAGTGAGGTGAAGGTGAATAGTTCAGGCTGAAATGACTGTGCTCTGAGCAGAGGGCCAAACCAGAAGTTACATATAAATGTAACTTCTAAATAATATTATTATCTGATTTTGTCAGGATCAGCTTCCCCCCCTCCCCCCAAGGCAAAATCACACTGGTGAATTTGCTTCATACTTCTGAATCTTTTTTCCTCAGTTGCTGTCCAATTGACTCAAAAATAAATACCCCTGCTCAGCTGTGCTACTGGTGGGGCTCTCAAAGGCAGTTCAGCTTGGTTTGCCTGTGTGGAAGCCACTTGCTTGAGCTACACTGATTATCAACTTTTTTTTTTCAGATGTTGAATAGCATGTTAATTGTCTTAGTATTACGTACTTCCTCCAGCTGCTTTTACAAATCCAGAATTTCCTCATGGTATCTCTTCAGCAGTTCATCATCATCATCATCAAACACTTCATTGACTTTCAAAGTCTCCTTCATTCCTGTGGCTTTATTGGCAAATAAGAATATTCTCTCATGGGCAATAATTTCAAACTAAACATCTCAAAACACTTATTCTGTCCCACGTTTTCTGACAGAATTAAAAGGACCCCAACTGAACAAAGGGATATTCCATACCTTATGATGTTGGAATGGATGAAATAGAAGCCTCCCTGAATCCCTGAGAGAGAGAGTAAGTTAGGGATTGAATTAGAACCTCTAGAGAAGTTAAAATATGTTAAGCCACACAGATATGAAATACAAGTGTAAGTCTTAGTTTTAAGTAGAAATATATCTTAAGTGCCTTAAGAGACTGTGTTTGCTAGTAAAGGCCCTAAAGCCTAGTTTGAAGTTCAGTAGTACTAGCTCCACACAAAAAAAAGCATATCAGAACATGGCTTGCATTTCTAGATAGAGCTATTCATGTAAATAGATAAAATTATAAACGTAAATTTTGAGTTAGAAAATAGATAATACTATTTGCATAAATAGATAAAATTACACGTGTAGGTTTGTGTAAGAACTGACACTACTTTCGAACATTGGGAATTAAGCTTAGATTCATGTAGGAAGAATGGTTTAGAATTGTGTTTTTAGTTGATTGCTGATTTATGAATAAAATGCCCCTGTAACAGGGTGCAAGGAGGATGAAGGAAAAAAAAGAAGGAAGAAGAAAGGAGGGAGCTGCTGCTGCTTCTGCTCAGGATTGAGGCCAGAAAGCTTTCAGCATGGACTTTAATACTCTGAACTCCTTGCCTTTGAGACTGATGTAGTAATGCAATAAACAACTTTACTACAACCAACAACTGCTCTTGTCTCTTTGAAGACCCAAGAGCCATGAAAAGCTCAACTTTATGATATCATGGTTGTCGCAGACATCTTTTATGGAAAATCCTTTCCTTAGAATTTTTCCTCCTGAGAAGCCCTGGGAGGCCTCAGGAACAAAATGCAAACATTGATTATCTGCTGCTGTGGAATGCAACAGGTGCATCTGGGATTGGCCCATGTTGGATGTTTGTAATTAATGGCCAATCACAGCCCAGCTGGCTCGGACAGAGAGCTGAGCCACAAACCTTTGTTATCATTCCTTATTTTTCTATTCTTAGTTAGCCTTCTGAAAAAATCCTTTCTTCTATTCTTTTAGTATAATTTTAATGTAATATATATGATAAAATAATAAATCAAGCCTTCTGAAACATGGAGTCAGATCCTCATCATTTCCCTCAACCTGAGACCCCTGTGAACACTCTCACACATGCTCTTTATATAAAATGTGAGAAAGAAGGAGGAAGGGGGGGGGAAATTTGTCTTCCCAAGTAACTGTTGTATGTGATGGGGCCCTGCTCTCCTGAAGATGTCTGAACACTTGCCTGCCCATGGGAAGTAGTGAAAGAATTCCTTGTTCTCCTTTCCTTGTGTGTGCTCCTTTTACTTTACCTGTTAACTGTCTTTATCTCAGCCCACAAGTTTTCTCACTCTTACCCTTTTGATTCTCTCCCAGATCCTGCTGGTGGGGTAGTGAGCAAGCAGCTGCCTGGGGTTAAACCACAACACATGGTCAGGAGGCAAATAAAACGCTTCAGTAGGCAAGCCCATCTGATCAGGCCTGGTTCTGCGTGACCCCCTGCTTTACAGGGAGTCGTTCTCGAAGACCTTGTCTGTGTTAGAAGGGTACTGCTCTCCCATGGTCCTGCACTCCTGCCCATTTAATTCCTGAACTGCACAGCTGGTGTGAGGTGGGAAACAGCTGTGCATGGAAGTGTGAAGGAGAAGGAGCTGCGGCACAAGGCAGGAGGCACAGCCCTCCATGGGAACACTTCACTGCCATAAGGACAATGGGCCACATCTTCAGAGCTCTTTAAGTAAAGGGGGAATCCATGCAGGGTGAAGAATGCTAAAAAGGCTTAGCAATAAGCTATTTACAACTTCCTGCACCTTGATCAAACAAGGAGATGAACAGGATAGTCTTAAGAGGTCCCTGCCCATTGCACGGGGCTGGAACTCAATTAGCTTCAACATCCCTTCCAACGTCAACCATTACAATTTCTTTTTGTGATGTGGAATGAATGAGTCAGCAGGCAAAAAAATTGAAAAAAGTGACAACATTCAAAGTTCAGTTGAGAGATGTTATTATTATCATTCTTCTTAAAGCATTATTAGTGAAACAAATAAAATGCCTATCAGTAAATATACAGATTATTATTATATGAATAAAGAAAATGTTCCTTTAGAAATTTTACAGCACACCTTTATCTTAAATATTATATTTAATGACATACAGTTTGTTTAACTTCTCAATATATTGAACTAAAGACTCATGAAAAAAAAAAGCTATATTTGCTATATTTGCCATAAGCTCATATATTCTTCAGTTATTTACACCTATTCACAGTGGATGCAGACCAGTGTTAGATTGTAATTATCTCCTTGTGTGAAACAGTGCTAGAGGTTTATCATTTACACTTTGCCTGGCTGTAAATTACACAGTCAGCCCCAGAACCTTCTCCCTAGAGTGAATTGCATGAAGAAAACTTGAGAATGAGGTCATCAAAGCAGTAAACTCTCAATTCATAATTTAAGTGTCAGTGTCTTGCTCATGAAGAAAACTGTTTATATTTTTTTAGTGGTTATTGGGGTAAAATTTGAAAATTAGGGCCTTTATTTGAACTGCTGAAGGAAACTACAAAGAAAGAATGAAATAATGTTTTTCACAGTTTCTTGGTTTGCATCAGCTACAGATAGCTGGCTCTGCAGTTCCGTTCCAGTCATGCTTTACAATTAATATTGTTTCACTTTGTGCATATGGAGCTACCTGAGTGCTCTACTGTCAGCATGACTGGAAGTTGTAGTGAGATCCTGGATGTCTGGGGAGGCAATGTGTTAGTCTCACTGAATACATCAAGCACATCCCAGGCTGAAGAGCAAGATGGTGCTTAATTACTTAATTATCACCTTTTTTTTTTGTTCACCCAGACCCTGTTACAGTTCCACATTGCTAAGGGATTGCTTAGGGACAGCCTGTACTAAGGAAAGGGCAGATGCTCTCCTATGTCACTGCTGTAATTTCTGTTTTCCCTTCTCACCTTATGTTGTGAGAATTAATAATCTTTATTACTTGAAGCACTTTTGGCTTTTACTTTTATGTCACATCTTGGATTTTGATTTGAACAGTTCTGGTTTTCAGAAAAGGGACTTTGCCACTCAACAGGTATTGATGTAGAATTTCGCAATGTGTTCAGTGGTAACTTGTCCATGGGTAAACTTTGATAGTGCTGCAATATCTCTGAATACACAAAAAAGGAATTTAGTATCAGAGAGTTAAGTAACGTGCCCATACAGAATGTGAGCAGTTCTGCTTTTGGGAATAACACTGAGGATTAAGTAATTTTAAGATTTACTTCTTGAGGAGCTAGCTACAATTAAAAATTTTAGTAGTTAGGGTGGAAATGGTTGTGAGAGGCAAGATAGCATATCTAGATAAATAAAAGATTCAGAACAATAAAACTTTGGATTAAAAAAACAATCTATGAAGTTAGTATTATTAGTTGAAGTTAGGATCTGTTATTTGGTGTATGAAGAATTCTGTGAGGAAAACTTACTTGGAACAAAAGAGCACAGGGTCATAAGGCAGTTTTGGAAAGAGACCATCCTAAAAGAAAACTAATGGCCTGTTTGGTGTTGAAATGAACAGAAATATACCCAGAAATATAAATATATAATTATTTCTAAATATAAATATAAATATATATTACTTTTAATAAATAAATATAAATATATAATAATAAACTTATAGTAATATAATAAAAATATATATAATATATAATAATAAATATATGATTTACCAGGGCCTTTTGGTGACCTGAAAATCAAAATGTAATTGGAGAAGAACATGGAAGTAGGTATTGTTTGGCATAGATATAAAATAATAACATTAATTTTTTTGGATAAGGAATATTAATATTTATGGAAATATTCTGAAATCACATTTAAAAAAGCTAAAGGAAATTATGGTTCCAGCACCTACCCAAGTGAATAAGGAAATAGTGGGTGAAAAATATGAGGATGAAAGATTTTATGTTTTTCCTTTCTAATTTTTGAAATTATTGGTGATCACAGAGCAGTGTCTGTTAGGGCAATGAAAGTAATAAGTCTAGAATATTTAAATAAATTAAACATCTAGATCAAGATAATGTGATGAAAATCCTAGTGGGCTGAAGAGTTACCTGAAAAAAAATAATTTCCGATTTCTTAGTAATTTGAAAATGGTCATGCATCCATAGTACTCTACATGAATGGGAGTCATCTGGCACACATAGAAAGAAGGTTAAAATTCAGAAAAGGTTAGACTAATGTTGATAGCAGCAAGGAAAAATTTTAAATAACTTCTGTGAGTGAAAATAGGGTTTATATTGGAGATCTTGCCAATACAGAATACGCTTTTCATATGGGGAATTTCCTTCTAAGAACACATGGGTTTCCTGTAGTGCTTTTTGACAAAAAAAAAAAAAAACAAAAAAAAAAACCCCAAAAAAGCAAAAAAAAAAAAAAAAAACCAAACTACCACAGATGTTTTCCTTCGTGTTTCTTTATCTGTAATGCAGGACAGTAGAGAAATCTGCTGTGTCAAAGAAGTTGCCACTCACTGGTGTTAGGCCTGGTATCTCAGTCAAGGTGAGACATTGCATCAGGTGGTAAAGAATAGGAAGTGTAGAAAGGAAAACCTATTTTTCTTCTTTCCTGTACTGCAGTAGTTCCACTTCCTTTATTCCCTTTGAAGTCCAGTTGCCCAGCTATTGTTTCTCAGCCTTTTTCAAGGCTTGTCCTTGTGGCCCTTAATTAAGGATGCATCCTTTGCCTGGTTAGCAAGGATGTATGTTGTCACTGGGAGCCCAGAAGGCACAGCTGACTGTTGAAGTCACACTTGCCTTTTCATGCTGGAAACATTTAATATGTGGATATTTTCCCTGTATCAGCTTTTCAGGCTCCTACTGATTTTTCAGCAAGCGTGTAGTAACTTGGTCTTTTTGATATCTCTATCCTTCTCTCAAACTGGGTTAAAATTGACCAATAAATCACAGCATCCTTAGAAAAATAAGCAGAGAATGCAATTCCAGAAAATTTTTGGGAAACTGGCTGTAAAACTATAATAAGCATCGATCCTGCAGCTCTGTTTTAAAACTAGTGGAAGAAAATCTGGAGAAGTTGCATAATTTCAGTTTACTGGATGGAATTTGATAGATGAAAAAATTTTGCAAGTCTACAGCTAAAAATCTAAGTCAAAGCTGAGATCTGAAACTATGTGAAGATGTGTGATTGATAAATAGAGTATACAAAGAAGTGTAGCAGATAAATACCTGGTTTTCCTGTAGAAGATTGATTGTGCTTGAGAAGCAGATGATTCAGTTATTTGAAACAAAATCTGATTCCATTTGTGTGAGCTTAAAACAAAAATGTTTTATTGGTTGTTCAAATCAGGAAGGCTAAAGCAGCATATTCAAAGCAAAAAGAGAGTGTTTTACCTGTCCCCTCTTTCTGTGGGGCTTGTCTCAGTCTCAGCCACGTGATGAACAGAAGGGGCAAAATGTTCAAGGACAAAAACCCACACGTCCCGTTATATGATGGGAGAGAATCCCTTAAAATGGGGCAAAGATGAAAAGCAATGATAAAAGCAGAAGGGAAAGACATGAGAAAGGAAAAGACACTTCTGATATTTTAAAGAGGACTTAAGAGGGTACTCAAACAGTGAAGTGGAGCTGGGGAAGTGTGATCAGTGCAGTTGAGAGGGAGAGGTATCATCGAGGAGATGTGCAGGAGGAAGGTACTTGTGCACTGAGTAGGTAAAACATGGGAGAAAGTACTTCCCTTCCTCAAAAAATGGCATTTCTTTGTCCACATCCATTTTCATGGATATGTACATTGCAAATGAGAAAAAATACTGGGTTTTGCCCCTGTCATTCTATAGCTTGTTGGCCTAAATGTCTCATGCTCATGCCACAAACATAAAGCTGTTTAGTTAATATTTCTTTGGCAAAACCCCAAAGCATTAATGAAATTTTAATTTGTTTTGGCAAGTTGTGCGTGGAAAAATTATTTTCACTTGGGTTTTATAGATTAATTTACGTAAGCACTGGAAAATAGTGATAAATGGCTTGTTAATTTTATATTTTTTTCTCCTTAAGTCTTCTGCATCTTGGGTAGCTTTTATAATTTTCCATTGGAATAATATTATTATATTTATTAATATTTATTTTTTTACTATTTGCACCTCCAATTTGTCTTTTCTTCTCCTGCCAAAATAATTTCCACTTGTGACTCCCAAGTTTTGCTGACTTGTAGGATTTCATACCTTTACACATAATCAGCTTGTTTTATGCTCAGTCAGGGCATAGTTTGGTGGTGAATATGGCAGTGCTGGCCTAATGGTTGGAGTCCATAATCCTGGACTCTTTTTTCAACTTTAATGAATCTGTGATTCTATTTATTGCTCACATAAACTGCCTCCCTTATGAGACACATGAGCTGAAATTCTATATTCTCCAGCTTCTGCCACTGATGAACTCAGTGCAGACAGAAATATTATTTTATTATTATAAACATATCATTAGATATGTTATATATAATATTCATTATATATTTATATATTTAATTAAATTTAATTTATAATTTATTATCTAATTAAATATTATAAATATTATACATTTATAATATATTATTATATATTACTATAAATAAATTATTACTATAAATAAATAGTGCGGGATCATTAGTTGGCCTGAGTGATCCCGAAAATGGTTGGAAAGTCTCTGTTCCCAGCCCGGTGCTTAAAGAAGGAGTCAGGGCTCTTCATTTCACGGTCTCAAGGTCGTTTATTATTTCTTATCTGTAAAATTCTTTCTCCTGCCCTGACGAGGTCAGCTTAGCAGGATCGTCTGAGGCATTCTGCCCACCCACAGGGCAGCCGTGCCTTCTTATACCACAAACTACGTATATCATATTTACAATTATCTTCCAATGCCCATCACCCATGTTAGACAGTGATCTTCTACTCTAAACCAATCCCCAAGTGCCAACATCACACAGAAAATGGATGACAAGAAGAAGGAGAAAAGACCACGAGGTCGGGGCCTGAATCCTCCATCTTGTCTCCCAAACCCCCCTGTACCAAAATCCTAAAATCTACATTTTTCACCCTGTGAACAAACCATTCAAACCCAGGTGATTCCCATGTCCCCACAAACAGGTGGCAGATCCCTAAAAGGGTCAAAGTCAAGCCACCAGGTGCTCTTGGCAACATTCCAGGACCTCCGAGCCCCCCCCAAGGGTTCTTGGTAGCTCTGAACATCCCAGAGGGATGTGCTGAATTCCCACAAAATAGTATTATTTATATATGTAAATACATATGTATTATTATAATAATATATTCACACTTTTTCACTGTTACCAGTGCCCCAGGAGGAAATGGCACCAATGTGCAAAGGAATGTGCTCCTTATCTGTGTATTATCTATAAAACATTAAGGTGCATACCATGAAGTGTGTCTGTGACATTGCACTCTCACAAGGATTTGCCAGGGTTTTTCATCATTAAAGAAGATAGTTACTCATTGGCTTTTTCATTTCTTGGCTAGCATGGAGGGCAAAGAACTTGCCCTTCCTCCTGCCCCTCCACTCAATGTCTTACTGGTATGAGCACTGGGCACTGGCTGTGCTTAAAATAGGAAATATTACTGGTGACAAGAGAGGTTTATTTTAATATAGGCAAAATAGCTCAGTGTCCTTTCCAATACTTTGCATAGTATATTTTCATGCCACCTCTGCCAAGTATGAGAAAGAAATATTTTCTTACAGTGGAGTTGTACTGAATCTGTCATCAGAGATATGAGGGGACAAAACTTCAGGTTTATCTCTGAAAATTGTTTGAGCTCACTATCTCCTGACATAAATGAAAAAAAGGATCTGTATCCTATAAAGAAATTTATAATTTTATAGTCTGGAAATTTAATTTTCACTACAGCTATCCCAACTTTTATATATACATAAGTCAGTTTGAGGAATAGAAAAAACCTATCTTCAAAAAAAAGTCATCATATGGATTTCTCTTCTTACCTCTTCTTTTGTCTTAATTTTTGGTTACATAAGCTTAGAGCTTTAATATAAATCTTTACTAGAGAATCAAGACTTAAGCCAAATTGGCAGTTTAAATATTTGACATGAACTCTTACTTGCTCTAATATTAAGTTGTGATGATGGGTTCCTTTTTGCAAGTGGAAATGCCTCACGTTGATGAACAATATATTAAGGCAGATAAATAGCAGTAGTAATGTTATGGTGAATCAGGTAAAACACCCAGTTTTCTGAAGAGAACTTGAGTTTTAAGTTAATGTTTGAAAGGCAGTATAAAATAAAGGAAATAATAAGTCTTTCCAAGCTGTGTTACTGTACTGACCAGCTGTGTTTCTTCTCAGGTTATGGGAGCAAATTGTTTTTGTGCTTATGTTTGAATAACACGATAGCTCTCAGAAAATGAAATACTGAGATTACTTAGGATAACTTTGTTCCCAGGCAAGTGGATTTTGGCATCAAAATATTAAAGATATATAGGTTTCCATATTTTAAAAAAATCTGGGATTAATTATAATAAATCATTTTGACTTTAATGTTCTAGGAACATTATTTTATGGAAGGCAGACATATCCATTAGATGTTATAAGCTTTGCTCCTATGAGAAACTGAATGCTTTTTTAGTATCAAGTAGAATGAAGACTCATCTACAGGAGCTTCTAGATTTTTGGGTTATTTTTTTTTTGTCAAACTTCTGAGTTACCAGGTTATTCAGAAGAGGGTCTTAAAGAGCTTCCAAAGAATATAAAAATGTTTTTTTATGAAGACCAGTGCTTTATCACTCCAAAGTTCAAATGCTCGTGGGGATTTCCATATGTCTACAAATACACTAGTCATTCAGGATCAGGAACTGGGGACTCCCCAGTGTTGTGGAGTGGCATTTCTGGTTCCTGCAGCATGTTTCCCTTCCCAGACTGTCCCTTGCAGCCAAAGACAGGGCTGCACCACATGCAGTATGTTCTATGTGCGTATTCAATGTGTAAATGTTCTGGTGTCTGTGCAAAGCAGTTCTGAACTCAAGGCTCCTCAGCCACTGAGTTCAGGAACAGACTGTGGTGAAGTTAGATGTTTACTTTAATTCAAGCTTGTTTAACATAAAGTAACTAAAATTTTTTTTTTTGTATGGTTGGTTGGTTTTTTCCCCTTCATAAGATTGCAGAATAAAAAAATTAGAAAAACTTTATCTAGGTACAAATAGAGAACAATGAAAACCCAACCTGTATTTAAATAAATATCTAGATTAACTCTGTTTTTTCATCTTATTATTTTTTTTTTCCAGTCTTGTGATGTCAGGTCTCCTTCCTGAACAGGAGTTGCAGTTTGGGAGGATCCACACTTTTTAATGTACACTTTGCATAGCTTTCATTTAGGGGGTTTGCTTCCTCCCTTGTCTTCTAAGAATGGTTCAGTCTTTAAAATTACAAGAAATCAGTTTCTACAATTCCTTGCACTTAGCAGTGGAAGCATTAATATCCATTGGGCATTTGCAGATGGAGCTGTCATCTATCCAAGTGGGTTAACAACTAGGCAAGCCAAAAATGTGTCATGAATTGTAATAGGCCTGGACAATGTTCAGTAGCAGAGTAAAAGAGCTCTGTGTGTTTCTGACAATTCAGTTGCACATAAAGATGGACACTGCCAGTCACACCCAATACAGCCCTATAAATGGGATTAAGACAAGCACTCCATTCCTGGCTGTCTTCAGGATGTGATGCTTGGTCACCAGTCATTTTGGGGTAGTACCAGGCCTGATTTCTGACTGATTTCTTAAGTGATATGGCACTACATTTACTGTAATTTTTCATTTTAAAACCACTTTCCTTAAATTATATTACTGGCATGTTTGGGCTTAAAAGTTGTAAACTTTTGCTGTTCTTTAATCACTTGAAATCCTAATATGTTCAAAGTGTGCACTTAGAAGTATCTTCCATATATATATATATACACACATATATATGGAAGATACTTCTAATATATACTTCAAAAAATATATATATATATAACCTATGGTATAAGTGCCAATATGATTTTTATGTAATGGATGGAGTATGATGCTGAAAAGTGTTGGCCATTCAGGCAATTACTGTTTTTAAAACTGGAAAACCTTTCATTAGCTAAAGTTTCAAAGTTCATACAATCTTGGACATATTAATTCACTGACCAGAAGTGTTTAACCCTCTTTGTACTACTCAGAATTGAAAAAAAAAAACAAAAACAAAAACCAAACAACATAAATTATGATGCTTCTTTATTGCTGGAGTTATTGTTTATGCATTAAAGACTTTGAGACAGAAAAACACAAAATACCCCATTCACAGAAAATACTAAAATTTATTCAATCTCTTCATACTCAGAAGTGCTACCTTACTGCTTATTCTGTTTATCTATACTGTACAAAAATAACATCATCAGGCCATTTTTTTCTTTTTTTTTTCCCTTTACACATAATCACATTTTTCTGTAACTTGGATAAGGTAAACATAATTTAAACCAGCCCTGAGTCCTGACTGAGCAAAGGCTGACTTTCTAAGATGAAGCCCCTATTGAAAACTTTCCTTAGACAGGGAGAGATTTCTGGGAGAAAGCAATAACTAGAAACAAAGTTAAAACTGCAGTTACAAACCCCAAAGTCTTAGTTAAAATATAACAACTATTTTTAACTGTACGGTTAAAATTAAGAATTAAATACTATCAGTGTAAGCATATATATAAAAAATTTTTAATTTAATAGACTAAATTATGAACAGTATTTGAAGGCCTCTTTTTTACCTGGCTTTCCCTTGCTTTCTGTTCTTAGTTTTGTCACTCCTGTAGCAGCAACATCTGCTTCTGTGTGCAAGCAGGCGTCTCTGTGGCCTTGTCCGTCTCCAAAGTAGGCTCAAGTTTCCTTTGCATTTGGTAGTGAATGTCAGTGCTTTAAAAAAATAATGTTTTCTGTGATAAAAACTGTAATTGAGTCAACTTCATGTTGCTAGGTATTGAAAATCTTTTTGAAATATGGATATTTCGTGATTTTGGTATGCAATTCTGTTGTAGATGAGACTTTTGAATCTCAGGTTTGCAAAAAGTGGAGCACTTGACTATGTGTTCTGAGGAAAACTTGATTTTCACACTGCAGTATTCAACTCCTTTACTAGGAATGATAAAAGCTGGAATATTAATAGTTGGACTGAAACTTGAAGTTTTCAGAAGAAAAATAAAGATCTTTTAATTCTTAATAATCTTTAATTAGAATTCCTAAATAATTTATTTATGCAGTACATGTCTAACTAATGCAGAACATTGCCAACTAAAACCAATATTATCAAGCTATCACTATAATTTGCTGGTTTTCTCATGTTGTAGTCAGTGAGTTAGAAACTTTCCTTGATTTCTTCCTGAAGGCTTTGAAGTTTCATTATTTGGTTGCTCAAAGTAACTGCAAATGTTTAAAATTGCCTGCTATCAAATATGTAGGTGGGAGTATAAGGTTTTTTCATGATAAACATGTTGAACTGAGGTTGCATCTAGAGCAGTTAACTGCTTTCAAAATTACAGCTGATAAATTTTCTCCTTATGACTTCTACTGGATATTTTATACTATTTCATCAATGTAGAAGCAAAACATTTTAGTGATTTCTTCCGTAAAAAAGTGCTATAGAAAACTGAAGCTTTCTGTGCACACATAGGGTAATGGAATTCTCTAAAGGAGCAATAAACTCATGTCTAAATTAATGAGCTTTCAAATGAGTAAGCTATTCTTTCATGTAAAGACATACATAGAAATATAAGACATAAATAGAAAGAAAGTGGAAAATATGGAATTTGGGATGGGAGGAGAAGAAAGGTGTGCTTGTATTCCTTAAAAATAAATTTTAAAAAATAGATAAGACCTTTCAAAACTGTGAACTTAGCAACATTATTTATATTTAAAAATAAAAGATAGGCAAGGGTAATTTTTAAAAATATCTTTAGAATGTGTTTTAGAAAGAAGTCTTGAAATGGATTTAAATCACAGAAGCAGAGACTTGAGACAGTCAACTTTTAACTCAGCCCACCAGTGACACCAGGAGGAAAAAGGAAATCTTTATCTTCTAAAATCACTTATTCTCTAAGCCAGTACCTCGGTCACTAAAAGGCTTTTATCATGTCTTCATGATTAATGCATAAAATCAGTAACAGGAGCAAGCTGATGCCTCTCATGTCTGTTCTTCCATGTCTGGCAATCTTTTACATTAATCTTACCTAGTTTTCCATATTCATGTACATTTTGTTTGACTCATTTTCTTTATATTGTCTTAATAGCTTACCTTTTAAATTATTAGTAATTGTAATGAAACCTTAAGTCTAGAAATGCCTTTGTATTGTGTGCAAGAAACAGATATGCTCCCTGTTATGCCTAATGTAATACTTGTGTATGGGTAACATTTTGCAGGAAAATAGAATATATTTTATATATTTATAGTAATCTTGCTTTACTTTCAGGAGGAAAAACAAACTACTATTTGATTTAAAATATTGTTGTTCAGTACAACCACAAACAAACATGAAAATATTGGGTTGAGGAAGAATAATGATTTTGTTTTTACAGCAGGTCTATGTTAAATCCAACAGAATGAACCATGGATGTGCTTGAATTCCATTTTGTGCTTCCAAACCTGAATATCTCCAGCGACTTGAAGTCAAATGTATGAAAAAAATGTTCAAATGGTTCAAAAGGACATAATGTTGCTCAGATACCATTAGTGCTTCATTTTCTAAGACACAGGAGCAGACAAATGGTATTTGTCTGGCCATCTTTGTCAGTATTGTTCAAGGAGCTCTAAACATTTTTCCTCCTATAGACTGTGAGCTTCATGTGTTTTATCTTTCAGGTTTTTGCCATATAAAATTGATTAGAGGAGAACAGGGAAGCACACTCGTCTGTCACTTGTCTGAGCAGGTGAAAGTTTTCAGCCACCAAGAGTTTCCCAGACTTTCGTTCCTCAGATCTCACAAGAGGAGGTAAGACTTTTGGGGGACTTTTTTAGTCATTGCTAGAAATGCTTGAATTAGAGAAGATTAAAACCTCACAGCAGGAGCACACAGTAAAGAGGCTGGGTGCTTTCCACTCTGCTCTGCAGCTGTGAGAGCCCAGAAGCCTTTGTTGTGTTTTACCTTCTCCCACATCATCCTCAGGGCTGTGCTCTTACCTTCTGCAGGATCCTTGGGCACTTCATAGCCACTGACACTTTAGGCCTGCTGCAGCAAAGCACAGGGCAGGAGAGGCTTTGGAGGAGAAATAAGAACATTGGTTCAAATAGAATAATGTATAAATGCATGGGAGTTAGTGTATGGGTAAAATAACAAACAGAAAAATGTCTGGTCTTGGGTAAAGTCTAAAAAGCTGCTTCTAAATGTATTCTTTTAAAGGTAATGGTTGTTTTGGGGCATGCTATCTGCTCATCTGCAGTGTGCTTGCTTATTGTTTTTAAAATAGTTTGCTCTGTAGATTGTATTTATGTAAAGTTGTGCTTCTGGGTAAAGCTCTGCTTCTGGGTGCACATTTCAATAAGAAATTTCAGTAAATGTTGAGGCTGTTAGGTTTAACCACTGCTGAGCTCCTAAGGTGATATGTGTAGAACAGTTCTCCAGAAGAAATGGCAAATTTCATTGGAAAGCTGTGAGCTGACAAACGTAATACAGCTCAGAGATTGCTGCTCCCCCTGTGCTTTATGAGGTGATGCAAAGTTATTTCCAAGATCTGTGAAGAAAGTCTAATAGATTGATAACAGTAATAGCTTTATTTCAGCAGTGAGGTCAGTGAAAAAAATAGGTGTATTTTTTTTTTTTGATTCAGCAGTTAACTATTGATAATCTAACTTAAAATAATTGAATAATTGCCCAAACTTCACATAAATAATTAGTATCCTTTTTATTAGCAAGTAATCACAGGCAGTTTTGCTTTTCAACAGTGTCCACTGCTTTGTTTAATAGCTCATAAGCAGCTTCAAATATGAAACTCGTGGTTTGCAAACTCAAGAAATTTGTATATTAACAAAAAAAGCCAACGTATAATTCTACTTTGACCCTAATATAGTACACATATTTTAGAATTTTATGGAAAAGGTCTGGTAATAGGGTAAATAGCTAAATTAATATTTTCAGGATTAAAATATTCCTTGCAGAGCAAGACATTGTTTTACTTTCTCTCCATTTCCAACAGTGCAATTAGTGGCTCTCCTGCTCTTTTGTGAGTGGCCTTTCTGTATTATTGAGCTAAATAATTCTTTTGAACTTTAAACCTACAGCTGTGACTTAACAGATTCCAAGCCAAGTCTCACCTTTTTCTTTCTCGCACTCATTAATACCTTTCTTAAAAATATATGAAAGTAGAATTTAAACCAGTGAAAGCAGAATTTAAACCAGTCTGCCTGCCCCATCTGCAAACTCCTCAAGCACTGGCAGACGAGTCAACTTGACCATCTGCACCAGATGAAGAAGCACAATGAACAGAGGTAAATGTTGTGTGTGCTTTGATGAAATGACAGGCTACAAATGATCTTGTTCTGTCCCTGAGAAGCTTCATGTAAACACTGAACAAGAACAGGCAACAGAGTGGAATGATGAAAAACCTGGTGGTGAGAGCCCTTTGGGTGGAGGAGCAATTGTTGGGCACTGCCCTCTGAGACCTCCTGGAGAGGAGAGGTCACTGCAGTGATTCCTGGCCAGCCTTGCCAGGCTCTGCAGATGGGTCAGCAAAACTCACTGGGTCGTGTGAGCAGAGGTCTCTGACAAATCTATAATAATCAGCCTGGAAAGCTGACCTCTGTATTGTGCCAGGAGTAGATCACAGCCCAATTAAGGCAGTGTAGTCTTTGTACCTTACCTAGGCTGAAAGCCAGATTGGAAAGGGTCATGGAAGTCAAAGATGCCAGATGGCATAACAGCTGTTTAACATAAAAACTTCTCAGTCACCTTCTTCTCTACAGGCAGTTCAGACAGGGAGTGACAATTGATAAAATTATCAATACTAAGCTGACATCTCAAAGGCAGGTGTGTAGCTGATTAATAGAAGAATGCTTTCAGCATTTTAGCTTTTCATGTCCTGATAAGAAAAGCAGACTTGATAACACTTCTGAAAATTTGATTTTGGGTCTGAAAAAGTTATATCCTACCTCATTTTACCATGCCTATCAGGACATGGTTAAAATGTCCAGAATGCTTGGAATGGATCCGTGTATTTCTTAGCAGTACAAATGCCTTTTCCCCCCTATTATCGTTCCCTGTTTACAGTCTCATCTTGAACCAGAAATCTGCAGCTTCCTTAAAGGCCTGAATAACTGTATTAATCTGAAGGTTATCTGCTGTACCTTCTGCAGTTTTTCTGGATTGAAAAAATCCATCTTTTTCTTCCTGAAAAAGCTGAAAACAAACCGATAGGTCACTTCAATGATATATATGTTAGCATACTGACAAATTAATTAGTCCATGAAATTATGGAGAAATTATTGGTAAAATTGTATTTGAGATTTTTTTTTTAAGATTCCCCATCACCAGCAAACACAGAGGTGTTTGCATTTTAAGAAAGAGACAACAAAATTTACTCTTCTGTTACCAGGGGAAGTAAACTTCCTGCAAGTAGATGTAAGAGTATTACTTCTGATGGCCTTTTTGATAAATAATGGAAAATTATTTGAGTTTAAAAGGACTCAGTTCAGTTCAGCCTACTGCAGTCTAAGATATTCTCATCTGGGACTGTCTGTATAGTTTATAAATAAAGCTATATTGCAGCACATGCTCCACAAATTTAGAGCTCTAGTTGACAGATGTGTAAGGTCATGTAAGAATCAGACACTTGAACTGTAATTTCTGAGGTTTAAACCTCTTTCAATCTGCTGAAAGTGCAAATCCATTAGGCCTTGTGATCCTCAAGCCAAAATGAACACTCCTAAATGGCACTAAGTTTGACCCGAGATGTAGCCAGGGCAGAGGAAGGTTTTCCCAACTCCTATGAAATGGTCTATTGATTGGAAAACTTGCCCAAGAAGTGGAAATCTGGGCTATGGAAATTCCCCAGTGGGAGGGAGAAGGTGTCCTGGCTAACCTTGTTGGCTATAAAGGTGTCCCAGCTGCACAGCCTGAGGGGTCACATTTTGGATCACCCCGCCCCCTGCTTCTCGTAACAGGCCACTGAGTAGACAGGAATTCAAACTGAGGTTTGAGGACTAAGAATAAACCAGAGCAAACCTGGATCTGTAGGCATCAGCTCACTGAAGGCAGTTACAGTTTCAGGGATTAGTTGTGAATTTGGTGGTTAAATGATATCTAAAATGCACAATAGCACTAGCAGTGAGGACCTGAAGGCAGGATGTGGCTCTAACCCAATCTGAAGCCAGACTAAACTGGATTTTCTTACAATTTACTGCAGTGAGAGGATGTTTTTTTGGAAAATGTCTGATGTAATCTAAAGTTTTACACTGGCCAGTGTGTACAGAAATGGAGACACTGGCAGATGGTTTGTGTAAACTTCCCAGTTCATGTGAGACTGAATGTAGAGATTTAGTTTTTATTAAAGAAAGCTCTACCCACTCACTAACTAATATCTATTTTTCATAGGTATTCTGCTTATATGTCTAGATGCAAATTTACAGAAATCATCATCATAAAGAAACAAAGATTCCTAAATAGGAAAATGAAGGAGAAGCCTGAAAGACATTTGCCTTCCTCTCCAGAGTAGTACAGAAAGGCAGGAAAAAGCAGTGACTTGTGCTTACCTGTAAGTGGAATTTTTTCCCCCTTTAGACATCCTTCCAGACTTTGCATTAAACTGTAACAATTTGAAGAACTACAGGCGCACTCTTCTTTTTCTCCAGCTACCAGTGGCATCCTTGCAATACTAAAAGTGAAAAGAATCATTCAATCTGATGATGCAGGGAGCTTTAATCTGCTCTTTTCTCTTACTTTCCTGTGGAGCTAATGGGTATCAGAAAGGAGCCAGAGATGAGAGCTTTTGCACATGTGCATTTATGTTTTCAGCATTGCCTGTGTGTTCAAAAGAAAAATGACAGTGGGACTCTTTTTTTGTGTGATGCTCTTTTGTTGCATCAATTGAGAAAGGAAGTAATCACTTGGGAATAGCTACTTTGTACAAGTTCAAAGGACTCCCAAAAGAGAAGAAAGTCTTGCTTCTCTGCACAATACAGCAAATGCCAGGGAAGGTGGGTCATTCTCACAGCAAGCCATGGGACACATGAGGCCAAATTTGACCCTTGTTTAAATTCTGCTTGAAGTAACTGCAATTATCAGAGGATGAAGCTAGACAATTATTGATGGACCAAAAAAAGCATATTTGAAGAGCTCTTTAGAATACATGGGAGTTTCATGATAGTATGCACAAAGGCTATCAGAAGCTAGAAACTTGCCAAGAAATACTTACTGACATTTTCCTCAACCAAGTGCTGATTGGGTATGTGTTTCCTTTCTGTTCTTTCAAAGGAATGGCTTCCTAGCAGTCTGGAGGGTATCTCTAGTCCTAGCCTACTTGACCAGGTCTGTTGGTGCAAAGGTGTAGTGCAGTGTGGATCTCAAGCATGACAGATCTCTAGACCTTACTCTGCTGGGAAGAATAGATAATCTTACTAATAAGATTTTATGGCATGCATCTAATCTGTACTGAAGCTTTGTTTCTCCCTCATTAGCTCACTTCTGGGTTTGTACAATGCCTACATAAAGGCTGACCCAAAACAAAGAGAAAATCTAGATCAAAAGAAAAAGATCTGCATATACAGATCAGAGTAGAAATGCAGGGACTGTTAAGGGAGGAGAGTACTGATATGCATCAATCCCAATGTTGTATTCCCAGGACTGCATAGAAAATGTGGCTTGTGTCTTTTGTTACAGACCTTGTTATGACAGGATTTTCAGGACATGTAGTAGTTGCTTAATTCACAGTTTGATTTGAAGCACCATGATTTTTATTACTCATTTCAAATTAAACAGAGCTTTCATGCACAAAGGACAAGGTAGCATACCAACACAATATTGAGAAAGCATACTTTTAAATACAGAAAGTGTTTTAAATACAGAAAGTGTTTCTGTTTTAAATACAGAACACCTGTGTGTGCACTTCTGACTGTGTTCAGTCAAAGCATTTTTCTGCTGTGAAGTCTTTGATTAAAAGTGATTTAAACCACAAGTACAATTGCTCAGTAATTGCTTACAGCATCTTCTCACTGGTCTTGCATGTGATCTCAGAAAATGCTGCACTTCACAAAGTCTTATTCCTGGAGGTCCCAGCACCTCTCTGTGTTGGCAGAATAAAAATAGATGAGAATGGATTTAACAGCAAGACTCAGGAGTCTGCCTTCAGCCCTGTCAGATGTCTGTGTTTGTATGTCTGTAGATTGTGATAGCACCTTTCCCTTCTTGCTTCAACTTTGGCATCCAAAAGTACTCATAACTGCAACAAAACCCACACTGGTTAAAGGATTCCAGGGAAAGATAATTTGTATTGAGTTTTCCCCTGAGTTGTGTAGAGGAAAAATGCATTTTCTCTTTTTTTTTTTTTTTCAGTTTGGGCTTTTTCCTTCAAAAAGAAAACAGTCTATTTACAATGCCTTTCATAAAGTGAACAATGACTGGTTTATAAAACAAGTCAGTTAAAAATGCTGAAACTTTTTGCTAAGAGTGTTTTTCTATCAGACAAATTTGTGGCATTCAGCTTCACTGTACAAGCTCTTGAAGAAATTTTCCTGTATTCCCATATGTAGTTCTGAATCTTGTCTCAATTAATTAGTTTTAATTTACTCTATCACTTTAAATGCCTTGTTTGTTAAATCTACCTGCTGCAGCTGCTTTAATGCACAGTGTTAGCAGTCATAACTGACACTGCTGAATGAGCATTACTTGTAATGGATCTTATTATTTTTTATTAGAGTTTTTAAACACCTTTCCAAATTTATGCCTGACTCAGTTTTAACAATGTTTGCATTAGTTACCATTTATTTCTGTTTAGTTTATTCTTTTGAAGAAATGAACCTCTTCAGGGAAAAAACATAAGCAAGGAAAGTTTACTCAAGCAAAAGGTTTTTAAGTATTGAATTTAAATAATAGAGACAAGATTCTGTTGCCTGGTTTTATTTGTTTAGTTCTCTTGTAATATTTGTTGCAATTGCTTTATTAATCTCTTAATGTAAAGATACAAAGTATATTGTACCATCCTCTTACTGTGCACTAATTAGCAGCTTTGCGAAAAATTTGGCAAATTAATTTGACAAAAACTGCAATTATTTTGATTTTTGCTATTGTTGCTCTGCAGTTTTTTGTCAGCTACAGAAAGGTTAACATATTCCCCAGGGCTTCCAGAAAACCATTAGCCCTAGGCTTCTGCATGTGTATCCTGGCAAAGGGTCTCCAACACTAATTTTGAGTATTTGCAATTTTCAACCCAGCTGGTTGCACAGCATCCACAGTGAGAGGAATGAAGCCAGTTCTACAATTTGCAGTAAGAACATTCTATACTCCTTGAAGATTAAATGTAGTCTTCCTTAATCCCTTTTTTTTTTTTTACTCTGAAGTATACAATACAGATTTCATTAGGCAAATGCATCACAAAAAGTGGTGTAATGATGGATGGTTCTATTTGGTTGTTTCAGCAGCTTGTTCTTTACATACTGTCTTCATTCTTTAAACAAAGGCATCATATTTCTTGTGAAAGATTTAAAAATTACCATCTGGTTTGGGCCAAACTTCTTATAATCACTATCTTATGACTTGTGGCTCTGTGGTTATCTGTAACACAAAACAGTGTCAATTGTGTCCTAGTGGTCAGACAGTAAACTGGCAGATTGCTAATCTTGTATTTGTACTGTATTTCCTCCTGCCTTGGTGACCTTCCCTAACTCAATAGCTATCCTTTAAAGAACTAAATTATTTCTCAGCGCCACAGTGCTAATCGGACTAGCTGTGTGAGGTGTTCTTCTCCCTTTTACATGGGGAAAGTTGTCACAGACATCTTTTATGAAAAATCCTTTCCTTAGGATTTTTCCTCCTGAGAAGCTGAGAGGGCTCAGGAACAAAATGCAAACATTGATTATCTGCTGCTGTGGAATGCAACAGGTGCATCTGTGATTGGCCCATGGTGGATGTTTGTAATTAATGGCCAATCACAGCCCAGCTGGCTCAGACAGAGAGTCGGAGCCACAAACCTTTGTTATCATTCTTTCCTATTCTATTCTTAGCTAGCCTTCTGAGGAAACATTTTCTTCTCTTCCTTTAGTATATCCTTAATGTAATATATATCATAAAATAATAAATCAGCCTTCTGAAACATGGAGTCAGATCCTCGTCTCTTCCCTCAACCTGAGACCCCTGTGAATGCCGTCACAGAAAATCAACAACAATTAATTTACAGCATTTGTTGCTTCTTGCTAAGTACAATAATGGAAAGTTTCTATTGCATGTGTGTGAAGAATTCATTGAAATTGTTGCTCTGTGCATGCACGCACTGTACAGGCCAGTTCCTGTGTGGTCAGAGACGTTCATTTAGAAGGGACTTGGTCGTATGATCACAGTGAGTCACTGGAGATAATTCTGTGCCTCTCTGGGGCTGAAGTTGTTTACAGTGAGCAATGGGAAAGCTCTAATCCTCCCTCAGAGCTCTCCATCTGCAGAAGCAGATGACTGTTCATTTCAGAAATTTGTCCTGATATAGGGCAAAGAGCGCATCTGCTTAATCACCCAAATGGCCCATTTTTATAAATGGGTGCTTTCTTGTATAACTATCATGCATACATACAAATACAGACAGAAACTCCACTGTAGTTTTGGTGATTGATTTCATTATTTTAATGGGTGATAATCCACATTGTGGAAATAACATGGCTCTTTCAGGGTAAAGCTTTTACAAACCACTTTGTTAGAATTTGCCACTTAGAATAGAGAGAGAAAAAAACCAGAGCAGCTACCACTTAACATACATATGTATTTGTGTCTTCTGAATACCTGAAATGAGAGACACCTGTTTATTGTAAAACATATGCAAAGAAAGAATTATAAAAGTAGCAGATGCTGTCTCTGATCCAAACAAGAGAATACCAGAGATAGAACATTTTGTTGGAAAGACTGCTGCCAGAAGCAGTAGCCCAGTACCCTACACACTTTTAATGCTTCATGCTCTGAAGCCACTATTTTTATCCGCAGGAACAGTGGAACAATTTTATGCATATAGAGTTAGACTATGCAGTTTTCGTATTCAGCCAGTACAGTTTTTAACAGTGGGTAGCCACCAGGAAAACATACTAAATAAACATGGTAGGGATTTCTGAAATAATTCTAGAAGTTTTTCCATACATTGGACAAATATTACAGTTCTGTGCAGTTTTTGTGTTTTGGAAATTGCAACACTATTTCCCTATTGACAAATCAGATCTCAGCCCTAAGCAGTGACAGTGCCACTTTAACTGTAGCAGTGAGAGAGACTATGTGAGTTTTCTACACTGTGAAACTTCCCTGCTTTTCAAGTTCTCCCCCATCTTTCTTAAGAACTGAGAAAAAAGGCTTAATAAGAGTGTGTGTGTGTGTGTGTGCATAGAATTTGATTTTCATAGGCAACGAAGATGGAGGTAGAAGAGAAATAAGATGAGACAAGCGTTAAAAAAACCCCTCAGACACACACCAATGTGTGATAGTCAAGTACCTGTTCTGACATCCCAAGTCAAGCCCTTAAATAATTAATACAGTTTGTCTTCTTTCCCAGCGGATGTTGTGCCAAAGTTGACTTACTTTGACTGAAATGTTTCATTTTTGAAAACCTGGCAGTTTCCCAACAGCCACAGTTCATTAAAGCTTCCCCATTAGGAAAAGCAATCATTCAGTGACGTGTTTGTAAGTGTGGACTCTGCATACCTGTCCTACAGCATTGTGAGGAATGAACAGCAGCTCCACAGGGCTCCTGGAATAGAGCATGCTCACCAGCACTCTGTATTGTATGTGGCACACATGAATGTAGAAAACCCATAATGTCATAAATATTTTATACCTTTCCTCATATAAATTATTAATTTGGTATTCATTCACCTTTAATGAGCTGAATTAGAATCACATTTGAAAGATTGTTTTAAACATCATCCATTTTTACTTGTCTTATAACATCAGCACATGTTAAAGAATCCATATATCAAGCTGTACACCACATTTTTCTTTATATTTCCCTCCCTGAGTCCTGCTGCCTCTAGTGATATTAGCATCTTATATTTTACTTATTTGTATGAAAAACTATAAGTAGCAGGAAGAGCTGTATAGATGTGCCACTGAGGTTGTGAAAAAACACAAAAGAAGCTGCTGTCATTTCTACTCCTGTAATTTCAGCCTGGAAGAGATGCTCAGAAGTTCCCCTTTATTTGCTTCTTGTGGTCACAGCATGGGAATACCTACTACAGATGGCAAAGAGGCCTGGCTTCTTTCAGTAGATGCCACCACAATTTAGACTCAGGTGGTAATGCAGAATAAAAGCACTCCTTTCCATGGGGCATACTCAGAGGAATGTGGAAAGTACAGGAGGAAATTTTCAGAACAAAGTGAAGCAAAGTGAGGAAAAACGTAGAGGGGAATGGAAGAATAATCAGAAAGAATGAGTGTATTCCAGGTAACTGGCCAGGCAAATGGCATCAGAATGCAAAAGGGCAGGAGAAAGAAGCAGCAAACAATAACCAAAAAGATGAAGGAGGCATATGTTAAGTCGTAAGACAAGCACAAGTGTTTAAACATTACCTGTGCACTCTGTCAGGTATATCTGAAGGGGAATGTTTTATGCAGTCATGTTTTCAACTTTATGAGTTAGTAATTATGTAGCCTGACTGCCTCAGAAAAGTGAATTAAAATACAGTATTTAAACTCCTATGAGCTGCTATCTCATCTGCCAGGTGTTGGGTATTTCAGAGTGGCTTGAGGACTCTATTTATATGTATTATATGGCTTTAAATATTGTACAGATGTGAATACAATCACATAATTTTGAGGGTGCACATTGAATAAGGCATCTGTGGTTTCACAACCATAACTGCATTAAAGAGGGAATTGTGACTGAATCCTTGGATCTGTGATTTTAACATAAATATGTGGTAAATATTGTTAGCTCTCTATTAAAAGGGACAAGGGCTAAATACAAAGAGTGTTGAGAAGAGGTATAATTTCCAAGTGTTATGTGTAAAATATCTCATCAACATAGAAGATTCCAGCTAAATCTCAGCAATATAAAGTGAATTACTTTCATTTTAGCTTTTTTGATGTTTTTCGAAGAAAAGTGCAATTCTACAAAAAGAATTTCCCCCATCCTCAAATTCCTAATCCTTGTTTGCCAAAAAATGGCTTTCAAAGTTACATTTTTATTACACGGATTGAGCTGAATGCAATTCTTGTTTAGATAGTTTTTCAGGTTTCATTTCTACAATGTCATGTGTTTGGTGAAAAGAAATAGTCACTATTTATAAACTTTATAAAAAAAAAAATTTATAAAAAGCTTGTATTTTTCAGGAATGATTCACATTGCATTGCTATCACCTGGCAGGCTCTGGCAGGCATGGTTGAAATGAAGTAACTGGTTGCTGCCACCCACCTGAAAGAAAACCCAAAGTACATCCACAGCTCCTTCTCAAGAGCTGCTTGATGCTGGTGTGGAGTAGAGGGCCCTGGCCTTGCTGTTAGGCTCTTGTTTCACCTGGAAGATGCTCTCTGCCTCCTAAGAACAGTGTATGTCTGCATGGTCCCTTTCCTTTGCTCTGTCTTGTGTTGCCTGTTCACTCCTGGTTTGTACTGGAATGGGACAGGCAGAAGTACATGATCAGCTGGTCTCACGTGGGTGATTTCTCTGCTCCATAATTTCACTGCATTAAGGGAAGATCAAATGTTTATTCAGACCATCACCCATGGTTTTAAGTCTTACCCTATGACCTTTTTTTTCTGAAAGGGACTAGATGTGTTCTCAATGTCAGATACAGCAGGAAAGCAGATTAAGGTGGTTTTCTTTGCCTTTTCCAGCATATAGCTGTTTACTATAGCTGCAACTATAGTTTTTTACCTCCAGGTAAGATTCCACATCAGTGTGACTGCAAGTGCGACTGGTGTGTAAATACTGTGTTTTCTAAATATGAACACAACATGACGGAGTTTATATTCCACAGCTTGACTTCTTAGTGCCACAGATGTGCCCCTTGTTGTGCTGGGTCATGCTATTCAAACAGAACATGTTTGATGCAGAACTGGACTCTGATGACCCATACACCTGTGTTTATTGTGGGCAGAGAGGCTTGGACTAAGCAACATGGAAGTGTCAATTTTTTGGGTTTAAAATATCCCATTGACTAGGAACATTTTCTTATGATGTTATGGTACATTTATACTGGCAAAGCCATCTTCATTGAGATCAGATTTTTCAAGTTCAGTTTACATTGCAAGCAATGTTTATCAAAAAACATATCTTTAAGAGTTTAAAAACGTTAATAAATTATGTATCTCCATTTTTCCATAATTTACATTCAGGACTGAATGTTGTCAAGACATGTTTTTGAAAATTTGATTTCAAGTTAAAAAATTGCTATAATTGGCTAACTAAATAAACACCCTTTTTTTTTCCTTAAATGCTAGTGGCAGAATGTGAGACAATTTTTATGACTGACATCACTGATGCTCCAAGGCTAGAGCTATGGCTCAAATCCTGAAACCTGTACCACTACCAGTTCATGGTTAGTATATTCATATATCTATTTGGTTATTTTCAGCAGTAAATTAACAAACACCTATGCTATTTTTATTTTAAGAGGTTTAGGGGTTTTTGGGTTTTTTTTTTTTTTGTTTTGGTTTGGTGTTTTTTGGTTTTTTGGGGTTTTTTTAAGAAATCCAGCACATCTTTCTGAGGAGAGAGTTATTATTACTACTGTAAAATCAATTAGAATGCATTTGCATGGCTTAATTGACCTTGAATAATGCAAACTCTTCCACTCCAGCTGACATGAGATGGAAGGAAAAGGCAGTGAGACTTGCATAATCTTCCTATTAAATTCAAAGTGCTAAAATGAAAGGAAAACTGACTTGGAATTTGTATTAAATCACTTTTCTCTTTCCCCAGTGATGCAGATACAGCAGGAATCTGAAAAGAATTTGGTTAGCCCTCAGGAAGGAACAATTACATTTAATTTCAAGACATTTAATTATGGCTGACATTTGCTATGGTCCATGGAATTCTTCTTAATAAAAATTAAGGTTTCAGAAATGGTAGTCAGGTTACTTTAAGTTTATAGTAAATTTTAATTTTTTTTTTCTGTTAGTGATTGCTGCTCACCATGCAATTTCTCCATGCACTGTAGAGCAATGCTGAATTTTACTGAGATGCCTAAGCAGCTTTATTTGTTGATTTGCTCATCCATGCATCCATACACAATGTTATTCCTTTCTCAAAGCTCTCTGAAATGCTTTTGTTTCTCTCTAACCTGTGATGACAACTCTGGTCTTCAATAAAATTCTTATATTTTAAAGAGACAAAACAGTTACCTCCAGTGTTTTCCTTTGGTGCTGGTGGAAGAAGAGCTTCTGGTTGGTAACTTCCTGACTGTATTTCCTCAAATTTTATTAATATTAAAATAATACAAATAATAATGGTGAAAGTGTAGGATTAACATCAGCCCATTACAGGATGAGGATGGTCACCTCACAAACAGGGACATGGACATGGCAGAGATGTTTGACACATTCTTTACCTCTGCTTTCAACACGGGAAATGGACCAAGGGGGTCTCAGTGCCCTGAGCTGGAGAGCCATGACTATGAGAATGATCAAACTCCAGTTAACCCCGAGCTTGTGTGGCATCTGCTGCTCCAGCTGCATCCCTACAAATCTATGGGGCGTGATGGGATTCATCCAAGAATCCTCAAAGTGCTGCTGATCTCATTTTAAATCCTCTCTCAATGATTTAAGAGTGATCTTGGCGATCTGGAGAGGTCCCGGCTGATTGGAAGCTTGAGGACGTTGTCCTAATTTTCAAGAAGGACAGGAAGGATGACCTTGGAAACTGGAGGCCTGTCAGTCTGAGGCCTGTCAGTCTCTCTTCAATGCCCAGTAAAATCATGGCAAAGGTTATTGTGGGAGGTGTTGAAAAACTGTCATCAGTCACAGCCATCATGGCTTCGTGAGGGAGAAATCCTGCTTGTTGAACCCAATTTCCTTCTGCACAGGATAACCACCTAGGTGATCTGGGAAAAGCAGTAGGTGTAATCTCATTGGACTTCAGCAAAGCTTTGGTCTCTCAGGGGACCCTTCTGGACAAGATGTTCAGCACACAACTGGATAACCATGGGGTTATCCATGGTTATGGCCACAACCAGCCACCTTATGGGCTGGGTGAGCAATTGGCTCATGGGTCAGGCACAAAGACCAAACTGAGGGGAGACCTCATTGAGGTCTTCAGCATCTCACAAGGAGAAAGTGGAGGGGCAGCCAGTGATGTCTTCTCTGTAACCAGTGATGGGACTCAATGAAATGGCTTGAAATTGTGTCAGGAAAGGTTTAGGTTGGTTATCAAAAAAAGATTATTCACCCAGAGAGTGGTTGGGCACTGGAACAGGCCCCCCAGGGCAGTGGTCACAGCACCAAAGCTCACAGAGTTCAAGAAGCTTTCAAACAAAATTCCCAGGCACATGGTGTGACTCTTGGAGGGTCCTGTGCAGGGTCAGGAGTTAGACTCCGTGGTACTTGTGGGTCCCTTCCAACTCAGCATATTCTGTGATTCCATGAAATGCTGCCACCAAGTTGAGGTTGTTTTTATTGAGGGCGCATATTTTCCTATCTAAGTCTACAGTCATATTTCAGAATAAAAGCACATGGTGTTAACCTAGTTTTGATTTTTTTTTTTTTGATTTAGTGAGTTCTGTTGGTGACTTTTCTTATTGTGATGTTGTGATTGCCTTGAAGCTACATTGCTTGCGTTGATTCTAACCACACTGGTACAGTTGTACAACAATAATCTAAATATATGAGTTACTGGATTAAACATCACTAACCTTTGTGCTGCACAGCTGAAGTATTTGTGGAGACAATTGGGCTTTCTTTTGTATCAGTAAGTTTCCCTCTTCAGTTCATCAAAGGTCTTCCTGCTTGACTAAGTCTGAACATGTATTTCCCAACCTCTCATATCAATCATTCCCTGATTTCTTCTCATTTTGTTTCCTCAAGTTAGCAATATTTCTTTCATTGCTGTCTTCTGTGGTCTTGTTGATGAATGCTCTAATTTATTGTATTTGTCGGAAAAATCTTAAACAGCTGATGGGAGTTGTCTGCAAAGTTACAAAGGTTCTTCAAATACTGGAGCTGCTTTACAAAGAAGCTTCTTTTTTATAATTCTCCGGCCTTATTAGAAATTTGGGACTGTGTAGGGGCTTCAGAGTGTCTGTAGTGATTCACTATCCTTGTATCACATTTTTCCACATGGGAGGTTGTTTGGGACTCTGGAACAGTGGAAATTTAGTGGCTTTCTTACTTCAGGAAGAAAACATAGAATTAATATATTATGCTTTAGGGGGTCTGTTTATTTTTTCTTTTCTTTTACTGTATTTCTAATTATTTTGGGTATTGCATCATCCTTTTGCTGACATTTCAGTAAATGCACAAGACCAAACATTAAAGCACAGTCAATGCAAGCAAGACTTTAATTAAACTATTGACTCAGGATATTTCATTCTGAATATTATTGAACTTGCATTCTCTCACATTTCATTGATCAACTGCATTTAAATGTAAGTTTTGATTTCACATAGCCTATATTATTTTTAATTGAGATAATCTTGTCTTTGACCATGGCAATTTATTTCTGAATCAATGTTAGTGACAATATAGTCTTCATTTGGGATTATTTATTTTAGGAAACTACTTCAAACAAGGAGAAGTATACTTTGAACTATTCACATTTTTTTCCTTCTACAGGCAATGAAAGTCCTTTTGACAACATTTCTGGATTTTTAAACAAATACTATGAATCTGTCTAAAATGCATCTGTGAAGGACAAGTAAGCATTGAACAGAACAGGAGGTTGAAATCATTGCAAGTTCAAGTACCTTGCAAATTTTATCTCATAAAAGGAAAACATTTTTAAATACATTTAAATAAATGGTTTTGTAGTAGAAATGGTGACCATTTCAGTTCAGTATAACCAAAGCAAAACATTTGACCTCTCTTTTTATAACAGCAGGTTTTGTTTGAAAATTGATCTAGCCTAAAAATTATTTGATCTTCCAAAATGATAAGCCAACATTTTTAGAATCAATTTATATTTTTGACACTTATTTAAAATTCTTTTAAATTTTTTTTTTTATTTTTTTATTTACTTCATTAATAAACCACAACTCTGAAATATTTAAACTTTAACCTGATTACTTCTTCTGTTTTATTTACTATTATTAGGGTTTCAAGTGTGCCATTTTGTATGGGTGTGTGCTTGGTCCCCTGCTGTGTCTGAATCCTTAGCCTGGCCCACTAGGCTGTGACACCAAGGTCAGATATGTGTAGGCCTGCTCTAGGATAGTGCAAACCTTGCTGGATTTATTCACATATTTACAAGTTACATCCCACCACACTGTACACATTGCTTTTGTTTAAACTGGTAGCTTTTTATCATAATTTCTACATCAAAGGAAGAAGAGCAAGCGCTTCTAACATACAGCTTATCTCATCCTGAGGTAGAGGTCTGCAACAGACCACTTACATCACACACAGTGTCTGTTTATCCTCAGCAATTTTAGAGAGTGCTCAGGGTGGTTAGCTCAAAAATTAATATCTCTAGTGCAACAGTCTGAAACCAGGTGAGATGTATCTTAACATCCATGGCAGCTATAGTCTCCTTTAAAGGCTTTAAATAAATCGTCTCTCTTAGCAAATGTGTAATCACTTCCAAAATATTTATCACCCTACTAAGAACTTTGAGTCAAATGGAATACATTTTCTCTGCTTTGAATGGTTATCTTCTAGTTTTACAGCAATAACTGTACTGGGATGACATCTTTAAGTATCATGTTGTTTTATGTAAGATTCAAGCTTTCCAGTAAGCCAATTTTTAAAATAAGCCCTATCTGCTTTTAAGGTAAGTCATTTCTTAATAAAAATCTTGTCCCATCAGCAATAATTCTGTGAGGATTTGTAAAAATGGTAGGATTTTTTTTTCTTCTGTTCAGGAGTTGTTCTTTCATACATATGAAATGATGAATAAAATTCTCTCTCAAATCTAGGGATTTCGGTAAGTCACTATTAGAAATTCAGATTCTTGCTAACTCTTAATGAAAAAACTCAAAATAAGTTCAGATTTTTTCCTACTGAGAAGTATCTCTAGTGTCAGTGATGAAAGGATTGTTCTCAGGGAAGGGCAGAGGAATTGTCTTGAAGCATTTGTTTAAATGAAGCCTATTTTATCGGTCTTTTTGCACCTCTCAGGTTAAGAGGAGTTGAATTCTTGTCATGCGGTGACGAATTCATACAGTCTCACTTTCACAAGCACCGAACAGACACTGCTCATGTTGAAATCCATGAGTGCTGTGTGAAACAGTGCTTCTACAAATTCAGGCCAAAAGGTTGTAGTGCAAGTTGTTATTATACCTAGACAAGGTTGTGGGATTTGAATTTTTCTCTTAAATTCTTTAGGCTAAACCCCTCAGAGTAATGTGAATGTTTGAGGGTGTTTGAGCACAATTTTAAACATGCTCACATACAAGATGCATAGTCTGAGGAGCCCATCTGAGCATTCACAGTGGCAGTGAGCCCACTTATATTGTGATGGAAGATTTGGCCTCCACAGCTCAAGGAAAACTTTGTCAGTGCATAAACAATCACAGAATTAACTAGGCAGGAAAAGAATTTTGAGATCATCAAGTCCAACCTAAGAGTAAAACTCTTCCTGGCAGTTTCATATGGGAAAATATATCAATGATGGGAAAAAAAAAATTTAAAAAGTTTGTATGGTATAGAAATGTTCATACATGTATAAATTTACAATAAATATAAAACAAAGGCATGGCAATGAGTAATGTCAAGATGTTAGTACAGTAGCTACTGCTGAAATTGCTAGCCAGCAAAGTCACATTCCATTTTGTATTGTCTTGGAATGTCTTCAAAAGATCCAATGCTCATTAGCTTTTGTTGTTAATATTGTTACCATGATAGTTTACACCACATGTCTGCTTCTCTATGTATATACAGCTGTGTGATTGCGGCATTGGATTGCTGGGAACTATGCAATATAACACGTTTAATTAACAGCATTGTAAAATATTCAGAATTACACACAATCTAGCTCCTTCTTTCTCCATCTTTCAGTGCTTTCCAGGACTGCATGAGAATAGGATGGGTGAAAAAGAAATTGAAGGATTTTTTTGGGCATTTGATAGCTTTTGTCATGCTTCCATGAAGCGCTTAAAAGTAATTTCAATTTCTTTGTAAATTACAGACTGACATAGATTGTCTTGTAAAATCTTTGCAAACAATACAACAGTAATGTATATAGCACTTCATGTGGTTTGAGGAAAGCAGTACATCTGGGAGGAAAAGTGTTTGTTTCCATTGAGAAGGATATGCTGTGATGTAGTATAAAGATTTTCTAGAAGAATGGACTTCTCTGTTGTACTTGCAAGCAGAAAAGCATTATTTTGTTTTGTTTGCTCTATTAATCTTACATATTGTACTTAGCCTGTCAAGATCTCCTTTTAGAGTTCTCTCCATGACCTGTGAAACATGACACATGAACCATGAAAATCAGACTCGTGTGCACCATGTTACTTTGTGGTTCTCGTGGTTCTTTTGTAAGTTCAGCTAATACAGCTTCACAGGTCAGCTGTGGGTTATAATTGAGTTAGATCATGTCCTTGTGGCTTTGAAACAGCAGATCATGCAGCAAAACCTTAACAGCTCCAACACTTGTAACACACTAAAACCAGTCACAAGTAACCACAGCTTGAACTATTTTAAGTAGTGTCTTACCTCTGGGAATGCTACAAGTTGTTACTTTAAATGTAGGTATAGGTTTGTTCAGAAATATATGTATTTATAGAAATAATTTTTATAGACAAATAGATGCCATTACATTTGCAGTTGTCTCAGATAGTGTGGTTTAATAAATGTAATGCAAAACTTTGCTTATTTTGAATAAAGATGGTAGAATTTATCTCAGGTTTAGAAAAGAAAAATATATTTTGGCAAAAAATGGATTATATTTAATTTAATGCAAGCTTGGAAAATATTAGAAAGTTTTATCTAATGCAATATGAGGTCTAAGATGGGTTCCACATATTCTGCAAAAGCAGCTCTGCCTGTTGTGATGCTCCTTTTAAAAATGATGTTTCTGGCAGAAATAAGCTGTGGTCCTCGTTAAGTTCCTTCCCTCCATTTAGGTTAAGTTTACATGATCAGCCTTATGGATTTTTTAAGGATTAGTTTGATTTGTTCTCCTAGATGAGTCTCACTGTTTCCAGAGAAGCAGCCCAACATTGACTCCAAATTTCCCTCCCAGTGCTGTAGTGTCCTGCAGTGCCAATCGTTTAGCAGTGCAAGCTTTGCCTTGAAAAGCAGAAATTACACTGTTAGTGATGCAGAGTGGGAATTCTCATGACATGAAACACATTTCCAGAGCAGTGTCTCCCTGCAGACAGTGAACGTGCCAAGTGTCATTTGCCAGTGTGCTTCCAAACTGGGATTGCAACTTTTCAGAGGAGAGCCCAGCTGGATTACCATGTCCCAGAAGAAGGGAGGCAGTGCAGGCAGTTCTGCTGTGGGGCTTACAGCACCTCCAGGCCACCAGCTGGTGTGTGTCGTGTTCCACTGCACGGAACAGCGAGGAGTTCTTTTAAAAATAGAGAGGAACGAAATTGCGCCAAAAAAGACACACACTGTATCTGAGAATAGTTTATTGGTTAACAAAAAAACCACAAAACAAACAAAATAAAAAGGAGCTACCCTACTAGAGAGAGGTAGAGAAGAACAGCAGGAAGGAAAATGGGAAAGGAATGTGAGGGATGGAGAGAAAGAGAGAAAGAGAGAAAAACAGGGTGTTACCACCAGAGGTCAGGGAGCACCCTTGTTGTCCAGGAGGTGAGGGCTGTGCATGGTGCCTGCCTGGCCATGGCTGTCGCAGACATCTTTTATGAAAAATCCTTTCCTTAGGATTTTTCCTCCTGAGAGGCTGAGACACCTCAGGAACAAAATGCAAACATTGATTATCTGCTGCTGTGGAATGCAACAGGTGCATCTGTGATTGGTCCATCTTGGATGTTTGTAATTAATGGCCAACCACAGCCCAGCTGGCTCGGACAGAGAGCTGAGCCACAAACCTTTGTTATCATTCTTTGCTATTCTATTCTTAGCTAGCCTTCTGCTGAAATCCTTTCTTCTATTCTTTTAGTATAGTTTCAATGTAATATATATCATAAAATAATAAACCAAGCCTTCTGAAACATGGAGTCAGATCCTCGTCTCTTCCCTCAATCTAAAAACCCCTGTGAGCACCGTCACACATGGCTCCCATGGCCACAGTCGGGGGTGCTTGGGCAGGAGGTGCAGCACTCTGGGCAGGGTCTCAGAGAGGATGGCAGCAGCACGCTGGGTCACAGGTGGGCAGCCTGGATGCAGGGGGCTCAGGCGGCAACCCAGGGGCAAAGCAGGAAGGGCCTCGGTCAGGGGCACAGAGAGGAAAGAGAGGTTCAAGGGCAAGCAAGAGCCAGAGAGGGCAGGAGAGCCAAAAGGCAAGCTGGGGCCAGGGCAGAAGGCATAAGACTCAAAAAGCCCTCGATTCAAAAGCAAGTTTTGAGAAAGCAAGTCTCAAAGAGACAGAACCATGAGCTTCACAACCCCCCACCCCGAGGCCTGTGACTCAGTTACTTTTCATGGCCTCTCCCAAGGCTTGCCTGCTTGGGCCCAGTCCAACCTTCCTCCATCTGACTGGAGAAGCCCCTGTGGGCAGTCCAGTGTCTCCAGCTGCCTGTCCCATGTGAGGTGTTGGCAGGCAAAAAGAAGAACTAAAAGTTTTTCTTTTAGTTGCCTCCTGCTTCTTTTAGTTGCCTCCTGCATGTGGCACATGTGCGACCCCTTCCCCATGTGCCTCTGACAGCCATTGTTGAGGCATAACAGAATGGAATTTTCTCCTCACAGTGTGATCTCTTCTGCCAGGAGGGCTCATCAGCATAAAAACAGGTCGTCCAATTCAGCCAAAGCTCGACATATGGAGCTGAGATGGAAAAAAAAGAAGGCATTGCAACAAATAAAAGGGTGGTCAGGGCTCCTACCTGGAGGCACAGTAGGGACTGGGTTTGTTGCTGCAGCCAGAGCTGTGTCACTCCAGGCTGTAGGTTTTGCTGGGCTTTGGCTGCTCAGCTGTGGGGCTGACATGAAAAAATACCTGCTGTAAAGATAGAAGGCTGCCCTGGAGGCAGAATTGTCTGCTGGCAGAGATGAAAGTGGCTCTGCTCTCGACTTGCCCTGAGGGTAGAGGCGCACAGTGTCACTTCCAGCTCTGCTGCCATGCTAGCCTTGCTATGCAAACTGCCTCCACAGTAGGGATGCTCCTGCAGTACAGCAGGAAATATCCAGCAAAGGAATACATTCTGGGTTCTGATGAGTTGTGCAGACCTGCTTCCATTCACATGCTTCCAATTTTGAAAAAGTCTGGCGAGTAAAAGAGACTTGTTTCCCCCATTCCACCTCCGAAGTATTTGTCTTATGGTTATATACATGTTTGTTGCCTCAGCCCATCTTGTATAATATGAACTTTGCTTTGATATACATAACTCAAATAAAATAAATACAAGGGCCTCACTGTGTTCTTCATTTGGTTTTATAACCTCTGGGGTCATGCTGCATGTCAGAGATACCTGGATGCAGACTTGTGGGGCTGAGGAGAATTAGTTTATGTCACAACTGTGTTTTACAAGAAAAAGCTTGTGATGACATCACTCTGCTACTTTTAAGGTAGGGGGGTGAATTAGCTTTCCTCACCTCTCTAGGTATCTGTACCAAAAATCCCTGTGCTCCAGATTGCTTTTATTGGCATACCATTTTTGTGGGCAGAAGTGTTTAGATTAACTGATTCACTGCTAGTGTGCTTTTGTCCACTAAAGAAATGAATCATAGACATAAGCTATTTTTTTAAAATTTTAATATTCTAAATTGATTCCCTCAAATGGGGATAGAGACTAGATTTAAAAAAAAAAAAAAAAAAAAAAACAACCCCCCCCAAAAAAAACCAAAAAAAACAAAAAAAACCCACAACAAAACAAAACAAAACAAACCCAAGGGTGGTTTATTGTCATTTTGGCTGCTCCATTTACATTATTTCAATTAAGTTCTAATGTTATTGTTAAGAAATAACACTAACCTGGATCAAAATGTTTGGCTTTAGTGAATATTTTTAACCATGAATCTGAATGTAATATTTTTAATTATGGCAATACAGGACTGAGTCCTCTAGTTTGAATTCAGTCAGTAACCTTAAGATTGGAGTTACAGAGTCTTTTGGATCATTTACTTGCTGAACTCATAGAAAAATTGTAATAAATATCTGGGTTTATTAACAAAAGAAAGCAGTTAATAGGGGAAATTGTGCTTTGTACAGTGAGCATGCATGCACATTATAGGATTGATTTTGAACTATTAAAATGATATTTATGGGTGTAAATATTTTTCAGTATTTTCCTTTGGATGCTAACAAAGAAGCAAATCTCCTGCAACAGTGGGAATTATTAATGCTTGAAAGTGGTTTCTATAACTTCAAAAATTTTCTCAATATCTCAAAGACTTGACTTTAAAGAATGACTAAGTAAGGTATCATATAAGTGATGGTTCAATGATTGCCAGCCAAATTATTAATTCCAGTAGCAGATCAGTCAAGAGACACAGTAAAGAAAGACGTGCGCAAAGAGTAATGCCATTTTAGTGACAACATAAAACAGCAGAAGACTTCAAATACATTGATTAAGGCATTGTATCATATACTTTGTGTATTAGCACTCTTGAGGCAGTTTGTCCTCTCCAGCAAGAGGACTTTCTGCAGTGCTCTGAGCCCCAATTGCTATAGGACTGAGTCAGAATTTAGCTAAAATACTGAGTGCTAGAGCCATGCAGGGGATATTCCTTCACTGTGAAACACAGTTTGTTGGTGGGTGTGGGTTTTTTGTTTGTTTGTGAGTTTATTTTTTGGTTTTGTTTGGTTTTGTTTTGGGTTTATTTGGTTTTATTTTTGTGTTTTGGGGTTTTTTTTTTTTTTTGTGGTTTTAGTTTTTTTTTAGGTAATAATTTAAACTGTAAGTAAAACTGTTTCAGAGAACAAAAAGGAAAACATGACATGAGTGTTTAAATAGTGGCTGTCTTACTAGGCAGAACAGAGTTCTCATGGAAAACAAACTATTTCCCAGGTCTTTCACAGACTTTCTATAACTTACTAAAACCGTGGTAAATTATTCTTTAGCATTTTGTTCATGGTTTTAGCAAGAGCTGACATAGCTATTTGAAAAGAGATCACCCCAAAATTGCCTGCTTTGTGTACAAGCAAGCATAGGGGTTTTTTTCGCTCTCTACTTCCACCTGCTGCAAATGTTTCAGTCTCCAATCTAATCAGCTCTTTACTCCTCTTCAGACCAGCTGTAGGAAATCAAAAGGAGATAACAGTGTAAGTCAAGTTCAGGAAGCTTCAAATCTGATCAGAATATCTGTTTGGCTGCATCCTACGTCAGTGCCTACAGTACTAAGTTTCTAAAATACAGGAAATTACATTCTTGAGAATTAAGTGTTCAAGAGATGTATCTCCATTAAAAAAACATGGTTTGGGTTTGTTTGGTTTGGGTGTTTTGGTTTTTTTGTTTTGTTTGTTTGGTTTTTTTTAACTAGTGATATGATGCTGCTCTGTTTCTTGGGCATGTTACCACATTCTCTCCATGAATGTTAAAATGATAAATGATTGTCGCCTTGTCAATAAGGGAGCATGAAATTTGGTTAGCATGTAGGAAAATATGGTCTTTGCATTTTCATGTTGAATTCTTTTCTTTTTGCTTATGAAACTCATGTCTTTGCTTTTAACTGAAACTTGAAATTATCATGTGAATTCAAAGCTCCAGTATCACAAATTATTGAGAAATAAAAAGCTAAATAGTGTGACTTGTGATAAAGTTGCAGTGCTTGTGACTATAGGCTGAATTCATAAAGGAATATTTCTATAGAAATTTTTATTAATAAATGTATACTAACTAGATTTCATTATTTAGATCACTAACTTATATGAAAAGGCTTTAAGAGTTTTTCTGAGAGTGGTTTTGGCATGAGACTGAATATTAATACCAAAAGTGTGTTTCAGTATTTAACTGTTGTTTATGAAGCTGTTATTTAGATTTGTTGTTTTACAGGACTAAGAAGTAGATGAAACTCTCAGTTTCCTGAATAAGTGTGTATATTCCATTAAATCACTCATTTCACCAGTGCTTTTCAGCATATATATCTGAAATAGGATGTCAGATATGGGATACATTTACAGTTTGATTTATCTCATAAAGTAGCTTTTATTCTTTAGCCTTTCCTAGTAGGGAATTGATCCAGTGTTTGATATAAGGTATCAGCAAAGTGTTACAAGTTGCCAAGATATCATTTTTGCTGCTGTGTTATTTTAGGGTACTGCTTTTCCAGTAGCAATGCTTTGCTCTGGCTTTCCAGGAGAAAATGCTACATGTAGTATATAAGGGCATACATTTGAATTCACTGAAAAGGATGTCCGGGCTTGTATTTCTGTGTATTTGTAAAGCACTGTAAATGAAAAGGCTATCAAAATTATGTAATGGAGTTATGATAATTTATGATCAATAATGCCAAATGAACTGAATTATTAAGAAACCTGTTTGTGTTCAAGGGGCTAATCCAAACCACAAGAGTGGGCAAGAATGACAGGTTTTGTAATCTGCTCAAGGTAATCATATTTCCTAATGATTCTTAATAGGAATCCAAGGACCCTCCCATGATGCTTTCCTGGCTTCCCTGTTTATTTGTGATGATATCTGTAAAATGACTTCTATGCTTACCTTGTGTTTGCTGTGAGCCCCTGTGCTGATTACTCCTCTGCTGTTCCTCTCTATTGGAGTTGAAACTGATTTTTTAGCAAACTGAAGCTTCTCCCTTTACCTATGGCAGCATGGAATACTGTTTCCACAGCACAGGGGCTATTCTTCTTTGAAATGCCTCCAGTATGTTTTTAAATTCAAAGGGGAATTTTTTGTTCTCAGAGTGGTGTATAAACCAAATGAGAGGTTTTACAGCTAAATGGCTCTGATGCTGATCTAGAAAATCATCATTAATCTCTACCCTCTATATGTTCTGAAGCAGTGAAAAAAAAAATCTGTAACTCTGCATGTTCCATTCCTACTGCCAACAGCAACATTAATAAGGGTCATTGCTTGTGGATTTTTAACCTTTGTGGTGCCCTGCCTTGCACCAGAAAGATGTAAAACATCAGAAATTTATTTGTTAAGCAATGTAAATATGCATGTTGCTGGCTTGTTTTAAAATGTTACAAGACCCATAAAAGTCCTTGAAATGTATTTATTGGTTTGGAGAAGTGGAGTTGCAAAGCTTTTGAAGTAGATATTAGTAAAACCTATTCAAGCACTGAAAAATTATAAGGCAGAGTAGAAACCAGTACTTGGGAATTGACTGCAGACTTCATCAGCTGTTCATAAAATTTAATTGGTTGTTGAAAAAAAAAAAAAAGATAAATTTTACATAGTGCAACATATGAATTGTCCCCTGACACTTAATATATATTCTGCCCAGCATTACTGGCATATTCTTGCAGGATATTATTGACTGTGGTTTAGAAATCCCAGGTAGTAAAAACAAACTGATCTGTCATCCTGTCAATGTATCCGTCCTCAATTACTTCTCAGTACAGGGCTTTTCTTTTAAGTTCTTCTCCAGCTCTTTGCCAAATTTAAATAGCTTTAAAAAAGAAATTTCCATAATTTTTCCACGAATAACAGTTTTGACTGAGTATCTCTATAGACTATATTGTTGCTTCATCTAAATTTACATTCTTTTAAGTTCATCAGATGTTGCAGAATTCTACACTGATAGCACTATCCTGGTATTACCAACTTACAGTCTAAGGGGAGTTTGCATGCATCCAGAACTTTGGCTGATTTTTATAGTCCTTTTCATCCTGTATTCAGTATTTATGTTTAAAATCACAAATAGCGCTTGTGATTTAGGTTCTACCCAGGCTGTATGCTTTCTTTTACCCACCATTATTGCATTGTCTGCATAGTGAAAATAGTAACCTGTAATTCTAACATCTTTGCAAATCCTGTGGATCTCATTGTTTGAAGACAATAAATGTGGGTTAATAGAAAAGAGAATTCAACAGTCTGGGTTTTTTGCAGGAGAAATACATAGCAATTGAAAAAAAATTCAACCCAAGAAGCAGCTAAGTCCCATTCCATAACAGTTTGAATACTGAATTTTTACCTATCTTTTTCTATTTTGAAAATTCCTGCAGACATACTCTTCAACCAAAACTGTACTTTCTATTGTTCCATTTTAATTTAATATTGTTTTAAGGTAAAATAAGGCAGAGATTTGATGCTGTTGATGCAACTGAGGTACAAATGGTGTGCTGTAACTGACAGAAATGCCTCAGAATTTCCACGTAGTAAACCAGAAAAATCTTTGTTTCCTCGTTCTTGGTTATCAATCCTGAGTTGCATGTGACTCATCCACTCATTTTCTTCTACAGATTTCAGTCACATATTTGGAAAATATTACTTTTAAAGTTAATAAATTATGAACGCATGTTGTACAATATGCTTTGTATTTTAATTAAAAACAATAAACCATGTATCTGCATTCCTAGCTGCTACATTAGATTGAAAATGAAGAGCTGTGCTAAGGTGTTCTGTGAGACAGAAGTAAGTGATACCACAGAAAAGCCTGCATGTATTATTTCAAATTTGATTTGTAATTTGGAAAATTTATTGTTATCAATTTTGCAAATGGAAGCAAAGAGATTTCTTTTTTATGCCCTACATCTTTTCTCTTCATCCTCTTATCATCAGTGTTCACATCCACAAGGATGTGACTTTCCATCACCTGGTGATCTCAGTGTATTGGTTTTAAAAAAATTATCCTATCTGGGTTCAAAAATATTTTAGCCATCAGTGTGTTGCAGTACCAACAAGTTGGCCTAACACACAGCTGAATACATAGAAAGGAGAACAAAGGCACCAGCTTTATTTGGTTGTCTTTAAATTACTGTCTCATGTAACTACAGTATGAATAGCTGAAACATTTTATAGCTCTTGATGCCTGTGGAAAAAATAAGAAAACTTGAATAAAGTATGAAAAAAATTGCTTTTTTTTTTTTTTTTTCTTTAAATTTGAGAAAAGAGCTAAGGAAATGCATCAATTGTTTACACATCTATCTGTTGTATTTTGCTGGAAATAATTTACTCGTTTCTATACCATCTTACCATTCTAATTACTTTGGGTGAAAGTTTTTCTATTTATCTATGATCAAACCCTGCACCTTAAAAAAGGATAACAACAGGAGCCAAAATGAAAGACAGAATCAGACCTTGTCTTTGTGTGTTTGCTTTGTGAAAATGTTCCTGGTGATTCTAAGCAACTGAATTACAGGAATATGAATGCGAAGTTATTTTATGAAACTACCTGCCTGCCATAGTAAATAAACAAATAAACACCAGAATAAACAACTTTACCAGAATTATCTCAGTGGTTGGATGGTGGTGACACACTAAGCCTTGAGAACACTGCTTCCTTTACCTTTTGGTAATACTGCCACCTATGTGATTATTCTTACAAGTAATCACATACTGATGGATCTGAAGAAATGGATTTCATGGTGTTTCTGCATGTCCTAATGAAGTCTAGAAATTTTTTGGCTAAATAATGAATGAACAAGGACTTTAGAAATGTATATTGTCATTGTAGTTCCTCCTACAGCAAAATAGCAATCACTTTAGATCTCTGTGAAGTGATGAGACACATTTCTGTACAGCCGGGCAGTAACCATTGTACTGTCTCACAGCTTTTTTTTTTTGCTTAAAGATAATGTTAATAATCCACAAAGAGGTTTTCAAATGAGCTTGATTTCTGTCTTCCAATTGCAACAGTACTCTAATAATATTCTGGAAACTCTTAAAGGTATTCATTTTTCAAAACCTGTTCCTATTTCAGCAGAAGCACAAAGTCCCAATACTGACTTTCAAATTAGAAAAAAAGTTCTAAAAACTCATGGTATTTTACAGTTTTAGAAATAGTGCACTAAAAGGTAGCAAACAGTGAGTGTTCATAAATTTAAAATGCTAAACTTCTATAATCAACCATTCAAAGAATATTATATAATCAAGATGGTAGCCCCTTATGGTATTAAGCTAAAGGGCTGCAGCTCTTAAAACTCTAATCATTAGTTTAGGGATTTAGCTATATAGAGAATGGGCACAAAATCCTTCTTTAATCTTCTTTCTTTCACTAAAATTGTGACCACTGTAGGATATTAAGGTTAACAAAGTGATCTTTATAATGGTTTTGGGAAAGTCTGTTTTAGTGACATGAGTTAGGCAAATGTACTTTCTAGTCTTAGGATAGTAAATTAGATATTTACAATTGATGAATAAGAAGCTGTTCCCTTCATAGTAATCTTTTAACACAGTGGCTTGGCTTTATGCATTCTTTATATATAAAATAGAATCTTTCACATTAAAAACAATGCTGTTGTCCAATATGTAATATAATTCTTGTATCTCTGACATGAATATAAAAAATATCTTTGAGTTTTCTGAATTTCTGGCTGCTTAACTTTGGTGATTGTTAAGTTTTCTGTAGCTGGTTTTTAACCAATTTAATACTTACATGTAGGTCCTTCATCTGTTGAATGACAGCACAATCCATATAATAGTCTCAGTTATGACAAATTTAAATATTTCAGTGCACTGTAAGAGAAAAATATGGTTGTAATTTGTGTAATTTTGGCACTGATCCTGGTAAAGTTTGACTTTGTCTTATTGCATATAGTTACTGAAGTAGATATGTTAATCTTTATGCATATATGCCAGCTAAAATCAGAACCAAGTAAATTTCACAGGTTTTAATTTAATTTTAGCTTGATTTTTAATTCTATTTTAGCCTATAGGTTTTGTCTGTTCTTCACTAGTATTTAAGCCGTTTGATTTCAGTCATTGAGATGCCTGAAGGCAGAAGTAAACCTTGCTAGTCACTACTGGGGTCCTGAAGGGCTCTGTTTCAGGTCCTGTTCTCTTCAACATCTTCATCAATGGCTTGGACACAGTCTTAAAGGAATATTGAGGAATTTGGCAATGGTACTAAATTGGGAGGAGCTTTTGACTCAGAAGTGGCCTGATGTTGTGTCAGGGGAGGTTTAGGTTGGATAACAGGAGAAGGTTCTTCACCCAAAGTTTGGTTGGGCACTGGAACAGACTCCCCAGGGCAGTGGTCACAGCACCAACCTGACACAGTGTCAGAAGCTTTTGAACATTGCTCTCAGGTACGTGGTGTGATTTTTGGGGCCAGGAGTTTGACATTGATGATTCTTGTTGTTCCCTTCCAACTCAGAATATTCTATGATTCTCTGATACCATGGTGTATTTTACATGAATGTAGCTACCCTAAACCTAGTTTCCTTTAAACTTGATGATCTAATCTTATCTTCTGTGACTGAAGCAAAAATAAATTTTAAATTTCTTATTTTGAATCAGAAAGCACAGAGTAAATAAATATCACAGAATTAATCTTGAAGAAAAAATTATCACCATTAATATGAATGTGACGAGCAAAAGGTAGGAGTTTCATCAAATCATGAGGCACAATTTGCTCATTTTATTCGGCACATTTCAGTCATTACAGAGGTCATAATACACCAATACCAGTAGTAACAGAGGTATTAAATACTTAGGCAATAGACATGTGTCTGAGAAACAAGCTGGTTAGCTTTGTGTAGAATGTGAGTGGAGAAACTTTTTGTTTGGAGGAGCAAGAGCTCTTCCAAGTCACCTGCAGAGGGGCTTAGTTCACTCTGATAATACAGAGTAAAACCTCACAGGGTCAGCAGCTATCTTCTTTCTACTGGAGCTCACACAGCACATGCAGAATTCCTCATTAGCATAGGAAATATTTGTGTTACTTTTTCAGTTGTCAGATCTGCCCTGTGAGGACCAGGAGCTCAACTCAATGATTCTTATGGGTCCTTCCAGCTCAGCATCTTCTATGATTCCTATTCCTGGTACTTCTACTGTGATTTGCTGTCAATTTGCTCCACCACTAATCTTTTTGGCTTCATGGGACCACTCATAATGCACTGTATTTCTTAAAAGTAAGGGCACAAAAATCTGCCATTGCAATTGATAACTTTTGTTGTTTGTGATCAAGTATTTGATGAACTTAAGCTTACACAATATTTTTTCAACAAACATTGAACCATGCTTCTCCAAATAGATTATCTCCATGCTGAAAAAGTGGAAACTTTTTGGATAGCACAAAAGCAAGCAAGTCAAACTTTGTGGTTAAGTTGTTTAATTAACGTGCTGATGCAGACTGATACTCAAAAATTCTATCACTTGCTCTCTAAGGCTGCTAACATACCTGGATGCCTTTATTAATATCCAAGAGATGGTGAACAAAGAACAGTTCAATAATACCATTTTGGACAATGATGCAATTCAGTCAAAATTGGACTTTTCTGTAGGTTTGGCAGAGACTGAAACACTTCTCACTCAGTAGTTCCCAGGTATGTGATGTGCATGTGGCTGTGCTGGCAGGCAGCAGCAGCACTGCCTGGAAAGCAGTTGGAGGAAGGTGGTTGACTGATCAGAAGTGTGACTGAGCTTTTATTGTTCATATTCCACGGTGCCAGCGTGAAATATGAATGCATTGTTTAAGACCCTTTTTAAAAAATAATAATAAAGTAATTGAAGTTCTAACCAAGCTAAAGGTGTTAAGCTTTCAAAGAAAGAGATCAAGCTTTTTTATAGTAAATGTGAAATTCAGATGGTCCACATCAGCAGTGTGCCAAACTTAGCATTGTGCATGAGAATGGTCTACAAGAACTTTATGCATTCATGTTTAAGAAAAGAAGTGTGGGTAAAAGGGAAAATTGTTGCCTTGTTCAGACTCATAGTATTGTAACAATCCCAAGGAGTTTTTGAGCATAATACATTTGGTACTGAGAAAGAAATACCAAAGAAGTTAGATTGGTTTGTAATAGAGCTGAGAATATTCACACATTTTGTGGAGTATGTATTTTACACATCATATAATTGGAAACAGAATTATAGGGTGAACTGCAAGTCGTGGAAAAAGAATTATAGTGATTTGAACATTCTGTAGCTCATTCTGAGGGTGGAAAGTAATAGAACTATCAAACCAAACAACAAAAATCCTGAATTTCTTACATTACAGTTAAAAAGAAACATTCAAGTTTTATTCTTGACCACAAATAACAAATTTGCAGAATGCATATTTAAAAGAAAAAAAAAACTCCTAGGTAAATTGAGTAAGTTGACGTGTAAAACAGTTATGTATAGTTTGTAACAATAATTTTTATTGTTAACAGTAAAGAAATAGTATAGCAGAACCTTAGAAAGAACATAAATATCACTGTAGGAGGGGGTCTCTGTAAATGTTTCCAAGAGAAAGGATTGGTATGATTAAAAACAGGATTGGTATGATTCTGACAAAGAAAATGAAACAAAAGAACTGTGGTTAGTGTTACATACAGAGTCCCTGAAACTAGGTATATAAAATATTATACAAAGCTTGACCAGTGAATGTGTGTTTTGATCTTGTGTGTACTGCAAACATTATTTTCACCAGTGTATTCAGGCACTGCATAGAATAGCTTGTGCTTGACTGAAGTGTATTTTTTAGATAGATGTGTAGTTTTCATTTGAAGACATCGAGAGGTAGAAAATGAATTACTTTTCTTGGTAGGTTTTTCCTAATAGTTACTTTGAATTTTTCTGGCTTTGGCTTCCAGCTATGGAGTTGTATTAAGCTTTTTTGTGCTAGAGACCTGTAGAAGCCCATGTTTTTTCTCTTTGGAAGTGCTCGTATTCTGCTGTCAAGTCACCTTTCAAATTTTCTTTGATGAACTGAGCAGACTGACACCTCTGAACATTTTTACAAGCAGCAGTGAAATACATTTTTTACCTCCCTCTGAATAGCTTGAGATCATTCTTTAAAATTCCAGCCCTCAATATCATTTACCATCCTACCATTTTTTTAGCTCATCACCCATAATTTTCTAATTTTGTAATGATTGATATGTTGTATAATATAATCCCCAAATATAACTTCCAAGGAATCATAGTTACATTTATATTTGGCTAATGACTTTTGCTTGAAAGCTGCTTTGGGCATATATCTCCTAATCCATTCTAAATTCAAATTAGTCTAAGCTTTGGTGATACTGCATAGACCTAATAAAATCATCACAGAATTACAGAATGGCTTGGATTGGAAGGGACCTTAAGGGTCATCCAGTTCCAACCCCCCTGTCATGGGCAGGGACACCTTCCACTACACCAGACTGTTCAGAGCTCCATCCAGCCTGGCCTTAAATCCTTCCAGGATGGGACATCCACAGCTGCTTCTACAAAACCTGTCCCAGTGCCTCACCACCCTCACAGAGAAGAATTTCTTTGTAATATTCAATCTAAACCTACTTTAGAACTTGAGTTCCACTATAGGCAGGTGTCAGCATATCCAATTCTTTTTTCCATTTTTTGTTTTTGTTTGAATCCAGAGATTTTAAGTATCATTCTTTTCTTTAGCAGGGCTTAAAGAGTCAAACACTTGCTAATTGTATTTCCACATTACCTTACCTTCACCTGCATTTTTATCAGTATCCTAGATGTAGCAGGAAATTTAATGATTGTGATGCATCTCAGGATCACATATTGAGCTTTAAGAACAAAGCAAGCACTATATTTAGGCTGTAGGCTCATCTCTCCTAATATCTTAACCTCTTCAACAGCTTCTTATAAACAAATAATGAAGGACCGAAGCAGAACAGAAGGATTCTTTCCTTACATGTGCACTCAATGGCATTAGCAATTTCCTGAGGAATTGCATTCCAGATCGTTGTGCTTAATAGCCACTAATGGATTTATCATGTTTTTCCTAGAGACCTTAAATATCTGGCTTTTGTTGTGCTCACTAAGGTGTTCCAACAGGTCACAGTGAAGAGTGTATTACTTTTTTCAGATTGTTAAAAAGCAATATTAATGCTTTATAAAGCTGTTAATAAAAATCTTACTCAATGAGACATATTCTGGGTTAACACTTCATTTGTTTCTTTATGTTGTTGCTTTTGTTTTGGGGTTTTCTTTTGTTACTGCAGTGAGTGGGCAAGATTCTTCCCCATTATTTTGTTGTAGCTTTTAGAATCTATAAAATCTTAGAACCACTAAAAGGAAATGAAACTCCTGCACCCACAAAAATTAATGCATTTAAAATTGTCTTCGTGGCCTAGGAAGTCAAAACAAAGATAGTTTATCCTGTCAGTCTCCTCTCTCACTGTATCTTGCTGATGCCTTCACTGTTGTAGGGAAGAATTACTGACAGAACAAACAAAAATGGGTGCATGAGGAGGGGAGAGGGCAAATGGCACTCATAGAAAAATATCTTGTTGCAAATCCAGCCTTAAACTTAGTCCACTCTGATGCATGGAATGACACTCAATAAAAAGAGACAATTGAGAATCTTACCCAGAGGCATCTTCCAGAAATTTTATATTTTGACCAGTTGTTTGACAAGGATGAGAACAGTCCTACTTGAGGTTAACTAAAATTGCCCCCAGATCACCAAAAACATAATCAGAACAGCTGTAGTGATGGTAGTAAATCTTCCTAGGCTGCCCAACTTCGTTTGTACAGTCCTTTTGGGCCATTTAACAATCATGGGATGAGGAGAGTGGGAGGGAATTTGAAAAACTGTGAGAGCAGCTCTATCTGTGCCTTTTGATGCAGCTGCCCCAGATGCTGATGCTCCACAGTGCCCTACAATTGCTTCACACGTGTCAGTAGTTGATTCCTGTTAGCTTGTCAAATTGAAGTTTCAGCACCCTTGCCTTCAGGAAGTGTCTTTAATTTTGTTTGGAAGAACAACCATAAGCCCAGGCTTGAAATGAGACCTATGCTCCTAAATTAAGGTTTCTGAGCCTCCTGATGGTAGCAATCTGTTTATTGTTGCAGCCCTGGAAAAATTAATCAATAACATTTTCTTCAGCTGTATTGCTTTTCAGGCTCATTCCAATTCTACTAGTAGACCTTACCCAAGATCAGGAATCTGTTGAAGCCTGGAAATGAAAAATTGGGTACTCAGAGCTGCCTGCAGTGATCTTCTATAACTTTTGCTAACTACAGCACTAATTTCATCCCCGGCTTTCTCAGATTTCAATTCCAAACCCAACCTTCAGTGAGGTGGTAGAGTAAGAACTGAACTAAAAATTAAAACTAAGGCACTTTTATCTCTTGATGTCAGCTGTCAGCTTTGCTCATCAGCCTGATAGGATTTAGCAATGGTTCGGGGCTGCACAGCTCCAGTCTCTCTAAACCTGAACATTAACCTCAGTTCTATCTCTTATCTTTTAATACAGACTTGACATCCACTTTTGCCTCTTCTGAAACTGAAAATAAGATATTCAAGTCATCTACTGGTTAATAAGCCAGTCTCTGTAGCTCTTACTTTTCCTGGGTTTTGCAGTCTTCATTTACAGTGACAATGCCTGCTGAGACTCTGGTGTGTCCAAGTTATATTTTAGAAGTTAGCAGCCTTGTTTGGTTTTATTTTGAAAATTCATTACTAATGTCTAGTACTAATACTAATACTTGTTTGCCTCCCATTAATATCCTTAATGGATTTTACAGTGGTTTAATCTCCCTTGTTTCATCCTTCAAGCTGAACCTTTTTTCGAAAATGAATGGCTTTCCCAAGTTAAGGAATTACTATGTTTACTGCTTGCATATTGCATTGAAAGGATGGCATTTTATGAACTTCTGCCAGCTTATTATTCACATGTCCTACTGTGCCATCTGTGTTTTGAGCTGATTTTCATTTCAGAAATTGTTTTTCTAAGAATTTTGAGGGAGTTAGCTGGATTTTTCTGTGTTGGCCTGTACTAAACACCGTAAAATCCACGGTGCCATTCACTGACTTGCAAACTCGTGGCTGTTGCTGTCAGCACAGGGTTTTTACAGGAGCCCACAGATCAGCCATATCCAGCTCCATCCATAGGTGTATTCCTGCCCTGCATGTCCCAAACAGTCTGATGGGTGTTAGGGACATCTCTGAGCCACCAGGCTGGTAGGAAATGCAAAGCACTGCATATGTGGACACCCACTGCTGTTCCCCAAAGCTAGTTACAATACTTGTTCAAATGATAAGGAAAGTGCAGCTCTCCATGGTCAAGTGAATGGCAATATGGAGGTAAAAATAAATCAAAATAAATAATAAAACATATGCTTACATTTTCTGAATCTATGAGAACAGCAAAGTCTACATATAAGTAATATTATCCAATAATAAAATTATATTCTGTGCTTTTAATCTGTTTAAATGTACAATTTGTGCATTAAAAAAAATCAGATGATGTCAATGAAAATAGACTTCACTTTTGGGGAAAAAACCCTAGATTTATAAATTACTGTTTTTATGTTTTATATAATGTCATTTCCATTAGTATTAAACTGAGTGGGGATATTTTTCTGAGAAAAAATGGAAAGTCATTTTATCTGCAAACCAGTTAAGAAAATACCTGAAATGCTGGTGAATTGGAAGTGTCATCAGTGTATGCTTTGAAATGTCAATGCCAAATTACAATGAAGAAATATTATTTTAGCAAAATGAAGTAACATTACATGATCTAATGAGTGTTTCCCAGTGAAGAAATGTCAGCTTCGCATAAAGAATTATCACTTCCATTGATAGGACTATAAAGAAACTGAAAATCTTACTTTTATGAGAAAAAAGGAAGTGATTTTTCTCCAAAAGATTTTTCAGTTGCATTTTATAAAAGGTATGAAGGAAAGTATTTGTAGTGCCAATAATGTGTAAAATCATGCTTTTTTTTTTTTAATGAAAAGATATGTTATTTGAAGTACTTAATTTTTTTTTGTCACAGAAGTCTGTTTTATTCAATTAGGATATTGTCTTCTTGAAAATTTCACTTTAAAAACTAATGTTTAATTTCTGTTTGGAATGGATTTTTTTTTGTCATTGTGTGATTAATTTCTCACATGCTTTAATTCTTTCCTTCAGAGTGTTTAGTATAGAAGAAGAGAAAATGAAACATTCCTTGGAAATAATAAGTTGTCAGATTTTGCTTTTGTTTCCCGTGTGGCATATGGGCATGTATAAAACATAAACTAATACTGCTGGAGAATGCTCTTAGAATACAGATAGGTCAGACAAAAACATTTTCAAAACTAATTGAGTCCAAAGTGTGCAAAGATAAATGGTTCATTCTCAGATTTTATCTCCTGGAGATTCATAAATTCCACTAGAAAACACAGAGCAGTGTTGCAAAGGATTGGGTTTTTTTAGCACTATCTGTCAAGCCAAGAGATGGGAGTCTGATAACAAGACCAGTTACTCCAGTGCTGAAATAGAATGTAGGAAGCTGATTGTTGGTGCTTATTTTCTAAAAGTCTTGACTCTTACATTAAAATTACTCTGTACACATCTGCATGCACAGTAAAGAACTCTTCAGATAAATACTGGTACACATTAGGAATGTTGAACTCATGGAATAATTCCCTCATTATTTCATCTGTTATCATTTAGTATTGCTGAGGCTAAAACCATCAAATGCATATTTTTTGGGGGCAGGGGAAAAACCCCACAAACTTACTGAAATGCAGAAGGAATTATATGAACAAGCCACACTTAATCCAGTAATAATGACCAAAGAGGGTATTTTCATTTCCTACATGCTAAAGTATGTTAACCAGAAAAGGAAGGCCAAAAAAGGCATAGCCCTCTGATAAGAAATGCTAGAAAAATATTAATAACTATATACTCAATTCAGCCCAAGAAAGTTTCCTTCATAGTTGAAAAACCAGGAAAACATTTATTCTGAAAATCAAAGCACATGCAGTTTTTGCTTTAAGTGTATATGCTTTGTATCAACTACAGCATGACAGCCAAAACCTTTGAAGGTCTCACAATGTTCCAATTCACACACGTCTGAAAGTATCCTATTTTGCAATTAACCTAACATATATATTCCCAGGTTAATGCTGAATAACAGCAAAAATTCCATCAATGAAAATTGCTGGTAGACAGTGATATACAATAGTTCCTTTCCAAACAGGAGGAGAGAATGGTCTCCTTTCCTTTCTATATATTTCCAATATTAGTAAAAGAATAAGAACTCTACTCAATATATATATATATATATATTCAAGAGGCTGATTTTTGCCAGCAGAAAATTTTAATCTAAATCACTAAAAAGGAAGTTTAAAGAGACATGAGAAATTCTGTGTGGTGAATCCAAAACCACTGAGGATTATTGTCTTTTGTGGTTGCTTGTTTTCACTTTTGATTAGTTTGGGTTTTTTTGTATTATTTATTTTATTTTAGGTAGTTTTTTATAAATATTATTAATTATATATATATATTATTTTACTACTCATTGAACAGTTTGGGTTGGAAGGGACCTTAAAGTTCATCTTGTTCTAGCCCCCCTGGCATGAGCAGGGGCACCTTCCACTAGACTAGGTTGCTCAAGTCAGGCCTCATGGTGTCCATAATTGGCATGGACAGCTTATACTGCTCTTATCTGTAGGCTTGATGAATGTGGCAGTAATTAGGACAAATGAAACAACAAGGAATATGTAATTCTCTTCTTAGAAGTGTCTCAATTTACTTTGGCAAACAGGATACAGAGAGAAGCCTGACTTATTTGGAAATGAGAAGTGTGGCAAAGAGATACTAGATAAAGCTCTGTAAAAGAAATGCAGTTTTATGCCACTGAGCTTGGGGTAAAATGACAATGGAATATCAGCTATCTGTTCTTCACATGCTGAAAGGCACTGTGTTTCTTACTGTTGTGGGTAAATATCCTGAAAAACATGAAGGAGAAGTTATGGGAGGACTAAGAATAAAAGCATGTCAGGTCCAGGACTAATAAAACCTGGACATAATTTAAAATACTCTTTCTTGTTGCAATATTGATTCATAAAGCGGACTTGGAGCCGAACAAGTTCTGATAAAATATGGAGATAAAAGCAGAAAAAACATCTGATAGTTTGGTTTAGCTGTGTTTTGTTAGGGATCCATGACAACAGAGTCAAGAGTGTGTGACGGTGTTCACAGGGGTTTTTGTATGAGGGAAGAGACGAGGATCTGACTCCATGTTTCAGAAAGCTTGATTGATTATTTTATGATACATATTACATTAAAACTATACTAAAAGAATACAAGAAAGGATTTCATCAGAAGGCTAGCTAAGAATAGAATAGCAAAGAATGATAACAAAGGTTTGTGGCTCTGCTCTCTGTCTGAGCCAGCTGGGCTGTGATTGACCTTAATTAGAAACATCCCAACACAGACCAATCACAGATGCACCTGTTGCATTCCACAGCAGCAGATAATCAATGTTTGCATTTTGTTCCTGAGGCCTCCCAGCTTCTCAGGAGGAAAAATCCTAAGGAAAGGATTTTTCATAAAAGATGTCTGTGACAAGAGTGGACTTGGAGACTTACTCCAAGGTACAGCCTTGTGCAAACTGTGAGCAGAGAAACCCTGCCCGCACACCTGTACAGCCACTCAAAATCAGGGACCACAGAGCAATTTCAGGTGGGAAGGGACCTCAGGGGGTACAGCTTCATCCTGCTATGGGCACCAGAATCAGCTGAGGTCAGATCAGGTTCCTGGTGTGAGGGTTTTGCCTTTTTGGGCTGTCAAAATCCCCAGGATGAAGTGCACAGCCTCTCCTGGCCATCTGCTCCACTCCATGCCCGTCCTGTAGGGCTCATACTGGGAAGTGCACTAGAGGGCTGTACTGGAAGGGAAAGGAAACAGGTAAAGATTCTATATGGATCTGTTAGATACAGTGTTGCAAGTAGAAATGTAAACCCAAAAGATGTGTTTGAAATACTGGCGCACCTGCAGGTTCTGAGCTACCCAGAACTGATGAGAATGCCTGCCCTTCCTAGGATTTACCATCCGCTATTTGCAAATGTCTCCATCTGGTTTAATGCCAGGAGAGTGCCAAGAAAATAAAGGTTTATTCACCATCTGTCACTCCCACGTGTATGCTTTTGAAGGTGCTTTTGAATTTGATGACTTTGATTCACAGCTCAGTCCAGTACATGAGTCATCATGAAATTGAGGACCTGAAACATAAATAGCAAAATACAATATTAAGTTTTTATCTTGTGGAGTTTCAAGTGCTGAGGCCACAATTTTCCTGATAAGGAAATCTCCAGTTTGTGTGATACTTAGGATTAATAAATAGTAGCATTATGACTGTATTTTGTTCATTTATGGATGTGCTGAATGCAAAGCAAGACAAAATAAGTAGCATGGCATAGAAAATCTCATCTTCAGAACCTGACCAGAATATTAACTGGGGGGATCTTGTGTTCTGTGAAACATCTGCACACACTGCAATCTTAAATTTAAATATTAAAAATTAACCCAAAATGGAGCTGCAGAAATTGCAAGTTCTTCTCAGGTATAGGAGGGTGTAGCACAAGGAAGAGCTTTTGTGCTTTGTTCCTGTTAGAATCATGATCTTAAGTCATTCTAGGTATCACCAAACATAAGTTTTTCTGAGGGTCCATCCTCATAGTCTTATCACTGAGAAAGTATTGGGAAGAACTTGTTCATAAGGCTTTTAGCAGCCTACTACTCATTGTAGATCCCATTTGTTGAGCTGCGACTGCATCCATTATTTCAGCACAGTTAATAAGCCTCTCAGATTGAGACATTGATTCTTGTGTGATATGTTCAAATTTAATAGGAGAACCTCAAGAACACAAATATCCTGGAGAACAAGTGTTCATTTACATGGACTAGGTGGTTGATGGTGTTTAATGGACTTTCAGACAATTGCAGCTCCAGTAAATAGTTTTGATTTTCCCAGCAGTTGTAATATTTTTCCTAATGATTAGGGGAATAAATTCAGCCATCATCAAACTTTAAATAAAGCTGAATTAAAATCTGCGATTATTGCATGAAGCACTATTGGTTCCTTTTAGGGAATTTAATAGGGATGAGCATGGAGGAGGTTTCTATTTGTCTGTCCAACTGCTCCGTCCTAGTCCTTGCACTTAAAAGCTTGATAAGTCCATCTAGGATAAGGAATCCCTATAGATTCGTGAGACTGCAGGGCAGGTAGTTTCCTCTCACAGTCACAGCAATGATGAGAAGGTATCTGTGCCTTCCACACTGTCTGGGTGATCTCTTAGTCTTGGTGATCTCTTGGAGTTTCTCTTACTCTTTTGCATCAACAGTGTGAAAGTTCAGCATCTGTAGTACATTGCAGACTCATTCGTGTAGTGGGATGATTCCAGAGGTAAGAGGAGCAAAAGTCCCAGGAGGTGGTCAAGCACTGTCTTCTCAGGAAGGAATGCAAACATGTGGATGCAAGTGGTAGCCTGCAGAACCTTACTTAGAGACGATTGTGCAGCAGTGGATACTGAGATCATTCTAATTTGACTTTATGGATAGGTAATGGACACCTTCACCTCTGCCTAGTTCCACCCACATTTTCACAGAACCAAAATTACCCAAAATTGAAGCAAGAGGCTCCAATACACTATGACTGGAGAGTTGGAGGAGCATAAATAAGCACAGGACATGTGTGTGTGTATAAATTTGTGTGTACACAAACACATGCATGATTATAATTAAAAGACACAACCTGCGCTTTGAATTCTACTTTTCCTGCCATAGTCCTAGATAGGAAAGTAGCCACAGTGAAGTAGTTCCCAGTAGCCACAAGCATCTGTGGGCAGAAATGGTATTTAAATAAAAGAGGAGCTGATGCTTAAGGCACTGTATTTTAACTAAAAGTCTCAAAATGCCACCTTTGCTAATAATTTCATATGACCTTGAGCAAACTGTACTTATCCTAAGTGAACAGTGCTTAATTTTAAACACATTTCTTCTCGTGAAGTTTAACTGGACCATTTTAATGATCAGTGTGATGAAAATTGTCATTGAACAGAGATGGGGTTAAACATGTGCTCACAGTCTAAAGGAAAAAAAAAAGGTTAATATTTGCTAATATTCTCCTAATGTAACATATCTGTGGCTTTCCATCTGCCAAGTGTTGATAAAGGGCTTTTTTATTTAATTTGTTTTGCCCAGTCAGACTCCAGTCCTGCTACATTTATTGGCCAAATATATCCCTTCATGGTTTAAAGATCTACTGATCTTGACTGATCAGTCAAGAAGTCCATACAGAGGCACGTGCTAATTTGTGAGCCCTTAGAAAGTGTATTTGGGATAGCAATTTTACTTAATATGAATATAAGGCTAAACACTACAGCAGTGGAGCCACAACACCTCTATTTATATTTTTAATCCAAGTAATGCCTCCCTTCTCACCTGTACAATGTAATGAAATTCCAAAGCACAAGTTTTGTTAAAAGAACAAACCGGCACAAAAGTTAGAGCAAAATGGACCCCAGGTTGTTGTTCTAACTAGGTTAGATATTGTAACCTGCTGGAGGCATATTTTCATCCCCCAAAGAAAGCAGTGATTCACACGGGTCTGCAGAAGTCATGCCTTGAAGAAAATTGCCTGTCAAAAGAATAAGAGTGTGTATTTTACAGTATGGAATCTGGTTTACATTCTATAGGAGTTTCCCAGGATGTTCCCTTTGTAATTTTTGGACCTGAGTTAATATAAAAATATTTTTAAATTTGCATCTCAATTGAAGCCTTTAAATGTTTAGACTCAACAGGAGGAAAGACCAGGTTCTTGCAAAAATACTTTATTGTTCTTTTGATGAATAGAAATGTGTATTGTCTTGACACTCTGGAACTTTCACAGAAAAAAAATGCCCACAAACATTTGGGAAAACAGTTTCTTAAAGGGATGTTTGGTGATTTTTTGAGTCCAGAGCAGTGGTTAATTTTGTTATTTCCCTGAGGAGGACGATTTGATGAAGTAGTTCTCAGAGGCAGTTGTAAACCTATTTTGTTTATGACATTACTCATTCTCCCCAAGTTTCCTAAAGCATGCCTTTTTGACCCATACACTTGTTCTTTCCTTCCTGTGGTTCTTGGAGGGATTTGTAATGCACAGTGTACATTTCAGTGGCAGGAAAAGTTGTCAGTTTCCAGATGAGGAAACGTAATAACACTTCATCATATTATGTTTGGTAAGCACAAAGCTCCTAGGGAGATACAGCTAGCCCCATGAAGTACAAATGAAATATTTGGAATCATACTAACCTGCAACTCCACAAAATACAGCCACTGAGGAAGAAATAATACTTTCTGTGTAAATGTTTGAGTCTGCTTATTTCAACAAATGAGAATAAAGGAAAAAACCCCAAATATTTCAGAACCCTTTCAGCTTTGAGGAGCACTAGAAAGTGTGGGTACAAAACCTGACTGTTCCTGAGTCACTGGAAGTAATTATCAATTTAAGAAAGATGTAATTGGTAGAATCTTAGTAAAAACACATGCTACTATAATATAAACAGCAAGAAATAAAGGTCAAGAAGAATAAGATCTAGACAGTTCAGTTCATCTTGGTGGAGTAAGTCATCACTGAATTATTTGTTCTAAATTTGGCAAATGTAACAATTCGCTGTTTTTGTGCACAACATTAAACAATCCAGTAAATTAAATACTCAGGTGTAATTGAAACCCCTGATACTGTTGAAGCACTGGAAAATGAGAAAGGAACATAAAAACAGTGAAAGATTAGATATGTGTTACAAAATAATAGAAGTGTGTTAATGAAGACAAATTGTATAGTACAAGATTTTCAATTTCATAATGCCCTTATGATGTTTTTCACTACTTAGCAGGATGTGCTACAGGCTTAGAACAAGTAATTAGATTTTTTTTAGATTTATTTCCAGGCCTATGTTTTCCCAGGGCTGTGCCTTGCTTTATAATGCATTGCTTTATAATGCATTGCTTTATAATGTATTGCTTTGCCCTATAACTCTTACTGGGGAAAAGTGTAATTATTTTAGTTTGGTCTCACACTGGGGTACCAGCATTCTCTGTCTTGCACCTCTTCTGCTACTGCTTAATGTATCAGTACATTACAGACTTTTCATGGAAATGGGTTCTGGTAGTTTCTGTCACTCTTCAAGCTTCATGTCCCGACAACCCTGATCATTGTATCTGAGATTTTTTTTCTGCTAAGTGTTTGAATCCATTATTTTATCGACTACGCCTATTGCTACTTTGGTGATACTGTTAATGCCTTTTAGAAGCTGCACTAAAACCCAAATCTTAATGTTCACAAGAATATCAGAAGCAACCTGAACAGCCTGGGCAGTATCTGCAAAGCAGAGTCTAGTGCCTCAAAAATTGTAGGAATTTACATGTGCAAAAGTCAGTCTGAGATTCCCAACAGAATCCCTAGGTGAGAAGAAAGAGAAATTCAAAACTGATTCATTGTGAAATAAATCAGCTTTGTGAGTTTTCCAAACATTGTACTCAATTCATGCAATTGTGATCTTTACTGCTGCCTGTAAAAGAAAATTACTGTGAGGCTTCATGGGACATAAATAATTAAATGCTGCTTTTATTGACTGAGCCAAAGGCAGGGTTAAGTAGTCTTAAGTGTGTGCCCTGGTAATAGGGGAAAAACAGTTTCTGTGTGGAAAAATGTAATTATTATTCTTACTGATAAGGGAAATATGCATATAAAAAGAATTTAATGTTACCTTTACTGCTGCTAATGTTATTTTTAAATTCATTTGTAGCTATCCGTATGAGTCAAACTGTTTCTAATTTATTATCTTTTTGAGAACATTCTTTTCTAACAATTTGTTGACTGTTCAGCAAAATCTGAAATAATAAATGCAATTACAATAATTAAATACAAAAAAAAATTTTAATTTTTAGATAATTTTTTAATTTTAAAAGTTAAAATTAAAAATTAAATAATTAAATACTGTAATTAAATACTATGAGGGATCACATTTTCCTGTTTCCTCGCCTCCCCAAAGAAGAATATTTGTAGCACCAGAGGAATGCTCCCTAATGCGTGTGGATCTCTCTACCTCCACATTTCCAGCAGGAAAACCCCAGTGTTGCTCAGTCTGACTGTGCAGTTCCTATCATGTCAGCTTTGCAGGGGCTTCACCCTGGGTGCCTGTGAAAGGGAAGGCTGAATTCAGGATTAACACATTGACTTGCAAGGTGCTTTGCTTTGTGTCCTGAATACATTTCTGACTTACCAACCTGTATCTACCATGGCAGATTTCTAAAATCTTTGCTGGGAATATACTTCTTTTCAGTAAGACTTTTAAAAAACCTTTGAGATTTCTTTTTTTTTTCACCTGAATTCATTACAGGCTTTAATGTCATCATATTTAGCATTTTTGTGTGTGTGTCTTTGCCTTTGAATCTCCCAGAAAGCCAATATGAATTAATCAGAATCATACCATGTACTACTTTCCTTAATCTTTTTTTTTTCCCTTAGCTATCACACAGGAGCGCATCAGTTTTAATGTTATGTGACAGTGCTTTGGGGAATCTGCATTCAAGCACTATTTTCTTACAGTTATTCTTTTATTTCATCCACATTTCCCAAAATCTATTGTATGCCTTCAAGAAACCACAGTAGGCCTGTGCTATTAGATACATACACAAGACTCTAACCTGGCTTTCCTTCTAGGGAACTGAGGAAGACATTTGTTCTATGGAGTTTAAAGAGAAAATAAATCCTTACAGTTTGGAAGCATTACTATAAAATGAGGATTAAATTATTTCTGCAATTCAGAGGTTGCATTAATTCCTCGTGCTGTAGGAGGAGTAGTTTTGGGAACCAGTGAGAGAATTATTTAGAATCGACCGGAAGCTCACAGACTTATAAAAATGTGTTGAAACCCCCTGGTTCTTTTCAGAAAGGGCTGAAATTTAACTTTTTTTTTTCAGCATTTTTTGGGTTGCATATTATTTTCTTATCTCTTATCTTTTCAACCAGAGACAATACTTTTTATCATCACCATTGCCAAATTATATTCTTGCTGACTGCTTCTTTGCAGGTGACAGATTCCTTCTTGGCCATGTTTCAAGAGCAGATGAAGCAATAGCTTTTCTTACAGAGGTTTGGGATTATTTAGAAAATGACACCAAGTTTAAATCCTGTGATGTTTTTGTTAGAATATGTGTAACGCCAAATAAATAGTGTAACAACAAATAAATAAATTAAGCCAAACACCATCAGCTACAGATTGTACTTTACAATCTACACGCAGAGAGTGATTTTGGTGTGCATTTTCTGTCAAGCCAGTGCTTTGTAGACAATGAACCTGGTTAGTTTAACATTTCATAGGATGGGTTGTATTCTCATAGCTTACATCTTGCTGACAAGTTCAACCAGAAGAGGTACTGCAGTCAGTAGTGTTCACTGCCCTGGAAGTAACATGTTAAAGGTTATATTCATTACTATGTCAAAAGGCTGGAAGTCACAAAATGTCAGCTAACTCTGTGCAAGATTATGACAAAATTAATTAGGGCAAAGTGTACTGGGTATGGCCCACTGCAAATGGCATTGTTGGCTAAGTTTAAACAATCACAGAGATAAAGATGACAAAGTGCAAACCTATCAAATAATACTCTGTCATCCCTGAATTATTTCTGCTCATCCTCAGTCTGAACAGGCCTAGTGTCTGTTCTGTACTTCTCCTACAAGGAAAGTTCATGTAGTAAAAAAACTTGAATAAAAGTTAATTTATAGGCATTTTCTGATGCATTTTAAAGGTAATAAGGTGCTCTGAAGTTAGACCATGTAGAGAAGATTCCAAGTTATATAATGCATATTCTTTGACAAGAGCCATCATCATTACAGCGTTTAAAGTAGAAACAGAGTTGGAAAGCAAAGGTTGTTTTTAAAGTTTAATGAGTGGGGCATAACTGCAGTTAAAAAAAAACAACAATTTGCTTCTATGGTTTGGAGTAGCTGGTAGTTTATCTTTGTGAGGCATTTTTGATTTACAAGGCAAAACTCAGGCTCTCTCAGTAGCAGGTAGGATTTCCAGTGCTCTCAGAAGTCCCCTCAGTTTAGAAATCAGGTATGAGGAACACAAACCAGATTTGTCTAAACCAGTAGTGCCACTTTTCTCTCCTCTCTTCCCTGCTGGAAGGTAGACTGGCTTAGGACTCTTAAAATGTACCTCTGTTGCCAAGAGTCATTGATGCACAGGCTGGGTCCCAAATGTCCTCACTATGGGTGAGCACAGCCAGTGTCCCAAGGTGATCACTCATAGTATTTCCTGCAAACAAGAAGGTATTTAAATGTTCCCCACCTAAGCTCTTGATACCTATCTGCCTCTGTTCAAATTCTTTTCTTCAAGTTTGATTTTAATGTTGAAAGCCAAAATGCTTTATGTAACACTGTGTAAAATCATCAGCTTTGCAGGTTTTATCCCCCCGCCCCCTCCGATTTTGTGTTGATTTTAAAGACAGCTACTGGGAAAAGTAATGCTTGAGCTTTTTTGGTTTCATCAAGAAACATAAATCTGACTTTCATCTGAAATCTGAGAGTGTATTTTTGGCACCAAAAATTATGGGAAGGTAAATTGCAGGTACCAATGCAAAACATTGCCTAACACTAGTGCAACTAAATCCAGGTTTGACAGCTACTGCTGAGAACACAGTATTTAGAACAGTGGTTTGAGTAGTTCAGGCTGATGAGGCTATTAAGCACAAAAAGATTAAAGCACATGAACAAGATGTTCTAGCAGAAATGCTGCAAGTTACTTCATATCATATGTGCCTTTTTATTAATGAAACGAAAAATGAGCTCAGAATAACATCCTAACCAGAATATCATTTAGCAGAAAATGGAATGCGTGAATAATGCACAGAATTCTTAAGCAGCCTACCATTGATGTTAGAAAAAAATGTTAGTTACTGGTACTCAGATTTTCAGCAAAGGCCAAAAAAAAAATTTGTCAATAGACTGCATTAGAATGGAGATGTTTATACACAACAATGTTGAAAATGGAAGTAAAAAAAAAATTTAATGTGTAATTTTTATTGACATTCTGTTAATGTTTTCAGCCAGCCATATAGTATTGTAATGAGTAAATAAATCATTAATGTTTAAAGTAGCCTTGAAGTATACATCTTTCCAAGTTCAAGCACTATATAGATCATGCAAGCCTATTTATTAATCTCATCTTTGTTACCCTTTCAAAAGTTTACATTTATACCAGAACTTACTTTGAAAGTTTATATATGCACCTAATCATTGATACTGCAGAAGCAAGTGTTTAATTCTGTCACTTTGATTAGTCCAAATGAGGTGAAGTGTATAAGGACTCTGATTTTAATTATTGCTGCTTTAATATTCTTGTGTCCTTAATCAGGCAAAAGGTTCATTGTCTTTGGTTTGGCTGTGCCCTTTAAGCACTGGTATAGAAAGGCAACTGTGCAAAAGTTGTAACTGGAGTGCAACTCCCAGAAGATAGTTTCCAAAATCCTGTCTGTAATCCTCCTATCCTTTTTTCTACCATATCTGAAGGTTTTCAAAACATTTATTTTATTTTTGCTTGTTTGCTTTTTCATTCCTGCTGTATCACTAGACGATTTTAGTGTGGCAAATTACTGTGGCAAGTATTTAAGTTTTAGTCATAATTTCAAGCAGAGCTGTCTTGTTGTTATAAATTGTAAATATACATCATGTTATGTTTAAAAATATTCAGTGTGTTGAAGCTCACAGAAAGAAGTTATTTTATCTTTTTTGTTTAAAAATAAGGAATATGTTTTATTTGCTCTCTTTGAGGCAGTTCCAGAGAAAATAAAGCCAGTTGCATGTAGTTTATCTTACTTAGGAATAGATTGTTTTGAAGCAGGAGCTGATTGGAATTTATCTCCAATGGGATATTACCTTGTTTTTATCAAACTCCTGAAACATGGGGAAGTGGAAGTGTATGTTGACTGCAAGAGGCCAGGTGGTGTTGATCCTGAGCCCAAGGCACAATTAGAAACAGGCATGTAATATTCTATAGATGGTAATCCATCATGCCATTAAGTCAAATTTTTCCCATTAAATCTCTTCTATTCTTAGAAAACGGAAATCTCATTTTAAAGTTAGAATTTGTTTTTTTTTTTTTTCCTCTGTTCGTCATCTAAATTGAATCTTAACCTCATCAGTTTCTTAAAAATTCACCCTAGTCACTGAAAACATAATATATTCCTTTCCTCTGTGGCCTTTTTATATGTTTGGGTATCAGTATCTTCCCTATTGGTCTTTCATCTTGTTATGAATAACTGCAGTTTATGCCATCTATAAGATGCATCTTGTTTTCTGGACCTGAGGTTATTTCCAATGCTTTTCTTGAACTGTCTCCAATTTGTTTGTATCAGTCTTTCAAATGCAATATCCAAACCTGAATGCAGTATTGAGCTGGGAAAAGCATAAAGAAATAACTTCATACGTTCTAAAGACTCTTTAACTGTAGATAAAGAAAACCTTTTGCTGTTTTCCCTGCAGCATGTCTCACATGCCATCCATTATATCCCACAGGTAATTCCTGGAAAGAAATTGTTTCTTAGGTCCTTGTTTTTCACTGTGTATCTATGCATTCTGACCCAAATAGCCTGATTCTTATGGAGAAAATTGTGTTGCTGAACTTCTCTTTAGTCCTTGCATCTCATTTTTTTCCCAGATAGTTTTTCTGACTTGGACTAGTGTAGAAACATAATTTATGAAAGTCTTTAAGAAGGTTTCCAAGGATGAATTAGTGTAGAAACGGATTTATCTTCATGCAGAGATATTCACTCAGGGATTGGATGTTCCACCCAATTCGGGATGGGATGTGAACCTCGTTTGACCCAGTTCTGCAGAGGTACTGCAGTTGCACTGATAGATTACTCTGCTTAGCCGTGTATCTCTGAAAAATCTACTTTCCTCTGCCCTCTGTAAATACTTTTTTAGCACTTAGATTGTATTTATGCCCTTAAAAAAGATGGGCATGCGGTGTGAAAACAGCTCAAAGCCACTGCAAAATCAATCTCAGTTGACCTATTTATACAAGAATTTCACTGGAGGGGAGGAAAATTGGAGTATGTTAATAATCTCTAATTATCCTTCCTTATTGTCAAAGACCCCAAATCTTCCTATCTTTCCCTTTCCTGTCCTTTACCCTGAAACAGTCTTGTAGCTTTAACTTATTTCTAGTGATTAATATGATGGTTTTATTACTATCAGTGGTGATTAATATAAAGTGTGACAGGAAATATATGTTGTTCTTGCAAGCATATTTGCATTTTAAGACATTTTCAGAAAGGCAAATGACACCAAAGTGATTATGTGTTAAACTAGTAATTATGGGTTAAGCCAGTGTTGTGAACATCCAGTACAAATTATATATATCTGGAAAAAAAATTCCAGAAATTTCATTTAGTGTGATCTTGATTTTGCTCCAATGATATGCAAATTTTGGAATTATGTGTAGACACTATGGAATTTCCAAGCTCATTCATTAACGAATAAATGTGCATCTCTATGTAAAGTTTTTCTGGCTCTTGTAAAGTCTGAATTTATAACAAAATATAGCTTGCTGCTCATCGAACATCTGTTGGTTTCATCAGTATGTGTCAAAATTTTGAATACCCCACACAAGAAATCAAATACAGAAGTAGTCCTGGAATGAATTCAGTCATTATCTGAGTTTATTAGTGGTTTGTTAAACAGATTGTTCCTAAAGTCTTAGGTTCTTGTATTGCAGATGTAGTGTGTATACTCAAATCTTTTTATAATATTTTCAATATTCAAAATTAGAATGTGTTTTCTTATTCAGGGTAAGTATATGACCTTCTGAAATTTGGATTGCAGCTCTTGAGGGGTAAAGATAGTTTTAACCTTGAAAATGTAGTTTTAGAATATTTTTAGTGAGCTAAAAATTATGGTAATGGAAGAACTTCTAAACATAGATAACACAGCTGTGAGAACTCATTCTCCTTTACTTCTCATAGAGGGTAAGTCTTTGGTTAGTGAATTTTTTCTGCCCAGCCTGCTCAGTTTTTACTCTTTATTTTTCGTAACAGGTGGGTGAACAGAATAACCTGACTCAGTTAATGCTTCTTCCACCCTACCTAATTTGAGAAGTTAGAGGAGCTTCAGAATGTGAAATCAGGCATAGCCCATGAAGCATAAGGAAGAGCAACAGAATATCCTCACTGCTACTGTTGATAGTATATTCGGAGTGTGTCACTTTCTGATCAGAAAATATGTTCATTGAGATATTGTGCAATTCTATCCATTTAAATTAGCTGCAGGTTTCATAGTTGGCTGCATGAGTGCAGGTGTCATGAAGGTTTTCACAGAGCTGGAGCCCTTCCTGCCTGCTGCCCTGTCCATCCACTTACCCTGCATTAGGTTGTATTAAAGTTACTGAATTGTGATATAAATATAGAGCTGGTAGAAAGTGCACTGCATTAAAAAAAAAAAAAACAAAAAACATTCCTAAGGAGTTGTAACAAGTTGAAACTCAGGTAGCTGATTTCAATATAAAGTTATTTCCCGTGACTAATTTCATAATATTAGAACATGAAGCTAACTTCCCTATGGTTAGAAGAAATATTTCAGTGTTTTGTTTTGTTTCTGAATCTGTGCTGTTCATTCACAGCATCAACAATGGAAATATAACAAATATATTTCTACTGAAAGTTTTGTTTTCTAACTTAAACCCAGTTATTGTTGATGGTCTCAAATATGTCTGGGAATCTATGCAGATTCCAAATATTTCGATATCCCAGATATCAAAATAATAAAGTCTGAAATTCAATTAAAAAATGTGTGTGTGACACATATTAAGCGAGATTTCCTATTAGTCACTTATGCATATTTACAGAAGTTGTTATTTTAAGAAGGTCTGATTGAGTTTCAAATTTCCATTGGGTGTAAGAATTCGTCATTTCATATTGTTTGGAAGTTAGTATAAGCCCCCTGACATTTTGTAGTTCAAACTACAAATCTATGTATTTTATACAGCAGCCTTGGAGAAAACTGTTGCCAAGTTGTATTTGAATCACAACATTTAAATCTGTATAATGAAAATCACTTTTTAGATGGATAGTTTTAACAGTATAGCTTGTGGAGTATGGTGTATTTTTTTCCATTATATACTGTGTACAGGGGGGAAAAGAGGAGTGTTGAATATTCTTACATTTAAGTAAATGAAATAGCACCTCATTTGTGAGGTTTGGCTGAAGCATAAAATTGCTACTTTATTTTGCTAGCTGAAACAAAACAGCTACTCAATCGTTATTGCTTCTTTTTTTCATAAGCAATTTATGTCCATGAAAATATTTCTTTTAAATTAAAATTTTGGCTACATGCTGTATTTCCATATAATCACCTAAACCTGAAATTAGATGTATGTATAGCCAAAAGTTGTTATCTATAGGGAAAAAAAAAAAAAAATAAAAAAAAAACCACCTGCATCAAATTTCAAATTGCAAATAACAAAAGCTCAGCATAACAAGAAATAATTAATTAATTAATTAATAGCAAGTAAGCAAATGCTTGCTACAATGTTAATATTTGCAAGTTCCTTCAGATCCCCACATCCTAGATCAAAAGAATTTCAAAGCAGAGTGAGGATGTGATGTGCTTGTCTCATTAAAATACAATGCCTAACAAGCATTCAAAACTACACTCATTTTTAAATCTGATTTAACAGCTGTTGAGAATTTTAGAACATTTTCCATACCACTGGATCTTCGTGCAGGTGAGTCCATGCACATTATGCGGCTACCCAGATGAGGATGGTTTTTAAATAAATAAAACCATCAACAGAAAGAAAAGGTTTCTTCAAGGTTGCTAAATATGTTGCTGCTGACACAGAACCCTAAGGAATTTGCAATGGAATATTGAAACCAGGTAGCTTTATGTCACTGTATTCAGCTACAGTAGTAGAGAATAAAATTACTATTCATAATGCAAGCACTTTATCACTGTTCTTGCAAAAAAACCTGCTGTGAACTTTGAGACCTTGAAAACTAATATGCCAGAAACAATAGTGCAGAGATGGGAATTTAGAAAAGGTAATTATTGAGCTGTTGTTAAATAAAAACCCTTTTGGGTCTCTGTATCTGGAAACATTAAAAAAAGCAGAAAGCTTGCTAGCCAGAGAGCTACTAGAAAAATGCATTTTAAGTCAAACCATTTTAGACTAGAGGGAATATAATTCATGGTTTCACAGAACCTGTAGAGTTTAAATAAACAGTATTGGGAGTTTTTTTAAAAAAAATAAAAATGTAAAGCTATTTCAGCTAAACACTTCACATTTCCCAGGGGAAATTAGTTGGTATTCACTGAAGCAGAGAGTGAGAGATGGTAGAGGGTTATAGAGGGTTAAGGAAAAGATGGGATCAACATCCAACATAGCATTTTTTATTGACTCACAGTAATCTGATCCTCACTCTGGTCATAAAACTCCTGAAAGTGAAATTATACTACTAAAAGTGTAAGAAACAGTTTAGAATAGTTTTAGTTTGAAGTGGACCTCCTTTATTTACAGGACTTTTTTTTTCAGTTTTGCTGCCCATTTTCTTCCTGACAGTTTTGCAGCTGCTCCCTGGTTTCCTCTGTACCATCAGGCAGTATTTTCCTGTTTCTTATTTTTCTTGAGGAGGGTAATACCCAAGACAAGGCAGGTCTGTGAAACGGAGCAAAGCTCTGAGGCAGATTTGAATGGAGAAGGGAAACGTATTGGGTTTGCCAGTGAAAGAAGATTGGCTCTATGTACATGTTTCACTTTATTTTACCTTGGCCCAGGAAACCCAAGAAAGGTTTTTCTGTGTTTCCAGTACAGAGTTTGTTTGTTTGTTTTTGTCAGACCTGAGCTATGGTCTAACAGCAGTTTGTGGTAAGGGTCAAGAATCTGATTTCTGTGCTTAAGCACATGTTTGCAGACTGAATTTCAGATGTGCATATATGCCTGGGACACACAGTAAGAGAGGTTATCAGGAAACCTAAGTCTTTAGAAGGCATATTTTGGTGTTTTAAATCTATAGTGGTTTTATATTTCTTTTTTGTAACCTGGGGAACAATTTCATATTTCCACTGTGACCAACAGAGATATCTGTGATGATGTTCACAGGGGTCTCAGGATGAGGGAAGAGATGAGGATCTGACTCCATGTTTCAGAAGGCTTGATTTATTATTTTATGATATATATTACATTAAAACTATACTAAAAGAACAGAAGAAAGGATTTCATCAGAAGGCTAGCTAAGAATAGAATAGCAAAGAATGATCACAAAGGTTTGTGGCTCAGCTCTCTGTCCGAGCCAGCTGGGCTGTGATTGGCCATTAATTACAAACATCCACCATGGGCCAATCACAGATGCACCTGTTGCATTCCACAGCAGCAGATAATCAATGTTTACATTTTGTTCCTGAGTCCTCCCAGCTTCTCAGGAGGAAAAATCCTAAGGAAAGGATTTTTCATAAAAGATGTCTGTGACAGATATCTGAGGTAAATGTGAATATTTTCTTGCCTATTATCGCCTTTTGCTACTTTGAAATCTCCTTTGTTCTATCAGGAAGTAGTATCTAGGAGCATTCAATTTTTACATTTGTAAATACTGAAATTTGTAGAACTTTATTTGAGAAATACATGCAGTCAGAGCTGTAAAGTTGCTTAGATGTGATTAAAGTCTGCCTTGCAATTATGTGGTCTTAGTGACCTTACTGTGGATGGAAATCTTGGCAAATAGAAATATTGATGACCCTTCAGTCAAAAATTAGAAGAGGAGAAGAATTTTTTGGGAGAGAACATGTGCATCCTACTGTGAATATTGCCTTTCAGCCAGGGCTTTAGAAAGCTTTTCAGCTGGATACAGCTTCTGCTATTGCACATCAGCAGTCTGGATAGGGAAAGAGTAAGTGCCTGAGTTCAGGCAGGATCATGTTCTTTGTATATCTTAATGTATTTATTACTCTTCCTGGTTTAAACTGTACACAGGAAGAACAAGGGATCCTCATTTTAGTTCAGAATACAGAGCCTCGTCTTCTTTTTCAAGTACAAAGCATATAAGCACATTGGCAGACTAAAATTATCTGCTGTTTGTGTTCGGAGCAAGAAAAAAATAACCACTTTAATCAATTTGCTGCCTTGAAATGCCCTATAATTTAACCATTACAGTATTTTATTTGATAGTGGCTCCACCAAATGAGCTACTTTAGAAATGAGAAATGTCTTTGTCAATTAACACTCCTGTCGCTTGTGCATCATTTGTCTAAATAAAAATGTAAGCACTGAGTTTCAGCAGACTGCAGAGTATGCTATTATACTAATATTTGTGTTCCTTTGTTCACTTGTATTTGGGAAATATATTTCCATGTCTGAAGGCTGAGATATCTGTGATGATGTTCACAGGGGTCTCAGGTTGCGGGAAGAGACGAGGATCTGACTCCATGTTTCAGAAGGCTTGATTTATTATTTTATGATATATATTACATTAGAACTATACTAAAAAAATAGAAGAAAGTATTTCATCAGAAGGCTAGCTAAGAATAGAAAAAGAAAGAATGATAACAAAGGTTTGTGGCTCAGACTCTCTGTCCAAGCCAGCTGGGCTGTGATTGGCCATTAATTAGAAACATCCACCATGGACCAATCACAGATGCACCTGTTGCATTCCACAGCAGCAGATAATCAATGTTTGCATTTTGTTCCTGAGGCCTCTCAGCTTCTCAGGAGGAAAAATCCTAAGGAAAGGATTTTCCATAAAAGATGTCTGTGACAGATATCTGAGGTAAATGTGAATATTTTCTTGCCTATTATCGCCTTTTGCTACTTTGAAATCTCCTTTGTTCTATCAGGAAGTAGTATCTTGGAGCATTCAATTTTTACCTTTGTAAATACTGAAATTTGTAGAACTTTATTTGAGAAATACATGCAGTCAGAGCTGTAAAGTTGCTTAGATGTGATTAAAGTCTGCCTTGCAATTATGTGGTCTTAGTGACCTTACTGTGGATGGAAATCTTGGCAAATAGAAATATTGATGACCCTTCAGTCAAAAATTAGAAGAGGAGAAGAATTTTTTGGGAGAGAACATGTGCATCCTACTGTGAATATTGCCTTTCAGCAAGGGCTTTAGAAAGCATTTCAGCTGGATACAGCTTCTGCTATTGCACATCAGCAGTCTGGATAGGGAAAGAGTAAGTGCCTGAGTTCAGGCAGGATCATGTTCTTTGTATATCTTAATGTATTTATTACTCTTCCTGGTTTAAACTGTACACAGGAAGAACAAGGGATCCTCATTTTAGTTCAGAATACAGAGCCTCGTCTTCTTTTTCAAGTACAAAGCATATAAGCACATTGGCAGACTAAAATTATCTGCTGTTTGTGTTCGGAGCATGAAAAAAATAACCACTTTAATCAATTTGCTGCCTTGAAATGCCCTATAATTTAACCATTACAGTATTTTATTTGATAGTGGCTCCACCAAATGAGCTACTTTAGAAATGAGAAATGTCTTTGTCAATTAACACTCCTGTCGCTTGTGCATCATTTGTCTAAATAAAAATGTAAGCACTGAGTTTCAGCAGACTGCAGAGTATGCTATTATACTAATATTTGTGTTCCTTTGTTCACTTGTATTTGGGAAATATATTTCCATGTCTGAAGGCTGACAATATCTTCATAACCTCTTCAAAAAAGCCCTAGATTAGAACTACTGGAATGCAATCAATGTTTTACTGAAGGGACTGATGCTTTGGTGAGATCAGTAGAAAAGTGTAAGGGGTTTGTTATTGATAGTTGTCTTAAATCCATGCTACAGCAACTGTCAAGTCAATTAACAAATATGTAATAATGTGGAGTTTAGGGATTTTTCTCAGTTGTTCTTTAGTAAATAGATGTGCTCTCAGCTCTTTAATTTTCAAAATTAAACTCTTGTTTTAAACATATACAAACACATTTTTAAGTTGTTTGCTTTGCTTGAAACCATTTCTAACCTATGTCCAATTATCACAGCTCTTGATGGACGAGGTCCAAAAGTGGAAGGGACCTATGTGTGCTGATGCTTATCCAGTGGATTAATAACAGTTGGTAGCAGAGCACAATCCTGGTGTGCTCACCCCTCATCCCTTCCCTCCGTGCTCCATCGTGTGCTGTCTTGTCTCATCTGCTGTGAGTTACAGAGCTGAGGCAGTAACAAAGAATGTTGTCTTGGTAAATCTGCTTAACCACTGGAGGATAGGAGCTCAGCTCTTGCTCTGTGCAGCAGTGTCACTGCTTTTGCCTCTCTCACCCTTGTAAACAATGTTTGTATCACCTGTAAAGAGCGAGAATTAAGTGTGTATCCTGGCTGATTAGTTTGGAAAATACCCCACTACACCTGAATGTTGCAGACATCTTTTATGAAAAATCCTTTCCTTAGGATTTTTCCTCCTGAGAAGCTGGGAGGCCTCAGGAACAAAATGCAAACATTGATTATCTGCTGCTGTGGAATGCAACAGGTGCATCTGGGATTGGCCCATGTTGGATGTTTGTAATTAATGGCCAATCACAGCCCAGCTGGCTCAGACAGAGAGCGGAGCCACAAACCTTTGTTATCATTCTTTGCTATTCTATTCTTAGCCAGCCTTCTGATGAACTCCTTTCTTCTATTCTTTTAGTATAGTTTTAATGTAATATATATCATAAAACAATAAATCAAGCCTTCTGAAACATGGAGTCAGACCCTCATCTCCTCCCTCACCCAAAAACCCCTGTGAACACTGTCACACCTGACATATCCCAATTTCTTCCTTTCTTTCTATAACTCGTTTTATATTTGAATGCACCCAATCTCACATAATTTTAGCCCTTCCAAAAATCAAGTGATTGTCCAAACAGTTCTAGCCTTCCTGTCTTCCACACCAGGATACTCAGTTGTCCTAAAATATCCTAAAATTGGAGGACTGACCACTCTGATAAGACTTTACACATAATTTTCACCTGAAGAAATGTGAGTTACATCCCATCGTGCAGATTCCTCTGGAAAACACCACATGCCTGCTTTTAGGTAGCTTTTTCCCATGGATGAGCTTTGTGTTTATACACAGGGACAACATTTATGTGTGTGTATTGTACCCCTTGTGATGTTGCAAAAGGTTTTTTTTCCCCTGAATTATCTTTTTTTTTTTCCTTTTATTTGAGCTTCAGAAGTTGACTTCATTTGTTACAGGACACTGGCTGTTGTGTTTGCTTTGTATGGATTGGGAGAATTAGCTACTAATTGTGATCACTTCTTGTGATTCTTATTGGTCCTCTACCCAATATCTGCTCACTGAAGGCTTGCACTGATGACAATATTCTGCCAGTGCTGTGTAATTCAGCTTGTAAGAGGGAAAAGATGCCATCCAGCAAACTGATGTGGTGTGCTTTATTTGCACTTTAATGACAATGACAAATTTTTTTTTTAAGTTTTAAAATAAAAGGTAGTAAGGATTTTTAGGCCTGTTTAAAAAAGAAGCAGAAGAAGGAAAAAATAAAATATGTTAATAAAAAAAAAAAGGTAAACTGAAAATGAAACTCTAAAAGTATAGAAGAAAAAAAACCCTTTTTTTTGGCAGAGCCAAGATCATGCTTCTTTTGTTCTCTATTTCAATGAGTCCATTTTGTACTGGGCACACTTTCTTTCTGACCTATAGTTGTAGGGGAGATAACTGAGGTACCTTTTTGGATAATACATAGGCTTGAGACTGTGGCTGGTAAGGAAGGTGCATTTCAGGCTATGTAGCAGTAGACCAGTGTTTTTCATGCTGTTTAGATATTCTCTGGTTTAATAAATAGAAAATAGTATTTGTTTGAAATGTTTGGGTATACATATGGGTTTGGTTTCATATCTAATTACCTTGTTTAAGTGTGTAGTTCCTCTGCTTTAGACCCAGAAAGAGTGAAATTGAGTAAATACAAACTACTTGACAACATTTTCTTCTGTATGTTCAATCTTATGACTTTCCCTGTCATATATTACTTACATACTTTTCACTGAAATTTTCCCTTTTCAGAGAAATACAGGTAATATTTTGAGAAGGGATAATCTTAAGAAATGTGCTTTAATTTGGTACTACTAGCTGAGGCTTTACCAAAAAAGAGCCCTCTAAATTTACCATATACTTTTTAAAATATATCATTCTTGGATTTTGCCACATGAAAGCTATTGTTAAATGTTATTCATATGAGTAGTTACTTTTTATAAAAAAACAAAAATTGCCTTATCAGCCTGCATCAGATAACATGGAAGAAATGCAGCCATATTCGTTTATGTGCATGATCATTATATCTGTGTTACCAGAGCTTTATATAGAAATCAGATGTACTCAAAAGAGAAAATGGAGCTGTTTTCAAATGGTCTGCATTCTGCTGCTGTTCCTGAACCTGCTGTTTCCTAATTGTATCTTGATGGCTCCCATTTTATCTCAGCTGTTTATTTAGAGTGTCTAGATTGCTTTTTAGAGGCTCTCAGGATGTGTTGACCTTTATTGACCAGATACATGACTTTACTGCAGCACTTCCCAGGGTGAAAACCCAGGAATACTGCGTTCAGCTGTGTATACATTTTACAGATTGTCTTGAGTTTGGTGTCCTCTGGACTGAAACTGATAAGTGATGCAGATTGATTTAATTAAGAGAACCAACCTTTGTAAGCTGCTAGGGTTATTTATTTCTGTTCCTAATGGTTAAAATACATCTGCATTCAAACTCTTTCAGAGTGTCCTTTAATTATCAGCCATAACTTTGTATATTTTGTGCATGTCTGCAAACTGCATGGGATTAAGTGATTCCTCAGGAGGATTCTGCAGAAAAGTAACTGGTAGAAAATCATTGTTTAAAGAGTGAGATCAGATTAGCAATAGCTAAATCATAGTTAGATACAAATCCATTCTGTTTGTTTAGCTTACTATTTTTTTTTTTTTTGTTAGTATTATGAGAATCTAATTTTTTACCATGATTTAGGAAATTTTTTGCCACTAATGTTTTAGACTTTGATTTGCTACAGTGATCTTTTATTATGCTTTCTTAAGTATTAAGGTGAGTATTAAAAAATAGATCTCTGGATTCTGAGTATCATACTGTCTGTTTCTAAGTTAATTCTTTGAGCCTTTTTAGCTCATCAGTACCTTTCCTGCTAATGCACACATACCAGGAGAACATCTGGTGTTTATGAACACTTCCATAATTTGGAATTTTAGCTTGTATTATGAACAGTCTTTTGTTTAAATATTTCTCTAAACCATTTTTAGCATTTTTACCCTTCCTTTTGCATGTGTAGGCACGTGAGTTTTCAGGATTTAAAATGAATAGAGGAAGCACAAAACCTGTACTAGCAGCGCTTGCTTCTCTTGAATCTGCTTAAATTTCCTGCATGTTGGACAAATGAATGCAAATGTATTCTTTATATAAATAATTATCATAGTAACTGGGGATAGTATTAAATTATAAGAGTATGTAACTATGTAATATTATTTTCATAAATTTTAAGTTGCTTTTACATGCACATATCAAATATGAATGCTCTCATTTAAAAATTTGAAAGCCCTTTTATTGTCCAACATGCTCATGTAGCAGAAAAAATAAAACATTTCTTTCTATGTAGAAGTTGAAAGAAAGAGTATTAAGATTTTGGATCACATTCAAAAAAGAAAATCCCATCTACCACTTTACATGTTTAACAACCTTGAAATATGTCAGGATATTCCTTGAAGGATGCTAACATTTTGGCTAAGCAAGCCTTATAATTATGATCTACAATACTTGGACCTACAAATCAGAATGCACTTTACAAAAGGCAGTTGGTGATACTTCATGTTTTAATAACATTTATTTAATCATATGAACGAAAATGATAGGACATTATATGGTCTACAAAGAGGAGACAGTATTCTTCTTTAAGTTTTTTTAAATCTGCTGATTTATTAAAAAACACCGAATTCTAGGAATCACCTAAATTATCCAAAATGTTTTTCAACTAATGAAACTGGCCACTAAAGTGTTTTTGTTTTCTTTTCTTCAAAATTTCACACCTGTAAATCTATTTTAATGTTTGGAAATGTATTAAAAGCTCAAGATAATTTTAACTACCTAATGTGACTTAGTACTTATTAATCCTAACACACTTTGTATATAAAAATGATTTGTCAAAATGAGAGATATTTTTGTAGAAGGGAGGTGAAAGGTCCAATTTTTTTCAAGAAAACATTTTAGAATAAATAAATATTAAATATGCATGAAGCAACAGCAATATCTGCATGAGAGTTAATCACCACATATTGTGTTCTCATGTTTCTCCAAATGGCAAAATTAAAATACTGACTTGGAATGAATCATACTGTCCAGATGAGTGGTGCATTGGTAACGTTTTCAATGCAGAGGAGAAGCAGGATGCTTCTGTTCATTATCTGATGTCTAAATCCAAAACAAGACAGACAACTGAAACTGTTCTTCATGAAAGCTGCTTTTTAATAAAAAATGTACTATCCTCCTTTCTCTTGTTAAACATTTTAATGACATGGAATTCCTACACCTGAGAAAAGCTCATTTGTTTTGAATATCTTGGAACTCCACTTGAAATCACATTTCCTTTAAAAAATCAGTGTTACTATTAACTTGCATGTGGCTTGCCATTTTGGGAAATAATAGTGACAATGTTATTGATGGTATTTGTACCTAGAAATAAATTTATATTAAACTGATTTTGAAATAAATGTATTGATAGATAATTCAGAAAAAAGCATGATTTTGTTTCATTCTAAGAGCTTGTTCAAAAATATTTTAACAATGACATGGTACCTTGGGCAATACCTTAAGCAGTATTCTCAGTTATTTTGATGAATTTCAGATTTTCTTCCTTGAATTCTTTCAATTTCAAGCTTGATTTTGGTTTGGAAGTATTGTCAAAGTGAATGAGTTGTATTTGAAAAGAAATTCCCCAGAAAAAGCCTTCTTTAGGATGAGTTTCTCATTGTATTTACAGATTCACTTCTACCTATGTACTTGTGTATCATCTTGAAAAGCCTTTATTGTATTTTGCCTGATTTTCACCTTAGAAGTCTAACACAGATTTGTGGATTCAAACACCATAATAATTTGTGTAAGCACATGTTTTTGGGTAGAATGAGGGAAAATAGTGAGATTCAACTTCCAGAGAATTTTGTGAGAGTGTTCATGCAAGAGAGGAGACCTAATCTTAGGAAAGTGCAAAGAGTAAGGACTGGTAAAGGGATCTGTTTAGAAAATGTGGATTACATATTTAACGAGTAGAGAGAAACAGTGCAGTGTTATTCAGAACACTGGATTGAATCCAGAAATATGATTGTCTAACTGTATGCTTTGATGTTATCATAATATGATGAGAGCACAACAACAGTTCTCTGCTTGATTCACTGATCGTACAGGCAGTGTTGCTATCTAAATTCTATATTTTTTTCAAGTAATCCAAGTCTGTGTTGTTACATTGTAGGTCTACATAACTCTAAAAATATATGGAGTACTGGAAGTACATTTCCTTTGTAAATCCGATGTAATTGGAAAATTCACTAACCACATGACAAATATTCACTTCTGTACCTTACTGTCCCCCCAGTAACATGGTTAAGTTAATTTTTAAAGCTCAGATATTTAGATTTCTTACCAAGAGCAAATTTAGAAAGGTAATCCATGAGTTAAAAATAATATTGTTCTATTAATTATAAACAGCATTGTAGAATTCACAACTATTTTGGAAATGTAAATGTATGGATAAATATTTTTTTGTTTACTTAAGAAAATAGGGTTTGGCAGATACTACACTCAGAGTTATTAAATAATTGAATTTATATGCAATATAAGTACCAGGTTGCCATGACATTAGAGATACTTCAGAGAAGCTTTTGGTACCAGAACTGCTGCTGTTAAGAATGTGGACTCTAAATAGGCATTGTATTACTGCTTTCCAGATGACAACAGTGAATTTTCATAACATTTTAAAGTAGCTTTTTTTAACCCTTTCTCTAGTGAAATATCAAATAGAATTAAATTAAATATAACAAAATAAGTTATAAATATGTGTGTGCACACAAGCACTAATAAGAAAGAGCAGGTTTTTAAGGAATTATGTCTAGGATTTACAAAGAATTAAAGGACTGATTCATAAATTGCCTTATTAAAAAACTTTTTTTTTTCCTATCCTTTTTATGGAATAAAAACTCAGATTGATGAGCTATACTTCTTGGAAAAGAGTAACTGCAAAGGCTCCCTGAAGGCCTGAAACAGAAGCACCAAATCTTTATAGTTTAAACTTTGTATACCTTTGGTTTAAAAGTCAAATCATTTAGAAATCCTTTAATGTCAGGTTATAAAAGACTAAATGAAAATGATACAAGAGTTTTTTTTTGTTTGTCTCTTAATGCAAACCAAATCTTTTTTCAGAAGCAATTTCAAATGGCATCATTTCACACTGAACAGCAGGCAGTTTCAGTCTGAAGGTCACACCACTGATGAGAGGTTGGTCTTCTCCAATGAGCTTTCACATACAGTACATCCCAAAATACTTAATACAACACATCGCAAAATACAAAATCCTTACCAGAGCAGGGCTCACTGCATGCTGTGTGCCTGTGCAGCTTAAGACACACTTCATTTCTCTGATGAACATGTAGCATCTATGGTCTTTGGAACATTAGAATTGATTCAAGGATGACTCTTTGCCTTTGGTCACCTCAAGGATGTCTTCCCACGGCAAACACCTTAAACTTCTTTCTTGCTACACAACAGGACAAGAGGAAATTAACCTCAAGTTGCATCAGGGGAGGTTTAGGTTGGATAATAGGAAAAGGGTTGTCAGGCATTGGAACAGGCTTTCCAAGGTAATGGCTGAGTCACCATCACTGGAGATACCAATAAGACATCTGAAAACTGCCTGTGGAAGAGGTTAGGCACCTAAATGTGATATAAACACCCAATACTGCAACATCGGTGGCAGCAGAGCAAATTTTAGAGAAAGATTTTACAGGAGGGGGTTAGGATTCCTTTTAAAAACAAAACAGGTGTGACTCATTCATCTCTGCCCACACATTCACAAGCACTAGGACATATCTTCACATGCTCTGGGCTGAAAGTCAGCTGCCCACATGCTCATCGTACCCAGGCAGCTCCTCCAACCTTGATCTGCTTGCTGGATGCTGTGGAGCGTGGTGGTCCTAGGCCAAACCCTGTCCACCAGTTTGGTTTTTCTCAGGCTGGCCATGCCTACAGATCTGGGAGATCCTCTCTGTCCTCTGTTGGAGCCCACTGGAATGACTCTCCGGGTTTCTTTGCTGCCTCTCTTCTGAATGTGCAGGGAAGCAGCATGTGAGGTGTTTGCAATGCTCAGTTTGTACAGACTGGTGTTGGGGCTGTAACCTCCTGCCACTTCTCCAGGGTCTGCTTCTCGTGGGCCTTGCACACCCACCTGGCCCCATCATTTCCTTTCTTAGTGCTCCTGCTGGTGCTCTCTCTAAAAAAAATCTCTTCCTTGTTGTTGAATGCCATGTACTGATGGCTTCTAAATTAGCAGCTGCATTATGCTGCTGTATTTGCTGTCCATAGTTCGATAGTTTTTAGGCCAGTTATATATCAGCTCAGCTGAAAAAGGCAGGGAAGGACCTGGGGAAAGCACACCTGGGGTCATGCTTCATGCAGGCTGGACAGGTCTCTCCCTCATAAGCTCTCTGTTCTTCTTTCAGTGGTTTATTATTGGCTGACTAAATGGGTTCTGATTCTTTGCAGAAAGAAATTTTTTGCCTATTGTGGGGGCAATAGCTGCTAGGATCCTTTGTGGTCCATGTTCAGCTGTAATCTGAGTGGGAAGGAGGGACACAAGCATGAGACTTTTCTGGGACAGATCAGCTGAGATGAGCACCGGTGAAGTGCAAAAAATTATTGTATCTGTGGTTAACTTTGTCTCTTCCTTCAAAGTCTGTTATTGTCTGCATAATTATTTGCTGGTTTTGCGTCTGCATCCTAAAACCTTCTTTTGTCTTACTGTTAACTAAGTAGCTTGGGAGATTCTTAGGAGGGCCCTTCTTACATAAAGCTGAATTCCTGTACAGTTTGTAAAGATGATAGCAGCTGATCTCTCCTTTAACAAGTCTTTGGCATTTTCATAAATGCCTTGACCTTCAGCATTTTTTCTCTAACTTCCTCAGGTTGGATGGAAAAATAAAAGCTTCTAACTCTGAAGTTTCTTTCTTTTAGTGGCAGCTTAATAGGAACTTTTGACACAGCCTGCTCTTATGAGTACATCTCCATGGAGAAGCTCATTTTGGACCAACAAATCGCAACAGCTACGGCTGAAGCCTTTGTGCTCTGACTGATAGCTAATCTAAAAGAAGGCTTTTAATTTTTTAAGTTTTTTTTTTTTTTTTTTCTTTAAAGAACTATCCCTAAAAGACCTGTGTTCATTCATTGTCTTAGACTCCTAGACACACAGCAACACAATCAAGATGCATGGGATAGGATTTAATTAGGCTTCAGCTGTATTTATTAACTCATCCGGGAGTTATCCAGCACTAATTCAAATAGGGCAGGTCATGATTTTTCTCTGGTGGAAGCCTGGATTGCTTCCTGATTAACATTATTGTCCACAAGATGAAGAAGTGGCCTGGTACCAAAAGCCTTGTGTACCACCTGGGTGCTGGCACTTGTGATTACCGATGTCACCACTCTCTGTGTCAGGGTAGAGAGAGGAAGGGAAGAATATTATCATGCTGCTGTGAGGATTAGATTTGTTATCTTGTCTTGAAAAGTAAAAAAAAAAAAAAAAATATAGCAGACTAATATTCTTTTTTTTAAAAGCAGTTACTTGTCACTGCTCTGTTAGAATGCTTAGCAATATTTCCCAACATCTGAAATAAACGCTGGTAAATACGAACTTTGCTGTAGGGAGTTTAAACCGTAGCTGAAACTTACACCGAGGTCCTGATCATATTTCTTTGGCAGCCTCGAGCCTGTAAGCAGAAAGCAGACATCTCCTTACATGTCTGCTTCTTCCCTCAACTCAGCACAGCAAGTAACTGCTAGGTATTTGTTTCCCCAAAAGAAATAATTATTCTGTTTCTGTGGTTTCTGCACTCACACAGCTGTTTCTGGCTGAGCATTTCTCTTCAATGAAGTACACAGCACCTTGTGTGCTTGGCTTGTAGACTGAGAATGTATAGAAAATACATGAAAATTCTAATTTTGGGGAGGGATAGGAAGGAACTGGGACAGATAGTGACTGTGAAAGAGATCTGCTAAACCTTACAGTAGTTTTGAGAAATGAATTAAAATTTTCAGAGAGAACTAAATCTCACTAAACATTATAGTATTTAGAAATATTGTATTGGTCTGAATTACACAGCTGCTTTTTATATATTTATGAAGTAAAATGTTTTCTTTCACAAATTAACAAAGATGACGTTGCCTTACATGAAACATTCAAAAGGACAAGCAGCATTTCCTATTGAAATTTTTGAGCTTAAAAATAAATAAAAAGACTAATGATTCATTAGTTTCGTGGAACTAACTCACTAGAATTCCCATAATGAGAATGTTTGCTTTCTACAGAAGTTTAGGAAATATTTTGGTTCATTAGAGATAACATCTGGTCAGCTGTAAGAAGTTTTCCTTACTTCAAAAATGTTTTTATAGGAGACTCGACTAATGCAGATATTTCCACTGGCAGCTGGTTTTAAACTGAGGATAATGGATTCATCTATCAAGGGAAACAGTATACATATTCAATCTCTTGCCACCAAAGTTATAAGGATTTCATGTAAATGTGAAAAGAAAGGAGTATAACAGATGACTTCAGGCTTGCTTAATGCTCTTTCTCTGATTTTTCAACTCTAGGCATATAAAAGTGTTGTGCATTTATCTTCTAATGTTGATACATATTTTAGCAACTCAGTACACAATTGGTTCTGCTAAAAATCCTCAGTCCTTCTGCTGCACATAATATTTTCTTGAGAATGTTTTTTTCATTTATTTCACAGCTTTCAGCTAAATGTCCAGGGTAACATTACCGGTCTCAGAATTTTGTCACATATCTGTTTATGCCCATTGTTGAAACACTTCGCTTGGTAATTCATACAGATTCCATTTTCAATCTGTTTCATCCACTGAGATTTAGCTTTCCATTAAGTGATCTTGTCTGTGATTTTAAAGACATCTCACCTCGAGAATATCAAATTATCTGTCAATTAGATAGTTTCAGAGATCCTGAAGACCCGTGTGCTGTTGAAAACTGTGAGTTTTGATGTATCTCATACTATGGTCTTTTTGCTGGACATTAGTTTTGGCAGTGGTTCCATTCTGTAGTGCTGCAGCCTTTTTTCTTCTCTTTTTGTATGGATCCTTTAGCCCAACACAATTGCAATCCAATTTTCAGCTAGTTTCCATTGCTTTCCTAGATTTTTTCACTTGCTGTTTGTGAATTGATACTAGAGCAGAAAAGATTATTTTATATCTATTATCAGATTCTTTTTATTAAGTAGAATAATTTGTATGTACACATGTAATATAGAGAGATACATATTCAGGGGAAAATAATATAGGAATATTATTAATAAGCAAAGTAACTAATTTAAAATGTAGAAAATACCTTAATGAATTTTTTTTCATGCACACTTAATTGGCCTTTCCTGTGATGGTGTTCACAGGGGTCTCAGGTTGAGGGAAGAGACGAGGATCTGATTCCATGTTTCAGAATCAGGTTTGATTTATTATTTTATGATATAAATTACATTAAAACTATACTAAAAGAATAGAAGAAAGGATTTCATCAGAAGGCTAGCTAAGAACAGAATAGAAAGAATGATAACAAAGGTTTGTGGCTTGGACTCTCTGTCCAAGCCAGCTGGGCTGTGATTGCCATTAATTACAAACATCCACCATGGGCCAATCACAGATGCACCTGTTGCATTCCACAGCAGCAGATAATCAATGTTTGCATTTTGTTCCTGAGGCCTCTCAGCTTCTCAGGAGGAAAAATCCTAAAGGAAAGGATTTTTCATAAAAGATGTCTGCGACACCACAGCTCTGTATGGATGATGGATCCCACCCTCCAGGGGTTGTGTTTGGGAGGGAGGAACTCTGTGGGGAGGCTGACACGTTGTCCATGGAGGCTCAGCTGCAGGGCTGGGTGCACACACAGGCACTCCTGTCGGGAGGAATGGCATCTCTGGCTCCTGCCTCGGCGTGCTTCAAGGGGGATGAAATGACGCTTGCCACCAGGGAACAACGAGCAGGCAGCTCCAGTGAGGAATTCCTTAGCAAGTTAATGTTGCCCTCATTTTAGAGGTGTAGAAGGGAAATGCTGAGAATTTAGATTGAAAATGTTGTGTAGGAAAGGAGGTAGGTCAGGCTTGTCTGGAGTAGGTGATTTTGTGTGCTCAAAGAACTGTTCTCCTTTTCTTTCAGTGTAGCTCTGAACGGTCAGTTTGACCAAATCTCTGCCTCTCAGAGTGAGTGTCGCAGACATCTTTTATGGAAAATCCTTTCCTTAGCATTTTTCCTCCTGAGAAGCTGGGAGGCCTCAGGAACACATTGATTATCTGCTGCTGTGGAATGCAACAGGTGCATCTGTGATTGGCCCATGGTGGATGTTTCTAATTAATGGCCAATTACAGCCCAGCTGGCTCGGACAGAGAGCCGAGCCACAAACCTTTGTTATCATTCTTTGCTATTCTATTCTTAGCTAGCCTTCTGATGAAATCCTTTCTTCTATTCTTTTAATATAGTTTTAATGTAATATATATCATAAAATAATAAATCAGCCTTCTGAAACATGGAGTCAGATCCTCGTCTCTTCCCTCATCCAAGAACCCCTGTGAACACGGTCACATGTAAGCACCCTGAAAAATGGATCTGTACATACTTAGGTGAACTTTGGTTCTTATACTTATCCTGCATTAAGTGGCAACTTTGTGGGGTTAAGTCCAGGTTTCTAAAGCAGCACATGGCTGCACTAATGTTCCCAACACTTGACATCAGCACACAAGTCTGTGTGTCAGTTAAAATGGTGTCAGTATTTTATTCTCCTTCATGTACGCTGCTTTATATCACAGGAACAAGAAGCTTGCTTTTCCTCTGAGATCAAAAACTGCTTTCTGGGTAACAGAGGCATGGTGTGACTCGGGAAACCCTGCAAAATTCCAAAATCTGAAATAGACATTTGTTGTCTGCAGCAAATATCTCTTATCATTTCTTGCCTGATGATATTCTTGACCTACTCCTGCCTCTGTTTTCTACTCCCTTTCCATGTTCCTGTCAGCTTTGTCTTTTGGTTCCAGTCCCATCCTTTTCCTACTCTGTGTTTTCTAAATCTGTACCCTCCTGATTTTGCAACAAAATAGAATCATTAAAATTCAGTATAAAAGACAAGATTTTTCATTGTCATTTTCTGCTTTGCTAATAATTTCTCAAAGCAAAATTCAGATCTGTCTTTCAGTTCTAATGCATATTTATCAAATTTCATACTAGAACTATTGCTTTGTGGGCTTTACAGTCTAAGCACATTGATATTCAACATGCTTCTTCCTACTCTTCCAGAAACTAACTTGGCAAAAAATTCAGCTGTGGATAAACACAAGAAAAATATGCTAGTATCATTTAGAAGAATACCTTACTTGACTTGTTCTTTTTAATATAGATGATAAAGTCTCATATAATTCTGCAGTTTATTAAAAGATACCTGGTGAGTAAGGTTGCCTGCAATATTTTAAAGTCTGTAATGAAAAAATAGATGTGTAATTTTGCTTTGTGGGTTTCAAAGCTCTCTCCTTCATGGCACATGCTGCATTATAAAATCGTGTTTTGTAGGTATCTCTTTCCACACTTTCTGTTTCAGAACACCTAACCTTCCTCTGAACTAAAACAACAAAAGGCCCTTTCTAATTCAATTTAGTAGAGGGCAAAAGGCAAGCCTTTTTTTTTTTTTAAACTTCTTTTTCCAGGATGGTTTTGATATCACACACAGTGGACTCACTATTCGACTGAGAAGCATGAATAGAAAAATCAACCTGACATATTTTGGAACTGTATTTAGATATGTGAAAGGGCTGAAATTTTCCTGCACCTACTATTCTTAAATAAGCATGAAAATGGAAAGCGTTTCTAGTATGTGTGTGAGTTCCCATTTGTAAAATACATGTTCATTTCAACTAGTATGCATTACAAGTTAATTTGGAGGAAGAATTCTGTCTTTAAATAAGTAATTAAAATGAGGATGAAGTATACTGACTTTCTGCTGTTAAAAATTATGCATTGCCATTTTTCCCTAGTAAGTATTAAGCAATCATGTGAAAGTCAAGAACTCTGTGTAAGATTCTGTATTTAATTTTCCCATACGGTGTGTAAGAAGGAGAATAAGATATAATCCTGACTGAAAACATTGTCATTGAAGATTGTTTAATGATATCATGAAGGAAAGGAGGATCAAAGTTATGTGCTTTGTATTTTCTTTATTTTGCTAAGACTTAGGGAAAAACCTAGAATTACCAGAAATTCTCGCCTTCACTCAGACTGCAGAGCTTTCAAGTCTCTCGTGAAGTCAGCCACGTTCAGCTACGTCACACGGAGATGTGGCACTTGGGGACATGGTTTAGTCATGGGCTTGGCAGTGTTGGGTCATTGACTCTATGGCCTTGGAGGTCTTTTCCAACCTAAACAATTTTATAATTCTTTAAATTTTTTCATGCTCTTTTCCTATCCTTTCCTATCCCAAAAGAAATTAACTCTGACAGCATTCACAGGGGTCTTCAGGTTGAGGGAAGAGGATCTGACTCCATGTTTCAGAAGGCTTGATTTATTATTTTATGATATATATTACATTAAAACTATACTAAAAGAATAGAAGAAAGGATTTCCTCAGAAGGCTAGCTAAGAATAGAATAGCAAAGAATGATAACAAAGGTTTGTGGCTCGGCTCTCTGTCAGAGCCAGCTCACTGTGATTGGCCATTAATTACAAACACCCACCATGGGCCAATCACAGATGCACCTGTTGCATTCCACAGCAGCAGATAATCAATGTTTGCATTTTGTTCCTGAGGCCTCCCAGCTTCTCAGGAGGAAAAATCCTAAGGAAAGGCCATTTTTTATAAAAGATGTCTGTGACATTTAACCAAGCTTGTTTTTTTCTGGAGGAGGTACAGAAATTCCTTCTGCTTCCTGCTTTGGGTGTGCAGGTTCTTTTCTGCAGCTGTTCTTCGATCCCCCAGCAGATCAGCTGATTACTGCTTGTGGTTGCACAACACATCCATTGCTTCTAACAGGGAGGATTAGTAAAGACAGTTGATGCCACTTTTTGTTTGTTCAGGTTTTTTGCTCTTCATTATTCCTCTATCTACTTTGAACTTGTGCCAGTAATTTACAATAGAGTGTTATATGCTTGTCAAGCAAGTTACTATACTAATTTATGAAACAATTCTAAGCAGGATTATCAACATGGGACTATTCCCTTCCCCCCCACCACTCCCAAACTATATTTTTACTATAATTATTGGTTTTTTGACATTAGCCAGAAAAAATAAGGAATGATGTGCTAAGAGTTTAGATTCAGTCTTGGTGAAATGAATCCTAATGTCTGCTTCAGAAGTTTATTGTCTGTTTTTTTGGTTTTTTTAAATAAGTAGCCTTTTGGATTATTTGAAGTATTTAAAATCATTTCTTTTCCTTTAGAAATACATTTTCCTGCTGAATTGTGTTATACAGAAGTGAGTCAATTTATTTAAATTACTATCCTGCATGTTGGAGATAAAGATAAATATATAAATAAATTAGCAATTTCAGACATCTGTGACAGAATTTCTGAATGGAACAATGGGACTTGTTAAACTGAAAAAAATGAGAAAATAATATGTACTCACCTTTTAATTCTTCAAGTTTAAATCTGAAATGCTGCCTCAAAAGGCAAGAGTGAATCTCACACCTTCAGCATTTTTAGTCACTGTTTTGCTTTCAAGAAAGTCTGTTTGATTTAATTAATGTCCTGATTTTTATTTAAGTAAACATAAATGAATAACAGAATATTATTCCTGAGCAGTCCATGCTGTTGAAACTTCCTTATCATAAGAATATTTTATTGAAAGGTTGACACCTCAAACAAAATCAGAGGGAATTTCTATAAGTAAAATGTTCCATGTTTTTCCTCCTGCATTCAGTTCTGCAAAACTTTCTTCAAAGCAGACTTGAAGGAAGGCAGACTTGAAGGTTTCCAAAAAAGGTAGAAGTGCCCAGTCTGAGACGTTAGAGAAAGTCTGAATTTAAGAGAAAGTCCCTAATCTGTCCAGGTTTTTTGTAATGGAGAAAAGCATTTAACTCTGTGTTTTCAAGGTATTTTTTCAGTAAATAAAAGGTGTTTGTATGGAGACTTCCAGAGACACTCAAACTGTCCAGAATATTCACGTGTACATGCAGATCTAGTCCAGAACGTGTCTGATAATGTTCTTAACATATTCATTTTTACTTCTTCTCCTCCTTATTTACCCTTAGCCACAAAATCAGATCTCAAGAGGAGCTTTCTTCACACAGAATATCTTTTTCCAAAAATTACTCTCTGCATTTAATTCCTCAATGTATAATTGAAAACTAAATATGTGATCAGTAAGATCTCAACAGATTCAGATAAATAAAGAAGGATTACTTTCCTTCTTTCCCTTCTAGATTTGATTGAAATAGCTTGGATACGTTGCCTCTGAAAGGAAAATAGCTTTCGGGGAAGTTAAGTTTTCGAGGTTGATATTTTATGAGGGTAAAAAGGTATGAAGGAGACTGGTGTAGCCACAGAGCTGTAACTGAAGATCTCTCACTGTTGTCTGTCAAGTGCAGATATGCAGCACCAATGTCAGTGTTGATTCTGGCTTACAATTGATATAATTTTTGTTACTTCAATGTAAGGTTTTTTGTTTTCTTTTTAAATTCAAGTCAGGAACAAGATTTGACTTCCATTCTCATCTCTGCTATCCATTGCTTGTTAGTCATTGTCTTTTTCTTTTGCAACATATATTAATGTCATTAAAGTGGATAAGGAATATGCAGCATCCCAATATACACACATTTTACTTATTTCCATTGCCTTCTCTCTTTTTGATTCCACACAAACCCATTTTCCCACTCATTATTTTAGATGCCTTTTTTAATTTAAAAAATAATTTGATAGCTTGCATATATGGAGGTGCAAGTAAGAACACAGTAGAGTTGATTTTAAATCAAATATTTTTTTATATTTAATTGTTATTTTATTGTTTTATTTTGTAGCAATTCTTTGTGAGGATTTTTTCAGTTAATTATGAGGAAAAAATTTAAAATTATTTTTAGCACATGTAATTGTGCTTATATGAACATGTGAGGATTATTGTTTGGAAGCCCTGAATTAGCTTTTTAAGTCTAGGAAAGAATAACTTGAAGTTTTGTTTTAATAGAATTTATTACCATTGTTAGTCTAAACCACATTTTGTCTAAACCACAATTGCAAAAGTCTGCAAGAGAGAAAGGCCATTAAATGCACCTCTTGTCAGATAAACCATCTTCAAAATCATATACTACTCCCACATAAACATTCAGAAGATGAAAAACAATACAATTAGTCTTTAAATCCTTTGGCCATCTCAAAAATTATCAGAAAAATGAAAATATCATTTTTAAAATGTAAAATAAATTCCTGGCTAATAGGTGAGCAGGGTTTGCATGAAAAGCTTTTGTCAGTCCATCTGGAAAAAATGAAGGAGGATTTATTAATCATTATTACATCTGAGGTATTACTCTGTCTGAATATAATGACGGTGCTGTTCAGACAACATAGATGAGTTAAGATTTCACACACACATCAAGAAAAGGAAGTTTGGGCAGATTCAACTCAGCTTGTGGCATCTGACAGTTTTAATCCAGATAAAATAAGCACTTGGCTGCAAAGCATGAGGAAGGGAGGTATAAGTATCAAAAAAAAAAGAAAAAACAAAAGAACCAAGAGTACATTTTGCAGCTGTTGTTTGGGAGGTTTCCTCTTCACAGTTAATGAGAATTTTCTTTCCTCCTTCCTCTATCTGTTTTGCTAAGATAATGTTAGATATAAGTATTGGAAAGTATTGTTGAGCACATGAGTTGCTATAATGATGAAACTGCCTTTACTGTTACATTTAAGATCCAAACAAAGTTGGGTGGTTTCCTTGGGTGAAAGCAAGCATGCTTTCAGATATTTGGGGGGTTTTTTATGTTTACTTTTGTTTTCCTTCCTCCACTTCAGCTGTGAGTGTTATCAAGAAATAATGGCAAATGCAAGTTTTCTGCCATCCTGTTCCTATGCATCATTTACTGCATCAACGGGGGTTCTTTTTCCTTATAAAACAGCCACACAACCCCACAATATTTAATTTATTTTTCCCCAAGAAAGATCTTTGTCTTGCTTACTCTTCTCCAAAAGCATGTATTGACTATCAGTGATGCAGAATGTCATGCAAATGCTTGCTACTACTTAGGAGCTGTGCTTAGTTAGCCTCGGTTCCATTAATAATGGTGGGAAAATAACAGTGCTATAATAAGCAGAGCTGTAAATGCAGGTCTAATAATTTTATGCTGCCATCTAGTTTACAGGCTTTATGGAGACTCCAGTTAGAATGTTATGAAGAGTTATACAGATCTTTAACTGCACAATCTTTTAAATTATGCAGTCCGTGAACACAGTTTTTTCCCAGTGCCTCATGCTGAAGCAGTTAATTTTATATCCTCATAGTACCAGATATCAAAGAGTTTCTTTGTGTTTCCATATCAGCCAAGTCCTGAGGTTTTCTGATTTTCTTTTTTCTTGAATGTTTCTTTCATAGCTATGTTCTGAAAATGGCTATGTGCAAAATTGCCTTCTAGTTTTAATTTTTAAAGTCTAAGGTTTTACTAGAAAAAAATGACTTACATTTTCTTAGTGGAGAAGAGGGAGTGAGTGGTAATTTAGCATATGATCCATAATGACCCACGTAAAAAAAAAATAAAAAGGGCTTTTTCTCCTCACACCCTTGATACTTAGAAAGCAAGTAGTTGTAACGCAATGTTTACTAAATGTGGTCTTTGATAATTAAATAAATAAATAAATAAATGCATTTATCAATTCTGATACCTGTTTTCAGGTATGAAATGTAGGTCCTCATGTGTGTAAGAAGAACACTATATTTGCCTAGCTTTTTGAAAACATTATCCGTGCTTGATTTGGTATGGATTTCACGATTAGTCAGTTCTGCAGAGCCAATTCCCAGAGAGGACTAGGGGTCAGTCTAGGGCTGAGCTCATGAACCTTCTGGGAAAGAAAATGACCTTTAACAAGCAAAATCTGCATTACATTAAAAGTATACCCTACTGTGAAAACTGGGTAAATTTTTAATGTATGTTGGCATGTATTTTTGAATACAGAAGAAGTATTTTTCACATCCAGAGAAACATTGTGTTTCCAGTGTGTGTCAGTGGGAAGCGAAAGGGGAATGACACAAGGACTGGAGACAGCTTATTTCTATATTTTTATGAAACTTCCCACAAAAATGTGATTAGATTACATGAACACTCTTAAGATTCTGTTCCTCTTTCTCTCCGCCTTATCAATTATGCATGCGAGTGCCTGCAGTATATATACTTGGTGAACTGAGAAAATGACCCAGAGGAGATCTACATTTTCCTTGGGAAAACAAGCTAAAAGCAAACAAATATATTTTACCTCAAAATATTTTATACTGAGATTGGGTGATGATGTACTCAGTTGTAACTGGTGGGGAAGTAAAGTCCCTGAAAATAAACTCAAGAAGGACTGTAATGACAAGCAGAAAAAAAAAAAAAAAAAAAAGAATAATGATGCCTGAATTGACTGTCCTCTGCTTTAACAGCTATGGCCAGCCTTTCTCCAACACACATTTTCAATCACAATCCACAGAGGTGGATGAAAAATTCTTTAATTATGTTTGAAATGTTTGAACTGCAACCTCAAAATAATATAGTCACAACTCAATCTTTGGGTTTATGGGGTAAAATAATCCTTACAGAATATCATTTCTGTGTTGTTTCTCCACTGTAGAAAGATGGATTTTTAAAAGATGGAAGAAGGATTTTTAAAAATCTGAGTTCAGAAATACGCCTTTGAGTGAAAAACAACAACAGATGTCTGATTATTCCATGGAAACCTTATTGTCATTCATTCTAAATCTCCTCTTGATATTATTTAACATAAATAACTCAGAATAAGTAAAATAGAGTATGAAAAATGTCATTTGACAGAGATAAAGTTACAAAGTAGTTTAAAGTGGTTTCAGGATTTTACTAGCTGAATTAAATGTTTACTGCAGGTGTATGGATGTTTCATCTGGAGAGAAAGGCGCATTGAAGCTTTTATCATTTATATGTATTGGCATAAACACACAATTCTCCTTCCCAATCATAAACAGAAATATATATCAATTCTAGTCTAAGATGTTGAGACAATACAGTGTTGTATGTGAAAGAACAAGTCTTACTGCCTTCAAGAAATCCTATTTCATTTATTACAATTTTTGTAGGCAGTGATGCACCGTGTACTGGAGCAGAGGAGCAAAACTTTTATTAGAAACCAAGCAAATTAACAGTATTTTTCCTAATTAATATTGGGAGATATTGAAAGTGCTAGAAATAAGCACAATTTTTATGAGAAACCAAGCAAATTACCAGTATTTTTCCTAATTAATTTTGGAAGATATTGAAAGGGCTAGAAATAAGGGTAGACTACAAGAAAAAAGGATAGAAAAGTAGTAGTAATCTTCCAGAGAAATTGCTTAGTTTACATTCTTAGTTAAAGGAAATTAAATTATTCACCAATATTTAAGGGTTAGACTTCAATTAAAGTTTCATTTCTTCATGTCTTTAAAAATGATAATAAATGGTTAATGACAAACAATTCTCATAAGTACAGTGGTAACTAATGAGGCAACTCATAAACATAAAAATTTTAGGTGAATCTTACAAGAAAATTTAGCATCTATCATTTCCCATTTTTATCTGAATTCTTTAAAGGGAAATGTTACATATTTGCATGCAGTGAAAAGTTTTATCAATTGAATTTTAAAATAATGAAAAACATTTTTACTGGAACAGAAACATCAGGCCTGTGTTACAAAACAGTGAGATTTGTATTAAGGGATAGGCTAGAATTCAATTATATTTTCTGATAATAGCTACAGTTCTTTATGTTGGTTGTTAAAGTGTTTACATTGATTTCTATATTTCACATATTTAAAAAAAAACTTTTTTGTGCTTTTTTTTCCCCTTTTCATTATTTCTTTAGTGAGATACTGAAATACTTCTTGAAGAGCTGAAAATCACTTTTGTTTTTCTGGTTTTATCCTCTTCTACAAAAGATACTTATTTAAATCCAAGTATGAAGAATTCTGCTATTAATTTTAGGGACTTTTTTCTGCTTAGTTTGCTAGACTGTTTGCTACAGAATAGGACACTGTGCTTCCTAAATAAGTCTCTCATGTCTAGATGCACTTGGATCTAAGGAAGATGTAGGCGAATGGTTGAGTACAGATTTCAGGGACCAGCTCCAGGCTTTGGACCTATCTGCCTTGGTTTAGTTACCCAAAGATTTCATGAGCCTGTTTCTGTACCTCTTGTTTGGGAAAGGGAAATATCAGTGTTTCCATGGATGAGGTATGAAACTGCTATCAAACTATTTTAGATATAATTCAGCTCCTGAGAATGCCATGTTAAGTTTTCCTTAATGTTATTTCAATACACATATAGTTTATATTAATTTTGATTCTTTTTTTCCTAACCGAATAGTTAGAAAATCATTCTAGCAATATAGTACAGTTTTAGGTGTCAAAAGGGTGAAACAATCCGCTTGCATTAGGAAAATATGTTCTGCAATGAAATAGATGACAAGATGTAAAACCTTTAAAGAAAACAAAAAAAATCCATATAACACCTTAAAATAAGCTTTAATGCAAGTTTCCTTTTTTCCTAGTTCACAGAAAAGGAGTAAATTGCAACAGAATTCTTCAACACACTTTTCAGCTTAATGGATCGAGTTGAATAGGTCTCTTTTTACCTGGATTATCACTGCATGGGTGTTGAAAAAATGTTCCTTGTGAGCTGAAATTTCATCCTCAGTAATAAAGGGAACTGACAGAGCTTTTTAGAAGTCAGCATCATTATTATGAAGCCTCTCCCTATCTTAACATTAAACTATTAGAGCCAGTTATGCCATGTCATTGTTTTTGGCAATTAATGATTCAAACAAATATGTTAAAATAACTGTAAGTTAAGAATATGGTAACTATTCATTTATAGTTTATCATTCCTTTTAGTCATACCCTAAAATTGAATCCATATGGTGAATATTTGGTATTGCTTTTATTGTATCAGAAAAGTTCCTGCCCCTACTCCATAAAATGGAACAGGCTTTTTATAAATTCCAAAAGTCTAGTTCCAACTATTGCCAGCTCCTGTGTCACCACACTGGAGCTGCCTACAAATTCTGGGTAAGAGTGGCTAAAAATGTGCAAGAGTCACAGATGTAAGCACACAGCCCTTCATTACAAGGAAACAATTCCCAAATTGAAAAGGAGTGGAAAAGGACATGACAAAAATTAGCAAATTGGCAAGTCCAAAAGCTGAAAACTAATGGAGGAAATTGGAGTTTCTTTACAGATTTAGATGACTTTACCTTATGTACTGTTGGTGTACTAGGCAAATGAACATTTGTGAGTTGTGTTTTATTATAACATCATCAGCTATAGCACTGAAACAGTTAGTATTAAATGTGTTTTCTGTTTATATTTGTATTAGACCAATGTTGTGTATTCTCTAAAATTTCCAGTCTATTTTCTATTTCCTGACTCCAATGCTTTATTCATTTGCTGCTAGATCAGGCTTGTAACATTAGAGGATGAGGAAGGAGAAAATTCAGTCAAAGCCAAACACCTGAGGTATTAAGGCATGTACAGAATTTTGCACATGGAATATATTATTTTTTCAGCAAGTGGGAGAATACCAGGAGGAAATAGGATCTGCCAGGCTGCTCCTGGGGACACAGCAGGTTTCTTTTTCAGTATTTGATCTGTAAGTTTTCACAGTTCAAATTGCAGTGATAACCATGAAATGAAAATTAGAAGGGACAGAATATGACTGCAGCCTTTAAGAAGGTTTGCTCATTTGCGAGCATTTGGTGAACACGAGGTCAGCGTAGTGTCCCAGAAAATGGCATTATATCCCATAAAATACAGTCACACTTATTGCTTAACTACCTGTAAAGTTCTCTGACGGAATCAAAGCTTAAAGATCAAACTTGCTTCATCTGCATGTGGCAGCTAGTAGAGCTAAAGTACTAAACACATTATTCCATCTCTTCATCAGTGAGGCTACACACAGGTTTTACAGAACTGATTGAAAATCTTCAGCTAGGATCATGTGAAAATATGAAGTGGAACATTGATTAAATAGTTATATTTTAAGTAAGTTACTTGAATATCCTCATTTTTTCGCTCTCCAGCCTTCTTTCCAGTGAAGTTCAGCACTTTTGCCTTCCGACTATTGAAACTCTTCAGAGAAAGCCACACTTCTTTGGCAGCAATCAGAGCCCTGAACGGCATGGGATCGTTTCCCTGGTTTGGTAGGTTCTCAGATTAAAAGATACTTCATTTTTTTTTTCTGGGTTGTCTTCAATTAAAATAGGTCTGAAAAGTAGTTTAGAATAAAGTCTTCAAACAGAGGTCCAGGCTGCAGTCAGCAAAATTATTTGAAGGGTAACAGTGTGACTTGAAGCACAGGCACATACAGAGGAGATTTCAAAAGACTGGAAAAGGTCACAGTAAGGGAGAAGGGGCTTATAGGTAAAAAAGACAGAATAGAAGGATGAACTGAGGAGGTGAAAAGGACAATAGGTCTGCAGAATATAATACATAGCGAAAATTGAATCCATAAAAGATGGAAAGCAACACAGGAATAATAAAGATATACTACCTGTGCACTACAAAGTCTGATGAAAAATTAAAGGGGAGATTCTTTCAAACAAGGCTATTTGAAGACGAAGTGAGGCTATAGAAAAAATTTTTGCAGCTCATGATCAGAAAGCTTAGAAAATACGGGAGGAAAAATAAAAGGGAAGTCACTGAGGTAATATAATTGACAAGGTTGACAGCCTCCTAACCAAACTGATGAAGATAATGAGCATGTGGAGTTACATTTTTTAAATCTGTTGAACAAATGTAACACTTGAGAATGCAAAATGCATTAATGAGCTTATTTGCAATGCTACTGACCACAGCGAATTTTAGAAGGGATGCTCAGCTTTTCTGAGAAACACTGCAGGAAAACTAAACCAAAAGATTTTTGTTTTGTAAGAGCATAACTCTTACAAAGAAGTTAGGTGGCCAATTTTTTCAATATGTCAGTGTTGATTAAGTAGATTGAAATGCTACATGAAACACAGATATTGAAAAACAACCATTCCAAGTACTTGCCTTGAGTTTCTACATGCAAATGTGGAATTAGGCACATAGAAATACGTACACTAAAAAAGAAGTGATGATTATAAGTTATATTTTATAATAAATCTTTTTTAAGCTGAAGAAACATCACCAGTAAAATTTTTTGGTTTTTTTTTCCTGTGACTTTGCCTCTGGTCTTGAGAAATATAAAGGTTGTGATGTTATTTGTTGAAGACAGTAGACATCAGTGCATGTTATGTAATAGAAAATGATACAGGGTATTTCCTCTTTTGGTATGAATCTGAAGCTGCCTAAAAAGCTAATTTTGGTGTGCCTGGTAAGGGTGTGGAGCCAGGCTCTTTTTTTTTAGTGGCACTCAGCAGCAGGCAATGGGGACAGGCTGAAACTCAGCTTGTGAGGGGCCTGTATTATCCCCTCTCAGGTACTGGGGTGCCACTGGGATTTGTTTACACCCATAAATGTGTAATTACTGTGTGTATATTTTTCTTTCTAGCATTAACCTATCCAAATGCATCAGCAGAGACTTTTGTTCTTAGGACAGTTAACCTTTGAAACTGTCTTCAATGGATGAAGATGGAATCGAATATTCAAAATGTGGTTTGGAATACCAACAGCAGGTGGTTAATCTTAAATGATCCTGAATGTGTTTGGTCTTAAATTAAATTGATATATAATAGTTATGATGACTCCAATTTTCAGAACTTTTCAGTTGACCTGTGCCCTTTTTTTTTCCTCATCACCTTTGAATTCACATTGGAATCTAATGTTTGTGTAAGGGATTTTCAAACAAAGGTCAGTTTTCTTGATGGTAAAGGACCATCACTTGTGACCCTTTGTCATGGTTTGAGCTTGGCAAAATGCCAGTGCCCCCCATGAAAATACTTACTCTCTGGTACTTGCTGTGAGATGTGCCTAGGAATAAGCAAAGCAGTCTTCTACTTAAAACTATAGAAAACAGAACTTTATTAACTACACACTACAATAGGAAAGAAAAGAAAGGAAAAAAAACTACACACAAGGGAAAATGAAAACTCTGCAAACACATTTCCTCCTCCCCCCACCAAATTTCTAACACATAACATCTCTCAAATCACTGACTCTCTGTCTATCACCACCCAGATAATCAAGTCTCAATTTATCAAGAGGAGAGGAGTCTTTCTTGCGCCATGGTGACCTCTTCCTTTTCCATGTCCAGTGCTTTCACTACTGAACAGGGACCAGAGCTGCTTCTAGGGTTGTCTTTTTAAGGATTCCATCGTCCCACTCCAAGAAAAGGCACAGTCTCCATTTTGGGACATCTGTCTCCCCATTATTTCACCTCCTGGGCCGGGAGGCTCCCACACTGCCTTCTTAACTCTGGGACACGGTGGCTCCCCCTGAAAACAGTCTCTGAATCACAGGAAACATGGTTCTGTCCATAGCTATACAAGAAGAGTCCAGCCAAAGCCACTCCATCATCCCTTCCACCCAAGGTTCTTCTCTCGCTTCCTTGCTCAAACTTTCATCTCAACTTACTCAGTTCCTTCTTCATCCTCTACTTCATCTCCTCTCCAGGAAAAGTAAATGCTCTGCAAAGTTTTCATTCTCCACAAAAGAGTTAAAAGCTCTCACACACAGCTGGACACATCCCTGCACGGCCTCCCCCCATTCCGGCATTCCCCCCCCTTCTCTGCTGTCGGGCTGCGCGGCCAGCACAGGATATCAAATTTCAAGATAACAGTTCAGTCTCGGACGCTGGCACTTTCTCTCACTCTCTCTCTCTCTCTCCTGGGGGGGCTGCCCGATGCCTCTGGTATTCTTCCTCCACCCTTCCACCCTTTGGGGGGGGGAACCAGGCCAGGCCTACCCATCTCGATCCAGGCCCGGGCCTACCACATGGCTGCCCCTCCCCCTGCCCAGCCGGGACAGCTGGAGCAGGGGGAGAGGTCCTTCCTCTTCCACGCCGAAGTCCCAAGAGAGCTTCCCAGGGGCAGAGCTCTGCTTTTAACCCCTGTGTGTTCTCAGAGGCGTATCCAACTCTCAGTGGTCAAAACAGGTGTCAATCGCAAATCTACATCTCAATTGGACTGACACACTCCCAGAATTCCATTTCCCCTCAAACCAAGACACCCTTTTACTTGATTTTTTTTTCTTCTTCACAAGGTGTCTAAGCTTTTAGCTACTCTTAAAAATTGCTAGCTAGGTTCACCTTCTTAAAGGTAATACCAGATTACAAAGTGAAATTACTCTCTCAGTCTTCCTAATCATCATTTTTTATTTCCTTTCCCTGCTTAATTCTTTATTTTTTATCTATATCCCTAGAGTACCTAATTTTGATGGAAAATGTTCTTAATTTCTAGACTCTGAATTCCATGAATCTCAATCATATTGCTGTTGATAGTTCAGCCTTCTTAGTGATTATAAATATTTAGCAGTAGGTGCCATTAGACTAACTAGTGGTAAATGTTCTAATCATTTCACATGTGGACTCTTACAAAATCTTCCTGTGTAACAATTGACATATTAAATCTGTTAAAAAAAGAAACAAAACCTTAAAAATCTGTTCTACAAAAAACTTCTAATGTACCATCTCACAGCTGGGCCATCCATCAGTACAACCTCAAGATTTGAAAGATGCATCTTCACAATTTAGGTATGTGATCAGATGGTATGTTGAGTTTGTGAGGTCCCCAGGACAAGGTGAGAGATGAAGAATCTGACTCCATGTTCTCAGAAGGCTGATGTATATTATATTATATTATATTATATTATATTATATTATATTATATTATATTATATTATATTATATTATATTATATTATATTATATTATATTATATTATATTATATTATATTATATTATATTATATTATATTATATTATATTATATTATATTATATTATCTATACAAAAACTTACTGAAAAATAGAGAATGGATACAGACAGAAGGCTTAACAAGAATGATAATGAAAAACTCATGACTCCTCAGAGTCTGACTCAGCTGATGGTGATTGGCCATTAAGTAAAAACAATTCACAGGAAACCAATCAAACATGTACCTGTTGGTAAACAATCTCCAGACTATATTCCAAAGCAGCAAAACACAGGAGAAGCAATCAGATAATTATTGTTTTCGTTCTTTTCTGAGGCTTCTCAGCTTCCCAGGAGAAGAAATCCTGGCAAAGGGATTTTTCAGAAAATGTGACAGTGGCAATGGTAGAATGGAGCAGCTGTTGGTATGAAAACTTTGACGCAAAACTAGCACAGTTACCTGTAAGTAGAAACATCTAATGCCACATAGACTTACTTGGAGCAGGTATTCTCTGTGCTTACGTATTTTCTATGTGTTTCACAGTGTTTCCACTTGTGGGAGCTGGTGGGAATTAGTCACTAATTAGTGAGATTAGTGTGCAGGTATCATGGCAGGATGGTGATCTCCTCTTTCCCACCATCCATCAGGATCTTGTCTGAAACCATTTGCTTTATTTAAACTATAGAGTGCTTTTATTTTTTCATGGAAATTGGATGAGCTTGTTCTAGATCTGCCTTTTGTGCTGTATGCAGTATGTGCCTGACACTTAAAAATGCCAATCAGAAAGAAGTCAGCTGTTTGTTCCTCCACGTTTGCTTTTCAAAATCATTGCTGACCTTTTCTAACTGAATTCAAGTGGTTCTTTGCATAGCCAGCTTTACTGAGCCTCAGCACCTTGCCTCTGTTTGGTGAGATAAAGCAAGTAAACACAATTTCCCCTGCTGGGAGTTGGTGAAAGCCAGCTGGAGTTCTCAGAGGAGCCATGTGGAAGGGGTGGGAGATCTGCAAGGTTGTAACGGGAGAGCAGGCAGAGTCTGTGGGCAGAAGTGATGGCAATACATCACATCATATGCATTTTGGAGGGATCCAGGATACCTCTTGAATTTCATGATTATTTGGAGCATAAGTTTTCCTGCTGGTTTTGCTGAGATTTCAGTCTTTTAAGAATCCCTGTGCTGCTTAGGATCACAAATTTTGTTTACTTTCTTATTTTCATTCCCTAATAATGCACTTTGCTAAGACAAAAAACCTTATGAAATCAGAGCTGCAAGTATCATTTCAGTGTGGCTTTTTTTCAGCTGGCAATTTCAATTATCAATAAATATTTGTGAGATAATGAGTAATGCAAATCTACATGCTTCAGGTACCCTAAGACTTTCTGTCAAATGGATGAAGACCTTGTGTTCAAGACAGAGTGACTATTTAGGGAGGGACTGATATTAGATTGAATTTCCACATAAAATAGGCACAGCTGTATATGTTCCTTGGTCATTTCAATCTTACATTATTCCAGTGTTTTCAATGAAATAAAAAGGAAATTAAATATATCATGCGAAAACCCTTTCATAAAAGCACCATTTCAAATTAGCAAGCTTACTTCAGGCTTTCTTATCAATGTAAATTTGACAACAGCAAAAAGCTGAGAAAAATTAAACCCTGAGAATGAGTAGGTATTTCAAAAGAAATTAAGAAATGACACCCTTTCTTTTTCCTGTGGACTTCTTAATAAAGCAGTTCCATCAGTAATTCAAAAGCATTCTGTGTGTGTTGTACTTGTGTAACTCTGAACCCCATAACCATTCAGCACGAAGTATCAGAGTGCTTGAGTGATAATATAGAAAAAAAAACATAAAAACACACACAAAAAAAAAAAAAAAGAGTGAACCTACCCCCAAGTAAGTAAAAGTGAACTCCAAGTTTTCTTTTATTACCAGGACTGATGAGGCTTGAAAAAGAAAGAATCCATTGTGAGATGCAGATCTCAGGGCTGACAAAAGAAAAACTTTCTACAGATACCAAACAAAAGCATATAGGGGGGGTGCTTTGAAGCACTTAACATACTGAATAGGTTTCTAGCCACCCTCAACTCTAAAATAATGAAGTAAGTTTAATACATGTTTTGTATCATTTTAATCAAGTATTTTACAAAAAAAACCACCAACATCAAAATTGTCACAAGATCACATAAGAGCAAGCCAGAAAAGTTCTATAGAGATGGTAAAGATTTTTTTTTTTAATTCTGCTTCTACAATATTAGTAGAATTTACACATTTCAAAAGCACTCACTTTTTACTAGACAACTTAATCCTAGTTTAAAGCCCTTAAAGAGCCTCAATCCCATGGATTTTCAATATCACTTAGGGCCAACATACACAGAGAAGCTGCTTCAGAGCCATATGCTCCCTGGAGTAGTTGCCTTCCCTTTGCAATAATTGTGATTTAGTCCCCAGCAAAAGCCTTTGGAGGCTCTGGAGGTGGTGGATGGCCTTTGGGGGTGATTCCACCCACAATTAGAAGGCCAAGGGGACTTCACACACATGGAGGCAGCAAGTGACAATGCCCCTAGTGCCCAGTAATTTCCTTGCATAATTTGTTTGTGTATACTAAATGTAACTCTAAACTATATCCATTTCAAAAGTGCAAATAGGTATCAGAATTTTTAAATCCAGTATCTATATACCATCAATTATAAGTATCATTAATTGCCTTTTGAAAGGATTTTAAATTATATTTATTTACCACATGAGTTCATGAATGCTTCCTTCTAATCCAAATACTTTTACTCAGTGTGCAGGAAAACAAAATAGAAGTACCATACAAAAAAAGCCTTTTTTTCTAACATGGAAGATACACTTTCATACTGTTTAACATAGGCTGCTTAAATACTTAGAATTAAAAACAGTCAATACAAGTTTTGATGTACAAATCTCCAAACTTTAAAACCTTCTAAAAATTACTAAATTTAATTTGGCTAAACTTAATAAAATTAGTCTCACTGTATAAGCTAGAAAAATAAGTTCAGATTACACCAGAAAAAAAAACTTAACTTTTTTCACTCTAACTTACAATGATTCCTTTTTTCCATATGGCTTTCACCAGGTTTTCAGCTACAGAAACAAAACTAGGAGTATTGAAGATTTTATTATGTTTAATTTTGGAATTAATGCTACAATATGTATGTTTTATTGTGAAAAATAATGCTAATGATGAAATGAGAGGCTCAAGAATCATCAAAAAGATTGGGAAAAACAAAAAAAAAAGAAAATTTAAGTAGATTGTCCTATTAAAACACAGGCAATTTGTAAATACTTTTTATCAGGTGATTCTCTAAGGTTCATTTTTCCAACCTATAATAATTATATGAGTTAAGAAAATGTTCTATTTATATTTTTAATGCGTTCTAAGTATGTTGGGATTTTTTTTGTCTTTATGCCACTTCCAGTTTCCATGCTCACTGGGATTTAATGCCTGAGAAATCACATCAGTGAACAAAAGGAATTGCCTTGTGGTATAATTTTCTTTCTAATTCTAGATTGGATCCTTGAATAATGATAGAAATTGTATTCCAGAAAGGCAAGTAATAATCAAATACTCAGGGTAAAAGTCTTAAAGCACCCATTTTCTTGTGTGAGGGAAAAAAAAAAGTGTATGGGAGTAGGGTTTGCATATTTTTAAACTGTCACTATCAGCCAGGGGAGCAAAAATGGAGCTTTGGATTGCATTTACCACCTGGCTGCCCCAGTCAGATGGAGATGTGGTTGGTTTCTGTGTGGGAAATAGTAAAGGTAAGAAGAAGGAGCCTCAAATAAACAAAAAGAAATACATATTATAGTAGAGTAACACAAGGTAGTTAATGAGCGACCAAGTTAAGAGAGTTGCTTTCTAGTTGTACCAAGTGGGGGAATTGTGGGGAATGGTTAAGGTAAGAAGACTTTCAGGAAGCTGGGAAAGCAGGCCTTAGAAACAGAAAGAGCAGAGAAAGTAGAACTAGGTGCTGCTGCAAACTCTGAAAGTAGAAAAGTTATGATAGTACAGCAAGCAAGGACAAGAAACTATAGCTTGAGTTTTTGGCTTGGCTAAGATAGACTTTAAAACTGCAGAAAAATATGTTTAACAAGATTATAGAAGGTTTTAAGTTTAATAATGAAGTGTTATGAATTGTTAATAGAAGGCATACAAGCAAACATTTTGTGAAGCAGGTGTACATGTACTTTTAGTGATTGGTTAGAACAATTCTCTGTAAGCTTTAGCAATATGCTATTGGCTAGAAGGTTTTTTAAAATGTTCTGTAACACAGAAATCTTCACTTCTGCTGGCTGTACGTGAGCTTTGCCATCTTTCAATTGTCTCAACCATGTAGTGAGGCTGATGCCACATAAAGCTCAAGGAATGTATCCCAGCAGGCCAGTCACGTTTGTGAAAAAACTACCAACACATTCTGCATGAACTGGGCTCCAAATTCCTGCCTGGCCACAGCTGGAGTTTTCACACAGATTTAGAACTCAGCCTCACGCAAGAAAGCAAAGTTATTTTTACACATCTGCTTCTCACATTTATTTATAGAAGGGTTTGAAAGTCAAGGTGTGTGACGGTGTTCACAGGGGTCTCAGGATGAGGGAAGAGACGAGGATCTGACTCCATATTTCAGAAGGCTTGAGTTATTATTTTATGATATATATTACATTAAAACTATACTAAAAGAATAGAAGAAAGGAATTCCTCAGAAGGCTAGCTAAGAATAGAATAGGAAAGAATGATAACAAAGGCTTCTGTCTCGGACAGAGAGTCTAAGCTAGCTGACTGTGATTGACCATTAAGTAGAAACAACCACATGAGACCAATCACAGATGCACCTGTTGCATTCCACAGCAGCAGATATTCAATGTTTACATTTTGTTCTTGAGGCCTCTCAGCTTCTCAGGAGAAAAAAATCCTAAAGAAATGATTTTTCATGAAAAGATGTCTGCGACAAAGGTGTATCTTTAAATTTCCATTTGGATTCTGCAAGGGGTGAGTTGCAGAAGCAGCTTTCTGAGGGGTTGCTCCCAAACTGCTGGTTGGGGTGATGTAGCCTCAACCACAGAGCCCTTGAAGGTGCCATCTTTGCCCGGCCCAATCCTTTGCATCAGCTGCAAATAGATTAATTGCATTTTCTTGAGAAAAGCAAGGCCTTGAAACACAGAACACTTAATGAGTTCCAGCAGTGATATGACAAGGGAGCTGGGATGAGCCTCTGTGTGTTCCAGGAGGTGGCTGGATGGCAATAATTGATGTGCTGTCGTGGCTGTCAGCTGTCTCTCAGCCAAGCATGCGGCGCCTGACGGGGCTCAGAGCCCAGCAATGTGTCACTGTCATTGCCAGGGTGTGTCTGCCCCCAGTGCAGGGGGTACCTGTTGGGACACCCACATCACATCATCCTAGGCCTGGGAGCTGGTTCTCCTCATGATTAACGACACTAATTGAAGTTAAAGTCTGTGCACACATCAAGGGCGGAGCAGAACCTTCCCAGTTTTGCTCTTTTTAAACAGCTGACACCCACTCTTCATGGAGAAGTTCCAGCCAGGGCAGGATCATAAATGTGGGAAATCCATAAAATCAGAGGGTTTTGGGAAAGCTGGAACAGGCAGGCCTCAGAGGCAGCAGAACTGTGATTAGAGCTCAGCAGCAGCTGAGCTTGGTCAGCACCATGAGATTGGTCAGCAGAAAAATTATTTAAAAAGTAGAAAAGCAAGGACAAATAGAACAATGGTCTGTGCATTAACGCTTGTCTAGAATAACTCTCTAAGCTACAGAAAAGTTTATCTTGCAAGATATTAGGAAGGTTGAAGCTTAATAATGGAGCTCTGTGCATTGTGTTTAAGGCTTACAAGCAGGTATTGTATTTGAAATAAGCAAGCATTGTTTAACCAAAGGTACATGTGCTTATGGTGGTTGGATAGAACTACTGTCAATGTGCTTTTGCTTTGTGTGATTGGTCAAAAAACTTATAAAGTGAGTTGTAACATTCAGTTCTGTGTCTGCTGCCTGGGATGTGAGCTGGTGGCATCTTCCCATTGTCATAACCATGTAATGAGGCTGATGCTGGAAAATCAAACAGCTCAAGGCAGTTCCACAGCAGCCCCTGCCCCGTTTGTGATTTGTACAGAGACCCCTGTCAGCGTCACCTTGGGTTTGTAGCTCTCTGCTTTTGCCTTTAACACAGATGGAAATCTGTGCCTTGCATTTTTCACAGAGATGAGAGGATTAGGTGGCCATGGGAGCAAGGAGTGTCTCAGTGCCAGTGGTTCCTAGAGGGAAGCAGAAGGCAGTGGAGAGGTTGCAGGGGGACTGTATCCATCAAATTCCTTCTTTGGCATCAGCACATACCCAGACAGGCAGCGTGTTGCTGCTTTGAATTACTGCTCTACGCACACAGGCAGAGGTTATATTCCCCTATGCATATATTATTATACAAAGAGGTTGGTTTCTATGGTAGCTATAAATCAGTTTTTTCACATTGTAAGCTGGTAAGGATTGTCTGCTCCAGGAAGTTATGCTGTGACAGAGCACAGGGTGAAATAATTGTACTGGTTGTTACGATCCTGTTATTAAAATCGTTAGAGAGATGACTCTCACAGAATTAAGCTCCAAATGAGGCCATATGCCTAAGTTAATAGTATGGATTTTATTTAATGGTAAAATGAAGAGAGAGAGAGAGAAAGAGGAAAAAAAAAAAAAAAAGGGGGGAAGAAAAGAGAGTGAGAAAGATTAAGTTGAAAATATCATCAATATGTAGACCCTGACTGTGACTGTTCACAGGGTTCTTGGATGAGGGAAGAGATAAAGACCTGACTCCATGTTTCAGAAGGCTTGATTTATTATTTTATGGTATATATAACATTAAAACTATACTAAAAGAATAGAAGAAAGGATTTCATCAGAAGGCTAGCTAAGAATAGAATAGCAAAGAATGATAACAAAGGTTTGTGGCTCAGCTCTCTGTCCGAGCCAGCTGGGCTGTGATTGGCCATTAATTACAAACATCCAACATGGGCCAATCCCAGATGCACCTGTTGCATTCCACAGCAGCAGATAATCAATGTTTGCATTTTGTTCCTGAGACCTCCCAGCTTCTCAGGAGGAAAAATCCTAAGGAAAGGATTTTCCATAAAAGATGTCTGTGACACAGTAGTGTCACCTTTATCTTGTCTCAAGCTCCCTTAGGTGTCTCAAGTCACAGTCCAAGGTTCCAGTCAGGAGGTATATTCAGTGGTGGATGGGCTTGGGTGGTCACAGCTTCTTTATTCACTATTGCCATAATGCCCAGAAAGTCCTTCAAACCATGCTTAACCCATTAACCATAAGATTTTCATTTTCTCACCCTGGTCAATTAAAAATATAGTACAAGACCACAGAGCTGCAGGTTTCCCTGTGAATATTGACTGGTTTCCCCATTTGCACTGACAGCTACAGAAAATTTTTAGGCTTAAGGTCTGCCGGCTCTTCAAGTCTGGCACACCAACACCACCTCTCTCTGGATTCACAGTTCTAGAGATGAGCTAATGTTTGTTACACTGAAAAAATATCTATGCAAATCATGGGCACATGGCTTCTAAGCCTGGGTGCTCCTATATTAAAGAATAAATTTACTCAGGAGGTCTCTCCTAACTTTTGTTTTTTGTCCTGTTCTGGTCTTTTTGTGTGAGCTATCAGTGAGAACTAGTGTACTATGAATTGAAATCCAGTTTACCAAACATGAACTTTTCCCACACAAAGCAGAATTTTGTTGGTTTGGGTCATTTCGTTTCTAACTGGTTTTTATATCCTCTGCAGCATCCCTACATGGATGAGGCAGATGCAAGAAAGTCAAAACCCTTATAATTAAGTGACAATATTTAGAGAATAAGAGAGCAAAGTGTTCTGCATGTCTTGCCTCAAAAAAAATCTAGTGAGAAGTACAACAGAAAAACATAGAAACTGGGAGCTCAAATTCAAAAAGGAAACAAAAACAAACAAACAAACTTGAGGAGTAATCAACTAGCTAAAAAAAAAAAAAAAAAAAACCAAAAACAACCAACTTTGATAAATTTATCCAAAGAAAGAAGCCTTTTTTTTCTGTTGCAGAGTAATGGAAGTAATTATAGATGATGAAAACATTACAGAAAAATATTTTATTTTTTTACTCGGTTGAAAACAAATATCCTCCTCCTCTTAAAGAGCAACAACAACAAAAAACAGTGAAGAACTGCTAATAACCAAACATAGAGCTTTTCAATTTTTTATTTTTTTCCTTCACTCTAAGCTCTGAAGGAATGCAGAGGTAAAACAGCTTTTGGTGCCTGGATCATCTGGATCACAGTGACATGCTACCAAAAATGAAGTTAGCATCGTGACATTCACAGAGGTCTGGTATTAAATTTGCACAATAGGAACAAACAGCAATAAGGGAGAAATACAGAAAGAGCCTTCAACTCTTGAAAGTGTATAAAATGACAGATGGAAAATGTTTTTTTCAAGATTTAGAATCTAAAAACTCAGTGTACTTAAGAAGAGGAGGGAAAATAGGTTTAATGTGAGGGCAAAAGCAATTCCTGTCAGTTAAATATGAGGGATAATCTCCCAGAGGAAAATGATGTTGCTCCTATCATTTAACACTTTTGTAACTGGGTTGTGTAAAATGTTCCAAACATTCAATATTAAAGGGAACAATTCTGTACTGTCAGGCCATTAATTTTTTACTCTTAATAAACCTCTTTGGAATTATGGTTGTAAAATGTAAAATGTGCAGATACATTTCTTTCTTGACAGCTTGAGCACTTCTGTTGTGTATGGCACATGTATGCAGAGATCTGCATCCATAATTTATTTATCCATGTAGAAAAATGAGCCACAAATGTTCTCAGTCAGAAAATTAATCATTAATTCCCCAAATATCAGTCTCCAAATCACTGTGAAAAGGATGGTGACTTTAAAGCTGTCCAGGACTTCATCAGCTTGATTCCTTCAAAGATACTATCTGAAGAACTGACTCACCTAGATCATTTACTGCATATAATTTGAATTTGCCTGAATGATCTTGACACCAGTGATCAGATAAAGATGTACTTACCTTGTTTCTGATGGTTTTAGTACATCATTGATTATATATTTCTTTGGCAGCTCAAAATCTAGTCTAAATTATTTGTTTTACACCAAACATGATTATGCCAACTTCATAATCCCAAAGAGCAAAGATTTCTAAAAAACTCTCATGTTCTATTTTTTTTCGAATTAAAATAATTTAATCTTTTTTCACCTGTCTAGCACAGAAGAATGAGATTCCAGGACTGACTGCTATCAGCCAAATCCTTTGCTTTCTCAAAAAGAGGAGTTTCTTTTTTACAATAGCTTGAGTAAGAACCCAAAGACATAAGGAAGGTGCCAGCCCCCTGCAGTTTTAATGAGGAAAGGAAAAGTAAGCAAGTCTGAGGAGCTAAGAATTAGACAAAGATTTCAGAACATTTTGTGGGTTATAGAGTTAACTAATTAGACTTTTAAAATATTAAAAAATTTTTTATACATTTAAATTTTATACATTTAATATTTTTAAATGCACTTTAAAAAAATATTTTAAAAAAAGTTTACACCTATAGCATCTTGATCTAGTACTTGAACTCACCAGCTGACTCACTGTTAGATACAGAAAGCTGCATAGCTTTGATTTTTGCTATCTGGGGCTGTTCCATTTATTTTAGTTTGGATTTTTAAAAGCTTGGCCTTAATTTTATGAGTATCTTTTTAGAATTAGTGACTGAAGTTGTACCAACTTTTCATCTTCTTCCTCTTTCCTAATAAAAAGCCTCCTGTACAAAAGGAATGCAGACCCATGTTTTGCGGATGCTTTTTCTCATGAGCAAAAATAGATAGCATCTTATTATACAAAAGGAAGGAAAGAGGAGGGGAGTGGGGGAGGAAGATCTAGAGATTTTTAACCTTGGCTTCTTTCTAGTCACTATCATATTGTCAGTCATTGTGTTGTGTAATAAGCATATTAAGTAGTTGAAGCCTGAAAATAACATTACAAAAAGGAAGAACAACCTCTCTGTCTTGTCCCAGTAGGGTATATGTAGAAAAGGATCTTGAAATCATCTCTGTTCTTACTGTATTTCAATGCACAGATGAATGATTACTCAAATTGCTTATTGATCATAACTAGAGACTTTCACAGCTAATTACATAATATATTAAATGCATGTATTTCAGCCTAATTAGTCATGTACTCGCAAGATGATATGTTTGTGTACATTATATTGATAGAATACACAACAAAATAGGAATCTAGCTTCTATCAAAGTACAGACTTTAATAATAATCTAGACAGTAATGCCAGCATTAAGTCATTCATGTAGAAGGCAAGCCAATTTGATCTCTTTGTCAATGGCAAATGTAAAATATATCTCCCATCTATTAAAAAAGAAATCACAGAGAATAATTTCATGAAATGAAAAATTTAAAGGACTCTCTTACTTCACCAGTGATTACATTATTCCTTCTATTATTATACTGATGATTATATTATTCCTCTGCTCACCTTTGTCTTTGCTTGATTAAAATGTATTTTCTGAGGACCCACACAGAATACCACAGAACTCTGTGTAAGGATCTATGATGCTACATTTTATAATATTGGAACTCTTCTGCTTTGGAGGGAAGGGTGGGGTGGGACAGAAAGACAGATGAGGTTCCTTTCCATCCAGGGGAACAGCACGGGTTTGTGAAGGATAAAATAGATTTTTTGCAGTGTTGATTTTTATGCAGTATGGAGATTTTCCTACAGGAGGCTGCCAGATTGTCTGGAGCCGGCAATGTAAGGAAGCTTGACATTTAGGATTGCTTCTTTAAGGCAAAAAAGGGTTTAAATGGTAGCAATGGAGGAGCCTGCTGTGCCAATGTACAGCAAAAGGAGAGAATGCTTAACACCTGGTACATGGAGCAGGATGAGTACGGAGTATTTTTCCAGGCATTTAAACAACTGGAATCTTAAAGGAAAATACCATATTGTCATGTCTGAGAATATACATGCAATTTGCTCATTTGTTTTTCTTTTTTTCCTAGTCTCACATCTGATTTTGATCAAAACATGCTTTCAATCCAATATGTTATGCCCAGCTAAGGACAAAACTGGGGCTGGGTTGGAATGCCGTAGTCTCTTCTATTCTCTCATGTAAATGAGTATTCAGAGACCATCAAAAACTTTCATCAAGTCACAAGTGTCCGCTCTCAAAAGAGGCCATAAATGACAGCATGAATCAGCATAAACACCTGCTGACCCAAGCCCAGTTACTATTATACTACATTTTGAGAGCTCTGAAGGGTATTTCCTGATGGCCTGTGAACATTTAGGTGTTTGTAAAATTGCACATGAGAATAGCTTCAAAATGTGAAGCGATGATCTGAAGCTATCTGAAGCTGTGATCTGGTTTTGTGTGACTCAATATAGCTTAAACTCTGGCCTTTTAAATAAGTTCCATTTTTAAATACTATTGATATTTGAAGCCTAAAGAAGTTTTCTTGAATTTGAGTGAGATTAAATTTAGCAATGAAACCCCTCAGCCAGTTCCATTCTGCTGCCAAACACTTTTACTTTTTGGGAAGACATGTACATGTGAATAAATCATAGATTTGGTTCTTCAACCACAGAAAATTATAAACAATTCAGGAGAGCAAAGAGATAATTGCAATGCTTATCACATAATGTAATGACAGGAAACAAACTGATTCTAGAAGGCTCACTACAAACAATCACCTTTTCCTTAGGACTAATGCATTAAGATGCTTAATTGTGAAACATGATAGTGTAAGTTACACAAGCACTCAGTTTTATTTGTAGTGGTATAATTCTTTAAGTTCTTTAAGAACTTTAACTTCAGCTAACTTTAATTTTAAATGGAATCTATCCTGTGTCTTTTCAGATATTTAGAAAAACTGTAGGGCAGCATACTTTCTAATATGTCACAGACATGTTTATGAAAAATCCTTTCCTTAAGTTTTTTTTCCTCCTGAAAAGCTGAAGGCCTCAGGAACAAAATGCAAACATTGATTATCTGCTGCTGTGGAATGCAACAGGTGCATCTGTGATTAGCCCATGTTGGTGTTTCTAATTAATGGCCAATCACAGCCCCAGCTAGCTCGGACAGAGAGTCCCAAGACAGAACCTTTGTTATCATTCTTTGCTATTCTATTCTTAGCTAGCCTTCTGATGAAATCCTTTCTTCTATTCTTTTAGTATAGTTTTAATATAAAATATATATAATAAAATATTAAATAAAGCCTTCTGAAGACATGGGTGGGATCCTCATCTCTTTTTCTAGTCACTATCATATTGTCAGTCATTGTGTTGTGTAATAAGCATATTAAGTAGTTGAAGCCTGAAAATAACATTACAAAAAGGAAGAACAACCTCTCTGTCTTGCCCCAGTAGGGTATATGTAGAAAAGGATCTTGAAATCATCTCTGTTCTTACTGTATTTCAATGCACAGATGAATGATTACTCAAATTGCTTATTGATCATAACTAGAGACTTTCACAGCTAATTACATAATATATTAAATGCATGTATTTCAGCTTAATTAGTCATGTACTAGCAAGATGAGATGTTTGTGTACATTATATTGATAGAATACATAACAAAATAGGAATCTAGCTTCTATCAAAGTACAGACTTTAATAATAATCTAGACAGTAATGCCAGCATTAAGTCATTCATGTAGAAGGCAAGCCAATTTGATCTCTTTGTCAATGGCAAATGTAAAATATATCTCCCATCTATTAAAAAAGAAATCACAGAGAATAATTTCATGAAATGAAAAATTTAAAGAACTCTCTTACTTCACCAGTGATTACATTATTCCTTCTATTATTATACTGATGATTATATTATTCCTCTGCTCACCTTTGTCTTTGCTTGATTAAAATGTATTTTCTGAAGACCCACACAGAATACCACAGAACTCTGTGTAAGGATCTATGATGCTACATTTTATAATATTGGAACTCTTCTGCTTTGGAGGGAAGGATGGGGTGGGACAGAAAGACAGATGAGGTTCCTTTCCATCCAGGGGAACAGCACGGGTTTGTGAAGGATAAAATAGATTTTTTGCAGTGTTGATTTTTATGCAGTATGGAGATTTTCCTACAGGAGGCTGCCAGATTGTCTGGAGCCGGCAATGTAAGGAAGCTTGACATTTAGGATTGCTTCTTTAAGGCAAAAAAGGGTTTAAATGGTAGCAATGGAGGAGCCTGCTGTGCCAATGTACAGCAAAAGGAGAGAATGCTTAACACCTGGTACATGGAGCAGGATGAGTAAGGAGTATTTTTCCAGGCATTTAAACAACTGGAATCTTAGAGGAAAATACCATATTGTCATGTCTGAGAATATACATGCAATTTGCTCATTTGTTTTTCTTTTTTTTCCTAGTCTCACGTCTGATTTTGATCAAAACATGCTTTCAATCCAATGTGTTATGCCCAGCTAAGGACAAAACTGGGGCTGGGTTGGAATGCCATAGTCTCTTCTATTCTCTCATGTAAATGAGTATTCAGAGACCATCAAAAACTTTCATCAAGTCACAAGTGTCCACTCTCAAAAGAGGCCATAAATGACAGCATGAATCAGCATAAACACCTGCTGACCCAAGCCCAGTTACTATTATACTACATTTTGAGAGCTCTGAAGGGTATTTCCTGATGGCCTGTGAATATTTAGGTGTCTGTAAAATTGCACGTGAGAATAGCTTCAAAATGTGAAGCGATGATCTGAAGCTATCTGAAGCTGTGATCTGATTTTGTGTGACTCAATATAGCTTAAACTCTGGCCTTTTAAATAAGTTCCATTTTTTAAATACTATTGATATTTGAAGCCTAAAGAAGTTTTCTTGAATTTGAGTGAGATTAAATTTAGCAATGAAACCCCTCAGCCAGTTCCATTCTGCTGCCAAACACTTTTACTTTTTGGGAAGACATGTACATGTGAATAAATCATAGATTTGGTTCTTCAACCACAGAAAATTATAAACAATTCAGGAGAGCAAAGAGATAGTTGCAATGCTTATCACATAATGTAATGATAGGAAACAAACTGATTCTAGAAGGCTCACTACAAACAATCACCTTTTCCTTAGGACTAATGCATTAAGATGTGTAAGTTACACAAGCACTCAGTTTTATTTGTAGTGGTATAATTCTTTAAGTTCTTTAAGAACTTTAACTTCAGCTAACTTTAATTTTAAATGGAATCTATCCTGTGTCTTTTCAGATATTTAGAAAAACTGTAGGGCAGCATACTTTCTACTATGTCACAGACATGTTTTATGAAAAATCCTTTCCTTAGGATTTTTCCTCCTGAAAAGCTGAAAGGCCTCAGGAACAAAATGTAAACATTGATTATCTGCTGCTGTGGAATGCAACAGGTGCATCTGTGATTGGCCCATGTTGGATGTTTCTAATTAATGGCCAATCACAGCCCAGCTGGCTCGGACAGAGAGTCCAAGACAGAACCTTTGTTATCATTCTTTGCTATTCTATTCTTAGCTAGCCTTCTGATGAAATCCTTTCTTCTATTCTTTTAGTATAGTTTTAATATAAAATATATATAATAAAATATTAAATAAAGCCTTCTGAAACATGGAGTGGGATCCTCATCTCTTCCCTCGTCCTGGGACCCCTGTGAACACCACCACACTACTACACCAAGAGAAATGCAGAACAGATTTCTGTATTGATAGCCTGTGCCTGCAGCTAAGTAGATTTCAGGCCAGGACTCACTAGGGTCTAGATGAGGATCAGAAAATCATCAGGAAGAGTGACAGCTGCCATGGTTTAACCCCAGCCAGTGCCTCAGCCCTACACAGACAAGTGCTCACTCCATCTCACTGAAATGGGGGAGAGAATCAGAGGGCAGAAGTGAGAAAACTCACAGGCTGAGATCAAAGTTAACAGCTAAAGCAAATGTCTGCAGGCAAAGCAAGACAAGGGATTCATCCAGTGCTTCCCATGGACAGACATTGTTCAGCCATGTCCAGAAAAGCAGGACTCACAGCTGGTATCAGTTGTCCAAGATGTGTCTCCTCCCAACTTCTTGCGCACCCCAGCCCATTTGTTGTCAGGATTGTGTGATGACCAGAACAAGCCTTAGCTGAGTGTGAGCTCTGCTCAGCAGTAAGGAAAACATCCTTGTATTACCAACACTGCATCCAGCTCAAAGACAAAAATATGAAACACAGCCCCACACCAGCCACTGTGAAGAAAATTCATTCTACCCCACCCCAAATCAATAATAATGAAGGAAAAAGTTGTCATCTGAGCCCTTTTTCAGAGGTAAAGATAGGGAGGGTTTTTTGCTAGGTAGAGGAGCAACCTTCTCCTTTGAAAGCACAGTAGATGTTGTTTGTCTGCTGAAAATTCCAGCTGGATTATGCTTCTGAGGCCTCATACGTGGGAGAGCAGCCCCTCTGTGCCTCCTTGGGGAGAGCTTGGTTTGCAAGCTAAATAGCTGAAAATGGGATTCCTGTAAGTATGTCAAGAAGTAGTTTCTAGCAGCCTTGACAGTTTGCTGTTAAAAACTCTGGAGAGGCTTAAAGGCTGTGATTTAGTTTTTCATATAAATTTTGTAATCAATAATAATATTAAGAACTTCATCTTTTGGGTTTGAAATATATAGGTCCTCATGATCTATGGATCTGGATCCTATCAGTTTTTTGAAATACTAAGTGAATCTCCTCTGTGTCAGTGATCTGAATATAATGTGTTGAAAAAAATAAAAGAATAAAACATAGATGCTTCTTAAGAAAAATCTAGACAATAGAAACATTAGCATGGTCATTTGGCATTGAATATAGTCACACAAACTGAAGTGGGATTCGTTGAGGTCATACTGTAAAGTAGATAACAATCAAATATTTCATGCTTCTTTTTCTACTCTGCATTTTTTAGATACTTTATTTCAGTCATACTGTTTAAAAATAGAAATTAAGTTGTATATTTTATGTCTGACAATGGTCAGGACCAACAGACCAAGCAGGAATTCCAGTGCATTGGACATAATAAAGGGAAAGGGTGACGATGAAAGGCGGATAGCACCTAGCAGTTTTAATACAATTGTCTGGAATATAAATCTGTTTCTCCTAATTGAAAGCAAACAAACAAAACAAACAGTTTTCTAATGAATACAGCATTATTTTAGGTTATCACTGCCCTTTTAATAAGGCAGATCTTGGTGCTGTTGGGTATCATTTAAATTGACCTTGTTGAGACTAAAGTTAATGAGAGCATTTATCAGTGTGATCTAAGAGGAGAGTGTTGTGCTCAGAACTGCTTTCTAGTTTACCACAATAACTTTAATAAACCCTTTTCCCCCCATTTGGGTGGAAATTTCTGAATGGAAATGCATATATATTGTGCATTGTGTTCTTATGCAAATTTTGAATGTCTTTAATTATCAAAATTCGATCAAAGCATGTATCTGTGGGAAAGTATTTTTCTTTGGCTTATATTCATGCTGACTTGAAGAGAGTTTCATAGTGTGTAATTTAAGGTGGCACTTGAGCTCATTTAATTTTACACTTGGCTATGTATTATTTTTACCCTCTGTTCACATTTTTCATCAGTGGTCTGAATAATCTATACCTTCTTCAGTCCAACAGAGTGTATGAAGTTATATTTGAACTCATGTTTAAAATGCAAACCAAGTGCTCTTTATACCCTTGAGGAAGAGCAGTACTGCTATCAGGAATAATTAGGTTTTAATTGTCATTGACAAGTTGCTATTTATGTGTCTTCCTCAGACCTTGTTTACTCGCTCTTCATGCTTTCTTTCTTTTGTGTAGTCAACATCCCAGATACTTCCTTCTGAATATGTCAATTTTGATTTCTTGGATAAATTAAATGAAAAAAATCCCTTACTACTTACTAGCAAACCCCCTTAACCTTTTCTGATTCCTCCAGTATATTTGAATTGTACTGTGTTTTAATTCTATTAACCAGAGTAAAGAACACAGAGGGTCAACAGATGCCATACAGAAATTCTGTAAGAGTGTTAAAGACTTTATCCCTTGGCATTGCTAACAAATCAATACCTGGCCAGATTATACATTCTTTTGGGGGGAATACAGTGATGAAAAAAAGCTTATTCCTTCTATAAGTAATTATTTGCTTAAAAGATTCCTTGGCCCTTCTAAACCCGATTGCTTTTTGAGTGTCGTGCACGATGCACACTTGTCTGTTTGTCTGATCAATATGTATTAGATGTTCATCCAAATCTACTAGCTGTGTCAGCTTTTAGGTCCCTGTCCTTGGCTAAAATGTTCCGCTGTTTTACCATTTGGGGTGGACTCTTCTGAATGCTCTGGAGCTTTCCTTTTGATTTGATGCAACTGCAAGGAGATTTAGGCTCCTTGGTGTAAGAAAAAACTTTGCGAAGTTCTAGAGCCTTCCATCATGTCACTCTCCTTCAGTGTGCAGAGGTCCTTAGCTGTAAATCCAAACAAGGTTTGTGGCCCATGAGCTAACAGTCCCTTTTTTCCTCCTTGCTTCAGTTCCCAGCAGCAGAAAGGAGAGACCAAAAAGATTTAAGGAATAGCTGAGGGATCAGAGCTTCATGCAGCTTTTCACAAAGCAGCAGTGTTGAGGTGGTGGCTCATAAAAGAGAAATATCTACAGACAGAGCCCTGTAAGGACCCCTCAACTTTGTCATTCTTTTCTGATACCTTCTGTGATTCTGAGCTAACCTGAGGGAATGTTTCAGAGCTCATTTCTGTTGGATTATTTGTAAAAGGTGAAAAAATGAGATGTGTAGGTTACAGTAGATTGGGGATGGGACTCCTGAGTGATCACTGGCAGACCATAACACTTGGATTAATGTCTTTATGTCTGTGCATGTTCTTGGGTTTTTCCATGTGTCCCCTTGTGAAATCTCTGCTTTTATTAAAATACTTCCTTCTTTCTTAATCAGAGAAAACGTTAATGCAAGTAAAGTCATTCTAGAGGACATCCTCAGAAACACAAGGATAAAACAGAGGGGTAAATGCCAGGGAAGGAGAATGTATTTTGCTGCATTTACTCAGTTCCATTTTAAAATGCCACTGGTGTTTGGCATTTAGCCATTTGTTAGAGAAAACAGATTCTGAGTTTCAGAGTCCTAATGATGTACTAGAGATTAGAAGGGAAAATTATAATTAATTTTGTGTAAAGTCCAAAGGCAAAATGCACTTGAGTAAGGAAAAAAAAAATTGTCCAATTTCAAGTGCTGGCATTCTTCAGAGTGATGATGGGGACATATACAGGAAGAGGAGCTAATGAGCTGCTGTTTTCTAATCAAAAAAACAAAAAAAATCTAGTAATAAAATGATAAGCTTCCCATTTCCATGTCATTTAGAAAATGACAAAAATAGACCACTGATTACTCAATGAAGAAAGAATGACAAAGTTTAGTGGATTTTGTTATCACATTTCATAGTAGATCAAATGTATTGCTTAGTTTGGCAATTTTATTTAAAAATAAAAATGACACACCTATCATATTTCTTACAGTTTATTGATTAGTCAAAGAAGGTAGGTTTTGATATAATTGTTTGTTTTTTTTTACAAGCCTTTCAAGTTGCGAGGTGTTTTCAGTTCCACATATGTCCATCTCTGCCTATCTGTCTTGGTTAATCATAGATACATGACATAATTAAGAGGAAACAATTTTGTGTGGCATTCAAGATGACAGTTTCTTGAAGAAACTGAAAAAAAAAATGTTGGGAAATATTTATTTGCTCCCTCATAGAGAAATGGGCCACCAAGATGACACATTTGAAAGCTACCAACACCACTTTCAAAAATTTGAGTGGGAAGAAAGAAAAATGGACATGAATGATGTAACATAAAATCCCAGAAGGAAAGACCTGTTCACCTAGAAAGAAATTGTTATATATAGGAGCTATGAAAATAAGAAATATGTTGAATAGTTTTGAAAAATTGCAAAGTAACATTAACTCCCTAGGTGTACCTCAAGTTGAAGTAATTCTCCTAAATACTCTAAATTACTTTTTTTAATGTCATTTACTTTTTTATTTTATGAGATAAGTATTTAGGTAAGTAAGACTGATGAGTAAATCAAATAGGAAATCTTGGGAAAAAGCATTTCTTAACAATTCTTGAATATTTAACCAGGTGGAATTCCCTTCACTTACTAATATTTTTAACTAAAATGTTAACTTTGTGTTCTAATTTTTCTGAGCCTTTTACCCAAACTTGGTGATAGCGATAATAAGTGATGCTGTGGTAACATTCTCAAGCAAAGGATCAGCCCTTGAAGCCTTGGCATTAAACTTGTCTATTTTTCAAAGAAGAGTAGCCAAAATAAGCCTTTAAAGGTGAAATACTCCTAAAGAAAATTATGTTGGGGATATTCTTCTCCTATACAAAACCATGTTTTCTGTCTCCCATGAGTCAGGTTTTATGAAACATCCTCTCCCTAAACACCTTCCTAATCTCAAGGGAACAATATAACATATCATATAATTTTTGATTTTTTTTTTCTTTTTGGAGATGGGTTTGGTTTTGTGGTAGAGTTTGCCTGGCCTGTCCTAGTTGAGATAGGGGCCAGACCAGCTTTGGTATTTGTTTTTTGGTTGGGGGGAAAAGGGGAAGTTTTGGGGGGTTTTTTTGTTTGTTTGTTTTTAACATGTTTTTTCAGAGATGTGTACAGTTTTTGTAATGGTTAAAAGTTCTGTATTATTTTTTAGAATGCTTTTAATGTAAAACTATGACATTCTACTTCTTGCCTCTGTGAAATACACATGCCAGAAATTATTATTAAAATTATATTCTATTTATAACTTTCTGTTGGACAGTAAAACTATCAAATTAAATAGAAGGGGGAAAATTATATTTTATGGTATAAACATGGCATGTGCAAGGATCATTACCCACTTTGTGTTTCTGTGTGTGCTGACTGCAGCAATAGCCATTTCCCTCTGTGTCTGAGACAAGAAGGAAGCACAGCTGCTCAGAACACGTGGTGTAATGGCCGTAAACAAAAGGACAAGCAGTTCCACCTCAGCATGAGGTGTGAGAGTGTTGAGGATGTCAGAGCACTGGAAGAGGCTGCCCAGGGAAGGTGTTGAGTCTCCCTCACTGGAGACATTCCAAATGCACCTGGGTGTTCTCCTGTGTCACCTGCTCCAGATGACCCTGCCTGGACAGGGAGTGTGTGACAGTGTTCACAGGGGTCTCAGGATGAGGGAAGAGATGAGGATCTGACTCCATGTTTCAGAAGGCTTGAGTTATTATTTTATGATATATATTACATTAAAACTATACTAAAAGAATAGAAGAAAAGGTTTCATCAGAAGGCTAGCTAAGAATAGAATAGCAAAGAATGATAACAAAGTTTTGTGGCTCGGCTCTCTGTCCGAGCCAGCTGGGCTGTGATTGGCCATTAATTAGAAACATCCAAGATGGGCCAATCACAGATGCACCTGTTGCATTCCACAGCAGCAGATAATCAATGTTTGCATTTTGTTCCTGAGGCCTCCCAGCTTCTCAGGAGGAAAAATCCTAAGGAACAAATTTTTCATAAAACATGTGTGTGACAGGGAGTGTTCTGGTTTGAAAGCAAAACCAGTGAGAGACTCCAGGTCAGAAATACAATTTATTAGGAAAAGGGAAAAGAAAACCAAAATACATGCAATAATACAAAAGAAAAACCACTGACAGTCAGAGTACAACCTGACAGCCTGTGGGTCAGGGTGTTGGTAGCAGTCCAGTTGGAATGGTGGCTGCAGTGCTCCTGGAGTGGCAGATGTGGTTCTGCTGGAGCAGTGATCCTGTAGAAAGGGTGTAGTCTTCCTCTGAAGATCCAGTGGAAAAGAAGGCCATTCCTCTGGAAATCCAGTGGAAAACCTGACTGTTCTGCCCCAAACCCCAGATTATATCCAGGTGGGGATGCTTAGCTCCTTCCCCTGGGTGGAGTATCTCACAATGGGCTGTTATCATTCTGAGTCATGCAATGGGTCCATTAAATGGAAATGGCTCCTGGAGGGAGTTATCTCTGAGTCATGTGGAAAGGCAGTGATTATCTCCCATTAACAGGAGATAAGGAAGAAACAATGTCCCACCTGGTTTCAGCAGCTCTTGAGGATGGGAATAGAATATATCTTAATATTGTAACCTAGGACAGGGTGGATGGACTGGATGATCTCCAAAGGTCCCTTCCAACCGTGACTATTCTGTCATTCTGTGAAGATGGAGCATCTTCTCACAGATTTGATTGGTTCAGCTAAAGTCTTAGGATTTATCATTGAATTAAATTAGATGAAGAATGAGATTTCATAACTTCCAGGAACTTTCAGAGTTTTGTTGGTAATCCTTGTGCATGTCCCAGCTTCCGCAGCTGAAAAATCCAGGGAAAAATGTAATTTTGTGATATATTGCCATGTATTTCAAGCCTAATTTTTCTTTCTTCTCAATTTTGTTTTCTGAAATGAACCTCATATTGCTGCCTGATTTTTCTTGTGATGTCTCTGCTAAACTTAATGTAGATATTTTAGTTTTACTGCTATGTTGTAATATTTTTCTCCAATGTTCAGCTGCCTAAGCAGGCTCTTCAAGTCTAGTCAATTTTTAGTCTCAGAAAAAATAAGTGTCTGTATGATTTTTGGATTTGCAATTTAGCTTCAAAGAATACAAAAGGCACTGGGTGGGATGAAAACATCTGTCTGCACTGTATTGACATTTATTGTGAATTTAGTGTTTTCTTCGACTGGTAGCACAATTCATATCTCCTATTTTGAAAACATTATTCTTTCTTTCAAAGGTACATTTACATTTTGCTTATATAAAAATGTCTAAATTAAAGTACTGAGTAGAAGTATAAATGTGCATAGGCTGAGGATCTTTTACACGGTATGGTTCCTTTTTTTCCACTGAATTAAATGGCTTTTTACTGTTGTATTTGCCTGGACAGCTTTATTAAAGAGATCAGATACTTCTTTCAAAAATATTCTTATGTCTGTATGGTTTACATGAAAGCAGTGTTTTAGGAAACATGAAAAATTGAATCAGGGGATGTTTAACTGTATCAGCGTGAAGTGTGTATACTTGCACAAGTACCTATGGTTAAAACGTAAACATAAAAACCAGGACATGAAAAATCCAATATTTCCTTGCCAGTCTGTACAAACACTGCTTCTGACTGAAATACGTGCCTTTGGAGCAGCTCTCAGTGATACATGATTTAAAACTGAGATAGCATACGATTATAAATGCCATCTATAGGGAACAAGCACGTCTGCAAATCTGCCAAAGGGACTTAGAAGTGTTAGGAAGGAAAATAGGAGGAGGATGAGTAGGAACAAGAGTTACCTGCATAGAGGCACAAATCACTCACAGGAAATACCAAAACTGAACAAGCCTGTCACAGCCATAGGCATGTTGGAGGTGCTGGAGCTTGACCGGAGAAGGGTAACAAGGCTGGTGAAGGGTCTGGAATATGGGTTTGGAGCTGGGGGTGTTTATTCTGGTGAAAAGGAGGGTCAAGGGAGGCCTTATCACTCTCTACAGCTCCCTGACATGAGGCTGTAGCCAGGTAGGTACTGGCTTCTCCTCCCATCAACCAGCGACAGGACAGGAGGAAACAGCCTCAAGGTGATCCTGGGGAGGTTTAAATTGCGTGTTAAGAAAAATTTCTCCACTGAAAGGGTGTTTGAACATTGGAACAGGCTGCCTGGGGAAGTGGTAATCACCATCCTGGAAGTGTTCAAAGGATGTTTAGATGTGGCACTTGTGGACGTGGCAGTGACAGGGTAGTGATTGACCCTGATGATCTTAAGAGTTTCTTTTGCCAATCTAATGCCTTTTCCAAACTACAGCTTCCCATTCTTCCAGTTGCAACCCAAATGCTGGTGTTGAGGAGGCTGCTATGGAAGGAACTGGTGAGTTTTGGGGGCTAGATTACTTCTTACTGATGATCCCAGGAGGTTCATAATGCACAGATACAGACATTGGTCAGGTTATAGAGCTATTAATAATAGTGTGTGCTTTTATTTTATGTTTTTTTTTTCATCAGAGACACATCAAGTGGCCTATTCAGACCTCAGGCTGATATTCAGAGGATTCACACTGAGGGGTGTTGCAATGTGCAGTACTGACAGCCTGCTGTGTGGCACAGGATTTATGTGCCCTGGGTATTGATCTAATTCATACAGAATCCACATGAATATATGAGGTGAGAGAGGCCAGTTATTTGTAACACTAAAATAAAGTTTCCATGTAAAGTTCCACCTTTTTTTTTTATGGCTCTTGTAGATTTTGTGGCAGCCAGATATAGTGAACTGTAAAAACTGAAATAAAATTAAAAAGTCGACCAGATTCTCTCAGCTAACATCTGAAAAGAATGACATCTACAGAGCAAAAAAGCTAAAGCATAGATATTTACAGAGAGGGATGTAATAAATCATTTCTTCATGTTTTTTTTTTCTTTTCCTGTAGAAAGAAAAAATGTGATATAAAATGAAGATATCAATAAAATTGGTAATACTGACCCAGCTGCTGAAACTGGTTTCCCTACCAAAAGGCAGCAGGAGCAGCAATACAGAAATCCAGTCTAGGAGACTGCAAACTGGTAGTAAATCAGAATAGCACATACTCTAATGGTAAATTCAGAATGACAATATTAACTAGGAAAACTTATTTAAAATACATTTTCCTGTCAATCAGTTCCTTGCTGCCAATGTGCATTTTCAGATTTACTGGATTAGAAAAAAAAAGTTAAATAGTTTTGTTTAAAAGTCAAATTAGAGAGAAATATACTTCTCAGGGTATGTGTAATCCTCAAAACAAAAACACATGCTAATCTATTTTATACCAATAGTACTTAATGTATATTAACCTGTCTTTAGCCATGCAGATCCCTGAGATGTGTCTAGAGCTGCCTTTTGTGTAGTTACTTGATTTCTACTATGGGCTGAACAAATGCCACCCTAAATTCCCACATGTAATGGTAATTTGACCTCAAATTCATCTCAGGCACTGAGTGGGGACTCTGGAGTAATACCCTTCCAGCTTTATGTAAACAAAGGGAGAACACTGTCCTTCTTCACAAAATATCAGGGCTGAGAAATAGGGTTTTCAACAGCTCAGATTGACATGAAAGTTTGGACAAACCCTATTAAAACTGAACAAATATTACCTGGATAAGTATGAGTAGCTTTACAGTTAACTGAGAAAGTCATGTAATTACAGGCAGTAGCTGTAAAATTGGAACCCTGTGAAATCATTTGTTTTGTCACCGTGCTTGAGGAGCTGCACAAGTGATTGAAAGGAAATATTGGACAAGACTTGGCAAAGATCTCACTTTTTTTTGTCAAAAAAATGGAGGAGCTAAATCCATCTCTTTCACAAAATATAGGACAAATATGCCAAATCCACTTTATGTAGCTGCTGTTACATTTTTCATTGAAATGGTCGATATCAAACATCTCTAAAACAAATAGAGATTTCTCCATGTCTCACTTTCTATAAAACTGACAGATGCAATTTTTTGGTGCTCAGCTGTATCGAAGTACCAAAAACTGTATTGTCCTTTAACCTTTACTCTATTTACTCAGAAATAAATATACCCTTACTTACACTAGTAAACTTTTCAAGTTGAGTACAGCATTTGTTTTCTTTCCTATATTTTCCTATCTATTTCAAATTCTGCTACTTTGACACTTTTTTTTTTTTTAAATAAGTGTAATTTTTCATCTAGTTTCAACAAGAAAGCAGGAAAATATACCGGAAAATATGTATAAAAAACCAATTCCTGCTTATTTGGGTTGTCCTTGAAAAATTCAGTCTTGATGGTCCAAATAGTGGTAGCTAAAAGAAAGCTTTCAAGGTTTGAAACAGACAAAATTTTATAATAAAATTAAGTTGCATTTATTTCATTTACATTATGTCTGCTTTATAGAAATTAGGTGTATTTTTTTCAACTTGTTAGTTTATTATTTCACAAAAGTTCAAATGTCTGTGTTACACTTAAAGGAAGGTTTAATTATAATGATATACTACAAGAAAAGTAGTAAATTATATACTACAAAAAAGTAGTAGTCCTTTTCCTGAATTGAAAAGTTTTAATGATTTTTTTGGGTGTATCTTCACCCTGTTTTTCCTGTGGAATTTATTTTGCATAATATTCCCACAAGGGGACCTATAGATGCAACCAAGATTCTCTTCTTTTTTTTACCTAAGTATATTGAACTACATTTGCCTCCTCTGCTGAGGCTCTTTTCCAGCCCTGTATTCATCTGTGGCTTTCTTCTGAGCTTGCCCTGGTGCAGCATTCTCTTTCTGAGAATCAGAGCTGATAGCATTGGACACAGATTTCTGGGAGGACTCACATTTTTTTCCTCCAACATCAGTCTTGTAGCATGTTTTTTGTTTGTTGTTTTGGTTTTGGTTTTTTTGGAGGCCCATAAGCCTGTAATTACATACCTCATCCTGTTTGTCTGTTTATATGCATGTTATCAACTCATTAGTTTTCTATCAGTTGCCTAGTTCTTCCTCAGCATTGCAAGACTTAATGGAGAAGGACATTAGTGGTTGAAAGTGGTTCCTGGAGAACCCTCAGATGAAAGTTTTCTAGACTTACAGACATAAAATGGCTCAACTGTGTGACTAATCCATTTTGTAAAATGAAAAGTAGTTTGTCATCACCTAAAATTCATTTCTTTGTCCAAAAGCAGAACAAATTTGTTCTCTCTTAATGGCTGTCAGTGCCCAGTTATCTGCTTGGTATCTGTTTGTTGACAGCTTTTTGGTTTTGGTGGTGTTTGCTGCTGTCCCATGCCATACAGATATTTTTTTGACTCTTCTGTTTTGCAATCTCCTTTGCTTGCAGGGATGATCACCTACTAACTAATTCATATTCCAAGCTTTGATTACTAAAAAGGAGCAATTAAGTACTCTAAGTCTCGAAACCTCAGCAATGAGTAACTTTCTTATTTCAACGTGTTGTTTCATGGTAAAGATGATTGTCTTTCCTTCTGCCCCCACTAAATTCAAGGCAAAACCACCATTCCACACTGGCTCTCCGGCAAGGCACAGTTACCAAGTGCTTTCTTTCATGGCATTTCACATCATGTCTTTCAAATGGACAGTCAAGAGTCAGAGCCTGCTGTTTATGATGAGAAGCACAGTCACAAAGCCAAATGACCAAAAATATGAATTTTCCCCCTTTTACGACTGAGCCAAGGCTGGTATCAGCCATCCAAAGGAGAGGTGGTGTGTGAACAACTCACTTGACTAAACAGCAAGGAAATGTCAGTCAACATTGAGTATTATGTGTTGAATTTGAATAAATTTAGCAATATATGATGGCTATATAAGGATCACATAAAATTCCTGAATTTTTTGAAGCTTGAGAAATCATAGCATCTGAAATTTTATCTGAACTTGGTGGTTTATCACCTTCTGGAGTGGGTTAGGTCCCTACCCTGGTTCAAAACATACTCATATTAATGGCTGAGCTACATTTGTTTCCCTGTCTTAATGCAATTTATATTTATACAGAGAGTTTTATAGAGAGAGACGAAAGAGTAAAGATTTCTCCATTTATGAAAATATTCTCTGTATGCTAACAGATGTGAACATTTCAGAAGCAGTGGAGTAGAAACAATATTTCTCTGATTGACTTCAATATCAGGCTAGATTTACTAACTATAAAGTTTACAACAAGTTTTTAAACTGTTTGGTTATTTTTGGCTGTTTTTTTTTTTTTCCTGGTAGAGATTCAGGACTGTGATTTCCCATTTTAAAAAGTTCAATTTCAGTTCTTGTAATGTATCAGTAGGATTTTTTTTTTGTGGTTTATGCTTCTGTTGTGAAGCAATGGACCAAAAGGATTGGCTTAATTTAATTTAAATGAAATTTGAATTCAATTTGGCCAGATTTCTAAATTTATTCAAACATTTTAAAATTCTCCATGTCATTCCTACCTTTAGGCTCTTGACTAGCCTTTACAATGCTGGCCTAGAAGCTTAAGTAATTAAAAAAAAAAAAACTTTTATTATAAACGACTTGAGAAATTGTATTGGTTGCTGACAGCCATGTCTGCTAGCAACTCCCCTTGAGATCTTTCAGGTTTGCAGTTTATGTGATTCCAGTAACCAGTAAAAATAGGCAAAAATGTGGAATTCCTCTCAGCATTTTCTCAGCCATACAGCTCTTTTGAGCCATGAGTTGGCCTTGCACATGTAGCCAAAGCAAGAAACCCTCTGGATGACACACCAGAATGGAAGATTATGTGAGTGCAAATAAGATAATGTTTTGTTATAATAATCAGATCATTAGCATTTCAATAATCCATCCTTGTAGCCAGCTTTCAGGTGACCGGCTGAGAAGGGCAACAGTAATGTTACTTTTCGTGTCTTGTGCTATCAGGTAATTGTGCTCTCAATTAGTTGGTACTGCACAGAAGCATAAAAATATATGCAATATGTGCTTGTTTCATTTAAATGGAGACCTGCACCATAACAATTTGTTAAGGGTTTGTTTTATGAAGGGTGGTCTTTACTAGCAGCTACCTTTAATGGTGATGTTCCAGAAAAGAGCCTGTGATTAAATCAGGGTCTTACCAATTTTAAAAATCTTTTTTTCTGTAGAATAATACATGAGGGTGAAGATAAATCATATGCATTGTACATTAAATTAATATAATATTTAATTTGATCAATGAAGTAATTCATAACTGAATAGCATCCTATTCATTGTGGGCACTGCAAAAAACAATATGCCCAAAACACCAAGTAGCAGAAGCTTAACTCCCCTCTGACATATTAGTTTAATGAAAATAATGTTAAACAGCTTTTCAGAACTGAGTTGTGGAAGTATAAATCCTAGAATGGCGCCAAAAACTTGCAGAATACTACATCAAAACCCCCAACATTTCTATTATTTGAAGGGAAAGATCTAAATAATTCCTTTCTGTTTCTTCATTTTGACTTTTGCACAATGTTCCATAGTATCTCTCTGACTTCTATACCTTGTCAGAGCTCTGCCTGATAAGATAATGTGCCCATTGACACTCAGGCTGCCTTAGTAGATTTAATCTACTTTTGTTTCTTTTATTTCTTTCTTCTAGTCTAGAGAACCTGGGAAAAAAAATGGATTAGGTTCTATTTCTTCACCCATGCTTGTTCTGGGGGCAGGTGAAGAGGTTTTACAATTTTCAGTATAAGCTGCAGCTACAAAAAAAAGCCAGGAGAGCCAACTGCCTGCAAAATTGGAAAACAGCAGAGCTGCAACAGCAAATTTGAGACAGAATATTTAAGTTCCACCTTTATAGAGAAACTCTGGTAGAAGTTGCACCTCTAAAGTCTGTGAAAGGTGATGATGTATAATGTAGGTGAACTTCAAACAGAGCAAAGATTGAACAGGGGTTTCTAAGTGTTCAGTCTGGTTTTCCTCTAGTAAGAGGTGGTGTTAGTTAACTCATACATGTCATAACTCAGAAAAAAATTGGCTTTTTTATTTTTTTGAAGTATTTTTTATTCTTTCCTCTTTTGTCATTCTTTTCTGTTCCTTGTCTGAATGGTTAACAGAGTAGAAAAAAAATGTTGATGCTCCCTCTGTGCAAATGCTGCCTTTGTCAACATTTGTAAGATGTAATGGTGTTTTCCATGTACATCCATTTTGGTTCACATGAACAAATTTGGCAATTTGTTGGTTTGTGCATTCAGTTTTGCTACACGGAACCTCAGATTTCCTCTAGAGTGAATCCTGTTTTTGGAAATCAAAGTCTCTTTTTCTTTCTCTCAATTTAAGAAAGATGAGATAGAACAGCTCAGGAAATCATTCTGTCCATCTCTATCTACCCACACATACATGTATATATTCATATGTGTTCATATGTATGTGCATATCTGTAAATAACACAACTGCCCTTGAGTTCTTTTATACACTTTGAGTAAACCCTTTCTAAAACCATCCCTGTTTCATTTGTTTTTGAGATTTCACAAATGGGCTGCAGGGATTTGTCCTCTACGTGACTGAGTCACCATGTGAAGTGAGTTTCTCCTTCCTACACTTGACTTGCAGCTATACCTTTCCTGGTCTGAGATAGCTAATCATTTCTTATTTGCCTTGTACATAGTGGTTTCATTTCCTTTTATCATAATCCCTTCCTGAATCCCTATGAATATTTATTCAATATTTCATTATCTTGTATATAATCAAAGTGACAGTACATTTGGACGCTGAACACCGAGGCACGTAAAGATGCAGTCCCTGTGTAAACAGTAAGAAACCTAATTTCCTCTGAAATGTTTATTCCAAATGCTTTCTGAAACAGAAGAAGAGAATAAAAGAATTTTAATTCCATGGTGATACAACACATAGCTGAGAGTGGTTACAAAAGGTCAGAAGCTGCTTCTTTTTCACTGTATCACAGATGAGTCTCCAGCCCCACTGGGGTTTTCTGCTTCTGTCACTGTGCAAAGAAGCCCTACTGCTGTTTAAACAGGGAGTCTTTGGGGTTTGTTTTTCCTTTTCCAAAAACCCATTTGCTGTGAGCTTATCTCCAGTAAGAATATAAGAATATAAGAATATAAATTGGTACTGTATTTTTTATAGAAAAGTGGTCATTGTTATGGATTGTTTAATAATCACTGCTAAGTAGAAAACAAATAAAAGTAATAGAGAATTTGATTTGAGTCACGCATGACATGGAAGCATTAGTCCAATAATGGTATGAATTCATTGAAAATTGCATAAATTATCCTTTGCTACTTTGTGTAAGCAAGAAATATACACATGGATAAAAAGGCAACATTGGCTTGCAGTGTTCCAAACTGCAAGGTGTTAATAGTTCATCTTCCTTTATGAGGAAAAATTGGAATAATTAAATAGTTAAGTGGATTTACTCAAGTTCTGATTGAAGAGATGTATTTGAGTTTCAAATTAGGTCCCAAGGTACACAGCAATCCAAACCATAAAATATGAAAAACAGGTTTTTGATCAAAAGCAAGCCCTTGTTCCCTTCCCCCCCTTTACCCCCCTTAAAATATGACATTGCACCATATAATTGCACAGGAAATTAAAACTCTTTTCACAGGTTTAATAATAGATGAGCTATAGGCCTTGAAATAATAGTTTTTATTGAGCTCTGCCATTCTCCAGCGCAGCATGCAATCTGTGGCTTACAACTTGCACCTCTGTCAGCTCAGAGATGGATTAGCAAAAACAGCACAGGGTTCCATTTGGAGACCACAGGAAGCAAACAGGTGCCAAAAGCACAAGTCACTCTCTTTGACTCTTTTCCCTTTTTTATTTTTTTTCCTTCTTTCTGGTTTTGATTCACTAAAATTCAGCTGGAAAAAGTGCTTTGTAGAGTTCTGCTTCATGGTCAGCGAGCTCTTTAGGAAGCTGCTTCTGCAGGTCAGTATTGTCTGGATGCTCCTGCCTGTTTTCATACCATTTTCATCAGACTGACAAATACTACATAATCTAACACAGACACTGTAATCCAAACTCATGACTGAACCTGGGGGTTTTGTCATCTCTGCAGTATCAGGGTGTGCTTTTGCCTCAGTGTGGATGAAGAATTCTTCTGAGCAGTGAGCTTTCCTGTCTGCATTAATTGATAGGCAAACAGAGAAGCTGCCTGTGGAGAGCCGTGTTCAATAGGCAGCAGTTGTTTCAGTTGCTTTTTCAGGCCAATTCCCCATCAAGAAAGATCTTAGAAAAGGCTGGCAGGCAGAGGAAAGAGAAAAGTTAAACTTTTAGGCCTGTGCATTCAAGTACATTGTGTTGGAAGTGGGAAAGTAGAAACAATTGGAAATTGTCAGTTTGGAACGTGCCATGTGGTCACAGCAATTACAAATCACACTGTGTGCAACAAGCAGTAAAAAGCTCAGTAGTTTAACCCATTTCTGGGATCAGACTTACTCTCACTGCTGAGGACAGCTGGCACTAGTAATACATAAACACATGCATGTACATATATTCTCAGATAAAACAACAAAGGACAATTATTAGAGAACTTGGGGAGCAGAGTTTGCAGTCTTTTTAAGCATTTGGAACTTTTCAAATGTAAAAGAAAGCTTCAAGAAAAGCTACTGAAAAACCATGGTTTTGGTTTTAGTATTTTAAACTACTTTTCTTTCAATACTATCTCAATACCATACTACTTTAAGAAAGCTGTTTCTTTTCTAATCACTGCTGTCATTGTTTCCAGAAGGATAGGAAGTTGTAAATCTTCATTTAAGCTCAGTGTTAGTACTGTAATCCTGCACACTAGAGGCAGGTAGGCAAAAGAGACTTTTGTGAATCTGCAGTAAGGTTATTACTGCATGAATATCTGGAAATATTTGAGAAAATCTACAGGGAGCCATGCTTATTTCAACATTTCAATTCAGTGTGGCAGACCCCGAGTTAAATCATCTACACTAATGTAAAATGCTGATTTTTAGTGCTTGATACTGCCATGCTTTAGCTGCCCAACAGTCATTTCCTATTGAAAGATAACATGTCTCAAAAACCCTATTTTTTTTTAAATCTTACTAAAGTGGGACATGGTATAATTTTATTTCAGTGCAGTCTTATCTGCATTCTGACAGAGCTCCGAGAATTTCTTCATGCTGTGTTAGGGTGCTTCGATACATTTAATAACATCTTAATAAATGTACACCCCAGAATGACTTTTCAAGAACCATAACATTAATAATTTGCAAGCTTAAATCAGAAAAAAGGGTATGTGAAGTAGGGTGTGTTTGATTTCTCAGCAGACCTCTGAAAGCATGCTGGTTTCTGGTGTGACCAGGACGTCAAGGCTGACGAGCAGAGGGGTTTCCTTTCTTCCACAGAGTCACAAAACAACTGATGAGGTTTTCTGAGCTGCTCACTCTTGGGTGTGTTGTAGGGATCTGTGTGCAGTCAGGCCTGGCACAGCTGAATGAGTACTCAGCATCAGATCAGCAATGTGCCCCAGTCTTGGGAGGTGCAGGTGTCTGTCACAGACATCTTTTTTGGAAAACCCTTTCCTTAGGATTTTTCCTCCTGAGAAGCTGGGAGGCCTCAGGAACAAAATGTAAACATTGATTATCTGCTGCTGTGGAATGCAACAGGTGCATCTGGGATTGGCCCATGGTGGATGTTTGTAATTAATGGCCAATCACAGCCCAGCTGGCTCGGACAGAGAGTCTGAGCCACAAGGCTTTGTTATCATTCTTTGCTATTCTATTCTTAGCCAGCCTTCTGATGAAATCCTTTCTTCTATTCTTTTAGTATAATTCTAATGGAATATATATCATAAAATAATAAATCAAGCCTTCTGAAACATGGAGTCAGATCCTCGTCTCTTCCCTCAACCTGACACCCCTGTGAGCACCGTCAAAAACACCCTTGGTTGAAAAGCTGCATTTCTGTAGTTTTGCCATTTTTAACTGTAAGGGGAATTTTCTCAACTGATGCAGAGGAACATAATGATTTTTCTCTTTCTATTTTCAAAATAAACAAAATAAGGAAAATTTAAATAAAAATGCCTAACTACACAGACTAACATGAAATATGCATAAGTGAAACTTTAAAGCATGGGTTGAACAAGGAATTTAGTAAAAGATGCACATAAGAGAAAGATAGTTTTTTTAATAGCTGGAAACAAAAAATTCCAGTTTGGATAAATTCAGATTCTAAATAAAGTTGAGATTTTCTCACAGGAACAGGTATTAAATATATGCGGCATGTTTTATGGCTCCTTTTTGGCTGATGAGTTTAAATGTCTTAAAGGCTCGAGTTTATTCTTACCCTGGTTTTAATGTAAGAATCAGTTGACAAAACTGTAGTGTTTGTTCACAGAAAGACAAATCTCTGTGTGTGTGTGTTTTCTTGGGGTGAGATATGTGTTGATGAAATCAGTTTTGCAGGCCACATTCTGCTTACAGAGGAAATAGATTTTCTCATGGAAGGCATTCAGTTTTGGGTTTGGCATGTTGCCACAGACATTTTGATCTACCAGGTACCCAAAATGACACCTCCTGGGAGGTTTTTGTCCACAGTCTATCAGGCTGAGCAGCTTTAGGAAAGAGTATTTTATAGCATTTTACAATGAGCTGCTCTTTTTCAATCAAAGGTTTGAAAATCTGGCTTTATTATAGGCATATACACTTATTACCAGTGTATTTGCACAAAGCAGAGTAATTTTATTTATTTATTTATTTAAAACCAATATTTATTTTAAAAATGAGAATCAGAAAGAACATCTTGATTCTAGATCCATACCTTTGACTTATGTTGATTAGTTGTTAGCTGGGTATCCAGAGGAGGCTTTGTCTGCTACTTTTCTGTGCCTTATTAGCAAAGCTCTGTGGAACTTAAGCACTGGGAAGGTGACTTACCCTGTGCTGATTTTGTTTTATGGCATATACCTCTTTCCCTTTTTCCTTTTTTTTGGGAGATGATGCTTTGATAAAGAGCAAATTACTCTTCTAAGACCATAAGATATTGGCATGGCATTGTTGGCAGCTGCCTAATGCTGGTTTCAGTTCTATTTTCAAAAGTGTAGGTGGATGGAGGCAAAGGGCAAACTGCCTGTTTCATGCTTAGACAGGTGCTGTGATTGGGATATGACAAAATACCCCAGGTATTTTAATACAGCTCTACAAGGAATGAAGTTGGTCCTGAATTTATTTAGTAGCAGTTTCCCTGGAGACAATCTTTGTGAGCTGGTTAAATTCTCAAGAAGAAATGCTAACAAATAAATAAATAATTTCATAATTAATGGGGCTGACTGACATTGGCCTGGCTGCCACATGCGTCCTTCCTCTGAAATGATGATTTACATTTCTTGCAGATGGCAAGTATTTGTTTTGGGGGCTCTTCAAGCAACACTATATACTGTAAATGATTTATGATGCTCTGGCTGAGATTATTTACTGAGAATCCTAATGCACTGAGTAGGGATTACAAAATGGTTGGTATTACACAGACAAAAATAAATTTCAAAATCAGGGATTGTTTTTAGAATAAATACCACAAAGTTTGTTATTCATAAGTGCCTGTAGCTGATGCTACTACACGAGCATTAGAATGAATGTGTTGGAATACAAATAGCAGAATGGTTTATAACCTATTCTCTTGTAGTCCATAGCATGTGTTGATTTATACTGACAAATGCCAAGAGATGATGTGGCTCTGATTCTTTTTCCATCTGTACTTTGTAAATCAGGGATCCACAGAGGAGAACACAGCTGTTAGTCCTTGCTTGTTTCCATCTTTTGCATTAAATAATTTGGGGACTAAATAAACAGAAGAATATTTCAACCTGTAGCTTAGGCAATCTGCCACTTTCCTTCTCTGTCCTTTAGGAGCTAACATCCTCAGCCTTCACTTCCAGGGTTTGGACTGAAAGCATCTCCATGCTGAGGAAGCCTGTGGCTTTACAGGTGGTATTAGCATACAGAAAATATTATAATGAGAGGTTTCTGTTTCTAATAGGGAATAACTATGCACACATTACACATGGCTCAGCTCCATGTAGAGGATTTGCAGTGAGTGGTATTTTCAGTGGTTAAGCCCCAGCTTTAGTCACATCAGCCTGATCACCCCAGGTGTGTTTAGAATCAGCTGAAGGCAAGCAGAGAGGGCACCACAGCCATTCAAATCTGAATTTAGACCCCCAGCATTTTAAATCACTGTTAGGAAAAAAACCATCTTTTGTCACTGACTGTGAGGAATAAAACAGGGATGCCATCTTCATCAGTAACACTCCTGTGTGCCACTGTTCTACGTTTGCAGGGTGAAGGTACTGAGTCCATATCACAAATTAAAACACACTTAATGACTGTTCTGTGTTTTGCTTGGATTAAATGAATGAACAACAAGTGATATCCATCATATAAATTTAAACTATCATGTGATGAAAGCAAGGAAGACTTGTTTTTGATGATTTTGTTTGTGCTGAAGAGTGTGCCCTAGGACACGATTACAAATTTCCATTCCACTCTGGTTTTATGAATTCAGCAAAGCAAAGCAGAAACAAAACAAACAGAAAGCCTTGATAGAATGATAAAGCAAATGTGTGGAGCTGTAAATCACTGAGGACAGGATTGAAACTCTTTAAATTTGCTGTGCACAATCCATTATATTTACATTTAAGTGATTTCTTTAGCTCTCCACTTCTTTTCTATAATGCACATTTAGCACAGCATAGAAGAAAAAACAATCAGGCTTTATTTTTTAGTGTTGGTTAGAAACATATTAATTTATACTGAAAGTAGAGATTCTATTCCATCTAGAATGGCTGCTTATTCATTAAATGTGTCATTAGGCAGACACATCAAACAAGTTTGTTCTTCAATTAGAAGTGAATGAATTCTTTTACATGATAGCAGGCAGAAAGGTTTCTATGATGGAGCACTTGTTGAGGTATTGTAAATAATATTAACAGCATAGCAAGAAAATTGTTTTAAATGTGCCTTTTGCAATATAGTCAATCCATAGGTCAGTCATTGTGTAATAAGGTGTAATATATTGCATATTTTTAAAATTTTTATTAACATAGTTTGTCCATTGACCATAATCAAGTAATATAATTTAATAATATACACAATAAGAAATGATACATGCAGTGCTTTGTTTTTTATAGTAGAGGTGTAGCATCTAGCAATGTCTTTAGGACTTGTTTTTCATATTATCATGGTTATATACTTTAGTTTCCTCTTTTTTAGCTGTTCTGATTTTAAACGTCTTGAATTCTAATAATGTTAAAAAAAATTAAATCTTTTTTTCCTTACAATTTATTGTCATAGGGTGTTAGGTTGGATTCAAACCTATCCAGGGGGGGACCCTCAGCCAACCCTTTCAAGCACAGATGCAGGCACACCACTGGCCAGAGAGAGAGATCCCAACCCATCAGCTGTCTAAGCCCAGGAAATCCAAATTCCCTATGCAAGGAGGGTCTGAACAATAAGACAAGATGGTTTTGTCCCACAATCTGAGAGAGTTCGTGTAGTTTGTCAGTCTCTGACCAACAACCTCACGTAACAATTTATCTTGTGTCTCTGGTGGCATACTGCCTCTCTCTCAATTGTTGTATTTATCTGATTAGCTTGTTGTTGCAGGGTTGTTCTGAAAATAAGCTCAGGAAATGTTTTTTAAGGTTAAAAAGTTCATTTTTCTAAATGGATGATCTAAATTTTCTAAATGGATGTTATCCTTACAGATTATTCAAAAATTGTTAGTCCTAATTTTCAGTGTTTAAAAAGTCTGTTATGCAGGAATTTAAGTACAGCAATGGGAAATCTGGTGTTTTTAAGCAGTAGGTTTGCTTTCAGATCCAGCAAGTATAAAATCTTAGCATCTACTGATTGAATTTGAACCATTTTAAAACAAAATGATAAGCTAGAAAAAATTCTTTCTTCTCTGTTTTCATTGTGCCAGCCTGTGAAAAACCTTGGTACTTCATTCCTTAAAAAGAAAAATAATAAATCAGTCAAACAAAATTTACAGGTGTGCCCAGGTTTACTATAAAAGTTCACAAGATATCTTTACTAGACAGTAAAAATCATGAACACGATAGAGATATCCTTTTTATGGCTTGTGATCATTTCCCCTCTCCCTCTCAAACTATCCTGTCATGTGCTGCCAGCAATAAATCTCTCATCCTTTTTTGTAAGAAAAAAAAAAATTATAATATTGTCCTATTACATTTCCTCTGTTCCAATGCTTCTAGCCCCCTTTTGTCTTAGCTGTTTCCCAACTAAAATATGTATTTTATCTCAGACCTAGTGTTCGCTGCTTGCATTACCTTCAAATTTTTTTTTTTTTTTTTTTTTCTTTTCAGCCTCAGTGAAGAATGCATATTGCTGAAAGATTGGCCATATGAGTTTGTCTAATAAAACATGTTGTCTTTTTTGAGGGCAGTGTCATACCTCTAACAACCCTGTTAATAATAGCACTGCATTCCTATGCAATGCTTGAGTACTGCAGAAATTTCAGTCAAGTAATGCTTCTTTTAGCTCAAGGTTTCCTACTGGAAACAAATTTTGTGGTTGATAAATCACAGATGGTGTGGAAACTCTTATATTCTGATATGAATAGGGAAAATAAAAGAATATTTTTCAGAAGATGATCTAAACTAGGGTCCAGCCTCTTGATATTGTCCAGATACTGCTTCTAATTCTCATCTCCTTTTGTGGCTGTTAAATTGTTTTAATCTAAAATTTATTTCTACTTATGCAGGTAATGTATTTTATATTATAGACATTATATTCACTAAGTTTGATTAATTTCAAACTTACAGGCATGGTAAAATTTAGTCATATACTATGAGTAATAATATATGAGAGAATAGTAGGGTTCTACAAGTCCCTAAAAACCTGTGAGAACGGTGTGATGGGACATTGCCTGTGTAGGTAAGTACACAATGTTGCTAAAATCTATTTTACTTTCAAAAACTAATTGGCAATGTCCAACCTCAAATAGTCTTCAAAAATTATTCCATACATTTTCAAAGAACTAAGGATAAAGGTGATTACTTTGATGAAAGCTGGAGAGGGACTTTCACAAGGACATATAGTGATGGGAAAAGGGGAATGGATTTGAATCAAAGAGGGCAGATTTAGATTAGATATCAGGAAGAAATATTCTTCCATGTGAGGGTGGTGAGGCACTGGCACAGGCTGCCCAGAGAAGCTGTGGATGCTCCATCCCTGGAAGTGTTCAAGGCCAGGTTGGATGGAGCTTTGACCAGCCTGGTCTGGTGGAAGGTGTCCCTGCCCATAGAACTGGATGATCTTTATGGCCTCTTCCCATCCAAAGCATTCTGTAACTATAATTTCATGTAAATGTGTGCTATAAGAAAAAGGGTGGTTAAAAATGATAAGTTATAAAGAGAGGGAGGACTTACTGCTGGAAAACACAGGCCTGAGAGCTGAGCTGCACAATGCAGGTGGAGAGGGAGTTGCCAGCAAAGACACAGATAAAGCTCTGCAGATTCTAAACACAATTTAGATTCTAAACACAAGATGTTGTTTTGTTGTGAAGAGTCCCATTACTGAGTAATAGGGCAACAAAATAGCAGATAAAATTCAAAATTGATAAATGCAAAACAATATTCTGGTGGAAAAGTAGTTTTAGGTTTATAAACAGTGGTGAGTTCTAAATTATCTATTCCCGTCAAAGAGGAAGTGGCAGTATGTTTGACAGCTCTGTGGAACCAGCACCTCAGAAGCAAACAGAATTTTAAGAGCCTTATCTGCTTCTGAGGAAGAGCTAGAGAAACAAAACCATCATTTCCCCTACATATGCCCATAAAATAACACTACTTGAATACCGAGCATCTCTCTGGAGCCTGCATTTTGGAAAGTGAAAGTTAAAAGCCTACAGAAAGAATTACAAGCGTTATCAAAGTGTGGAGTTGCTTCCCCACAAGGGGAGCTTACTTTCACTCAGAACCTTCAGCATGGCAAAAAGAAAGTCAGTCATGGTAGGGAAAGCTGCATGCTTCTAAAGCATGAGTGTTAGAAAAGGAGTGACAGTAAGGTGCCCACAATCCATGTACAAAGCACATCAAATGAAACAACAGACTTAAAGCAAACAACCTGCTTATCAAACAACTAATTAGCTTAAAGCAAATGATATACTTCTTCACAGCAGAGTGGCATTAAATTGCGTATGCTTTGAATGCCAAAACTTTACATGGGTTCAAAAATCCCCTGAAAAAATTACAAAAGAAAGCATTACCACCATATGTGACATGCAAAAAAATAAACACAGATTTTTGAAAGTTGGGCAGATTTTCTAAAATAAATATCACTGGTGTTTTTTTTTTTGTTTTGCACCTGTGTAGACATCAGTTTTAGCCAGTCAGAGGTAGGACAGACACAAGGCCACATGGACTTTTGTTATAACACTGTTTTATTGTTTGCACCTCATGAAATGCAAATAAATATTTTTTTGGCATTGTACTTTGAAAGCCTCTCTCAAAAAGTAAAGATAAATGGTGATTCTGGACATCAAGTATGAATAATGGCTAAGAAAATACTTGGAGCTATTTGGCAATTTCCTGATAAATGCAGGATGTGAATCCTAATGTTTCTCAGTTTTTAAACTTTTTCAAAGTGTTTCTCAGTGTTCTGTCCCCCTGCTTTTTTTTTTTTTATATAAAGTATTTTATAGCATGTTTCTTAATATAAATATATTTTGCTGTTATTGCTGTCTGAATCAGGACTTGTTTCAAAGGAATATATAATATATAGATAATCAGAACAGAGAACACTGTGATCCTTGATATGTCTGATTTAGCATGTGTATTTTGTTCCATCTTTCCAGCACAATTGTTCATAATATGATTTCAGAAGGGACACAAACCTGAGAGCCATTCTCTGCTCAAGATATGAGCAATGTTGCTTTCAGGATGGGAAATCAGCTAACTGGAAAACACATCTGAAATTACTTATCCAATATTGGCAGATGACAGATTTTTTTTTCTATTTCAGTTTCTGAACTAGACTTTTATTATTTTTTTCCTTAAAGTTTACTGACTTCTGTCTCAATACTCCATTACGCTGTAGTCTCAGGAGTCAAAGAAGTCAATGACTGCAAGAGGTGTCCAGAGCTGCTTAAGAGTTACTCAAAAATGGCAGGATTAAATCTGCAGGGAGAAATAAAGATCATTTTTGCCATAAGATATTTTCTGAGCTTTCCCTACTTCAGTACATAATTCATTTGATTATCTCACATGCTGAGATTTGTGAACTATGAATTTTTGAATCTTGCATGACAAAATAGGTCCTTGTTCACGACTCAAATCTTGCTCAGGCACGTTTCTTTGAACTGAGTGTCTGAATTAGAGCTTGAACATCTTTTTCATTAGGTGAAAATGTCACTTCAATAGGAAGCACATTTGGTAGCAAATGTTAATAGGCATGAAGTAGATATTGGATTTTGTACTTACACTGCATTTCTTCATATCAAAAGGTTATGGAGTATAAACAGATATACACTGCCTGCCAAAACTCCTGGAGTTTGTATTCTTCATTTGTCCTCTACTTTGATTGACATATGCTGGCAACTCTATAAATAAATAATTGAGGTTCTTTGCAAGGTTCATTTGCTGTTAAGACCAATCTATGCCTGATCAGAGTGTTTGAGTGGGATGCTGCTCTCCCTTTGAGTTACCCTGAGCTATTTAAATGTCTTGATAAGGACTTTCTCTGCACTGCTGTCCTCAAACATAGCACTTCTGATCTGCAACTCAAAGAACAATAAATGATAGGAAAGGTGGCTTTGGTGCAAAACTATTCTTGATGGATTATTTATATAGGCTAATCTTTCTCAAACAAAATATTGAAGCCATTAGTGGTGCACTTTTAAATCTATATCAACTGTTACCTATGCTTAATGTTTTTAGCTTAAGACTGTTATGAACACAGAGATTGCTGATGAGGCAAATTTTGAGGTTTTTATTCTTTAAGATGCATTAATTGCTTAAAAACCATGATTGGTTTTTGATTGTGCTGTTAAGGGTCATCCTTAGAAAGTTGTAAATGTGATTCCCACAGAAATGAACAGTCATGTTAATTCACTCATTTAAAACTTGTTCAGCAAATGAGGGTTTTCAGCAGGAAGATGAAACAGGAAAATTGTAAGCAATAAGGTTAATTGCCATCAGCTTCTTAACCCTTTCTGCTTAATCCCTCATGGAAGGCTGCTCTTGGTTTTAGTGAATTTTGTTAGCCAGGTTTTCCAGTAGGAGGAATTAATAAAGAAGATCAGTCTTTTTGGTTGGAAGAGCTGGAACCTGTTCCTTAGTCTCTCATTATTAGTGGTTTGTGTGTCCCCTTTGCCACTGGGTATCTCTCACAAATTTTTACACTATAGAAACCTTCATATCATTTACTAGAACTACAGAGCCAGGAGTAATACATAAATACATATATAAAAGTACATATTTATATGTACATTTATATGTATATAAAGTGTATTTTTTTAGTTTTTATTTCATTATTTTATCTTTACTCTTTTGAGGACACAGTAAGCTATGCCATACAGGAACAAGCTACACATATAAAACAATTCCCATTTTCTCTTAAAATTTTTGATGGAAGCCACATATTTTACATTTGGTCTTAAAATAATTGGCATTGGTATATCATTGAAATAAAAGCTGAAGTAAGATCGGGATTAGAATTTACTCTTTTAGGGTTATCAAGGAGAGATATTTGATTAGGTACTTGAATAAGCCTTTTATTTCCTGCCTTGTACAACTTCTTCACAGGTACAATTCTTACTGTCTTCTTTTTTTATTGTAAAATTTGCACTTTAATTAAGACTGCTAAGAGAAATGCCTCACTATCTTGTGGATGAAAAAAGGATTATTCATAGAAACAAATTCATTTCTTACCTCCTAAAGCTGAATAGACCCTATCTGTGTGTTCTGTCACTGTTTAAATATTACTCCTTTCTGATTAATTCCTTGATTGCAAGTGATTTAGAATGTGCCAAAGTTGTTAAAAGACGTCTTCACTTGAGAATGTATCTTCCAGGAATACTCACTTCTTCAGAAAGAAAACATGAGAAATGGAAACTACAAGAATGAAAAAATGACAGTAATCTATCTGTCATTTCTTCATTTATGCCTTCACTTAGGTTCATTTTTTGGTGGAAAAGGATTTGTTGTCACCTAATCTTGTCATCATGACCTTAGGTGAGCAGACATCTGAACAGAGCAGGAAACAGGGTGATCCTTAGGCAACCCCATTTCAGCATCTCCCATGTAGGTGCTCCTGCTCCTGGGTCATACAACCAGAAAAGTGCTCGGTGGGTTTGCGCTCTCCCCCAGCACTTTCTGCTCTTCTCAGGATTCTGATATCTTTTGTATCTACCAGTCATTTACTCTTGGTTTTTTTTTTCCTGTTTCTTTTCTACTTCCTAAAAAACTGTGATTTTTTCACTTACATTTACTTGTGTAAATGTATTACTCTTATTATTTTTTCACTTATGTTTACTTTGTTCCTTCCTGGTGGAAAGAGATTGGCTGACTCTAGAATGGGAGTCAGCTCATTCCAGTGCTGTTCTCTGAATTGTCTCAAACCAAGCCACTGCTCCTCTGTAAGTGCACAGTGCTGTCCTGAAACTTGATGTGTTGAGTGAGTGTTGTCTTGATATATCAAGAGTTCTATGCCAAGGTTCCATATCGCCAGAGTTCTATACCTCCTCAATGTTTCTCATAGACATCTCCTCTAAGCACTGACTGTTCCTGGTCCTTGCAGCAGCCATCTGACTCCAGATCCCACCAATCCACTCTTTTGTACCACTGTTCTTACTGGCTGCAGGTGTGGCCTGTTAACATTAGACCGGCTCCCGATATTTAGTAATTGGTCCAGCTGCAACTCTTTAGGGGATAAGATTACATTCTATACCACCTTCATTTACCCATACTGTATCCCCCTACAATTCGCCATTTTCTTTTAACCACAGAGTTGCAGCATTTCCAGAAGTACATATTCAAATAAATTAACATTATGACATATTTGTACATTTCCTTTAGAACTAAGAGCTATACAAGTGTTCAAACAGCATATTATAGTACATATACGTATATTTCTAAATGTTAGTTCAGTTTTATACTTTTCTTAGTTTACAAAGCACTTATCTTCAAAGTCTTTTATACTTGTATTTTACCAAACACCAATAGCTGTAACTGATATAATTTGCCAATAGTTTAGCATTCAAATCCTGCTTCCCCGAATCCATGGGGTGATATGGTCAAATCCCGTTTCCCCAAATCCACAGGGCAATATAGTTTAGTCCCAAATCACATCAGGGTCACCATTTGTTGTCTTATAGAGATCTATGCCAAGGTTCCATATCACCAGAGTTCCATACCTCCTCAGTGTTTCTCACAGGCACCTCCTCAGAGCACTGACTGTTCCCGGTCCTTGCAGCAGCCATCTGACTCCAGATCCTGCCAATCCACTCTTTTATTACACTTGTTCTTATTGGCTGCAGGTGTGGCCTGTTAACATCAGGCCTGCTCCTAATCTTTAGTAATTGGTCCAGCTGCAACTCTTTAGGGGATAAGATTACATTCTATACCACCTTCATTTACCCATACTGTACCCCCCTACAAATGAGTTTATCACTAAACTCTGAACCATCACTGCTAGCATTTTTCATGAATAAAAGAGCAGCATTGAGAAGTCTCTGTGCTCCTCTGAATTTGCACATCGGCCTTCTTCAAACTGAAAACTCATTTTACTTGGCTGTGTGTTCCTGATAAACAGAGCAACGTCTAACAATGTGATATGTTGTGAGCAAATATTTTGGAAACAGATAAATCATCAAACAAAATTCATACAAGCAACTTTCCCCACCGCCTCCCCTCCTTCATCTAAAAGCTTCCTACAGCAGGATCAAATACTTGGAAAATGGTGAGTAAATAAGCCCTTCAACTTTCTCCCCAGGAGTAAGAAATAACTACAAAATGATAGGTCTGTATGTTTGGTGGTGGTCTAAAGATTGTTTTATTTCTGTATTAATACCAAAGTTAGTATAAAAGTGAGATTTTTGTTTTATTATTAGTATTATTACTTTGGTGTACTGCTATGGAGGTGACTGCTCCTGCAGACACATCTAAACAGGTGGAGAAAAGAGCACCATGTGCTCACCAGGAAAGGACAGTGAAACACAAGATTCCTTTTCATCCTTCACACACTGAGCCTGATGACCTGGGAAGTCTCTAATTAACATCACAGGTGATTCTGCCTTCCCCTCAGAGCAGATATATTGTCTCATGGGACTTCCCACTTTCTGCTTGGGCACTGTAATTCTGTACTGCTCTCTCTTTGAGTTTAAAACTTAATTTCAGCATCAAGAATCCCTTAAATTTTGGCATAAACTTTGGCTCATTAGTGACACAAACAAGAACTCATTTAATTTAGAAACTATCCTATCACTTTATTATCTTCTCAAAGCATGGAGTTACATTTACTGCTGTTAGAGCTTAGTGTGATAAAGCATGAGAAAAAGACTGAATAAAGTGTGGGCTAAAGTGTGTGCTCTAGTAAATAAATAAACTGGATGTTAAAATTTTGGAAATGCTAGAACACTTAAAGTAATTGTTCTCCTTCCATTAGAAAATACATCAATTTAGCTTTATATTGCATAAGGTCTTCAATGTAAAGAAGAAAATAACCCAAATCTACTTAACAATTTTTTTTTTTTTTTTTCTTTCCCTACTATAGATGTGACTAATTATGAAAACAAAGTAATTGATAAAAGCCTATTTATTTTAATGTTTAAAAAAAGCTCTGAACTAAAGCACTCTACAGCTGTTTTGATCAATATATTTAGGTGGGCTGTTATGAAATGAAAGTGAGTGAATATTCAGTTTGATTTATCTCTGCACATTCAAGAAATACTGTAACCAAACTGTATTCATTGTAAGAAGAAGGGAAAAAAGCTGATTTATGTCTTTCAGATTTGATCTACAGGAAAAAAACCCCATACTGAACATACAGTAAATTATATTTTTTTTTTTAATACCAAAAAAATTTATTGCAGAAGGTTGTAAGTAAGTCAATAAAATAACTATTTTGCCAGAGTCACTGATTTAAAGTGAAAAATGTCAGGGACACCTGTAAACATTATTCCATGTAAGTCACTCCAATGGAGAACAATCAAATTGTTTCATATGCATACTTCCTATGAAAATCAGAGCAGAAATTCATGGAAAAAGATTTTCTGACATGGTATGAAAGTTTTCTTTGTTCCACAACCCTGAGCAGAGGGGAAAACTTCCTTAAAAAGCCCAGAAAAGTTCTAATGCATTAGAAATGTTAATTTCTTAGTTCAGTTTTTCTGATAATTTAATGCCTTTGGAAATCACACGGAAGTTTTGACTGATGATGTGGCATTAAACTGCATTTTAAGTGTCAGGAGAAGATGCAGCAACATCATTACCTTGAATTAAAGAGCAAGAAGAGCATTCTACTGGGAACATTATGGTACCTATAGGAAGGAAATAATTCATGAGTGCTCTTCATCAAATTAGCTTTTTATCTCAGTTCTAGAAAAAATGATAAAATTGTCCACAGAATCTCTCTTAAATCAGTAGAAAGCTGCACCTTCTAAATCTCAATAACTGTCTGGGGTAATCTTCAAGAGCTTGGTGCTCTTAGAGTTTGTACTAATGGTTATAATGCAAAATCCTCTAACCCAGAGCTTATTGCTACTTATCTAGCATGTGCTTGAAATGAGGTGACACAGTAATGAGTTGATACAAATTACCTTTATAACTTTGAAACTGCTTCTAGTCAGAGGCAAGCAATCTAAGGAAAGCTGTTGTCTGCTTTTTTCTGAGATAATCTGGATGTGTTCCATTTGATTGAATAGGGCTGTTTGTTAAAATATTAGAAAATATATCAGCGATTTCTATTCTCTACCTCTTACTTGCTCTGGTTACACATCATTACTTACTTGGCTTTACCAAAATAATGACTTTTAGTTTTTGCTGATAACAACAAGCCAGATTTTTGGATGGTGTATGAGCATTTGCTATTATAACACAGCCTAACTATTAGAATAATTTGCAGTTCTGTGTGCTAGCTAATGCCAATTGGAGTGACTTTGCTTATGGCACATCAAAATTCATAATTAAAGAGCATGCCTGCAGACACTTGATACTTCCTAAGACAGCAAAGCACTCTCATAAGCACAGGGATGCTGTGTGCCTGGTGCCTCCCTCATTTAAACCATTTGGAAAGAAGGTTGGAGTGGTGTAGAGAGCATTGGCTGCAAGCAGATGCTGCACATGACAAGCCCTTTAGACTGTCATTTTTGCAGAAAGAATTTGACAGACAAGCAAGTTTTACATATGTAAAGAGTCAATGTGAAAGATAACTCACTTTTGTGGACTTGCAAAATTTACTCTTTGCGCTAGACTCAAGTGATTATTTATTTAATGTATTCACTTTCTCTTCTAATAGAACAGACCAATTTGCAACTAAATTGTTATTATTTAATATTTCTTTTAATCTGAATTTTTTTTTTTAACTTGTATGAGTTGATCATAAGAAGGCTTCTTCTGCTACGTGGTACTTTTCAGACTATGTGAAGTAATGCATCAGAAAAATATAAGAGACTTTTACTGATGGCAATGCAAGAACTTCCAGTGAGAATTTTCTGACTTCTGACTGTCAGGTAATAATTTCACATCTGTGAAGAAGAATCATTCTCATTTAGAATCATGAACATGCAATGCAGTTTGCATACAGGGTCACAGAAGATCCTGTGAGCAGTAACAACACTCTATGCAAAAATGTAACACTGAGAGGTAATTAGAACCTTAAACGCTTGAACACTTCTAAAAACTGATCCAGGAGCAATTTTTTTTGTTAAGTTGGAAGAGGAAATACACATGTAAAAGCAGCTGCAGTTTGTAATGCGTTTGATCAATGTTTAAGGAATGAGTTCAGTCAAGTTTTATCCAGACCCTATTTGGCCTTCCATTTGACTCTGAATAATACTGCATCACTTTAGTGATTGTTCACTTCTGGTTGATTTCCCAGTTCCACGTGATTTTATCTGGCATTTAACCAGACAGCTCCAGGATAAGCATGTACAGGACAGCAGGGTATTGGGCCCCTCTGCAGACACAGAGGCACCTGCAGCTGCAACCCTCCTCCTGTCACTCTTCCTGGACACATTATCAAAGTGAATGGGCAGTTTCTAAGCATACCTGAAGTTGGAAAATGTGTTTGGAAGACACATGGCGTGGTTGGACAGCAGGTTTGACTGTAAGCTCTGTCAAGATGAAGAAAAATTAACAATGAAAATTCAACCTTGAGTGCCTGGGACAAACTTTACTCATTAGTTCCAGAGTTGTGGGTCAACACATGCAAATTCCAAATCTTCTTATCAAATAACATATTGCAATCTTGAATTCATTGCTCAGCATTTCTGGGTATTCATTCAACAGTGCTGTCTTAGCACATTTATTAAACCATGGTGTTTAATACATCTAAGTCAACCCTGGGCAGTCTGTTCTAATGTTTGATAACCCTTTCAGTGAAGATATCGTTCCTTAAATGCAATCTAAACTTCCCCTGGGATAATTTGAGGTCATTTCTTCCAGACCTATCACTTATTACCTGGGAGAAGAGTCTGACCTGCACCTGGCTACACCCTCCTTTCATGGAGCTGTAGAGTGTGACAAGGCTCCCCCTGGGCCTCCTTTTGTCCAGGCTAAACACCCCCAGTGTGGGAATCCACAAAATCAGAGGGTTTTGGGAAAGCTGCAACAGGCAGGCCTCAGAGACAGCAGAACTGTGATTAGAGCTCAGCAGCAGCCATGAGACTGGTCAGCAGAAAAATTATTTAAAAAGTAGAAAAGCAAGGAGAAATAGAACAATGGTCTGTGTATTAACCCTTGTCTAGAATAACTCCCTAAGCTACAGAAAAGTTTATCTAGCAAGATATTAGGAAGTTTGAAGCTCAATAATGGAGCTCTGTGCATTGTGTTTTAAGGCTCACAAGCAGGTATTGTATTTGAAATAAGCAAGCATTGTTTTAACCAAAGGTACGTGTGCTTATGGTGGTTGGATAGAACTACTGTCAGTGTGCTTTTGCTTTGTGTGATTGGTCAAAAAACTTATAAAGTGAGTTGTAACATTCAGTTCTGTGTCTGCTGCCTGGGATGTGAGCTGCTGGCATCTTCCCATTGTCATAACCATGTAATGAGGCTGATGCTGGAAAATCAAACAGCTCAAGGCAGTTCCACAGCAGCCCCGTCCCATTTGTGATTTGTACACAGACCCTGGCCGGTGTCACCCCAGCTCCCTCAGCTGCTCCTCAAAGGACTTGTGATCCAGACCCTTCCCCAGCTCCATTGCCCTTGTTTGGAAAGGCAAATCCTACCCAGATGCATCCACACATAGACAGAGCCTTGCCCGCATCTGTGTGACTTTGGGTTGCTAAATAATGCAGCAGGATCTAGAAAAGCAAAGGAGCCACAGGTAAATTAATTTATAATTGTCTGTAGCCCTCTCTGGGAAGAGAGGAGGAGATGAGCTGCTGGTTTGGAGGAGTGCCTTGTTCCCTGTGAGTGGTGCCATAGCCTTGATAGGTGAGTGCCAAGTGTCCAGGTGTCCTAGAACAGGTCTTGGATCAGATGCTGCCTTCCACACATTGTACCCACCCAGCTCTAGAAAGTGACTTCTGAGTTTTAAGCAATTGGTGAGAGCACGACAAGCCTGTACCCAGACAGATTTACACTAGCTTATGCCAGCTTTACATTTGCAGCTCATCTTGAGAACTAATAAGTGACACTGGGTTTACCCTGACTCTTTCCTTTGATGGTACAAAAGAATGCAACTTAATAATAATAGCTTGAAATACCATAGCTAATTTTAGTTCAAAGACTATCCTTTTTTTGTTTTTTTAAATGTGGTAGTTGATAGTCATTTTTCCTCTTCAAAGCAGGAGAAAATAAGCAACACTTTCTGTGAGAATAAAATAATGAAACAAGAACATGGCTTACAGGAAGAATTTTTAAGGCACTTTTATCTGAACTGATACTGACTCTCGAAAATCTTTTGGCAAAATTGTCTTTCAGAAAACAAAGCAAAAAAAGCTCAAACAAAATAAAAAAGAAATCTCAAACCAGTTTTTACTATTTATGCTTTTAATAGTTTGCAGGGAGATACAAAAGTATTTTCCTTGGTTCTTCTTTTTTTTTTCTCTAAGTGGCATATGTGCCTTTTAGCTCTTTAATTTTCTTCCACAGCATCTTTTTCCCTCTCTGCAATTTAATGACTCCCAATTTCCTTTGTCATTCCATCTGGTTCACTCCAAGTCTGTGAAACATTATTCCTTTCAGACACATGGTAAGCAACAACACTATGCCTAATTTTTTTATGTGCAGGTAGCATTTTACAGAATCAATTGTTCAACAGTTTTTTTCAGTGGAAAATAGGGTGAGTCTCCCTCAAAAAGGACAATAGTTAATGAATTAGAGAAAATGTGTAACTCAGCTATTGAAACATTTTCCAAAGCTGGGTCTTTGTGTTTTGGTGTTAATAGCAAAACATTTTAGGCTCAGGTATCACTGAAGCAATTCTTATAGTTTATGTGTAAAATACTTTCCAGATCTTATATTCCAGACTTGGAGAATATTCCTTGGTTTTGACCTCCCTTGGCCATCATTCAGCTAAGAAATGAGAACTTTTTTTAAAGTTTTTGTGGAGACATGCTGCTATACTTGTTGAGACAGTATACTGCTTGTTAACTATGTTTCATATTTCTGTTTTGTCCTCTAAAATAATTTAATAATTCCATTCAAACGGTAATTCAGCCATTCACATCCTTGGACCTGGTTAGCTCCCAAAATTGCGGTGTTAGGGATGGGAAGGATGAGATCTTTTCTCAGAGTTGTTCAATTGTTCTTGCTTCAGCTACATAGTTGCATAAAAGCTTTTAAGGGTTCTTTGCATCTATTCTAAATGACAAGTGGCTCTCAACACCCACTGCTGTCAGCAATCCATAACAATTTCCATACCTCTCCATAGCATTAAATATTTAATCAGGGCTATAATAAACAAGTTATGCACAAAAGTCAAAGTGCAGTCTTTTACACCTTCACTGAGAAAGAAAGAGAAAAAGTAGACTTCTAGAGTAATTCAAGCTGAAGAGATAACTAGTAACATTAGGAGTTCAAAAGCAACCAGAAAGACCTGAAATGCGGTCATAATGACTCATAGTAAGAGACTTCTTAATTAAAAATTATGGGGGTTTTTTTTTCCATATTTTCTTTACAAGTAAAAATTGCACTTCTTTTAAACCAGTATGTTTCTGCTTCAGTCACTAGGCATTAGACAATGCCAAATTACAGTTTCCCAACAGCATATTAATAATGGCTTGAGACCAGTTGTTCATGCTCATCATATCATACCTGCATTGTTTTATTATTCACTCCTGTTTTCTGTTGCTAAATCTGAGAAATAGATTTCATTCTTTCCAGCCTGCAGACTTACAGAGTTTTAAAATGAGTATGGCACTCTCAGAAATGCATTCAGAAGGGGTCTGCTTGTGTCAGCTTGTGCCTGAAATAAGTGCAGTGATACGAATACAGAGTCGTGTCCATGGTTATAAAATGCACAGATTTTGAACTGGACTTTCAGCCCAAAGTTAGTTTGTCTCCATGGTGCAAAACAAGAATATTTGGATTTATCAGCCTGCCTGGCTTGTAAAAGTACCTCCAGTATTTAATCTTAGGTTCCTTAGCACTGCCTAAAGATGATTGGCAGAGAAGAGCTGAGGGTAATAGAGGTGGCCTAAAAGAGGATAACATTTATTTATAGTCACTCTAGTCAATATGATATTCCAGACCTTCCTTGCCACCTGCAGTGGACACTACTCATTATTTCCATGGCATGTCTCATCTCTCAGCTAATCTGACAAATCATTTTTATTGATTATGCACCAAATGTACCTGAACACGAGTTCATTGCAGCATGTAACTGGTTTAACTCTTGCCTGTGTAATGCATAGCTACTGTGATGGCTGTCTAAGTATAGGTTAATCTTTGAGACTATAAAATATATCCATATAACCTTAAAAGATATGGTGTCCCACTAGTCTTCCTTTAGTATATTTTTCAGTGATTTCAGAATTGGCTAATACATACAGCAGCTGTGCAAGATGAGGGGGTGAGAAGATTTCTAGACTCTGGCTTTCACTGAGCAAACCCAGTCAGAAAACTATAAAAGTTTCTCAATTTCATGCCTAACTTACCTGGGACACAGATAACATTTCTGTAATCAGGGCCCATGTGCACAACTGTTCCTTGGAATTGTCTAGAAGATTCACCTGCTGAGTTTGCTGTTCACATTCAATATTCTGCAAATATTATTTCCTTCTTATTTACCCTAGTTACTGAAAAAATGAAATTTCAGTATGCTATGTATTTGCAAAACCTCCTAATTTGGTGCTAAGTTATTATATATGTGTAGATAGATGTTTATTCCTGAAGTCTGGAGGATTACATAACAAATAATGTTGCAATTATGGTTTATTGACAATATTGATCACTACTTCTTTTTTTCAAGCATACCTTGAGATTCTGACTTGAAAATGGGATCAACATCTCTATTTCTTCTCTTGCTGAGCAACTTTAGCATTCACACTTGGCATAACCCTCTCTCCTGCTTATAGAAGGCAATGTTGTCTGTTGCTTCCAAGAAAAAACATTAGCAGAAGATCAGTTGTGATTTTTCTTTTTTTCATTTCCCCATTCCTTTAACTACTGCCCACACATACAGCAAATCCCACTTGAAAAAAAGAAGTAGTGATCAATATTTTCAATAAACCATAATTGCAACATTATTTGTTATGTAAACCTCCAGGCTTTAGGAATAAACATCTATCTACACATGTATACTAACTTAGCACTAAATTAGGAGGTTTTGCAATATATAGCATACTGAAATTTCATTTTTTCAGTAACTAGGGTAAATAAGAAGAAATAATATTTGCAGAATATTGAATGTGAACAGTCAATTCAGCAGGTGAATCTTCTAGACAATTCCAAAGAACAGTAGTGCACATGGGCCCTGATTACAGAAATGTTATCTGTGTTCCAGGTAAGTTAGGCATGAAATCCAGAAACTTTTAGTGTTTTCTGACTGGGCTGGCTCAGTGAAAGCCAGAGTCTAGAAATCTTCTCATCCCCTCATCTTGCACAGCTGCTGTATGTATTAGCCAATTCTGAAATCACTGAAAAATACACTAAAGGAAGACTAGTGGGACACCATATCTTTTAAGGTTATATGGATATATTTTACTCTTGATCAGCCCTGAATTGTTCAGGCTGTTGGATTTGATCATCGTTGTAAGTCCATTCCAAGTGGGATGCTCTACTCTGCTCTATTCTGCTCTACTCTGCTCTGGTTTACTTTATTCTAAAGCTGAAATGAAAGAAATTAATATAATAGGTTGTTTATTTAGTAGTTTAGGAAGAAGGATGCCTAAATAAGTACAAAACTTCTGTCATCAAAACCTCATAAGTGCAAATGGTATTCTTCCTTGCTTGGAATGTATATTTAAGAGGAAAATTAAAGGCCATTATCAAGGCAGTACCAATTTTTAATCCTTTTTACTATTCCATCAATAAATTTCTTTTTTAAGCTTCCTGATCTTTGAATAAATTTTTAAAGTAAGCTTTATCTTTAAAGTTTTGTTGGACTCTTTTCTAAGGGACCTAAAGAAAGACCTGTTTTGACCTTATTTTATAAGAGCTCAAAGTCAGTTCCTCCAAGGGCTTGCTTTTTGTCATTAGGTACAAAGGGATGATCTAAATCTCCCACAAACTAATGTCACAGCTTTACTCCCAGTCAGATTTCTACCCTCAACAGCATTTGCAGATCCTTAGAGATGTAGGTTAAATTAGCCAAGCTGAATGAAAATATGAATCTCTGTGGGATCATAGATTATTAGATTATCTCTTGAATATTGACAGCTAGACTTAGTCCTAGAAGGGCTTTTTCCTTAAGCAACTCTCTTAACTCCTGTTACTCTGCAGCCTCTGGGTTTGAGAACTATAGATGAATTAGGGCTCATTAATCCTGGTAGTGAAAGGATACCAGGGGCTGTGAGTTTTCGATTAGATAAAAGATTTTTTTTCTCAGCTCAACTGCTTTAGTTTGTCCACATTCTAAGCAGGAAAAAAGAGAGGAGAAAAAACATGCATATGTTTTAACTTGGATGGGTAACTTTAGTCATTGCAAATGCCTGGTGTTTGCAAATGAATAAAAGCAAGGACAGACAAGAATAAAAGAATAAAAGAATAAATGTAAAGATGGATAAGCATCAGAAAAAATGAAGTAAAGCCAGAAGAAATAAAAGTCAGTTTTCATGATCAAATTAAACTTCTTGCTCTATAATAGGAAGAAGCAATTTCTGGGGTTTCTGTACAATTGTATTTGTTGAATTCCTTCCTTCTTTTTCTCACAGAAAGCAACTAACAAGCAAACAAAAAAAAGCATTTTGAAAGGACAAATGTATCCTGCATGCAAGATAAGAGAGCCAAGATAATTTGCTTTACATAATTGGGATTATTTCATCCTTCTGTTGTGAAGATTCTATCCAATAGAAAGGAAGCTTAGAATTTAGAAACTCTCCTTTATGTGGCTTGATGGGCCTATAAACTTGTTCCATCTACTGTCAACTTGCATGGTCCCTACACACACAAAAATGTGTACAGATGTTTTTTGGTTTTCACATTGCTGATGCTTATAATAAAGCTCTGGCTTCCATTAATTGCTTAAAGAAATACTTTTTTGACAGAATTTCTACTTAATTCTTTTATATTGTCTAAAGCTTCTGAAAAAAAAAGCTCTGATGTGTGTGTTAAAACTTGTTTATATTTGTATTTTGTAAAAGAATTAGAGATACTTTAGCAACAATTAGGGCTTCAAAAGTTAAAATATTTGGACTGTTGGTGTATGATTAATATTTGTATTTATGTTAATAAAGGTCAACAGAATAGAAAAAAATAATCTTCATGAAAAAGAGCAACATGTTTGTTAACTTTAAACATATTGAAGCAACTCTGAAGCCATTTAAATGTCATAGCTGCACATATGATGGCCTGCTTTCAGAGTGTGAATTTTTATTAACCAGGGTTTTTGTGTGACTCTTTTAGCAAGATTCCAAAAGGTATGCTTGTTATGGATTCATGCTTTTCACAGGAGTGACATTATTTCATTAATTTCTTTTGTGCATTGTAGAAAAAGGACCCATTAATCTAACATGAAAATATTTTGAACAGGTATTTTCTTTTTTAGACCACTCAAAAGGAAGAAAATTACATACTACAGTCTCCCTGTTATTATTTGTCAACCATTAAAAATCTTATTTCAGTTTTACAGACATTCAGAAGCAGGAAACAAAGATTTACCCAAAGCTGGGTATATTTCTGTTACCTAAGTTCCAGGTAGAAAAATCTTGTCCCCACCTATCAAATATATACCCTTAAAATATGAATAGGCATTTACAGGTGACTGAAACTTGATGTAAAGAACTAGTAACCTTTATTTAAACTTCTCCAGTGTTGAAATTATTGTGATTTTTTTTCATTCATCTGTTTGCCCTAGTAAATGAAATAACTTCTTTTTAATACACATCAATGCCTTGTCTGTGAACCCAGGTGAAATATGACTACGACAATTACCTTGAAAAGTTATAATTTCATGTTAGAAATTTAAAAACAAATGCAGTTCCTTGTGTCAGTGTTTTACTGAATTGCAAATGAAATATTTAGGGTAAAATAGTAACAAATGTCATTTTTTAATTCCCATATACTCTGTGTATTCTGAGACAGCTGCAGACAACTGGCACTATGCTCCTGTTCTTTGCTTGAACCCATAATCTTGTCCTATCTTTTATATTATATTTAGCATATATCAAGGTAGGGAGAAAACAGCAAGTATTCCACTTTGATCCGCTTTCTTCTGTATGTTAAAAATGCTGTAAAGTTGAAAATAAATAAAAAAAAACAAGCAAAATTTAGGAAACATTAAAAGTGAGATCTTTTCACTGTTTCACCAAAACTCTTTGCAAATTCTTTGTTGCCTGAGGGAGGTACTTAAAGAAGTGCTTTAAAAATAGGGCTAAAACGAATCAGACTTTGTTTTCTGGGACCTAATGGAGAGAATATTGCTTTTTCTGGGGGAAATTTACATTGAAAATTGGATTATTGCAATGCACAGCACTGCTAATATACATTATTTTTCAGGGGCCTCCTGCTACAATGACTACTCATGTTTAAGGTAAGGTGTTAGGAATGTTCCTGTTGAAATCACTAAGTATTATGAGAGAACTTAAAAATATTTACGATAAAACTTTGTAAGATAAAAAAATATGTAAGATAAATCTTTGAAAAGCTCTGTTCAACTTCTGAACACTGGAATTTTTCTTAGTAGAATTACCTTTAGACATGGGAAATTGAGTGAACCTCAGTATTGAATGATTAGAAAAAGAACAGTAACTTCTGGGGACTGAAATATGGTTTATATCATAGATATCCTAAAACAGATTCAAATTTACGTGGAATAGGGCACATTCTGCCTCTGCTGACAAGAAAGAGAACAAGACATTTTTAATGATAATATTGTTTAACCTCAAATATTTTAATGTTAGAATCTAAGACCTGATGCCCCATAAGAACATTTGAAATTGTAAGGGAGACAAACTGACCTTAAACCAGATCTGCTCATGGCTGTTCTCTGTACACAGATGTTTCAGTGTGTGTGCATTTAGCTTTTAATACCCTGGAATTAATTCATTGGCATCCTGTGCTTGAGACCGAATTTACTTTGATGTCTGAATAACAAAATCTGAGGCTCCATGTTTATTATATTGATCTATCTGGCTGACTTGTATTATGAGAGAACTTAAAAATATGTACGATAAAAACTTTGTAAGATAAAAAAATATGTAAGATAAATCTTTGAAAAGCTCTGTTCAACTTCTGAACACTGGAATTTTTCTTAGTAGAATTACCTTTAGACATGGGAAATTGAGTGAACCTCAGTATTGAATGATTAGAAAAAGAACAGTAACTTCTGGGGACTGAAATATGGTTTATATCATAGATATCCTAAAACAGATTCAGATTTACGTGGAATAGGGCACATTCTGCCTCTGCTGACAAGAAAGAGAACAAGACATTTTTAATGATAATATTGTTTAACCTCAAATATTTTAATGTTAGAATCTAAGACTGATGCCCCATAAGAACATTTGAAATTGTAAGGAAGACAAACTGACCTTAAACCAGATCTGCTCATGGCTGTTCTCTGTACACAGATGTTTCAGTGTGTGTGCATTTAGCTTTTAATACCCTGGAATTAATTCATTGGCATCCTGTGCTTGAGACCGAATTTACTTTGATGTCTGAATAACAAAATCTGAGGCTCCATGTTTATTATATTGATCTATCTGGCTGACTTGAAAGTGTTTTGTGTTTATAAAGTGGAATCAGTGGGAAAAGTAAAAAAAAAAAAAAAAAAAACCTAAAAACATAAAATAAATGAAATAAACTCAATGAGATAGAAGAATGAAAGTGACAAGGAGCTGGTGACTAATTACGAGGACATTTAAAGGAATAACTTCTCTCATTGGCTCTGTCTAGGTTGCATTTTCACGATGTTCATGCTGAAATTTGGGATTGATGCATCACCTAAAGAGAACAGAATATTGCAGCATCTAGAATGGCTTACTACCAGCTGCCCTGCTGGCTTTAAATGTATCTTGGCACATGAATAGACCCTAAAGGCCTCTAACTGGATGTGTAAATCAAGTGCTGGCTTTGGCATAGGCTAAGTAATGCCTGTGAGCTGTTGCAGTGCAGATTCCTTGTTTCTTTCCATTGTGAACTACATTCACTGGGGAGAATTTGTAGTCTGGGGAGAGAGTGTTTAAAAACCCACCAGCTAAAGTCCTGTTGCACTGTCTAGTGTCAGGGGTAGTAAATAAGAGGGTGTTTTCCACGATTTTCTTTTATTTGTGTGAGGACATGAAGATATTTTGTTGGGGTTGATTCTGACTGGTTTTTTGTTTGTTTCCATGACACATGGACTTATGCAAAAAAAAAAAAAAGGTCATTGAAACAAATGTGAATTTAGGAGCTGGGAGACGAAAGTTCACTGTGTACTCCGGCAATTCTTTGCCCCATGAGAACAAACCACTTGCAACTGTGAACTTACAGACATTACTACTGCCATCAAAAGTAAGAAGATTACACCCTATCCCATGAATGGTAGGAGATACCATTATAAAAGCCACAATCTTAATGAAAATATCTAATTTTTATGCTCTGCTGCTGCCACAATTTTCAGGATTTCAGAAAAACATTTTTGTTTCTACTCTAATTCTATTTAAGATATTGTGTTGGAGGTTTTCATTTAGATAATGTGCATACCCTCATATTTGAAATTAAAATATTCATAGATTTTCTAGATCACTGGGGAAAACAATTATATTACATGCTGGTATGCTGTTGATCCTTTATAGATGTTTAAGCAGCACTCAGCAATTATTTTCCATTTTGCTTTCTCTATCTAATGAGGAATTCTTTAGCAGATTTCACTGTGAATTTCAACAGAATACAGAGATTATTGAAAACAGAGAAATGTGGAGAATACGCTTCAGGTTGTCTCAAATTTGTTCTTCTAAAGCTGCTATTTTACATGAAATAATCCAGATGTGACTGCAGCTTTCTTTCTCCATGGACAATTGTCACTGTTCTAGTTCAGCAACAGTCAGTTTCTATGCAATATTATATTGGTTCTGTTACTGTTAAGAAAACAGAAGTAAAATAAGCTTTAATGTTCCTTTGAGGAGGCAGGATGTGTATGACACTCCACTCTGCCCACATGTATAAATTAACATGGACAGGTACTATTTGTAAAAAGAAAAAAAAAAAAAAAGAAGAAGAGAAAAGACAGCTAAAGGTTCAGCAGAGCTTGATTTTGGAAGAATGCTCTTCATAAACAGTTTGGTGCATAACTTCACGGTTAACTGAAAATATGCTAGTACAGCATCTTTACAGGTTATTGTTACATGGCTTGCAAAAGTCTAAAGCTGTTCCAAATGTCAACATAAATGCTAAGAATACCTTCAGGCTAAGAAAAAGCCCACTGAGTCTGGGCTCATTTCATTACATTTCATTTCATTTCATTTCATTTCATTTCATTTCATTTCATTTCATCACACTTCACTCAAAGCAACTAAAAATATAAATTTAACTTTCACATGTAAAAAAAATATTTTCCTTTTATCAACTGTCAGCTGAATTCTGTGTTATTTTCCTTACTTGCCAATCTATGGAGCACTAGTCTTGGGGAAAAGCTACTGGAAATCTGCCCAGTGGAAAAGGATGTTCAGAGAAGGGCAATGGAGCTGGTGAATGGCCTGGAGCACAAGTCTGTTGAGGATGGGCTGGAGGAGCTGGGGCTGTTTAGCAGGGAAAAACAGGGCTCAGGAAGACTCTCTACAACTCCCTGGAAGGAGGGTGCAGCCTGGTGGGGTAGGGCTCTTCTCCCAGGCCACAAGTGAGAGAATGGAAGGAAACGACTTGCAGGTAACACAGGGGAAGTTTAAATTGGATGTTAAGAAAAGTTTATTCACCAAAGAGTTGGAACAGGCTGCCCTGGGAAGTGCTAAAGTCATCACCTCTGGAGGTGTTTTGAGGGAGTGTAAATGTGGCACTCAGGGACGTGGTTTAGTGGTGACTGGGCAGTGTTGGGTTAGTGGTAGGACTCCATGATCTTAGAGATCTTATCCAACCTAAATGATTCTATTTCTAGGAAGTCCCCTCCTTTAAAAAACAAATATTTGCCATCACGTTATTGCATTTTAGCAAAACAAGTCAACTAAACATCACCTTTATAGCCAAAATGCTGTAGTAGGCATTTTTGGAACCACAATTAAATGTATCTTTTCCTCTGTATTGAACTTCAATATTTTTGCTGCAGCCATTTTGCAATTGTGCTAATGTGCTTCTTAAAAGCATATTATGGTAACAGTTTTGCTCCAGATCCTTAAAGAAGAGTCTTGGAAAGCACAGAAGTTTTGATGCATATGGAAGCTAATAGAGTTATTTCCACCATGTGTATGTGCTGGAAATCAGACTCAATCACCTGGCCTGTGCATTTTAAATTTGGCAATTATTCCACTGAGTTGAGATCAGCAGATTGTTGAACATTCAGGGGTCAGAACTTTTTATTAGAAGACCCTGGTATTATGTTCTTGCTTAAAACAATTCATCAATGCTCTTTCCACCTGAAGAACTTTTACCTTTTGAGAGTTAATTTACTATATAATGTTTCATTTGATAGACCCTGAACCTTCTGCTCACAAGTTACTTGACATCACATTTTTCCTACTCTATAAGTTTCAAAATCATGGTTGATTTCCTTGTAATGAATAATTAATAAAGTAAACTGTTCTGCTGGATGAATTAGGAAGGAAAGAGAATAGCTAAATAGCCTTTTCCCTTCATAGTTGGGGCACAAAAGTGTTATTGCTACAGAAGGGTATGAATAGATGCATAAATGTTCAACTCTTTCACAGACCAGCAATAGCTCTCTGAAGCACTGCACACTGGAGTCAGGGTAATGCATTTTACCATTATATTATCTATATGTAAACAACAACAACAACAACAAAAAGCTCAAGTTTTGGTGCAGATAAGCCTTCAAAAACTGAATTACAAGGATTTACATAAGGAAAAATCCAAACCAAATGCCTGACCTGATAAAGTGCAGTATTTCTTCATTAACTTTTTAAAATCTTTCTGAGCTCTCCTGAGTTTTCCTAACATAAACTGAATTGCATACTAAGTGATCATCATAAAAATTAAAAAGCAAAGCAACAAATAAGAGCAAAAAGAGAACATCTGCACTGCAAATGCTAACAGAAGTCAAGCATACAGCTCACATAATGAATTAATTTACAGTGGCTGCTGACAACAGAAAATATTGTATTTATGCTTCAGCATGTTCCAGAGCACATCTGCAGAAATCTCTACTTTCTCTTGAAATCCCTGTCTTCTGTTTCTACATCCCAGAAGAAAAACACATATTCATGTTCAGAAATGCTAGACAAAGTTTCATTTACCATACAGGTACTTCAGTTGAATTAAAAAAGAAGTAGCAGAAGCAAATTTTACATGAGAAGATGGAAGATGTATATTGTTTAATATATTGGAGTCACCTTCCTTACCAGAATGTCAAGGATTGCTATAAAAACAAGTATCCAGCACATATCATGTTTCTTAGATTTAATGAATTCCATCTTGCTCTGACAAATTCCAAAAGAAATTTCTTTACCCTTTTCTCTGGACTAAAAATCAGAGTTTCTCAGAGGAGTAAGAAACTGCACTTCTCTTTAAGCTAGTAACAGCTCCTGAATGAGGCTCTGCCATAATTTAAGAAGCCTAAGGGTGTAATTATACAAATGAATTATTGAAAGGTAATTTTGCTCTTTTTTGGCCATTCTGTTCAAAGCCTACATATTTCTGCTCACTCTCTGAGGTAACTGATTTGGAAAACATAAATGTAAAATATTATGCAACAAATGATGGTGCCCTACTTATGAGAATATTAATATTTTCTTTCTTACATTAAAAAGAAAAAAAGAAGTACAGAATATTAATTTCAAAATCAGTAGGAGAAATTTCTCATGAGGAAAAAACAATCCCTTTAAAAAACTCACTCTTCCCTAATGCTGCATTACCAAAAATTGTAAGCTAATGTTTTAAATTTTCTTTTTATTATTTGCCTCAGAGTTCTGAGCCTTGCAGGGCTTTTCATGATCACCTTTCATAAGCAAGAAAGAGAAGAGATTTTCTCCATATGAATTCTGAAATAAGCATGGGCTCATATAGCTCCATTTTAATTGCAGCTGGAGTGATACTTCTGATTAAAAGTCCCAGACCATGCAGGGGAAAAACTGTGAATGTTTCAATGCAAAGAACATCTTCAAGCAGAAATCTCAGTGACCTGGGAGTGCTTTTTTCACTGAATATGATCCTATTAGTCCAGTGTTTCTTTAGTTTTTCCACATTAAAAACTATCTAGCATGTTCTAAGCAGAATTCTTTCTTTTTATTATTGCAAAGGCATAGTTGCTGTCATAGATAGAAACAGAAAAGTGCATTTGGAAAAATCAATAAGAGCAAAGGTGTGAAGGAGCTTGTTCTTTGTCACTACAGTTTGGTGACTAAGATGAGCAAAAAAACTTAAAGAACGATTATATACCAAAAGCTGATCAGAAAATCAAAGGCAAGTCTTTCCAAGGAATATTTTCTCTACAAAATTAAGAGTGAATAAACAAAAAACCAAGAAAAATTCCCCTTGACCTTTGGAAAAAAAAAAAAAAAGTTATGCTGTTCAATTAAAAGAGTGCTACATCCTGTAAGCTGCAATTATAATTTTGAGCATTCCTCCCCCTTTCTATGTGCCAAAGGTCACTGTTAGATTTGATGTGGATTTCTTCTGGTTTCCCTTTGAAGTTTATGGTAGCTTCATGATGATGATACACAAGGGAAGTTCAAGCCTCAAGAAGGAGCTTCATGGCCTATAGAGAGTAATGAGAACATTTTACCTAATTATTCACCTACTTCAACCTGAGGGTTTGTCTGTTCTGATGTTCACTTCCAAAAAATATTTCTGAATCTATCAGCAATAAAATCCTTCATATTCTCTGGAATACTTCAGGTGGGTGAGACAAATGCGTTTAGGTTTGTATTGGAAACAGGAGGTAATACACTGACAGTATTTTTAGTCTATCTTTGCAATTTATGAAATTAAAAAAGTGATACTGCTCTCCTCACTGCAATGTCACTCATGATGCAGCTTTATATCAAAATAAGAAAAAAATCCTTCCAGTATCAGTAGTACAGAAAGTAAACTATCACTATTTCCAATTCACAGTTGTCTACTTAATTTTAGTCTTCAAAAACAAACAGAAAAGTAAAATGTGACATGTTTTGCTGAGATTTCAACAGCACACATCTAAGTGTCTTTTTTACTCAAAATTATTCCTTGCAAAAATACATATGCCAACCATTTAAATTTATTATGTGCCGGAGTCAGTACTTTATCATTATGGTTGAAAGGTAAACTTTTGAATTTCTTGTTTGTGACTATTCTAATGTATTACCTTTCATAACACTGGGTTTTATTAAAGCCCACACAAACCCCAAAAGCCTGTAAATACAGAAATGCCAGCTGTATATACTGTATGAAGCATGATCTGTCTGGAACAGAGTGGATAAGTTATGATTTTGAGATCTTACCCTGCCTGTCATATAGAGTTGCTTATGCCCAGGAATGCTGTTCCAGCCTGAGCCTGAAACCAGCTGTTTATCAACTGGTAATGAGAGGAACATTGTTTAATTAACCAAACAGAGATTTTTAGATTGTATGCTTCTCGCAGACATCTTATATGGAAAATCCTTTCCTTAGGATTTTTCCTCCTGAGAAGCTGGGAGGCCTCAGGAACAAAATGCAAACATTGATTATCTGCTGCTGTGGAATGCAACAGGTGCATCTGTGATTGGTCCATGGTGGATGTTTGTAATTAATGGCCAATCACAGCCCGGACAGAGAGCCGAGCCACAAACCTTTGTGATCATTCTTTCTATTCTATTCTTAGCTAGCCTTCTGATGAAATCTTTTCTTCTATTCTTTTAGTATAGTTTTAAAGTAATATATATGATAAAATAATAAATCAAGCCTTCTGAAACATGGAGTCAGATCCTCGTCTCTTCCCTCATCCTGAGACCCCTGTGAGCACCGTCACATGTGCTCACAGTAAAACATTAAGTAGCCACTGCAGCACTCGTGATGGTGCCACCAACACATCCACAGAAGAATTCAAAGCAATGGGATGGAATGGAAAAGGAAAAGGAGGTGCTCAGTGGATCAGTGTATGCAGGACTAACAAAGCACTGAAATGTGACACTGTGCTCATACTCCCAGCAAAAGCACCTCTATGTGCCCACAGGGACTATCATTGTTGTTACTCTGCCTGCACAGATCAACCAATTTTACATCTTAGAGGCATTCTTTAGCCTCTCCTTGCTCTCAGTGAGGAGGGCTGAATTGACTTCTGCCCCTAAAGGTTGCTAAATCCCAGAATCATCATGAATCAGAGCTCTTAGACACGGTAGTTCAATATATTAACACAGACTAAAATCAATGCTGGTTTGCATTATGATGCTAAGTTTTGAATCACAGCACTTTCGGACCAGACCCACTGCTCTTTAGCCAGTTTTGGGACTTGTAAGTGCCACTCAATGGATGTGATGGACAGCTGGAGGTGACAACCTCTTAAATTGTCCTAGCTTGGACTCGTAAAGCTTGTCAAAGAGAAATCATTAAAAATAAATACTCTGACCTTCCCTATTTCCTACTCTAGCTTTCTACACTTCTGCTCCTAGAAAAGAGCAACTCTTATTCATAGGTGGTGTCTGCAAACGTTTAGTCTCCCTTTTCTCCATATTTTTCTCAGTTAAACTTCAAATAAACAGCCAGTATTTTTTCCTTGTCCATTGTTCAAGCCTTGTCATTTTCCTTAGCTAATCACCTTATCAGTACCTCTCACCTTCTGTGTTAAATTAAATTGCCTCTTGCCTTGTCATAACCTAAACAACATAAAAATGTGAGTAAAAAACCTAGAAGTTTTCAGCTCAAATATTTTTAATATGTGAAAGTTTAACAATATCGCTGATTGTGCTAATATTTGGAGTTCAGTTTGATTCTCTATTCTGTAACTTGGAAAAGGAGACATGAATTGATAAAAAATGGCTAAAAATATGTATTTTTCATGAGTGCCTGTTAGATACTTTCCCTTACAGAAATACTGCAAAATATTATTTTATACATAGAATATCTATTAAATTTATTAAACAATATTATAATTAATATTATTAATAATATTAAACAAGGCAACAGGACACCTAAATAGCTAATTTTCCTGTCATATAGTTTCCCAACAGAATGAGCTAGAGGTAGCCTTTTCCTTTGTTTATGGAAAAATATGAAGTTTGGGTTTTTCTGTTTGTTTGTTCCTATTTAAACACAGTTGTGGAGGACACAAAGAGTGTAAGGTAGGAAACAGAGCTGAGCCTGTCCAAGATTGTTCATGCATTCAGGGTTCTCCGGGTTAGAACTACAAAGAAAAGAATTTACTCCCAGGCTGAGCTGCAGGAATTTAAAAATACTTGGTTTTTCTGCTTTCTATCTTAGTTTGGAAGGTTAGTTGTGCACTTCACACAGTTTTCCTAACAGCTTTGTCTAACAAATTCCTCTTGCTGCTCCATCAATCTCTGACATCAGTGATGCCCTTCATCTATTTTATTGCTACTCCATAGTTTTGGTAGGATTTTTTGCACTTCATTTTGGTATGGAGTTTCTGTGCCTGTGCTGCAGCAGGGGTACACTGGGGGAAGAAGCAAACTCCCAGCTCCTGCAGGCTGCAACTTGAAGTACATGGAACACAATCAATCCTCCCATGCAGAATGGCCTTTGATTTCTGACCTGTGCAAGAGTTCCCAACAGCAAAAACCACACAAGCTGTTCATGTACTTGAGGCTGTCACTGGTACTTGCACCATTTTCCAAATCATATTTTGGCAAAGACTGACTGCAGTGCCATGGGAAGCATAGAACGGTAAAGATAAAGTGGTTCCAACCCCCTGCCAATGACAGGGACACCTTCCACTAGAGCAGGCTGTTCACAGTCCCATCTAACTAATCATCAAAGCCTGTCTACACATACAATTAATTCTGGAGAAAGTCAGTCATATAAATGTAAACATATCTGTGTGAACACAACACAACCAGGTTAATGGGGCACAATCCAGGTCTTTTATTCCTCTCTTACCTATATATCATTTTGCATTTGAGAATATGAAGCTACAGCTCTGTTCTTGTGCCTACCTTTCAACACTGAAATCCTTTGGTGGTCTCTCTAATAATTTTTACAGCTCCATGTCGCAGACATCTTTTATGAAAAATCCTTTCCTTAGCATTTTTCCTCCTGAGAAGCTGGGAGGCCTCAGGAACAAAATGCAAACATTGATTATCTGCTGCTGTGGAATGCAACAGGTGCATCTGTGATTGGCCCATGGTGGATGTTTGTAATTAATGGCAAATCACAGTCAGCTGGCTCGGACAGAGAGCTGAGCCACAAACCTTTGTTATCATTCTTTCTATTCTATTCTTAGCCAGCCTTCTGAGGAAATCCTTTCTTCTATTCTTTTAGTATAGTTTTAATGTAATATATATCATAAAATAATAAATCAAGCCTTCTGAAACATGGAGTCAGATCCTCGTCTCTTCCCTCAACCTGAGACCCCTGTGAACACGGTCACAGCTCCTCATCCTATTTCAATAAGTCACTATCATATTCTCTGCTTGCCAGATACTGCTGAGCATTATCCCTCGGGTTTTTTTGTCTGTTCTGATTTTCCCTGCAATGACCTGCATCATTTCATGGTACCTTGAATGTCTTACCTGAAGGGAAGAGGGCATCCTTCCCTTCCCTTCCCTTCCGCACGTTGAATTGCTTCCAAAACACAGACACAGCTCAGACATTCTTGGTCTAGAGAAAAAAAAAAAAAAAAAAAAAAAGGTTTACAAACTTTGTAAGATAAGGCACAGAAAAGGACATATGGCACTGCCTGAGCTAGGCCAAAATGCAAGTGCCGTAGAGCTGCAATTGGGATAAAGAAATTGGAAGCAGGAGTGAAAGGAGGAGGACCTTTTAAGACAGGAGAAACCCATCTAACCAGCCTCTAGCTCACAAGCTACAAAGAACCAGACAGGATGACAGAATACAGCTTCATTTAATGTCAACATGGCAACAGTGATAAAAATACCAATACTGAGACTAAGGATTCTTTTTGAAGCACAGACCTGGCATCAGAAACTTTTTTGTTTGCTTGAAATCTGTTCAGGCAGTACATAAATCATTCAGACTCCTTTAGCCCTCCTCCATCTCCCCTGACTGCTGGAGAGCAGGAAGTTTCCCAGTGCCACAAGGGCACAGAATGCTAAATAATTGCTACCTTGCTTTCATGCTGCAAGACCAGTCATACATGTGCAGTTACAGACCAGCTCTGCCTGTCTCACAAGGGCTGGGTATAATGACCCTGAGTCTATTCTGACTTCAATTTCCACAAGCTGCTTGTTAGTCTCTTACCAGTTGTTGCTCAGAATTGTAACCAGTGCCCTGAATATAGATGCCTACTTCACTCTTCCATTTTCCTGGTTAAGATGAAGCCCCCTGCACCTCCCCACCTTTGCCACCATCACCTCATACACACACTTTTCATAAGCAATGTAGGAATCTGTGATTGCTCACAGGTGAAAGTGAGGTCACTTTTGCTTACCTCAGTGTTGCCTTCATTGTCTGCCTGGCCACATCCTCTCCTCCTTACAAACAGCACACACATGCACACAAAAAGAAAACACAAAGCATTTGAGCACTTGGTGGTATGATATAAATGAAATGGCAAGCAAAATGAAGATAAGGAAGAGAATTAAGAAAAAACTCACAAACACTCCAGGTGTGCACAATGGCATTGCTAAAGCATCTTCAATTTTGTAAAGGTAAAAATCTGTTAAAATCTTTTGTAAAACCAAAGTAAACAAAAAAATATCTCTGTTTAGCGAGGGTTTCTTTTTTTTACTTATTTATGACCAGTACATATACTTGTGTGACGGTGTTCACACGGGTCTCAGGTTGAGGGAAGAGACGAGGATCTGACTCCATGTTTCAGAAGGCTTGATTTATTATTTTATGTATATATTACATTAAAACTATACTAAAATAATAGAAGAAAGGATTTCATCAGAAGGCTAGCTAAGAATAGAATAGCAAAGAATGATCACAAAGGTTTGTGGCTCGGCTCTCTGTCTGAGCCAGCTGGGCTGTGATTGGCCATTAATTAGAAACATCCACCATGGGCCAGTCACAGATGCACCTGTTGCATTCCACAGCAGCAGATAATCAATGTTTGCATTTTGTTCCTGAGGCCTCCCAGCTTCTCAGGAGGAAAAATCCTAAGGAAAGGATTTTCCATAAAAGATGTCTGTGACATACTTGAAATGCTTTTGTTAATGTAAGCATAACTTTTAAAGGTGAGGATTTTTTTTGTTTTTCTGGTAAGACTCTCACCAACATAATTTCTCATTTATACTGAGGTATATAATGGAAATTTCCAAAGCATAAACAGGCAGCCAGCCACAAATGCAAATGACTGGAACCATTACCCTTTTTCCCTTAAAAACCTGAAATGAACAACACAGCGTGACACAATGGTGTCTGAACCCACTGCTGACAACACCAACTGGAATTTGAAAGAAAGGTTTACTAGCCATAATACAACATGAAAAGACCCATAGTTTGCTGCTTGTTTAGTAGGCAGGCATGGTCTTCTAGACAGTATGAAAAAATGTGTTATTTTAGTGAGCATCATGAATATTACCCTTACAAGACTCTACTTGCCTTTCTCCTATAGGTAAATGGGATTTGTTCCCATGGATTAGTACAAGGCTGCCTGAAGAACACTAGATGTAATTACCAACCTGACCTCATCAGAAACTGCATTTTCTTTCTCCCTCAACTTGTGCCCTCCTAATATCGTTAATTAGATACCTGGCCTCATGCAGCCTCCTTACTGATAAATGTAATGCAGTGCAGCAGCAAAACAGCATAAAGTCCTCAGCTACCAGCTCTGTGAGCAAAGCTCTGTGGATGAAAAATGAAAAAAGGATTCACTGGCTTCAAGAAAGACACTCTAAAAACAGCAATGCAAACCAAAGTCTGTGTGTGCTCATCTGGGTCAGAAAACCTAGTGGTGGTGAATTATAACTGTGTCCATCACAATGTTCTTAGGTGCCTAAAGAATAAGAACTTCTGCCTAGAGCAGAAAAACAGAATTCTATTGCCGGCCAGGGGTCTGTGTACAAATCACAAACGGGACGGGGCTGCTGTGGAACTGCCCTGAGCTGGTTTATTTTCCAGCATCAGCCTCATTACATGGTTATGACAATGGGAAGATGCCACCAGCTCACATCCCAGGCAGCAGACCAGGAACTTAATGTTACAACTCACTTTATAAGTTTTTTGACCAATCACACAAAGCAGAAGCACATTGACAGTAGTTCCATCCAATCACCATAAGCACACGTACCTTTGGTTAAACAATGCTTGTTTATTTCAAATACAATACCTGCTTGTAAGCCTTAAACACAATGCACAGAGCTCCATTATTAAGCTTAAACCTTCCTAATATCTTGCTAGATCAACTTTTCTGTAGCTTAGAGAGTTATTCTAGACAAGTGTTAATACACAGACCATTGTTCTATTTGTCCTTGTTTTTCTACTTTTTAAATAATTTTTCTGCTGCCCAATCTCATGGCTGCTGCTGAGCTCTAATCACAGTTCTGCTGTCTCTGAGGCCTGCATTTTGCAGCTTTCCCAAAACCCTCTGACTTTGTGGATTCCCACAACTTCCTGAGTGTAACAGAATTAAACAGTACTGATGAGAGGGGTTTGTTAATTTGATACCAGACAGGAGGGAGGGGGTGTCAGTGTGGGGTTACCAATGCAGCCAACCTGTGACACCTCTGAGCCTCTGTGATCCTCAGCTCTTTCCAAAACCTTGAAGAGAAGTTACCTGGTTAGATCCTGGGACACAATAAAATACATTTCAGCTTTCAGTATGACCCATTAAGCTACCACTTTGTTTTCTGCAGCCTGATTCTGCTGATCTGCATGACCAACAGGACATGCTGCAAAACTAATTTGATATTTTTTATGTTTATCAGCTTTCAAGGATTAAGGGGATTAAGTCCTAAAGTTTGTCCTAGGTTTGAGAGGGGTTTTACAAAACCTCTTCTGAATCTGAGATGAGTAAATGAATTGTCAGTCAAATATTTGTACCATTCAGCAAATTTAATGTTTTGATTTTATCTAATTCAAACAGCCACTGTATTTGGTCATTCTGAAGCAGCTAATATGTTTTGTTTGCATTGGAAACTGAATTAGGAGGTAGCAATGTCTCTATAAAAGCCTGAATACACCAACCATGATACCTGAAAGCACATTTTACCAAAAGCATAAAGCTCACACCTTCAGAACAGGCTGACCAATCAAACTGAAAAGAACAGCATGAGCATGGGTAAAGAAAAGTGTGTGCTGCATTGTTTCCGTGTCCAAAATGAATAAGCAAATGTTCATGTCAGTCCATGGGTTACCATTTAATACTTATCTTAAAATATGATCTGCATGGGAGATTTTTAAGGAAATGGTATAACTTAGCGGAAAATAACCAAATTAAATAAAAGTTAGTTTCTTTCCCTCCACCCCCGAAATAAGATAAGTGTTCTTCCAGAAAAAAAAATAAAAAGCACCTTGGAAAAAGTTGAAGGACACAGCTATAACTTTTTCATTTCCAATTATGCAACTTTTATTTTGGTAGAACAAGTGTGTTTCACTGATAAGAATGTCTTCTAAAATATAATTGAATATTTTAACTTTTAGTATATGTATAAGTTGGTTTATTATTTCTTCTCAGCCATAATATATGATATTTCACATCAGGATTACCTTTTTTTTCAGATGAGGTCTTTTATAATCAAACTTGTTTCACAGTTTCATCTTATCATTATATTACAGTCCAATACTCTTAACACTTTTATTGTTAATCGGAAGCTGGCAAGATTCCATATAATGTAGCTCTACCTTGCTTCAAAAATACAATATCCTAAACCTAAAAATAAAGAAAAAAATCTCTTTAAGACTAACAATAATTGCAAGTGAAAAATGAGATCAGGTGAAAAGTGGTGCTCTGGTAATCTGACTCAAAGTTATGAAAGTTGCTGATTTTGAGAAATGTTATTTGTCGTTTGTTATTAGATAACTAAGTTGATATATTCAGTTGGCTTGAAATGATATTAATTTTTCTGTCATAGATGTGTTTTGGTGCTTTTGATGTTATGACTCACCACTAAAAGTGGTAATATTGAAAACTAAATTAACAAACACTTTTGAAAAAAATATTCCCATTTTGTGGATTTTCTTTTGATATTCTTCTTGCTTCTCTTCTCTGTTATGGTTTTTACAGTGGCATTTTACTGATTTTAGTGTTTATAGACACATTTGGAGGCAAGAATTATTAATGGGCTTCCAGGCTGACTTCTGTTATATCAGTTCTTTTGCATATATTACATTTTTAGTTCTGGTGGCTAAGAGTTTTTTAAATATATTTGAACCTCTTTACTACAGTTAGGTAATTTTGTTAATACCTGAGAATAATTATGGATTAGAATTAATAGCTTTTTTCTTAGTCTGTCCCAGATTTCTCTAAAAAGGTCAAAATAAAATCAATAGGATGACAATACCTTTTTGGCTATCAAATGGTTGTGACGCTTGCAGTTACACATGGATGATATAGTGCCAAACTTCTTCAATGAGAGATTAAAACTGTCAGATCAGAACTAAAGCTGTGCTGCAAGTGAAAGGACAGCAATGCCTAAGACACACAAAGAATCAGTATTATTGCACTAAATAAAAATCAGATCATTGCTTTAACCATTCTGAGACTGCTAACTCTGTAGACCTCCTATGGGTAGCACCCCCTTGATATCTAGGGTTTAAAATCAGTAGTAAAGCCACACCAATCTGCTATTATTTTCTACCTAAAGGCTCCAAAATGAAGTCTCTGATGCAGCCTTGATAACATGATTGTTTTAATGCTATCAGGTATACCAAAGGTTAGTGGCTCATAATTATACTCTTAATTAACCGTTAGAGAAATTATTACATGCTTTGTGTTTGAGTGAAAATGCAGATATATTTATTATTATAATGCCACTGCTCTTGCAGGTTGTCCACGTTATACCTAGGACAAGATCAAGCATCAGCAGCAGCCTCTGGCGCCTTAAATCCTGAATGATTTAGAATAGACAAAAATGTCATTTCTCACTTATCTATGACATTTAGAGGCAAAAGTAGTTATAACCTATAATTATTAATGTAAATTATCTTCCTTGGAAAAGCAGTGTGTCACCTGCTTTGGAATGTTTCTGTACCATAAGGTTCAGTGTAAGATTTTGAAAACTTCAAAGTGACAGAAAACAGTTATTTTTTGATTGACTAAGAGGATGATTTGGATAAAAAGGGCAACTTTAGACAACACTGTCTGCCCAGATTAAATATTTTAGAAGTTTTATAGACTGCTAAAGAAACATATTCTGCTGCAAGAAACCTCACATCTGAAATACGATAGTCACAATCTCAGTATTCATTGCATTTTTCTGTATGAGCACATTTTACAAGTGTAAAATGAATTATTTTTTTTACAAGTGTAAAATTGAAAGCTGTAAGTTAAAAGAGACTTTAATATGCCATGCTACAACTGTACCATCTAATTTCCTTAATTGTTTCCTTTGTCCACAGATGCAGTGTTTGTGAAGCAGCCTGGCTTGCCATGTGTCAGAGTTTTGTACAGAAAATAAGAACACACACACACAAACACATATGAAAAATATCATTTATCAGTAGCAAACAGATAAGAATTTTTTTTTCAGTTTCAATGGTGGTTTGAAAATGCTTTCAATATCAATGATTCAGTCTGTTGGACTCTTCAAGCTAGAGGTCTGCAGCAGCTTTACAGCTGGAGCAACTTTTCCCCTCTCCAACCTTCTCAAATTAAACTAGCACACATGATGCTTTTGCTTTTCATATATAAAACATATTTGGTATATTTGTTAGTTACCAGAGATTAATCACCAAAAATATCACCCAGAGACTATACTGGTGTAGAGGTAACTAGCTTCAGGCTTTGAAACCTGAATTTACCTGAAGCCTTTATTTCCTGTTCAGAATTCAGAGCCATGTACACCCTTACTTAGTCTGACTGGCATGAAAACAGTGAGGCTTTTCTCCATTCTCCTAACAGGTTAGAGGTTTTCTGCATCTGTTTATATATGACTGTAATTAGTATATGTAAAAAAATATAATATTAATAGTTGTGAATATAAATTAGTCAAACAGAAACAATATTTTATTAATTTTAAAATGGGAAATAAAATACATTAATAAAATTATGCATTTTGATATGGGAACATTTATATATATTATGACCATAGCATTGTAAGTGAATTGGTAAAATAAGGATTCATACCACTAAAAACTAATAGCGTGACATGTCAAACAAATATTTCTACTTACTACAATTAATTGATACTACTAAGTGATCTCATTATTTTCAAATATCATTAGGATCAAATTTCTTACATTTAGCAACTCAGAATCCAAAAGATATATTGTGTTGAATAAATGTGGAGCTTGTGGGTATTTTATCAGTTACAATAATGTACCAGTGGACCTCATTATTCACAAAATATCAATAAACCAAACATTTCATCAGTTCATCAAACCATAAGGAAAACTGAAATGTGAATTTAAATTATATGAAAATAAAAGGATATTGAATGATGTTTAAGTGACTGCACATAAGTGAGAAGAATATTCTCAGCTTTATTCCTTTAAATATAAGATTACTTAATATTATATTGAATTCCCATTGATTTAAATATTACTCAAGTATATAAAGTTAACCATGCTCCAGGTTCAGCAGGGGTTCTTAACTCCTATTTATATTCCTAACCTCCTGCTGAAACCATGTGATTAGACATTTGCAGTATCAGACTTTTCCACATGGTTTTCCATACACATCGTTTATTTACCATTTTGATTTCAGAGGTAAAATTGGCTTATTATCAACTCCAGGTTTTCAGAAATGATGAACCACAAGTCCTCGGCTGCAAGTTATAAAATACTGTTTCTTCTTATTTTTGTAGATCTTTTTTGTCACAATCACACAACTTTATGTAGAGGAAAAGGACCCTTAACAAACAAATTTGTCTCAAAGGAAATGAAATAATTCTGTATCTCCTTTGTGACCAACCATTGTGCAGTTTAAAATATTATATACTTACTATATTCAAATATTATATAAAAAAAAATTATATACTACTATATCCAAATTTGCATTAAAAATGCTGAAAAATATGAACTTTAAAAGGAGTTATGATGAGAAGATTTACCCTCAAATAGCTGATTTCCTACTCAGTATTGCAATACTCATTGGTAAAGACACCAGGATGTTCACATATGCTTTAAAAATTATTTGCACGGGACACTGGCGCCTATCAATTTCTTCTTCCACCCTCTTGATTTGTGTGTTCAATACTGGAAAAGGGAGGAACATAGATCCTGGTAGGATGCGTTCCAGGGTCCTGAGGGAATTCACAAATGCAGCTGAAGTCATGGCGCTCAGGTGAAGTCTCAGGTGACTAGCAAAAGGAAAATGTTGTACCCATACTTGAGAAGTGAGGAAAGAAGGATCAACCCTGGGAACTACTGACCTGTACTGCAAGAGTTGTGAGGTGCTTGCCCATAGAAAATGTGGTGCCCCATCCTTGAAAGTGTTTAAAGCCAGGTTGGATGGAGCTCTGAGCAAACTGTTCTAGTGGAAGGTGTCCCTGTCCATGGCAGGGAATCTGTAACTAAATGGGGTTTTTTTAAGTTCTCTTCCAACCCAAATCCTTCCATGAACTGCAAGGTTGGTGCCTGATGGCTTAGTCTGGTGTAACGTTCAATCTTCCCTTCTCTCAGTGATCCAGCCCTGTCTGCATTTCAGTGGGAGGCAATAATACTTTTATTTCCCACAATTGCTGGTTATGCTCTCTTTACCATCTCCACCCAAGTCCTGTTCTCTTCATAATGACACTGATAAAGCTCTCCATATTTGATGCCTGATGCTGTTGATAATACATGTCTGAAAACACAATCTTCAAATGCATTTCCGTCTGATAAGAAGTGACTTGCCCGCTGGTTTCAAAAAATAAAAGGTCCTTCAACTGAAAAAAGGAGAGAAATGGGAAGCTATTAGGACAGATATTTCTTTTGCAACCTTTAAAGAGCCTCAATCAGATTTTGGTCATGTTTTTTGCCAATATTGCAAAACCCTATATATTTTATATTTCAAGATATTTCTAAAATATTGATATTTCCATCTAGGTTTAACAAGGCTTTTTTTTTTTTTTTTTTTGTTACTATTTTGCAATTTTAGTATGACCTAGAATCACTATAGCTTATGAAAATAAGACCTCTAATATCCTTAAGATTTTTATTTTTAAAATTTTCTTTATATTTATGCTGTGGATTGAGTCTCATCTGTGTACTTAAACTGTGTCTTCATCTATTCACACATAATTCAGTCCTGTGGCTCTGGTCAGATATTTCTATACGGTGATCCTTTAATGTATTAAGGATATGAATCATCATATTTAAGAAAACCCAGTAGAAGAAATAATTTAATAATAAAACAACAATAACCTCAGCAAAATAACATAAAATGACTTTGTAATGCTTGAGCAGCCCCATCTCTCCACTATCAATATAATAAAATAAAGGGAAATTGGAGTAATGAATTATTTTCTTTTTTCAAATCTATACTATGAAAAACTAACCCTAGAACCTGATTATAATTTAAAAAGAATATAAATTAGATTGTAACACATTAATGTGTATTCCATTTTGCAGTCAGAGCAAGAGCAAGAAGGAGAAAACTGATTTTTATTTTTTGATATATCAAACATTCCTCTTAGACTTTTGCTGTATGCTTGCTTGATAAATCTTTTCATCCACAGTTCTGCAGATAACTGCAGTTCTGGAAAATAGAGAGTATATGGTAAAAATAAATGCATTTTTTTTTAGCTTACATTTGGATGAATGAGCACATAGAAAATATAAAATCTGTAACCTCCATTTAAATAAGAAAAATAAAGTCATACAGAAACTGCAGATCCCAAAAGATACCAGAATTAACAGCAAGAACCCTCTATTGCTATTAGAAGAAAGTGAAAGAAAAATGTTGGTTTGGTAGTTGAGAAAATTATTAGAAAGCAATGCCAAAGGAAGCTGATTATCTAGTTTTCAGTTCCCACTCAGGACTTTGATAGTGGTCCTGTCCAGCATTTGTGATTTCACTGTGCTCCCCTTTAGAGAACAGGAATGATCCAAGTTAACTGAACAGAGCCTGCAGAATAGTGGAAAGGAAAGAAATGATTAAAAGTAAGAGTCTAAAAGGTAAGATTGAGGAAATTAAAAATGTGAGGTCTAGAAAAAAGGGCACTCAACACTTGTTGCTTCTGACAGTATGGAGACACTAAAATTTGCAAGCACTTGACACTTTATACAGAAAGACAATAGGAGAACTCATCCTCTTCTTCATATCCAGAAAGGTATTTCATTAAAAGAAAACCCCAAAAACCAACAAAGCCAAAAACCCCAACAAAAAAGCCTCAAAACCTCTTTCTCATATAAATTATTATTCCATGTGTGTTCTTGAAGGAATTAAGAAGGAGTAATAGTGTTTGCAATTAAATGTACTTCTTGTTTATCCACACAACTCCTTTTCATTTCTTTTATATGATGTTTAAGGTCTGTTTGGGTTTTGAGGAGCAAGGCATGAAGTTCTTGTTGAGGAAAGTGAAGTGATTCCAAGAGCAGTGCGTGATGGCCATGAAGGCTCCTGACAGCCTGTGGGAATAAAAGCCAGTGATGGATTTGGAGAACAAATGGAAAGGAACAGGGAAAGGAGCAACAAATGGGAAGCAGCATGTCTGGGTACACTGGAGAGCATTGCTTTCCTTTCTTTCACCATCAGGGGATCACGCAACCTTAAAAATGTTGAGATATTTTTATATTATTTTAAGCTAAAGACATTGAGGAAAATATATTTCTATTATATATTAAACTAAGGAATATCTCATCCTGGGAAGTGTTCAAGGCCAGGTTGGCTGGGGCTTTGATCAAGCTGGTCTAGTGAAAAGTGTCCCTGCTCACAGCAGTAGTGTTGGAATTGGATGTTCTTTAAGGTCCCTTCTTGCTCAAAATATTCTGTGATTCTGTAATGATCAGCAATCATTTCTAGCTGTCCTGTGGCCAGGGAGAGAGTCTGTGGAGCTCTGACCATTTCAGTGTCCTAAAAGAAGGGCACTGATAGAGTTGCTCAAGTTCTGTTCACAAGTTAAAACTGAAATATTGTTAGCCATCACTCAAATTAATTTGCCTTCATAATGTAATCTTCTTGAACAAGTTTTGTGGGTATCTACATTTGCCACTAAAGCCAGTAAAAATAATAATTCTCTTAGAAATGCTGTGTACTATCATTTTGGTGTGGAATTAGGTTTTTTTATTTTTTACTGAGCCTGTAAAATTATGCTGCTGGGAAGTAATCAGAAGTGTTTCTGATTGAAAGCTGGAATTCAAAAGTGACAGAAACATAGCTGCAAATATGCTAGCATGACAAAATTAAAGTGATGTTTGACATCTTGAGTTTGCCAGTACCTAAGAAAATTACTAAGACAGGGAGGAGCTAAACCAGCTGAAAAAATGGGGTGACAAGAAGAAGAACAGGTACTCCTTCTGTGATCAACAAATTGTGTTCAGTAGGTTTTTTCCTTTTTATTTTCCCATAGGTGTCTAACATATGCTTAATAAGTTACAGAAAATAGTGCAAAGGGATTTTATATTCTCCCCATACAATGATGGTCTGGACCCTGGCCAACTCTCAGTGGAAGGCAAAGATTAAGTTAAATTTTTTCAAAACTCCTAGGATTTGACCGAGACCCCTTAATATGCTCAGCTCCTGTTAGAATTAATTGCTGGCAACCTTGAATCTCTTATGTACTGATTAGTCTTTTCCACTATACTGTCAGCTTTACTGCAGCCTCCAAGTAGGACTTTACACTTTGCTTTCTGTTTCTTTACTCTTAGTGTGCTCTGGTGTTAAATAAAAGCAAGGGGCTGCTGTGACCGTGTTCACAAGGGTCTCAGGTTGAGGGAAGAGACGAGGATCTGACTCCATGTTTCAGAAGGCTTGATTTATTATTTTATGATATATATTACATTAAAACTATACTAAAAGAACAGAAGAAAGGATTTCAACAGCAGGCTAGCTAAGGATAGAATAGCAAAGAATGATAACAAAGGTTTGTGGCTCGGCTCTCTGTCCGAGCCAGCTGGGCTGTGATTGGCCATTAATTACAAACATCCAACATGGGCCAATCCCAGATGCACCTGTTGCATTCCACAGCAGCAGATAATCAATGTTTACATTTTGTTCCTGTCATGGTTTGAGCCTGGCAAAATGCCAGTGCCCCCCATGAAAATACTTACTCTCTGGTACTTGCTGTGAGATGTGCCTAGGAATAAGCAAAGCAGTCCTCTACTTAAAACTATAGAAAACAGAACTTTATTAACTACACACTACAATAGGAAAGAAAAGAAAGGAAAAAAAACTACACACAAGGGAAAATGAAAACCCTGCAAACACATTTCCTCCTCCCCCCCACCAAATTTCCAACACATCTCCCAAATCACTGACTCTCTGTCTATCACCACCCAGATAATCAAGTCTCAATTTATCGAGAGGAGTCCTTCTTGCGCCGTGGTGACCTCTTCCTTTTCCATGTCCAGTGCTCTCACCACTGAACAGGGACCAGAGCTGCTTCTAGGGTTGTCTTTTTAAGGATTCCATCGTCCCACTCCAAGAAAAGGCACAGTCTCCATTTTGGGACATCTGTCCCCCCATTATTTCACCTCCTGGGCCGGGAGGCTCCCACACTGCCTTCTTAACTCTGGGACACGGTGGCTCCCCCTGAGAAACAGTCTCTGAATCACAGGAAACATGGTTCTATCCATGGCTATACAAGAAGAGTCCAGCCAAAGCCACTCCATCATCCCTTCCACCCAAGGTTCTTCTCTCGCTTCCTTGCTCAAACTTTCATCTCAACTTACTCAGTTCCTTCTTCATCCTCTACTTCATCTCCTCTCCAGGAAAAGTCAATGCTCTGCAAAGTTCTCATTCTCCACAAAAGGGTTAAAAGCTCTCACACACGGCTGGACACATCACTGCACGGCCTCCCCCCATTCCGGCATTCCCCCCCCTTCTCTGCTGTCGGGCTGCGCGGCCAGCACAGGATATCAAATTTCAAGATAACAGTTCAGTCTCGGACGCTGGCACTTTCTCTCACTCTCTCTCTCTCTCTCTCTTGGGGGGGCTGCCCGATGCCTCTGGTATTCTTCCTCCACCCTTCCACCCTTGGGGGCAGGCCAGGCCTACCCCCATTCGGTCCAGGCCCAGGCCTGCATCGTGGCTGCCCCCCCCCTGCCCAGCGGGACAGCTGGAGCAGGGGGAGGTCCTTCCTCTTCCACCTGAAGTCCCAAGAGGGCTTCCCAGGGGCAGAGCTCTGCTTTTAACCCCTGTGTGTTCTCAGAGGCGTATCCAACTCTCAGTGGTCAAAACAGGTGTCAATCGCAAATCTACATCTCAATTGGACTGACACACTCACTCCCAGAAACCCACTTCTCTCAAACCAGGACAGTTCCTGAGGCCTCCCAGCTTCTCAGGAGGAAAAATCCTAAGGAAAGGGTTTTCCATAAAAGATGTCTGCGATATGAAGCTGTTTGTGTAAATCGCTGCTTCCACGTGGGAAAAACAGTCCCTTAAAATGGGCAATGTTAGTCATTGTTACCCCATTAAAGGTTCACTACTTCAGAGGACAATTAGCCTATATGCAAATTACCACTTTAAAAAGTGGGATTCAGTGTCTGGCTCTTAAGAAATAAGAGAATCATAGGGCTGGTGTGGTGAAAGGCGCTCGCTCTGCCGACTTAGAGCATCACTTATGTAAGTGCTCATGAATAAGGGATGTCTCTGTGTGCCAGGCTTGTTCTCCACTTTAATCTTCACTTAGAGTTCTCATCTTGTTCTGAGTCTCCACAGAGAGGCATTTAAATTCCAGAGGTTGGAAAGCCACCCTCAAGGTTGCTTCTGAGCTGAAACCTGCCCACTGAGGCTGGGCTCGTGGGTGTCTGTATTCCTAACATGAGCAATAATCAGTAATAATAAAAGGCAAATTTAGATATTTCTGAGAAATTTCTGCTGAGTATTTTTTGGTTCTGATTGAGTACAAGAAAAATGCTGAGAGGTCAAATGCATTATACAAACCAAACTGCTTGAAAATATTTTATTTTTGTTTATAACTTACACAGGTGATTTTTTGCACATATTTATATGAGATTGATTTTATTCTGTTGATTATGGCAAAAATAATGCATGATTGTATTCAGCTATACAAACTGATTATTGCTTTAGATGACTGCAGGATTATGGGTCAGTGGGTGTAAATGTAAATGTGTCTTTTGGGTTTTTTTAATAGGCTTGCCCTGCTCCTTGAGAATTGTGGGTTCAGAATGCAGTACATTATACACAATTTTAACATTACAGTAATATGTATTATATTGTTTAATGCTGAACCCTCTCAAAGAAGAAAATCTGAGCAGTCATCTGTTGTCAGATTCACATTGTATTTTGAAAAGACAGTGAATAGGCTATTGTATGTGACACCAGAGGAACTCTGTGCAGAGCAAGAAGTAAGAATACCACATAAATAGTCAAAGATTTAAAAGGATTTGGATAAGAATATGAAATTATTGGAGAAGATGATGTAGATAGAATCATAGAATGGTTTGGGTTGGAAGGGACCTTAAAGACCTTCTCGTTCTAACTTCCCTGCTGTTAGTAGGGACTTTCCACCAGACCAGGTTGCTCAGAGCCCCAACCAGGCTGGCCTTGGACACATCTGCCATTGTTATTTGTAATTTTTGGCAGTAAATTTCAAATACTGTGTTTTCAAAAATTGAGAGGAAACTTCAGGAACTGGCCTCTGTTTCTTCATAATTCCCCTAATCTTTATACACATATTACACTCCTTTACACCTTTTGTTTATTTTCTCTGTTTGCATTGAGATGGACAGTTTTGGATTTACTAAGGGAGAATGAAGATCATATAAAGACCACATAAAAGAAATTACCTATAAACCTAGAAAAAAAAATTTTTTTTTCCAAAACATTATCACCCAGAACAAAGATATGGAATTAAAAGATGGAAAATTTGGGTGGATGTCAAAAAGTCTTCAACAACATGAGAAGACCCAGTGTCTAATAATTGCTTTTGATGGGTGTACTGAAAAGATCATATAGTCAAGATATTCCAAACTGTCATTTTCTCTTGCAATTTTTGTACAAAAGAGAAGAAAAATACTAAAGTGGGAAATTTATATGTGTTTTAAAGTTATGCAGGAAGTTACCAGAGCTCCAAATTTAAAGATTTCATAGCTGTGAAATGAAATGTTACAAGATTTATGAAGAGTTGGAGTTCAGTGAATGTGCATTTTAAGAAACGACTTGCATTTTAATGAAGTGTATTACACTTGAGAGGCAATAGCTTGGTTATCCTTTCTGAACAGTGACTTTGACTGTGTGTGACTGTCAAAGAGAGCTCATTATTTCAAAGAAGTTATAATTCAACTCTGTAGGTTGATATGATGGCCTCCAATATATGCTGTGCTTCTAAAGGCAGTAGGACCAGCAGTGAGTGGCATCCAAAATGGTAATTACTTGTGGGAGAGAGATTCGTGGTTTCAACTTGCAGTTCAAAGGGCTTTTTTTTTTCAAGAAAAGAATTTTTAATTGAGATCCTATTCTTGACCTTAGGGCTACCCTACCTACAAAAAATTTGTGTCTCTCCTATTGTCCAGGTTGTGAGAAAGCATTTAACATACATGGTAGTAGCCATCAGTAATTTCCATTATTTTTGTAAATATTTGGAGTTTATTTCTTTACATCTTTTTCCTGGCTTGTGAAATTCCTGACTACTTTTTTTTTTCGCTTGCTTGTTTCAGGGGTTAATGCTGATTTTCTAAACTTAGTCTTAAAATCAATTTAGGACCTTTTCTTATTAAAAAAAAAGTAAGAATTCCATTAAAAAAAAATCCCTCTGTTCATGCAGTATCATCCAGGCAACTTAGCTTGCTTAAATTCTGATTGAACACCAAGCATTTCAGCTTTCTGATTAGACACCTTCAGCTGGATGGGTATGGAAATATGAACATGGGTAAGAAGATCTTCCCATTGACACCTCTATTTGCAAAAAGCTGTTCTCCAAGCCGTAGGCGAGCACGCAAATCTGTCACAGTGATATCCCCTGTAAAATAGCGGAGTAGCAAAATGGTACATACAAGATTAAACAAAACACTGCTTGAAATTCTAATATGTCTTCATAGTTCTGAGGTTTTGTTTATTCATTCAGACTTACTCTTTGTATAGCAAACTCCCGCTGGGGTTTTTTTACCTTCTGCATCAAGGAGTTGAAGGAAAATCCTACAACTGCAGAACAAAACCAGGCTTAGTTCATATGTTAATGAGTCAGGATAATTGCAGCTTTCCCTGGGTAATCTTGGTGTCAATTATTCATGAATGGTTGACAGCAGACATGACATTTCCAACTGTCAGCTTTTAGTCGTTTTGTTTACAAGTACAAAATCCTTAAGGATGAAACTTTAGATAGGAGTTAAAAATTAAGAGGGTTTTTTTTTCCAGGAAAGATGGAAAAATAGGAAAAGAAAAAAAAATGTTGATACAGTGAATTTTTCTCATAAAGTGCAGAAAAATAGCCTTTTTTGCCAATAATGTTCACAATATTGTTGGAATGAAGCTGTTGCGCAGGTATTAGAGTCCACTGAGCCTCAAAATCTTTGCTGAGCCCAAATAACAACGCCATGTACCTTCATGGCACATAGATGGTGCTACACCATTATAAGGGGGAAGAACCATGGTTTGCTTCCCATCCTTTCAGTGTTTTGTTCCCAGCTAATGCAGTAGCTCCTATCACCTGTAGCAAATTCAGCTTTCCCCTTTGCTTCATATCCCTTTATACTTTCAAAACAAAAGCAATGGTAAGGGTATTCTCAACTTCCCCTGTGGTGTTTTCAGGGTTCCCCGTGGCAGGAAGGAAATGATAAATCTGACTCTGTGTTCTTAGAAGGCTAATTTATTATTTTATAATATTATATTCTATTATATTAAAGAACACTATACTAAAACTATACTAAAGAATAGAGAAAGGATACTTACAGAAGGCTTAACAAGATACTAATGAAAAAACCCGTGACTCTCTCCAGAGTCTGACACAGCTGGATGGTGATTGGTCATTAAGTAAAAACAATTCACATGTTGGCTAAACAATCTCCAACCACATTCCAAAGTAGCAAAACACAAGAGAAGCAAATGAGATAGCACTGTTCTCCCCCTTCTCCGAGGCTTCTCAGCTTCCCAGGAGAGAAATCCTGGCAAACGGATTTTTCCAGAAAATATGACGGTGACATCCCCTTTTGGGAAATTGGGCCCCCAGTTTAAAAAGCTGCATAGAAGTGAAACACAAACTTTGCAACCTGCAGTAGGTTCTCTCACTAAAAAGATTTTACCCACTAAATTCCCACGTATTTTCAAGTGCATTTGAAACAATCTCTTCGTAGAATCATTGGATTGGAAGGAGCTCTCAAAAGTTATCTGGTTCTGACTTTCTTGTCAAAAGCAGAGTCTGGACAAGATGGCCCAGCACCCTGTCCAGCAGAATCCTCTGTGTGCAGCATCCCTGGCAGATTCCACCCAGGTACAGGGTGTAGCCCTGCCCCTGTGGACCTTATCAACAGAGGTTGTGCCTGGGACTGTTCTTATATCTGTGAAGAAATCACAATATTTCTGATTTCTAGCACCTTAATTGAAATCAATTGACAAGAGTACAGTAGGGAAAGACACTTAAGTGCCTAAAGATGCAGATAGTTACTTAGTGAGGTTTTTCAAAAGATTCTATGCACCTGACTCACATTCTGAAAAGTTTAAGGAGTCTCAGTCCATTAATAAGCTATTTTAGTTTTCCAGTCTTTATACTAATTTTGAGATAATGACTATTTAAGAGAATGCTCACCCAGGCTGAACATTTACATTTTTTTTATAATGGAGGTTTTTTTTTCATTTAAATACATATATTTCTTAGAATAACATGTCAGATATTGCAATTCCTTTTTTTTTTCCTAAAAAAAAGGAAAATGCATAATGGAAGAACTAGGATTTATTATTATTAGGTTTCCTTGAGTAATTAATGTAATTGATTTTTAGAGTGCATCAAAATTCAGTGTGCAGCATGGTTTTTCCAGAAATCTGGTCTCAAATAAAGTGCAGCACCTTAGACATGGACCCAATTCTCCATATTCTTGTTGGCCATCTCCTCACATTAGCTATAATTTTGCAGTTTGCACTCATGATTCACTCAGCTAACCATGGTTCACAAATGCTGGTAGCTTGTATTAATTCTGGTCCCTCTGGATTCATGCTCCTTTTACAGTTTCAAGACATATTAATTTTCCATTTTATTATTTATATGACAATTTTCAGTTCTTAGATTGAAAATAGATATGTGGAATTTACCAAAAGCAATGCTATTTTAATACTTTTTTATTATCAAATTATCCATGTTCATACAGCTCTGTATGGCATGATTTTCATCAGTCCTTCAAAAATATGTTGGTTTTGAATTGTTTTGTTTTGTTTTGTTTTAATTCAAAGATGTGGGAGATTTGGGGATCTGATTTATAGGGGAGTTTTCAGTATAAAAACTTACATAGAGAAACACGGTTTATGGGATTTTTTACCAGACAATAGGTTGCAGATAGCAACAAATGTTTTAAGTCTTTTAAATTAAAATAACTCAGATGGACTGTACAATAAAATAATTTGAAAATATCTATTCCAAAGCCTCTGTAACTCAGACTTCTTTCTTTTAATCACCTCTGGTTTTATACCAAACCACTTGTTTATAGGAAATGTGACTGCATTATGTATCCACATCCAACTTTACAGTTCTTTTTGTCTCAATAGAACAAACAGCATGAAAATTAAAACTGATCCATGGTATAGATGGGTTAAATTTATATCTCTCAGCACGCCCTTACTGTTTTTACTTGTATATGGAGATGTTTATAGTCTCAGCTTTCATGATGATTTGCCTTTTGAAGACAGAAGGGGAAAGAGGATGAGAAATGGCCTCATGTGGGTCTTTCAAATTTTTAAAACATTTGTGTCTCAGGTGGATGTCGTGGTGTAGTGCAGCTTAAACACCCTTGCCAGTTACACTAAAATAGGGATTTTATGAAATCTCAATTAAAATGCAGAAGGAAACACCATTCCACCTCAGAAAACTCAAAATATCTTCATGTTGATAAAACAAACTGCTTTCCTTGACTTTTGGTATTGATTGAGCGACTTCAAAACCACTTGATACTCTAAAAGTATTTCAAATAAAGGGCAAACATGACCTTTTGCCATGATTATGTTCCCTAGGTAGTTATTTTTGTTTGCATGCACAGACAGCAGATACTGTACTGACTTTTAAAAATGTTCCATAGATGCTGAAAAAAGGGTGAAGTTTCCTATTCTAAATTAGACAATAATATTAAAAGCATCCCAAAAGGCAGTTGAGAAACAAAAATTATACTTGGCAAATGTTCATGTTTCAAATATAAAGCAAAGATAAGTAGTATGAGAAATTGTCTAAGGAAAACTATTTATTTAATTTTGTATTCTGAGAAAATCACCTGTGATTAATTCTGCCATATAAACACCTACCAATTAGCTTCTTCAAACTGGGAGAAAAGGTTGACTTTCTTTCACAAGATTTCCCATTCTTTAAATAAGCTGCACAGTGAAATTATCCAATAGCAAATGATGTAAACTGTTCAAGAACCACTTGTTTATAAGATCTTACAATTTCTCTTTAACAATGATGAGGTACTAGTGCACAAAAACTCCCTTTTGTTAGATGACTGCACTGTCATGCATCTATTTTATATTTCTGATATAGAAATATGAGAAATTCCAATTTTTTTTTTACAGAATTTCAGTTCAAGTATATGGTATCACAGAAAATTTCAAAGCTGATTTCTCTTTCAGTCTTTACCTTTTAATATATCGAGTGTCTTTAAGACAGAAGTGTGTTTCAATAAGAGCCTTTGATGACCCTCTTGAATAAAACACTTCTGGTAAACACAGTGTACTTCTCAAATTTGTTCACAGTTCAAACAAAGGTCTTTAAATAAATAGACATGGTTTCTGAAAGTTTCTTTATTAACACATATTTTCTCATCATGTCCAAAACAATGGTCAGGTTATTATTTATGACCAAGTAAATTATTGTACTGGAGTTGAATGGTCTCGGTTGTTACAGTGTCCAGAAGAAAGGGTCAACTTTCTCTTCCAGGCTCTTAAATGAAAAGATAAAAATAAGTAAATATACCATTATTTTTAAAAGCAAAAGTACATTGTGCAAATCAACATGAAAAATCTGTGGAATTATGGATTTCTTGGTAATTTCCTGGATTTGATTATTTATTCAGAGTCCCTTATTCTGACAAATTAGAGTATTTTCCCAGCAAATGTCAAATTAATAATTTGTTTTAACCACAGCTAAGGGATGATATGGAGAACTGTGGGCTTAACAAGGCAGATTGCAATCTGAAATATATGTATTGCAAAAATACATTAAAATAATATCATATATTATATCATATAATATATATGTTATAATTTCTATAATCCAATATCATTAATATAATATCATTGATATATTAATTGTAGAGAGAAAAAAGCAAATGGCAGAATCTGTCACCCTTCAACTCTGGGTACAAAAAGTCTGACTGTAAACAAGTCTCTTGTTCCATAGATGCTGAAAAAAAAGGGTGAAGTTTCCTATTCTAAATTAGACAATAATATTAAAAGCATCCCAAAAGGCAGTTGAGAAACAAAAATTATACTTGGCAAATGTTCATGTTTCAAATATAAAGCAAAGATAAGTAGTATGAGAAATTGTCTAAGGAAAACTATTTATTTAATTTTGTATTCTGAGAAAATCACCTGTGATTAATTCTGCCATATAAACACCTACCAATTAGCTTCTTCAAACTGGGAGAAAAAGTTGACTTTCTTTCACAAGATTTCCCATTCTTTAAATAAGCTGCACAGTGAAATTATCCAATAGCAAATGATGTAAACTGTTCAAGAACCACTTGTTTATAAGATCTTACAATTTCTCTTTAACAATGATGAGGTACTAGTGCACAAAAACTCCCTTTTGTTAGATGACTGCACTGTCATGCATCTATTTTATATTTCTGATATAGAAATATCAGAAATTCCAATTTTTTTTTTACTGAATTTCAGTTTGAGTATATGGTATCACAGAAAATTTCAAAGCTGATTTCTCTTTCAGTCTTTACCTTTTAATATATCGAGTGTCTTTAAGACAGAAGTGTGTTTCAATAAGAGCCTTTGATGACCCTCTTGAATAAAACACTTCTGGTAAACACAGTGTACTTCTCAAGTTTGTTCACAGTTCAAACAAAGGTCTTTAAATAAATAGACATGGTTTCTGAAAGTTTCTTTATTAACACATATTTTCTCATCATGTCCAAAACAATGGTCAGGTTATTATTTATGACCAAGTAAATTATTGTACTGGAGTTGAATGGTCTCGGTTGTTACAGTGTCCAGAAGAAAGGGTCAACTTTCTTCCAGGCTCTTAAATGAAAAAGATAAAAATAAGTAAATATACCATTATTTTTAAAAGCAAAAGTACATCGTGCAAATCAACATGAAAAATCCGTGGAATTATGGATTTCTTGGTAGTTTCCTGGATTTGGTTATTTATTCAGAGTCCTTTATTCTGACAAATTAGAGTATTTTCCCAGCAAATGTCAAATTAATCATTTGTTTTAACCATAGCTAAGGGATGATATGGAGAACTGTGGGCTTAACAAGGCAGATTGCAATCTGAAATATATGTATTGCATAAAAAATAATATCAAAATACATTAAAAATAATTTCTACAATCCAATATCATTAATATATAATATCATTAATATATTAATAGAGAGAATATTATATCATATATGATATCATATAATCTATATGTTATAATTTCTATAATCCAATATCATTAATATAATATCATTGATATATTAATTGTAGAGAGAAAAAAGCAAATGGCAGAATCTGTCACCCTTCAACTCTGGGTACAAAAAGTCTGACTGTAAACAAGTCTCTGTAGGAAAATGCTTCACTTTGGAAGATGAGGCTATAGGGACAGTCCCTATTTATCTTACACAGGGGTCAAGCAAAACCCACCCTGAGGCTGTCAGTGAGCTTAAATTCATGAATCAGTCAGATTTTTATCTGTCTTTTCTGTCAAAACTCCATTTCAGTAAAGCACTTAACCACTCTGGTGTCACTTGTTCCAATCCATTCCTATTCTCCACTGTTTTCTTCACATTTTAATGAGTACTTTTTCACTTCTGTATGAAATTTAGCTTTATTTTCCTGCTAAGGTTTTTTTCTGAAATGGCAATGAGGTAAATGAGGAAGTGAACATGTTTGGTATTCCATATCAAGCCCATTCATGACCTTTTAAGTGTGTAATAGCCCTTTCTGAAAAGTCAACATTGCTGCTGTGTCCCTGTTCTGCCGCACTGCCAGCTAACCCTGCAGATCACCTCTCACATTCTCTAGTGAGGAGACATCCCTTTGCCATGGCTCTGCAAAGAGCATCTAATCATTACTTCAGATTTGAAATCAGTTCTCCAAGAATAGCATTTCTGTTATAGTATGCAGCAATTTTGTATTTTATTGTATATTAATTATATGCTATGTTATGCCATTATAGATAAAATCCGTTAGAATCATAAAAATTTAAAAGTTAACAACAAGATAGCTATTAAACTACAAAGTGGACTATAATTTCAGTGGTTTAGTGCAAGCATATTCTTACCTACTATTTTTTTTTTTTTTTCAATTTCAGGGGGCTGTAAGATGTCAGAGAAGCAAGATCTAATACAATTATACTTGTCACCAATATAGAGTTATAAATTAAAATGAACTCATTTACCAAAACTAACCAATTTCTTTTTATGATTCCTAAAATAGCAGATCCCTACTTACTAATATATGACTCAAAGTTATTTGGTGGGTGTTGCTTGTGTTTACCTACCCTTGGATATATTAGAAGTGGATGCCATCACACTTTTTGGCTGTTTGAAGTGACTGAGGTGCTTTGATTCCCTGCTTGGAAGTGGAAATGCTTTCTGCTAGTACCCATTCCATAGAAGAATTTGATTATTTGATGTTGTCTGATTTTCTTTCTTTCACTGAATTCACCCAGTTTGTTTGAGGCAAAAGATGTGGTTAAACTTAGGACATGTATCACACTGTGTTCCCATCGCTTCTGGGGGCAGAAATCCATGTAAATGTCGGATTTACTGTCCCAGAGCTAGATTTCCAATAGGATGGAGACTTCTATTAATACAGTGTGCTTTCCAGAAGAGCTATTACAAATGAAAAAGCAAAATGTCTTTACCAGTTCTGTTAAATCAATGACAAAACTCCCATTCATTTCAGGAATAAATTGCTAACCCTCAGTGACCCCACAATAGCTGGAATTGTCTGCAAGCTGAAAGATTTTCTAATAGGCTACTTAAGGCCTACCACATCAGGTCTTAATGTGCCAGTATACATAAAAACCCCACTTTAAAGCCCATAATCATATGTTTATTCAAATTTCAGCAGTAGGTCAAGGAAATTTATCAGCATTCCATAAAGTCTCTGCATTATGTGCACTGTTAAATGTCAGAAAATTTAAGAAGCTCTTAGTTACTATCTCTATTGGTTGCTTTAGATATACATTATAAGCATTTAAATAATATTGAATGCTAATTTAAAAATCCCAAATAATTAAAAAAAAAAAAAAAACAAAAAGAAGTGAAAAAAGTGCAAAGGAAATTTGGTTTCACAGCAACATTTAATAAAAAACTAGGCCTAAGCAATCATTTCAATCTCAAATAAAAAGTAAGTTAATGCATTGGTTTTAATTGCAGGCTTCAAAGATTCCTTTTTCTTTCCATCTTTATTCCATTACCGGATATACAGAGTTGGAACCCACCGCTTCTTTTCCCCCTGCTTCTCACTTTGCCATTTCACTTCCTGCACTTCCTTTATTCTTTATTTTTGACTTCCTCTCATATTCTCACCTCTTCCTTCTTTTGCTTATCCTTCTCTCAGAGTTGTTTTCTCTCTTTTCTGTAGCATGTGAGTATTTTACACCTGCAAAGTAGCTCTCTTGTGATGAGTCTCAGACATGGTACAATAGACAAAACAACTTCCAGGAGTTTTCCATGTTATGCTTGTTCTCTTTTTTGTCTAGGCTTCTTTGCAGCCCCCCTTCATGATCACTTAAGCCCACACTATATATTTTGCCAGGGAAATCAATAAGGCCAAGGACAACTTTGTATGTTAGTTCTCCTGCGCTTTTGCTGTCAGGAGTTCACACTAAAGAACCATTATTTTTTTAACTGGTAATTACTGAGTGGTGAGTACAGAACAACTAAACAGCTGTTGTTGTCCTTAATTTCTTTGTTAATTATATTTTAAATTGAAATTCTAAGCTTTTTGCACTCTAAAAGTTATATTTCTTTGCCAGTGAAAAGCAGATAATCTTAGAGATAGTAGCTGTAGTAGCTCCACCTTTGGTGTCCTGGGCTGCAGTAGGATCATCATGGAAACTCTGACTGATGCAAAACAGGGCTGGTTTTATTCCTTACACTGACTTTTTCTTGCTTCTCTGTGCCCAGAGCTGTGCTACTGGAATTATGTGGGGAGGTGGATCCTGGGCCTGGTTTTCAAGTCTGCAAGGAAATAATAAATCAGTCTGAGCATGCTCCTCATTAAGTCTAAGATGAAGTAACTTGGCTCTTGATTTTGGCAAATATTAGGGATGGACCAGTGTACCTGAGGACAGGGGAGAGAAGATAGATACACTTCTAAGATACCCACCTTTATTTCTTAAGATTTAAACCTCAGCATGTTTAAACATGTTACAGAGACATAAAATTGCAGTATTGCCATGGCATCATTTATATTCACACATGAAATGTCCTAATTGACTTAATTAATCGGCTTAATATAGCCAGCAGTGCTGAGAAAGTGACAGAACTGAGCAACCAAAGCCGAATTTTTGTTGTGCAGTAAGTACACATCCCCTGTTGCTGCAGGGCAGTGAAGGAATTAACCACCCTCACACAGCTCAGCTGAGGAACACCACTTCCTAAAACACCCTCCATTGGCTCTGGTTGACTTAGGAACTACTCCTGCTTTATTCCTCTCAGTGGTCAAATGGATTCTTTGAAGTTGATGTTGATGTGTAAGCAAGCTGCTCCTTGCACCAGGCTTCATGAAGTTTGGACCATAAACAGTTTTTAGTACCAAGCTTAGTAAAATACATTGTTTAGAAGTTCCTCTAAAAAGTGAAAAGTATTATTTCATCATGTAGTATTTTAAAAATATTTGAAAGGCTTTCACTAAAATTGAGTAAATGCTTGTCCTCACATGGTATTTGGTTAAATATCCAGTTTATCCAAATAAACAGAACAGACAATTGGGGATACAAGCATCATAAACCACCACAGGACAACTTCCTCCATTATAAATCATCTGGAGTAGATGTTTTATTTGACTTTTGTGGTTACTATGTGACTTTGCGCTCCCTCAGTAAAATAGATGATGCTCTCCCAAGTTTCCTGGCTCTGGAATAATGGATGTGTTGACTAGAACCATGCCTATGCATCACCAAAGGAAGCTAACTAGAAAACTTCACTGCATTGCAACACAATCCCCTCTGCTCTGACACCAGCTCTATGGGGAGGTAAGCCAAATCAAGGCAAAATTATTGCCCAGAGAGTAAGAGATCAAAAATGCTGAAATGTCACCAGCACTATTGTTGGAACTCAGGACATTCCTCTGAACTGCCCTGGGTGCATCAAGACCCTGGCAAGGGGCTCAGAGACCTTGGCATGGAGTCAAAGACACCTGGGCCTTCAATTTTAACCCATGGAAACAATTACCAACCTTGTGTGAGAATTTAGAAGCCACAAGAGTTTGAGCAGAATGATAGTGAATTTATCACAGGGTGAAAAAGTAGAATTTGGGGGTTTTAGAATGGGGGTTCAAGAGACAAGATGGAGGAATCTGGGTGTGTCCTGTCTTCCTTCTTCTTCTTCTTCTTCTTCTTCTTCTTCCTTCTTCTTCTTCTTCTTCTTCTTCTTCTTCTTCTTTCTTCTTCTTCTTCTTCTTCTTCTTCTTCTTCTTCTTCTTTCTTCTTCTTCTTCTTGTCCTCCACCTTCTACTTTTCTTGGGATGGTCTTCTCCACTTCTACTGTGATGGTGGTGCTTCTTTATTGGTTTAGAGACAGACTGTCTAACATAGGTGATAGGTATTGGGAAATTATTGTAAATAAAGTACACATAATTCTTAGTATAAAAAGCTAACACCACCCCAAGGGCAGTCAGTGTGCCATGAGCCAACATGCCAGACAGACCTCAGCAGGTCAGAAAAAGAAAGTAATAGATAAGAGAAAATAAACAACCTTGAAAATCAGAGCCAAGGAATCTCGACTTCTTCTTCGGTTGCAGGGCTGGGAAAAAAGACTCTTTATTACCTTGGGAGCCATTTCAGAAACACAAAACCCAAGATAATATAATCTAAATTGAAGTAATTGTTGATTCCTAAATTTTTCCTTTACTGTTGCATAGAGTATAATCTTGATTTATTCAACTGATGCCTCATAATGCAAGAATCTTGAGTGGCTGGGGCACTCTGAAGCAGCCCTTGGTATGTGCAACAGACCTGAAAGGTCTTTGCTATCATCACTCACACTCCTCTGCCATTACCTGACAGGTGTTTTGATGGACAAGCACAATAGCTCATAAGACATTTGACCAGACTAAAACATCTGTCTTGTGTCTGTGTGGATTGCAGCACCCACAGAAAGCCTGGAGGGCCACTGTTCCACTCCAGGTTGTAACACTTGCTTTTCAGAGGTAGAAATGGCAACATAACATAAAGCCAACTTGAATGAGGTGTGAAATTACAGAAGCTGTTCAGTTTGCATCTTGTGAAATGATTTTAAAATTCTTCTTGGATCAGACACCAAGTATGCTAAATGAATTTAGGAATTTCTGCTTTAGAGGATTGCTTAAAATATAGAATGTCTGTTAAGATGCTAACAATATAATGCTATTATCATATTTATTGAGTCTATGTGACAAATAGGCATAGTTCCAGAAAAGAGGATTGAGAACTCATTTGGGGTTTTTATTTTCCCCACCTAAAACCTCACCCTCTTTTATAATAAACTTTAAATTAACCTGAAGAGAATTTTTTTTTTATACCAGCTACTTGTCTGCACAAATCTGAAAAGGAAAGGGGTCTGTATATATGAGAGAGTGAGGGATAATTCTGAATTGTGAAGTGAACACTCAGCAAGATCAATTCTGCCAATTATGAAGACAAGCATATTATCCAAACTTGCAAATATTTACTGTCTCAGAGTGTTTCTGGCTGGATTATTCTATTCTAATAAGAAACATGCACATAATATAATATTTTGTTTTCTAACTTTGCATTGCTCCATCAGTAATGGATCAGGTTGTAACATTAAGTAAATTAGCACTATAATTTTTTTTTTTACAGTGACTGACAAAAGAACAGCTCCAATGCAATGTTTGCTTCCTCTTATTGTCTCATTGAGGCCTCTGTGCAGAGCCAAGGTTTCACACACAACTGGACGTGAGTTTTAATTTTCCATTGCTGCTGTTACAAGGTGATCTGACAGCTGAAAACATCAATGCTTAAAGGGATTTCTTTGGTGATTAGAACTCTTTTCCCTATCCTTCATCACAGTTTAAAGGAAGCTTAACATCTAGAGAGAGCAAGACAACTCCACATCTTCAAAGGGTGGTTTTGCAAGCCTGCATACCAAACAGAAAAACTACCCCTGGAATGGATAACCTTGGAGGAACAAAGCTGCACCTGATTTACCTGTCAAGTAGGTTGAGACAACAGCTAGGGAGACCACAGTCCTTTCATGGTACTGGAAATTCTTTTTCAAATTAATCTCAAGTAAAGCATGAGTCACAGTTTCATTCATATTAAAATAAATTGCTGCAGTATTCAGCTTGAAAATGTGAGATTCAATATGTGTCTGTGTGTGTGTGTGCATGTATGTGTACACATTATTTTAATATGTGTGTAACTTAAGTCATGATGAAAATAAGAATGCTTTTATTCAAGAGGTGCTGGTGCAGATAGAGAGGCACAGACATTAACTAGAGTTTCTTTTCCTCCATGTTCCAGATAAGCATTTGTCTTTGAGGCTATAGAGTTTTCTTTGTAAGCTTTCTGAATATGTTGTTTGATATACATAAAAAGCTGTTTCTTTATCAGAATAAACAGACTGCTTGTATACTGGGCAGAAAGAACCTGAGTTACTGGCCCTCTGTAAATAATTCAAGGTGTTGACCTCTTTTGCTTGTTTTTTTGCTCAAGAAAAGTTTCACTTTTTTTCTATCTCTTTCTAATTCTTTTATTTAATATGTCCTTTGTGGTATTTTTCTTTTTAATGCTACCTCTGTTCTGGCTCTATTATGAGGACAAGAGAGGACCTACTCTGAGGCTAGCAGTAAATTAACATTTTTATTAGCTAAACTGGCATGGACAAGACTAAGGAGAAATATCAGACCTGCAAATACAGATCAAGGATCAGGTATAGATAATTTTTTTTTTCCTATATGTAGTTGTGTGGAACAGTAAATGCAAACATGTTTATAGAATCTGCACAAAGTAATATTTAAGCAAGACTTAAAGGTAAAATTGCAGCTACTAAATTGGTTCTTAAAGTGCAATAATAGCTTTCATGTAGCACTTCAACATGCCAAAGGTGCTCAGATGTGAGCCACCCTTTGTTCTCTGGCTCTCTAAACCCACCTGGTATGCAGAGGCAGCAGCAGGTGGCCACACAGGGGTTCTTTCTGGTGATCAGGGGCAGAACAACATAAAGTTGTGTCAGGAGAGGTTTAGGCTGGATATCAGGGAAAGGTTCTTCACCCAGAGGGTGGCTGGGCACTAGAATAGGCTCCTCTGGAAAGGGGACAAAGCACCAAGACTGAGCTGAAGAATGTTGGGATAACACTTTCAGGCCTGTGGTGTGGTTCTTGGGATGTCCTGTGCTGGGCCAGGAGTTGGACTTGATGATCCTTGTGTGTCCCTTACTATTCAGAAGGATTCTCTAACCTGTGGGAATCATCACTGGTTGTGCTAAACTTGTAAGCCAAGTCCCACACTGCTTTCCCAGCAACCACTCACATGGTTCTGATTCCAGAGGGCTAAAGATAAATCTTGGGTTGTTTCATTCTCCACAGAGTGGAACTAACTAGGGGGGGAAAATTCACATTCAAGAAAACAAACAAACAAACAATAAAAACACAAAAACAAAACCCAAACAAAACAAAACAAAAACCAACCAAACAAAAAAATGTCGTAGACATCTTTTATGGAAAACCTTTTCCTTAGGATTTTTTTCTCCTGAGAAGCTGAGAGGCCTCAGGAACAAAATGCAAACATTGATTATCTGCTGCTGTGGAATGCAACAGGTGCATCTGGGATTGGCCCATGTGGGTTGTTTGTAATTAATGGCCAATCACAGTGAGCTGGCTCGGACAGAGAGTCCAAGCCACAAGCCTTTGTTATCATTCTTTGCTATTCTATTCTTAGCTACGCTTCTGATGAAATAATTTCTTCTTTTAGTATAGTTTTAATGTAATATATATCATAAAATAATAAATCAAGCATTCTGAAACATGGAGTCAGATCCTCGTCTCTTCCCTCATCCAAAAACCCCTGTGAACACCGTCACAAAAACCACCAAAACCAGGGGGAAATAAAACAACCACAAAACAGACACAGTGCAGCTGGGGAAGAAGGGCCTTGTTCTTCAGTGTTGAGCAGGAATTTTTACCCTCCATTTGTGAGACAGACACAAGAGCTCTGAGGTCAGTGCCTGGGAGCAGCATCCCTCCTTTCCTTCCTGCCTCTCTCAGCCCAGCCCAGGACTGACAGGAGTGAGCAGAACACTCCTGAAATCCCAAAATCCCCTGTGTGATGCCGAGGGTCCTGCTCCCTCACCGTGGCAGGACAACTCTGAACTGGTTTTTCACTGTGCCTGACAACACTTTCCAGCAGAACAAGTGAATACATTCTGTAACATTTTTCCACCCCTTAAGGATATCCTTTCTTTTTTGTTAATATTCGGTATGTATTTGATCTTCTTGCCTTCACAAGACAATCAAACGTGGCTTGTCAGCAGTTTATTAGCAAGAGAGAAAGAGGAAGGGCAGAAAGGGGTTATATGCATGAGGAAAATGTCAGGTTTAGATAAAAAATGATGAGGCTTGATCCTTTGACAGAGTTAAACTCAATGTTTTAAAATCAAAGCTTTCTGTAATCAAACCATGAAGCTGAACTGATAATCATGCAAACCATTGTTTTGCTTGAACCAGAAGTAAATTGTCATTTCAGCGCTGAAAGAATTGAACCAAAACAGATTTTTGGTTGCAAGCTAAACACTACAAATAAAAATATCCAACTCCCTAGCAGGGACTTATTTAGTATGAGCCTTATTTGCACTTGATAGGAGCTTCAAAGCAAAGTCATGTCACAGCCTATTCCCCTGCCTCCCCTCCCTCCCTCCCACTCGACTGGCAGGCACAAACAGCACAAACTCTGTCTCAGCCTCATGGCATTGCCCTTCTTTGCTCTGTGCTGGGCCAGCAGGGAGAGGAGGGAGGCAGGGTCCCTGTCCTTGGAGATGTTCAAAAGCCACTTGGACACGGTGATCGTGCATCAGTGGGGAGAGGTGCGGGCTAGGGGGTGTCCAGAGGTCCCTTCCAGCCTGACTCAGTCTGGGGGTCGCTCTCAAAGGGCTTGCTGCTCCTGGAGATGAGTTAAAAATTCCACCTTGTCCTAGGGTGACATCATGATGCTTTTATCCCCATTCATGTGTTCTGTGCCTTCAAGACTGGCTCTGAAGAGCGAATGTTTTGTTTTGGGTTTCTTATCAGCTGCTCCCCCACGGCTGGCGGGACACAGAGACAGGGCAGTACATGGTGCTGCTTTTGCTTTTTGCTTGGCTTTTCACTTTGCTCTTCCTTCTGCTTTGCTCCTGCTTGCTCTTGCTTCTGCTCATTAGCTAGTTTAGCTAAACAGTCCAAATTTCTTCCTGGACTGTTTCTCCTTTCCTTTTATTTGAACCAACTTGAACCTGCTCTGGGCCGGGGCCTGGGAACACGGCGGGTTTGCACCCTGCGGCCTGGCGGGGCCTACTCTGGGCAGCAGCTGCCCAGCGCCGGAGGGACTGAGAGCAGAGCAGCCACCCCTGGGAGACTTTCTGAATTTGTCATCTTTTTCAGAGTGGTGTCATCCGGTACTGTTCATTCTGTGTGCTGGGGGTGCTGTGCCTGGTAAATAAACAGGTTCTTTCCACTTCTCTCCGAGGAATTCTTTCCAAACCGCCTGGGAGGAGGGCCCGTGTGGGTTTGCTTTCTGGAGGGGCCCCCTTTGGAGATTCTCTCCCAAATTTGCCCTAAACCAGGACACACCTGCACAGGAGTATTGGCCAGCAAAGAGAGCTCAGAATGTCAGAAGCACAGGCTCTACTTCCCAGCTGCAGAATTGATAATGGCCTCTCACATCTATTTCAATATATGTAATAGAAAGGGCTTCCCTGTCACTGCAACAGGAGGTTTGATTGTAGAATGATTTAAAAGTCTGATCTTGATATGTAACTCTAATAAAATCAGAATGTATTCACTTGTTCTGATGGAAAGAGTTGTCAGGCAGAGTGAAAATCCAGTTCAGAGTTGTCCTGCCACAGTGAGAGAGCGGGACCCTGGGCATCAGACAGGGAATTTGGGGATTTCAGGACTGGGGTTCTCTCTCAAAGGGCTTGCTGCTCCTGGAGATGAGTTAAAAATTCCACCTGTACAGGAATATCGGCCTGCAAAGAGAGCTCAGAATGTCAAAAGCACAGGCTCTGCTTCCCAGCTGCAGAATTGATAATGGCCTCTCACATCTATCTCAATATATGTAATAGAATGGGCTTCCCTGTCACTGCAACAGGAGGTTTGATTGTAGAATGATTTAAAAGTCTGATCTTGATATGTAACTCTAATAAAATCAGTGGAGATATACAGCTCTGACAGCAATGTGTAAAAAGTGGTTGTCTCATTTTAACATACTGATTTGTATTAGTTTTACTTTATTGGTTTCAAAGAGCTTTTCTAGATTTATATTGATGCAAGCAAGATTAGAAACAAACTCAACATCTGCAACTTTTGTATTTATTATTTTAAAAATCTCTGATTCTCAGATTGGTCCACTACTGCTCCAAGCAACCCAGTTCTTTTCTATTCCCAGTCCAGTAGCAGAAAATACACCTTTTTTGGTAAATTGCAGTGAATATATTTTTAAAAACTTTTACTGCTATTTAGCATTTAATAGAAATCTGACCCTCTTGGCCTTATACCATGTCTTATCCCTGCAGCATAAGCATGCCATCACCTCTAATTTCTGTAATTCCAGATCCCAGTAGTCCACATGTAAGGATGAGCAGAAATCTGGTCCTTGGCAGCTGGAAAGCATGCTAAGGTTCAGTGCTCTGAAGGCAAAATAATTCTTCTTACTTATTTTGAGTGGTATGAGTAACTTCTTCACTTGCAGAAATGATATAGGAGTAAATCTAGAAGCATTAATCTTCCCAGTCTCTGCCTCCAGTGCAGCCACAGCCCTCCTTCACCTCTGCACTGAGTTCCTTGGAGCTGCTCAGAAGCACAAGGGGGCTCCTCTTTCTGTTAGGCTACCAAGTGTTTCAACAAAAGAAGTCAAATCTTCTCTCTGTTGCTAAGATTAATTTTATCTTCAAGGAAATTACCAAATAATTCCTAAATACAAACATTTTCTGGCTATTTTCTTCATTTTACACCAAGGACTAGAACAGTAAACTTTAATCACGTATGAAATACATCATGTATGTAATCCTCAGATCCTTAAGTGTCTGTTGTATTTCTCTTCATGGCAAAAATCAGATAAAGAGTGGAAAAATAGCATTTTAGGACAAATAAATCTGTTTAATATAATGACTCATAAAATACTGAAGCCTATGCAATTTCTTTTTTTTTTTTTTTTTTTTTGAAATGGAAACAGATTGACATTATTAAAAAAAGCTTTTTATATTAGCATATCTACTCTGTCTTCCTGCTAAATCTGCTGTACAGGAAAATCAGAGAGGGAGGGAGGGGGAGGAGGGAGGAAGGAAGGAAGGGAGGAAGGAAGGAAGGGAGGAAGGAAGGAAGGAAGGAAGGAAGGAAGGAAGGAAGGAAGGAAGGAAGGAAGGAAGGAAGGAAGGAAGGAAGGAAGGAAGGAAGGAAGGAAGGAAGGAAGGAAGGAAGGAAGGAAGGAAGGAAGGAAGGAAGGAAGGAAGGAAGGAAGGAAGGAAGGAAGGAAGGAAGGAAGGAAGGAAGGAAGGAAGGAAGGAAGGAAGGAAGGAAGGAAGGAAGGAAGGAAGGAAAAGAAAAAGAAAGAAAAAAAGAAAAGGAGAACTAACAGATTTTTTTTCAGTATTATAATTTGGAAACTAACTAATGTGCAGGCATGGGGATGTATTTTGGCGTATGTGTTGAGCCAATTCTATGGGTTCAGCACAGTGTAAGCAGCTCAAAAGAATCATTGTAACTGTGAAAATATTCCCTCTGTGTTTGTGTAAAGAGAAGTGATATTCCCCTACCTACAGATAACTTACAAGTGACTGAAATAAGCAGTGTATGAAACACAGCAAAGTACTATATTGTATTAAGGGAATTGCATTTGGTTTTCAGTATAAATTAATAACTGATCAAAATATTCAGGATGACTGAACATTAAAATCAACAAATAAGACATGCGTAATTGGTCTGAGACAATGTTCGGATCAAAATTATAATCTAGTAAACATAGATAATTCACTGAATTATTTGATTCTTTGGTTTGATTGGATATAATAAGAGCCCAGACTAGACCCACAGATCTGAATTACTGATAACTAGCTGGAGCAGCTTTGGCTCACGCACAGACTGTCAATGTGTCTCTCAACTCATTTCACACTTGCCCTCCCGGAGGGCAGCGGAGCTGTGCACAAACCTACAAACCTACGCTCTGCTTTCCGCTCCTGAACTTTGTTAAAAAGCAAAAGCTGCACCAGAAAATCTATATTGAAGTAGTAACCAAACAGAAAAACCTCATGTCTGAAAGTCTTAAAAAAAAAAAACAGAAAGGAGGGAAATGAATTCATGATTTGAAAGCTCTGCCCACATAAAGAGTTATAGAGCCTCTTAAGTGTAGCACTCTGATGCATTAATAGTCGGGGCAGGAGATCAGTTTAACTATTGCTGCAGCTTAAGGTACACAATTACATTCTTCAGCGTTGACATTTTCACCTTGATAAGCATAATAATGCCATGCAGATGCAGACTAAAACCCATAATTTCAGCACTCTGCTTCTACTCACGTTGATTATAATAAGGCACGGCACTGAAGCATGCACAATCCTACATTTAATTGTCAGCATAGCCCTTCATTTAAACAAGAAGTTAGTTAACAGGATGCCTGCTCCACGGAGTGTGGGAGGCATTGCAAATAGCTGGGGCTAAACAGAGGAAGTTAAATGTGCCAGCAAAATGTGCAAAAAGCTGGTGAGGGCCTAAATTCACCTCCACTTTTTCTGTGGGTTTTGATGCGAATTAAAAATAAAATGCGATATGTTTATAATTGCAAAAAAACACCCCTAGGTTTGTTTTTTTTTCCTTCTTTCTTTTGTTTTTTTAAACGAGGGAAAGTTTCCCTGCAGTTAACCACACATCATTAGGAAGCAGCAAGCTATATGATGCCATTGAAAGACAGATTCTTGTACATATAGAAATACCCAAATATTATAAACATGTCCAAGTTTGAAAAGAGAATATATGATATTAAAAGAAAGCCTATGTAAATGAAGCAAGGCAAGAATACTATGCATTGCATTTTGTTTAGTAAGTCCCTTCTGTGAGGAAGAGAAAATCAACATATAGAAGATTATTTAAATTGGGACAGTAGTCATACATGTACATATGTACATGTACTTTATTCATACACATACGTATGTATATGAATCTACTGTTTGAAAAATATCTATCTTATAAAAAATGGGTATCAACAATAAAAAATCTTATGCCTGATAGAATTTCTTGTATTTTTAACTTGTGCTCTATTGTTGCTTGATGCTTGAAGCAGCACTAGTTAAAAAACAAACAAACAAACCAACCACACCCAAAACTTGAAACAACCAAAATAGCCTTGTTCACATCCACCACATAATTCTGTTTTATGATGCTACAATTCCTTGGTAATGTATTTTAATTCCTTCTGATTGCATGAAAAGGAGAGAAGACTCTCAAAAATGCCTCATTTTGAAAGGGAAGGGAGTCTTTGTCCTGGCTCATTAAAAATGCTGCGTGGTGCTTTCTAGGCATAATGAACCATCAGGCACTACACGCACTCCACGAGGTGACATATCCAAAGAGCTGCAAAAGTTCAGTGGCTCGTGGCTTTCTCACTCCAAAGCGAGGAGTTACCTTGTGATTGCCAGAGGAAAGGCAGCATATGTCACACGCTGAGCTGAGGAGCTAGTGGGAGGTCTGGTGACACATCGGGCAGGCTCCAGGGCTGGCTCACAGTCAGACCATATCTGCTCTTCTCTGAAGGTAGTGGCAGCCCCAAACTCTGCTCGTGAGCATCTGGCACTAGACCTGCTGGTCTGTTTTGTGAGAAATTTTGTGATGTTACTGTGCTGTTCTCTAGAGTGAAAAAAAAGTTGCCTCTCTGGTGTACCCAGCTAGCCTGACACTGGTTTAGCAGAAAAGTTATAAATTACTGTGCTGGCTTACATATCATAGAAGCCAATGCAAAACTATGATAATGTAATTAGCCCATGAGTTTGTAGTAAATACAGACTTCAAAGAAACTACTGTAGCAGATTTATGCACATTTTCTGCCAATTTATTTCTAACTCTGCCTCAAACCTAACTCGGTATAATACTTCAAGGTCGAATCTCTGCCTTGCTTTATGCCGGATGCAATTCATAAACTTTCAATCAGTTGAGGTTTTGTTAAAATTAATTTTTTTTATCCTTTTATATAAATGAAATGGGAACTCACCAACTTCAATTTTTCAGACCAAAAGACCAATAGGTAGATTGGGGAGAGAAGCGTTTGTAACAGATCGTGGCATTCATGAGTAGTGCTGAGAGCCACTCTTGAGTTACAAGCCCTTCTCCTGCTTTGGGAATGCTGTGTCACTGGCCCTGGGGAAAGCAGCAAATTTAGGGAGCTTTTGTGGAAGTACTACACTGTGTAGCACTAGATGTTATCAACAGAAGACATTTGCCATGGAAACTGGGTTACAATGTGTTTCTTCTGACGAGTTGGCTTTTGGTAAGCCAAAATGCTGAGGTGGTACAAAGAACAAAGCAGCTGGATAGTGAAGAACTCCTTATGGAGAATAATATGATGTTGGTGGTAGGACTTGCAATTAATTTAAAGAGTGCACTATAAATTAAGTGCTTATAGTTTTGAAGTGATGTGTAGTGCAATTCAAATGTTGGGTAAGCTCTAAACTTACTGAGCTTTAATTAACCAATGCATTCATTAAAAAAAAAAAGGATAAAAAAGAAAAAGAAAATGGTATTTATTTCAGGGGAGAAAATAGTTGAATGTGTTTATATGAATCATTTAATATCTGTCAACAAACGATTACCAGATCTCAGAAGCAAAAATCATCTAATTGGCCCTTAGCATTTAGAAGCAGTTGAGTGATTGGGAGGATTCTGTTATATAAATATTGTCACATAGTATCTTATCTTAATAACTAAATTATATAGCATTTATATGACAAATCATATTGAAGGCAACATGCATAAACATTTATTATTCAGAACATGAAGTGATATGAGACAACAACTAATCCCTACCATAAGCAGTGCTTTTTATACAGTAATACTGATAAACTGAAGCAGTCAGGCTAAATTGCCTCTACAAGCCAACTGGCACCTCTGGAGTTGTCCTGATGTACCACAAGAGAGAGTTTCTTCAGTGATTTCATTACATCTAAATTAATTTTGCACCACATTTTGTATTCTATTATGCTCAGAATTATGCAGACAGTGTTTACTACTTCATGTGATGTTACCTTTCAAAACCAATGACAAAATTTATGTTGGAGGGCCAACACATATTATAGCTTTCTCCTAAAAATCTTGCTATGATTCCTTTGCAGGATGCTGTAAAATCAATAAAACACCATTATCATAATGCAACAATTTTCTGTGCATTCTTCCTGTGGCTGGTCATCTCACTTTCCTGTTAAGATTGCATCCTCCTCCTCTGCTTCATTGCTGCCCTGACCACATTTTTCTGTGCTCTAATATGGGCAAGATGAAACCCTGTCACAAAGTACAAATCTTCCTCTGTCATCTGTAATGGAGCCTAAATAATTTGTCTGGGTTATGTCATCATCTTGGTTAACTCCAAAGTAACTTGAGTATGTATATAGGGGAAGGTCATCTAGCATTTGATATAATTGTCTCAGAGTTTTCTCACAGCTGCCAGAGAGTTTTATTCAAGATACTAAGGTTGCCTTAAGTACTGATTTTTTTTCCTTTATATCATTATATCATATATTTTCTTTGTTTTTCTTCCTCTCTTCCTTTTCTACATGCAGATATAGACACTCATCTATAAAAATACAAGCCCCATACAGAAAACTTATTTTCCTTCAATATTTGGGGAGGGGCGCAGAGGCATCCTCATTGACACTGGCCTAATGCTGACATAAATCAAGTTAAGGTGCCATGATGGGAGGTTTCTCATGAGCTCAGCTGATTGTGAGGGACTGTGCCTCAAAAGCAACAGAAATACTAGAAGTGCTAAAATGAGAGTAATGGACATTGCAGCGTGTTTCACTTCTCCACTGCTGGGCACTTTGTGCCAATGTCAGTGCAGAGCTTCGACACTTCTGGATTTTCTACTATGGCTAGCACTAGAAGATGCAGCTAAATGAGAAAATTAGAAACATGCTGCTGCTTTCAAAATAAAGGTTTTACTAAAAATGCATCATAAATGTGAAATCCCACAATATTGTGTTCCTGAAAAAAAATCGATAACATTTCCTTCTCAAAATGTTGTAAACCAAATAAAAAATGTTCTCTAATGAAAAAAAAAAAACAGGTCAGATGCAATGCTGTTGCAATATGCAGGAAATTCAGTGAGTTATCTTCATCCCTTTTTCACTCAGTCAGTGCTGCCTGAATCCAAAAGAAATGTCCTGAAATGAATGTTCGTCATTGCCTCCCAAACCCCACCGGACACTCGATATGCAGTTTGTAACTTTCTAGAGCAGAAGGGATAAAATCAAAACTGAAGTGAGTCACAAATCTTAATTGAATTTTTTTAATAGCATAATTTTCAACAGTGATTATTTCATGCTTTCAAATTAATTTTAATATAGCTGAGCTTATGTTTCTACTTTAACCCTCTTTATATTTTGAGCATATTTGTGACTTGACAGAGATGTGGCCATCTGTGGGGGACGTTGGATTTTTTTTTCCTTATTAGCTTTTTAATTGTTTGATTTCTGCATCAATCCATAAATGTGTCAAAGTTACTATTAAGCTAATTTAGAACACTGGTTTTTTGGTTTTTTTTTTAATCTGGGTTTTTTTCATAATAAGGAAAATGTTATTCCATTGTCATTGGAGGAAGAGGAAAAATAAAACAAAAAAGGCTTGAAATTAATATTAAATATTTTTTCTACTGCCTGAATTTTGAGCATTGTTTAACTGAGTGTTGCATTATTTTCATATGAGAGCCTGATATGGAGTGTTGCTGAGAGAAGGAACTCCTACTGCAACTGCCATAGAGAGGTGACAACTTCTTTCCAATCTTTATGACAGCAACTTTAGAAATAGTATTATATACTTCTTTCTGAATATATACCATATACTTTCAGAAGTGTTACCTTGAAATCTTGTCATATCAGCAGGCAGTACAGGGACAGAGAGCAATATTCCTGTGATGGGTCTGGCTGCATTTCAACTTGTCTGCTTAATTTTAACATGAGTATATGAAATAATTTTCAAAAGTGAGTATTTAAAGTAAGATTCAGCACATCATAAACTAGAAAAGATGGCTGTGGTGGGGTTTGTGGTGGTTTTCACAGGGGTTCCAGGACGAGGGAAGAGACAAGGATCTGACTCCATGTTTCAGAAGGCTTGATTTATTATTTTATCATAAATATTATATTAAAAGAAGATGATGCCCTAAACTATACTAAAAGAATAGAAGAAAGGATTTCATCAGAAGGCTAGCTAAGAATAGAATAGCAAAGAATGATAACAAAGGTTTGTGGCTTGGCTCTCTGTCTGAGCCAGCTGGGCTGTGATTGGCCATTAATTACAAACATCCAAGATGGGCCAATCACAGATGCACCTGTTGCATTCCACAGCAGCAGATAATCAATGTTTGCATTTTGTTCCTGAGGCCTCCCAGCTTCTCAGGAGGAAAAAATGCTAAGGAAAGGATTTTTCATAAAAGATGTCTGTGACAGGGGTTGGAATGAGGTGTTTGAGGTCCCTTCTAACCCAAGCCATTCTATGATTCTATGATACATTATTCTGCTCCCCACAGGCCAGCAGCCTCCTTCCAGGAACCTACTGGCTATGACCCTCCCCTCCCTTCCCCTCCCCTCCTTAGCATTTGTGTTTCTCATTGCATTTTCCTCTGTGTCTTTTTCCTCCTGACTTGGATGATTTCATGTCCTTGTTTTAAACTGCAGCTATAATCAAATCAGAAACTTGTCTCTGTGTTCTTTCTCTCTAATGTACTTTCATTAAAACTTCAGCACGTGGAGCTCACTCTGGGACAGAATAAGAAAGGACCTGTAAAGTGTCCTTATTTTAAGATTTGTTTTACCTTGGGAAATGCATTTTGTCTAATCTGTTGCCCTATAACCACCTCAGGATTCAGTTTTCCCCATTGTCTTCTAACTTCTCCAAACGTTGCTGCTGTCTCAGTCTTAGCAGATCTCCATAGGAATGAAAGAGTGACTGCTCAGTTATTCCCCACATGCCATTAATTGTAGATATTCTAAACCTTGGCCTATTGTAATATACCTGAGCTCTTTCACCTGTTTTCCTGTTTATTGCAGCTTAATTATTACAGTGTTCAAAATCAGACAGTTATCACAATTTCATTTCATTTTTTAGATATTAGGAAAGCTTGCAACAGAATTAAGCTAAAATTAGATTGTAGTAACTCAATTTTTGCTTTTAGTCATTTGGGAGGCTTCTTTTTCTTTTCTTTTTTTTTTTTTTTATAATTCATTAAGAATTAAATTATGCTTATTTGTTCACAACATCCCTCTGGCCTTTAATATCTTGAAATATATTAATTGTACTCTAGCCTCCAGAGAATGAGCCCTTGTTTTATGTGAGTTTCTCCTACTATTCTCCCTGGATAGATAATGATCACTTTTTTCTGCCCATTTTTCTCTCAGTTCCAGTCAAGGACGCTGAATTTCGTTTTTGGAGAAGGGACTTGGGCTAAATTACTATCTCAGAAACAGAATGTGCACAGCAGAAACTGACAAATCGTGGATGGATTTGGATGAAACAGGCATTCAAGCTTTGGCTCAATGGTTTAACTTTTAATGAAACCAATTCTCAATATTTTAAACCTCTATGTCAAAGGCTTTTGGTCTTTGCTTCAGTTTATTAGCTATTTAGGAAATTTGCATAAAGACATATGGTCAGACTTTAAAACAGGTTGATGTTAAAACTGCTTGATATAAGTCCTTATGATTCAATTGTTCAGTTTTGCAGGGGGGTTTGGTTCTCTTTTTCTTTTTAACAAATTGCACAATTTATCAGATATTGCTCAGATATTTAGAAAGATGCTCAGGAACAAAAAATACATGCATGAACTCCTTCCTATTTTTGTAGAATTACTTCATTAAATACTTACCATCTTGTTATAGTAAGAGCTATCCAAATATCTTGTTCCTCACAATAGTTATTCTTGATTTTGCTTACTTTTGGTTTTGTTTTGCTTCATTCTCCTGACTTTGCACCCTGAATGCTTTGCCTTGCCCTCTATCTTATTGTTTGCATTTGCTTTAAATCAGCTTCATTTCTCTCCAAGTTATTTTCTGAGAGTTATTTTCTAAAGAGTGCTGTGGAAAGCATTCTTTTTCCTATACTAACACAGGCTTTTTAGCCTCTCAGTGTAAGCTCTCATACTAATTTGCACAGAGGTGCTGCCACTCTTTCCATACTAACCAGTTGTGAAATGGTCATCATCCAGCCACAGAGATGCTCTAACACTTGTGACCATCCTCACATATTCCCTGGGAGAAAAAAAAGACATCCTTATTGTCCTTTCAGAGAATGGAAGAGGGCTGCTAAACAATCCTGAGACAAAGGTACCAGCTAGGGCTCCCTGTGCTCAATTTCTTGTGGGATACTGAGGGCAGAAATGCCAGTTCAGGACCAGCCTGGCATCCTGCTGCTTCTGGAGTTGGCCAGGGAGCCCATCCATCCCAGCTGGGCTGTTTCATCTCCAAGCCAGCCAGGCCAGTTCAATGCGACACAGGCTGCTGCTAGCAGGTTTTCTCTTGAGAAACTGGCAGTATATCATCTCGGAATTTGTTTCTCCAGTTGGGCTGGAAGATCAGTAAATTACAGTAGAGGCAGACGAGAGTCAGTCATATCTTAGACTGGCCTGGCTGTTTCTTCTATGGTGTAATAAAGCTTTGATGAGGATGAACACTAGCTGTAAATTTACCATGGCCTATTCAGGAAAAAGAAGAAAAACAAAGCTTTTTAAGAATACATCTGTTCAAAAGGTAGGCATGTTTTACTTTGGTAAGAACTGAAAATGAGCTGGCAACTTTTCCTTAACTTCTTGCATTATTATGTCTATACTTGAAATAATTGATTTCTTGTTTACCTGTTATTTCTGACCTCTTAGGTAAACTACAAAAAGGCTGCTCAGATGAAAAAGTTCTACTGCATCAGACACATTTAAAACATAAGAAAATTCTTAGATATACCCAGTTTCTGATGTAGATTTTCAGGCTTAAAACAATTATTCAGCAAAGGAGAAGTATTACTATGTACTACAGAGAGAAATTTTATAAAGAGTTTGAGTTAGCAAAGCTAATATAATGCACAGCACGATATTTATGTGATCAAAATGTGTTGTACAAGACATAATGCAGCAGCAAAAATAAACATAGGGCTGTCTTTACATACATAAATACTTTATTTTCATATATATTGTCCAATATTTCTTCCCAGGACCAACCAGCAATCTTCCACCAATGACCCCTGCATCCTGCTTCTTTTCCCTAATGCCTTCCCTCCCACCATGTGAAAAACTCCAATCACTTGTTTTTAAAATTTTTAAAGTTTAATAGCAATAAAATGGTTATTAAAAAAATAGTAATACAATTAGAGTAATAACAATTTGGACAAATTGAATTAGGACAATATGAGACAATAAATACAAAGAGTTATGGACATCCAGGTACCATTTTCTGGGCAGCACAAGCCCGAAAATGGACCCTGTTAAGAGAGGATTAACCCTTAAAAGCAATGGCCTGTTGCATATTCATATACCTCATACATGATGCATAAATTCCATTCAAATACAGGATTCTGTCTGGTCATTGTCAGCTTCTTCCTCCGAATCCTGACAGCGCCTTCGAGGCAGGAAGAAGTTCGTTTCTTCTGATAATGGAGCAATAAATTCTTTTTCTCTGAAAGATTCAGGTGTCCTGTGGCTGCTATCTCCCTGCGAGTCCTTTCCTTAAAAAAGTATCCTACATAGCATAGTTTCTATTTTAACATTTTTTTTATAACCTAAAACTATATTTAACACAGTACTTAAGAGAATTAATACAGCATTACTTTCTAACACAACATATATAATATTTTAATATTTGCGAAAATCCAATCATAAAATACATGCATTTTTCACACCCCGCATACCTCCATCTCACTTCCCTCCTGTGTTAACTCCCACAAGCAATTCTCCCTTCAGCTTTTGTGGCACTCACCAGCTCTGTCTTGGAAGAAGGACCTGCACAGTGCTAGGAAGGAGAACTGCAGGTAGTTTTAGAGCACAGACCTGAGATATCAATTCACAGAACAAGTTATAACTGAGGTGCTACTGGCCAACTGCTAATTGGCTTCTACAGAAGGTAAGGGTCAGTTTGCTTGCTGCAGGTGAAAAAAAAAATCCCTACAAAGAAAATTAATTAATTATTTGTGTCTGTAAGGTTGTTTCAGAATTTTAAACTCTAAGATTTAAAACTTCTCCTGTAGGCGCAGATGGAAACAATGCTGTCAGTGCAGTGGCAGTGGCACTGGTTGCCATAGGTAACAGATTGAGCCCAGTAATCAGGCTGGACTGCTAATGGCTGCAAGTACACTTTGCCTAACCAGCACTGGCAGGAGGCTTTCCTTGCAGTGATAAATGTACGAGCTGTGACTTGCATTTCATTTCCAACCTTGGCAAGCTAAAGGAGTCTGTTAATGAATGAAGACATCTTTAAGCATGTGGTTGTATGCCAACAGCAGTTGGTAATCCTCCATATCCATCTTATTTCATTCCATTTACGATTCCACTTGTAATCAAGCAATAAATAAACTACTGATGCTTGGCCAGCAATACCCACATGACCTTAAAAAATGTTTGAAATCTGAAAAAAAGCAAAATATGCTTGTCACTAATATTGCTTTCATTTTAAGTTCAACATGCAGATAAACAGAGTGCTTGAAAGTCATTCTGAAAATAAACTGCAGCAAACTCAATCAAAACTTTTATTTATTATTAAACATGATGAACCAGAAAAAAAAAAGCAAAAAAAGCCATTTGGAAATGGCTATTAAGACTAACATTCAGCATGAGGTATTTCTGATACAGCATATAACAAAGTATATAAAACTCAATAACAATATTTCAGTAAACCCCTGAGGTTAATTCACCATGATATTGATATTAAAAGGCTGAATTTACAGAAAGCTGGAAACCTTTGGTTGGTTGTATAATTCTCAGTATTAAAGGTAGAACTGCTTCTCTTCTTTTGTGTTAAGGAAAAGCTAAGCAGATTAAATAAAGATATACTAAATTTCAGTACTCACCCTGTGAGTCACCCTGTGTTTGATACATTTTGTCTTTTCCTTCAGTATGTATAGTCCCTAAGGGCAAAAATAAATGTATTTTCCCATTCCTGTTTTTCCCTTGATGGAACTAGGTTTCTGCCACTCATTTAAAACTTGTCTGTTTTTTTCACTTTAGGAAAATAATTCAGCAATTATTACTGATGCTTTTCATCTTACAGCACCATTTGATTTCACAACCCTTCTTGTAACTTCATTATGATATGTCCCCATTATATAATTCAATTAAATATTGAACAGTCCAGAATTATTGTTTTTCTAGCTCTTTACTTTGAAACTACAAACTCATTGTGGTCAAATAACTGTCTTAAGAGATGCTGCAAAATTCACCTCACATTTGCATTGGAGTCCACAGTTAAATTCAAATGTTTGAAGTACCTAAAAATGTTACAGAAGACCTTATGGAACATGAAGGGATCTCTTTCAACACATAGCTAATAACTAGAAATGAGAAAACTTCCCCACATCTTCAAACTTTAGTGAAGGGGAAGACTTATTGCATTCAGTCTTTAAAAGTCACAGCTGCAGGGAGGGAACATTCAGGCTTACATGTTTGTTTTTTTGAAGCAGATTTTAATCTTTTTGATAAAAAAGCAATCTATGCTAAGCATTTTAAAAACATTTTTACCACAGAAGTCCACTAAGAGGTCATCCAAATCCTGAATATTGTGCACAATGTACACAACAGATAGGAGGTTGATGTATATTCTTCAAGATGTTTGAAGAAAATCACTGGAAGCGTGGGCACTTGAGCTAAAAATAAAAGTTAAGGATATAAAACCCCAAATATATTTTATGCAAACTCCAAATGAACTATTTTTAGGCAGAGTCAGCTCAGAAAAGACCTGTTAACTCCTACATCTTTTTTTATTTGATGAGTTTCAGTAAATCGGAATAGATTTCTTACCTGCTTGGTGTTTGTTTCTCCTCTCTGCAGGCACAGAGCAAGAATTAGTTTCTTCCTGATTATTTTTCAGACAGAAAGAATCAGTAAAAAGGCTTATTTGCCTCACTTGCCATCAAAATCTGTAAATTTTTCACAAAAATACTTAAATATTTTCTGTGGGTGAATTGGTGTATAAGCTACTACTTCATGTACCAGGCAGCTGATAGAATGAGGACCATCAAAACTTACTCTGCCCTTGAAAAGATTTCTGATCAATCCTCACAATGGAAAATTTTTCTTTAATTGGAAGTTTTGGCTTGGTAAGGCAGTGTTTTTGTACCCAGCTGAAGAATAATGTTCACTGCTGAAGTGAAACACTCTTATAACAGTATCCCCCACTACAGGCACTGACATTAATCTTGGTTTATTCAGGATTGTTGAGGGGGATTTCTGTAAACATGCAAGGAAAATTGAGATTTTTTTTTTATTATTATATCCAGATTCTTTTGTGTTTATGATATTTAGTGACTCTTTTGATTAATTGCAGTGCTGAGAAGACAGATTCTGCTGCATTCAGTGACCCTTAATGCTTTTGATCCAGATTCCTAGGGATACTGAAGAGATTCTGATGGAGAGAGACAAAGAAGGAGACAGGGGGGGAGGGAGAACTTAGTAGGAGGTAAAATATTGACTAATTCAAACCAATAGGAATAAAAATAATCACATTTTTGTAAATGTATCAGTTTAAGTTTGGTTCTAAGGAAATGTGTATACCTCTCAATCTTTTAGTGTACAGCTCTGCCTCTGGCAGTATAAATACATTTTTGTTCTACAAAAGAGAAAGTTAGGAATTTGTTACTATATAGCTTCTGCAACTTACTGATAAAAAGCTGTCCATCAGAAGGGTTGGTGACGTGGACATATCATCTCACTGGTGAGCCATTAACAACACAGATTGATTACATGAAGAGTGTAGAAAAATAGCTTATCTTTGAGCTGTAGAATTTTATGGGACTGAAAAAGAGAGGGGAATTTAAAAAAGGCTTTTGCCAGGCTTGAAATGGATCACTCACCCCAGGGATTTTTTTTGTGGACTTTCAATGTTGACCTCAGTTGAATCAGTTCCTCTTTCTGAACCTTCATCTGAATAAAAGGAAGAGAATAATAAGATCTATTTAACGTAAATTTTAAGGACTTTATTTTTGACATTTAAAATTTAGGATGTGGCCTTTTTTCTAGCAGTGCCATGAGGTATTTGTGACCTTCTGGATAGAAAGTATATTATGAAGTCAACATTCCTCAACATACACATTTCCTCTTAGGGTTAACTCTTTCCTATGATCAGTAGCAGCCTTGAATGTTGCTCTTGAAATGTACAGGGAGTCATGAAACCTCAACTAATCTGTCAGTTAAGAATGAGCTTTTCACATTGAATTATTCTATTGATTTTCCTTTCTGGAAATTTACTAGCTCTTTTAATATATGCTGTACGTGCACACTCCAAAATCAAATTTGGCAGGTTTCATCAAGCAACTATAAGTGAAAGAGGCAAAGTGAAATCAACTTCATCTCCTCCATTCTTCTTTCTCACCCACACATGCCTTTGTAGTAGAAATATTCTGTAGGTGCCCTTTAAAATGTAAAAAGCTTTGACAAAAGAAAAGCTTTGTATCATGGCTTAAATTTAGATTGGAAAGCAATAAAACCTACAAATGGTACAGGGTATTTATTGACTAGGAAAAACAGCTTTAGTGGGAGTGAAAGAATTCTCAGTTATCTTAAAGAAATCATTCAGCATCAATTCACAAAAATATTTTTTCACATCATTAATAACTGCTGTTATTGGGAGATGCCAGAGTGTTTTCTCAGATGAATCTTCCTTTCAGAGATCTGACTATAAATGGGACCCCAAAATCTATTTGCTGACTGAGTGATAAAAGTGTGTTTAGTAGCAACACAGTCACAATGTGAAAATTTACCTCAAAGTGAAATCATTTTTATTTAGCAAAATGCTTGCCATTATTTCTATTTTACCTTTTGCTTGGTACATGAACACAAAAAGAAGAATCCAGCTCAGTGTTTAAATATTTAAAAAAAAGCAAAGTGATAGAATTCCCAAGCTATCTATAAAGGTCTGATGATTTTTCAAAAACAAAAAGTAATATCGAGGTTAGAACACAGAGCAAAGTTATTGAGAAACACATTGTGATTTCTATTTTCTATGAATCTCAGCTGTGAAAGCATTTTAGACATTTTTCTAATTAACCTTCTTTTTTAATCTTAGCTGCTAAACAATTTCAAATAATGATAATTCACCCCCGAAAAAAGAAAATAATAAACTCATATTGAAGTTAAACCTAATACCAAGTCTAATCTTTAATTCCTCACAGTGTTTATGTGCAGTCAAGCAGACTTTACTAGCAGAATTCAATCATTTCCTGAACTTCTCTTTCAGTGTACTTATCAGGAGAGGATACTGCTATCCTGGCATGTAAGGTGTTCACTTTGTTTTATCCCAGGACCATTTTATTTGTAGGTTTTGGCTCCAGTAAGGGCTCACACATGCTTAAAATTTAGACAAAACAATGACTTTCTCTTGTGTAGCTACCAAACCAAATGCCCATCCTTGTTTTGACTTGGAGGGTTCATACGCAACGCAGGAGAACAATTTGATTTCTAACAGTGGGATTAGAGCAGGATTCACAAAAATTCAGTGCATATGCTTGAGTGGAAAAAATGTGCTTCAGATATGGATCATGTCAGAGGCAGACCCCTCTCCCTAGTTAGGATTCACAGGAGCAGAAGGAAGGTGACTTAACTTACCTGGACTATTTTTACTCACACACAGGCTGACCCATTTACAACTAGACAGCTTTCTAGTTAATTTAATTCCAAGCCTATGCCCCAAGCTTGAGTGCAAGAGACCTGGCTTCACTCTCTTCTCTGCTTGAGAAGATCTGAATTCTTACCTTCCAGGAGAATATCCCATAAGATATTCACGAGGGAGGAAAATATTTTCCCCCTCCTATTTCAGCCTGAAAGCTGTTCCACTTTGCAATAACTAATTAAATATTCAGTGCACCAAAAAACCACTAAAGTTGAGAGCAATTCCTTAGCCAAGGGCTATGGGTACCTCCCTTAAGATGAAGAGGCACAAATCCAGTTCTTGCTCCACTGAAAACCTTGACATGGTAATCAAGGAAACAAGAGCTACAATATTTGCTCTCAAGAGAGTGAACCTGCTCTACACAAAGCAAAGGAAATAGGACACATCCTCTTTCCTTAGGCACAGGAGTATTTATTTTAGAGATGTACGTGAAATGTTTTTTTGAGCCTCTTCACCCAAAGCTAAAAATTGACATTGGGGCTCCAACAAATCAACTCCAAATCAATAAAACAACCACAGAGCAGTGCCACCATAGGCTTTCTATCAAAACCTCTGGGAACAGCATATTTACCTACTCACACGGAAGAATGGGCTTGCAGAGTAAATCATTTAGAAAATTAATTGTTTTGCTATTTAAATAAATTTCTGATGGGGTTGGAGGTTACAAATCTTAAGGGTTATTGTTTGCTTAGAGCAAAGTAACATTAAAATGTTTAATTCTTTTATTCTATAGTATTCATAACTGAGTGGTGATAATTAAGGTAGAAATATGCCTTTCCTTAAAAGCCTGAAAGAATAAAATTCTTTGTTAATTGGTTAACTATAGTAATGATTAATAATAAATAAAGGCAATCATATTTCTTCCCTAGGGTTATCACATGTGTCCTTTAGCAATGTGTAATGGACCTCTGGGTTACTTGTTCTAATTAGTGGGTTGGGACACTCTTGTTAAACATGTACTAAATAAAACCAATATGTATTTTGCATGACATGTACCACAGGAACATTTCCACCAGTAGAACACAGAGAACAGGCTGTTCCATCGGTGCGACATCAAGATCTAATTGAATGGGAAAACCACACAATTTTAAAGCTTTGTAGCCATTTGTACCCAGAAGCTGCTTTTCCTTGCTCCTGTTGTTACTATTATATATTTTAAATTAAAACAGCCTAACAAAGGAAGGATGACCAGGGAAGCTGTACAGCACTACATGTATAGTACAGGACATTTATTGCCGTAAGTTAAAATCTGTGGTCAAATCTTAGAAAATGTGGATTTTGGGGGTTTTTTTTGACACCCAGAAGAGGTCATCCTGGGTCCTAATGGATGTCCTAATAAAGAAATACATTTTTGCTGGCGTGTTTTGGTACAAAGAAACTGTTGGCATGGGTCATGCCTAACCTTCTTGGTATTACAGTGCAGTTCTCTGGAGACCTTTATAATGCTAAGATAGAAATGTTACAACATTTAGAGTCTGATATTAGGATGAATATGCCACTGATCTTCATATTGGAATAGTTAAAAATTATGCCCAAATTGATTTACACGTGTGTCATCTTGACTGCAGCTGCCCACAGTGAAATGAAGGAGCCGTAAATGAGGGAGAGGAGAGAGAGAAGAAAGGGAAGGACAGAGGGAAACAAAAGAGAACTCTTTACTTAGGAGTTAGTTTTTATATTACATTATGAAAAATGCAAAAGAGCCTGGGGCAATAATCAAACATATGTTCAAAGACAAGAGGTTGGTCTTATTTACGATTTTTGGGATTTATCTAACAGAAAATAAATCGGTGGTTATGTAGCTGGAGTTTAAGTGGCTGACTACCCAACAACTGTGTTTTGTGGAGTTTGGACAGAAAATTGTAAGAGCTTATCCAGGAGAAGAGGAAAAAGACCAACTATATCAGCTACTCTACAATTGTAGCAGAAGAAGTGATTTCAAAGTGTTCTCATGATCAGATTTGGTAGATTATTCGGTTTTGCCAATTGGTTTAACAATATGTTTTGCTTTAATCCCTGATTTTTTTTTTCTTTTATAAAGGTTGCTTGTGAGGGGGGAAAGTTCTCTTATTGTGTGCTCCACTGGAACATGTTTTCCTGGTCTGGGGAAAAGAGAGCATTTTAAATTTTTCTATTCTTCTCTACAGAATTAAAGAAAAGCTATCATAGAAAGAACCTTGCTATTTCAATTTTCAGAGACTGTCATCTTCAATATTAGTTTCTATAAACAAGGGTTTATTAAATTTATAGTTCTGCATAAATATGATGCTGAATTGTAAATTCTATTTTTTTTTTGCTTTCTAATAGAAATCAATTTTAATTTTCACCCCAAAATTACTTTTGTCGCACATTTGATTAACTGATTTATTGTTCACTGTTATTGCTGTAATGTGACACATGTCATTTTTTAATGTGGCTTGATCATTTAGGACTTCTTTGTGAAGGTGCTGAGCACAATTTAAAAAAAAAAACATTGGACCATGAAAACAAAACCTCTGTTACTAATGAAGAAAACCACCTATGTAGTTAGCATTTTCAAGTCTCTTCAAAGACAACAAACAACAGCAATACTTCCTCATTTTGATGGAATCCGTACCTAAAACATAAATCTTAATCTGAAATGAACACTCAAGAATTTCACTAGTTCAACCCTACTATTTTTTTTTCCTTTCATATGGTACCATGTTTCATTCTTTCTTTCTCCAAGAAATCTGTTACCTGGAAGTAGCAATGTTGAAGCCAACACTGGAGCAGTACAGATAAAATATAAATCTTGTGGAGATTTGAGGAAGACAGAAGCCTTTCATTTTATAAAATAGCTTTCTGAATTTTCTTTAAAGCTTTTAAATATAAAAGGACTTTTTCAGCCCCCTTTACCCCTCATCTTTCTCACAGGATTGACTAATATGTTATGAGTGAATTAGTTTACTTGGTAAGAAATCACCCTTAAAAGAGACAGAATAGGTTGTTCCTTAAAAAGAGCTGTAGCTAATTAAATATACATAATTTCATTCTTTCATTTTCTTTGGCAAAGCTTCGCAAGACTTAATATTACTTTAATCAATAAATTTAAAGTGAAGCAATAAAAATTGAAATTAGTTTTGAAAAATGGAAATTAGGCAAACACTTGCAAAGAATTCTGTTCTTTTGTCAGAATGCCAAAGCAGAAATATGAGTCAACTTTATGAAATTTATTAGAGAATTAGTACAGTTACATGAAAGGGAAAATATGAAATTTTTCTGTTTTAATTATATGCCCAATTTGCTGCTATTACAGTAGTTTTTCTTGATTAAAACATTAAATGGGAACACTACATAGAAATATCTGGCATATTGACAGTTGGAATTGTTGAATGAGCCAGCTATTGAGGCCACTAAAGAGCACTCTCATCTTAATACTGAGCACTTTGTTCTTTCTAATGGAAATGCGTGTGGAAGAGCTACCAGTAAAAGAGAACCATTGAAGGTAATTTCATCATTCACTGAATCATGCAACAATCATGTACAGCACAGATTCATTTAGGATGTTTGTGTAACAATGCAAGGATTATTGAAGAAAGCCTTTAATTTTGTGGGTATTTTTCTTCAACAATTTTTTAATCTATTGATAGCAATAGGGTTTTTTCATTAATTTTAGCACTATTTTTCTTTGATCTTAGCACCATAGATTTTCATAACTGAGTAAAATTAGCAATATTACAACGCAAAGTGGTAGCTGAAATGCACATACTTTGCTTATTTAATTATAAAACTTAGTAGCCTGAAAGATTTTGCAAATCTAAATGTGAAAAAAATGCATGTAAAAATTCCTAGTTAGGCTTTTATGTAAGCAATATTTTCCTTACATTCTCAACAAAAAATCATCTTTTGTCTAAATACATGACAGTTTTTACTGTTAAGCAGAAGTCTGCAAACCATTCAGCAATTGCCCTCCATAGCCTAAGTGCACCTCAAAACCCTTTGGATGTGTTCTCTGAGGGCATTAAATTTTGGAGCAGCTCCTACTGGAGCATTATTTCATGCCTGACACCAAAACACTGCACCTGGAAGTGCTGTTTTCCTTATTAAACAGGCCCGTCTGCAGGCAAGCCAACAAGGAAACCTAGCCCTATTCCAGGTGTTTAAAGACCTTAAAAAATGTGATGGAACAAAACCACAAAAATATTTTGAGTTCCCTTGGACAAAGGCTGGCTAAGGAGTTGCTCACCTTGCTGCTACTATCCAGACACAGTGAATTATGGAGGGGAATATTCACACGTGCCATAAGGCAAGTTGGACTGGTAAGGAACTGGAGTACATGAGATGAGATGATAAAAGGCCTCACTTTACTTTGGTGGAAATGTTACAGCTTATTTCAAGGACTGTTTTTTTTTTTTCTCTTTCCTATTTCTTGCCCTTCAAATCCAAAGCTAAACCAGTCTTTCTATCCTGTTTAAAGACCTTAAAAATGTGATGGAACAAAACCACAAAAACATTTTGAGTTCCCTTGGGCAAATGGTGCCTAAAGAGTTGCTCACCTTGTTGCTACTATCCCAACACAGTGAATTATGGAGGGGAATATTCACATGTGCCATAAGACAATTTGGATTGGTAAGGAACTGGAGTACATGAGTTGAGATGAGATGATAAAAGGCCTCACCTTACTTTGATGGAAATGTTACAACTTATTACAAGGAATGATTTTTTCCCCTTTCCTATTTCTTTCCCTTCAAATCCAAAGCTAAACCAGCCTTTCTATCCTGCAGGATGCAGCTGCTATGGAGAACTGTAAGAAATCACAGAATCACAGAATCGCAGGTTTGGGTCAGAGGGAATCTTAAAAATTGAGTTCCAACCCCCCTGCCATGGGCATGGGCACCTCCCACCAGATGAGGTTGTTCGGAGCTCCATCCAACCTGGCCTTGAACATTTTCAGGGATGGGACATCCACAGCTTCTCTGGGCAACCTGTGCTAGGCCTCACCACACTCACAGAGAAAAATTTCTTTCTAATCTCTAATCCAAATCTTCCTCCTGTCTTTCTTGTCATTACATGATGTTATAAAAAAAATTTCCATCGTTCATGCACTAATTCATGCACAATTGCTGTGTTATCACTTGTAATCTCATTAAGACATGGGTAGACAAGGGTACTGACTTCAGATTAAATCCAGAAACCCAAAACCTAGCAGAGATTCAGAGAAGCAGAACTTCTCACCTATTCTTCACAGATTAAAACAACACATAAAATAACCTCTGCCAAACATTCCTGGATGCAGCTGCTCCAATGAATAGTGAGGGATGGGCAGGAAATCTAACTCATATTCAGGTACTGAACCAAAACTGAAAACAGTAAAGGAAAGGAAAACGTTCAGGACAGACAAGGGACTCCTTGCTGGGGCATAAACCATAATGATTTTTCAGACTTAAATTTCACGCACCTGCTTCTGAGGACCAAATCCAGAACAAAGGCCTTCTCTCCATCTGAGAGATGTCCTCTCTGTGACTCCCTGCTGAGTTATAAGGAAATTTATCAGACTCATCAAGTATACTTGGAGGGTGTATGCATACTGTGTTCTCTCTCACTATCATTTCTTTCTTTCACAGTTCATTAATTCCGTATATATAAACCCAAACTGATTTTTGTCTATTACTATGACATCTAATCATCTCTTCTCCTGCACTTCTGAAGTCTGTATCATTATCACTTTTCCCCACATTGTCCTTGTTTCTGATAATTTTCAAAGCAGCAGTTTTTATCTTTTCTTCCCAAATGCACTCCAGTCTTCTCTTTTTTTCTCTTTTTCTTTTTTATCTGTATGGGTATTTTTAACATTTCCCAGCTAGTTATCCACTCCAAAATAGTAATATGCTGCTCCTGCTCTTCCACAGATGTTAAGGACAACTGGACTAAGAGGGAATTCCTGCATCTCTCTGCTGGCTACAGTACTTTTGATTAATACCTCCTATCTGTTATAGCCTAATGGCAGAGTTCTCAATCAAGATAACTTTCTGAATTATATTTTCAGTTCAGAAATGCTGCACCAAGTGGCTTATTAAAGAGCATGTGTATTGCATGCAGCTCATATCCTTTGCAAGCTAATATTTAATTCTGTTTGAAAAGATCTGTCCTCACCACACACACCTGCAAGGCATATTTATCCCACCTGTGCCCCGACCCAGATGGAGTTTTGCTGTTCTGGGATCAGGGAGCTGGCACTCGTTGCTGATGCTAAAATGTGGAGCAGCAGTGAAGTAGAACAAAGCTGATAAAAAAAAAAAAAAAAAAAAAAAAGAAGAACAAACAAAAAAGAAATAAATAAAGAAAAAAAAAAAAAAAAAAAAAAAAAAAGAAAGCCCCCAGCTGTTCAGATACTTTAGGCCTACTCCAGTGCTTTGACCCAAATAACCTGATCTGCAAATAGCAAATAACTTCTGTGTTCTAAATCAAAGGGGAAAAATAAGCTATTTGGGTCAGAAGATGCAAAAAAAAAAGGGTCTACCCAAATGATTAGCCTCCCTCAGACACTGGTGTGTGCTTATCTTGTGGATCTTTTTAATTTGCAATTTTCCCATGGCTCCAGACAGATGTGTCAAATAGATCTGAACACTAAAAACATTACCTAAAGCCACAGTGATTTTTAATATCTCCAATAATATATTTATTTTAAATACAACATTCTGTAAAACTAGCACGGTCTTCCTAAAGGGTCTAAAGCATGTGGATGATGGGCTAAAAATAATCCCCTCGGCTTTATCTTGTAATTTCCACCCCATAGCTCACTTTGGTGTTCACTTAGTATAATGACATTGTCTCTTTCCAAAGTGATCAGAAACATCTTGACTTCTCTCCAAATCCAGCCTCTGTTCACTCTGGTGCATTACTCATCACTCCCAAAGGATTTTTTTGAGGCAGTGCACAAGGGATGGGATTCAGAACAAAGAGCTTACAAGCAGATTGCTTCAGTAGAATACAATCGTTTATAAATTTCCTATTCATTAAGTTCTACATTCCCAAGAAACGTTAATACTAAATTTACACTCAGTTCCAAGGACTCAGCTGGATCTCTATCATAATTTATAATGACACAGTGAGGAACTACCCCATTATTATAAAGAATGAATTAAAGGTGCAAAACTTCCTCAGAAACAACCAAATATGAAAGCACTCTCCAATTATGTTCCTTAAAGGATACATTTGTAATTTTGGCCAACCTGGGAGCCATTTGCAGGAGAAAAATAATAGGTCTGGTTATATCCAGTGATGGAAATAATCTTTGAAAAGTTCCTCTTTTATACCAATTCCACTTTGTACACTTCATTTGGGACTATCATAAAGGTCGTGTAATTTCATCATATGCAAATGTAATAGACCAAAACCCCCATAATTTAAAACATTTGTTTGAATCTTATTTGCTTGACTATTATAATTCAGGGTGTTCACAGAGATAAATGACAGCAAGATGGATCCTATTATTCTGTTCAGGAGGAGAGACTGGGAGAGATATGAGTCATTTGGAAGAGTGAAGAGAGTAAGAAAATTTATCTGTAAGTAAGCAGCTTTTTCAGGGAAAGGCAACACTGAGAGAGACAAATAGAGAATTCACTGAGGGTGGGAAATGCAAGTGGTGGTTTCAAGGAAGTCACTTCACAAGGATTATCATTTTCCCAGTGAACTGACCTGGGACAAACATAGCCATCCCAGTCCTATCAACGAAACCCACTGGGAGGGCTCCTGCCCCCATCACACACCTGCCAAAAATCAGATTTTTCTGACCTGTGCTTGAACAGGTCTCACAGTGATCCCCCTGAACCAGATGTGATTTATTACAAGACCAAAAGAGTCAGCCTAGAAACCAGTGTAAGATATGCCTGCAAAGGCTGCCGTAAAAAGCCAGTTTCAATGGTACCCTGTGATGCGACAGTCTTCACACATCCCTACCCAGGACCTAAGCTTCACGGAGACCAGGAGCTGGACCCCAGTCCCCTCTCCCCAGCTCTGTCTCCTGAAGGATAAAAGATGCCTTTGAGTCCCTTTACATATCCATTGGATGTCTGGAGAAATGCAGGACCAGCAGTGCCTCCTGGGGTGCCATTTTCCAGTGCCCACTCACATAATACTGTGTCAGGAACGCTTTCTGTCCATGGTGTCCTTTCTTCCCTGAATCCAGTTGCTTGAGGTAGAAGGAAAAGCATGTCATACATTTTAAATAAGAGAATTCTACATTTTAAAGCAGTGGCTTTTTAAACATGAAAGACTAAGACTCTTACCTTAAGCAAAATAGAAAATAACACCATGAGAAACATCACTACTGGTTGCATTAATTGGATGAGAAAATTATGTTGCTTGCACACATAAATCTGGATAGTTATTTTAATCATCTTAATATTGTTAACTGTTTGGAGTATAATTTTTGAGGTAAATGCAGGAAATTGTTTATATTATTTTGAATTTTCATAATTATCTCTTAGAATTACATTTCCCACCCACCCCCCCATACTATTGTCTGAATTCACTGACAATTATCCAAAGGTGCCAGAGGTATTTCAATCACTGAAATTATTCAAATTCAGAATCCACTCAGTTAACACTTAGAAACTGTTGCCCCCCATATGCTTAAAAATGTCTGGAAATCCCTGAATAAAGAATTTAATAATGCATGTGCAGCAGCACAAACCGATTTCAGAAGACAAGCATATGGAAAAGCAAGATCTAATACCTGTGGACCTACAGTATAATTTCCATTAATTACCAAGGAAAATCAGGACTAATCAGAATTCATTTTAAATTCCTGGTATGAAGATAAAAAATAAATCAATGATTATTAATTCATGTTATCTTTTATTACTAGAAATGTAAAGACTCATATGAAGTAAAATAAATCAATGAAAATTATGTTGCTTACATAAATCTGGATAGTTATTTTAATCATCTTAATATTGTTAACTGTTTGGAGTATAATTTTTGAGGTAAATGCAGGAAATTGTTTATATTATTTTGAATTTTCATAATTATCTCTTAGAATTACATTTCCCACCCACCCCCCATACTATTGTCTGAATTCACTGACAATTATCCAAAGGTGCCAGAGGTATTTCAATCACTGAAATTATTCAAATTCAGAATCCAAGTTAACACTTAGAAACTGTTGCCCCCCATATGCTTAAAATGTCTGGAAATCCCTGAATAAAGAATTTAATAATGCATGTGCAGCAGCACAAACCGATTTCAGAAGACAAGCATATGGAAAAGCAAGATCTAATACCTGTGGACCTACAGTATAATTTCCATTAATTACCAAGGAAAATCAGGACTAATCAGAATTCATTTTAAATTCCTGGTATGAAGATAAAAAATAAATCAATGATTATTAATTCATGTTATCTTTTATTACTAGAAATGTAATTTTCTAGACTCATACTCTGCAGTATACAATACGCAAATAACTTAGAACAATCTCATATGGGTTTTATTTTTCATTTATAGCACTGTATTTTCTCAACGATGTGAATATTAAAATATTTTTTCACATGGGTATACATGCAGAAATGGATCTGGCAATGACTGCTGAAGTTACAATTGTGCAACATTTCACAGATAAGAAACTGCTTTCAGATATCCACAAGTTACTGAAAGATTAACTTTGAGAGATAAAGAATTTTATAGATAAATTATCCTTTAATTTATGTTTAATTTTTAATGCCAGATTAATTTCTAGTGAAAAGCTGAAATGCAGTTATGGCCTATGATGGGACTTAAGCATGTTTTCAAATGTTTTCCTAATTGGAACTTTAAGCTCATAATTTAAATCAAGTCCATAATTAATGCAGTCCCTTATATTTATTTAATTGGCTGAGTTTCAGTTATCAGCAGAAGTACTCAGCTGTCTATTTCTCCTGTGACATTTGAACAATTTACCATTTGTGCCCTGTTCCTCCAAAATGTGAAATGGGCAGCATAGGAAGCATAAATTTGTCCATAGTATCACCACCACTATTCAGCAGATTGCTATTCAGCTTCCAGCTTCCTTGTACTAAGCAAACACAATAAAACACAGCTTCTTCCACAAAGTAACAAGTTAGAGGAAATAAAGGAAGCATTATTATCTCTGTTTTTACAGAATAATTTTATTGGAATTTATGAAAATCTATTACATGCTCCTCATCCTTGGGAGTTACCCAATAGACCTTGAAATCATGCTGTGTGGAAAAAATGTGGATTTTGTTTTCCAAAAAGCAAGCAAGCTGCACTTGGAAAGTCTTGAGGTGCTTTTGAAAGACCTGTCCCTAAGCAGCTTGACCATTCAAGACATGCACAGTTGTGTTGGAAATTAAATCCACGTACCCTAAGTTTTGCTTCATTGCTTTTCTGACAAGACCTTCCCCTCCCAGTTCTTTTCCTCACAGATAAATGTAGATGAATTTGCAGTATAAAAGGAATATGAAGCACAGAAAACTGCAGTAATCCTCAGGAATACAATGCAGTGTCTACCCATTAGCAACTGGAGAAAGAAAATTACTTCTGAAATATTGAAATTCAGATTAAACAAAAGACAAAAAACCTGAACAAACAAAAAATTGAACTGGTCAGAAGCAATATTTTTGCAATTAAAAGAGTTGTTTGTTCATTCCCTGTCCCCTCATTGACAAATAGCTTTTGCCCAAACCTGCCATGGAAATTCAGCCCCAGGGAGAGAACCCAAAAAAGTCTCAGCCTGAATGGTGAACATTTCCAAGACCAAGGAACGAGGAAGGAAAGCTGTTGTGCAACATGAACAGCAGCAGGTCATGACCAGAACACTTCTACTATAATAAATACTACTACTTAAATGCATTGGCATGGAGAGGGTGAAAATATGCAGGAAATTCTGAGTTTTATCTCTGACTTACTACTTAAAAACTGTTTTGATTGAAATGGAGAGGTTTCCTCGCTCTTCTCCAAACTTCCAGGGTGTTGAGGGGCATCCTATGAACCAAGACACATCTGGAGTGGAGCACACCTTAAAAAAACAAATTAAAAAAATAAACAGTCTATTAAAACGGTAATTCTAATATTTAAAATAAATCAGTAGAGCAACTAGATGAAAAAAAAGAGGGGATTAATTTTTTTCCCCTTTTTTTTTTTTGTTTGTTTGTTTTGTTTTTTGGTTTTTGTTTTTTAAGATAGTGAAAACACAGCAGTGGTTCACAGGGTTTTTGGTTTAGGTTCATACTGCCTGTAACCTTTGGTCATAAATATGCACCATCACTTGCATCATATCTGCAACATACTTGTTTCTGTGCATTAGAATGCAAGCACATAATATTAATGGCTAGCATGAGTAGCCAATTGCAGAAAATTGAGTTTTCTTGCCTTTTCTTTGTGCACAGGAATAATATAGGTCAGAGACACAGGCCCCCCAAATCTGGCAGTTGAGTCACTGCACTCTGTCATGGTAGAGAGCAGAAGGTGTTTTTTAGACACACAACTGGGCAGAATCAGTAAGTTTCACCCTGAAAATATATGCAAAAACCTACAAGCACGTTTGGTTTGGTATTATTTAGTTATATTTACAAGCATATACATATTTTGCTCATTTTCCTATGTATATACATGAAAATCTGTGTGTGTTTATAAGAAAAAAAATGTAAAAAAAGGTATATATATTTACAGGAAAACACTTAAAGGCAAAAGTAATTCTCAATGTCTTTTTACCAGAATGAAATACACAGCAAACAATTTAGGAACATTCTGGTATTATAACATTCCTAAAAATTAAAGTAAACTTTCCCTCATTACAATGTGTGACCTAAGATGTGCATTCATTTTTTAATTTTGAAAATAATGGATGCTCTCAAGTCTTTTTCCAGACTCACATTATTTCATACTATTGAATATTTCACCAAACTAAAAAAACCACTGATATTGCAATAGTTTCCATGCAGAACAGCTTTTCTTAGAGAAAGACTTTTTTGGGTTTTTTTGAGATGCAGATAGCCATATTCTCTCATCCAATGCTCAGTGAAATTAATGAACAATATATGGAATAGGGAATTACAGAATTTAAATGAAAGCCATTCATTAACTGTGCAAAGCTTTAAATTTGGGGAAAGATAAATGATTACCAAAACAAAATAACAATTAAACATCCTTGTACTAGATTTGTTTGCATAGTAATTGCTATATTTGCCATTATTAATTAGAATTCTCATTGAGCTAAAGAAAACCCTAAATCTGTTCCCTCTTTTGGTGGAGTTGAAAAAAAAATACAGCAGACAGAGAAGAGGAATTTACCCTTTGATGTTTTTATCAACAAATTTTCATGATAAGCTATTTAAATTCCACCTTTGGATGACAAAAGAAATTTTCCTTTCTTCTTAAAATGTGATGGATACTATTACACATTTTTTAATGAATTTGAAATTGCATTAGCAGATTATTGGATTAAAAATAATTTATAGGAGTACTGTTGGGTGAAAAATATACCAAAGACTTGCTCAAAGTGTTCCAGCTTGAATTTTCATTAAAGGAATTATCTGTCAGTGAAGCGAGTGTTCTTTTAAACACATAATTTCCACTAAGTGGGAAAAAAATGACATCCTGTGGCATCACTTACGTAGATCAAACTTGGAATATTTTGAAACAATGGCATTCTGCCTTGATGCCTTATGGGTGCTGCAGAGCTGGTACCTAATTTTTCTGGTCTGTCATCTTGGCTGGCCTCCCAGTTTGTTGGCATTAGCCCTCAGGCACAAGGATGCCTCTTCTCCATCAAACAGCTGAGTTTCCATGATGTAATGTCCTGCAATCAGCAGTTGGATTCGTAATGATCCAAAGATAATTTCCTGTATAAATTTAAGATAGTATTTTCTGTATAAATTTAAGGTGGTTTTGCCAGATATTTCTCCACAAAGCTGCCTTTTTTAAGGTTCACAGTGTTTGCCCTTGCCAGGGTTATACATTGATTTTTTCAGTCCATACTCTCTTGCCCTTTCTATCACTCACAGTCATGCACCATATTCACCAGGAAAGATAACCCCTGTCTCTGACGCACCCAGACAATTTGCAGGAATTTGCTTGAATTTGGAAATGTGAATGAATTGAAACCCAATGTACTTGATTGCAATAGTCCTGAGTCCAAATTTAATGTGCAGACTACACGTGAAAATCTGGTACTAATAAATTTTCAATGAATTTTATGAAACAACTGAAAATGTACCAAAACAATGGTAACTATTTCCTTTGAGTTATTATATCTGTTTCTGGATGCTATTCACCTTGGTATTTCTGAACTGCCTTTGAGATGTACTACTGTTTCCAGATATGAAGGACCTGAACCACCCCTCTCGGTAATTTTGGAGTAAATCAGAAATAAAAGTAATAAAATAAATGTGAGCAGACCAATGTGTGATAAAGAATTAAGACCAACATTTTACACAGAGATAGCTACATTGGCATGTATCAAACATAAATAAAGACTAAAATATTTAGGAGTTACTTTGAGAAACATTTGCACTGATATTTAATCACCTAACAGTAAATTATGTATAAATGTTGGATGTATTTATTACCTACATTGCTTTATATGTTTGCAAGCATATCTCATTGCTGTGATTTGTGCTGCTTGTCTCCGAATCTGAAGGCACTCCTTTAGAATTTGTGTAGAATAGCTCTCTGAGATGCATTTTTTACTCCACAGTATTTTAAAGTGTACAGTTACTGTAGGCCAGCTTACATAATTAAAAAGTTGCAGATTAACCATTGTTGTGCAAATGGCAAGATGGCATTTTTGTGTAAGCTTTGTCACTGATCTCTTTGCTAAAGCTACCGCACACTATGTCTATATTATGAGATGGGGCTACAGCAACCTCCTTCTGCTGATAAGTCCATTCTGTTGTTTATATCACAAGTGTCTCAATGTGTGAAAAAAAAAAAAGAATTCCTAAATAAAGGAACCATTCCAACCCTCCTATGTGGTGGTGTTCGCAGGGGTCCCAAGACGAGGGAAGAGATGAGAATCTTGACTCCATGTTTCAGAAGGCTGATTTATCATTTTATGATATATTAAAATAAAATTATATATTAAAATTACACTGAAGAAAGAAAAAGGATTTCATCAGAAGGCTAGCAAGGAAAAGAATGGAATGGAATGAAAATAAAATCTTGTGACTGACCAGAGTCCCAACACAGCTGGACGTGTGATTGGCCATTAATTAGAAACATCCAAGATGGGCCAATCACAGATGCACCTGTTGCATTCCACACCAGCAGATAATCAATGTTTGCATTTTGTTCCTGATGCCTCTCAGCTTCTCAGGAGAAAAAATCCTAGCAAAAGGATTTTTCAGAAAATGTGTCCATGACACTCCTAACCTGGGACTATATCAGAGTGAAAGGCAGATGAGAAGGAAGCCCCTGTCTCTAAGGGCATGGCTATATATCAAGGGAAGATAAAAATTTATTCCCAGCCTTGAAATGAGGTGAACTGGTGACTGTTAGGAAGGATGAAAGTTTGGCAAGAAAGTCTCACAAATATGTGTGCTTAGCAGAAAGATTTTTAAATGTAGAGTCTGAAGAAGGAATAGAAATGGAGGCAAGTTTTGATATAGAAGAAAAGAATTGCTGAGCCAGTCTTACTGGCTAACCAAAGAGGCAAAGGGTGTGTTGATTAGAAGGGGTTTTATGGCTTAGAGCAAAGGATAAACCCACCCCAAACAAGATGATGTTTTACCAAGCACAAAGAGAGCACAGGCAAACAAGCCTGCTGATGTGGCAAGTAGAAAAAAGGTCTCAGAATTTTCCACTGCAAGAAAACTGAAAAACAACTTCTAGCTGAAACTGTAATGTACTGACTTTTAGTGATTGGAGAGCAGCAACATGAATATGGTAATTACAGTACTTATTATAGGCTATAGATAATAGTTAAGGTATAGATTGGTTCTACTGTATGAAGATGCTCAGCAAAGAAAAGTTTATAATGCATTGTAACCAAACCCAAAGGGTCTCCAGGCCTGCCTGCAGCTGGAGCTGACAGCTGTAGGCACAGGATCTGTCACCCATGACTCTGGGCTGCTGTAACACCTTGGATGGAATAAACTGCATTTTGTATAGAATAAACTGCATTTTGGAGAGCCCCTGGAGTCATGCATCTCTCATTTAGGCTCTTACAGGTGAGTCTAATGGTTTATTTAAAGAAAAAAAAAAAAAAAAGGGAACTTGCCAGCTGTTAGGAAGAAGAGTGTAGAAGCACATTGTCACAGACATCTTTTATGAAAAGTCCTTTCCTTAGGATTTTTCCTCCTGAGAAGCTGGGAGGCCTCAGGAACAAAATGCAAACATTGATTATCTGCTGCTGTGGAATGCAACAGGTGCATCTGTGATTGGCCCATGGTGGATGTTTGTAATTAATGGCCAATCACAGCCCAGCTGGCTCGGACAGAGAGCCGAGCCACAAACCTTTGTTATCATTCTTTGCTATTCTATTCTTAGCTAGCCTTCTGATGAAATCCTTTCTTCTATTCTTTTAGTATAGTTTTAATGTAATATATATCATAAAATAATAAATCAAGCCTTCTGAAACATGGAGTCAGATCCTTGTATCTTCCCTCATCCTGAGACCCCTGTGAGCACCATCACAACACATTTCATACAAGTAGTCCTTTTTCCTTCTACTGGCATTGGCTTAAGTTCACCATCCTGGCAGATGCACACCAGTGCCAAGCCCTGTCCTTCCATCATTTGCAAATTCTCAGGGTGGGATACTTAATAAATGCTATCACAGTATTATTAACCAAGGTAGTTATCTTGGAAATGTGATATGCTTGAAAAATATTCCTTCCAACACCTCCTTTCCTAAGGGGAGCTGAAAGCAGGTTTGGCTCCAGAAGAGTCACACCTCGAGGGAAGAGGCTCTGCTCTGAAGCCCAGGTTTTGCAGGGAGCTCCTCCATCCCCCACCACCTCACCGATCTAGTTGTGGCTAATCTAATGCCTGGACCAGCAGCAGTAGAGCTCGAAGAGCATGGCTCAGGGCTGGAGCTGGTTAATGCAAATCTCCTCTTGTTGACATGTGCAAACAGCTTTGCAGCTAGTTTCTTCAAGTTCTGTTATCATGAGAAGATTAAACATCTGAGCAAATAATCACAAAGCCAAAAGTGGCCATTTTCCTCAATAACACATCTGCTAGGATGAAATCCTGATCCTTTGTGCTTTGTGTGTGCTTTGATTGCCTGGGGAACTGGCATGCTAATTTTTTCTGAGAGGTTATAATATTGAAAGTCTGGGTTTTGTTTAATAGTCAGGCTTAACTCTTGGGCTAACATTTTTCCTGGAGCTTCCAACATGATCACATAATTATGTTTCATAAGTGAAGGACAGAGTTATGTCCTGAAAAAAGAAGATGTAAGTATGTTAGTTTGTCAATCAAGTAAAATGATTAATTTAAAGCAACTCACAACAGCTACAAGGGTAGGAAGGATTATTTACTTGTTAAAAGGCAGCTATGTTCAGCTAGGAGAAAATAGATAAGTCTGGATCAAATTTTAATTATTTTGTTTGATTTTTCCCTTGCCACAATCAGAAAAAAAATCATTCAAAGAGCAACATTCAACAATCGAGCTTCTTGAAATGAAGCAGAACAGAAGTGCTGTTGATTTTGACTTCATCTTATCCAGCAGTTCAGAATTATATTTTAGCCCCTGAGGGGATTTCTAGGCTGACTTGTTCAATCCTTCTGAACAACTACAAGACAATACAATATCAAAACAATACTGTCACAATTGCCCTACTGATAACTATTCTGATATTTAGAAACAGTTGTCTGAATTCCACTCTATGGTACCTACCAAAGACAAGATAGCAACATCAACATTCCTGCTCCCTCTTTCATAGGATACAGATATCACTCTTTTTTAGTTTTCCCTGCTATCACAAATAATTAAAGTGCAACTACAGAGAGCATCATATTTCTGAGATCTTCTGATGATACTGCTTACTCCATATCTCTTCTTTGGTCAGTCCTTCACCATCAAACAAATAAAATAATCTCACTACTGTGATGCTTCCATCTTCTTTGGCACATAAGTTACCACATTATCATCCCTAGGAATAACAAAGAACTACATATTCCTTGCTTTTCTTTTTTTTTTTTCATTTATTTTTAATAACTTTCTTAATAACCTTACTTTGACTGGGGTTTCTATTTCTATTAACAGTGGGTTGGCAAAAATAAGTGTTCTCTCTTTGCTGCCTTTTTACTTTTTGCAAAGCTGCACAGGGATCCAGTTGCAGACCAGTGTCCCATAGGCAAGGGAAGAATGACAACTTTATCCATACAAGCTAATCACCAAAAACTTTCAAAGGACTTCATCATTTCTGTTCCTAATTAAACCTGTCTTTCTTCCTGCATGTCCAGAGACACATCTTTGGAGCCTGCCTGCTTCAGATGCACATAATCTGAAAAAGCTGGAAGATCTTAATTGCCTTTCTGCAGCATTTTTTTCAGAGCCTCTCTCCCAGTACAACCTCACCTGGAGAGGCTGGAGCCACATCTTCAATACCTAAACCTGCAGATATTCATTGGCACAACAAAAATTAGGTTTTATACCTGATATAAATTAATTCTCTTGTGGACAAAGTCAAACAAAATCACTAAGGGAGTATCTTAGAGAGAAAATAATTTTATGTTAGAGAAAATATTTTTTTCAACTGCTGATAAAATTAAATCATTTCACTGAAAGAAAAAATGCTATTCATTGTTTATTTATTTGAGTTAATTTCCGCACCATATTTCACAATTCAGGAAAAAAAATCAGCTGTTCATTTAATATTGTTTCTGTTTGATAAAAGCATAGTAACAACAAATTGTTCAGATGATTGTGAGAGATCTTTGAATGATATAAAACTACAGATTTCTCTAGAATAAAGATCTAGAAAAATCTTAATTTGGATGACTGGATATTACCTAGATTATTATTACCTTTTTGAGGTATTTTAAGGAATATATTCTTAGAAATTGAATAAACTCTATATTTATTCATTTCTATGTCCAGTAAACAAAGAAATCGAACCCTATGTCACATCATTCCAAATCTGTTCTGTCAAATCAGGTATCCCAAAGCTATCAATAGTCATTTATTTTTTACAAAAACTTCAGACCTCAGAGAAATTTACTTATGATGAATTTGTTTGCCTTAAAATAGATTTTGTTAATCCAGTTTTGTTAATCCATTACTAAAGGTAACAGGAAAAAAGGTCCTATTTGAAGGAGAGGGAGATATTAAAACCACGTCAAACCAGTCCTCACTGTAACACTCTTTTCTTCACCTTTTGTAAAGCCTGTTCCAGATCATAACACAATTCTCGTTACACAGTTGACCAGTTTTAGTACTATGAGAAAAACCCACTTCCATGTCATATAGAAGTGACTATTCAAATATAAATCACAGCAAAGAACAAACTTGCTGCATCTTTTCTGCCACCAAGGAAACAATGCAGACTTGGTTTGGACCACACTTTTTCTCCTTCTGGTCCTCAACTGGTTGTCAGCAACTCAGGAATGGCACATACAGCATGTATTTTAAAAATCCTGCACCCACTAAGCTGCTCCATATTTCAGGATGTTTATTTCCGGACAAGGAGAACAGATGGGAATCACTTGACAGAAAACTTCACTTCAGAGGAATACAGCTAAGCAGGGTAGAAAGCTAAGTTTCACAAATGTCCAGGTATGTAAAGCTTATCAAAAGGTGTCTTAGAGATAGCATTTAGAAAACAAAATAAAATAATTGTTAAACACTGTACTTTCTGTAAGCATTTTGAATAGGTGTGCTGTACATAATAAAAGGGGAAAATTTGTATGTGGGTACTGACTAAACAATTGGTAATGGCGCATGATTATTTACAACTTTTAAGACATACTACAGGCAATTTTCTTTAACTCAAAATGCAAATCTTTCTTCTTGTTTATACTGGCTAGCTGAATAAAGGTTTAAAAAGGGGCAAAATAAGTATCTCCATTAAAAATATCCTACTGCAAGTGAATTTGACATTAAAAAGGAAGATTTTAGTGTAGTACATGCAGGTTTTCTTTTTCCCTGTGCTTTACAGTTCTGATGCTGCTTTTCATAATTGTGGAATACTAAGATTTATCTAGCTGAAGAGTTCTGCTTTCCTCCTTTTTCATATTTTAAGGTGAATGTCTATATCTAGATCCACACCTTGAACTCATATGATTTTACACCTGCCTTCACATCAGCAGTGTTAATTTCAGCTTTCCTCACTGAAGATGAAAGATGAGGTTTTGAGATACCTGGCAGCTTTTCACCCCCATGACAGATGATGCCTTTTCTTCCTTCTCTGGCTGGAAACGAAAGGGCAGTACAATATGTACTTTGCAAAAGCTTGCTTAATACCCTTCTGCCTAGAAAACAAAATCACTGGCATTAAATTCCCTGTGTCCTTTTCACACCAGCTTGTTTTACAGAGATTTAGAGGGTGATTAGTATCATTACAAGACTTTATTTTTTTTTTTTTTCAGGGCTTTACTCGTTACTGGCCAGGGGTTAATCAAATCATGCATATTAAAGCCAGGTCAAAGTGAGTTTTGCTTAGAAGGAGGAACAGCACAGAGAAGCTTCAGCCCGCCACTGCCATCAAGTATAAATGTCACAGGTTAATGTATGTGTGACTGTATTAGTTCCACACAAGAACTTCAATATCAAAGCCAGGGAATGGACCAGGTGATAAGACTGAAGAATGGAGAGACTTAAAAGATAACTCTCATGTCTTGACTCAGCAGAGTTAATGACAATGAGAGCACAAACTCCCTACGCCTTAGCACTTTACAGCCTTTTCAGAAAGAAAGGAGTAATTTCCACTAAAACAGCAGCCTGCAAATATAAATAATAGGAGAATAAAACCATTGACAATCATTACCCTTTAGCTTGCCTTGAAAAGCCACAGTTCCAAGGTGAGACCAGGCCACCAGACCACTCATGGTTGCCTGTGCTTCTTTTATACGTGCAGAGCTAAAAGCCTAGATAAAGTTAAAATGAGACTGCCAGCATTAAAATGGGATGCAGGATGGGACGGGGGGAAAATGAAGGTCAACAGGACTGTCTACTAATAGGACATGAACCTGCATTACTTAATGATACCCTTGTAATCTGTCAGAAGTAGAAAGCTTAAGGAGTTAGTGAGCAAAGAGAGTCAAGTGGAAATTAACCAGAGTTCTAGAAATATTTTAAAAAGAAATTAAGGAAAGATTTGGAATTAAGCCAACTCAAAAACTAAGATCCACAGGCAAGCAAGTATATTTGATAAGGTACATCCAGGACATATAATTTAGGTTCTTATTTTCAGAGAAACACCTTATTTTAAAAGAGACTTTATTAATGCATTGGATAGAGTATTCCTCATGTTTTTCCTTCTCATTTTTATTTATGCATTTAGAGGCCATCTAAATATTTTTGATTAAAATTGCATGTTTCGACCTGGTTTAAATGTAAAAACAGTCGTTTTAATGACTTTTTAAAAAACATTAAACAGTAATGATGGTAGGGTATCAGAATCTGCAAACAGACATTTGGCTAAAGCCTTCATCAAGATGTTCATGTAGCAACACAGGAAAATATGGTGATATAAATATTTTTGTCTATATTAATCTAAATTTTTATCTATATATATATATAAACAGATTTAAGCACATTATATTTCTACCTATATGTATATAGTTATATATATGTATATAGTTATATATGTATATAGTTATATATAGGTATAGTTTTTTATATATATATACACATATGTATAGCTATATATATATGTATATTGGATTATAGGATTTGGGATCGTTTTCCCTCTTTGAAATCCAGCTACTCCAGTAAACATGAGAGATCTCTTTAGAAATTGAAATATGCCCACAAGCACAGGAAAATGGATATATTACATAATCTCAGTGGTTAGTTACAAATGCATTTACCTTGTGGGGATTTTTTTTTGTTTGTTTTATTTGTTTGATTTAGTGAGAAAATTCATCTCCCATCTTCTTCCCAGCTTGGGCTTTCACATGTTATTTTTTCCAAGGCTGGTCAATACAAATCCCTGATTTACAGAGCCATTCTCAGTAATGTATTTAGATTGCATAAGAAGCCACTGGCGTCAGAGAAACAGCAAGAGCTGCTCATCTGTTTCTGAGCTGAAACATCACCTGCCAATAAAGCTGTGGTTTCAGATAAACCCTACCAACAGATAGTAATTCAGATATACTCTACCAATTTAATTCAGACTTTTTAAGTGAAGGCCATCTATTTGTAAAAACAGCACAGAAAAAAATCCCAGACATTGTTGTGTTGGCAAATATTGCCCATCTGATAATTCTGATATTTTCAGAAATCACTCCCATCACAAGCTGTACTAGCATGGTCTGTTTTCTGTTGTAATCTGTGTGTTAGTATCCCTTTTGCAGCTCATGTCTGGAGATTAACACTGATTTCCAGGCCAAGTCATCACACTTTATCCTCATAACCTTACGTCATTTAGTCTCACCATGTCCTTTCAAATGTGGCCAGTTCTCAAGTGACAGCACGAAACTATTTCCATTCCTGCTGGCTTTTTCAGGATATTACCCCTCCATATGCAGAGGTATCTATAGTACAGCAAAAAAGACTCATGAAAATTTGATTTTTTCAAGTTTAGATTATGTGTACACTAAGTTGATAAAACATCAACCAGCGCCTTGGTACTCTCAGGCTCTTTTACAGTAGCAGTGAGGAAAATCAGCATCTCTATGGAAATGTTTCAGCATTGTCACAGAGGGTAGGAACTGGACCTTAGCATCAACAGGGGACCGAGCTGTCACTTCTTTGCAAGTCAACAAAGATCGTTTCAAATTTGAACTGGAGAACACTTGACAAGTGCAATCAGCTCCAACATTTTGTACTTTGACACCCTGAAAGGATCTCAGAGCAAAGAGGGGTTTAATGGGTTGGATGGCATGAAGCATGAGAAAAGCTTAGAAAGATTAAATATGTACAGCTTGACTAACCAACAATTAAGTGGGGGGAGAGGGAGAAGATATAACTGTCAAAAGCAATGAGAAGGTAAACACCAAGGGGCAAGAGTAATTATTTAAAAATACAAATGGGATATAGCTAGAAATAATGAGATCAAATTGAGAAAAGGACGATGTAATCTGAATTTGAAGAATGACTTACTGTAAGTGAGAAAGGATATTTTCACTTTTTTCTCTTGAGAGTATTCTACAGTGTGCTAGATCTTCCTCAAAACAATTAAAATGGAATGGTTAAAACACAGGGGACTATATTCTATGTAACAGTTCTGTATTTGAGGGGCTTTGCTTTCTGTCCTAAGAGATCTTTTCTAATTGCAAGGACTTTTTTCCCCAAAAAATTAATAAACAAAAAATCCAAATACAATGAGAAGTTATGAAATAATAGTTGCTTGGGAATAGGGAGAAAGGTACAAGAAACATTGAGGAAAAAAAAAAATATGCTTTGTATTAATTAAATAAATAATGAAAACCATATCAAAACTTTTAAGACTTTCTAGTTACTTCCAGTGTATGACAAATCTCATGCTTGTATTCATTCAATTATGTGACCTTGCACAGTGCCTTGCAGATCCAGATTTTTATTAAATCTAGTATAGAAGCATATTTGAGGAATATTTTAAGATTTAAAACAAAAACCTAAATATGTATTTCTTTTAAGTTGAAGAGTATGGGTTAAAGGAGAAAGGCAAATTGAAAAATAGTTGCAGTCCTATATTGAAAAAAAATTAATTCATTTATTATGTTAAAACATACTAGATCTACAAGCAAAAGAGGAGGAAAGAGATTTTCTGAATTCTTTTTCATGTGGAATTAACAGTAACATGAAAGGAAATTCAAAACTTGTATGACAAAAATAGAAAGACACTGCCTAGTTCCTCTACACAAAGGAATGTGTTCTGATAGGCTGAGTGACATTATCTAGTGTTTTGAATAGTAATTATCAATGAATTAAAATTCAGTCTTTTTATTAAAATTTCTGCTTGTAGTGAGCTTTCTTTCATTGTCATTTTCATTTTCACCCTCAAATAAGGCATTGCTGACTGAATTTTTCTGCTTGAATAGATAAAATAATCACAAGTAAAAAAGCAAAACCAATGGGATGTAGCATTTCTGTGCCACTGAAGACCTGTATGTAAAGTGAAATACTAGAAATTGAGATGACATAATTTATATGTTAGAATACTACCTATTAATTCTTAAGTGCAATTGATAAATTGTGATTAAATATATATAAAATAAGTGACTGACTAAATATATATAAAATAAGTAACTGGATGTAGATCACCATTCTTTCAATCTAGTCACTCCATATTTTTTCCTTATACGATGTATCTGAAACAGAAATCTCCATTTAACTTAGTAGTATTCACTTTTTAAAATCTAAACTGATTGACCTATCTAGATCAGAAAGTTGCTGTCTTCAAAGATGGTCACAGGTTGTCCTTCCCATTCTCTATGCAAACGTGTTAAAAAGATTTTTATCTCTTTTTTTTACCAAATTATTTATTGCTCTAATGAACTGACATGCCTGTCTATGAAACCAAAGGGATAATATGAGGATTGTGTAAATAAATTAGGATTATTGAGTGACTTCAGAAACTTGTAATGATAAGTGAACATACATAAGAATAATTTTTTTAAGCAATGCAAGTTTATGTAATGATCTAGAAAAGTGAAATTTGTCTAGAAATCTTTCATTTCTTTGAAATACTTGCATTTTAAAAGTACAAGCTAGTAGAATGGGGCATAATGCACAGAAGTGCAACCCCACTCATTTTAATCAGGAAATTTCTTTATTCTACACAACACTATTACAGTAAAATCTCAAAATGCTGTTCTGCTTAGAAGATGGCTATAAAAATGTCAGAAAGGATTTTCAGGCAGCCCTTCGCTGACATGAAACGCTTAATTTACAGACAAAAAACCAGAGCCTGCATCAATTCCCACAGAAATCCAATGAATTCAATGAAAACTGAGTCATACCAACCAGGTTTCTGAAAAATGTCACTCAAATCATACATCAGTAGTGTGAGTTTTAAAAAACCAATCTGCCTGCAAAAATCAAATTATCATTATGTGCATCTATGTGTTGTTAGAGGCAGCAGACTAAATTGGGTTATCTCTTGACTATTCCTCCAAAAGAGACTTTCAAACACATTAATCAGACCAAAAGGGTGCTCTGGGGCACTGGTTTTATTGGCAGGAGAACCAGCAAGAGATGATCAGGGAGTTCAGCAGGGTAGCTGCTTCTTCAACCTCCCTGTCCCTTTTCTGCAAAGAGGAATGGGAGAGGCAAGAGAAAATGCTTGAATGATATCAAAGCACAAAGAGCAAAAATATATAAAGAACAATTTGAATTCATTTATGCCAAACACCACCTCAGGCTGGACACTAATGAAAATATTGCATCCCTTTTGTTCCATGCACTTAAAGCTGTTGACCTGTGACGGGTTCACAGGGGTCTTTGGATGAGGGAAGAGACGAGGATCTGACTCCATGTTTCAGAATCAGGCTTGATTTATTATTTTATTATATATATTATATTAAAATTATACTAAAAGAATAGAGAAAAGGTTCTCAGAAGGCTAGCTAAGCTAAGAATAGAAAGGAAGGAATGATAGCAAAGGCTTGTGGCTCGGCTCTCTGTCCGAGCCAGCTGGGCTGTGATTGGCCATTAATTACAAACATCCACCATGGGCCAATCCCAGATGCACCTGTTGCATTCCACAGCAGCAGATAATCAATGTTTGCATTTTGTTCCTGAGGCCTCCCAGCTTCTGAGGAGGAAGAAACCCCAAGGAAAGGATTTTTCATAAAAGATGTCTGCGACATTGACCCACAGCTGAATTACTGTCATTTCTGCGAGCAAGGCCTCCTCTTCACAACTAGAAGCTCTAGTTTTCACTCAGTAGTGCTAGTTCAGGAGGCTGACGGCTGCAGGAAGGGCTTTTGGGAGCCCCACCTGGCTGATAACCGCCCCTGTGCCCCTGTAACATTGTCATGGCCTCGTCACCTCTGCTGGATGTGGTTCTTTGCATACCCCTCACAGCACCTTTCACACAGCTTCTCAGATAAATTTGCACCTGATGGGGAACTTGTAGGGAACTTGTTGGCTGCTTCTTTCTATTCACAGAATCATAGAATCTTAGTATCAGAGTCAAAGAGTCATAGGGGAATAGAATCAGAATCATTAAGGGCTGGAAGAGATGTCCAAAGTCATTGAGTCCAACCTTTCACCAAACACTACCACATCAACAAAACCACAGCAAGAAGTGCTACATCCAGTCATTTCTTGAAGACTTGCAGGGATGACAAATTCACAACTTCCCTGGGCAGCCCATCCCAGCGGTTAAGCACCATTTCAGTGAAGAAACTCTTCCTGATGTTCAGTCTGAACCTCCCCTGGTGCAGCTTGAGCTCGTTTCCTCTTGTCCAGTCACTTCTTACCTGGGAGAAGAGACTGATCCTCCCCAGGCTACAAACACTTTTGAGGGATTTGTAGAGAGTGATGAGATTTCCCTGGAGCCTCCTTTTCTCAAGGATATACAACCCCAGATCTCTCAGCTTCTCCTCACAGGACTTACTCTCTAGATCCCTCACCAGTTGCCCTATATGTCCCTTCATTCCTAATAGGAATGTTAAAAAATCACATAATATGACATATATTTATTTCCAAAAGCTTGCAATATTTCAAGCTTTGCATTTTTTCAGTACATGCACTAAGCTAAAAGTACTTTGAAAAGTAGCAGGCACCTTCTTCATTGTGCATGGTTGCCTAAGTCCCACCTGGTCCCATTATGTCCCATGAAATTATAATAATTAATATTTCAAGGCATTTGAGCTGCCTAGGTTGATCTTTATGGTCACTGATTTCTTAGTAGGACATGATCAAAACAATTTTATCAGTTTGTAATCATGTATCAAGTTTTCTTATCATTTGCCTTAGTTTTTTCTTGCTCCTGTGATTAAATTTTTAGTTATCCTTGCACCATAACATCCTTTTCTCCCATGATAGCAATGTTATCCTTAATTGTGATATCAATTAAATTAATATCAATGTAAATGAGAGTATAACACTTGAAAGATGTCCCTTGATGTATCTCTTGTCCACAACGAAAAAAAAGTGAATATTTATTACTATTATTACTACTATTATCATCATCATCACTGATATTATTATCATTGTTATCACTACTCTTCTCAAGCAAAATTTGTCACTGTAAAGATCATTCCTTCCCTAATTTTGTACAATTTCTTGAAAGAAAAACCTCTTGAAAAAACTAAAGATTGGCACTGGAGGAGGAGATTGGGAAAAATCATTATAAACCAAACAAATTCATAGGGATTGACAGAAAATCCACAGAGAAATGTTTAGCTCACAGAGTTCATGTCTCTTCAAAGCCTGGAGATTTCAGAGGGACAGAGAAACCTCATGCTGTCTCAAGAAAAGTGGACATTTTATTTTTAAAGGTGAAATGCCTAGGAATCCACTTTTTAATTTAATAGCCTTCTCCATGTCAGTGTCTGGTGCAAAGCTCATCAATGATTTTCATTAAACAGAATTTGATTTTAAATTGAGAAAGTATCTCATCTACTAAAATGTTGTTTTCTTTTGGAGAGATTAAAATATTACAAAACAGCATCTTTTAAAATATATCTTAGACTAATGAGCATCCTGTGAAAATTATATTTAGAATGAGAAACAAGACCTTTTAATATTTAACTAAATTTCCCTACCCGAAAACTATATGCAGTAATGTTTCATGTTGAGTCTGCTATTTCATTCTGGCCTGCTATTTAACTCTTTCATGTATTTATGCAAATCTACACTAGAGCTTTGATTAAAGTTGGTCCTGCCTTTTATTATCATTCCAATTTTTCTTTAACTGCTATTAGAAGGGTCTTAGCCTGAAATAAGAATAAATTAAAATAATTAAAGAAAAAAACTGTCTCCTATAAATACCATCTTAATTTAAAGAAGTTTATGTCTATAAATAAAATCAATGTATTATTAAATGAATATGGCAACTGACTTTTTCAAATTATCATAGAAATGTAACAAAATAGTCCTTAAGTCTTCATGCATACAAAACATTTTTGGGTTTTTTCTCCACTCTCCCTCCCTTAAATCCATCAGGGAACAGCTGATAAAGAAAAGCAAGAATGTGGTTTTTTTAACTCAGTCTAAAATTAGAACTTTACTCAATCTAAATGCATTTGAATTACTGTATCTTTTGAATGACCCTTCTTTACTGATGTTTATAGAAGGCAAACTACACAGAAATATATACATTTAATAACACATGTCAACTTAAACTATGAACAGAAGATCCTCCAATTTCAAAACAATTCAAAAGAAAACTCTAACTTTACAGCCATCAGACATGCAGGACAAAAATCTTTGTTTTAAGAGTAAGAAGGGTTATTCACCAAAATAGTCCATTACAAACTAGCTTGCTATGAGGGTTAAATGCACAGTTTAAATTTATACAATCAGGTCATATAGAAGAGTGCAGTAACAGGATACATCTAAAAATATCACAAAATTAGGGAAAAATTTCTAAAAAGCTTGCTTAGTGAGAATTTAGATCAAATTCAATTTATCAATAAATACATTTCTTTATATAGAATTTGCAAAATATATATTTCATTTCTTCCTTTTTTCTGCTTTCCCTATGTTTTTTTTTTTTTTTGATAGAGGGAAAAGAAAGGTAAAAGCCAGACATTAGGCAGTAATGATAGAAAGAAATTGTGAGGTTTGGGGAAAAAGGAATGGGAATTAAGAGCCAGAGCAACACTTCAGCACATTTATAAATTGTGGTGTAGCTTTGATATAGTCTGGAAACATTAAGGACAAAAGGATTGTATTGAAGGGGACAAAATCAGATTTGAGTGACAGGCTTGTCCTATATGCCCAAGCCCAGCTGTAAAACACACATTTCATTCTAACACAGTGAGAACTAAAAAAGAAAGGTCGACTCTGAACAAAACTACATAGAAGAATATCAGTGACAGGAAGAAGAAAAAGAGAGCTTAACTATCAAGCACTACTTTCCAAGGAATTACACTTATCTAAAAGTTAGGCATAATTCAAACAATACAACTTCAACTCATAAAACTACATCACCAGCTTCAGCTCTTAAAGAACACTGTGCCCCAGACCTATAAAAACTGTTGATTTGGAGTCTCAGTTTTCAGCCAATGTAAAATCCACAAATTTCATTGAATTTACTTATCCCTTACTGATTAGTATGAACACAATTTAAGAAGACCAGGTACAATTTGAAAATGGCTGGTCCAAGTAACCAAATCTATAAGCAGTCAGATGATCCTTCATTATTTCTGTCTCCTTCCAGTTGTATAACGTCAAAGAGTGAAAAAAAAAATTATTGTGGTTCAAATGTTAGGTAACAAATCTGAGATTTCAATGAACGTCTGCAGAAATGACTGAAGCTTTTTGATGTACTTAATTCTCTGATATTTTCTATTGCAGAACTACAGAAAAGGGTGTGTTTTTCTAGAAAGTGTTGTATTCACCTCTCACAACAGTTTTCATGCAATTTATTCACCAGGGGATAACATTTACTCTGCAAATATATTTGTATCACATTAAACCCTTGTCAGAGTCTTAAAATCAGATATTTTACATAGCTTTATAAACTTAATGTTCTAGCTATATAAGAAGCTTAAATATGCTGGAAATAAATATTGATTTCTGGAGCTCAGCCACCATAAGGGTGATGGCTGTGAAAGACTCTCGCAGAAGAATAAATAATATTTACTTTTCCCTATATAGACCCTTATTCTAAATTATTGAACAAGTGACATGTTTGAATTAAGCACATAAAAATGTGCATCTTTCTGTTTCAGTCTTTACTATCAGCACTAAAATTTTCTCTAATAGCCCAGATATACTCCAAGCAATAGGATGTGAATATTTGTACAATATAAAATTGGTTAAACTTTGATTTGCAGAGAAATGGAGATTAGATTATCCAGCTGGAAAAACAATTTGAAGTCTCTTTACATAACTGAAAAACTTAACAAAGCACAAACCAAGACTTTTAAAAGGAAATCCTATTACCCATTCCATAGCAGGTGTAAGGATAGTTATTTTAATAAAGTTGAATTTCCCTGAAGTTATAATTGACCAGTGGAAGATTATACTATAAAATATTCCTTGTTTTGCACAACTTTTCTTGAAGCATCTTTTTAACATGGGCAGCCAGCAAGGTTTTCCTCACCAGACAAGACATTTCTCATGGTTTTCACTTTGAAGATGAGGGCCAGCCACGGACTCTAGAAAATAACATTGGTACCTGGGCAGGGGAAAACTCCACTTTAGCTTTTGGTTCTGATGTCTCTGGTTTCCCTTGCTGCTTTACAGTGTCTTCAGTGCCAATAACTTTTCTTTGTCTTATGGATACATACTGCTGAAGAGCCAGTCAAAAAAACCAAGTGATCTTAGCCTTGACTGAGCAAGCCTTGGAAGAACATGTGGATCTGATATGGACTTCCTTCACTGGCACAATGTCTTGGTTTGAAAAGACAGGTGTCTGCTAAGGAAGGCAGGAGCCTCCCTTGAAATGGGAAATCTAAACCCCCTCCTACTGAATTATTATAATTTTGAAATTAAAGGGGCTTTCAGGTAAAGATATCAGAGTAGGAATAACAGTTCCTTATTGGGGAAGAAAATAAAATAAAATAAAAATGCAGTAATACAAAACAACACTGACAGAGCCAGAATAGGACCTGACACCCTGTGGGTCAGGGTGTTGGTAGCAGTCCCATTAAATGGTGGCTCAGTGTGGTTCTGTTGGAGCAGGGATCCTGTAGAAGGGTGGAGTTTTCCTCTGAAGATCCAGGGGTGGTGTAGATGGGCCTGGTCTTCCTCTGGGAATCCAGTGGAGAAGAAAGCTGCTCCTCTGGGAATCCAGTGGGAAAAGGCTGCCTGTGGGGTTCCAAATCTCAGATTATATCCAGGTAGGAATGCTTGGCTCCTCCCCTGGGTGGAGCATCTCACAATGGGATGATGGAATTTTATCAGCTATGCAGTGACACTCCATGGCCCATGAACAGAGGATATTTCCCAGAGGGAGGATTGGTTGTGGAAGGGATAAAGCAAACTGCCCAATTAACATAACTGCCCCACCTCTAACAGATGGTGACAGAATACACACCCCAGCTACATCTTCCAACCTAAGACAGACAAAAGAAAGTGCTCAGTTTTCTCTGACCAGCTTCAATCTGCACAAATTTTTGATTCACTTCTTACTGTATTTCTCTCTGTGCTGTAAAAGACACTCTTCCAGAGCCTAAAGGCATAAAAAATTGGTGTTCAGTATGTTCTGCTCCACCTCCTCACCAAAATACCCTGACACAAGCTGGCAAAAGAATAGAGGATGAAACTCAGTGCAATGGATTAAGTACTGTAAATACTTCCCTAGAAGGCAGTGGCAGATGTAAGGTGCTGCTGTACCCTCAGGGCAACTGGCTTCTTCTTTCCCCTGGTTTCTTCTGGGCTTCTTCTGGTAAAGTCCAGACATGTGTTTAAAAGAGATTTTTTGACATTTTACATTTTACTGTGGCACCATGAGAGTAAGCACAGCTCATAAACCAAACAACTTGACCTGTTCAGCTTGCAAACAGCCAAGAGCCAACCCCACCACCAATATGAAACCTGCAGTGTCCTGGCTACAGACAACAAGCTGAGCAAGGCAGGCAGCTAACAGTGGCTCTACAGAACTGGGACTAGGCAATATATTTCCATTTTGGCACCTTTAAAAAGATTTGCATATCTTTTAAATTGCAGTTAAGCCCTGTGTGTTCCGGGTGCTTTAGATAGGAAATAAAAAGGATTTCTTTTTTCTATATTTAAAGGTAATTGATTTTCAAGCTTTCTGTCATTATCCATGCGAGAGTTGAAGACTTGCACTGTATAGTATGCAAAGAAGGTCCCTAAAATAGTCTGAAGTTCAGAAGGCAGCAGGATACTCTGCTCCAGCTCTGCTTTTCTGGAAGTTCAGAGGAAATGTTATGATTGGCAGTAATTTCCAACACTGCTGGACTGCATCAGGATGATAATTGGAGATACTAGTTCTTGAAATATGTACTTTGTACCAATGAAGCTCTCATAAAAGACTTGAATTCATGACTTTCCTATTGAGCTTGTGTCCATAAGAGGCTGTATAATGATAAAGAGCCTTATTGATCAAAGAATTTCCCCATTTTACTGTGCATTTGTAATTACATATGAGTGATATAACCTCTCTTATCTTCCCTATCAAATATAAAGAGCATAATCTTATATAAAAAATCAACATCTAAATTTAGTGAAGCTCATAAATATGTGCCCAAATTCAAAAAATGTCTGAAGCATCATGGAAATCTGTTGACTTTAGCTACTTATGTTCCTTTAGACACATGCTTATATTTTGTAAAACAGGCAGAATTAAGCATGCATCATCATGCATCTAGACTGAGAAAATGAATGAAAGGAGAAACTGGTAGAAAGCAGATTTTAAGAAAGATTTTCCCAACTTTTATAGCCTCTTAGAATCAGGGGTTTTCATTATTGCTTTGTGCATTTGATTTTAGTAATATTCTATGACTAAATCTCACTGTAGTTAATAATAATAATAATAATGTCTAAATTTTTAATCAAGATACTTGTTTTTAATATTTAGTTGAGACACAGAAATTAGAAATGTCCTTTTTATATTTCTGTAAACTTTTAAAACAGTTCATCTCCCTTTTACCCTAAAATTGAGACGCTGTCATAGTCCCCTCAGATTCAGATGTAGCAGTAACAATGTCTAAGCAATGGGAAAGGCAATGAAAGGAGTTGGAAATTAATGAAAAAAAAGCAGAAGATGACAAGACTATAAAGTTACTTTTTGAAATTTACTTGGAGGATTTCCCCATGTACTACATCCATGCATCTTATTTCAAAATAGATTTAAATTTTGTGTGGAAGAGATCCACCAGCATAAATTCATATACCTAATCATCATTTCATAATCTTTCAGCTCATTCCCCAACAACCCCAAAACTGATAATATTTTGCAGATTAGGTAGCAATCATAGCAATCATTTGTTAAAATTAAATTAACTACTTATCTCTGTTGTACTCTTTGAAATTCAAGATCTAGGAGTATGAAAGACAAATATTCTATGTTATGATTTAATTACCAGTCTAGATTTCAGCAAAAACAGCAAGTAAGCATCATAATCCTTTCATTTCTAATACCTGAAAAAAAATAAAGCTTTGGAGACTAAAAAATATTTTGCTGAAAGAAAACCTCGTTTCCAATCATAGGACATAAGATGGAATTTTTACATGTGCTTCTCAAATAAGTGTCTGGTTGTCCAAAAATATCTCAAAAAATTTTAATGTAAACATAATGACAGAAACTTACTTTAATTTAAGCTTATCCACTCTGAGATATTCACAATAATTTACTGAAAACACATTTTCTTTTGGATTTGGGAAAAATTATGATGTAGGAGACATGAAAACATGGAGTAAGGATGAATAACTTTTTTATTTTGAATATATATCTCAATTTTCTATTCTATTGTTATTCTTCCCTCCTATACACCTCCCTAGATTAGGAAAAACATTGTGTCCAACATTTCTTGATACACATTCTTTTGAATTGACTGAAATGCCCAATCCTCTATGCAAAAAATCATATATTTAAACTAATTATCAATGTAGATATTTCAGCCACTGCTTATTATCAAGGTAAGTAGTTTATTCTACTACTGGCAGTTATCCTTACACTGAGTAAATTACTAACTCTCATAAATAGTATTTTCCTGAGTATTCTTTATCTTAAATTATTAATACTATGGCTGAATGTCCATGTCTTGGAGACCAAAATGAACACGGAGACATATTAACAAATAGGAAACAAAAAAGCTCTCAACTTTTTCTTCATAATATGAAAAAAACCTTTTACCGTGATTTGACAAGGTGGAATAGACCTTAGGAATGGATAGCAATGAAATGTCATTTCACATACTTTTATATCTGTGTTGTACTTGAGAGGAGGAGAAGTGGCATATATTTTTAAAAATTTAATTTATTTTCCATTTTCCTCTGTATTAAATCAGCTTTTCTTTCTACAGCACCAAAAAGAGGCATGAATCAAATCTGAGAGACTGGCTACAGATTAGCACAGCTATGGAGATAATGCAGTTTGCATGTATGATATCTAGCACAAAGATTCTCAGGATAATAGCCAAGTGGGGCACTCTGCCATACAGATGACTGGAAAACAGCTTCAAAGAGAAATAAAGCTTAAAACAGTCTTATCTATCACACTTATCAATGATTCCCTTCCTACATAGTTTCTCAGTCCTTGAATTCATTTGGAAAGCCAGGAGATATTCACCCAAATTAATCAATGAGCCAGGTAACAGAAACATAAGGTGATTAGCTTAAGCTGGACGATTAAGCTTTTGAATGTCTGGATTTGGAGAGCTGAATCGCTCTCTTTGAAACTGTTTCCAGCAGTATAACTCCAAGTCCTCATTAAGCCTTACTTAATTCTAAGCTACATGATTTTAATATTTATTTCTCACCTCCACTCCCCTCAGCCTCCCCATCCAGTTTTTGGGGATGTAGCGGAGATTGGCAAAGCTCAGAAATTAAATTTGTGCTCTAGCAAGTCTGTGCGGGATCTGTGCCCCTGTAAGACAACTCCCTGCTGTTAAATATATGTGAAATGCCCATTGCTATGGTTTGGAGATTAAGCTCCTGTGAGAGTCTGTCTGAATTTTCCCTCATCTGCCTCACGATCGTCATTTGGGGACCACTGAAGAGAAGTACTCCCCTGTCTAGAATCTCTAGCTCTGAAGGAGAAAGCCACATGCCAATAATGCCCTGAGACCTGAGAGAATTGCTAAATTAAGAAGGGGGCACTGTGCCCTGTTTGCAACAATGGCCTTGGAAGCTGTCCCACCTCTCGGCCTGGCTGGACTTCTCCTGAGTGTCAGGTGGTCTCCCACAGAAGACCCTCACCTGTTCTACAGCCACTGTGACAGACAGACTGAGATGTAAGGAGCCTCTCCATCAAGGACTGAGACATGGAACCCCCATGTGAAAAGGCCCCTCTGCTCCTTCCAAGGACTGGGACTGAAGCCCCCAACCGGGGGCAGGTGTGTGGGGGAGGCAAGCTGACCAAAGTGAGATGTTTGCCTGCAGGTTGTGACCGCTGGACCACGAAAACAATGGCTCTGGTTTACTGCTGAGAGCATGGACTACCTGTTACATCTATTCCTTAATTGTATAAAACCCTCTGAGTTAACTAGAGATTTTGCAATCTCCCCGACATAACAGGCAGATCCTTGACTGGACTGGACCAAAGGACTTCGTCTCTACGTTTGGTAGCTCTATCCCCCCCCTCTCTCTCTCCCTCTCTCTTTTCTCTCTCTTTCTCTATCTTTTCCTCTCCCTTAATCCCTCTATCACATTTTGCTGTGGTCATTCAATAAAGGTGCATTTGTTGATTATCACTGCAAACCCCCTGTGCCGTGTCGGTTCTTTGCACCCTGAGATCAAATCCACAAACCATCACGAACTCTGTCCGTAAGGATGGGTCATGACAGTTCTCACCACCAGCAGGCCCTTGTTCCTCCTGCAAGCAGGCAGAGTCCAATTTCTCTATTGATATCCATTCCCAAGCAACCAGCAAATGGAGGATCTTTTACTACAGACTATTAAACTTAAAAACAAGACTACACAGCCTTTAAGCTCTTTTATATGTAATCAAAGTTTTGAATATTTTATAACATCTATCAAGAAGTTGCAAGATACTAATCATCCACTCTATTAAGTGGTCCTGATTCAAGTATCTTTTTCCTGTAATTTTCTTTCAGTTTATTAAACATGTTACAAACTATTAGGAAAGAAGAATTAGGGGGCTGCTTTCAGGAATTTTTTGCTGAATCTATTTATTAGTTTGGTTGGGTTGGTTGTTAGGAGTTTATTTTTAGTCTTTTTGAATGATTACTGCTGTTTTACAAATAAAAATCACCAGCCTCAAGTACTTATAGCACAGATATGGCAGAGTGAAAAGCTGAGAGTTTTCAGGCAATACAAAAAACAACAATACAAAAATGGTAAGACTGTTTTCACATGTTCAAGATAATTAAATGCAGTTTTCGATGCTCCATTGAAAGAGCAAGTTCAAATCAGTTACCTCAAAGATTCTCATATAAAAACCTGTCAAGCTGTGATGTCACATGCATCACGTCCTTCGTCTTGACACTGCTCCTGAGTGATTATACTGGCCTCAAAGTTTATTTTTTGCACTTGAATTTACCTTTCTTTTCCCCACGTGCTTTATCTAATTCTTACAGAGATTTCTTTTTTCCAGGTCCCATTCTCCCACGAAACCCTTCAACACTTTACTGCTGGCACATGGGATCACCTCATGGATAGACCATTCCACAAAATTTCAGGGAATCCTTCACCAAAGAATTTAATTGAAGTCAACAGCCTTAGTATCATGGACAATATTCTTACAGGAATAAACACTGACCTAAAAGACAGAAAAGTAAGTAGACATAAATATTTACCTCTTGCAAGTGGAGGGAGGTCTCCCTCTTACTTCCTTTGTACAAAGTGTTCAAAGCAGGATGAAGCACTGAACAATAACTGTAGGTGCTAGTTCTATGGTTGAAATAATAAAAAGAAAACCAGCAAAATTCATTGTCTGTGTGCAGCAGTTCTCATACAGTCTCTTCACTTTCTATGTTTTCTTTCACAGCAGCTGTTCAATATATATGGTGCTAATTGTCACAGCAGAGAGTAAAGGAAACCTGCAATCCAAGGATACAGAAGAGGCTATTTCTGCTGAAATTTGTCAGTAAATATTCAAAGTCCTTTTTAAGAATTCTACTTCAGAAACATCAGGTTGACAGAACGACTTAGGAACTCAGGAATAATTATAAAAATAATTGTGTATTAAAGTTTTTGTACTGATTTTATGATTTCCCAGCTAAATTATTCCAGAGTTCCAACTAGGACTGCTGCTTGAGAAAATAATGACAAGGTTGGAAATTGCCAAGTGACTATAATTATTGCTATGTTAATATCTGGCTACCATAGAAGTTAAATTTGCAAGATCATTTAAGAAAATATCAGAAATGTTGTATAAATTTAATGTCATAAAAATGACAGGCATCCTTAAGTAGGTCTGGGTTTTTTTTTTTTCATGCTGATATAACATATTTAAGAAAATCTTTAAATTTTTATGGTAAAAGAGCTTAACCTTGCTATGCTTGCCAGGGTGGTGAGCAAACATTTAAAATTAATTTCATATCAAAATACATCTCTGTAGCCATTTTAAATTCATATATAAGTAAATTGATTTCAGTGGGAGTTATGTACTTAATCACCTTTGAGGAAGTGGGTCTCAGTCCCTAATCAAGTCTGCTTAAATATGCTAACTGAATTGTTTTGAAAGTGCTGACATTCTGGAGCTCTGCATTATCTCTGGGACTTTCTGGGTACTCTTTGTAATAACACATATCTAATTTTGTTTAAGAAAACACATTTTGGTAATTGGCAAAGCATTTTCTGTGATTATTACCAGCTCTCATCTTTTAAGTATTACATAGCTGTGGATGTTTATCTGGGATGTAAACAATAAAAAGTACTGCATAATATTTTTTAATATCCTTCTAGACAGACCTATATATAGACATCCATGTTATTTGCCTCAGACTGGCATTCCTTTCTGTGATGATGAGTTCAGCTAATTATTTCATTTATTTTTTTCATTGTAGATTGTGCTTTCTGACATCAGAATTGCATACCATAAGGCCTCATTCTTCAGGGCTTCTGGACTCTCACAACCTTGGGCTCATCATGTTCCTGAAGGTGGATCTTTCCAGGGAGATTACAATAAAATAATACTTTAAATAACTAAATATGTTCTTCTGAATGGTTCTTCAGAGCTTTCATTTATATAAAGCCTTAGTGTTTCAATGAAAGATGTTGAACTATTGGAGATTCTTTAGAGTACGTTCCTAATTCTTACTAAGTTCTTCATAAAGTTAGCACAAATTCAAGTAGGAATTAAATATTAGATAATATATATTCTGATAAAAATCACCTTTCTACCATTTAAACTTCAACATTAGGGTTTGACTTTCCAATGGAAATTGTCTTTAGGGTTAAACAGTATACTGAAGTAAAGGAAAATAGAGGCAAATGTATTCAAAGGAGGGAGAGGACTTGGTAAGTCAGAATTTAGAAGGGACTAAATTAATATTTTTGATATGGCAGACTTACAGACTTTGAGCTTTTTACAAATATAGGATTTTTTTTATTTTATCCAAAATTATTGAATTAAAAATTAAGATAAATTTGGAAACACGAAGGAAACCTGAATGTAGATACTGAGGAGAGGCAAATAATAAGATTTCTGTAAGAAGATGATAGGGCTCTAGAGCTTCAGATACATGAAAAACTGGTGGAACATGACATATGAGATGGAAAGATAAAGGAGAGGTGTCGTGCTAAGTTGGGCATGAGAAGGAAGCAGGGAAGAACTGTTTATTAGAAAACAAAGAAAAAATAGTTTGGTAGTACAGAGAATAGTCATTTAAGAGAAAAGTGGAGGGTGGTGGATGAGTAAGTTAAAATGGGTGTTAAAACCAGCAGCAGCAGCAACAACAAAGAAACAAGAAAATTATACATGAGAGCAGAAAGAAAAATCCTTGTAAAAAAAAAAAAAAGGAAAAACAGAGGCACAGACCCCACATGAGGGTGAGTGGAACAGAAGATAAAAATAAATAATATGCCAGCTACCAGGGTGTTTCTCGGTGTAAATTATGCATAAACTCTAAGCTAAAATGAATTTTACATGCTGCATGGAATGTATTGATGCACACAGTGTCTTATCTGAAGACCACTCGAATCAATGGTAGAAACCTCCTGTGGTTATTTAGAGGCTAAAATCACACTTGTAGCTTTGCAGATCCAAAACAAGAGCTAAAATTTGACCTATGGAAAAACACACATATTTTGGGAGGACTTTGATCATGCCTCTACTTGAGCAAGCTCATTGCCAAAGATGCTGAATTGAGGTGCTGCAGGTGGGTCTGCAGATACACAATTGCCAAGCTCAGCCCCTTGCTTGCCAAGGTCAATAGCTTTAATTATATTCTGTATATACATATATATATATATACATATAATTATATCTATCTATCTATATGTATATATATATCTCAGTATTATATAATTATATATATGTCATTATATAATACTGTTCAAGGCTTTTCTGACTCACACCTCTGTGGGTATCACAAAATGTCTTGCAGATTTTAGGAAAAATAATATTCTGTTGAATGAAAGCTTGAATATATTTTCTGTCACAATTGTAGCAATTCAGTATCAATCTGGCAGCACCATCCTGCTTAAAATTCTGTGCCCACTGCCATCATCAGTCTGGGTTTTTTGAGTGGTTTATAATTCAGCTATTTTAAACCATACGAAGATGAATCTCAACTTACAATTTCTTGTTCTGGATGTATTTTCTGCCCAAAATATTGCATTTAAATGGTTTCATTATCTTTCTAGGTTAGCAACTGAAAGAAATAAATGTTTCAGGAAATACTGTTGCTGGCTTTTTACTAAACAGTGCTTATTTAAAAAAGGAAATTTTACTCATATTACATCACCAACTCAGAGAATCAAGAGAAATTAATACAATACCCCTTGTGAAATTTGTCAATGTATTCCTCTATTATTCTTGCTATCATTGCAACAATAGTTTCACTGCATGGCAGGTTCCCAGCTTTGGTCAGGAAGAAGAGAAATATTTATATTCAACCCAATAAGATTTTAATGCAGTTCTTTGCTTAAATACCTCTCTCTTCTATGGGTGGGGTATTTTATATTTGAATTTCCAGTTTCTGCCATGCACACAGGAGTTCTCCAAATGTGCCCTTCCCCACTACCAGTTTGCAGCACCTGTCTTACGCAAGCAGCCACAGACATTTAGCAAGCTACCGTACTGAGTGAACAAATACATTTGTCCTTCTGGAAAACATAATCTTTACAAAATAATGCAAACAGTTGCTAACTTTCAGTTGCTAACCTAGAATCAAAGGGATTGTGTTTAAGAATCAACATCATTGTTGCAGTCATCCTTCACTCAAACAAAAGCAATAGTTAAGTACCACTGAAAGATACTTAATGCCATGCCAGGCAGTTCATGACCAGAGTGCCACCTCTTCCTTAGGAAACAGGTTTTACCTTAACTGATCCTTTCCTATTGTTGTATAAACCATTTGATAAGTGTTACCCATTACAGGGCAATTTCCAGTTTGCTGTTCACTTTGAAAAGTAGTTTCTTTGAACATTCTCCTTCATAAACCTGTGAGGGGTCTTAGGATGAGGGAAGAGATGAGGATCTGACACCATGTTTCAGAAGGCTTGATTGATTATTTTATGATATATATTCACATTAAAACTATACTAAAAAAATAGAAGAAAGGATTTCCTCAGAAGGCTAGCTAAGAATAGAACAGCAAAGAATGATCACAAAGGTTTGTGGCTCAGCTCTCTGTCCGAGCCAGCTGGGCTGTGGTTGGCCATTAATTAGAAACATCCAGCATGGGCCAATCACAGATGCACCTGTTGCATTCCACAGCAGCAGATAATCAATGTTTACATTTTGTTCCTGAGGCCTCCCAGCTTCTCAGGAGGAAAAATCCTAAGGAAAGGATTTTCTATAAAATATGTCTGTGACATAAACGCATACTTGCTCTTTGATTTTTCTTTTAGTTCACATAGTCTAATTTCACATGGAAATTTGCAGAACCTTCATTCCAAATTCAGTGAGATATTATGGAGCAGGCTTCCCAACTATTACCAGTTTTCCATAAGCCACAAGGGCAAGTTAAACAGATACATAACAGCATATTTTTAATACATTTCTTGTTTCTAAATTTGGAATGTTAATGGACAGGACATACTACATAGCCTCCTAGGAAACAATTTTTAATTGAAAAACTGTAATTTTTTGTACATTACATATATTTTTTTTTAAATTTTTCATATATGATATATAAAAACATTTATTTTATGTATATATTTACATAGTAACACACATGTATATATTTATACCTATATGTATGCAAGGACATAATACCTCTCTGTGTGGTCCAAAATACACCAGGAAACTCCTGTACAATTTAATACTGAACAAGGTGGATTAGTTCATTCCTTGTGCAGTCAGACATTGCTCTTACAGTGAGAAGCAGAGCCTCCCACTAATACATACAGTTTTCAATTGTCAAAACACGTACCTATAGTTTAAACCATATAAACCATAACTATTTAGGCCTCCAGGAGAGAATCCATTAAAGATCCATCACCATTTTACAATTGGTTAGGCAGAGAGTTTCAGCCAGTTATCCCAGGATAAATGCATTATTGTTGAAATCAGACTTAAAGGATCACTCTTGGTTAGCTAGTCCAAGGAAATGCAGCAATTAAAGCTCTGTTCTATCAAGAACCAGCCCAGAAAGTATTATAGGACAGCAAGTGCCACCTACCCTAACTTAAATGCATGCAACTTAAACAGGACTGTACAAATCAAGACATAATTAGACCAGAGAGCTGCATCTAGATGAAAAGTGGTTGGAGTGAGGTGGGATTCAGCCTCTTCCAGGCAACCAGCGACAGCACAAGAGGAAACAGACTCAAGTTGTTCCAGGAAAATTTAGACTGGATATTAGGGTGTGGGAATCCACAAAATCAGAGGGTTTTGGGAAAGCTGCAAAAGGCAGGCCCCAGAGACAGCAGAACTGTGATTAGAGCTAAGCAGCAGCCATGAGATTGGGCAGTAGAAAAATTATTTAAACTGTAGAAAAGCAAGGACAAATAGAACAATGGTCTGTGTATTAACACTTGTCTAGAATAACTCCCTAAGCTACAGAAAAGTTTATCTGGCAAGATATTAGGAAGGTTGAAGCTCAATAATGGAGCTCTGTGCATTGTGTTTAAGGCTTACAAGCAGGTATTGCATTTGAAATAAGCAAGCATTGTTTAACCAAAGATACCTGTGCTTATGGTGATTGGATAGAACTACTGTCAATGTGCTTTTGCTTTGTGTGATTGGTCAAAAAACTTATAAAGTGAGTTGTAACATTCAGTTCTGTGTCTGCTGCCTGGGATGTGAGCTGGTGGCATCTTCCCATTGTCATAACCATGTAATGAGGCTGATGCTGGAAAATCGAACAGCTCAAGGCAGTTCCACAGCAGCCCCGTCCCGTTTGTGATTTGTACACAGACCCCGGCCAGTGTCAAAAGGGAACATTTCTTCACTGAAAGGGTGACCAGGCATTGGAGTAACTGCCCAGGGAAGTGGTGAAATCACCATCCCTGGGAGTGTTCAAATAATGTGTGGATGTGGCGCCTGGGGCATGGCTTAGTGGTGAACGTGGCAGCCTTAGGTTAACAGCTGGACTGAGGGATCTTCGGATCCTTCAATAAATATATGATTAAGAATAACAAATGACAAAAAAGGAGGTGTAATTCTAGACATTTTACATGTAAGAGAAATAGAAAATGTATATTATAGAACATTAAGGCTTAAAGCACTTGAGAGATAGAAAAGGCTAATTTAAGGTTGATGTTATTGTCTCACTGTATGCTCTTTCTTTTGCAAATCAGGTTTGCATCAATCAATTAAGTGCAGTTCTAAATTAACTATGAATCCTCTTTCAATCAATGTTGAGGACGGATAACATTACAGAACAAGAAATATTTTTTACCAAAAATTACTCAATGCTTTCTTATTTTTTTACTCACTGTGAAATTTGAATTACTGATGGACTTTCTGAAATGCCATAACATATTTAGATTAGGTCATACATAAAATATTTCTGCCTGGATATAAAGAAATATAAAAAATATAAAACCAGGAATACAAAAATTGCACAGAAATTGTTAATAGGTGGGGCCACAGTTCTTATGGGTGATGCATTAGAAGTCCTAGTAAGCCTGCCAAAAAAAGCTGTCAACTGAGAAATTTGGTTGCAGATGATAAATCAAGTGGTGTGTAACACAGAGGCAAAAACCTTTTCCTTGTCTTTCCTCACACACTTCTCAAAATTACTTTGAGAATATTAGGTAAGTCTTATAAGAAAACTAGCAATGAAACTGGTGGGTACCTAATAGCTTCACAGTGTGACAAGACCTCTGAAAAGGTCAGTTTCCTACTATTTGACTTGATAAAATTCAGTGATTAAAAAAAATAAAGAGAAAAAAAGTAAAACACTTTAGAAAACTCAAGATATTTTTCTCAAGCTATTTTTTTTCCAAAGAGTAATTTTTCCTGCTACTGATAATAGTACTGGGAAAAGAGGAGATTCATCTACTGATGCCTATTTTCTTCCTCTCTAATACAAATGTGACCCTTTACTTGTCAAGGATTGAGTCACTTTTGTCTTCTCCTACACTGTATTACTGAAACAGTATGAGCAAGAAATCATTGCAGCAGCTACAAAAGAATTAGATTAAAAAAAAAAAATTAGTCATTAGAAAGTGTTTTTGGATAAGTGCATTTCATTAGAGGATAAAATCTCCAAGAAGTTAAGGGTATTATTTAGGCATTCCTGTTTCATAAACAATGCAACTGCAACAATAAAAAGGACCAAATGCAATTATTAATAGCATCTGCCATATTCTCAGCCAGAACAAACCCCTGCTTCTGTACATTCCACTTATATAAATTTCAAAGGTAAGGACTTGTCTATTTTCAGAGCCTTAGAAAATCACAGTAGGATCTACTTATCTGCAAATAAGCTGTGGTTCCAAAATGAGCCTGAAAATATTAGGTCTCAGTAGGGCTTCATTCTAACATAACTTCACATGCTTTGTCAATAGAAAGGATTTGTGGTTTTCTTCTTGGAGTTTCCAGAACAGAACAACAAGCTATGAATGCTTGGGGACACAATTAAAAGTGTATTTCATAAAAGTCAACCTTATTTTGAAAGGAAAACAGATTATAAGCTCGCAAATGCAACTCTGGGACCCGCATTTACTTGTGGGTATAAATTAGCCATGCTATGGTACTCCATTTTATATGCCTACATGTAAATGACAATATGGAAAATGCCAGGTATTATGTGTCTAAGTGTTTTCAGAGTGGATGCAGAGAAAAGTCCCCATAAATGGGTGCAGAGAAAAGGACCCTATAAACTAGCAGTCAAGAAAAGAAAAGAGAGAAAAATCTTTCTCACCTACTTTACAGAATGAGTACTAATTATTAACCTCCAAAGTATATAATAAACCTACTGAAGATTTTCATTTCACTGTTGTCATCACCAATAGGTCATGTTATGTACAGCTCTTGGCTTTTCTCCTCTAATGTACCACATGTTGAAAATTGAGAACAAAAATGCATTAAACTTCCAAATTAGTATGTATATTTATTGATTATTTCATTTCAGCTGGGGTCATTAACAATCAGCCATAGAAGGAGTAGTTTTAAGCCTTTTTTATTCCCTAGCACTGCACTACACAAGGAACACTGAATAAGTAAGCCTTCTGCTACATTTCAAGCTCTCTAACACAAGTTTATTTTGAAAGGAAGGGACAGACACCTCCATCTCTGAAGAAGTGAAATCTGTTCTGGTGCAGATTCTCTGTAGGTAACAGTTTTGATTCAGGAAATCCAGAAATTGTAAACTAAAACTAGAAAGTTAGGGTTGAATACAAGCTGTGGAAAGATTTGTCAGATGCTACAGCCAAGTAATGACTAGAGCCAAAAAAAAAAAGGTTAAAAACGTTCTTTCATCTTTTCCTGCATGACTCAAAGCATTTTGCTTTCCTTCTTGCCTCCCAGTCCTTGTCCCCCTCATCAGTAACTCCACACTGGGGCCTGGGAAAAAATTCTCCATTTGAAAAATGCCATTAGCTCCCATATCCAGAGCTCATACCAAAGGTCCTCATGGGAGGCCTGGACAAGCCACAGGAACTGACTACACATATTTCATGGCAAAAACTGGAAAAGATGGAGCTCAGATGTATGAAATCTACCTCTAACTTCTTCCACTGCTTGCACTTTTCAGCAGCTTCTTCTCACTCCTCTCTTCCCTACTACTCAGCTCTCCTCCTTTCTAGCAATCCAAACTACTTCTCCCTTGTTCCTTCCATCCTGATCCTCCTTTAGACCTTCCAAATGTCTCCGCAGGTAGACACACCGAGTGCTTTTCTTGTTGGAACTCACTGTCTTCTGGGTTTTACCCTGTTCTTAGGTTGTCTCCCTGTGATGGTGTTCACAGGGGTCTGAGGATGAGGGAAGAGATGAGGATCTGACTCCATGTTTCAGAAGGCTTGAGTTGTTATTTTATGATATATATTACATTGAAACTATACTAAAAGAATAGAAGAAAGGATTTCATCAGAAGGCTAGCTAAGAATAGAATAGCAAAGAATGATAACAAAGGTTTGTGGCTCAGCTCTCTGTCCGAGCCAGCTCACTGTGATTGGCCATTAATTACAAACATCCACCATGGGCCAATCACAGATGCACCTGTTGCATTCCACAGCAGCAGATAATCATCAATGTTTGCATTTTGTTCCTGAGGCCTCCCAGCTTCTGAGGAGGAAAAATCCTAAGGAAAGGATTTTCCATAAAAGATGTCTGCGACATTTCCCCATACTGAAAACCTCAGCCTCGGAGGTGCACTTGTAATCCCTTTTCCTTTCCAGAATTCCTGTCAGTTTTTGGATGCAGTTGGATGCTGGCTGGTGGGGTGATACAGAGGGATGAGGTTCAACAGCTGCTGCACATCCCTCGGAGTCACCCACGCCGTGTGAAAACCAGCAGGCTACAAAATCCCTTGGCTACCCTGTCTGCACATAAGTTTTCAGGCTATGCTCATACCTTCTGAGATTATTTATCCTTTTTTTCTCAGAAAGCTGCTGTCAGTGTTGATTCTCCCTGAAGGTAGTAGGCATCAGGTGGGAATTTGGAAAGCCTCTGTATATGAGACCATCTGGGGCAGGCTAAGATTTTTGGCCATGTTAAATCAGCTGCTGCTTCCAGTCTCCTGCTGGTTCCCATCAGGCAGGCCTCAGTGTCCTGCCCTGCTTTAAAGGTGTGTCTGTGTGCTCACTCTTTCAATCATCATGGAAAAATAAATAAATAAATCTGGAACAGGGGATTTTGTTACTCAGCTTATCAGGAAGTTCCAGCTCATTTAATCAAAATACTGAAATCAAAATCTACCCACATTTCCCCTGGAAGCTCCGACTGTCAGTGTGCTTGAAGTAGAGGATGAACTCCTAAAATATTGAAATAAAAAGCTTTTAAATGTATTATTATACATATAGCAATGTAAATCATAACAGGTAAGCCTAGAATAATTTTACCCTGATTTCATGCAAAGATGGAAAACCACAGTGCATGGTCTGAAAGGCAGCCATAGCAGTATGCCCACTTTGAATAGAACATCCTCTATTTTTTTCCTTTTGAGGAAAAGAGCATGTAAACTCATTTTTTCTAACTAGATGAAAATAAAAACTAACAAAAAACCAAAATGCTGAGTTAAAATGAGATGAAATGTTCATCTTCCCATCAGAAAATATGATTGTGAAGTTAAGTGCTGCTGTTCTGCTATATTAATGATAATGAAATTCATACAATTTCTTCACTCTTACAGCTTTCCATTTCCATGTGATACTGCAGCCCACTCAGCCCTATCAATGGCAGAGGTTGCATCAGTTTATGTACAAGCAGCAGCCTCATTTAGAGGAATAAAAGTTGTTTATGTTGGTTTGCTTTTACAGAGGAATGCAAGATAAATAATTAACCCAGTGCCCCCTTTACTGCTTGTTTAACATTTGTGCAATTTCCCAAAGCTCTGATGGCTCCAGAGCCACTGCAGTCATGGCAAGAAGAAGGGTCACACTCAACACCCACTGAAAGCTGTGGATGTTGGTGTTAATGCAGGAAGGCATCACAGGCACCACCCTCTGCTTGTTCCCTTCTCACCCACACCTACTTCTTTCATTCCTTCAAGTTTGTAGGACTAAATCTTTTTTGTGAGCTGTAGGTGGTACTTTCATGAATGTGGCATCTGTAAAATGGAGACAAAAAGACAAATATTCTAAAGAGAGCATAATGTCTGTATCTCACTTGGGGTTTTTTTTTAGTATTTTTAACTCATCTATATTTGGAAGAAATCATATGAGTGCCTCTTAAATTCTTAAAACAAATTCTTTTCTTCAGGTTTCAAAATCCATATACCCTATTTCCTATTTGCAGGTTACTGTCACTTAGTGACCAGGACCTGAATGTCTGTGCATCACAGCTTTGCACAAGTGATGCATTGTTGCTGACATCATTTACGGAAAATCCTTTCCTTAGGATTTTTCCTCCTGAGAAGCTGAAAGGCCTCAGGAACAAAATGCAAACATTGATTATCTGCTGCTGTGGAATGCAACAGGTGCATCTGTGATTGGCCCATGTTGGATGTTTGTAATTAATGGCCACTCACAGCCCAGCTGGCTCGAACAGAGAGCCGAGCCACAAACCTTTGTTATCATTCTTTCTATTCTTAGCTTAGCTAGCCTTCTCCTGAGAACTTTTTCTTCTGTTCTTTTAGTATAGTTTCAATGTAATATATATCATAAAATAATAAATCAAGCCTTCTGAAATATGGAGTCAGATCCTCGTCTCTTCCTTCAACATAAGACCCCTGTGACCACTGTCACAATGCATACATATCCTGAGGGATATCAGATGATGGAGTTATACATATAAAGGTATCACACAAATTCTGAAGCAGCTTCTTTCAGTGCCTCTGGATTGCTAAATTGAGCCATCTGGGATCTCTTTAGTCAGGTTTAATTTCAGTGGTTGAGATTACTGGACAAAATACTTCTCAGCGTTGGCATAAACTGTGCTTCGAAACAATGTCTGCAACTTGCTGAAAAATTCTATATGCTCTGCAATTTCCAGATAAATTGGATAGCAATTTTTTTTCTTTGAGAACAAACTAAAGTTCTGAAATCATCAGGTTAGTACTGATTTGAGCTCTAAGCACAGGAAAAAATCTAGCCCAGACTGAGGAAGGAAAGGAATTAAATGGTCTTCACTGTTATTTGAATTGTTTAGTTCACTGTCTCTCTTGAGAAAACTGGTTTCCCCACCTCCTTTTTTTCTACATATTTGCAGCTCGATTCTGATTCCCTGTGTGCTGGTTTCACTGCCATGGGTGTAATGTAACACTATGCATTTTAGCATAAAACTCCATAGCTGGACATCTCACTTGCTTGAATAACCTTGCTTCTTTGAGGAAGGAAATGATCTGATTTTCTAAATTATTCCAAGGCAAAAAAAACTGCTGTGTTGGTTGACATCCCTATCAGTTTGAACTAAATTATTTTTTTATTTCCATAAATTAGAGGACTGGAGGTACTCAGTGTCCTGATCTAATTCATCTTTTTGCATAACACAGGTCATATGATTTTTCTGATTTGGCTCCATTTGAATCAGACTACCTCATTTAGAAATAGCATCTAAACTTGATTTTAAAATTACCAGTGATGGCCAATCAACCAAATCACTTAGCTGGCTTTCCAGTTAAATGACCTCATTTTAATTTTATTTTGCTTTTAGGAACATCTAATATCTGATTTCAATGCACCTATGAACTGCTTCCAGACTCCACTCATGTTTCTGTCTGCTGGACTGAAGAACACATTATTAAAGTTTCCTCTCCCATGTAGAGAGTACATACTCTGATCAAATTACTATTTAAGTTTCCTATTTACAAATAAACCACATAAAATCATAGACTTTATCCCTTAAAATAAAAAACAAAGTGCTTCAATCTTCGAAATAGGTTTGTAATTTTTTATTGCTCTTTTCCTGTTTTATTAACAAACGTCAAAAACTGTTCATGACAGAGCTGAGCAGACTCTTCAAAGGATAATGGGAAAATTAAGGTGGGAAGGGACCTCTGGAAGTTTCTGCTCCAGCTGGCTGCTCACAGCAGGATGAGCTTGGTCACCAATATGTGCTGCTCAGGGCCTTATCTGGTCATCCTTGAAAATCCCATGGACATCTTCAATTTAGGGCTCAGAGCCCCAAGCTTAAACGCTTCCAGGGCAACCTGGGCCAGTTTTACTACTCTCACTGTAAAATATGTAGTCTATCAACACAGTCTAAATCTGTGGTCTGTGAGTTTAAAAACATTACTTCTGGTCCTATTTCCACAGTTCTACTTAAAGTCTGACCCCTTGCATTTGGTTTTCTTATAATCCCCCTTTAGTGTCTAGAGGTCACACAGAGACCTGCCCAGAGACTTCTCTTCTAGAGGCTTAACAACCCCAAATCTCTTTTCTCATAGGAAAGATGTTTCATGCCTCTAATCATTTTTGTGGCTCTACATTGGAGCCATTCCAACAGTTCCACGTCCTTCCTGTGCTGGGAGCCCAGAGCTGGATGCAGTTCTAGGTAGGCTCCTGTGACGGTGTTCACAGGGGTCCCAGGTTGAGGGAAGAGACAAGGATCTGACTCCATGTTTCAGAAGGCTTGATTTATTATTTCATTATATATATTACATTAAAACTATACTAAAAGAATAGAGAAAAGGTTCTCAGAAGGCTAGCTAAGCTAAGAATAGAAAGGATGATAACAAAGGTTTGTGGCTCGGCTCTCTGTCCGAGCCAGCTGGGCTGTGATTGGCCATTAATTACAAACATCCACATGAGACCAATCACAGATGCACCTGTTGCATTCTACAGCAGCAGATAATCAATGTTTACATTTTGTTCCTGAGGCTTCTCAGCTTCTGAGGAGGAAAAATCCTAAGGAAAGGATTTTTCATAAAAGATGTCTGCAACAGGCTCTCACCAGAGCAGAGGGGCAGAATCCCCTCCCTTCCTTCCTCCCTCCCTCCTCTGTGCTCTGGATGCAGCCCAGGACACGTTTGGCTCTCTGGGCTGTGAGTGCCATGGCCAGGGCATGTCCAGCCTCTCCTCCACCAGCATCCCCATGTCCTTCTGGGCAGGGCTGCTCTCCATCTGCTCATCCCCCAGCCTGGATTGATGCTGGAGGTTTGCCCCATCCCAGGTGCAGCACCTTTCACTTGGCATTGTTAAATAAACCTCATGAGATTCACGTGGTCACATTTCTGAAGTTTTCCCAGGTGCCACTGCATGGTATCCCATCCCTCTGGCATGTCAACCACATCACTCTATCTGGTGTCATCCTGTTGACTACCTCCTTGAACAGATGGAAGTTTTCTCTCATAGAATTCACGGTCCTGATTCTTGCCTTTCCCACATTCCTCAGGACTGTCAATTCCACCATTTCATAATTACTGCCCCCCAAATTGCCTGGAAGCTTGATGTTCCCATTTACCTCAGTTGTGTTGGTGACCAACAGGCCCAGGTTCCATCTGCTCCAGCAGGTCTCTTACCCTAAGGGTCTGTCTGGCATATCAACCTTCTGTTCCTTGTGGAGGAGGTCATGATATGGGGCATAGGCCTTTCTGATCTTGGAAACACACCTGGTGTAGATGGATCATCTTCCACACCACCAATTAACTTACCTTTGGCACCCAGAGCCTCACACCTGTTGCACAGAAGGACCTGGGAAGGCAAGGTGGGCAGAGAGCGGGTTCACCTGGCACCCCAAACATGCACTCACCTCTGTTCACACCCTTTTGTTAAGGTATTGCGTTCTGCCTGGCAGGGGGAGAATACAGGATGCTCTTTGTCTTGGTTTCCTTCCTGAGGGGGGTTTCTGTTTCTGCCTATGTTGGTTTTGCCCCATGTAGGATTAATTTTGTAAATAGTAGATGGAACAGGGCCATGGTGTGGTAGTGTTCACAGGGGCCCCAGGACGAGGGAAGAGATGAGAATCTTGACTCCTTGTTTCAGAAGGCTGATTTATTATTTTATGATATATATTATATTAAAAGAAAATTACATATTAAAACTATACTAAAAGAATAAAAGAAAGGATTTCACCAGAAGACTAGCAAGGAAAGGAATGGAAATGGAATGATAACAAAAGCTCATGACTCTCAGTGAGTCTGAGCCAGCTGACTGTGATTGGCCATTCATTAGAAACAACCAACACAGCAGCAGATAATTACTGTTTTTCTTTTCCTCTGAGGCTTCTCAGCTTCTCAGGAGAAAAATCCTGGCAAAGGGATTTTTCAGAAAATATGTCCATGACACCATGGTTTTGATTCACACTGTAAACAGCACTGGGAATAAAGGGATATTTTAGTTAGTGCCTCACCAGTGAGTGGTTAAGTAGGGATAGAACCAGGACAGCAGACCCCAGCTGACCTAAGGAATATTCCAATCTGAGTAGGTAAAACTGGTGGAAGAAAGAAGTGGGGGGACATTTGGAGCAATGGTGTTTCTTTTCAGTGGTCCAGGTCCAGGTCACTGTTAGGCATTGGAGTCCTGCTTTCCTGGGAATGGCTGAGCACCTGCCTGCCTGTGTGAAGTGGTGAATTAATGCCTTGTTTTGATTTATTTGAGTGTCCAGCTTCTGCTTTACTGTCTTTACCTCAACACAAGAGTTTTCTAACTTTTACTTTCCCAATTCTCTGCCATTGCAGCGGAGGGAGTGGGGCAGAGTGCTGCATCTTCCTCACAGGGAAGAATTTCTTCCTAACATGTAATTTAACCTGCCCTCTTTCAGTTTGAAACCATTCCCCTTTGTCCTACATGTCCTTGTTAAAAGTCCTTTTCCAGATCTCTTTAGGTACTGAGAGGTGCTATAGGGTCCCCAGGAGCTTTCTCTTCTCAAGGCTGCAGTGTTCATCAGTAGTTTATGGCATTTATCACTTTGGGTTGTTTGGGAGATGGAGTAATTAGAAAGTAAAATGTCTTCCATAGGGTAGAAAATAATTTATCAAGTACTGAAGTGACTGAAAAGTTGAAATGTGCTGTGTAGCTTTGAGTGCAGCACCTTTGAAAGCTCATCCTGAGTAAGATAGACTGAACTATCTGAACAAGAAATCTCAAAGGCATCTTGATATGAAGTCAATATTTATTACATTGAATTTCTCCCTGCTCTGAAAATCTGTGTAGTGGCAATAGAGATCAGCCCATTCTGTAGGGAAGGTCATCTCTGGTAACATCTCTCTTCAGAGGACCAAAATAGACCCCTAAAACCTAAACCACATCTTATGTAGGATGCTACAATAAAAGTATTTTGGACAGAGGAACTCCAGAAAACTGACTGCATGCTGCACATGGAGGTACAAACATTCAGGTAGGAACCTTGATGAGCAAGGCCAAAGTCCTTGATGGGAATGTTTGCTTAAATCAAAATAATAGAACTGTTAGTAGCATACACAAAATATGTACAGGCCTAGAGGAATGTGTGTGTGTGTGCATTGTAGAATCACACTGGCTCACTCCTCTCCACTCTTGCTGGACTGCAGCTCAAAGAATATTATTCAGGTACTCCAAGACCTACTCAGTATTCCCTTTGCTCTTCTGGATGCAACATCTCATACTTTTTTTATTTCTGAGATAAATTTTTCTCACCTGTGGCACTCTGGAGGGCCAATTTTCAATACAGTAACTTTGTGAAGAACAAAATTTGACACAAAATGTCCTATGAGCACAGAGTCTCTCAAGATTAAATCCAGGTTTTGCTGCATTACAGTTAGCTTGACTGACTTGGAACTCCATTAGGGAGAGGTAAGAACTTCAGAATCTTAGAGTATGCTTTAGTCTCCTTTTACTATTGATCTTTTCCAATGCATCAGGCAAAAAAAAAAAAAATAAGCTAAAGAATGTACAAGGAGGTTATGTTATGAAAATAAAGTTTTACTATAAGATATGATAATTCATACTGTACCCATGATTAAATGGTAAGAAAAAATGCATTCCTGCAGGAACTTAGGATTTTAAGCACTGAAATTTTTTCATTTGCTCAAAGGTATTCAGAAGTGGTGAATGAAAATTAATCCATCATTTATAATAGAGCAGAAATGAAAGCATTCAAAGGAAAACTAATTTTAAAAATTTTAATGCTGATTTATATTTTAATTATATAATGCTTATTTACAATTATAATTATCCATGTGCTTCTAAGAAGAGTGGCAGTGTAAAGGAAATGGGTTATAAATATTCTCACATGAAAGCTAGAAACTAGGCATTTAAACAGCAATTCCTCTGTGATTGCAATGTGACTTCTTAAAAATGCAGCATTAATTTATTACCATGCATATATTCCCATAAAACAGTTATCATAAAACTGCATTTTTAAGAAAACATCAGCTTTTGGTTTACGTTGTTTTTAATTTCCAGGAGCTTTTTGTCTTGCCTTATATTGTCACGTAAGGAAGTTGTTGCTGTTATGCAAGCAACAGATTTAACAAATTTCCTTCCCACTTTATTTCCTACTTCTCTCCTTCCCACAGAGTTTGTCAGTGTCTCTTTCAGTCTAGTTTTGGTTCGTTTTTCCCTTTAAGTCCCCTTTTCGGGGAGGGGACGTGGGGTGAAGATGTCTTTTTATTTTCAAGAAAGGACTCTTTATAAATACCGCTGTGACAAATTCATTTCACAGCACAGAGGCAATCAGCATGATGCCAGAGTCTGGCTGGGAACTGAAGGGTCAAACCAGAGCTCTTCCCAAAGATCAATGGGACGAACTTCTGAACGACAGAACTCTCAACTGCCTCCATACACGACCAAAAGAAAATAAAAGATCAAATGGTAGGTTCTAAGAAGAAATAAATGTATGTTTGTGCCTGCCTTTCTGGTCCCCTCTTTATATACAGCTTATGGAAAAAAAAAATACATGTAAGGCACAACAAAGAAAATACAAGCAGCAGAGAACTGTGTTCTTCTGATAAGCTGTACTCTGATTCACTGCAAACTTTAAACAGCTTAGGTAATTAACCTTATGGACAAAAAATAATAGTATACCAGGAGACAAGGTAAACACTCTCCCACTTGAATTGTTTCAAACAAAACTCAATCTCTTTAGAGATTTTTTTTATTATTGCCAATCTAGCAGATGGTATGAGTCAAGTTTGGGAATAGGGGGCTAGTAATGTCTTAGGGAGAAAAGAGCACTCTTGGCATTGGAATCTTAATTCTCCAGTCTTAATTCTCAAGTCAGAATTCTCCAGTCATATATATATATATATATATATATATATATATATTATATATATTATATATTTAATTTTTTAAAAAAAAAGTTTGAAAATAAACCAGAACTCTCTGGATTTAAGCATTGACCAGATATCAGTCTTACTCCTCTGTTGTTGGCATATAATAATGTATTGACTAGATTGTACTGGGCCAGCTTCCAATTTCATTCTGCAATATGTTTCCCAGGTATTCCCTGCTGATTTTAAAATGAGATATTATTTAAATCTCCTCTACATGCTACTGGAAAGAAACTTTGATGTCTTAAACATCTGACAATTTTAACATCTACTGTTTACTTGCATGCATCTTACATTAAGAAAGAAAAAAGTTTCACTTTAGAAGCCATTCAAAGTCTTTCTGTTTCATGGTCTTTTTAGCACAAAGACATTGTGAGTTTTAAAGGAAAGTACAGCCACAAGTCTCTTTATTGAATGAGGCTGGTTTGGTTTGTTGTGCTTTTTTGGTTTTTTTCTGCCAGTTCAGGTTAGTAAGATTTTATCTAACAAAGAATTTATATCTCACAAGATTATATGGGTTTTTGTCAGTATCAGTGATATAATATGTTCTCCAAATAAAAAGTCTCCAAAGAGAAATTCCAGAAAGATATTCCAGCATTTCACATTATGTTTTTAAAGGTCTATAGCTATGCCAGAGAAAAAACCTAAAGCTGTAACCTAAAGCCAGTATGAGATCTGTCTTTCCCTGCAACCAGAGAAACACATTTCTAACTTCCTTTCCCTTAAAGTTTGCACACATTTGAAACTAAAGAAAAATACATAAAAGACTGAAAAGTTGCTGGTTTATTTTAATCATCCCATAAGCAAATTTATGAAGGAGATCACTGATGAAAGTGAAAGGTTTTAGTTACAAAACAAATGGCGCAGCAAGAAAAGAACCTAGAACATCAGAAGACCACTGATAAAAGAGATTAATAACTTCAAACAGGGAGTATATATCAAAATTCATACTTTAAAACACCTCCAACTTTTACAGAAATAGTTTTCTCTTTAGCTTTCATTATTATTTGCCTTTGCCTTTGACTTTCTTCTAGTCAGCACTGGAAATGTCACAGAACACATTGCAATAACTCAAATAAGAGGTTTCTTTCTCTTGCCTTCTTCCCCAAAGTAGAAATTTTTCTGGAAAGAATTGGGATCCTAAAATCACTCTCTACTTATCAGTCTTTTCAACACAAGCATGCACATGTTCAAAGAAGCTAAAACTTGCCTTTAAGTACAGCTTGAATATTTCTCTTAAATAGGATGTGTCATATTGGATGGTTCTGTAAAAAGGTTTTCTTTCCATGAGGTCTTCAGATATGTCTCATATTGGCCAGTACAAAGCTTAATTTGTGTTGTGAGAAGCAACAGAGAGGATTATTTCTTCCTAAGTTCTCATTGCACAAAAGCTCTTCTCCTCTCGGGTGTCACATATCATCATCAGCATCAGCTAGAATCTTAGACACATAAATCAAAAAGCTGTCAATTCTTCCAAAAACATTTGTATGTAGTGACAATACAATTTTCATGCCTGACAGCATAATGAAACACTTCTGTATGGAAGCTGCTAGAAATGTTATTTACTTGACTCAAATGACCAGCTGCAGAGGAGCTTGTCAGGGATCTCCACTGTGTTCCACAGCAGCCTGTGGTCTAGAAGAGGATGGGGTAAACAGCATTTCTTCTGTAAATAAGTACTATCCAGGCACGGTTTATTACAAGCTCAAAATCACTTAATTAACATGTGTACTGAAATAGCGCCCATCAAAAATAAATCAGATTAAAGCATGGCCACTGCTGTGGAAATGTTTAGAAGAGTTCCTGCTGTGAAGAGCTCATCATGTGTATAAAGTGAAAAGGGAAACCTTGAACCCAGTTACAGCAGACCAGTTTAGAGAACCTTCTGGAAGCCTCTTTGAAAGAAAAGCCACAGTGCTGCATGAAGGGCATCACTTGGAGCAGGGGCCAGCAGTTATCCAGCAAAATATTTTCCTAAATGCAGTGTCTGATGTGCACATGGGACCTCACTGTCATCATCAGTGCTGCACTGGCCTGGGTTTTCCTAGCAGATTGCCTTCAGGGAAAGGTTCTTTCTTGATCCAGGATAAACACTTCCAACCTTCAGTGGCCATGGGAGATGGAAAGGTCTGACAGTGTTCCCAGGGGTTCTTGGAAGAGGGAAGAGACAAAGGATCTGACTCCATGTTTCAGAAGGCTTGATTGATTATTTTATGATACATTATGATTTCATTAAAACTATACTAAAAGAACAGAAGAAAGGATTTCATCAGAAGGCTAGCTAAGAATAGAATAGCAAAGAATGATAACAAAGGTTTGTGGCTCGGGCTCTCTGTCCGAGCCAGCTGGGCTGTGATTGGCCATTAATTAGAAACATCCAACATGGGCCAATCACAGATGCACCTGTTGCATTCCACAGCAGCAGATAATCAATGTTTGCATTTTGTTCCTGAGGCCTCCCAGCTTCTCAGGAGGAAAAATCCTAAGGAAAGGATTTTTTCTGAAAAATGTCTGCGACAGAAAGGAGCAAACTGAAATTTGTCTTCCTCCTCCTGTTTCTGTACAGTGAACAAAATGGTTCCCTAGACAGATTATAACATCATTATTTTGGAAAATACCTCCAAGATCATCAAGTCCAAACTTTGACCAAACACCACCATGTCAACTAAGTGCCACACAGTGCATGAACTGCCACCTCCAGTCATTTCTTGAACCCTTCCAGGGATGGGGTGACTCCACCATCTCCCTAGGCAGCCTGATCCAATGGTAAAGCACTATTTTAGTGAGGAAAATTCTTCCTGATGTGCCGCCTGAACCTCCTCTGGCACAGCTACTCTCTTGTTCTTTTCCAGGCTAGTTGCCTGGGAAAAAGGGCCTTCCTCTAGCTTGTGTCCCTCAAGAACTGACACATCCCTTTTCAAAGGAGTGTTCCCAAATGCAAAAGATTAGGAGTAAACAGGAGCAAACCAATCTGTTTTAAAGATGCTAAAAATGCAACCATAAAAAACCCCAAAAAATTTAAAAGGATCTCCTACATATATCAATGACAATACCAATAAAGATGTATCTCAGATCAAGTATTTTGATCACCAGATCAGAGTTTTTGATATGAAAAAAAATGGTATTGATATGAAAACAAAGAGGTTTGCTACAGCTGAATCAAGCAGGAATGGTAACAGGAAATAAAATGTATGTCTGCTGTATAAGGAATGTAACACAGATCTAAAAGATAAAATGAGAGGAAACTGAAACAGAGTGATTTATTACCTAGTCAACTGAATTTAAATTTGCATTAATGTTAAACGCTTTTATGACTGTTCATGGATACTGAAAACTGTAATGAATGTCCCTAGACACCAAGAACCAGAGTTAATTCATATATAAACTATTCAGATATTCTTACTGGAACTGACAAAAATTAGTGAGCTAAAGAAAAAGCACTTTGTGAGGTCAGTCAGCAATCACACAGATGAATCAGCAGCATGAAATCTGTCTCAAGGAAGAAAAAACCAAAGGAACAGAAAGAATCTAAAGAAGGAGGAGGAAATAATTAACCTGATTAAAATTAGAATATTTAGACAGAAATTCTGGAGCTATTGTACTTTAATTTTTTCTTGATTTTTAGAGCCAATGAAGAATACAACATGCAAAATAAATGTTCTAAGTAATAAAATACAAAGCTATGATTGGTACTGTAATTAATTTAGGATTACAATGAGTTCATATCTAATGCCAGGCTGATACTCCTCAGACACACCAGAACAAAAAGTAGAAGTTTTCTCTGCCAGTTCAAGCTGAAAAACTGCAAGAGCAGCTGCAGCTCTGATTACTGTATGTAATAGCTGGCTTCCCTCTGCAGGTGAGATTTTGTGTCTCAGTATTTTATCCCCAAGATTCTTATCCAGGCAAGTTTCATGGAATTAGATTCCCTGCCCTTCACTCCAGCTGTGACAGAGCCTCTGGTGCCAGTCAGATTTGGGAGCCTAATGGTTACACTGGAATTACAGAATAACACAGTGGCAACAGAAAGCAATAGAGTAAACCTCAGACATAAGAATTTGTCTTCAATGCGTTGTTTGGTCATACTTTAAAGCAAACAAACCCTAAACACCACCCTAATTCCTTCCAAACAAACAGCATATCCAAACAAAAACCGAATTAGCTTTAAATTAATTCTGAAAAAAAGATCCCCACGTACCTCTCACGTACATCAAGAAGTCCAGGTTGTGTAACCAATTCATAGATCAGGTTTCTTTAAAAATTCACACGGCATTGATAATAATTGTTCAATATAGACTGCAGAAAGTAGCTCTGTTTATATGTAATAAAAGCATCCTCACTGAGGTTTGTGCATACAACTCTACTTCTTCATAACTTTATTAGAATTAAGAGGGGAAAAAACATTGCTTCTATGAATATAATACTACATTAACACGCACAGTTAGCCCAACTGCAGAATCACAGAGTCAGCTAGGTTGGAAAAGACTGTTGCAAACATCTTTTCATGAAAATTCTTTCTTTAGAATTTTTCCTCCTGAGAAGCTGGGAGGCCTCAGGAACAAAATGCAAACATTGATTATCTGCTGCTGTGGAATGCAACAGGTGCATCTGTGATTGGCCCATGTTGGATGTTTGTAATTAATGGCCAATCACAGCCCAGCTGGCTCAGACAGAGAGCTGAGCCACAAACCTTTGTTATCATTCTTTCTTATTCTATTCTTAGCTAGCCTTCTGAGATGAAATCCTTTCTTCTATTCTTTTAGTATAGTTTTAATGTAACACATTGTTACAAAATAATAAATCAGCCTTCTGAAACATTGGAGTCAGATCCTTGTCTCTGCCCTCATCCTGGGACCCCTGTGAACACGGTCACAAAAGACGTTTGAGATTATCAGACTCAACCTGTGACCCAACACCACCTTGTCAACCAAACCATTGTGCTGAGTGCCACATCCAGTCTTCTTTTCAAGCACCTCCAGGTGCCTTTACCACCTCCCTTGGCAGCTCATTCCAATGCCCAATCACCCTTTCTGTAGAGAACTTCTTCTTGTGTCCAGTCTAAACCTCCCTTGGTGCAGTTGAAGACTGTGTCCTCTTGTCCCGTCTCTGCTTTCCTGGAAGAAGAGACTGACCCCCACCTGGCTACAGCCTCCTTTCAGAGAGTTGTGGAGAGTGAGCCTGAGCCTCCTTTTCTCAAGGCTAAACACCCACAGCTCCCTCAGCTGTTCCTCACAGGACTTGTGTTCCAGACTCTTCCCCAGCCTCGTTGCCCTCCTCTGGACATGCTCCAGCATCTCAACATCCTTCCCAAACGGAGGGGCCCAGAACCGGATGCTGTCACAGACATGTTTTATGAAAAATCCTTCCCTTAGGATTTTTCCTCCTGAGAAGCTGGGAGGCCTCAGGAACAAAATGCAAACATTGATTATCTGCTGCTGTGGAATGCAACAGGCGCATCTGGGATTGGCCCATGTTGGATGTTTGTAATTAATGGCCAGTCACAGCCCAGCTGGCTCTGACAGAGAGTCCGAGCCACAAACCTTTGTTACCATTCTTTGCTATTCTATTCTTAGCTAGCCTTCTGATGAAATCCTTTCTTCTATTCTTTTAGTATAGTTTTAATGTAATATATATCATAAAATAATCAATCAAGCCTTCTGAAACATGGAGTCAGATCCTCATCTCTTCCCCAATCTGAAAACCCCTGTGAACGCCATCACAGGACACAGCACTCAAAGTGTGGCCTCACCACTGCTAAATGCAGGAGGATGGTGTGGCCTTTTGAAGACCCACAGAGCTCACAAAAAGAATACAAATTATCCATTACAGAAGTGGCCAGATTAACTAACTGAGCTTTCACCTCTTTAACTTTCGTTCTGCATGACCTAACAATGTCCTTAAACACTTCCTGAGCTGCCTGCCCCTTTTCCCAAAGGTGATACAACCCTTTATTTCCCCAAGACACCCTTTCCCCCCTCCGCTGAATTTCTCCTGGATCTTATGGGCTACTTAATATACATCTTTAAAGTCATTCTTAAAATTTTCACTACCAGTATAAAGAAGCCTCTCATACAGATGACACAACCACACAGTCACTAAAAGGCCTTAGCTGATGTTTGTAACACTCAGACCTCAATCTGTGCAGCAACACTTAGGCCAGCACTGATAAAATTGCTCACAGACGGTGTTGACACACTTGGTACTTGTCATTCCAGTACTGCCTGACACCTGGTAATTACTAATCACCAGATGCACTTATCCCATCTTGAGGAAGCTCTCATGCTGCTCCTTTCTGAACCTTTTGCCGGTGGCTGAGTACTGCTGGGGTTTTATGTGGTGTGACAGGAGGAAAACCAGGCAGTGGTCAGAGCAGCAGCTCTAGAGAGCCTGGGCTTCTGCATCCCACTTTGTTAGTCACAATCTCCATCGGGATGAAAAGCAGCTTGGTGAAGTTGCTGTCAGCTGAGAAAGCAATATGAATAGAAATAATGAAATTCCTTGGATAATTTGTCTCCTCTGTGAGCTCTGTGAGTCTTCAAAAGGCCACTCCAGACACTTTCTTCATCTGAAGCTAACCAATATTTTAAACAAATACAAAGATGCATGTGTAAATCTCAAACCTTGACAGAAAACAGTTTGTGAGAATGTCAGCATTAAGCTTCCACTAATACAACTGTCTCCTCTCCAAGGGTACTAATATAAGTCCATGTTCAGTACAGAAAAAAACACATAATGCACTAGACAATTAGTAGACTTTTCTACAAAGGTAAGCTCTGCTAATCAATGGACAAGAGAGGAAAAATGATAGTCTACCTTTTTAAACGCTATCAGAGAAATTGTACATTAAAGGTATTAGAATTATTTTTTAAATTTTTTTTTTCAAAATGTTATTAAAGCTCAAGAGCTTGTCTTTCTACCAGAAAGGCAGAAATTATTCTGGTAAAATATTCATAAACAGAATCACCTTCAAAGCCTGAATGCATTTATTGAACATCATGAATTCCCACCAATTTTAATGATTATCAGATAAGGGAGTCAGACTGGTACATTTTGGATTTTGATGTGGGTTTTTGTTTGGGTTTCTTTTAACCAAAGAAAGCATTATCCTAATTCTAACTCCATATTCTCTTCCCAGTTAAAATGTAAAATTAGTAAAACTTTGTAAATAATTGAAGAACCATATTCACGAAGACTATTATGGGCTCTGTCAGAAGGTTGCAAAGATAGAACTCCTGCAAAACTAAACACATGTGTCCAGGTTTAGGGCAAATTTGGGAGAGAATCTCTCAAAGGATCTCCGATAGTACAACAGATCCAATCAGCTCCTCCCCCCAACTGGTCCGGGAGAAAATATCTCCTTGGAGAAAGGTGGAGAAAAACTGTTTATTAAACAGTCAAATCTACACAATCTCAAACAGTAAGATCTCTTGCCACTCCAAAGGAGATGACAAACTGAGAAAGTCCCTTCCCCGGGTTGCAGCTCGGCTCACTCAGTCTCTGATCAGTCCCTCCGGTGCTGGGAATGTCGCAGGCCAGGCCCGGCCCGGTGGGCCACAGGTGCAGCTGCCGGTGCTCCCCTGGGTGTTCAGTTCAGAGCAGGTTTTTAAGAGGTCCAAAAGAGAAGGGAGAAAAGAAAACAAAGGTCCAGGGAACTTCTTTGCCCTAGCTAGCTAACTAAAAGCAAAGGAGAGCACTGTCCCGTTGCCGGTGCAGCCACAGACAACACAGCCCGCAGCAGGAATGTGTAGGAGTGAGTACAGTTCTGGAAAAAAAACCTGCCGCTTCTTCTCTCCCCCCCTTCACTCTCTGGAACACTCTTAAAGGTGCAAACTTATTATTCAGCATGAACAGAAGAAGACGATTGGGGATAAAAGCATCATATAGTCAACCCAGGACATTCCACCCCTTATCCCCATATCGTCTGCTTACTACTAAAACTTACTAAAAAAAAAAAAAAAAAAAAAAAAAATTCTAACTCTACAAACACATACATTATACATCTAATATACAGCTATACACAGACAAGGGTAATAACATTCAGCAAACAGTGATATTTACACATAGGTTTCACCTAACAATCAAATCTCCCTGAGGTACACATCGTGTTCTTCTATCTTTTTGCATTATCCACCATGTGCAACCTGGTCCCTGAGCAAAAACAACCCCACGAATGGGTTTGTCTGTATACGAGGTAGGATTAATCCAAACTGTCTTTCCTAACAAACCTCTGACATGTACCACTGGGACTTTGTCTCCATCTACTCTATGCAAAGGCTCAGACTGGGCAGGGCCCGCTCGGTTAGTAGAGCTTCGGGTGTTAACTAACTAGGTGGCTCTTGCCAGATGCTGCTCCCAGTTCTTGAAAGATCCCCCACCTAATGCTTTCAATGTGGTTTTTAACAGTCCGTTGTATCTCTCCACTTTGCCTGCAGCTGGTGCATGGTAGGGGATATGGTACACTCACTCAATGCCATGTTCCCTAGCCCAGGTGTTGATAAGGCTGTTCTTGAAATGAGTCCCGTTGTCTGACTCTATCTTCTCAGGGGTACCATGTCTCTACAGGACCTGCTTTTCAAGGCCCAGGATGGTGTTCCGAGCTGTAGCATGAGGCACAGGGTAGGTTTCCAACCATCTCGTGGTGGCTTCCACCATGGTCAGCACGTAGCGCTTGCCCTGGCGTGTCTGGGGCAGTGTGATGTAGTCAATCTGCCAGGCCTCTCCATACTTGTACTTTGACCATCGCTCACTGTACCAGAGTGGCTTCACTCGCTTGGCCTGCTTGATGGCAGCACACGTCTCACAGTCATGGATGACCTGAGAAATACTGTCCATGGTTAGATCCACCCCTCGGTCTCGTGCCCACTTATAGGTGGCATCCCTGCCCTGATGGCTTGAGGCATCGTGGGCCCATCGAGCTAGGAATAACTCTCCTTTATGTTGCCAATCTAAGTCTATCTTTGACACCTCTATCTTTGCAGCCTGGTCTACCTGCTCGTTGTTTTGGTGCTCCTCATTAGCTCTACTCTTGGGCACATGGGCATCCACATGGCGGACCTTCACAGACAGCTTCCCTACCCTGGTAGCAATGTCTTTCCACTCATCAGCAGCCCAGATTGGTTTTCCTCTACGCTGCCAATTAGCCCGTTTCCACCTCTCCAGCCATCCCCACAGGGCATTGGCTACCATCCATGAATCAGTATAAAGGTAGAGCTTTGGCCACTTTCTCTCTCAGCAATGTCAGGGGCCAGTTGAACAGCTTTGAGTTCTGCAAGTTGGCTTGATCCACCTTCTCCTTCAGTGGCCTCTGCGACCTGTCGTGTGGGGCTCCATACAGCTGCCTTTCCACTTCGGTTCATTCCCACAATGCGACAAGAACCATCAGTAAAAAGAGCGTATCGTGCATCTTCTGCTGGCAGTTGGTTGTATGGTGGAGCTTCTTCAGCACGTGTCACTTCTTGTTCTCCTTCATCAGCGAGACTAAAGCTTTCACCTTCCGGCCAGTTCATAATTATTTCCAGAATCCCAGGGCGATTCAGTTTTCCAATGCGGGCGCGCTGTGTGATAACAGCAATCCATTTGCTCCACGTAGCACTGGTGGCATGGGCGTAGAGGGAACCTTTGCTTTGAACATCCACCCCAGTACTGGTCGGGGTGCCAGGAGGGTTGTGCCAGTGGAGGCAGCCTGGACTCCTTCATAGGCCTAAGATTTCTTTCTCTGGGGTAGCCTGGACCTGTAGCTTCACTCTAAAATCCTAGTGGTCGGCCAAGAGTCTTCAGGCACCTTCTGCTTGGCTCCAGGACAGACCATGGTTGGGCTCAGACGTTCTTCCCTCTGGTCCTGTCTGCTGGGCCAAGAATACTCAAAATCTCCTGCTTGATCTGTGCAAAGGCTTGCTGCTGCTCAGGGCCCCAGTGGAAAGTGTTCTTCTTATGGGTGACCAGGTAGAGAGGGCTCACCTTCTGCTGTATTCAGGAATGTGCATCCTCCAAAAACCTAGGCTCCTAGGCCATTGTTTCTGTCCTGGTTTGAAATGGTGGAGACAAGTGTGTCAGTCAATTGGAGATGTGATTTGCGATTGACACCTGTTTTGGACCACTGTTAGATGCCTCTGTGAGAACACTGGGGTTAAAAAGGCTCTGCCCTGTATCTTGGGCTGGCTCCTCTCCTGGTGGATCTTGAGCAATGAGCCTGTTCCCCGGAATCAGGGCCTGGCCTGGCCCCAAAAGGGTGGAGGTGGAGGAAGAATGTTCATGGGCAGCCCCAGACCAGGAGAGTGCCAGCGTCCACTGAACTGTTATCTTGAAATTTGATATCCTGGAATGTGCATCCTCCAATAAACTGGAAATGTGCGCCGTGTGTGAGAGGAACCCTTTTGTGTGCTTTTCTTGGAGAAGATGATGAAAAAGATTTAAGCAAGTTTTAAAGGACTGAGGAGGATTGGAATTGGACAGCTTGGAAGAGATGTTGAGGGCATTCTTTCTGGAGCTTTTTTAGAGCCATGGATCTTATAGAGACTATTTTCAAAAAGATATTTAAGTTGGTTTGTGTATGGCCTCCCGGCCCAGGAAGTGAAATAATGTCAATGATGTCCCAAAATCTGTACCTTTGTTTTGTGGAAGAATCTTTAAAAGTTTGAAGGCTCCTAGTCATGCTAGCATGGGCCCAGAAAAGAGTCATGATCTCCAATCCAGGGGAGGTAAACATGTTCTTCATACAAGAAAAACTCCTCCTCCTTTAAAAATTCATGATTGGTGTTTCAAGGTAGTTTTGCTGGATGAAAATCTGGTGTATTGGGCAGGAAGAAAAGAACTTATTCTGGGTTTTCATTTTCCCTTGTGGAGCCCTTTTCTTTCCTATTGAGACCCAGAGTTCACGATCTGACAAGTAAGATCTGCTTGCTTATTCCTAAGCCATCTCACTCAAGTACCAAACAATTTTTCAATGAAATTTTGGTGACATTCTTTCTTGCTGGATGGTGGAACATTGCTGTGATCTTGTTAAATACGTCAGTGGGAATCTGATGCTGTCCATCTTGCCACTTCACTCCCAGGAACTGGATCTTTTGAGCAGGTCCCTTGACTTTGCTCTTCTTGATGGCAAAGCCAGCTTTTAGGAGAATCTGGATGATTTTCTCCCTTTCTCGAACACTTCTGCTGCTGTGTTCCCCACACAATGATGTCATCAATATATTGCAGATGTTCTGGAGCCTCACCCTTTCTAGTGCAGCCTGGATCAGTCCATGGCAGATGGTGGGGCTGTGCTTCCACCCCTGGGGCAGCCGGTTCCAGGTGTACTGCACACCCTCCAGGTGAAAACAAACTGAGGCCTGCATTCTGCTGCCTGAGGAATGGAGAAAATGCATTGGCAATGTCTATGGTGGCATACCACTTTTGCTGCCTTGGACTCAAGCTCATACTGGAGTTCCAGCATGTCCGGCACAGCAGCGCTCAGTGGTGGAGTCACTTCATTCAATGCACGGTAGTCACAGTCAATCTCCATTCTCCTTCAGATTTACGCACAGGCCAAATGGGGCTGTTGAAGGGTGAGTGGGTCTTGCTGACCACCCTTGGCTCTCCAGCTCTCGGATCATCTTATGGATGGGGATCACAGCATCTCGATTTGTTCGGTACTGTCGGCGGTGCACTGTTGAGGTGGCAATTGGTACTCGTTGCTCTTCCACCTTCAGGAGACCTACTGCAGATGGGTTTTCTGACAGTCCAGGCAAGCTGTTCAGCTGCTTGACACCCTCTGTCTCTACAGCAGCTATTCCAAATGCCCATCTGAGTCCCTTTGGGTCTTTGAAATACCCACTTTGAAGGAAGTCTATACCTAAAATGCATGGGGCCTCTGGGCCAGTTACAATAGGGTGTTTCCTCCACTCATTTCCAGTCAGGCTTACCTCAGCTTCCACCAAAGTAAAATCCTGGGATCCCCCTGTCACACCAGCAATAGAAACAGACTCTGTCCCCACATGTCTCGATGGGATTAATGTACATTGCGCACCAGTGTCAACCAAAGCTTTGTATTCTTGTGGTTCAGATGTGCCAGGCCAACGAATCCACACAGTCCAAAAAACACTGGTTTTCCCAGCCTCTACCTGGCTAGAGGCAGGGGCCCTCTAAGCCTGATTATCCTTCTTTCCCTGGGCATATGTCTTGAGGTTCCTTCAAGGGGATCAAAAATATTGTCATTATCATCATATGACAGTTCGGTTACTGGCCACTGGAGCTGCTTCCCTTTTGGAACTTCCTCTCTGAGTCTTCAGTTCATGCACCCGTTGTGCCAGAGCAGCAGTCGGTTTTTTATGCCATCTCCCCATGTTTTCTCCACAATCACGCAGGTAGAACCACAGCTCAGCTCGTGGGGTGTACCTTCTCTCTCGCCATCTAGGGAACGTCTGCCTTGGGTACCAGAACCTCTGATCTGTATTGCCGAGATTTGGAAGGTCTTCTTTAATCTGCTCTCTGAGCTTCTTATGATTCTCCTCTATCTTGTCCTCTAATGCCTGCAGACGTGTTTCCACCGCTGCAATTCTGGCATGTGTTGGACCATGCACAGCATCTGAATATGCTCGGGAGCTTCTTTGCCATATCAAGCACAGTCTCCTCACCATCATCTCGCTTCATTATTGCTAAAGAAGAAGCATATTCTCGTGGCCCAAGTCGTACAAGTTTCCTCCACATCACAGATGTGCATAGTACTAAGTCTGGATTTACAGTGTTTGCATCATCTGAAGGCAATCTCTGCCACTGCCATTTCCCTCAAGCGTTGAATCTCTTGTTCTATTGTTTTCCACTGGGTTTGTTGCATGTAGAGATCGTCTGCACAGGTATCTTAGTGCTACACTTCTTAGGACCCGTGCCCAGAGGCTGAGAGGGTTAGCCTCCCTCATCATTTCTTGGTCAATGACAGGATCTTGTGACAGGGATCCCAAATGCCTGCTTCAGTGCCGTCCAGAATTGTAGCCTCGCCTGCAGCATCCCAGAGACGGACTAACCAACTAATTATGGATTCATCAGGTCGTCGGGTGTAATCCTTCCTTAGGCCACGAAGGTCCTTCAAGGAATAAGACTCAATATTGCTCCTGTGCTGTGTCAGTTGCGTTAACTTTGGCTTTTTATATCAGTTGGTGCTGAGGGTCCTTCGCCTGGATCATCATCATCAGTCACTGGCCGATTGGTTTTGCTTGTGTGCTTTTCTCCTGCAGCAACTGCCAGCGGCTTAGGCTCTCTATCTGGTTTAGCTGCTGGCTTCGAGCCTGGGATGACTGTGGTAGCTGCTGCTTTGTCTCCCTGCCCCCTGCCTCTGTTTGCTGCCCTACACTATCTAACAGAGTGCGATAAGCACAGGCCAGGGCCCAGCTTATTGCAATTAGCCTTTTCTCCTTAGAATCAGCATGGCACTTCTCTTTCAGGTATTTCCCACCTCAGCTGGGTTCTGAATTTGTTCCTGTGGAAAATCCCAGTCTACAGGATCAGAAAATTCCTTCAGGGTTTGGCCTATATTTTCCCATTCTCCACACCACTCAGGATTTTTCACACCTGCATCTGCTTCTGGGTCAGGGGTCTCACCAACTCTTCTGGATATCTCAGCCCTCATTCTAGAGAAGCTGCGAACCATATAGAGGAAGCTTACCAGATTAAATACCAGAAAGATGGTCTCCTTAACATTCAGGGAAACTGAACATTCTCAAAAGTGACGTAACAGATCAAAGGAGAAGAAGGAAAGGAAGGCTGGAAAGCCTTATTCCGGCTCCTCCTCTAACAGACTGGGTGTAATTACTAATAAATTCCCAAAACATACTACTGGAATTGAGATGCAGGGTGGGACGAAGAAACCATAAACCATACATATCGTAAACAGATGCCAGCATTTTTTTTGTAAATGCTTTATAAATCATTATCATCAAGGCCAGCACAACAGCTATTCCAATCCATTGCCCCTCTACTATAGAAATTACGTGTTACAGACAATAATCCTAGTGACCAGAAAGGTATTGTAACCTCAAAAAATGTCTAGAGCCCAGAGCCACACGAAGGCCTCTACCCCAAGAGACATTATGAATTGAAGCAGCATGGCTACTGACTGCGAACACAACCAACACACAATCAATAAGGCTTTTCTCCACCTTTTTCCAGCTGGCGTTGGCATAATAGATGTATTTGTCCAGGTTTAGGGCAAATTTGGGAGAGAATCCTCTCAAAGGATCTCCGGTAGTACAACAGATCAATCAGCTCCTCCCCCAACTGGTCCGGGAGAAAATATCTCCTTGGAGAAAGGTGGGAAAAACTGTTTATTAAACAGTCAAATCTACACAATCTCAAACAGTAAGATCTCTTGCCACTCCAAAGGAGATGACAAACTGAGAAAGTCCCTTCCCGGGTTGCAGCTCGGCTCACTCAGTCTCTGATCAGTCCCTCCGGTGCTGGGAATGTCGCAGGCCAGGCCAGGGCGGTGGGCCTGGGTGCAGCTACCCGGTGCTCCCTGGGTGTTCAGTCCAGAGCAGGTTTTAAGAGGTCCAAAAGAGAAGGGAGAAAAGAAAACAAAGGTCCAGGGAACTTCTTTGCCCTAGCTAGCTAACTAAAAAGCAAGGAGAGCACTGTCCCGTTGCCGGTGCAGCCACAGACAACACAGCCCGCAGCAGGAATGTGTAGGAGTGAGTACAGTTCTGGAAAAACCTGCCTTCTTCTTCTCCCCCCTTCACTCTCTGGAACACTCTTAAAGGTGCAAACTTATTATTCAGCATGAACAGAAGAAGACGATTGGGGATAAAGCATCATATAGTCAACCCAGGAATGAATGCATTTATTGAACATCATGAATTCCCACCAATTTTAATGATTATCAGATAAGGAGTCAGACTGGTACATTTTGGATTTTGATGTGGGTTTTTGTTTGGGTTTCTTTAACCAGAAAGCATTATCCTAATTCTAACTCCATATTCTCTTCCCAGTTAAAATGTAAAATTGTAAACCTGTTGTTAAATTTGAACCATAGGTGAAAGCAAAGGGTTTAAGTGAAGTGGACTGGCAACAGTACTTCTAGAGTGACAACCATTTAGGGAATGAGGGCTGATGGCCAAGACACTGCAATTAGCCCAAATTAAGTGGTGGTTTATAATGATTTGACTCAGTGTACCCCAGTTCACACTAAAGCCATGGAAAGAAATTAATTGCAGTCTGCTATTTCCTGATAAACTGCATCTTATCTCTGCCTATTGTTTTACACTGTTTCTCTAAAGCAACAGACTTTAGGAAAGTCCTAGGAAAAAAACTCACAGATTATGTGTTCTGCTGTATTAAACATAATTAGCACTAAATAAAAGTTACATTTCTGTGTATCTTTGGAAGCTCTGATGCCTACTGGCAATGAATTAAGTCACTGAGGCAAAGCCAGCCCAGGAAGGCAGATGCGTAGTAGTGATTTCCACCTGCATGATGCACTGGTTTTGGCCCCTGTACTCTTTTCACTTTTCACTACAGCAATCCTGAAGTCACTAATCTTTGGAGCTGCAGCCAAATGCAACCCAGTGTTGTAACCATTTATTTGTGTCAGCAGCAACTTCTCATGAACCTTTGGATTATACTGCTATTTAAAACAAACAAACAAACAAAAACCCAAACAAAGCTCAAACCAAAATCACACCCTTTCTGTTAATTACTTAGTGACTTGAAGTACTTAGTAAACAAGAACAACATACTGAAGTGCTCTAAAAATTTTAAAGATGTAAGTGACGGTATTTACAGTCACAAAAAGAGCTATCAGATTAAAAGGACCTGCTTTGTTGTATCTGCAGTTGTAAACATGAATTGGCTCTAATTGCCAGAATTAATAGACTCATAGTTAGAACATAATTCTGATGTCAGATATTAAAATTTTTCCCCTTCTCTCAAGAAGTTCCTGAAATAAATGACAGCGGTTTCTCATGTCTTAGAAGTAAAAGGTTATTTCACTTGAATCAATTAGCAATAAATTGTATGCATTAAAAAAGTTGCCATCACTTTCTAATGCTCACTGTTTTTTGAGGGTTAGGTGGTATAACTCAAAGAAATCAAAAATGTTTTCACTCTTTTGCTACAGACTGCACCTTCAAATGGGAAAAATTTTAGAAGTGTGTGGCTATGCCAATGAAACCACTTTTCACTCCCCCTTTTCTATTGCCTAAATTCTGCAAACATACTGGGGGGGTTGCTTGCTCGTGGTAGGTTTGGTTGTCTTTGTTTTTTGTTTTGGGTTGGTTTTTTTTTTTCAATTAGACTTGTTTTAAAAATTATTTTTAAATTTGTGCTTTTTAAATTTATTTTTTCTTTTTTTAAGTAGCACTTTTTCCCTTTAGAGGTGAAACTGATTATTGACAGCAGAATATCCATGTAAACTCCTTTGGCGACATACAGAAGGAATGGAGACCTTGGGGAACAGGGATAACCTGCAGGAATGTGGAAAAGACATCATCTGCCACTGCTGGTGAGTTCTGACCTCTCTGCAACAAAGACCTCACACCCGGTGGGGAGCCTGAGTGCCAGTATCTAAAGCAGCAGAGAGGGTAAACACAAAAGAGATCAATGTCAGCATTCACTGGGCAAGCCTGAGCCTTGTGAACACACACAACAGGTTTGCTGCTGTTTTTTTTTTTTTCCCAAACACACCAACTGGAGAAGGTGTTTAACTGTTCTCTGAAAGTAAGGCAGGAGGAATATTTTGCCTCATCCCATGAGAAAATGAGAGATGATGTGGCCGTTGAAACCACAAAGATGCACTTGGAGAGCAGGCTGTCCTATCTTAACTACTCTTGGTATCAAAATGCAACTGGTGCTTACACAGAGTGAGCAAAAGTTCATTTGCCAAATGAAACTGGTGAAAACATACTTGGTTATTATTTTTCTCTTACAGTAAAAACAGAGTTTCTACAAACCCTGAAAGATAGCAGAGCTAGAATGAAGGAATGCTTCAACTACACCAAGCAGAACTCTTTAGAGATATGAACTTCAGAGAAAGGAGGACCCAGGAATATACTTAATATGATTTATTAAAATTGACCCTGAAAAGAAATTCTATTTCTCTTACATACCTATTTTAAAACATGGAGGCTTTTTCTACTTAAATAAAACTGTTTCTGTATTTGAGGTCTTAATTATATAATTAGTAACAACAACAAAATAAAAATAATTAATCCCGTTCTGATTTATTTTCCTTGCAGTGTTAAATAAGAGGTACACAAAACACAGTTAAGTAATTTTAAGTCTTCTCTTTAAATCCTAATCAGAAATTGCCACATCTACATAAAGCCAGACCAAAACAAAGCTTTTCATTTGTTATGAACTGAGAAGTGTGTAAAAAGCACAGTGCCCACTGACTCCAAGATAAATACTCCCACTGCTTCTTAGTATTTCTGGCTAAAAAATTGAAGAAAGTGTGCCCAAGGGCAGCTGGTTCAGTGGCTGGGCCACATCTGCAGCACAAGTTTGCTCACACACCTCCAGGTACTGCCCAGAGGGCAAAGAGGCTGCAGAGAGAGCTAGGGAGACATTTAAGTGCCCTGCATACATAAGGAGCTCCTGAGGCCTCAGAGACTTGACATTCTTAAATCTTGCCTTGTTCAAGGAACATTATGTTCTCCCTCTCAGCCATCAGCTTGTGCACAGCTTTGTGGGTTTATAGTGCACTGGTTGAGCTCTGCTTAGGTTTGAGTCTCTAATTTATGCTGCTGCCTTGTCACGGAAGGAGGAAAACGCTCTCCCACAGTTAGCTGGTCATGGACAAATAGAAGACAACTCAGAAATCATCGCGTTACGTTACTGAAAAACAAAAAGATAACAGCATTACTGAAACCTTTATTAAAAGCCACTCACCCCTGTTTCATACTCATGGACATACAGAAAAATTCCTTTGGTTGTGGCTAATGTTTTCCAGGTTAAAAGCAACAGAAATTCAGACAAATTTATTTTACTTCTGCGTTCTAAATCAAATAATTTTATCAATGCAAATTTTATTATTCTGAGAAAACTTTCTAAATGAAGGAGCATTGTGAGCCAATCCGAAGCAGTCCCCCATTATCCAAAGAGTCTTTTACATACACTAAGTTTTCCATTCACTGTACGGATACACAAGCATAAGACTTTTTCTCTGTCTTTATTCTGTGTTCTTATTAATAAAGTCACCCTGATCTGCTTTATACTGCATGGACTAGACAGCTTTTCCTCAAGGTACCTGATCAGCCATGTAAATGAGTATCCCACTGCAGCACACCAGCCAAGTCAGCCATGAAATACCACTGCATGGTGCAAAGCTTGTCCCTGTCAAGTTGGCATCTATTTGATACACCTCATAAACACAAAAAATGAATCTTTCAAAGAAGCTGTTTGTTTGGGTTTGTTTTGGTTTGGTTTTTTTTTTTTTTTCCTCATGCTTATTATCTGTGGTATTTGATTAACCTGACAAGGTTTTGTTGAAGGGGGCACGACTGTAGGGGTGACCTTTGAAATATTTTTGGTTGAAACACCTTGCTGGACCAATGACCTTGTTTTTCCCCAAATGGAGATGTGGAGAAGATACAAGGGAAATGATGCATTAGCAAAGCACTGATGTTAATGCTAGGAATTACTTGTCTATTTTGTCCATTTCTAGAATCAGAAACTACCAATTTTAGATTGGTAGTTACTGCTAGTATTTATTGGTAGTATTATTTTTTTAAGTCTGTCTCAAGACATATAAAAATTATGAAGGTATGTATCTAAATGTTGAAGATAATTTTAATGGCAATAAAGCTATAGCCCTACCCCAAATTATATTGAATTTCTAGGTTAAAAAATTCCAAATATAAAAAAAAAGTCTCTCTCTGTCTTTCTCCTGCATGCACCTACATAATTTCCTCACAAAAGTTCTGGGCAAGAGATGGTAAATGCACAGCCCACACCAGCTAGCAAAGTGGCATTTCTGTCTAGCTACAGTACCTGGATGAATCCTCCCCTCTGTCTGACAAAGCCCTCACCTCTGGCTGCTTTACAGACATGCTCCACACACATGACACAGGCTGCAGAAATGTTTCTCAATGGGATTATTTCAAAAGTTTTACCGAACTTTAATCCAGGAATAACAAAATCATATTACTGCAGAACAGTTCTTCCCTTTCTCTAGCCCCGTCTTGCTGTTTTAATCAGTCCAACTGAGCTCTGGGAGACACCTACTAAACTGCTGAAGCTTATTTCTCACTTTTTCTCCTTACCTGAGGACAAAAAAATATCAAGCAAAACCAAAAGAACCCTCTTCAAATTTGAGTGGTTTTTTTTGTTTGGTTTTTATAGCAAAAAAAAAAAAAATTTTGTAAAGAAGGCAAATAAAAGATCCTCTCTATTGCTTTATATTTCTGTGCTACAATTTGTTTTGTGAAATGTTGCATTTTCCATCACTTCACTGAGAAAATTAAGTTATCACTGTTGGAAAACAAGGACATAAGGAACTTACTGAGGTGTGATAAAATAGTTTTTCAGTATCAGTGAAATTCAAGGACATACATACATATCAGAGGAAGAGGAAGACTTTCTGTCCATAAAATTTTCTGAATATTAGCTGATAAAATGAAAACAGCTATTTATTTATTTGTTTCTATATTGCCATTAATGACATTTTCGTAACACTACGCTACACTAATATATTTGAATTTTGTTAACTGTACTACAGCAGGAAAAAATATTTCTTAAAAATTATTTTCAACTCTCTTAGTTTTCCTCATTACCTGTTCTTCATGCACATATCAAAGATGAGTAATCCCCCAGGAAATGAGAGGTGGGAAGGAGGGAGATGCTATAGAATAAAAAGAGCTAAAATATAATTAAATGCCAAAGATCATCTAAGCCAAGAAATATCGTCCTGAAACAGAAATCCCAGTAAGACTATGATAGAGCAAAACAACAAGATGAAAAGTCACACATCTTTAAAGGCTCTAAAGAAAATAAACAAATCTAAAATAATTTGTAGACAACCTTGTCCATCCTAGTCCAGTGGATGCAAAGGCACCAAGCACAAATCCAGGGATTGTGGGAGAGTTCTTCCTTTGGGGAATTCAGTAACAAGCCATGTCTTGTTATATAAAACAGCTTTGAGAAATTGTGGATGAACAGCTATTTGACTCATTATTTACTAAACAGAATTCTAGTAAGAAACAAACACATATTCTTTTTCTTCTCATGGGAGTTTTTACATATAAGATGTCCAAAAAGAGGGTGATGAAACAAACTAATAAAACATACCTTTAGAACAAGATAGAACTTACATGTCAGTTCCTGAGCTGCTGAAGAATGGGACTAATTTTTCACAAAATGCCTTTCTTCGTGTGCTAATTACAGCAATTGCACTTTATAGCGTGTCTTAGGTTGCAAATGCAAGATGTGGCCAGGGGTGTGTATGCTATCACCATCTGTAGTGGTGGGAGAATTATCTTATGTTAATTGGGCAAATTTTCTTGGGTAAATTGGGTAAATTTTCTTTATCTCTTCCACATCCCATCCTCCCTCTGGGAAATACCCTCTGTTCATGGGCCATGGAGTGTCACTGCATGGCTGATAAAATTCCATCATCCCACTGGGAGATGCTCCACCCAGGGGAGGAGCCAAGCATTCCTACCTGGATATAATCTGAGATTTGGAACACCACAGGCAGCCTTTTCCCACTGGATTCCCAGAGGAGCAGCTTTCTTCTCCACTGGATTCCCAGAGGAAGACCAGGCCCATCTACACCACCACTGGATCTTCAGAGGAAAACTCCACCCTTCTCCAGGATCCCTGATCCAACAAAACCACAGCTGGCACTGCAGGAGGGCTGAGCCACCATTTAATGGGACTGCTACCAACACCCTTTTAGGTCATATTTTCACTCTGTCACTGGTTTGTTTTCTTTTTTTTTTTTACTATTGGATTTGTATTTTTAATTTTCTTAGTAAGGAACTGTCTTTCCTATTCCCATATTTGCCTAAGAGACCCCTTTAATTTCAAAATTATAATAATTTGGAGGGAGGGGTTTACATCTTCCATTTCAAAGAAGGCTTCTGCCTTCCTTAGCAGACATCTGTCTTTTCAAACCAAGATACAGTGTCAGGTATTTACTGTCACAGACATCTTTTATGAAAAATCCTTTCTTTAGAATTTTTCCTCCTGAGAAGCTGGGAGGCCTCAGGAACAAAATGCAAACATTGATTATCTGCTGCTGTGGAATGCAACAGGTGCATCTGTGATTGGCCCATGGTGGATGTTTGTAATTAATGGCCAATCACAGCCCAGCTGGCTTGGACAGAGAGCTGAGCTACAAACCTTTGTTATCATTCTTTGCTATTCTATTCTTAGCTAGCCTTCTGATGAAATCCTTTCTTCTATTCTTTTTAGTATAGTTCTAATGTAATATATATCATAAAATAACAACTCAAGCCTTCTGAAACATGGAGTCAGATCCTCGTCTCTTCCCTCATCCAAGAACCCCTGTGAACACCATCATAATTTACAATATGAAGAAGGTAATTGATGTCCTCCTTGCAGCCCGTGAGCCTGTTTGACCTCACTGTTTCAATGCTTTAGTAGTAAATGCATATAAACTATCCTTGATGCTGCCTATGGTGCTTCTTTTAACCAATAACTTTTTTTATCCTACTCTCTGCATTTTGCAGGAACAAAACCACATCAGAATTAGTGATCAATGTAATTATACAATATTGGATTCTACCACTCGATTTACATGTTCATCTGTAAAAATGAAAGACTCATTATAATTCCCTTCATCTCAAAGTACAGCTATAAGAACATACAATCACTGCCTAAAGAAAATCAGAATTACAAGAAGTTCAAATACATATATAAAAAATGCACTAGTGAAATGTTTTTTTGTGCAAAAGATGCTGATGCAGTAGAACAAAAAGGTTTGAAAGGACACATCAATTCTCTTGACATCTTAAAAGCAAAACCAAGAAGACTAGCTGGCCTACCAGCCTGCCCACACAGGCTTTTGCTGACCAAGTTTGTCCTAGACAATTGCCCCTAAAGGTCTCCCCATTATTACAAAACAACAAAATTCCTGGAAATTGAATTGACCTCTGAAGGGCCCCCCCCCAGACCTCCAGCTGGTAACTGGACAGTCTGCAGTTCCACTCAATCAAATAGAATAAAGTCTTTCAAAAGAAATATTAACTTGAAGAGTTACGTGAAATTACTTATTTGAGGATGACTGTTTTTTAAATACAAATCAGCTGCTGATAGATTTTAATATGCTAACATGGAAAAGGAGATCAAGATGTCTCTCTGCGTACTTCAGCTCAAAGCTGATTTTTAACCTGGGGAAATTCTCACACTTCCTAGCCCACAAGAATATATTAATGTCTTAATTATTGATTAAAAATTAAATACTAGTACCACTGGTCTTTCCTCTGTCTCTGTCAGATTTGGCATAAGCAGAACATGTCTACAAACCAGGTAAAAAGGATAACAAAGCCAAAGAAAGCCACAAATAAAAAGTGTATGTCTTATAATAAATCAGCTACTTAGCTGGTCAGTACCTCTAAAACCTACCCAAGAAGCCATGTAGGTGCTATAAATAACCTTGAGCCTCAGTACAGATCTAGTTAGTGAAGGCAAAGCCTACATGCTTATTGTAGATTCCACCTGGGGTTGTCTGAGTGACTGCAACCCCAATTTTTACAAAAAACCTAAGTTCATTAAAGAAATTAATTTATAGCTTCATCACCCCTTATTAAAAGTGATTATTCATGATATGTAGACTCAACCAGTAAATAACTACATATAACTGTCTAAACAGAAAATAGATTATTTTTTAAATTGTAAAGGTGCTGTAAAATTTACAATGGTAAAAGAGTAGATATGCCAAGCAGTCATCAAAAGAATTAGATTTACTCCTTGTGATGCTGAGTTGTTTACTTCCCAGTAAGTGATATGGCACCTCATCTAACATAGAAATATCTCCATGAGGCTCCTCATGATAGTAACCAGGCTGTCTTGAAAATTAGGGAAGGAACGTGGGTGTAAATGCCTGAACTTCCTTGGATCCACAGGCCTTCAAAGGGAAGACTAACTAGGAAATTTAACACATCCTACCATAAAGGCAAGATGGGAATTTGTGGGAAGCTTTAAGACTCTAATCTGCCTGAGTGCTCACTCTTGGGGGTGCTTTTGAAAGCAATACTTGAGAGAAACTTTTAAAAGAGATTTTTTGTTAGTGAGCATCTCCAAAGGAGCTGTTTTTAAAACAGGCTTTGAAACAAGATTTTGCTGGTAATACCACTAACGTCTAAACAGCAAAAAAATTTCCAGAATCCCTGCCTAACTCTGGCAATCTTTTAAGGAAAACAATAATAAAAAATAAATAAAAATAAATAAAAATAATCCCCCCACAAAACCTATGAAAACTGGATGCTAAACCTAACCATTTCATTTCTGCCCTCTATTTTACTAAAAAAAAATTATTCAAGGCAAGAGAAAAGAAATAAAATCATAGTCCCTTATTATTTTTCCCCTCTAAAAGTCTTAACAGCACAAAATAAACCCTTCTTCCTTTGCTTTAGAGCACCTGGTTCCCACTTGCTAGCTAAAAGTAATTAGCCTTTAATTATCACAAGTTACATTTTCACCTGCAAATCGCTGCAGAGTCAGGCTTGCCCCATTAGCATATTCATCTCCCACCTGCAGGCGTGAGGAAACACTCGTGCACTTCAGATGAGGGATTAACCTTTCATTTTCTCAGGCCTTTGCTGCGTTCCCGGCTGAACACACAAATCAAAATTTGTGGACAGATTTTGAGGTCAAACGGTCTTTTTTGCTAGAAATGGATGTTAAGGGTTTCTTATACTTTTCTACAAGGTTAACCATGGAAAAAACCTTTAAATGTTTTCACAGTAATACACGTTGATGCGGGGGAAAAAATCAATGCACAGAAAAACTATCCAATCATTTCATTTTTCTCTCTCTACTTTAATAGTGTTAAGGCAATAGAGCTCTTTAGACATTGTTGATATATTAATGAAAATATGAAGCATGAAGTCCTCATGAATCCTCCAAGAGTTTTGCAATACAGGTAATGATGTCCAAAGCAGGAAGTCTGTTTCTTTCACTGCCAGATAAATCTGCTTCAGCTGACCTCCCAGCAACTTATTTTCAGCTTTTACTGGACTTTTTATAAAATTTATTCTCCAGCTGAATTTTTGCTTTCAGAACTGATTTTTTGTAAATTTTTTTTTTTTTACATGAATACAGATTGGATGATGTAAATGTTTACAGGCTAAGGCTTTAACTGTGGAACCAAACACGTCTTTATGCAGGTGAAACGTTCCAATGACTTCAAAAGGCCTAACAATGTGTAGAAACACATCACTAAGGTGCATAGCTTTAGGAGGAAGGCAAAGAACTCTGTTTTGTTTTAGGCCAATATCTGGGATAATATGTGCACAGCTGAAGTATAAATAACATGCACAAAAGCAACATTAAGTATGGAAAGTCCTGCCTTAGGGATTTACTTTCTTTTTAAAACAACAAACTGAATACCCTTCACATCAAAAGACCACACATCCAAAAAAATTTATGGTAGAAACTAAACAAAACAAATGGAAAAAATCTTTGCTTTCTGAATTTTAAAACATTTCTGCAAATAAAGTGTCCTCCCAAATGAAAGAGGCAAACTGAATTGGTATGGTTGACCTCCTAAAACAATAATCTTGTGCCAAAGTAATGATCTCACATCTTGACTATATTTTTTTATCATGCATTACCATGCATCTTTATGTCATTGCATCTTTATGATTCTGATCAAACACTGTTGACAAATTATGCATAAATATGAAAAATATGCATAGCATTGTTTATAAAAATTGTTTATTAGATTTGCTATAATGAGTTCAGCATAACTAGGTCACTGTATCATTTTATTATCATCATCATATTATATTTGTCAAAAATGTATCTTGAAACAGTATGGAGACAATATAAATTACAGTTGTGAAGTAATATTAAAAACAACAGCTTATAGAAAGATTGATTCTGTGTTCTCTTTAATCTGCAAATAGGTTTTTCTTTTTTACCACATATAAAATACAATTTACCAGGCACAAACAAAACCTTTAGTGGTGAACAAGTACTTATGATAACAGCTACAATTTCTCATATATAAAGTATTTCTAAATCCTTTTTGAAACAATATTATATTCTGTGTTTTGCCTCTTCATCAATGCAAAAAGGTTGACTACATTTCTTGTCTGCAATGAAGCCTTGAGACATCAGGATAAACAAGAGCTCAGATATTAATGCACCTGTTCATCCTGTTAGATTTTTTTTTTTTGCCAGTTTACTTCAGATACATGAAATTGGATTTCTGGAGGTTTAGACAGGTATTTAACCCAAAAGCTTTGATTTCTTCTGAATTAAATTTCGTTTTTTTGGTTTCCACAAACGATTCCATCCTAACTTGAAAAACCCTCATCACAGAATTTAATCAAAACTAATTGAAAAAAAGTTTTCCTGTGGGAACTTAACAAGACAGTATTTCCTACTGAAGATAATTTAATCAAATATTTCTGAGCTGTATTCATCTTTCCTTTTTGTTCTGCTGCATACTGATAGACCAGAGCCTTCTGACAAGATGCAGCAATTCTGTGAGTAGGATGGAATATGTGTAAAATTAAAATAGCTTAGAAAGGCAAAATGTCTACTTAAATTGGAATTATGGAGTCTTTCTTTTCATGGCTAATAAATTTATTTTATGAGAAGATCATACTTTAAAGCAAGAAATATTTTTGGGTTGAAACACCTTGCTGGACCAATGACCTTGTTTTTCCCTAAATGGAGATGTGGAGAAGATACAGGGAAATGATGCATTAGCAAAGCACTGATATTAATGCTAGGAGTTACTTGTCTATTTTGTCCATTTCTAGAATCAGAAACTACCAATTTTAGTGTGGTAGTTACTGCTAGTATTTATTGGTAGTATTATTTTTTAAGGCTATCTCAAGACATATAAAAATTATTAAGGTATGTATCTAAATGTTGGAGGTAATTTTAATAGTAATAAAGTTATAACTCTAGCCCAAGTTATATTGAATTTCTAGATTTAAAAAAATATAAATATATAAAAAAAAAAGTCATGGTCCACAACAACAACAACAACAACCTTTAAATTTTATAGATAGATAGATAGATAGATAGATAGATAGATAGATAGATAGATAGAGATATTTCCTGCCAATTCTTCTTATTTATATGATTCTATCTGCCTTTTTTCCCCTCCTCTGTATTATCTACTCACAATTTTAACATTGCTCTTTAGGATTTACAGACCTATAGGCACTAGTTACTGCTGCCATGAGGAAGCAGCCAAAATACTATATATTTTAGATCACATTGCCATGACATAGAAAGAGATTTATGTGTGGAAATGTGCATTACCAATATATGTCAGTCACTTTCCCATCAATTTGCCATACACAGTTGCAGCTAGCAGACTATCTTTTCATTTGTGGGAGAACTGTCATATTTGCCATGAAGTCTCTTCAAAGAGAAATATGACACAGTTCCTTTTCTTACTTGGATGTCACAGTAAATACAGGATATTCAAAGCACATTTTCTATACTGAGACAGAGCATAATTATAACTCAACACATTTGGCTGGAAATCAAAACAGCTACCCCATCCCAAATGTAAAGATGCCAAAAAGAATTCATTTTCACTTAAATAATTGCAAAATTTTCAGCACAGAAGACAATACATCAATTTGTTGACATTTCCTTAAACTGGCTTTTAACATGCAAACTCAAAGAAGGTAATTTGTCTTTTGCCTTCACATCCATCCCTTTATAGTTTACCAATACTTAAGTATCATTAAAATATTGTGCATTAAATAAATTCTCCCTCCCTAACAAAGAACCCACAACCATTTTAAGGCAAATGTAGGTGTTTCAAGCAAAGCTAAGACATATCAACTTTCTCTTTTTACAGTTACTTTAATCTGATTTTGTTTAAAGGATGTAAAGTTCAATTAGACCAAGCTTAATTTACATGTATTTGAAATATGCACTTATCACCTCACACTGACAGCACAACAAAAACATTGGCATATGATTATAATCAATAATCAACCTTAGTAATCCTTGGTTGTACCAAGTCATCAGCAACTCTCCACATGTATAAGTGTTATGATAACTTTAAAACCTTTAAATCTGCATTATGAGACTCCTAAATTCAGTAAATAATCCACAAGGTATGCAATTCAATCAGATGGCTTTTTTCCTCCTGAAAAAGAAGATTAAAGGAAGCCCTTAAAGAATAAGTAAACAGGGCGTAATCACTTTGTTGTCCAGTATCAACAGAGTGATTTTGTGTTATGGGGCATGGAAAAATGAATTTCTTCTCACTGCCCAGTCATGAGAAAAAATGACTGATATTCCTACGGATTACACATTTTCCTACCTGGAACATCTGTTGGGAGCATCTGAGGTCTATCAGTGCTATGTGTAAAATTAAAATAGCTTAGAAAGGCAAAATGTCTGCTTAAATTGGAATGCTGGAGTCTTTTTTTACATGGTTAATAAGCTTAAATTGGTTTTATGAGAAGATCATACTGTAAAACAAGAAATATTTTTGGTTGAAACACCTTGCTGGACAAATGACCTTGTTTTTCCCCAAATGGAGATGTGGAGAAGATACAAGGGAAATGATGCATTAGCAAAGCACTGATGTTAATGCTAGGAGTTACTTGTCTATTTTGTCCATTTCTAGAATCAGAAACTACCAATTTTAGAGTGGTAGTTATTGCTAGTATTTATTGGTAGTATTATTTTTTTAAAGCCTGTCTCAAGCCATAATAAAATTATGAAGGTATATATGTAAATGTTGAAGATAATTGTAATAACGCTATAGCCCTAGCCCAAATTATATTGAATTTCTAGGTTAAAAAATTTCTAAATATCAAATAAATAAATAAATAAATAAATAAATAAATAAATAAATAAAATAAAAGCCATTATTGACTTACTTGTTCTCCAGCAAAAAGCCTGTTCTGTTTGACTGCTCCAAGCACTCAACATGTGAATCTTTGAATTTTATGAGAAGATCATACTTTAAAGCAAGAAATATTTTTGGGTTGAAACACCTTGCTGGACCAATGACCTTGTTTTTCCCTAAATGGAGATGTGGAGAAGATACAGGGAAAATGATGCATTAGCAAAGCACTGATGTTAATGCTAGGAGTTACTTGTCTATTTTGTCCATTTCTAGAATCAGAAACTACCAATTTTAGTGTGGTAGTTACTGCTAGTATTTATTGGTAGTATTATTTTTTAAGGCTATCTCAAGACATATAAAAATTATGAAGGTATGTATCTAAATGTTGGAGGTAATTTTAATAGTAATAAAGTTATAACTCTAGCCCAAGTTATATTGAATTTCCAGATTAAAAAATTCTAAATATAAAAAAAAAAGTCATGGTCCACAACAACAACAACAACAACCTTTAAATTTTATAGATAGATAGATAGATAGATAGATAGATAGATAGATAGATAGATAGATAGATAGATAGATAGAGATATTTCCTGCCAATTCTTCTTATTCATATGATTCTATCTGACTTTTTTCCCCTCCTCTGTATTATCCACTCACAATTTTAACATTGCTCTTTAGGATTTACAGACCTATAGGCACTAGATACTGCTGCCATGAGGTAGGAGCCAAAATACTAAATATTTTAGATCACATTGCCATGACATAGAAAGAGATTTATGTGTGGAAATGTGCATTACCAATATATGTCAGTCACTTTCCCATCAATTTGCCATACACAGTTGCAGCTAGCAGACTATCTTTTCATTTGTGGGAGAACTGTCATATTTGCCATGAAGTCTCTTCAAAGAGAAATATGACACAGTTCCTTTTCTTACTTGGATGTCACAGTAAATACAGGATATTCAAAGCACATTTTCTATACTGAGACAGAGCATAATTATAACTCAACACATTTGGCTGGAAATCAAAACAGCTACCCCATCCCAAATGTAAAGATGCCAAAAAGAATTCATTTTCACTTAAATAATTGCAAAATTTTCAGCACAGAAGACAATACATCAATTTGTTGACATTTCCTTAAACTGGCTTTTAACATGCAAACTCAAAGAAGGTAATTTGTCTTTTGCCTTCACATCCATCCCTTTATAGTTTACCAATACTTAAGTATCATTAAAATATTGTGCATTAAATAAATTCTCCCTCCCTAACAAAGAATCCACAACCATTTTAAGGCAAATGTAGGTGTTTCAAGCAAAGCTAAGACATATCAACTTTCTCTTTTTATAGTTACTTTAATCTGATTTTGTTTAAAGGATGCAAAGTTTAATTAGACCAAGCTTAATTTACATGTATTTTAAATATGCACTTATCACTTCACACTGACACACAACAAAAACATTGGCATATGATTATCATCAATAATCAACCTTAGTAATCCTTGGTTGTACCAAGTCATCAGCAACTCTCCACATGTATAAGTGTTATGATAACTTTAAAACCTTTAAATCTGCATTATGAGACTCCTAAATTCAGTAAATAATCAACAAGGTATGCAATTCAATCAGATGGATTTTTTCCTCCTGAAAAAGAAGATTAAAGGAAGCCCTTAAAGAATAAGTAAACAGGGTGTCATCACTTTGTTGTCCAGTATCAACAGAGTGATTCTGTGTTATGGGGCATGGAAAAATGAATTTCTTCTCACTGGCCAGTCATGAGAAAAAATGACTGATATTCCTACGGATGACACATTTTCCTACCTGGAACATCTGTTGGGAGCATCTGAGGTCTATCAGTGCTATGTGTAAAATTAAAATAGCTTAGAAAGGCAAAATGTCTGCTTAAATTGGAATGCTGGAGTATTTCTTTTCATGGCTAAGCTTAAATTGATTTTATGAGAAGATCATACTGTAAGACAATAAATATTTTGGGTAGAAACACCTTGCTGGACCAATGACCTTGTTTTTCCCCAAATGGAGATGTGGAGAAGATACAAGGGAAATGATGCATTAGCAAAGCACTGATGTTAATGCTAGGAGTTACTTGTCTATTTTGTCCATTTCTAGAACCAGAAACTACCAATTTTAGTGTGGTAGTTACTGCTAGTATTTATTGGTAGTATTATTTTTTTAAAGTCTGTCTCAAGCCATAATAAAATTATGAAGGTATATATGTAAATGTTGAAGATAATTTTAATGGTAATAACGCTATAGCCCTAGCCCAAATTATATTGAATTTCTAGGTTAAAAAAATTCTAAATATCAAATAAATAAATAAATAAATAAATAAATAAATAAAATAAAAGCCATTATTGACTTACTTGTTCTCCAGCAAAGCCTGTTCTGTTTGACTGCTCGGAGCACTCAACATGTGAATCTTTGATTCTCTCTAGAGCTTCATCTGCTGAGCGTGCAGAGACAATTCTTTTTCATTTATGTTCTGCTATGATTCAGTGGAAATACTATATAAAGAATAACTGATCAAGTGCTCTGCAGTATGTAAAAGATGACAAATATTACTAATCCATCAAACAATCCAGATCCTGTACAGGAATCCCTGTGAAGAAAATATGTGTCCATGGCTTTTTGATTCTTCTTTCAGTCACAACATTCACACATAACTGAAGATTCTTTTCCAGGATAAGCCAACTACAACAGAAAATGGTCAAATATTTTCTCATGATTTAAGAAATTAAGAATATTTATTGTTTAAGAAAAATTTAAGACATTAAGAATATTTTTTATTTAAGGAAATGATACAAAAAGGAGAGACCTTTTATTGACCTACTAATGCTGTGCCAAGACACATAATTGCATTCCCAGCCCAGTGAACCCAACCCAACTGTAATTAAACAAAGCTGCTAGTTATTAAATCAAAGATTCTGATTTATTGAATTTTTGTTGTTGTTGTTAATGCTAGTGACTTACCTTCTGAATATTTTATATGTTATACATTCTACTATTTTAGGATTAACCAGTATATAAGAATGGTGTAGATCATTAAACACACCCTGCATTAAATTTTAAAGTACTATTTCCATTTACTTTGGCAAACTAATAATGAGGAATACATTGTGGATTTCATCTGCGAGTTAATAGGATCATTAAATTTGGAAAACTCTACTTGGTATAACTGAATAAAAATTGTTTTATTGTCATTGTAAAGGATGAAGTAAGAAAGAAATTTAATGAAAAGGATTACTAGTTGAATTTCTTCTCCCTTAAAACCACAGCTTCATCTTTTACCTTCTCAGTCTTTTTCTCTTCAGAAGATAAGGGTGTTATAGGCATTATGTGGTTATGAGTAGAAAGGTCAGACAAAAAAAGGATTGTCAGAAAACGATTATTTTTAACATTATTACTTTGGAATAATTCAGTAGTTTTTTTCTCACTGAATCATAGTGGATCGATTAGATAGGAAAAGACTCATAGACACATAACCCTTTTCTTGGTAAGTTTGAATAGCCCATGCTTTTTTCTGCTTTTTTCCTTTATCAAGACTACAGAGGACTCCAGTATACCTTGCTTCTTCTGTCCAAAGGGAGAATCCCCCATGTATGTGTAATTTATAATAGCAGCTGCCTTAAAGTCAAGGCTCCACCAAATTCTCTAAGTTTTACTGCCCATACCATCGGAGAGGTTTTCTCCTGCTTTTCCTTTTAAGTTACCTTGTGAGTTTGGTTTTGGGTTTTATTTTTTTTTAAAGTCTAACTTTCCACCTGAAAGTTTTTCCATGATTCATGGTTGATACCAGGATGATACCACTCCCTGCTGTGAACAGTTACTCTAAAATCTACTTCTAAGAGTACTCCATACTCCTCTACTACCCCTCTTTCCAACATTTTCTTTATAGAAAATAACCCTTAATTAATTGATTTCATGTTAAGGCATGTTAACTGGAGCTCTGATAGGTTTTGTTCTCCTTTGGATTTCCAAATTAGTCAACATTATATGTCTGTTTTAAGGTCTGAAAGGATGATGGATCCTTTAAATTCTTTAAATTCATCCTTTAAATTCTTGCCCATAGGTACCGGCATAAATAGCTCACATTTTATTCAAATATTTTTTGCAGGATTATATGTACTTTTGAATAAAAATGAGAGGTGAGGTGATATTTCCCTCATTTATTTTATTAACATTCAAAACAAACAATACTATTTAAACAAAAAATAAACAAATAATACTATTTAATTTTTCCATCTCTGTGTTGGGAACTCTTAGATGCCATAAAAAACTACTTCCCTGTTTTCAGGCAGTTTTCCCATTTAATCTACAAAGTCCCTCTCTGATCAGTGGGTCACATTCCTTCACTTAAGGTGCAAAGAGAGTTCCATGAGATGGCAGACTGCTTCTGCATTTCCCTCGTCCTTTGTTTTTCTTTGTATCATCCTCCAGCCACTGTCTGTGTTGTGTTTGTCTCTGGCATAATAAAGAGCTTCCTTAAACCTTAGACCATCTTTGCCTAATATCATATCCATAAAGTACCACAAACTCATTTCCAAGCTTCCTTCAGATTTGCCATTAGTCTACTGAATTATGACAGGTTAGACCTTTTCCTTCTCTTTTTTTTTTTTTTTTTTAATTTTCTTCCCTCTAAAGTTTTCCATTATATGCCAGTGCAGAAGAAAAGTAAACACTGAAAAACCCCAGAAATGGGAATTTCTTATTCCCCCTAATGTTACTATGGAATGAGAGGAACTGAGGAAGGGGAAAAAAGGAATCTAACAATTTTCTGTAATAATTTTTTTCCCAGAACTTTTGACTGGCATTGCAGTTATCCATTTATCAACTAAATAGATTAGGTCTTAGCTTGGACTTTTACAGACTAAATAAAGGGCAGAGAAATTTATTTAAGCTTTGTATAGGCAACAACCATGGATAATATAAACCAGTAAATGTCCTTTTTTTCCTGTAAAAACTATAAATCTCATAAACAGAGTTCTTGCCTATAAAACATACAACAACAACTTATTATTTTTTAACAAAGCAAGCAAGGTCTTCATACTTGGTGGCATAAATGAAATTTTCCTTTGCAATGTACAATAATATGACC